>OX422208.1:306498302-307812469 GCA_949130495.1 Sambucus nigra | reverse complement strand
GATTTTAGAGTTTTCACGGTGAATTGAAAGTTCCTTTTATACCCGACTAACCTTAACAACAACCATAAATAAGTAGGATAGATGTAGAAGGGGATGGTGTATAGCATAATATGTTAGAGGATTTAGTTGATGATGCGTAAGGAGTTTATGAAGCAGAGGAGAATGAGGTTACTGATGATGTAGAAGGTTCAATGCTCGTGAAGATATCACGATAAAACTTGACGATGACTACCAAAGTATAAAATTTAAGGCGGCCCAACCGTTATACTCTGGCTATGAGAAAGATCAAACAACTTTACATGCCATGGTTGGTTTGCACAGTTTGAAGACGCAGTACGGTTTGTGTGGAAATAGCATGACATGAATTCTGAAATGGGTGAAGGGCTTATTACCCAAGGAGAATACTCTTCCAAATAGCTATCCAGTTATGAATAACAGTTTGAAAGGTTTGGGAGTGAAGTATAAATTGATTAATGCTTGTGTGTATGACTGCATACTATACCAAAAGAGTATGAAAATCTCAATCGTTGAAGCTGAAATAACATACTATGATGTAATCTAAAATATATTTGAATTGGATTATATAAACTTCAAAGAGGTTGTATTTTACTGTGACTGGGTAAGAGGTGAGGATAAAAATGCCTGTAAAGTTGATCATGTAACCAATTTGAACATGGTCGCCTTGTCCAAGTTGAAGAGCAACGACCACGTGAGAGATGAGACGTTTGTTTGTGCATTTCAAAAGGTTAACCAAGTGTTTTACTCATAGTATATTAACAACGAGCCGTGGTCAATTGTCCAACACACGCCAAAGCGTCTAAATAGTAGTGTGGATGACTTGGTTGCTCCTACCGAATATCAATCCATTTTTTATGATAACCCGAATTTCAAACAATTTTTCAATTTGTAACAAATATTCCAATTTGTACCGAAACATCCAATTTTAATGCTTCTAATTGATTTGTACTTTATCATTTTCACTCTTGTGTAGTGTGCGTGTGTGTGGGCAGTAGGGGTGGGGGTGGGGAAGTTTCACTCTTGTACATATTATGAGCTAGATGCTGTTATTTTGAAATTCAGAATTGAGATGTCTAACAGTAACACTTCATTTTTATTTGTACTAATTGTACATATTTGCATGTATTCTTTTAATTCATTTTGATATGTACTAATAACATTTTTTTAGAGCAAATGTCTCCTTCAGGTATTAAGGCAAGGATGATGATGCTGGTTATGATGATGTCATCAGGGATCGGTGGTAGCAGAGGCGACGAGGGGTCCTCGACCCCTAGTCTCCCCCAAATATGGCATATTAGGGATGCCCATCGAGAACAAGTCAGGACTATTAGCGAGATCCCTCGATCAGGTAAAGACAATCATCGGCCCGAGGTACATTAGTTGGAAGGAGGTGCCATATGGGCTCAAGTTAGCTATTTGGGTGGCACTACAGGTAATATATTTGTATTTATATTTATATTTATATTTATATTTATATGAATATTTCGATTTTAATTTTATTTTATATTTATATTTATTTGCAACTAACATTGTATTTTTTGGACAGGAACAATTCAACCTGGATCCAAAGCTACGTGATTCTGTCTTGGAGCAGTTGAGGGAGCAACACAAGACGTGGATGAAAAATATGGGGACCCGATACTTTGGGAAGACACGAGAGTCCATTATCCAAAGGCGTGAATCCGTCCCACCGAAGGAGCCGATCTCATTGGCACAATGGCAAAGGGTCATTGACAATGAAATCAGGGAGCGACAATTGGCATATCGCCAACCGGGAAGGGAAAACCGGGCAAAAAAGATAGACCTGCACTACTCCGGCCGGACGTCTTATGCCGAGGTGGAGCATAGGATGATGGTAAGATTTAATTTTTCTATAACTATGTAAAATATATTATTTTGCAATATTTTACTTTGCGGGCACGATACTAATTTTACTTTATTTTATTTCAGGGGACAGGGAGTGGCCCTGGGGGTAGGCCACATAGGCTTGATACTTATGTGGCTCTTCGAACGAAGAAGGGGAAGGACAAGGAGGTGTCCCCAAGCGTCGCAGCCACGATTATAAGTAATCCGATAGTTTACTTTTTGTTAATTACGTTATAATTTTTAATTTACTTACTTTACTAAGCATGTGTTTTTTGTCATTTCAGGCAAAGCTTAAGGAAGTGCATGAGTCGCAGTCTGATGCCGACAAGGCATCTTTGTCCATAGACACACTAATCCAAGTGCTTGGCTCTGATCGTAAGAGGAGGACAAGGGGGTGAGATAGAGGGTGGCCAAATCTATGATCATCGTATTGGAGATGACCGACACCAGGTTGGCTCAAACGGTGGATTCACATGATGCAACGTTGTCCCATTTGGAGGCAACGGTCCAGGATATGTACTCATTCATGAAGAGTTCGTTGGGCGGAAACCGTAAGGTTAAAAGGAAGGAGAAGGCAGTGCGGGAGGAAGTATGGGAGGAGGAGTTGTAGGAGGATGAGGACGAGGATATGGACCTCGCTGCTTCATCGTCGAGATGTGCGGACTTTCATGGACCACTTCCCTATTTGGATCCCTTCAACAGACCGATGTCGACACTTGCTTGGCCGAGCATGTTTATAATGCACATATTTGATGGCCAGTGGATAGGGCGGGGGTTGAGGGATCCGAATATCATCTAGGGTGCACTAGTTCATGGACGTGAGCTTCAAGACATCAAGTACAGGGTGCTCATCACGCATGTGATGACCGAGAAGGAGAACTCCCAATTGAGGTTGGGCGAACAATGTGGCATGGTGTATATTAGTGAATGTGTTAATTCGTATATCATGTGGCCTACTCACCTCCTTAGTGTTAACCATACCCCAGACATTTAGTGACATTGATTTAAGTTTGAATTGAATTGTTTTAAATTATTACATTTGAATTATATTTTGATTATATGATGATGCATATTCTCTCTATTTCAAATGTATATTTGCATTATCTCTATTTTATTTGGATATATGATGTTTGAACAGGTACAACGTTTCTATAACAGGTACAAATATACTGCTGGGCAGTGGCAGTGGCCATACTGCCCAGCAATTTTTTTTCAATTCTGCCCAGAATTGTCACGATCATTTATCGTGATAAGTCCTTAACAAAGAAACTTGTCACGGACTTATCATGGTCAATGACCGTGAATTTTTTTATAGAATGTCACGGGCTTGTCACAGTCCTTAACAGTGACAAAACTTATCGTGGTTAAGGACCGTGACACGACCATGGCAATTCTAATGAACTTATCATGGTCAATGACAGTGATAAGTCTGTGATAAACAAAGTTGTCTCGCCCATAATTGTCACGGTCATTGACCTTGTCAACTTGTCAAGGTTAATGATCGTGACAATTCGGCATATTTCATGTAGTGAATTCTTACCAAGTGACGGTAGATTCAGTCAGGGTCGTCAAGGCCAGCAACAAGTTTCATAAGGACCAGTGGAGCCAAAGGGACAGTGAGGGTAGTAATTGGGGTTAAGACTACCAAGTCCAAGAGGGGGACACACCGACATGAATCGTAGGGACAGAGATAAGAGGATAGGTATATGAAGGTGTCCTATGGGTGATGAGTAGGGACACCGACAGTAAAATGATACACGACGAGAAAGTGAGAATAGTCGAACTAGGAAGTTAAATGAAAACAATGCCAGTGGAGTATAGTAGCAGCATAAGAGAAATTCCCAGCAGGAAAATCAGGCAAAGAGATTCAGTCCCAGAGGTAATGAACCTAAGAAAACGTTGAGTTCAGGAAGGACCAACAAGGTCCTCAAGAGTAATAACAACATCCCCATTCCTCAAACCTGTCAAGACTAAGGAGATGGCGAATGAGGCTAGTAGGTCCAGGGCCAGAAGCAAGAGAGTTCCTTTAGCAAGTTGTTATGGTCATAAAGTGACAAGCCACACGAATTCCAATTTTCCTAAAGTGGAACAGAGGACAACCGTAAGATGAGATCTTGGATATGCAATCGTTATAGTTGAACAAGGGGTCAGTTTCGGCATGAGGGTTATTCTCAGGGACCCATTAATCATGTAAGGAGGTGGAAAATGGAGATGAAATAATTGCCTTACCCTTATAAGTAAGGGATGACGTTTCGGGTGACATGGGTGAGTCACAATAATTGATTAGTACCACTATAATTCGAGTGTGCATTGAGTTTAGTGGGTATTGGCAATAATAGCCTTATTATGTATATGATTACCATTGAGTAGAGAGACTTTTGTGCCACTTGTGGGGAGGAGCAGGTGTGTACACTAAGAAAATTTTAATGTTGCGTAGCGATGCTCCTTTAGGGTGTTATAATAGTAGAGCATTTTGTTATTATAGTGTGTACTAACTTGATACCGAGGGTTTGAGTGATAGTAAATTGTGTGATGATAATATCGTTATCATTATTTCAGGGTTTAAATATACTGTGTTATGAGGCATCACCTGAAAGAGGGTTGAGCTTGTGTATATATATTGTATAGTATCATAGACTTTGGTGAGAATGTTGTTTTACTATATTCAATCCCGATGAGTAGGGAAATTTACTGATGTGATTAAGAGTATATATTTATTATCGTGCGGAGAGATAAATCTCGTTAATTATATAAAGCACTGAGAACTAAGTGATAGTGAGGGAGCCGTGTTAGAAGTCATCTTAAAGACATGAGAGCAGATGAGTAAAATTTTGGTCCGCAGACAGAAATTCTGGGGTACACGTTATGGACTAAGGGCTTAACAGATCTCGATAACCAACAATGTTATATAGTAGTGTATTGGGGGGGGGGGGGTCCTTGTTTGGATTTTGCTTTGTGAGACTTCCCACACATGAAACTTAGCGAGCGTTAGAAGTTGAGAGATGTTTTACCTTTAATACTTTGGTTTAGTATCGTAGTTATTACGTGCATTTGTAGATATAACCATGAGTAAATAGTTATATTATGGATTAAGGATGGCAGAGCCGTATAGTGTTAAAATGTGAAAATGTTATTAATCATTTACACCACGAGTAGACCGGGGGGATAACATAGGATATAATTAAGTGGAAAATGTAGGGTGGCTTAGTATTACCTTACCATATTGTTATGCCAAATATGTGAGGCATAGTTTGAGATGAATGTAACGTGCCTAGTATGGTTGTTCATAAATGCACAAAGTATAGGGTGTATGGGTTCCTTAGTTAAGCATATCTTCAACAACATATGCTTGGAGAAGATGTGGAATTGTGAGAATACACGTAGACGTATAAATAGATTTGCGGTAGAATTAGAATGAGGAAAGGGAATCACTAGAGACCGAAGAGTAGAAGGATAAGGAATGTTATAGTGGTGTAAAGTGCAAGAAATGTACGATGTAGATTCTCGAGAATAACCAACATTCGCCTGGTACAAAGGAATAATATGAAGAGAGCTACTTCATCACAAATTTAGAATATTTGGAAGTTTGTCATGAGTAGTCGGGTATGATTGCAAATATCTCCCACGAACAAATGGATCACTAGTTCGAATGGTAGTGTATAGACCGTTGGTATAAAAAAGAAGTAAAATTGCAAAGTGTATCGTAAACACCAAGGTGAATTTTTAAATGATGGAATACTTTGATATTTGATTACTAAAGCAAATTCGTCACTAAAATGGAACGGTAAGGGAAAAACATTTGACTGAAGGGTTTTGTTAGTAAAGTGACACTAAAATAATGAAAAACATTTCATGAGGTGTCACTCGATAGTGTGTCCTAAGGATAGCTTCCCTCTCCCGGAGATTGATCAACTGGTCGACCCCACAACAACACACGAAAGGATGAGCTTCCTTGACGCTTACTCAGGATATCATCAGATCCCCCTACACGGGCCCGACCAAGATAAAACCTACTTTATAACCTTAGGTGGTTTGTAATGCTATAAGGTTAAGTCTTTTAGCCCAAGAACGCAGTGGCAACTTACCAAAGATTGGTAACCAAGATGTTTAGAAAATAGATGGCAGAGACGATTGAAGTATACATCAACGACGTGCTCGTTAAAATAAAGAACAAGGTCAATCACCTCTATGACCTATCAACAACCTTCTAAATCCTCAGGAAGTATCGAACGAATCTTAATGCAATTAAATGTTCATTCGGTGTCTAGTTAGGAAAAAATCTTTGGCTATCTAGTGAGTAAAGGGTGAATCGAGGCCAACCTAGATCAAATCGACGCTATCACCAGGGTCCAACCCCTTAAGACTTTGAGAGATGTTCAGAAGCTAATTGGATGCTCATGGATCTCAATCGCTTCATCTCCAAGTCTTCGGAGCGTTGTCGACCATTCTTTCAGCTCTTAAATAAAGGCAAAAGCCTTGTATGGAATGATGACTATTAGCAAGATCTAGGAGATATCAAGTCTTACCATAGCAATCCTCTACAGATGGTAATTCCGGATGATGGAGAAAAACTTTATCTCTACATGGAAGTATTAGACCATGTTGTGAGCTTTTCCCTAGTTTGTGAAAAGGAGGGATAACAACACCCAATTTACTACGCTAATAAGATGCTCTTAGATAATAAACAATAGTACTTGCCTCTAGAAAAGCTCTCATATTCCTTAGTGATCGCTTCAAGGAAGTTGAAACACTACTTTTAAGGCCATTTTATAACCATAATCACCTTTTACCCACTCAAGGCCGTTCTACGACGGGCTGACCTCTCTGAGTGTCTTTCAAAGTGGTTAGTCGATCTCAAGAGATTCGACATCCTCTTTTATCCCAGAACAACGATTAAGGGATAGATCCTAATAGATTTTATTACTGAGTTCACAGGAGACCAGCCAACGGATCAGCTGAATAAAGAGCAATTAGTCACAAGTGACGCAATGTCTAAAGACTAGATACTCTATGTTGATGAAACCTCTAATTCTAAAGGGGAGGAGTGGGAATTATTCTCATAACCCCCGAACAAACCATAATTGAGCAGGTAATTAGTCTGGGATTTTAAGCCTCCAACAACGAAGATGAGTATGAAGTTCTGATCACTGGTTTACGAAAAGCCAAACTAATGGGGGGAAAATGCCCAGTATCGACGAGTTGAAATCTGTTTGGCCATGGTTATTAGCCCAAAGATTTCAGA
Organism: Sambucus nigra; assembly: GCA_949130495.1. Classification (NCBI taxonomy): domain Eukaryota; kingdom Viridiplantae; phylum Streptophyta; class Magnoliopsida; order Dipsacales; family Adoxaceae; genus Sambucus; species Sambucus nigra. The sequence continues at coordinate 307,805,343 of OX422208.1, read as the reverse complement.
GACAATTGTGGGAGCCCATTTTGTACAAGTTCATAAGAGAAGCTGACTAAGATAACTTGAGTTATTTATCTCAGCCCAAATCATAACTTAATTTCTACACGGGCAGTTTAGTTAAAGGAGGATACTCACATATATGGTTAAATCTGGTGCCAAAAGTCTCGGTCGAGATATTCAAGTACCTTATTGCCAATCCACAAACTATGATGGAGTTACTTAAACACTCAAACTCTGTAACAGACATATCTATAAATTGTACACCCTGATCCAGGACAAATAGAGGAAAAATTGTAATCATTGAGAGACACTTAATAAGATTGAGTAACCTCTCCGTGGACGTAGGCAAGTTATCGAAGCACGTACATCGTTGTTATGTATGATTCCATTTACTTACTACCTTTTATGATTATTTTTGTAGATCCTTTATTGTGAATTTTCTGCACTCACAATCATAATCCAAGAAAAAACAAAGCCTTGAACATCATCATCGCGCAAGAAATGCAACCATACCTAGAAAGATTAAATACATTCACAAGCATAAAAAATTCAACCACAAAGATCACACTCAACCTATGACAAAGATCAACCAAGTTCATTAATAATACATCAAGAGAACTATCCGAACTAATAAAATATGCAAAACTCTTTATCATCTCACAGAAGCAACATCACGTGTTCAATACAAACCAGGGAAATGATCTACCTCTAAAAGACCTTCTTTGAGCCTTGAAGATCTTTAGGTATACTTGTACAAATATAAATGAACTTTCAAGATCATGCATATGATCAATCTAACCCACTTAAACCTTCTAGAAAGACTGGACCAATTCAGAGCAACATAAATATAAAAAATAGGGACTTATAATTGACTATAACTGAGTTATAAGTGACATACATATGCCAAATGGATCAGTATTAAAAAAAACTAAAAATTCACTTTCTAGAGGGGAGTTATAGTTGACTAAAACTGAGTTATAGTCGACTATAACTTTGTACAAAGTGATATTTACAACAACTAGTTTTCAAATTTAAAATTCCCAAAGTCTCAAAATTTACCTAAATGCCCTTCAACAACTTGTTTCTTCTTAATCCTATAAATAGACTTCCAAATGTTCATTCCAAACCACCAAGCCTGATGCCAAAATTGTTTCATCATACTTGAGCTTTCTAGGAAGAGAAACCAAGTTCCTAAACACATTTTCATATATTTGAGATACAAACCAAAATCTATATTGAAGAAAAAACTCCATTGAAGCAAAGATTCAAACCTAAAATCCATTTTAACCAAATCCTTATGCCTAAACTCTGTTTATCCAAGTTCCAAATCCAATATCCACTTCTTCTAAATAATCACACCCAATTCATTTGTTTCAAGAAGAATAACTCAACATCGAACCATTGATATTTCTAGAAAGAGAAATCAAAACCCATTTCAAAAAACCAAAGTTGCAAACCCAAAAATCCACTTGAGCTTCAAAGTGATTAAAACATAAAATCTCTCTTGAACCAAGTTACCCAAAATATCATTCATGCTTAAGGATTAAAACATCAATCTCCTAAGACAAATATCCAAACCCTAAAACCCACTTGAGCTTCAAAGTAATTTAAACACAAAATCTCTCTTGGACCGAGATACCCAAAAACATCATGTGTACATAGAGATTAAAATCCCAATCTCCTAAGAAAATCATCCAAAACCAAATACACACTTGACAAACTTACTTGTGACCACTTGTTTGTTTACATTTCTAGAGAGATAAAGTAACCCCATTTCACCGTTGTTTTTGTGAAGCAACTTTGCTTTATGTTTTGGTAAATCTTGTTATTATTACTTATGATGAAATTCATTGTATCTTCTCGGCCGGTAATGCCGTTGTTGTGGTGAGTCAAGGCATTTCAAGACCTTGGCCTCTTGCGTGGGTACCGCTTGGGCAAGGACAAATTTACCATCTTGTTGGTTGTTGTTTGTAAGGTGTTATAATTTTTTGTGAGGATTTTGGTTCCTCCTTAAGTGAACCAGAGATAGTGAAGTTTATTGAGTACCCATGGACGAATCGCATTGATTACATGAATGCGAATGTGAATGTGTGTGGATACTAGGCAACAATAAAAGGAGAAATCATTTTATCAACCTATTAAGAAAATGTTTTAACAAAGTTGGAAGCAATATAAAAAATTTTGTGAAAAGAAAGAAAGAAACATTAATTTGCAAAAATAACTGTCACAATCCCAATTCACCCCCTCTTGGTATTAATTTTGGGCCAGCAACCTTATATATAAATCTAAACAAAAACGATAGAGATTCCTAATTTAGAATTAAAGGAGTACATAAATTTTTAATGTGAATTCATAATTTAAATTTTTGGAAAGTCATAAAAACTTGAACCAAATGAGACCTAATGCAATCATAACCAAGAGTGGTAGCCCTAGGCTAGTTTAAAAAAATTCTCTTTGATATTAATAAAAAATAGCCATAATATAATAATATTAGGGTATAACTTTTAGTATTACGCTGAAATTTTTGCACACTCTAATATTATTATAACAAAAGTTTTCCTAAACTAAATAATTAATGAAAATTTAAATTATAAATAGTTTGGTATAATGATTTTTTATAACTATAGTTGTAAAATTACAAATTATGTTTTTTCATACACAAGACCTTTAAGATATGTTTTTCTATAAACAATATAACTAAACCACATAAACTTTATATGGTTGATTTTAAGTACAATTTTATTAATTTAACATTAGAAAGCTACTTTATATACAATCAACTAGATATTATAAAATAAATTTATGCATAAACATGAATATTCGTATGTTATGTTTATATAACATGGGACACCCCATAAATAATATTTAGGTTGATCAGTCATAAAAACAGAATTTATGAGAGTCAAACAATTAATAATATTCTAAGCATGTAGAATTACATGTCAATGTAAATGATTATGGATAAACTCAAACCATACGAATATTCTAATAAATAAAACTTGAATATCCATGTGCATACAAAATGAAATTGTATAATGGATACAATAATCTAAATGAAATGAAATTGGCCAATTAAATATACAAAGTACTCTACAACTAAAATAAAAAGAACTCTACACTTCCCATATCCGTAGTTGCGACCCATGCTATGGAATCAACACTATCAGGACCGGTTTTGAGGGAAGGCTAGGGAGGCGGCCGCCTAAAGTCCCTGATTTTCTATGCATTTTAAGGGGCCCAAAATTTTATATGGGTATATATATTTATAGCGTCATTTTTCAATCGTCCCAAAAATAATTTGTTGAAATTTGAATGGATAAACATTTAAACATGCCACAACTCTCGAAAATAAGTCGACATCTTTTTGGTTAAAAAAATTACAATTTATAAATTAATAAAAAAATCTCTTGTTAAATATGGGGCCCCCAATTCAATAGTTCGCCTTGGGCCCCTAAAATCTCGGGATCGACCATGAACACTCTTAAACACACCCTCTCATCCCCGCGTCAAAACCTAAAAATATTGGTCAACAAAAGAAGGTTAAAACCTTCTACAAACGGTATTCTACTTAAACCTACAAATATAAGAATACAGTATAATACAATCATGTGATCCTTAATATGCAAGGAATACGAGTCTCTACATAAATAATCAATGTCTTGAAGATAACTATTCCTTAAAGTAGAAAGGCAATTCTAATATGTGAAGTCTCAATCAAATTGTAACATACAACCTTAAGATAATCAATAAGTACTAGGTACTTATAACCATAAGGAATTTTCTTGTCATATACGAGCTACTAAGACTACCATAATCTATCTCATACTCGAAGACTAGCCCCAAACCTCTACTCATCTTTAACAGCTATCTCGATCAACCACTATTAAGATCCATTCCAAAATCCAGCGTCACAACATCATCACCCAACTCCCAACTATCATTAGAAACCATGGATGTGACGTAAAAATACAAACAAAGGACCCCCTGATGCACTTTTCTAGACTAATTAGTGTTTGAGATCTAATTATTATTGAAATCTATCACTAGCATATTATTAGTGCACTAAAAGCACTCCCTAATCACAACTACCTATCTTAAGAGACCCAATAACTAATACTTACATCCTAGAGAGTTTAATCTTAACTCCATATCCTAATAATCACTAATGGTTCTACACATTAAACTAATGAAAATGCCCCCTAAATACATACTTATACTACCCCCATTATAGGGTTCACCCTTCCCAATGTGATACCTCAACTCCCTAGATATCCAATCCACAAGTATCATAAATAAATGCATAAAAAATAAGCACTAGGGCATAGCTCCGCCCACCACAAATTCAAGTAGAGCATTCTAGAATTTCATTAATCATCGTAGAGCGTTCACACCAACCTTCCACAATTACTTTATAATATTCCTACCACTCCTCATTGACGAATACCCAGTCTACACTCAATCACATTCCCTTATAAAATAAGATAAAATTTATTCATATCTACCTGATTCTTATAAGTACCAATGACCATGCCATAAATACTTGATACTATAAGGACAAATTTTCGAATAGAGTGAATTTGTATGTTTTAACTTATTCTCTGTTTGGGCAAAAATGTTTGATTCATAGGTGAGGACTTAACTATGTTTATCTTTCAAACCTATGACGTGGTTTCTTGAAGATGTAGCGTCCAAGTTAGAATCTCTACATCATTGTGTCGTGTTTTGTGCCATGTTTTATTTTCAATATTCGAGGAATCTCAAAAAGGTATGGATGCATTTAAGTTTGATTCCTGGATATCATTAGTGTTTATTTTATAGGTTTGAGGGTATTTTTCATAAAGACTTTTTATAAGATTTTTTTTGAACAAAGTCGTTCGAAAGAGTTTTTAAAATTGTTCAAACGAATTCATGTAGTTCATTCAAACAATATTTTTTGTTCGTTAGAACGAGATGGCTATGTCGTTGGAACAACATTCAAACAAAGTTCAAATGAGGAAGTTCTGTCAATAGTGAAAACTTCGTTCAAAACCTGTTCGAAGTATGTTCTAACGAGATAAGCATGCTCATTTGAATGAAGTTCAGTTTGGTTCGAACAAGATTATGCACTTCATTCGAACAAACCTCTATTTTCATTTGAACGAGATTTTTCCACCTCGAAAAATGTGTTTTCTATAAATAGTCATGCTAGGAAATTTTTAAGTTGAGAATTTTGGCGAAAATCACTTTCCTAGCGTAAACCAAAAGCCTCCAAACCCTAGTTTCACCCAAAATCTTTGAGATCCAAGATTCAATCTTTATGTTAGTTTATGATCTCCAACTTGTGAGTAGTAAAAAGGTTTATAATCTTCATCTCTATTGATTATTCGTTTTATGTGGTGGATTCCACATCGTTTACTGTTTACACATGGTGGACTCCTTGTTTGTGGTGTTGTAGTGAATAAGCGGTGTGTCCATTTTCCCGATCTGTAGATGATAACTGAACCTTATCGGTGAATACCAAGGCATATGTGGACTCATATGTTGTGGAAAATATGCTAGTGGACTCATGTATGTCGGTGAGTAGAGGTTGAAGGAACGAAGAGCGTCAAGACTTGCGAGAGCGTCAAGTCTATGTTGTAAGTCTACTATCGTTCCTTTTATAATTTCATACATAGTGAATTTGAATGGCTGAACCCTCTGAGATTTTTTTTATCATTTTTATTTTCCTCGTACATAAGGCATTGTGTGATAGCGTATTTTACTTTATCCTTCTATTACCTAGATGCATGTTTTAGAATAAAATAAAATTGACTAAAAATTGGTTTACATAACTGTCATTTATAATTGGTGCTTATGGTTAATTCTATTTAAGTTTAATATTTAAATTAAAAAAATTAAAAATTGTGTTTTGTTTAGACCATTCCATATATCCGGCAACTTCAAATTGATATTAGATTAGGGACACTTACTTTTTGTGTTAGATCCTTGTTTAGGCATAAGTTTTAGCGACTTTTATATTTAGGATCAATCATTTTCTTGACCACATTTATTTGATGGGTCTAACTATGCGTACTGAAAAATGCATATGAATTCAGCACTTCAGTCGATATATGAGTGGGTATTGCAAACGGTTGTTAAGGTTTGTCCCCACCCACATCCTTAGTAGTTGATTATAGAATTATCAAAACGGTAGAAACTTGGAGTGAGGATGAGCATACATTGTGTAATTATAACCCACGTTGTTTGAAGGCTTTATTTTGTACCATCACATTGGAGGATTTCCTCTATATTGAGACATGCGAAACTTCTAAAGAGTCTTGGGACGTACTCCAACTCACTCATGAGGGTACTAGTGTTATTAAGACTTCCAAACTCCAAAACATCACCACTCAATTTGAAACCATTAGTATGGAAGAGAGTGAATCCTTTGATGATTTTATGCTAGACTGTCAGTTATTGTGAACTCGTCCTATAACTCGGTAGAGTGAATACTCAAAACCCATATAGTCAAGAACATATTAAGGTCTTTACTTGAAAGATTTAATTCAAAAGTGACAGTTTTGAATTTCCTGGGTTCTTTGAACTCTATGAACTCAGAGAGCTACTATTTCATCTTCAAAGTTATGAGCTTGACATGTTTTCCTCCAAAAAGATAAAAAGAAGAGGGCATTGCTTTAAAATCCCGAAAGAAGGAAACACGTGTTCGGGATGATGAGTTAAACATCGATTCTAATGATATGGATATGTTTGATAAGAAGTTCAAAAATATTCTTAAGCTTAATAAAGAGAAATCTATGTATGAAGAAAAGATATTTCAGAAGTCTAATTTTAACAAGGCTGCGAAATTCCTAAAAATCTTATAATAAGGTTAAGAGGGATGAGTCGAATAAATGCTTTAGGTGTGAGGGTCATGGCTATAGGGAACCTGTATGTCCCACTAAGATACGGAAGGAAGGAAAAAATTCAATTACATATAGTGCCACCTTTAGTGACAGTGAACTAAAAGAGGAACTCAATTCCCCTGTTGAGCGGAACTACACCGTGTTCATGAATAGTCATGTGATACTTGATGAAAATTCTTTCATGAAGATAATTCTAAGCATGACAATTCCGAGGCCATTGTTTGTGACTACCAAGTGAGTATTAGTGGAGAGAGTGGAGAAGAAGAATATGATTAAGAGGAGGAGGATATTGAACTTTAATTTTCCTTTTGTGAGTTGTATGACGAAACGATGACATTGAAAAAGGCTAACTTGAAGTTGGAAGCTAGGTTTAAAGAAAGTGTCATTGGTAATGATGATAGTATTTTTATTACGGATCTTAGGGCACGTAAGAATAATCTTAGGGAAAATCTCGCATTTGTTCACCTTCAGGATTAATGGAGATTTTGATGAAGAATTCCCCTATTTTTTATTCATGCATGAGTTAGAGTATCATTTCATATATCTTATTCTAGGCTATGTAAATATGATTCATGCATGAGTTTGTATATGATTTTTGTCATCTTTAATAACTCATATGTGAATTGTTTATCTACTTGATTGGTTCTTGCTTCAGATATTGAATAATTTAAAAATATTTTGTTTTTAAGAATACTTTGTTTTGGAGTTCCAAATATATGCTTAGGATTGTCACATCTATTTGATCCATGTGTGTTATGATCTTATGTATGTTAAAAGTATTTTCATATTACCTTGGATATATATTCTTTTCATATGCTTATTATCCTTGGATTTTGCTTAGTTTTGTACTTAGGCTTTACATCGTCTCTTAACCATAACCTTGTATTTCTCTATATTGGCTATCTTATAAACTCATTGGCTATTTTCATGCTAATTTGAGCTGGTTGGAAGATGTTTTAGGATTATATGATTTATGTATATCTTTTAATCTCATTCCATGCTCTTTTGTGGTTGTTGATGTCTTCCATCGAAAAATTCAGTTCTTTGGTACTATCACGTTTATGCCTTTTTAGATGACATACTATGTGACTATATTTTTGTATATTAACATTGCCTATTTGATCATTTTTTCGATTGTTTGGAAATATGATACGTGCTTCATGAAATGAATTTGATTTTCTTTTAAGACACCTTATAAACTTTTAAAAAATTTATACTTAAATAATACATTATTATATCTTATTTCACTTATACACTGCACTACACATTGTATAGATGCCACTTTATTGGGAATGACAACGTTGTAAAATATTTTACAAACGGTTTAAAGCTTCTAATATTTGTGAGAGAGGGAGTCCATTATCCTTAAATGTGTCTGTGTGATATTTATCTTGATTTGAAGGAGTTGAAAAGATAGATGACATATTAAACTCATGACATATGATGTGATTAGGGCTACAAATCTAATTAGATTATACCACCTTTTGCAAATAGTATCACATCTTAATAATGAATGTGTGAAATAAGCCACATGGAAAAGCATTTTGAACAATGCAATGTTTCAAAGATACGTATCCATCCAAAATTGACTAACATCAAGGATGTGAAACTAAGGGTTTTAACCAACTTGCTCCTTGAGGAAGAGAAATGTGTTAGTTAAAATATCTCAAAATGTATTTGAAATTTTCAGCTTTGAGCCATTTGCTTTTGAATTATTATTCTTCTATGAAATCAAACTTGGTTTTATTCTTTCAATGGTTTTCTCTATTTTCTTTTCTATTTTTTATGTAGGAGATATCTTATGTTCTTGGTTGATAAATATCATCATGTTATAGCCTTTAATGGATAAGTGATTCTTGATTATGAGCATTGGACATATAAGTTGAATTTTAGTAAGTGTAATAAAATTGTCTATAATATTCTTTTGTATCATTTTCTTTGCATCTTATTCTCGTTTTTCAATGTAGTATATCTTTCACATGTCTTAAAGGATTCATTTGAAATGCATGTTTTTGGGGATATTGCTCTTTGTTGTGTAATAAATTTTGGTGTATAATTGCTCTTATATAGTCTTAATTAACTTTATACTTGATGTTCTTTATTCATTTTCTTAGAGTATGTTATATTACTATTAACTTTGATATTGATACAATACTTTCCAACTATGTTGATATCATAGTTCTCACATTTGGAATAAATAATCTTCATCCAAATGTTGTTTTGATTATTCCTTCATTTGATCATATTTGATAGGATTATAGGATAAATTGTTATATCTTACTTAAATGTATCCTATATCCATGGCAGTTTCTAATCATAATTTCACCCATGCTTCACCTTTGGACGTTTTTGTAACCAATATCTCATCTGGTTCACGATTTAGACATATTTCATATATTCTTAATTTGTCATGAAATAATCATTTAGTATCTAGAATTGTGTTTATAGTTTGAGTTTTATCATTGATAATAAAAATTTGTATCTACTAGTATTTTATATATCCTATACTCTTTGCTCATTATGTTTACCTTGTTCTTAGTACATTTTGCGTATTTTTACTAAAATCTGGATGGTGGTTTATGTATTTGTATTATTATATTTGTTCCTTTATATATATTGTACCATATGATTCATATCCCATATTTATATCATCTCCTTGTGATAATTATGACACACAACATGTTTTTTAAACTTATCTTCTCTAATTATGTCATATATCTACATTCCTTATGTACTTAGTGATTTAGTTTCTTAACCCCTTCATATTTTCTAAGTAGGGAGAAGTTTCCTAAATGGGGATTAGACTTGATTAATGGGGAAAATTAATTTGTGACAAAATAAATCTAGCTATAGGATAGATGGAGATAACATTTGTTTTCTTAGGTTATACTTTATGCTATACCATATTAGGAGATTTTAGTTAGGGATAATAGAGTTTTAGCATTTTATGGGATATATATTAGGCATTTACTTATCATTGTTGAATTATATATGGTTATACTAAGTTCATGTCCGCTTTACTTTGATCTTATTATATAGTGTGGCATGCTGGTTTCAATTCTTTGTATTATCTTTTTCTAAATCAATTATTATTTTTCTTCTTTTTTCCTTTATCAATTCTGTGACAAAATTGGGGACTGAGATTTCTTTTTAGGGGGGAGATGTCCTTAAGTGGAGAGAGATTTGAGAATGAGGGAGTTTAATTAGTGAAATTATAATCTTAGGGAATGAAGTTTATATATCATATCGTATAGATATATTTGATATGCTTGCTATATGTACCTTTTAGTAATTAGATGAATTATTTAAATATTGTCCTATCAGTTGTTTCACCTTATTAGTTATAATTCAACATCATTTTATTATTCATTGGTATTTTGCTAGTGTTTGACAATAAATAGGTGTAAGAGTTAAAAATGGTTGCAGAGTCTCTTGTGATTTCTTCGAGTGTGTCGTTTATTTTTGTATGTCTTTAGCTGGGCGAGTCGTGTCATACGTGATAGATTTCATTCATTTATTTGGAGTCTTTACTTTTATGTGTTTTGGCACGGAATATACAAAGGGGGAGATTATAAGAGTATGAATAATACTCAAAGTGCCCCATAGGATTAAGTTGTATTATTTCGTTCACCAAAATACACTTTGTGTCTTTAGTCCAAGAGGTTGTTGTGGAGAACTTCATGTTAAGACTTATTCATTAGATTTCATCATGACATCATTCAATTCCACATCTATGGGAATTCCATTTTATGATAATGTAAAAGGGCTTAGATGACATACTACATTCATGTTTTAACATAACTCAAAATGGATTTTCTTAAAATTGGAAACCGTGTTGAACTTTTTCTTGTGTGTCTTCTTTTAAAGGATTTTGGAAATTTTCTCTATACACAAGCCATATATTTCTCCTAGATGAACACATTTTAAAATGGGCATTATGTGTATTTTTAGAAGAATTTAAAAAATAGAAAAAAATAATTTTAATGTTTGCATCCAGGAAAAAATGAGAAAATTTTCTATTTGGTTCAACGACTTTCCTTTCCAATCGACTTTGTTGTCGGCATTGCAGAAGCAAGGAATATTTTTGCAGAAGCGAAGTTTTTCCTTGTCGTAACAAAGATTTTTCTCGCTGCAGTGATGTATGCTGGATAAACTCCAAAATTATCTGGAACTTTGCGCGGCCTCACTCGCCGCAGGTTTTCTCTAGCGATGCACTTCCTTATTGTCGCGACACTGCATCAACAACGCCATATCTTTCGCAAAAAGCAAATATATCCAAAAGATCATATTGGAAACTATGTAGATTTTCTTTTGCTACCATATATTTTGGTGTGTTGGTGAGGCATCTTATTTATGTGTAATATAATATATTAGAGTCTCTTAGAATTGTGGCCACATTTTTGAATTGGCGCTATTAAACTCTTCTTCTTCCCACAAAGTAGTTAAGTTTTTTAAAAACAATTGCCTGCAGCTTTTAGCCAGAGAGAAAATTGTTCATTGTATTTTTGATATATCCATTGTTATCATTCTAATTTAAAGTATTTTGAAGTTTGATTACTTCTCTCAAGATTTGAACGCAATATTTTATAAAGTTTGTTCTTGAGAAACTTTGAATATTTTTTATATCTAAAAAATACTTTGTGAGTTTATTTTCAGTTTCCAAAAACTTTTATAAAATTATCTTAACCTTTAGGACTTAACATGCTATGAACTAGATATACATATTGGTGTATTATCTCTTGTTCCAGTTGAACAACAAAAGGTATTTTTCAATCTTTAAAAGAAGATTGTTTTAGCGAGGGACTTGACAACATTGATTGTAGACCAAAACTTACTGTTGTTGTGCAATGTTCTCCTGTTGTTGGTTCTCTGTATAGAGAATATGGTGGGAAATAGTGTCTAGTAAGTCATAGCATCATGAGGTTGTAAGTCTTTGCCTTCTAATTGTAAAACTCCATCATAGTACATTTTTCATTTTGTCGACCCGAAGTTTTTTCCCATTGTGGGTTTTTCCGTACGCCATGGTATTGTGCTATTTTGTTTGAATTTTCTGCACTTATATTAAATCACCTAATATTGAAGATAAAATTTGGTGTAATATATTTGGTAAATAATTTGTCACATAGACCTTAGGTGTTGTATTTTACCCATAATAAGAAATTAAAGGAGACCCTTGTCTCTTTTTGACAAGAAATTTTAATTACGTATTAGTTGTCCATCTTGGTTTCGAGCGCACTCACTTCTATAAAATTTTATGGTGTTTTGTTTTAACACTTTTAAAATTTGAAAACTATTTTAATTGTTGTATCTCCATTGATCCAACTCACAAAATCAAGCAACTACCAAATTGAATCTACCTAATTCAATATTATGCATAAGCCCCAATTTTAGCAAGAAAGACTTTTGAATCTAATCCAAATGAATTAATCTAATAATATTTCAATGACAATATAAATAATGATCCTAATAAAGTTATTATATAAAACTATGTTTTAACCCATAAATACCAAACTAATTTATCCAAATCGTATATTTTAGATACGATCCCTAGTTCTAGCATTTAGACTCCAATTAATTTTTTTGAATAATTCAAACAAATAGTCTCAACTCCAAATTTTACCTTCAGTTATTAAGTCAGTTACATGAATTCTAATATAAAATATTCTAATGAAAGAGGGAGAAATAGAAGAATTTTTGCCTTGATTGGTTATAGATGAAACGCAATTAGATGAAGATGATATTCACTTTGTGTTTCTTCCATTATTGGTTTCATAATATCCCAAAATTATTCTTTAAGTTTCCTACTGAGTTTACCTATATGTAATTGTGGAGTTTACCTAAGAAATCTTACTTTCTAAAGTTTCTGCCATAAAGCACGACCAAAAAAGGTTAAACTTTGATGCAGCGAAGGGATTCATGGGTCATGCATGGGACCAAGGTTTTAGGGGTTTTCATGTGGAAACTTGCAACCAACGAAGTTCATGATTCATTGTAGAGAAACAAGAGTCAAATTGTGCAAAAATGTGCTTTAAGTGAGGGTTATTTTGGGCATTTCTCCCATGTTTGCTCCCTTGTATAGATATAACAATTTAGGTCTTTTAACTTATGTTTTAGAGCAAAAATAAATCATCATTTATTTCTCATGATCATGTAGACAAATTTAGATGACTATGAGATTAAAAGAGTCGTAACCATCATTGATTGATCAACAAAATCCAACCACCATATATGGATGTAGTCATATTGGTGAACCACGTAAATATTGTCTTGTGCTTGATTGTTTATGTTTTCTTTTTTACTTTCTGACTACTTTGCATTGATATTGTATTCTGTTAGTATTTGTAAGGTTTTTCTTTATCTTATATCTTGGGCATCCATGAATCACTCTATTGAGTGAGTATACAAACACCAATTGGTAGCAGAGCTTTGGTTTGTAGTTTTTTTTCCTTTGTGTGCATCCTTGGTGTTTGATAAATTTTTAAGTGGAATTTGGTCTTAGACCGATTGTTTATTAGTTAAGACTCTTTTTGGAGATTAAAGAATGATTACATCTAAGGTTTCCTTGGGGAAGTATGATGGTAAATCCATTAATTCTGGCATGTGGTAATGTCAAATGAGAGATATGTTAATCCAACGAGGTTTATATAAGGCGTTGAGAGGCATTTTAATTAAACTCTTAGATATGTTAGAGGATGATTTGAAGGAATATAACTTGTAAACATGTAGAACTATCTGGTTAAATCTCGTGCAAAATGCGGTATATTATGTGATGAAGTAGTAATCATCGGAGTCAATATGGAAAAAAATTAGAAGACAAATATACGAGGAAGAGCATACAGAATCATATTGTGACACCCTGCCTAATAAAATACCGGGCGATTACTTCTGTATTAAATTAAAACAGGATTCACATATGGTTCATTCTTAGCATCACTGTCGAAAACCAAACTAATTACTAATAACGTATTAGGGTGGCATCCAAATTTCATTTAACTAATCTTTTTAAAAAAAATTAATCAATTAAAACATTCACACAGTTTATGTATAAATGAAACTGAGATGAAATAAGAATAATCGAACACTCGGTTTAAGAAGATACAACCAAATCAAAACCGTATAAAAGGCGGTAAAAGAATAAATAAAAGCAGTTGGGTGATTAGCCTGAATGTTTATACATTACCTCCTATCTAGATTACAAGAATAGAAGCGTCTACAATAAACTTGCATGCATCCACAACTGCTGCAGCAGACGTCTGACTCGAATGAATCGTCATCCAGGCGTCCATGTGTCTGGACACGTATATATATATATATATATATATATATATACGTGTCCAGACACATGGACGCCTGGATGACGATTCATTCGAGTCAGAGCCCGATTTGTGAAAATATTTAGCAAGTGCATAAATGTTGTATTTGAAAAATATATTTTATCTCATATTTAAATTGGTATCGCACTCCCACGAAATACCCCTCACCTATCTTCTAATAGTGCACACCTAACGCATCCTAATAGGCAACCTAGTTAAGCTACCATGCCTAACTAATCGTTTCACCAAAACTCTACAAATCCTATTTAATCCAAGTGTTTAGGGCTAAACTTCTCCCTAGTCTCAACGATGTTCCATGTTCGTGCATGGGGTGTCTCGCCAAGCGAAATCCAAATAAGGAACCCCCCCGATACATTACTACTTGGCAATGTCGATCGTCGAGATCCATTAGGCCCTCAATGCATAACATATATATATATATACCTACATAATTATATACATTTCATAGTCACTTTTATATACATATCACAATTTAAGTCCGAATAAAATCTCCCGGAATGAGAATTTATTTCATATTCAATTTATCTCTTTACTCTAATTAGAGATATATATGCATCATCTTGTTCTCATACACAAGTAATATAATATACACACAAGTATAATAACCATCCCAACAAGCTATAACTCAAGGATGTAGTCTCTATCCTAACATCTACCAAGGAATCGCTCACGTATCATCATGGGTACCAATGGTCTAAATCTCACACCGCCTTGGTAAAAAACAAATCAAAACGTATGGGAAGCGGTTATAGTTCCTCCCCAAAAGTGAGATGAAACAATACCCACCATGTCTCACCCCTAATAAAAATCACACAATATAAAATGGACGCTATGACCTGGGGACTATATGCTCCCTGCTCCTCAAGCCAGGGGCCTCACCCACATCGCGCAACTTCCCATAATAGCATAGAGGGGGTATGCTTCACATAAATACATATATACCATTCACACATCGATATATATACATATTCGGATCATATTATATAAACAGTAATCACATCGTATATATGATCGATATCCTTCCTAAAACATGCACATGTGGCCTTAGTTCCCCAATCTCTCATAACGATGGCTAATAATCCCAAAATGTTTTCACTCGAAATAACATTTAAGTTTTCGCACACATACGATGCTAAATCCAAAAGTATTTCCTCACTCAATGTATAACTCGCACCTTAATCACGTTAAGGATTTATATACTCTTTCAATATCCCAATTCATAATAATTTAATAAGTCTACCCTCAACTTATTGAATCCTGCAGGTATCACGTTACATATAATCCTAGTCGTCAGCCGACGCCGGATCACCGTTCATGAATCTCTAGCCCTTATCCTAAATATTCCTCCTATTCACATCCTAGGATTTATTCGAATGCATTTATCCCATGAAAATTCTAACAACATATATATCTCTACACTCTTACCGAAAACCTCTCTCTCTCGAATGTTACTCGACCCGAATACTCAGTAGGTTCGTCCCTCGGATTTCACCTAAATTAATCCAAGGTTCTCCCTTTCATCTAAAGGTTTTATCACCCTCAAAATATTCATCTAGGAGTCCTAATATCATAACTACAATATGCCATTTTAAATCTCCATTCAATTTTATCCTTAATTCTCCCAATATCGGGTTTGATTTCTAGCTAACAATTTCAATCTCGGACAACCTTCCATAGAAAAATCATTATAAATCCAAAAAAAATCAGAAAAATACGGGTCAACACCCATGCGACCGTATTGAAAAGATCTACAATTTTTATTTTTTGACCAAGAGCCGAATTGATTCTCCTCATGGCCGAATCGATTGGGAAAGGACGATGAATTATTATTCATCATCTTCTCCAAAATTCCAAATATCAACCCAACCTCCATTCTTATGGTTTCTAATCTTAACCAACATCACCACAATCATCCTAATATTGATTTATAACTAACACAACAATTTATTTATCGTATTAAACCATTTCTGTTAGGTTTATACCTTAAAGCCATAAAAACCCTAGTTTTTACATTTCTCCCATTTCAATTCAATTTCATACTCCATTAACATGGTTTTGACACTAGAAATCATTTAGAGTTTACAATACATCAATTTGTAAATTGTTACTCAAGTTTTCCCAAATTTACTTTAAGGGTTTTAACCCAAAATCACATAATTTACCAAATATGATATGAGATATATACATTAAATTAAAAAAGAAAGTAAACACTTGCCTGAAGGATAAAATCCGATGACCTCGAGTTGAACCCCGTGGAGTTTGGCCGTAATCCCTTTTTATCCTTCATCTTTCTATTATTTCTCTCTTTTCTTCCTTTTCTCTCTTTCTTTCTCTTTCTATTTCTCTCTTATGCCTCTTATAAGTGAAGAAAATGGTTTATCCCTTATAAACCCCAAAAATGCCTCGTTTACTCAATTACGAGTCCCTACTGGTCCAAAAATTCTCGAAACCCAAATACGAACTCTGGATACTCTATTCTAACTATCTTGGCCATTCTAAAACAACCATGCACTCAAAATCTCCATCTGAGTCACTTAACTCCAACTCACTAATTTAACCCAATGCATCTACATGCGGTTTTTCCAATTAAAATATTATCTTTTGTCTCTTTACTCAACTACGACATATAATTAAAATACTCCAACTCATTTACTTAATCTCAAAAGTAAATGAAACATGCCTCTGAAATCATTCAACCCTCATAAATTCCAGAAATTAAAATTTCAATTTCCCCCCATATAACAGAATTTCTCCCTCGAAATTCTGATATAACCTACACCACCAACCTTGGATCGCTAATTTCACTCCGCCCTAGTATCTAAAAGTCGAAAGGTGTTAACACCATGGTCCCCTACCATATTCCACCTATCTCAAGGTGTTTGTTCTAGCGCACTAGCTTACCCCGAGCTTATCTAAATTTCTACATGCTAACGCACTAACTCGGTCGTAAGATTAACTCTAACAATGACGCGTCACACCTATTACTTCTATAACTGCTCATAAGAAGAACGAGCCTATAACTACCTCTCTAACGTCTCGAAAAGCTGATACTCTTGCTAACACTCTAAGCGTACGCTCGTCCATAGTAGGATCACTGATCTCCTTTAAAATGGAAATTTCACTAAGGCTTTACTACTCCCGTCAATGTTTTCTCTTACTTTAGGTGTGCAAACTCTTATTGCACCTATACAATTGGATTACCACGTACCTCCTATGACGTTCCATTCAACCAACTTCAATCTCTCAATAACTACTCTACGGCATAATCCTCCATTTCATACACTAAACCCCCTTCTATTCCTGGTGGGATAATAAATTGACTTACTAAGGTGCCCATACACCCTTTTTCTATGCACATTTGCACATCCAATGTGAACGTATAACACTTAGCTCTCTCTCTAAACACGTAACACTCTCTCTAAACAACATCTACACAACTCGGTTTTCCTAACCCAAATACTTCAAACTCTAATCTTTCCTATAACAAGAAATTCAATCTTTCATAAAGTTAACCCACCAATCTTCTTGTGGTTAACTCACAACTATCTCCTTATCTCGGCGCCACTAAACCTTCTGGCCTTAAATTTTAATAATCCTACGATCGATGTGATTTCCTACCCATTCAAAAAGCTTAATTATCAAATGGCGTCGTTGCCATTCTTAGGATTGTGAAGCTCGAAGCGGATTTCATATTGTAGTTCATTTATTTTTTGCACTTTATTATTTTTTGTACCATTTTTATATTTTTAGAAGTCTTGTGTTAGGATTTTATCCTTAGCTTGTATTGCGGTGCTTAGGGCACCATTTATTTTTCATTTAAAATTGTAATAATTAAAGCCAAGCGTGATAGGGAAAACCGGACAAGGTAGAGAGAGGGCGTCCAAAGGCGAGGATTTAGAAGCCTCTCTACCTTGGGTCGGTAGAACTCCCGGGGATGACTGAGATTGGCGTATTCTCCCCCCGGTCGACTCAAATTTTTTCGGCACCCCACGGCGTAAAAACCGTGGGAGGTATACACCCTCGCGCCTCTCCTGTTAGCGAGTCAAATCTTTTGTGTGCTCTTGTGTGATTTTATTCTCGCATTTATTTTTTGAATGGTGTGATGAATTAAATTACTAAGACCTACACCCGATCACTCACGAGAAGGGATTTCATCATCCGACTCACTCTCTTACCATTGTGTGCTACCCTAGCCATCACTAAATTTAAAATCAATCAACTAGGTATCCCACTAGGAGAATATTTTTGCAAAGGCGATCTCAGATAAATTCCGTGAATTTTATCGCCCGCGGACTTAATTAAAATTTGACTACCCTTTCACTAAATTTAAAGATAAAAATTGGCTATGTGCTAGTTAGGATTTATCCTTGACTTGTGTGTGTGTCCAATTCCATTTTTCGGTAGTCGATTTTAGTTAGTTCGTGAAAATTTAAAGAGTCCATATTTTTCCCCACCCTTTTCTTCCAAAAAAAATCCAAAAATATTTTCTTTCCATTAGTTTTAGAAAATCCAAAAATATTTTCTTCCATTATTTTTAGAAAAATCCAAAAATATTTTCTTCCCTTTTGAATTTTTTTTTAAAATTTTCAAAAAAATATCTTCTCTCTTCATGGCCGAAGAACATCCTTTACGGGACTACTTTGGTCATTTTCCATTGACACGGGACACGTGTGAGAGTAATCTCGAGCCGTCTCTTTATGAGATACTTAGTGGTTTCACTTATCTCACGAGTACCGTTGGTACTCTTGACCCCTCTATGCACGCACCTCCTATTCCATCACCCTCGGTGTCAAGTGTCGACGTGTCTCTTCCTTTGTTATGCACCCACTGTTATTATGCTGATCACATGTCCCATGAGTGCCCATACTCTTCATATCCATACAAACCCACCACGGATCATGTGTATCCATATGACATTGTTCCGGAACCCACCTCGGCCTACTACCCCACTATACCTAATCCCGAGTTGTGTGAGCACTCGAGATATTCGTGGATTCCTGATCACCCTTCCACACAATATAAATCCCAACCCGATGTTGTGGTCCTCAAACGTTCCAACAGTCGTCAGGGCAATCTTGTGCACCCGTTCACGATCAGTTCCATCACTACGCACCCCATGAGTATCAACCATTTGTCCATCACGAAAGAGATCCTTTCATGTATGATGAACTTGGCCCCACCCCACTCACTTCATATGTGTATTCTCCATATAGTCCCAATTATAGCGAGTTGTGTCCACCTCAACCACCGCCACCACCCATCATTCCACCAACACCTTCATCCACATCCGCTCTTGAAACCCTCTTGCAAAATTCATACTTGAGCAAGAGCAAGCAATTCAAACTCAATCTCTCCAAAGGCTTGAACAAAGGTTAAATGATTTGGAATGTGCGAGAGAGTTGGATATTCCCATGGCCCCACCCATCATTGCAACCGAGTATGATGATGATATGTCCTCTCGTGACACGAATTTTGAGTGTGACCAGCCCTATCCTCTCGAGAATCTCAAAGTTGAGACCATCCCATGGTTCGGGTCCCAAGTCGGCAATTGTGTTGACTTACCTTTATATAGTGAGCCTGATCAATTCCCACCATATCCATATGAACCCCACTTTGAGGTTCACATTCCCTTTCCCGATAAATCCAAAACAATGCCTGAGTCTATACCCATTGAGCCCATCGTGTGTGTTGCCGAGGAACCACTTCATCTTAGGTTAGCTCCGGCTACGAGTGCTCACCATTTTCTCGAGATAGAATCCGTGATAGTTTCTAACTTTTCGGATATGGATCATGTTCCACCATGCATGGCTCCCGTTGAGCTTGATAATTCTAGTGATCCTTCTATCTCCGATCTTGGTGCCTCGTTTGAACCACCCACCACATTCACCAATGATACTCTTATGGAGAAGTTGATCACTCCATCTTTAGATACCACACTTCCTCTAGAGAATTCCTTTGTGGATCACTCCACACCTCATGAGGAGTGTGTGTCTCCCACTCTTGAGTTGGATCATTTTCCTCCACCATTTATCCCACCCGATCCACTCTTTTTTCCACCCGACCCACCCATTATATCTTCCACCCCACCACCTGTTTTGAATATTGATTTTGCACATTTTGAATTTTCAACCATATATTTAGATCCTAACCTCAAACCATCCCCCACCTTCCACGAGAGTTTTGATGATACTCTCCATTTATATGACACCAAGCTTGTTATTCCATGCCCGCTACTTTCTTATGGTGTTGATTTTTCTTCTCGACAGCTCCCTGGTGTGTCACGGCGCGACCATTATCATCGCTCATTCATAGAACGGTCGTGTGATTTTTATGAGCCCCACCCCATCACTATTGCCAAACCCTTTTTCCTTCCCATCCAACTTGAACACCATTCTTATAGAGCCCTAGTTTCCCTCACATTTAGGCTCAATAAGGCCCGTGATCGATGCCTAGTCACCCTTACCTTAATACTCACCCGCCCATGGTCCACCGATGCTTTGCATCGTGTGATGCACTTTGCCATACAAGTGCATTGACCCTTTTTAGCCTCTATCCAACAAGACTGACGCTTCAGTCTTGTTTGGGGGTGATTCTCATCAGCCCAACTTTTCTATCGCCTAGCACTTTCATAGATCTTATCTTTAGGGTGGGATTTCATCGGTCTGGCTGAAGATATTAAACTTAGCGCTACCGGGAGGCCGCCCGCGTTTCTTGTACTAGTCTCATCCTGTTTGGGGGTGGTGTTTCACATCACCCTATGCTTTATCATGCTTATAGACTTGTACACCTTTTTTTCTTATCACTCACTCAGGTTTATTCTTGGCTACATATTTCCACTTCATGAGCGTTTGATTCTGGTAAACTCTTTCTTACCTTATGCTCTCAATTTTAAAAATCATTTTACTTAACATCAAGGACGATGTTCCTTTTTGTTTGGGGGTGGGTAATTTTATCAAAATCGTGCCTCTTTTGAAAAATTTTGATTTTTAAAATTTCGTGCCGTTTCTTTCATCTCACTCATTGATGTGAATTTTCAATCATCCATCTTTTAAAGTCTAGGAATCAAGCTAGAGAATATTTTTTCTAAATAGCTTATGTATTACGTAACAAGGCATGTTGCACCATGAATTTCTAGACTTAACAAAATTTGCGCACTTATCACGTCACTGCGATTTAGAGTTAAGGAGTACTACAATTCTGAAGAGAACCTTAAGGATCACTAGTAGAGACTTTAGCCCGTGAGATTTGTGCCTTTCACCCTTTCAGAGAGTTTTATGCAATCTCTGAGTCACAAGTTGATTCAACTTTCTTTGGGTCCGCATTAAATTGTTGTATGATCTCATTATCTTTCATAAAATTTTGGCTTGATCACTAAGAACGACATCACTTTCGAGTTGTAAGAAACACGTGTCTTGAAATTTGTCCCGAATGCTAAATTTTCATCCATACACTTACCACTTTTCCATACACCATTTACCATTCACTTCACCCATTATATTCCCATGCTCTTCCATATTCCCATATATTTCCCCAAACCATCACCTATCATCTCCATATCACCTTCCATCATTTCAAATAAAAGAGTGTTGATTCCAAATGTAAATATCTTCATTGTGGATTGAAAAGAGAGAGAAAAACAAAAAAAAATAGCAAAAATAGAAAAAAAATAGAGAAAAAGAAAAGAAAAATCAGAAAAAAAAGAGAGAAAAGAAAAGAAAGAGATTTTGTAGTTAGTAGTTGATTTTGAAATAAAGACATTTGTGCCTAAAGTGTGTACACTCTTCTCACATATTCATCCATCATACACCATCCATCTATTATATCACTATCCTACCTACCTCATCCCATCCATCCTACCTATCATACCCTTCTCATCCCATTTCATTCCCCCTCACCCATATACATACATGTTCCCCTAGGTGTTAGGGAAAATGAAAGTCAACGTGGTGAATAACTCGACGTTCTCACTATAGTGATTAGCATCTCTTTCATGCGATCATTTTCTTTCTAATTGTTCGTTCTTTCTTATGTGTGTGTGAGACGTTTGAACTTGCTTACATTTACTCCCCTCCTCACACACAAGAGTGATACACAGACCCATATCTCGAGAGTTCGTTTGAGAGGGATATATCCGTGAGATTTGAAGTTGGAGCGTTGGTTCCGAAAAGGTAATCTAGGAATTACTCTTGTGATACTCGACCCGTTTTGATTGATTCACACTACACACGTTGAGTTCTAGGAAGGATGTGCCTTGAGTATTTTCTTCGCTAAAATTTTTACACATTCTAGCTTGTATTTCTGAAAACATTTATCTCATGATGGATTGTGCGATTATTCTACGTCTAATAAGAGATTGACATGCTTTTAATAACTTTTTGTAAAATAAGAATTATGTGGGTATATTCCCTGCAAACCCTCATGAGACATAACTCGTCCTGTAGGGCAACCTATAGGTTTAAAGGCTTGTTGCACATGCTAAGTGAAATCGCAAGTGCCAGCGAAAGTGGTACACTTTTGGTTTCTTATCTTTCTCTTTCTCTCTATGTTATTGCTCGAGGACTAGCAACGCTCTGTTTAGGGGTGGTGTGATAAGCACCAAAAACTGTACAATTTATACCCCGAATAGACGTACTTTAGTTGCTAATTCTCGACATTATGGGTCTTATGCGCTTAATTGTTCAATATGCAGGCTCAATTGCAGTTACGGTGTCAAAAGCTATATTTCCAGGAAATCTGCAGTTAAAATGGAGTTAAATACCC
Organism: Sambucus nigra; assembly: GCA_949130495.1. NCBI lineage: Eukaryota > Viridiplantae > Streptophyta > Magnoliopsida > Dipsacales > Adoxaceae > Sambucus > Sambucus nigra. Next base: position 307,782,374 of record OX422208.1, on the reverse strand, counting down.
AACCTTGTAACCTTACCCGAGCTTAAACCTAGCCTAAACCTACCCTAAACCATGTGTGTGTTTAGTTTGTGTCTTTTTATATTTTTTAGATTTTTAGTTTGAGTCATTTTTATTTTTAGGATTTATTTTTAATTTATTTAGGATTTTTAGGTTTTATTTAATATTTTTATATTTTATTATTATAATTTTATTTTATTTTGATTTTTATTAGCTTTTAGTTTAGTCTTATTTTATTAAGATTAGTTTTTAGGAGTTTGTTTTTAGTTTATTATATTTTATATTTTGTAGGACTTTAGTTTTCATTTTGATTTTAAGTTTTTATTTCTTTTATTTTATTTTAGTTTTTATATAGCCTAGGATTTTATTTTTTTAGTTTTAATATTTGTATTATCTTTAGTTTGTTTTATTTTTAGTTAGATTTTATTTTTTATTTTAGTTGAGTCTTTTTTTTTTTTTCAGTTGGATCCAAATTAAACACACACACACAAACATCCTACACTCACTCACACCTTAATACCCAACACCCTATACTACACCTAAACATCCCCTCACCCTCATCCTATTACCTACACCCTCACACACACAACCTACCCCACTTCATCTTCTTCCTACCTCACCCACACTTTCTCTCTCTCCTCCAACATTACTAACATTCCACCATAACCCATCTTCTCTTTTTCTCACCCCACACAAACCCAACTCCGACCCCCTTACTCCGGTCTCCCCACGCCGGCAGCACCAACCTCTCCAAAACCGCCTGCCAACCGACCCTAGGCCCCTCCGCCGGAGCTAAACCCGAAACCCATCCCCGCTCCGACCGGCGACTCCCCTCTACCGGACCCCTCCCTAACCCGCCGTCGACCCTCGTCCTTCACCTCCGCCAGCGTCGACCCCCGTCCTTTACCTCCCTGCCGCCGCAACCTCCTTACCCCCTTGGTCCCTCCATCTCCGGTGAACCCTCCAACCCACCGCCAACCGTGACCCTCTCCTCCTAGCGCAGGCCGCTGCCACCCGTCGCCGACGCGCGCAGCAAACCTTACCCGATCCCCACCTCTACTACACCCCATTCCACCTGCCAACCAAAACCATAAAACAAAAATAAACACCCATTTGTCCCTCAAGTCAAATAAAACCCTTTACCCACATTCCATACCCACAACCCATTTCCCTCTTCCCAAACCAAAGACCAAATCGTGCACCTGCCAAAACAAAACCCAAACCAAAGTCAAACTCAATAAATCCCATGTGCCTTATATCCTAATTACAACCCATTCCCCCAAATTACCCCCAACTAAACATTTTTTCCATATACCCCAAAACACCCTTGTACCAAATCAGATTTGTTATCTCTCCTCATCCACATGACCTCACACACCATATCCACATGCACCCCCTAGACATTTACCCAATATACCCCTTATCCCCCATGCTCCATGTGCCTACTATAAAAGAAGACGCAAGACACCATTTGAGAATCATCATCAAATAGAGGGAGAAAATTCTAGAGAATTGTAGAGAGTTAGGTTAAAATAAATTAGGTAGAAATATTTGTAAATAATTTATTTTCATTTTTTAGATATTTTTGAGTGATAATTGTGTGAGATTCAAGTTGAGTAAAATTTTCATTTATATCTTTGTTGATCACTCATTTATAGGGTTGTATGCTTCAATTTCAAGGATAGAGTTCAAATTGCCAATTTCAAGGAGACTTATGAAGATTTGTTCTCTTTCTTTACTCTTTTATTATTTAATGCCTATTGAATATTTGTTTATTATGTTTGATACATGTTAGGCTAAATCCCCTTTCAAGGGGTGGGGTAAAACTCTTATTTGATGTTATTTTATTTTAATTAGTTTAATTACTTGAAAAATCCCTTTGAATGTTAATTTTGATCCCCCACCCTTATATTTACGCCTCGAGAGAGGGTAAATGATTTTCGAGAGAAAATCAAAATTCTAGTTATAATACCCATTTTAGATTCGAACTAGAGATAGGGGTTTCTTAAGTGGGGTATTATAACTTAAATTTCAACTCTAAATTTATTTTCTAAGATTGACATAAATTTTAATTGATCAATCCTAGCGGGTGATTAATTAAAAGGAGTGTAGATCTATTTTTCTAGAGTTGTGAGGTGTTAAACTTAATATTCTAAAATATTGTTATTAAAATTACATTTGCAACGAGAGTTGATTTGTAGTTTTGATATTAATTTGGGAGAATTCAAATAAGTAAATTAATTAATTAGAATAACTAAAATTTGTGGTGTAATCCCACTCCTTGATTGTTCTCACAATTATTAACCTCATTTATCTCTTATTTTTAGTTTAGACTTTAATTTTCATTTTAGTAAATTTCTAGTTAATTGTTTTCATCTCACATCTTAGTTTAGTTTAGTTTAAAACCTCACCTCACCTCACCCTATTGTTTTAATATTGAAAAAGCTAAAAAAATTTGAAAAAGTGATAAAGCACAAAAAGAAAATAAAATTTGAATTACAATTGAGTTTGTCTCTTGCTTTACCACCTTGAAAGTGGAATGATACCCTTTCTTACCTCTACACTTGACATTGTTTTATGTTGTAGGTATTTGAGGTTTTGACTAACTTGGCTTTCAGCAACGACATACGCAAAAGTTACGTTATCAACTATCCTAAGTATATCCCTAGTGCCCAAAGCCTCTCTCAACTTTCGACATTTGCTCAATTTCATGCGTGGGACGTCTTGCAAAGAGAAATCCAAACAAGGAACCCTCCCATTACACTACTTCCTCGCATTTTCGATCATCGAGATATAACGGCCTGAGGCACAACAGCGGGACGTCTTAAATCCTATCTCACTAACCTACTAACACACTTTTACCACTATATCCTTCTATATTAACGAAATGGAAAGTCTAACTAATCAGGGCGCCTATTCTCTGTAAAATGTGTTACGAACATTTTACCCAAAACATCTTTCCACCAAAATTTGCCTTTTTCATCCAGGCCTGACCGCAAAAACTTAAATCAATTTCTCTCACTTTGCCTCACCCACATACTTGTAGTGAGAAAAACATTTCAGTGCTTTTCCATAGCACTTCCATCTCCATATGCATACAATCATCACACGACTCTCGGTCCATAGTGTTTTCTAAACACTAGGTAACTTATCATCACAACCAACATCCATGCGTCCTATAACATCTCTCCACTACCGACTTCGTTAAGGTTCGTCCATGGAGTGTCTCGCAAGAAAAATCCAAACAAGGAACCCCTCATATACTCTACTACTTAACTTTGTCGGTCGTGGAGGTCCGTTAGTTCAAAATATACCACTAGAAAAATCAATTTCCATTTATCGACAAAATGTGGTCAAAACTCCTATTTCTCTCCGGGAGCCATACCACCAAGATCTCTTTATAACACTAACTGTAGACACCCCATTCTGTTACCCCTAACTCTCCTAAGGTCCCTAACACCTCCCTTCATCACTACAAACCTAGGTCATGTCCCGAGTACTGACCTAAATGCAACTGGGCACCGCCAGGCTCCAATTGACCAAAAATTCAAACTTTTCAGCTCGACCAAAGCTGAATGAAAGTTCAAAGGGAAGTGAAATCCCTTTCCAATGGTTCATCCCATACACGATTCTGACTTACCATGGGGACGAACGATCCGTTTGCGTCTAAAACTTGATCTAGAGGCCACCGGGCGCTCCCGGGCTCTATTTGACCTAAGACAACATTTCAGCTCGACCGAGGATGAATGAATCTTCAAAGGGCACAGAAATACCTTTCCAATGGTCCACTTCGTGCACGATTCTGAATTCCCATTCCGGACGAACGATCTGTTCGACTCTAAGAGGTCATCGAATGCTTCCAAGGCCCGATTGACAAAAGTCAACTCCCCAAACCGAGCCAAACTGTTTGGAATGTCAAAGTACATCTCCTAACTTTTCCAACGGTCCTCCCCGTGCACGATTAGGACTTACCATGCGGATGAACGATCCGTTTGCGTCCGAACGATTCCCCGTCTAATGGACGGACAAACGCTTCCGAGACATATTTGACCCAAAGTCAACTCCCAAACTCGGGAGCGGTCCAAAGGACTTTCAAATGCCTCTGAATTACCTTTCCAACGGTCCACCCCATACGCGATTCTGACCAACGGATTGCCCTTGGCAATCAATTTTCCAAAAAGGCCTGAAACACACTGCCAAACGGCAGCTTCTAGACCTTGCCTATCGGCAGGTGCCGATAGGTAGGACCAAGTCTATGCCAATCGGCAATGACCTGGGCCTATAAAAGGATGCTTTCACCTCATTTGCAAGGGGATCCCAGGTCTGATACAAATCGCTCTCAGCGATTCCCAAAATCCTCTCTCGAAGGCAGAGCGATTTCAACATCCAAATCCCTTCATAACTTCCACTTTTCATCATCATTTTCATCAAACTTGGTGAATTAGCCACTCTCCATCTTCATCCAAGTGCAAGGTATGCTCTCCAACATTCAAGATCAAGCTTAAGATTTTCAAGAAGGTCCAATTTTCTCAACTTTCTGTCCAAATTCTCTTAAATTCGCAATAACTTGTTTTATTACTTAGCACTTTTATTATCCCATCTCACGCATCCTAATATACGTTTCATTTAGTATTATTGCACATCCCCTATTTTCATATAAATAAAACCCAAAAAACAAGAAAAAGAGGGTTTTCTCATAAATTCCAAATAGGGATTCTCATACTTTTCTCACACTTTTCTCACAACTAAAACACTTTTTCTACACACACACACAAAAAAAAAAAAAAATAATAAGAGATCCCCCATTTGGATTTATGGGATAAAACCCACCTCTCATTTTGTATGCGAACTACGTGGACTTTGATGCCTTTATAGGCTACGTAGGCGTCTCGGGGTAAAACTCGAGACTCGAGTCCTTTACTTTTTCATTTTCTCTCACATTTTTTATCTTCTCTAAATCCAATTTTCTTATATTCTATACACTTGTTCTTAGTGACGTATTACTCCATATGCGTTATCGTTCCATTATAACGATCAACGGAGGGGTATTCGCATAAATCTTATGTTTCTAATATTGTTTTTATAACTTCCTACGGATGACTTGCTTTATCTCTTCCATGATAAAAGTCAAGGATTATTATCTCCACTATATATATACACATGCACACATATCACGGGGAAAAATAAAGGAAAATAGCAAATATCCATGAGAGACCGAAAGGGCGGAATGGGTGCCTAACACCTTCCTATTTCATAATCATTTTGGTTTCGCATGCACCAGTATGTCTTTGGATGACATCCTTCGGGATGACTTCCCCTTTTTCTTTTTTCTATTTTGAGTAAAATAGACTGGCAACTCTGAATCTCTCTACATTTTTACACCTCATCTCAAGTGATGTCGACTGAAGCGCTCTCGAGAGGGATACGCAAGACCCGAGGATCCTTTCCCTTCGCGCGCCCGCCCGCACGGCGAGGATCGTGGATGGACACAGTGGCGACTCCGCTGGGGACATTTTATATGTTTTGAGGGCTTGACTCTATTTCCATGGATGATATATTTTTTTATGTTTCCCCTATATCTTCATATTCCCCTTTTCCCATGTGTATGCCATGCTTATTCTTATGTTCACACATTTGTAGAAAATTCTCCATGTACACTTCGCACCACGTGCACCTAGGATCACATATATCTACATGTTTCATGCATCACCCGTCCATACATGGTGTACCTTTGGTACTTGTACTTTGCTCCCTGTTTGGCATAATCAAGAAAGGCATTCTCATCATAAGATACTAATAAAGATAATCATGCATGATTCACACGACATCACCCAAGAGCATTACTATTGACCAAATTTTACCCAGTAACTGGAAGGTCACTTCGTGATGGGCGTTGGTCCGGCAGGTCGCAATTAGCCTAAGCGATATGACTCTCACCTTCCATTGGCCAAGTACCTTTGACATATATCGAACAGTTCCCCTGCATCGTATTGCTTGACCTAAGTCATGACGGGAGGTATATCGCAGGGAATTCATTCACGTATGCTGAGTATATAAAATTTTCTCTCACACGTACCGTTCCCAGGAGGTATATGGTGAGGCAATTCACGTACACTCAGGTATATCAAATGGCTTGTCAACACATACTAATTGCCCGTAAGAGCAAGACGTATATCGTGGAAGTCACGCCAAAGGGGGGAACCCATGCCGATTCACCCAACCAACTCCATACCCGCATATAGGTGTCAAACCCAGGACACGCACTTTAGATTGTCGGTTTCGACCCGAAACTCTGTCAAAATTTCGGATCAGCCTGTCGCCCAATTTTCACGCATTTTTAAAATGGGACCCTGTCCGTGAGCCTTGTTACAAGTCCAACTGTAGCTTTGCATATATTAAAAATCCCACTTTTCCAGGCTTGGGTCTCGTCCGGCATTGCATTTAGGAGAATTAAATACAAGTGAGAACATAATAATCATAATAATCAAGTTGAGTTCTATCTCTAAAAACATTTATCCCTTCTTTATCAAAAATAAAAAAATAGTTCCATCCCTTTTTCTCAGAAAATAAATCCCATTCTACGCCTTTTCAGGTCAATCGCAAGCCCTTAGCCTGGCTCCCTATTGGCTTCGATCTTCAGTCAAATCACCCCAGAGTTTTGTCCATTCCTCTACTACTTATTTCGAGTCTGGAATCCATCGACTTTCCATGGAGAATACAGATCAAGTACCAATCATACAGCCGGATCTGATGGCAGTCCTAGATCAGCTCGTGTCCAAGATTGACAACCTCCAAACTGAGGTTCGGGAGATGCAACGGAACCAGGTTCCTATTCCTCAAGAGCCCTAGTCCCTATTCCCTCATGCTATGGGTCCACCCGAGCCTATCTGGGTTCTCTAAGAATATCAGCACGCTCCACATGCCCCTCCTGCCAATCGGCCACCGCCAGCCCAACTTCCGATGCCAAACATTGCCCAGCCTATGGCTAACCAGCTTATGGTCGTTGATCTAAAAGAGGAGGAGTTGAACAAAGTCAAAGAAGATCTCAAGATGCTCACCAAGAAGTTCGACCAAGTAAGAATCTTAGGGAATTACATGGACTACACCCATATGTCTCCTTATCCTAAAGCGAGGTTCCCCAAGAAGTTCAAGATGCCAAATATCGAGAAGTTTGGAGGGAGTGTACCCCCGATTGTTCATCTTCGCAATTATCATCGTTCCATGACTCTACTAGGGGCTTCTGAAGAAGTGATGGCCCAATTGTTTCAACAAACTTTGAAGGATAGTTCCCTCCAATGGTTTTTATCTCTTGAGGAATCCAGAATCCGTAGCTAGGAGTATGTAGCTCGAGAATTCATATTGCAGTACAAATAAAACGAAGAGCTTGAGGTCATCCATCATGATTTAGAGCTTCTCAAATAGAACCCTGGGGAATCAGTCAGTAACTTCATAACCCGTTGGAGGGAACAAGCAGCTACCATGACCAATCGGCTATCTGAGGAAGAACAGGTCAACATAGTGAAGAAGAACTTCTTGCCCTATGTCCGAGCGACGATGGGAGGACAATACTATACCACTTTCTAGCTCTCAGAGAGGCAGGAGTCGAAATCGAGGAAAGCCTTGTTGAAACAGAAGTTGAATCGAAGAAGGTGTTTGGACAGTTCACCCCTAGAAAGTATGACAAGCCTGTCAGTGCTACAGTCTAAACCATCAACAACACCTCTCAACCAACCACATCATGGGCACCAGAAAGTCATCCTGCACCCATCCGAAGGGAATACACTGAGCTCCATGCTCCCCTCTCCAAATTTTACCAAGCCCTATTAAGCCGAAACCTCATCAAACCCTTGGATCCCCGTCCATTACCAAATCCACTCCCAAGAAACTTCGAGGCCGATGCTCATTGCGCCTTTCACAAAACTGCTAGCCATACCACCGACCAATGCTTTCACCTCCGAAACATAATCCAAGATCTCATTGACCGGGGTACCATCTCCCCACTAGCCAATCCTAAACCAAACACTACTCACAATCCACTCTCAAATCATACCAATGCCATCTTCTTAGAAGAAAATCCAAATTTCAATCCCTCAACTCAAATCACAACCATATAATCTCCTAAACCTCTTCAAATTTGCCCATATTTCCTCCTACACCCTACTAGCCTTGCTGATCAGGCACTTCCACTCCTTACCAGAGCATGCATCGTTGTCCGTACCCGTTCTGAAAATGGAAATATGGAATTGTTAGAGGTGTTAAACCAACTCCTAGAGTTCGAGCTAAAATTTCCCTCACAGATGTTCATTGATTGCCAAAGGTTCAGCACACTGTTCTTGGAAGCACAGAAATAGGCCTGAGATTCAGACAAGTGGGTGGTACCAACCGATGAAGTCAGCCTAGATGATGTTGTCCAGATTATGGCAGAATTATTTGGGCAAACCAACAACATTTGTAATATCACCAGGTTACTTGACATTTTGAAGCTACAAGGGCACTTGGTCCCTTCAACCATACATATCCCCGCAGAATGGGAAGATCTATATGAAGAAGACGTTGAAGTTGTGGAATGCATTGACTTTACATGGAAAAACAAAAATTTTGCCACCGGATGGGGGAAATAATTTAAAGATTCGAGTGAAGAACAAGCTTCAGGAAGAACTGGCCCAGTGGCTGACATGTGTGGGATGATATCATTTAAAGAACTCCTCAGAGAAATAAATAAGGTGGCAAAATAACCTGATATTGAGAAGGAAAAAGTATTCACGTTATTCCCTTCTTCAGTAAATCACATGACCAGATTAGGGAGACATTACTAGGTTCCAAGCTCACTACCAGTAAATTATAAGGGGAAGGGCGTTGAAAACCTTCCTATGCCAGAGATGACCATCGAGGAGAGCAAGATCCTCGATGAACTAAAGAAAACTCAAGATAACATCACTCTATGGGGGCTTTTTATGCCTTCCCAGTTGCACAAAAATACTTTAATCAAGCTGCTCACTGAACCCACAGTTCCTCCTTCTACCACACCAGATGAAGCGATAAATATGGTCGGATCCTTGACCTCCACCCGGATGCTATCATTTTTCTTAATAATAAATCCCCAGAATTAGGCCTAATCATAATCATGCACTCAACATCTCCGTCGAAGTTATGGGGAAGACCTTGCCACTCTTTCTTGCCGATAACAGATCCGCCTTGAATGTCTTCCCACTGAGAACCTTCAAGTGTTTAGGCCTGAATGAAAGCGAACTCGCTCCAACCTCCGACGATGTATGTGCCTACGATAATACCCGCCGAGAGGTGATGGGATCCATAAAACTTGTAACAGGGGTTGGCCCGATAAACCCTATCGTTGAATTCCAAGTCATAGACATCCCAGCTTGTTTCAACCTGTTGCTCGGACGACCCTGGCTCCACAGTATCAAGGGTGTGTCTTCCTCACTCCATCAGAATTTGAAGTTCTTCACCGACGGGCGAGTCATCACCATTTTAGGCGACGATGAAAATATCAAGGGTGCAAGCACCAGCAGTCCAATCCTTGAGATACAACATGGGTCAAATGATATGCTCCTATCCGGATTTTGAGTTGAACCACTCCTACTCCCGGTAGGGGACGATTTCAAAGAAAGGGTTTGTCCAGAATATGACCTTCATGGCAATGTCAATGTGATTCTAATGTTCACAAACATGCACTTTATGCCCGGACTGGGTCTAGGATAAAGACAACAAGGGATACTTGAGCCCATTGAACTGAAGAAAGCTTTCCCTCCTTGTGGCTTGGGGTATCAACCATCAGAACAAGAACTCAGAATGATCCACCAGTCTCGACCAAAGAGAAGATTAGACTGCATCTCAACTATCCCAGAAGACTCCTTGAATAGACGATTCATCAAAGAAGGCAAAGACTTCCCCTTTTGCAGGTTTCCAGAACCATGGTATGACCACACAGATAAGAAGATGAAGACTCGAATGGAGATCTTTTTCCAAGATAGTTACCCATGGGCCGAAAGTTTCCAACACCGAGTAGAACCGCTCATCAAAAATACCGAAGAGACTGAGAAAAGTGATTCCGAGGATGCCTTAAAATTACAGACACTGGGGCTGGCACTCTGCTTGGTTCATTTAGGCACTACATCAATGGATCCATCCCATCTGATTAAAGCTGCTTATACACCCCTTCTTAATTGGCATGCTGCGCCAGTTCTACCTACTGAAATTTCCCCTAATCCTAATGTTTACCCCAATTCTTCTTTTATTGTCTATCCCTATTCAAATGTAATCGAGACCTCCTTTGATAAGGTTCTCAAAGCTGTTTTTCCTATCAATGAAATAAATGAAGATTTTTAGTATCTTAATGTGCCTTACATTTATTGTTTGGATTCTAATCAAACTTGTGATGATGATGATTTTGCAAATGAACAATTCTTAACTGATCTAAATATGGTTAATAATAAATAACATAACCGCGTTCAAGTTAATGAAGAAGAGACTGTTGTTATTAATCTCGGTTCTAGAAGCCAACTGCGCGAGATTAAGATAGGGGTCACCCTTGATGAGCATGAGCGCACACAACTCGAAGAGTTGTTAAAGGAATTCTTGGATGTCTTCGCATGGTCCTATGATGATATGCCCGGCATTGATCCTGAAATAGCTCAGCACGAGATCCACACTCTCCCAGATTACAAGTCGGTTAAATAAAAATTGAGAAAGCTCTGCATCGAATGGTCGTTCAAGTTCAAAGAAGAGGTGGTCAAACAGTTGAATGTGGGTTTTATTCGTGTGATCGAATATCCCACATGGCTAGCCAACATAGTACCTGTGCCGAAATCAGGAGGGAAGGTTTTAATGTGTGTAGACTACCTATATTTAAACAAAGCTTCTCCAAAGGATGATTATTCGCTACCCAATATCTACATGATCGTGGACAACACAGCTAGTAATGCTCTCAAGTCATTTGTCGACGGGTTTGCCGGATACAACCAAATCAAGATGCACCCAGACCACTAAAAAAAACCCGCATTCATCACCCCATGGGGAACCTTTTGCTACACCGTCATGCCATTTGGTCTCAAGAATGCTGGGGCTACCTACCAAAGGGCAGCCACAACCATCCTACACGGTCTGATTCATAAAGAAGTCGAGGTTTATAGGGATGATATGATTATCATGTCCAAAACTAGGGAAAGTCATATTCCCTCTCTCCGGAAGTTCTTCGAATGACTGCGACAGTATCAGATGAGACTCAACCCACAGAAATGTATCTTCGACATTACAAAAGGAAAACTCTTGGGATTCATGATTAGTGAGAAAAGGATAGAAGCAAATCCTGCAAAGCTAAAGGCCATACTTGAGATGCCATCGCCCCGAATAGAGAAAGAAGTCCGAGGTTTTCTTGGGAAATTGCAATATATCAGCTAGTTCATCAGCCAGCTAACCTACCTCTGTGAACCAATTTTCAATCTCCTCCGAAAAGATTCAACCAAGGTTTCGAACGAGGCCTGCCAAGAAGATTTTGACCGAATCAAACAATATCTGACCCAACCTCCCGTGCTCATGCCACCATGGCCTGGTCTCCCTTTGCTCCTATACCTAACCATAACCTACATTGCATCTGGGGCTTTGTTAGCCCAATACCTTGAAAACTCCCACGAAGAAAGAGCCATTTATTATGCCAGTCGTAAATTGGTCAGGTACGAGGTCAACTACACTACTTTGAAAAATGCGTGTGCCGCAGTTATCTGGGTCACCCAAAAGTTACGACACTAGATGCTCGCCTTCCCCATTAAACTTGTATCCTGAATGGATCCCATCAAATACCTTCTTGAGAAACCTGCCTTATCGAGTCGAATGGCCTGATGGTTGATGCTCCTAACTGAGTTCGATATCGTATATGCCATGCAGAAAGTCATTAAGGGAAGATCCATCTCTGACTACCTCGCTGATTACCCCGCAGAAGAAGCAGATGCCTGGATCTCCGAATTCCCAGATGAAAATATCCTCTGCACCGCTCAAGACAACCTTCGATGGCAAAGTTTTTTTGACTGGGCTACCAACAAAAGGGATATGGCATTGGGATACTTATGATCGTCCTAGATGACTCCCACACTCCCATTGGATTTCCCTTGCACCAACAACATAATGGAATATGAGGCATGCACAGTAGGCCTCAAAGTTGCTCTCAAGAAAGGTATTCAATACCTTGATGTCTACGGGGATTTTTTCCCTCATCATCGATCAAGTGCTCAAAAAGTGGAAAGTCAAGGTCGAAAAGCTCCAACCCTTCCATTCCCACTTAGAAGAGTTAGCCTCCCGATTTCGAGATATCACCTTCCATTACCTACCTCGACCAAAGAATAACCTAGACGATGCTCTCGCTACCCTGGCCTCCATGGATGACATGACCGAAGGAATAACAATGACCCCCTTCCTAGTTCAAAAATAAGACAAACCAACCCACTGCTATCATATTGAGCTCGTCTCTACCGAAGACCCTGAACTAGTCGACTATTGGTACTATGATATCTGGTTCCTCCTCAAACATGGTAGGTACCCAAGGGTTCCAACAAGAAAGACCGATCAACCCTTCGAAGACTGGCCGCCCAGTACATCATCTGTCATAAAGCTCTACTCAAGAGGAACTTCAATGGAACTCATCTACACTGTATCGCAGGGGCTGAGATTGAAAAGATAATGCAGAAAATCCACATTGGGGAATGCGGGCCCCATATGAATTGTCACATGCTTGCCAAGAAGATCATCCGACAGGGCTACTACTGGACCACCATGGCCCAAGATTGCACCGCCTATGTTCGGAGATGCCTCAAATGCCAACAGTTCTTTAATCTTCAACACCTGCCTCCACGAGAATTATACAACATGACCTCTACCTGGCCGTTCTCCACCTGGGGGTCGACATCATAGGGAAGGTTACTCCAAAGGCTTCAAACGGACATGAATTCATTCTAGTTGCCATTGATTACTTCACCAAATGGGTCGAAGCTGAGTCATATGCAGTATTGAACACCAAGAAAGTGGCCAAATTCCTCAAGAAAAATATCATCTGCCGATATGGGGTCCCGCAGGAGTTAGTGTCAGATAACGGGTTGCAATTCGAAGTAAAAGTCATAGAAGTAGTCAACGAGTACGTGATTCAGAGACACAAATCTTCTCCCTACCGACCTCAGACCAATGGTGCAGTTGAAGTGGCCAATAAGAACCTCAAAGTCATCATCAGCAAGATGACCGAAAGCTATAGGGATTAGGCCGAACGGATCCCGTACGCCATCTGGGGCTATCGAACCTCAATCCCAACCTCTACTGGGGCTACCCCTTACTCTCTGGTCTATGGCATAGAAGTGGTCCTACCTGTGGAGCTAGAAATACCCTCGCTACGCATCATGATCGAAAGAAAAGTTAGTAAAGAAGACAGGTGCCAAAGTCGTCTCGACGAGTTGACCTTCCTAGATGAAAGGATATTAACAGCTCTTTACCACATGTCGGGGTACCATATCCGAATAGCGTAATCATTCAGTAAGAGAGTCAAGGATTGAGGTGTTTGGGAAGGGTATTTAGCCGTCAAGGAGATAGTAGAACCCATCCGGGACCCCTGAGGGAAATTCAAGCCCAATTGGAGCGGCCCCTACATTGTGAAGAAAATCTTATTCGGCGGTGCCGCCATGCTCATTGACCTAGATGGGGAAGAGATGGATCGTCCAGTCAGCCTAGATCATCTCAAGAAATTCTACCTCTAGTCCGAAATCTCGGTGCGCTATGACTATTCTCATCCCCCTTATAATCTTAAAAAAAAATCTCTTCATTTCCCTCTACCCAGAACTACGTGGGCCTGATCCTCTGTAAAAAACCATTTTTCAAGAAAAATATAAAAAATTCAAAAACTCCAGAGGTACGTAGGTAGATCATACATCTTATAGGAGCACGGCCCTTTCTTTTTCACAAAATACTATTTTTTTTCTTATCTCCGAGAATGACAGTTCATTCTAACAAATGCTCGAACAAAAGGATTATGTATGTCTTAGCGATCAGTATAGATTATTCAAAAAACAAAATTCATCGAAAGACACATCTAGATGATCAGAAACTTTCTTATTTCATTAATAAGAAATTACATCAGGGATTACATAAGAAAAGGAAAGGATAACTCCCTTCCCCCTACTACCATAAAAATCTAAATCAAACCCCCCACATTTATTCCCTATTACACAAATAAACTCTCGAAGAGCCCTACCCACACCCACCAGAGGAGCCTGCACCCTCATCATCTACATCTTGGGGGCCCTAAATTTCTCGTGCCTGAATGGAGTGTCGTAAACACTCCATGGACCGATGAGCCTGAACCAGTTTCGAAAAAATGACAACACCCCCTTCCATGGTGTTAAATAAAACAAACCACCTTTGTCCAGTCTCCACTGCCAACATCTTGTCGACTACCTCCTTCATATAATCCCCAGGGACATGCCAAACTCTCCCGACAGATTGAGAGGGGCGGGTTAACGGATGCCGATTCTCCTATAGAGATCCAAGCAGCAGACGCAGACGCTCGGTCAAATCTTTTACCAGAAAGAAATTTGAGGTCCGATGTGGCACGACCTGTGCCCAGCCACATTGACGCAGAAGCCGCCAAGGGAAATAGAAACAGGTTTGTCAGAGACCAACCAGTCGCACATATGAGTACTCTCCAAGCTCCAGAATAGGTTGTAACTGCCCCCACCAAGGCACTGACCAACACAGATTCCGACCCCCTTGCTCCACAAACCAATTCTCCCAGCTTGAAATATCCAGTCCAACACGGATGAAATAACGTGAAAAGAAGTTGGGTACGACCGTCAAAGGATACTATGGAGGGACCACCAAGCTGAGTCTTTCAGACAACCACATGAATAGCATCACGGGGATACACCTCAAAAATTCAGAATGACCTTCTCTCTAGGCATCCAGGCCATTCAGGGTCTCCGCCAGTATCACCATCGTAGGATTACGACGGTATGACATACATGAAGTAATGGCTGCAAGTTGCGGGTCCACCAGCAGTTTCCCAGTCACCAACAGTAATTTTGAATCCAGGCCCAAAGCAACGGCTCTGGCATAGCTAGCATCACCTACTTCTCATAAATGCACGGACTGTAGCACCTTCGGGAGGGAGATCATTCCTCTAGCAACCTATGATCTGGCCGCCGAAGGCAAATTATGAAGAAGCCTGGCCAATAAACCCCTGGCAGAACGGGAAAATTCGGGCAAAGTCGCAGTAACACTGGGATTTACACCCAGCATGACAGAAAATTCTTCGAAGGTAGGACAACTTCATCCAACCCAAAGCAGAATAGATGGTCTTCAAGGTACCACAATTGTACCGCCGCCATCAGCATGTTCCATTCAGTAGGCCGATTGTGCCACAAGGAGACTCGACGCATGTTGAAAGCATCATAGTTGACATTGTAATAGCACACTGCTTCCAAGGCTTAGAGGTAGTTAGCAAACTCAATGCTACCAGGGAGAGCCATCTTGCAAGGCTAGGAGATAGTGGGAAAGTACGTAAGAATACAAAGGTGTGATGAAAACACTCCACCCTTACCCCTTTCTATACTTGAGAACCCTTAGAAGAGACATAATCCCTACAAAAATTAGAGGGAATCCTTCCCCACAAGGTACCAAAGGCTGAAGAGGGTACCAATCAAAGCTTTGAAGTGATGGGACTGGACTGAACTGCCGATAGGCAGGATAGGGTGCTTGTCGATCGGCAACCCCCTATTTTTAGAAATTTCCCTTTTTTCCTCTTTTGTCAAATCAGAAAACTCAATAAAAATAAATTGATATTCTCAACAGAATTTCAAAATCCTTTTTCCTCCTTATATAGTTTCCCCTTTTAATTAAAAACTTTACTTCAAAAATTCCAAAAATACCCCTTTTTACAGTCTCAGCAGCAAAGTAAAAAGCGCATGTGCATGCATTCATTCATCATTAATAAAAGATAATAAAAAACTCCATTGCATTGCATCTATCTGTTTTCTATGTTATATCATCTTTACAGGAAATAAAAAGAAAAAGCAAAAAATAACGGACTCAGCTCGAACCCACATTCTCTCTCTCTCTCACTAAGAGCTTCCACTCCTGTGACGTGCTCTCTTTTCCGTACGGCGAGATGATGCAACGCCACTACCCGAGCCAGAGTCCTCTTCAGACAAATCAGATGGAACCAAGCAAGAGGGAACAGGAACCATATGCCGAATATGGGAAGTGGGCAAGGATATCCAGTCTCTTAGCTAAGTGGTCGACACTCGAACTTACTACAAGGATAAGCAAAATCAGTATCAAATCAGAGATGGACAAAATAGGAAAGAAAGAGAAGAGAAGAAAGGTATACCGCAGGTCGAAGGACCTACTCTGTCAAACCCAACTGCTTCAGATCCATCGTATGAGGACGATGCAACATAGGAACCATCCCTCCATCAGCCCACCGAATGTTGTATGAAGGGGTATGCAATCGCTCCAAAGGAACCTCTGAAGTAGCCGTCGCCACAGATGTCATCGGACCACCGCCACTATGGGAAAATCCCACCGCCCGACTCGAACCCACAGGAAGGAAAGGCAGGGCATCATATATGCTGGGCGACATCAACCAGCTCGTCACAAAGTCCATATATTCATACAGTGCAGTCGTATCAGTGTACAATAAGTAGGACTCATTGATCATTGCTGCGATCCTCACATCCTCTGACAGTAATATCTCCCGCCTCATAGACGTAGGCGGTTGTGCAAGTGGCACCACCACCTCCTCCTCAGCAATCTGGCAAACCACCCTCTCCCTAAGATACCAGGAATGGCCGAACTCATGTGCCAGCAAACGCCTCATTTGTGTGTTCACCCCGATCGTCCCCACATCCTGAATGGCTGTCCCCCAGGGATAAAAGCTCACCTGAAAATATCCAAGCAGGCATAAATCAATACAAGATCCGAAGGTGAAAAAACCAAGACTAAAATGGAAAGAGTCTTACCCTGCCACTAGTCAGGTCATTCAAGACCTGACGCACCACCTCTAGAGAGAGATAGATCCCTTAGACTGTCGGTTAGCCTTACGCCATCGATACATTCAACAAAAGTCCCCAACAGTGCCATCCTTCAGAGCGATCAGTGGGGTATTACATCCAATCACCTCATATAACCACGTCTGAATTCATAAACAAAAAGAGACGCATAAATAAAATGAGAATGCATGAAAAGAAATACGCAAAATGAAGAATACCTCAAGAAGGTATGTGTCTCCCGTAAAAGTCTGTAGGTAGCACCGGCTGAATGCATCCAGAGAAGAGTAAAGGGTCGCCCAAGTCAGACTCCCCCAATCATAGAAAAGGGATGTTCGAAAACATCCTCATATTCGGCAAGAACCACAAATGGACGACGTCGTCGCTCGACGCCACCATTAAACCTCCAAATACCAGCAGAATAAATAATCGGGCCATCTGCCTCACTTGCAGCCCATCCTCCACATCAATCGCTCTACCCAACAGAACATCCTTCAGCAGGGACAGTCAGATAAAATTCCCAAAAAATATCCTCGCTACATCACCAAGTGCCGCACGCACTGCCTACGGTCTCACCCCCAAAGAGAGATCCACCTCTCCATCATAATCCAGCCCCAACAGCTGCTGCACGTCTATGGGAGTCACAGTCATCTCCCTGAAGCCGAAATGGAAGGTGTGGGTGATATCCCACCACCTCTCCCCCAAAGCGCACAGGACCATCGTCGAACGAGGCGTCTCATCCAGTATAGATGCCAACCTCCCAAAACCCGCTAATGATACCACCCAACGCACCACAGGTAGGAGATGCTCCTAAATACCCCTGAGCCCCGTTGTCCCACGGGTGCGCGTGTTCTTAAAAGAAATATCAGACTGGCAAAAAGGAAAAATCTCGTCAAAAGTCAAGAAAGAAAGAAAAATCATTAAAAAGAAAAGGAATGCCAAAGGTCAGGTTACTTATAAAACTGCCAGGAGTCACTCTCGAAGAGCGATGATGCGACGTCTCCCGCAGCAAAGTCCGCTCATCCGCAATAGGATCAAACGCATCAAAGGAGTTCTCACTCCCCAAAGCAAAAGGCGCCCTGGCCCTCCACTCCATATTCACCCAGTCATCAATGGTCAACCACTCCCTGTGGACTGTAGTGCTCACAAAAGCAGCCATTTCTTGAAGATCGAAATGCTAGAATGATTTGCAGAGGAATCACAGAGAGAGAGAAAGCAAAGAAGTTGTGAAAAAATGAAAGGATTCGCCCCCTTTATATAGGATGCCATGCACTATGCCGATCGGCACTTCTCCCCACTATACCAATCAGCACTGACTCCTTACCTTCCCGAGGTAGCCCAAAAGTTTGTGCCACTGCCAAATGGCACCCCTGAAACCATGCCAACCGGCACCCCCCTTTAATTTCGTACAGAAATTCCTAAAAAATACTAGAAAGACCCAAAAAATCCTCAAAAAATTCCTTAAAATCCCAGGAAAGATTTAAAACATTTTCACCAGGAAAATCTCACATTCCCTCAAGCAGAACCCCTCTTACCCAAAAAAATCCTAAAAAACTCGGGACATGACCTAGGTTTGTAGTGATAAAGGGAGGTGCTAGGGATCCTAGGAGAGTTAGGGGGTAATAGAATGGGGTGTCTATAGAGCCCCTCGACGGGTGAGTTTGAAATAAATGATGACCGTCGAATAGACACCATATGATGTTTTTGATGGAGTATAACCGATTCAGAGGGTCGAGGCCGATTATCATGACCTGAGGGGTGTGCCGGGGATGACAATTTTTGTCAAAGGCAAATTTGCAGGCTTAAGTGATGAGGGTGAGAGATTCTGCAGGTCAAAGCTAATTTTGCGGGCTTAAGGTAAAGATCTAATAACCGAGGTCAATTCTGACCTAAGAGTGGTGACGACCAAGGACCGAGGTTATTTCTGACCTAACTCAGGTGACGATCCAAGACTGAGGTCAATTCTGACCTAAGAGTGGTGATGACTGAGGACCGAGGTCATTTCTGACCTAACTCAGGTGATGATCCAAGACCAAGGTCAATTCTGACCAAAGGAGTGGTGACGATCGAGGACCGAGGTCATTTCTGACCTAACTCAGGTGATGATCCAAGATTGAGGTCAATTTTGACCTAAGAATGGTGATGACCGAGGATCGAGCTTATTTCTGACCTAACTCAGGTTATGATCCAAGATCGAGGTCAATTTTGACCTAAATAGTGGTCCCCCAAAGCGCACTCCGAGGCTCTGTTTGACTAAAAAGTCAAACTCCTTAGTTCAACCAAAACTGAATGAAACTTCGAAGGGCACTGAAACCCCTTTCCAATGGTCCGTCCCGTGAATGATTCTGACTTACCATGCAGACGAACGATCCATTTGCGTCCGAAACTTGATCTAGAGGCCATCGGGCACTCCCGAGATCTGTTGACCTAAGTCAACTCTTTAGCTCGACCGAGACTAAATGAATATTCAAAGGTCACTAAAATCCCTTTCTAATGGTCCGCTCCGTGCGCGATTCCGACTTACCATGCGGACGAACGATCCTTTTAACTCCGAGAGGTCACCGAATGCTTCCAAGGCCCAGTTCACCAAAGTCAACTCCCCAAGCCAGGTCAAACTCTTTGGAATGTCTAAGTACATCTCCTAACCTTTCCAACGGTCCACCCCATGCACGATTCGGACTTACCATGCGGATGAACGATCCATTTGCGTCTGAACGATTCCCCGTCCAATGGACCGACAAATGCTTCCGAGCCATATTTGACCCAAAGTTAAC
This sequence comes from Sambucus nigra, assembly GCA_949130495.1. Classification (NCBI taxonomy): domain Eukaryota; kingdom Viridiplantae; phylum Streptophyta; class Magnoliopsida; order Dipsacales; family Adoxaceae; genus Sambucus; species Sambucus nigra. Next base: position 307,762,567 of record OX422208.1, on the reverse strand, counting down.
TCCCAAACCCAGGAGCGGTCCATGGACTTTCAAAGGTCTCTAAATTAACTTTCCTACGGTGAACCCCGTGCGCGATTCTAACCAACGGTTTTCCCTCGGCAACCCATTTTTCGAAAAGGCCTGAAACACACTACCAAACGGCAGGTTCCAGACCCTGCCTGTCGGCAGGTGCCGATAGGCAGGACCAGGTCTATCCCGATCGGCAATGACCTGGGACTATAAAATGAGTCCTTCACCTCATTTTCAAGGGGAGCCCAGATCTGATACAAATCGCTCTCAGCGAATCCCAAAAACCTCTCTCGAAGGCAACGCGATTTCAACATCCAAATCCCTTCCTAACTTCCACTTTTCATCATCCCTTTCATCAAACTTGGTGAATTAGACACTCTCCATCATCATTCAAGTGCAAGGGTTGCTCTCCAACATTCAATATCAAGCTCAAGATCTTCAAGAAGGTCCAATTTTCTCAACTTTCTCTCCAAATTCTCTTAAATTCACAATAACTTGTTTTATTACTTAGCACTTTTATTATCTCATCTCACACGTCCTAATATACTTTTTATTTAGTATTATTGCATATCTCCTATTTTCATATAAATAAAACCCAAAAAACAAGAAAAAGAGGGTTTGCTCATAAATTTCAAATAGGGATTCTCATACTTTTTCTCACAACTAAAACACTTTTTCTACACACACACACACACTCACAAATAAGAGATCCCCCATTTGGATTTATGGGATAAACCCCACCCCTCATTTTCTATGTGAACTACGTGGACTTTGATGCCTTTATAGGCTACGTAGGTGTCTCAGGGTTAAACCTGAGACTCGATTCCTTTTCTTTTTCATTTTCTCTCTCATTTTCTCTCTTCTCTAAATCCAATTTTCTTATATTCTATACACTTGTTCTTAGTGACGTATTACTCAATATGCGTTATTGTTCCATTATAACAATCAACGTAGGGGTAATTGCGTAAATCTTATCTTTCAAATATTATTTTTATACCTTCCTATGGATGACTCGCTTTATCTATTCCATGATACAAGTCAAGAATTCCAATCTCCACTATATATATACAAATGCACACATATCACGGGGAAAAATAAAAAAAGTAGAAAATATCCATGAGAGACCGAAAGGGTGGAATGGGTGCCTAACACCTTCCCATTTTGTAACTTAGCCTCCGAACCCTTCTCGAATTATTTTGGTTTCACATGCACCAGTATGTCTTTGGATGCCATCCTTTGGGATGGCTTCCCCTTTTTCTTTTGTCTGTTTTGAGTAAAATAGACTGGCGACTCTGAATTTCTCTACATTTTTACACCTCATCTCAAATGACGCCGACCGAAGCTCTCTCGAGAGGGATGCGCGGGACCCGAGGATCCTTTCCCTTCGCGCGCTCGCCTGCATGGCGAGGATCGGGGATGGCCACACTAACTCTTTAGTGCAATCATTAATGAGCTTAAACTCACAGCTCAACAATAAATCCTGCGTACTTTAAATCATATTTCTAAGGTCGCCACTCACTCGTATCACAATAATGAAACATCTACTCACCGAAGTACCATCTATAAATATAATAAAGGTGAACTTAGCCTGTATCTAGGTGATATATCGCAACAACAACCTGTTCGGCCTTGGAACTGCGGACACGTTAGTCTTGCAATCAATAGCCTGCTATCGCTCCGATCAACAAAGAACATATTACTCAAAATAACACCATACTCGTATAACACACACAAAACTAGCAATACATACCCAATATAAACTCATAATACTAACACTCGCTTTTCACAACGAATGAAAAAAAATGATCTCTGCTATCACGGAAAAACACATAAACATATACTATATAATATTACTGATAGTGTCCAAAAAGCTGAAATTACACACATGAGTCTAGGGCTAACGAAATACCGTGACTTTATCTAGTCACACGCCTCTGAAATCATCCAATCCTCATAAATTCCAAAAATTAAATTTCCAATTTACACCCATTTATGGAATTTAATTATACCCAAAAGTGAGGGGTGTTACACATATTTATGCCAAGAATACATTATTTTTATTTTATTATATTAAAGGTATGTCGATGTTCTAACATCGTGATGAGTCTAATAAAATTATGTCCGATTTATTAAGATTAGATGTTGGTATGAGTAATGAAGATAAATATTTATTACTTCTAAATTAACTTTTGGATTATATGAGAATTTGAGCACCAGATTGCTATATGGGAAAGAGGACGTGAATTTTTTTGATGTCTCTCAGACATTATTGGGAAGTGAGAAGCGAAAGAAGAAGAAGTATGATTCTAAATCTAATACATTAGAAGTATGGGGTAGAACTGAGGAGAAAAGATAAGGTAGAAGAGGAAGCTCAAGGTCTAATAGGACCAAGGGAAAGATATCACAAGAAACTAATAGGGGAGTTCTTTAATTCTATTACTTTAGAGGACGATGAATTTAGGAGTACGTTGATATTTTTTTTGCGAGAAAGCTATTTAAACGAGTGGATTCATAACTCGGAGTTCTCTTACTATGTGTTCCAGATTAGAGACTTGTGTCATACATTTTAAGTGGTGGATGGAGGGAAAGTATTTATGGGTAATGACCACATTTATAGGTGGAAGGGTTGTGGTAAAATAGAATTAAATATGCATTATGGAGTGACTAGGACTCTCACGAGTGTTCACTATGTTTTAGAGCTAAAGAAGAATTTGATTTCTTTGGGTGCCTAATATTCCAATAGGTGAAATATTGTACTTGAGGGCGGAATGATAAATGTTATCTTGAGTGCCCTTGTGTTGATGAGGGGAAAAAATAGGAAAACCTCTATTTTATTTAAGGAAGTGCAACAACATGTCATGCCTCAATAGTTGATGAGAAAAAAGAGGAAAGCCGAACTCTACTATTATTTGGGATATGTGTTTAGGATAGTCGAGGGATAAGGGTAAGCCAGTGTTGTGCTATTTAGGCCTTAGTGAGAATTGCGTGCTTGTAAAGGAAACACGGGTCAAGTTTGGCACTATGATTTATTGCATGAAGGGCATACTTGATTATACTCACATGAAAGTTTGAGTTCCTTTGAAAACACAATCGTTGAAAGGTAGTCATTACTTTATGACTTTCATTCATGACAACTCTCGAAGGACTTAGGTATATAACGTTAAACACAAGGATGAGGTCCTTAGGGTTTTTCTTAAATAAAAGAAGACAATGGAGAATCAGACCGACATGTTGTTCAATGTGCCTAGGTCGGATAATGGCAAGGAGTATCGATATTATCCTTAATTTAAGTATTATCAGGATGAGGATATTGTTCGTCATTTTACGGTCCAAAAGTGAAACTAAAAATTGGAGTAGATGAGAGGATGAAATGGATCCTACTTGAAAGGGTGATGTGTATATTGTCTAATGCGGCCTTGACAAAGAATTTTTTAGGAGCAGGCTTTATCCTATGTTTTCATCATTGTGAACCATTTCCATCTTCAATATTTGACTATAAGACTCCTATGGAGGCTTATTTATGTTCACACCCTACTTATGAAACGATACATGTATTTTTGTGCCTAACTTATTTTCATGTTAGTGAGGGAAAAATTTATCTGAGATCTCAAACGAAAATTATCACGAGTTTAAGTAATGGGTTCAAGGAATACAAGTTATGTCATCCGAAATATAAGAAGACGGAGGTGAGTATGGATGTGATCTTTGACGAGGCGTTTATGCTCAAGATTTTAAAGGTAGATGATTGAGTGAAAATCGAGCATCGTGTAGATATGTTTTTTGTTGTCATCGGTTTTACACCTCAGTACAAAAAATCTAAACATTAATTATACATGTTTTATATGTATAGAAGCGAGTTCGGGTATCGAATCCATAGAGAATGTCGTTTGAAATTTAATTGATTTATTACTTTAAAAGAAAGTGAAAAAGATATTTTTGATTTTCTAATGATTTAACACCACAATTTTTCTAGGTTAATATTTAAACTAAAATGATTTACAACTATAAAAAGCATAGGTTGAGAATTGAATCTCGTACTTTGGAGTACATAACATAAATATTTACATTGTTTGACATGTTTAAAATGCAATTAATACTCATTTAAAAAATTATTTAAACCCATAGTGTCACTCCCCAAATTTCTACAAAATTTCAAATACGAGTTTGGTGTCAACAATAATCCCAAAATGACACACGCAATGTCACAACTATGGTGCATACGTGACATACCCCATTAATGTCCCTCCGTGTATTTTAAAAATAATCAACCCCTTAAAAATGGATCTATTCCATCGTACCAATGCAAATCAACTACACACTCGAAATGAGTTCATTAATCTCAGCCTAATTAATATTACCTAGAAAGCATTTTTAACTAATTAAATAAAACAGTGTGAGAGGAAATATTTTTGAAATGAAGAAAATGATTTTTAAAGTGAACAATTAATTACGAAAGCATTAAAACTAATTAGAGAAAATAAAATAAAAAGTGAACAATTTATTAATGTCTAGAATTTCAAATTATAAAACTAAAAGGAGACGAAAACTACACTATTTTAAAAATTATGTTTAAAAATCGCCTCCTAAATAATGAAACCTAATGGCCCGTTTATCGTCGAAAATATATAGACTGGGGACGCATTTGGAATTTTGAAAAATGATGGGTGAATTTAATTAAATACCAAAAGGTTTGTATGGGCAATGGGGTATTTAATTAAATATGCGGGTTTCTTATTAAGAGGATCTGAGAGAGAAAATATAAAATTTTGTTCTTCTTAAAAGAAAAACTAAAAGAAATAAAGACGTATGGGGGAGAGAATGTAAAAAGGATAAAGAAAGAGGTTATGGGGTTTGAATTATAAAAAAAGGAATCTCGACAGGTTAGGGGGCAGGGGACGTGCGTGGATAGCCCAAATATGGTCCTGGTCCAATGGCTATGCCGATGTCACGTCGAATTGTCAGGATGGTTCCACATGGCGCAACACAAATAAATGGTAAAATTAAACTAAACCCCTCCCCCGGGCTCAAAGTCATGACCTGTTAGTTGAACAAAGTAGGCACAAACCTCTGATTTAACCAGTGACTCATCAAATATAATACACAAAATAATATAAAACCCTTATTTGAAACTAGTGTTTCAAAAATACAAATAAACCCCCAAACTTCATTACTTCTTCATACGACCTCGAATCGATGCACCGCAAGAATCCACGTGGCCCATATTTTAAGGCCGACAATATTCCAATAGTATTTGGGTCACAGGATTTGTTTTCGGGCTTGACTTAGGGCTTTGACTTAATTTTCTTTCAGCTTCCAACTTTACATGGTCATAATTTCTTCATTTGAGATCGGACTAACACGATGTTTGAACCCAAACGTTCCTTAATTCAAGGCTGAAAACTTCCAAAATTTGTCGGAGTTCAAGATTGGTCATTTGAATTTACTATTTTTTTCTTCAATGTGCGTATGTGACTATTTCTTGCCCAAATTGCTTCCAGACTTCGACACTAGGATCATAAACCCTATAGATACTCAAATAAAGCCTTGCACATGCTATTAATTATGAATATTTAAAATCATACAGTAAATGAGTATAAAATATGAGTTTAACGAGCATAAGACTGCAATATCGCAAAGTCAAAGGGGTAATAATATGTAATATTTGACACTAATCCTACCCCCTAACTAACGTACTACAAGTTCCTAACAACATAGTAAAATTTGTGTTCCTATCAAATTTACTATTTTATTCAATAGTGATACAAATCCACTTTTTTGGAATGTACAGTTGTATTTAGATTATGCAACAAGCCATTAAATCAAAAGGTTACCATAGTGGAAGAGTTGTGTGGCGTGACAGTTTATAGTGATGATATTCATATATATCAAAATTTTCTCAAAATATTTACAAATTTTCCATTTAAAAAACTTACACATAATCTTGAGTTTTAAAGAAATTCATGAGATTTAAATATTGACCGAGTGCATGGTGTACGTAACAAAATTTACTAGTGAAATTGTATAGAGATTTGTAATGACTGAATGCCTATAATGAAGAACAATAGTTCAATTCTCGCTAAGGATTACACACACAAAATGAAGACACTTTGAACTATTGTAAGTCACTTGGTACATGTAGGCATACAGAGTAAATATACTTAAAAAAGCCTAGCACATGTCAGTGATGAAAGACATTTAAGGATACCATTTTCATGAAAATGTAAGGATATCATTTTCTAAAGAACATGAAATTGTAATCTCATGAAAGGATACCATTTTCTAAATAGCGTGAAAATGTAATCTTTTTAATGTTGAATAATGTTAACCCTTTCATCAATTAAGAACATTTTATGATGAAAAATGCATGGATGGATGATAAAATCTAACAAATTAAGATGATTTTGTATTTTTAAAAAAAAAGAGAATGTTTGAAGAGTAAAAAAAAAATTCTTTCGTTTTCTTTTCTCTCTTTTCTTCTCTTCTTTTATTTTTGTCCAATCCCTATTTCACTTTTCATTCCTTTTTTAATCAATTTTCAAGATGCAAAATGAATGAAATGATGAAACGAATTGCATTTGATCAAAATTTAGGTTAAAACATAATTTTTTAATTTTGTTTCATAAAAGATCATATCACCATTCTTTAGTCGATAATCAAAATAAGAATATTTGAGATTACCAACGACTTAAAACATGTTTTAAAAAACTAATGAATAAGGTGCCAATATATATTTGAGATTACCAACGACTTAGAATATGGAAGAGAACATAATGCTCACATGGTAGGTATACATAAGCATCTTTAAATTTATCGAGTCATTTTTAGCCTTTAACAATTATGCAAGTATAATTCGTGTTGTGCATCAGGTGTCAATATATAAATCATATAAATTAATAAATCATAATTGATGGTAAATAAACTAAGAGCTATTTAGACATGTTAATTCTTTGATAACTTTAATGCTTTTTAATTAAAAGAATGAGGTAACGTGGGGAGTAAAATGTAAGAAAAATAAAAATTTAGGCAAAACGCCTAAAAAGAAAGAAAATATTTTTGATTTTTTTAATTTAAATGATTGGATTTGGTTTTATCGAGAAACTTCCGTCAATAATCATTTAAAGAAATTTTATTTTATTTTGATTTTATTTTATTTTCATTTTATTTTTTTACTAAAAGAAAATGAACATGATGTGTGCAAATACATTATGACACCCTTAAATAAAACGTTACATCATCCTCAATGTATTTTAAGAACAATATACAATTCAAGTTATTGAGCGATGTTATTCAATATGGGTCAATCCCCGGATATCACGTTCAATAATGCTACAAAACATGTTAGAAATAAAAAACAGATATCTTTTTTTTAATAAAATATATACAAAATAAAAACATCATCTTCTAATTTACCATAAAATAAAAGACAATCTTTTTTGGGGTCCACCCAAAAAACCTATTAACTTTATGGGATTAACGGTGGACTCCCACTATTTTTCATGCCTCCCGAAAAATAGGAGTTCCGTTTATATAATGGGGGGCATGACTTGGGTGGAAAAATGAACCATCATAATTTTTTTAATAAATATATTTTGGGGTGATGGGTGGCTTGGATGTAATGGAATAGGCACAATTGACAGTAATAAGTGTAGTGTCTCTTGGTTGCAAAGCCAAATGAGTTATAAGAAAATTAACAAGATCTCTCCCCGATTTTTCAAATTGAATAAGGGGTACATCATCGTGTTGGAAAATTTTCAATCATAGAAAGTACACATTCCTTAAAAATATTCAGATCAAAATCATCACACTTTCATCCGATTCTTGTGGTAGCATGAATTAGAAGTGACAGAGGGGGAGAATTTAAAGAAACTGGAGTCGTAGAATATTATTTTGGTAATGGATATTAGCATGAGCTTAGTGCACCTATGACTCCTCACTAAAATGGTATTACTGAGAGGAAAATTCGAACAATCCAAAAAATGGCTAAGGTTATGTTACATGTTAAAGGGTTACCGAAATAGTTTTGGATTAAGGCAGTCCAAACTGAGTGTCTAGTGTATTTGTAAAGATAGAGAACACCTTTCAAAATTTAACACCCTAGGTGATAAAGGAATTTTTTAATGTTAATCCCAAAATAGTATAGCATATCTTGTCTAAAATTTATGTACCAACGTCCTAATGGAATCAATAAATGTAATTGTTAATGACTCTAGAAAAGGGAGTGTTGGTACAAAATCAATTGTTGAGGATAAGTTCAAAAGTTTTTTTGAAAATGACTTTCCTCAGATAAGTTACACTGTGAAACAAAGAATTTGCAATGCCAACTTGGGTTTCTAAAGATCATCACCTAGATAAGGTAGTTGGTAACCTTATGAAGCCTGTGAGAACAGGATCCTAACTTCAAAATATGGATAACTTTGCATGCTTTGTTTGTCAAATAGAACCAAAGAATGTAAACTATGCCCTCAATGACCCTTACAGGATTAATGCTATGATCAGCCTGAAAACAAAAAGGTTATTAGTACTCGTTGGATTTTCAAAAACCAAACTGATGAATTCGGGAGAATCATTAAAAAAAGGTTAGGTTGTTAGTGCAAGGATACTCTCAAATGTTGGGAATGAACTTTAGCCAGACTTTTGCTCCGGTGAAAAGACTCAAGTATGTTCATCTCCTCCTTGTTGTTACGTGTCTTTTTCAATTCAAACCTTTTCAAATGGATGTTAAGTTCGCATTTTGAATGGTATTCTGATTGGGGAAGTAGATGTAGAACAATCGAAAGGCTTTGTTGATCTTTCACACCCTAACAATGTATTTTGATTGAAGAAGGCTTTCTATGGATTAAAGAAAGCCCCTAGGGCCTAGTATGAATGTCTCTTAACCTTTTTGGTTAATAAGGGGTTTCAGCATGGTGACAATGACCAAAAATTATGTGTCCACAAAACAAAAAATGATGTTTTGATTGCACAAATTTATGTTGATGATATTATCTTTGGTTCAACTTCCCTTACATGATCTGATGATTTTTCAAAAGAAATTCATGGGAAATTTAAAATGTCGCTTATGGGAGAGTTATAATATTTTTAAAAATTTGCAAGTTAAGCAATTATCTGATTATTTATTTATTTCTTAAACTAAGTATGCGAATGAATTGATTAAAAAATTTTGGTCTTAAATATGATAAATTTGCATGCACTCCCATGAGTACTTCATTTAAGATATCTAAAGATAAAAATGGGAAAATATTGGTCCTACTCTGTATAGAAATATGATAGGAAGTTTAATATATCTCATTGTATCTAGACAAGATATTATGTATGTCGTGTGTATTTTTGCACGATACTAATGTGCTCCTAAAGAATGTCCCTTATTGTGTGTTAAAGGTATAATTAAGTATGTTAAAGGCACACTTGAATATGGTATGTGTTATACAAAGGACACTACTAGTTCCATTATCTACTACACATATGCTGACTTGGCAGGGTACTCCGATGATAGTAAGAGAACTTCAGGTGCTTGTTATAATGTGAAAAATAATCTAGTTAGTTGGAACAGTAAGAAACAAAATTGTACATCCCTATCTAGAACTGAATATGAGTATATTGCTACTAGAAGCTATTGTGCACAGTTACTATGGATTAAACACTTGTTATGTGATTATGGAATTAAAGAAAACAAAATAATTTTTGTATGTGATAATCAAAGTGCTATCAATATATCAGAAAATCTTCTTTAAAATTCTCGCACAAACCACATTAAGATCATACATCATTTTATTCGTGAACTAGTATAATTGAAAGAATTTATCATACAATATCTGTAAATTGATATACAACTAGTTGATCTCTTTACTAAGCCCTTGGATAATGTAAGATTTGAATCCTTAAGAAAATTCGTAAGGATAATTATGCTTGATTTATTTCCTACCATAATTAGTCATATCCTTATTGTTACATCTTATTGATAATGTCTCTGAGGATCTAGGACAAGGACGTTTAATAAATGACAAAATATGCCTCTCTTATCTATTTAATGTGGGATACAGTTATTATGACTTGTTGCTATGACTTAAGTTAGGTAGACATTTTTTTTACATACTCTCTCTTTCTCTTAAAATTTACCCATTGTCCATATCAGATCAAATGTGGTAGAAGGTTTGAGTCCACCTAGGGACTATCGATAAAATTTCAATTCAAATTCAACTAACATGCTATCTTGAGTAATTATTTAATATACCTTGGACACCATTATTCATCTACGATGTTAGAATATTTATTTGTATTTTATTCGATTTATGTACTTTAATTTAATTTGTCTCTTATTTTTGGTTCTAGGATGGGTTAGGTAGTTAGAACTTTGTATAGGATTTGGATTTTTTTTCACCAATGAGTACCCACAATGTATTCAATGTGATTTTTTCTCCACTATCCAAAGGGGGAGATTGAAACACCCTATATGTGTAACATCTCGTACTTTTAATGACATTTAAAATGGGATTAATTAGAATTAATTATCCGATAATTGAAAATTAATCCACACTTAAATATTACTAGTGAGTAAAGTAATATGTGATATATGTTGAATATTACTTGGTTATTAAAATTAATATATATTATTATGACTTTAAATATGATTATGACTTTTCATAAAATTATTGCGAGTGATGAATACGACAATTTATGGAAATTAAGTCGGGACGCACATGTCAGTCGTGTTGGGACTAATTTAATGAAATAAAAAGTAAATTAATTCCAAATCGCTTGTATGGTCATTTCGAGTGGGCCAATGTGTCCGAAAGGATCAAGATAGTCAGAAAAGTGTACCCAGGGGTTTAATTTGGGTCTCGGGACGATTTTAGGCCTAACCAGCACCCAGAAGGGCAGTTTGATAATTTTCATTTTTGGGACCTTAATTAATGACGAAATTATTAAGGCTATATCAGATGGTGTGTTGAGGAAGTTAGGGTTATGAGAATCAAAATGTGAGGAAAACCATAGGAAGAAGAAGCAGAGATCTTTACAACGTGTTCCAGACCAAGAACCACCCATTTTGCACCTCCACCACCATCAAAGAATAGATTGGAAGAAGAAGAAGATCATTCCTATACCACTCAAATTCGTCGGATCAGACCTTCAATTTCCAGGCAAGTATCTATCTTGCTAAATCTTGTGTTGATATAACATTCATGTTAGGATAGGAGAAATAATTATATGTTTTTATGGTGATTTAATTTTTTAGTAGAGACCATGCTAGGTTGATATCCTGATTACATGTAGAACATTAATCACAAATTTTAATGATTCTTAGAGGAAGAAATTTTGAAAGATTATATAGTTCTTGAAAGAATATGGTACAGTAGGGTTTGAGATAAAATCATAAATTGTACCGATTTAATGATGATTTCTTAAGGATTTAATCAAGATTCTCTATTAGAAATTGTTCATACCTATTACTATTACATTTGTGATGTTTGTTTGGGAGTTTGGGATGAATTAATAGAGGTTTTTTGGGTTAAAGTTCATGAAACCCGTAGGCAAAGAATTATAGAAATTGGGCCAATATCTGATCGATCGATCGCCTGGAGCGATCGATCAACCATTCCCATCGATTGATTGACTCCTCCTGGAAATTGAAACTTGTTTCCTTTTAAATGTTTAATCCAACCCCAATTTACAATAACCCTTAGACATAACCTAAATACCATAATGGGACTTGGGAAGGACCAGTAAGGTTGTAGGAAAGGTTCGGGTAGTAAATTTTATTTTGGATTTAACCGTGGGATCCCGAGGGTATAAAATGGGATCGTGGGTATGTTAAATTAGGTTTTGTGAAAATTAATAATGACTTAGACCAGTAGGGTAGAGAGTGTAAACCTACTGATTTCATATTTACTAGAATGATACACTTCGAGGGTCGAGAAGTACTTGATAACTTGCGATAATTGAGAAAATAAAAGAATGAATTAATTATACGTAGGACTTGGGAAATATGTGTCACGTATTGTTAGAATATGTTATGGGTTGTGGGTGTACCTATATGAATAATATGAATACACATATATGAGTGTATGTATATATGTATTATGTGAATATTTGTGTTTAATCATACCCGCGCTACTTCCTATCATGGAGGTCTCCGCACCGAGATGGTCTTATTTTGATGTGAGCTTTATGGGGGATATTGACTCATACCCTAGAACATAGGATCCTTGGTACACGCTATCTGAGAATGATAGTCATACGTTCCTGAGAGACGGGAGGGTATGTGCTGACCTCTTAGTGACTTAGAACTATGCTTCACCTCCAATATGTGTATTTTGTGTTAATACAGTTCGAGAGTGAGTCTGAACTAGTATTTCCCTCATTTGTATGAGAGGTACAGGGACTTGATAGCAGAGTATTCCAGCACTATAGATTTTATGTTGGTTGCCCTATTAGTATATATATTATGGGTAATAAATATATGTACCTGTGATTCATCTACGGTGCTTATAAGTAGATAAAATTGAATAATTGATATTAAATAAGTTAAGTGCTTGAGAACTTAAGGCAGTATTGAGATGTACATAGCTGGCTTGGTAAATTCATAAAAGAAAGTTATCAGGTATAAATTATAGTCATGCGATCACGCGAATCAGGATTGATGAAAGGAGATTGGGTTAGAGTAGTTAACTGGGTTAGCTTTATCTAGATTAATTTAGTAGTACGTTAGGTGTGCACAATAGTTGAGAGGTGAGAATTCTCGAGTGAGTGTCGAAGCACTAACATGTACGTAATATCAACTTGTAAGCATTTTATATACTTGTTAAACTATTTTAAAGTTATTTTACACTCGGGCTCTGACCCGTTTCTTGTCATCTCCTTTTCCTTTTGTGTGTGTGTGTGTGTGTATGTGTGTGTGTGTGTATATATATATATATATATATATATTACATGTGCTTAGCCACAAGGCGTCAAACTTAGATCTTTGGACTGTTGACGTGCTGCAGCTAGTATGGGAGTTGCAAGTCTTTGCGTTTAGATGACTTCATCCTTGTCATCTCAGCTCTTCACTTAGTCATTTTAGATTGGGCATGCTATCCCATTTCAAGTTTCTATTTATTTTATAGTGACTTCGTACTCTTTATGTATTTTAGTATTCAGTTTTAGTTGTGATTGTTTTAATTATTACATTGTCCTTCTATTTGGGCTATTTTATTTGGAATGGTTAATCTAGCCTGTTTATTCCACTTGGATGGTTTGGTATTCAATATTATTATATGTGTTGTTACAATGGCTTATGTATGTGAACTTAGGACAATGGAATCTAGTCTATAAAATTAAATGTTTCGACACTTAGCTTAATTATTTATTAGGTGGAAAATAATGAAAAATTATTTTCGACAATGATGCTAAGAATGAACCAATAGGACACTTTGATTTAAATTCAATAAAAGAATGAAAAATCGATATTTAATTAGGCGATTGTCATAAGTGGTATCAGAGCATCAGGTTATAGTGTCCTTAGGATCTGTACGTCTTTCTACATTTCAGCATAGCATTCTTTGATGTAGAGCCTTATTGAAGGATTGTTGTTTTCCCTTATGTATGCGAGTTATGTTCTCCTTCTATAAACTATAATTGAGGTGACTCATTATGTGAAATATTTTGTACTTTAAGCACCGAACACTATAGGACGACCAGTGTGGGACCTAATAAGGACTGTAGGGGATGAAGACCGACAGAAGACACAAAGTAATCTGGGAGTGATGGTCGTGACAAAATTCACCATGAGTAGTATTTATGCAAGTGATAGTAGAATCATCACTCGAAAACAAAGGATTCCTAGGTACAGTCGTAGGTAATGATGGAGCGATTTTAGTATCACCTAGCATAGTCAACGCGGGGGAAATTAGAGAGACTCTTTTGAAAAGTCATCGGTGAAGATGCGGAGAAGAAAGATAGAACGTGTAACAGACCAATGGAAGTAGAAAATCAAAAGGCAAATGTGTAGAGTGGAGTGTAGCGACACTCAGAATTAAAAGTGGAGTTGAAATTTATATCTCACAGGAAGGACATAAAGTGATTAGAGTCCATCACCGCATATAAAGAAGTGTGTTTGAAATTTGAAGTGAAATTTGGGTACGATTTGACTGTGAGGTCTTCCATTCGATGTTATAATAGAGATACAAGGGAAATTTTGAAACATAGCACAGTGGGTAAGCTAGAGACCGACAGTGATAGAAAGATTGAATTGCATTACGAACTTCATACCTGGAAAAGGGGCATAAAGAATAAAAGGGTTTATAATTGATAAAGGACTGTGTGTAGAATATGAGGATGGATGAGAAGTTCAGCTAGGATAACTAATGGTTATGTAATCAAGGTTATACGTTTGTAAGTTACTCCAGCACTTCCAGAAGAAGTGAGTCAAGAGTGTTAAAGAATTTGGTCGAAAAGAAAAACTGAACTTATCAGTGTTAGTGAAACACCACATGAAAATATTCCTAATAGGGAACTCACTTAGAAAATTTTGATTGATTAACTTCCTACAAAGTGATGATGAAGTCAATCAGGGTTGTAGAGGCCAGCAATAGTTCTGAAGGGCCCGCATAGCCAAAGGGACAACGGGAGAACAATTAGGATATAAGATTTCTAGTCTGAGGAAAGGACATTCAAAAATGGTCAGTTGGACCAGTAATGGGAAATGGATCGAGAAGTTTCCCCTATGCGTAAAGAGTGGTACCACTAGTGTCGAAGGTGTCCAGGTTGAGAAGAGAATCCAATAATATTTGAGAATGGTAAAACATAACAATTAGGCATAACAACTGGAGGGGTGATATTTTTAGAGGATGAATTGGACCCAAGAAGTTACAACCTGAGAGTGGTGGGTTTAGGTAGGACCAGTGGAGTCCTCGGTAAAAATAGTATATTAAATCCTCAGGGTCATTGGGTCCTAGGAAGAAATAAGGTGACCAGTAAATCCATAAGTGAGGCCGAGATGTTAGGCCAACATTTCAGTGATGGGTGTGTAAGTCTTAGAACAGAATAATTTTCCCACAACCAGGTGGGGGCAACTATTGGATGAAATCCTAGATGTATAGAGATTGCGGATGCTCATGGGTTGTGTTGGCAGCTACATGCTAAGACCCTATGATTAGGTGAGCTTGATGAACTTTTGTTTCATCCTTGCGAGAAAAGGGTTAAGACAAATGACATGGGTGTGTCATAATATGTATATTAATTGTTAACACTAGAAGTCATGTGCGAGTCGGGTTTAGTGAGTACGTTAGTTTTAACAGTCTGGTGATAAATGTATTTATCATGGGTAACGGGGCTTTTGGATGTCAACCGTGAGTGAGTCGGGTGGGCACTAAAGGCATATTTTACCGTTATAATTTACTATTGCATTATGTTAGCAAAGTCGAGCTTATTATGATAACGTGTAGTGATTATTTACCGAATGTTTGAACGATAGTAGATTGAGTGATAAGATAATCGTCTGGGATACTCCGGGTGAGTAATATTACTTTGGTGAGGTGACACCTGAAATAGGGTTGGGCCTATATATATATATGAAAATTTCATGATAGCGTAGACTTCAGGATGCAAGTTGTCTAGTTATATGTAACCCCAGTGTGTAAGGATTTATTTACTAATGTGACTTAGGATATATCATGTTTTGTATCGAGCAAGTGATATAACTTGTTATATATATAGCGCCGAGAATTTGGGAGAGTGAGAGCGCCGTATTTCATGTTATTTTTAGGGACATTATAGTGGAAGAGTAGACTTGTATGTCAACATATGGAGATTGTGGGAAGGTACATATTATGGACTGAGTACCTTATGGATCTCGACGACCGACAATGTTAGTAGTAGTGTATCGGGGGTTCCTTTTTTGGATTTCACTTTGCGAGACACCCCGCGCATGAAACTAGAAAACTTCGGGAGTTGGAGAGAAGTTTGGATAATAGTACATGGGTTTCGTACCTTGGCTAATGTACATATATGAGAATATAATCAGAATTAATAATTCTATTATGACTTAAGGCCAGTAGAGTCACCTAATACTGATGTGAAGATTTATTTAAGAGGATTATATTTGATTTGTTCATTAATGCGAGAGACATAGGATGTATGGGCGCCCTAAGTGACTAAATCTTGTCTTTATCCACACTTGGAAAATATGGAATACGGTATATATAGAGGTTAAGAATTTAATTGATATGATGCTTGAGTTTTGCATTTGATTTGTATATGCAATTTGTATTGTTGCGATTTATTCATCGTGCTAATTATCTTTGAGCATTTATTCATTTTATATTGTGTACTTCCCCGTATTTTCTTGTAAGGGGCAGTTTAGCGATGATTGGTACGCTATGGACTATATTGAAGAACTGTTTTAGACCATGGATTTGACAAATATTTTGATGTACGATTTTGTGGCGTAATTTTAGTTGGAGAATTTGATTTTTTAGAGAAATTTTATTGTAATCACTATTGTGGAAATAGATGAATTATGGGATTTTTGCATTTAAATTGTGGAAATCAAATGCTTTATACTTATTATTGACGATTTTAGTTTAGTTTTCATCATAGTAGAACACCGCGTGCGTCTTTTCATTTCTAATCATTTATATCAGTTAGGACCATCATTCCCAAATGTCCACGTGGATGGTTTTGTATCAGGCAGTAGATGATAATCGTCGTGTGAATTCGACAACATTTAGCTAAGGAAGTTGAAGCCTATTTTGTAAGGTTTGTCAGAGGCTTACGTTTCATGAGGAACTATTTTTAGAGAAAGGGGAAAGATTTATGACACGCGGTGAGGCAAAGTCACATGGACCAAGGTTTGAGGTACATTTGAGAGAATATAAGATTTGTCATGTTAAAATTGTTACTGGTGACAGGATTTAATGAAGAGAAATATTGATAAATTCATTTTACAATGGGTCACCTGTCTATTGTTAAAGGGTAGACCATCCAAAACCAACTGGGTATCTTCAAACATTAGATGTTCCTAAGTAGTAATGGGAAATAATTCCCAAGGATTTTATCACGGAGGGGGTCACGATACTATATGGAGATAGTGGATCGATTGACCAAAGCAGGTCACATTATGGCAGTCAGGACGGATCATACTACGGGACAAAATTTTAGATCTTCATAATCGAGATAGTTAGGTTATATATGGTACCGTTTAATATTGTGTTCGATTTGGATAAGATCCTTATTCTTTGATTTTGGAAGTATGTTCAAGAGGCCATAGTTACCGAGTTGTGATTGAGTAGGGCCTATTATCCGCAGACTAATGGGCAGAACAAGCAAGATAATCAGATGTTGGAGAATAACATATATGTGTACCCTTGAATCTTAGGGGATGATGATAACAGTACCTTCCACTTGTGGATTTTGTGTGCCCTGACACAAATAAGTTCACTTTTGGGCATGGTTCTAGTTGAGGTATGGCACACTAAGCCTTGTTGTTCTCCTGCTTGTTAGTTAAAGGTGGGGGACTAGGTACTATTGCGATGGTCAAAGATGAGTTGGAACTTGTAGTATATAATGTGTGTAAAATATATACTGCATAAATAACTTACTTATGTGCGATTGTCGCGAGACGAGAACGTATGTCTTTCAAGGATGATTAATCTACTAAAATGTAAATAGTAGAAGGCCAGATAGTGAATAGCTAAAATAAAGTTTAAGTAAGGGAAACTTAAATGATAAGGTTTGGAAAAGCCTACATGGCAGGGTAATCTGGAATTTAAAACGAACATATGTGAGGTGTTCATAATTAAGGGTACTTGATAGTGTAATGTATGGGGGTACAGAGTAGTTTACTCGTGAGCGCGAGGATGCGATGGGAAACATATAGCCAGAGTTCTTCTTATCTTCTATACTTTTTTTGAATTTCAGGTTGAAATTCCTTTGTAAGGGGGAAGTATGTAACACCCCGTTGTGTCCATCCCCGATCCTGATCCCCGCGGGCGGGCGTGTGGAGTAAAGGATCCTTCGGGTACCGCGCGTCCCCTCTCGGGAGCGCTTATGCCGGCGTCATTTGTGGTGTAAAACAATTTAGAGAGATTCAGAGTCGCCAGTCTATTTTACTCAAAACAGAGAAAAGAAAAAATGGAAGCCACCCCGAAGGATGGCATCCAAAGACATACTGGTGCGTACGAAACCAAAATGATTCGAGAAGGGTTCGGAGGCTTAGTTATGGAATGGGAAGGTGTTAGGCACCCATTCCGCCCTTTTGGTCTCTCATGGATATTTGCTATTTTCCTTTATGTTTCCCCTCGTGATATGTGTGCAATGTGTATATATAGAATGGAGGTAGGAATCCTCGACATGTATCATGGAGAAAATAAAGCGAATCATCCGTAAGAATATGAGGTTAACGTTACAAAATAAGATTTACGCGATTACCCCTACGTTGATCGTTATAAGGGAACGATAACGCATGTGGAATAATATGCCACGAAGAACGAATGTATAGAATATAATAGAAAATGAGATAAAGAGAAGATAGAAAATAAGAGAAAAAGTGAAAAAAGGACTCGAGTCTCAGGTTTTTCCCCGAGACGCCTACGTAGCCTATGAAGGCATCAAAGTCCACGTAGTTCGCATGTAAACAAAGGGGTGGGGTTTATCCCATAAATCCAAAATGGGGAATCTCTTATTTGTGAGTGTGTGTGTGTGTAGAAAAAAGTGTTTTAGTTGTGGGAAGAGTGTGGAAAAAGTGTGAGAATCCCTACTTGGAATTTATGAGCAAACCCTCTTTTTCTTGTTTTTTTGGGTTTTATTTATATGAAAATAAGAGATGTGAAATAATACTAAATAAAAAGTATATTAGGATGTGTGAGATGAGATAATAAAACTGCTAAGTAAGAAAACAAGTTATTGGGATTTCAAGAGAATTTAGGATAGAGTTTGAGAAAATTGGACATTCTTGAAGATCTAGAGCTTGATCTTGAATGTTGAAAAGCATCCCTTGAGCTTGGATGATGATGGAGAGTGGCTAATTCACCAAGTCTGATGAAAAGGATGATGAAAAGTGGAAGTAAAAAGGGGATTTGGGAGTTGAAATCACGCTGCCTTCGAGAGAGGTTTCTAGGAGTCGTTGAGAGAGATTTCTATCAGATCTTGGCTCCCCTTGTAAATGAGGTAAAGACCTCCTTTTATAGCCCCAGGGGACTGACGATCAACTTTATCATGGCACTGCCTATCGGCAGGTGCCGATAGGCAGGGTCTGGGACCTGCCATTTGGCAGTGCGCTTCAGGCTTTTTTGGAAAATTAGCCGCCGAGGGTAAATCGTTGGTCAGAATCACGCATGGGGCATACCGTTCGAAAGGTATTTCAGAGACCTTCAAAAGTCATTTGGACCGCTACCGTGTTCGGGAGTTGACTTTGGGTCAAATGTGGCTCAGAACCGTTTGTCAGTCCATTAGACGGGGAATCGTGCGGATGCAAACGGATCGTTCGTCCGCATGGTAAGTCTGAATCGTGCACGGGGCATACCCTTAGAAAGGTTAGGAGATTTACTTCGACATTCAAAAGAGTTTGACCCGGTTGGAAAGCTGACTTTGGTCAACAGGGCCCGGGAAGCGCTCGGTGGCTTCCCGGAGTCAAACGGATCATTCGTCCGCATGGAAAGTAAAAATTTCGCACGGAATGGACTGTTGGAAAGGGTATTCAGTGCCCTTCAAAGATTCATTCAGCCTCGATTGAGATGGAGAGTTGACTTAGGTCAAACAGAGCCCGGGAGCGCCCGGTGGCCTCAAGGTCAGGTTTCGAACGCAAATGGATCGTTCGTCCGTATGGTAAGTCGGAATCATGCACGGGGCTGTCCATTGGAAAGTGTATTCAGTTACCTTTGAAGATTCATTCAGTCTTGGTTGAGACGAAGAGTTTGACTTTTGGGTCAAACTGAGCCGGGGAGTGCCAGATGGCTTCCAGGTCAGTGCTCGGGACATGACCTGGATTTACGATGATGAGTGGAGGTAATAGGGACCTAAGGAGAGTTAGGGGTAACAGAATAAGGTGTCTATAGATCCCCTTGATGGGTGAGTTTGGAACAAATGATAGCCGTCGATTTAGACACCGTATGATGCTTTTGAGGGAGTATGACTGTTTCAGAGGGTCGAGGATTATTCTAAGGACCTAAGGAAGAGAAGATGACCAATTCAGAGGGTTGAGGATGATTCTGAGAACCTAAGAGTGGTCATGACTGAGGACCGAGGTCAATTCTGACCTAACTCAGGTGAGGATCCAAGATCGGGATCAATTTTGACCCAAGAGTGGTGACGACCAACGACCGAGGTCAATTCTGACCTAACTCAGTTGATGATCCATGACCGGGGTCAATTCTGACCCAAGAGTGATGATGACCAACGACCGAGGTCAATTCTGACCTAACTCAGGTGACGATCCAAGACCGGGGTCAATTCTGACCTAACTCAAGGGACGATCCAAGACCAGGGTCAATTCTGGCCCAAGATTGGTGATAACCCGAGGTAAATTCTGAGCTAACTCAGGTGACAATCCAAGACCGGGGTCAATTCGGACCCAAGAGTGGTGACGATTGAGGACCAAGGTCAATTCTGACCTAACTCATGTGACGATCCAAGACCGGGGTCAATTCTAACCCAAGAGTGATGACGATCGACGACCAAGGTCAATTTTGACCTAACTCAGATGACAATCCAAGATCGGGGTCAATTTTGACCCAATAGTGGTGACGACCGAGAACCAAGGTCAATTCTGACCTAACTCAGGTGATGATTTCAAGATCGGGATCAATTTTGACCCAAGAGTGATGACGATCGAGGACCGAGGTCAATTCTGACCTAACTCAGGTGACGATCCAAGACCAGGGTCAATTTTGACCCATGAGTGATGATGACCGAGGACCGAGGTCAATTATGACAAAACTCAGGTGACGATCCAAGATCGGGGTCAATTATATCCCAAGAGTGAGGAGGACAGAGGACCGAGGTCAATTATGACCTAACTCAGGTGACGATCCAATACCGGGGTCAATTCTGACCCAAGAGTGGTGATGACCGAGGACCGAGGTCAATTCTAACCTAACTCAGGTGACGATGTAAGACCGGGGTCAATTCTGACCCAAGAGTGACAACGATCGAGGACCGAGGTCAATTCTGACCTAACTCGGTTGACGATCCAAGATCTGGGTCAATTCTGACCTAAGAGTGGTGATGACCGAGGACTGAGGATCGAGGATCGAGGTCAATTATGACCTGACTCAGGTGACGATCCAAGACTGGGGTCAATTCTAATCCAAGAGTGATGACGACCGAGGACCGAGGTCAATTCTGACCTAACTCAGGTGACGATCCAAGATCGGGGTTAATTCTGACCTAATAGTGGTGACGATCGAGGACTGAGGTCAATTCTGACCTAACTCAGGTGACGATCCAAGATTGGGGTCAATTCTGACCCAAGAGTGATGACGATCGAGGACCGAGGTCAATTCTGACCTAAATCAGGTGACGATCCGAGACCGGGGTCCATTTTAACCCATGAGTGATGACGACCGAGGACTGAGGTCAATTCTGACCTAACTCAGGTGACGATCCAAGATCGGAGTTAATTTTGACCCAAGGGTGGTGACGACCGAGGACCGAGGTCAATTTTTACCTAAGTCAGGTGATGATCCAAGACCGGGGTCAATTCTGACCCAAGAGTGATGACGATCGAGGATCGAGGTCAATTCTGACCTAACTCAGGTGACGATCCAAGATCGAGATCAATTCTGATCCAAGAGTGGCGACGACCCAGGACCGAGGTCAATTCTGACCTAACTCAGGTGACGATCCAAGACCGGGGTCAATTTTGACCTAAGAGTGGTGACGACCGAGGTCAATTCTGACCTAACTCAGGTGACGATCCAAGACCGGGGTTAATTCTGACCCAAGAGTGATTGCATTTCATTGGGAAAAGAAAATAGTTCCACTGGGGTAAGGATTGTATTTGGGGTTCCGCTGGGGAACGATGAATGAGCTGGGGAAGATTTGGATTGTCCATTGGGACAGATCGCTTGGGGCGAGTGATTCTTCTGATTTCTGCTGGGAAAAATACAATGTGATATTGTATCGCACCGGGGAACCAATGGATGGGGAAGCCTTGTGCCTTTGATTTGAGCGGAGGAGTTGATTGTTGGGGAGATAACCGGTTTGTGGTTGTAAACTTTGTTGAGGAGGTGATTAGGTGGTCCAGGCGCAGTGCTTGAGAGGTCATTCCCTTGGATTTTGAGGGTTCCATTGGGAAAAAAGAGGTTTCACCTGAAGGAGTGCGAAATTTTCTTGATGAAAATGTTCTAAATCCTTTCTGGGATTTTTAAGAATTTTCTGAGGATTTTTCAGGGTTTTCTGGCATTTTCTAGGAATCCTGTACGAAATTATTAAGGGGGTGCCGACCGGCATAGACTGAGGGGTGCCATTCGGCAGTGGCACGGACTTTTGGACTGCCTCGAGAAGGTGAGGAGACAGTGCCGATCGGTATGGCTGAGGTCAGTGCCAATCGGCATGGCGCTTGGCCTCCTATATAAAGGGGGCGAATCCCCTTCATTTTTGATAGCCTCTTGCATTCTCTCTTTCTGCGTTTTCATTCTGCAAATTGTTCTAACGTTCCGACCTTTGAGAAATGGTCACCTTTGTGAGCACCGCTGTCCACCGGGAGTGGTTGAACGTTGATGATTGGGAGAATATGGATTGGAGGGATAAGGTGCCTCTTGCTTTGGGGAACGAGAATGCCTTCGATGCATTCGAGCTAGTTGCGGATGAGCAGACCTTGCTGCGGGAGCCATCGCATCATCGCTCTTCGCGAGTGATTCCCGGCGGTTATGTAAGTAACCTGACCTTTGGCATTCCTTTCTTTTTGGGTGATTTTTCCTTTTTCTTGACCTTTGACTGAATTTTTCCTCTTGCCAGTCGGATATTTCTTTGAAGATCATGCGTGTTCGCGGGAAGACGGGGCTTAAGGATGTTTGGGAGCATCTTCCACCCGTGGTGTGCTGGATACTATCATCAGAGGGTTTTGGGAGGTTGGCGGCTGCGCTGGATGAAACGCCTCGTTCGACAGCAGTTTTGTGTGCCTTTGGGAGAGGTGGTGGGACAGTAACCACACCTTTCATTTTGGCTTCGGGGAGATGACGGTGACTCCCATAGATGTGCAGCAACTGTTGGGGATGGATTGTGATGGAGAGCAAATAGAGGTGGATCGCTCCTTGCGGGTGAGGCCAGAGACGGTGCATGCGGCACTGGGTGATGTGAGGAGGATAGTCTCTGGGGATTCTATTCGGCTGTCCTTGCTTAAGGATGTTTTGCTGAGCATGGTGGTTGATGTGGAGGACGGGATGCAAGTGAGGCAGATGGCCCGATTGTTTGTCTTGTTGGTTATGGGAGGTTTCATGGTGGCGTTGAGCTGCGACGTCGTCCATTTGTGGTTTTTGCCATACTTGAGGATGTTTTTGAACATCCTTTTTTTATGATTGGGGGAGTCTGACCTTGGCGACCCTTTACTCTTCTTTGGATGCATTCAGCCGGTGCTGTTGACAAACTTTTACTGGAGCCATGTATCTCCTTGAGGTATTCTTTACTTTTGCGCATTTTCATTTCATGCATTTGCATTTTCCTTTCAAGCATTCGCATTTTCCTTATGCGCCGCTTTTTGCTTGTGAATTCAAACGTGGTTCTATGAGGTGATTGGGTGCAACACCCAACTAATTTCTCTGAAGGACGACAGTGTTGGGGACTTTTGCCGACTGTATCAATGGCATAAGGCTAACCGGCAGTCGAAGGGATCTCTTTCCCTGGAGGCAGTGCGTCAGGTCTTGAATGGCCTGACCAGTGGTCGGGGAAGATCCTTTCCATTTCAGTCTCGGTTTTTGGCACCTTCTGATCTTGTATTGACTCATGCCTTCTTGGGGATTTTCAGGTGACCTTTTATCCCTTGGGGATAGCCATTCAGGATACGGGGATGACTGGGGTGAATGCGCAGATGAGGCATTTATTGGCGCATGAGTTCGGCCATTCCTGGTACCTCGGGGAGAGGGTGATTCGTCAGATTACTGAGGAGGAGGTGGTGGTGCCTCTCGCACAACCTCCTATGTCTATGAGGCAGGAGCGACAGCTGTTGGAGGATGAGAGGATCGAAGCTATGATTGGCGAGTCCTACTCGTTGTACACTGATACAGCTACGCCGTATGACTATATGGACTTTATGACGAGCTAGTTGATGGAACCCATCATTCATGATGCCTTGCCTTTCCCTCCTGCGGATTCGAGTCGGGCGGTGGGGTCTTCCCACAGTGGTGGTGGTCCGTTGGCACCTGCGGCGGCGGCGACCTCGGAGGTCCCTTTTGTGTGGCTGCACACTCCTTCGTACAATATCCGGCGGGATGATGAAGGGATAGTGTCGATGATGTACCGTCCCCTCACGACGAATTCGAAGGAGCTGGGTTTGACAGAGGAGGTCCGTTGTCCTGCGATAAACCTTTCGGTCCTTTTCCTCTTTTTTGATTTCTTTTGCTTGATACTGATTATGCCTTTTCCTTACAGCAAATTCGGGTGTCGACCACTTGGCTGAGGGACATTAGAGATTGGATATCATCGGCGACTGCCCACATTCAGGATACTGTCCCCGTTCCTTCTTGCTTGGTTTCGTCAGCCTCGTCCGGGGAAGACTCTGGCTCGGGTTGTGGGGGCGCATCATCTCGTCGTAGGGGAAAGAAAGCGCGTCGCAGGGGTGGAAGCTCTTGAGAGAGAGAGAGTGGGTTCAGGCTGAGTCCCGTTGTTTTTGGCTTTTATTTTCTTGTTTCCTGAAAAATTGATGTAACACGGAACACATATATGCAATGCAATGGGAGTTTTTTTATTATTATATTTTATTAATGATGAATGAATGCATGCACATGCGCTTTTTACTTTGCTACTGAGACGGTAAAAAAAGGAATATTTTTGGAATTCTCGAAGGAAAGCTTTTATTTAAAAGGGGAATCCTATAAGGAGAAAACATGATTTTTTTTAGAGAATATCAATTTATTTTCATTGAGTATTCTGATTTGACAAAAGAGGAAAGGAGGAAATTTTCCAAAAATAGGGGATTGCCGATCGGCAAGCGCCCTGGCCTGCCTATCGGCAGTTCAGTCCA
The DNA here is from genome assembly GCA_949130495.1 of Sambucus nigra. NCBI lineage: Eukaryota > Viridiplantae > Streptophyta > Magnoliopsida > Dipsacales > Adoxaceae > Sambucus > Sambucus nigra. Next base: position 307,737,405 of record OX422208.1, on the reverse strand, counting down.
GTCCCATCAATTTTAAAGCTTTGAATGGTACCTTCTTCAGTCTTTGGTACCTTGTGGGGTAGGATACCCTCTGATTTCTGCAGGGATTATGTCTTTTGTGAGAGTTCTCAAGTATAAAAAAGGGGGTAAGGGTGGAGTGTTCTCATTACACCTTTGCATCCTCATCTATTTGCCCACTATTTCCTTGCCCTACAAGATGGCTCTCCCTGGTAGCACCGAGTTTGTCAACTACCTTGAAGCCTTGGAAGCTATGTGCTCTTATAATGTCGACTATGATGCTTTCAACATGCGTTGAGTCTCCTTGTGGCGTAATCGACCTTTTGAGTGGAATATGCTGATGGCGACAGTACAATTTTGGTACCCCGAAGACCATGTATTTCGCTTTGGGTTGGAAGAAGTTTGTCCTACCTACGAGGAATTTTCTTCCATACTGGGTGTGAATCCCAGTGTTGCTACGGCTTTTTATGAATTTTCTCGCTCCCCTAGGGATTTGTTGGTCGGGCTTCTTCATATCTCGCCTTCGGCGGCCAGGTCATTGGTTGCTAGAGGAATGATCTCCCACCCGGCGGTGTTGCAGTCTGTGCATTTATGGGAAGTAGGTGATGCAGGCTATGCTGGAGCCATTGTTCTGGGCCTTGTTTCAAAATTGTTGTTGGTGACTAGGGAGGTACGAGTGGGCCCACAACTTGCAGCAATTACTTCATGGATGTCATACCGTCACAATCCTACGGCGGTGATATTGGCAGAGACTCTGAATGGCCTGGATGCCTTGAGAGAAGCTCATTCTGACTTTTTGAGGGGTAGCCCTGTGATGCTGTTCATGTGGTTGTCGAAAATATTTCTCTTGTCGACTCCTCCAGAATATCCTTTGTCGGTTGTACCCAACTTCTTTTCGCGCTACTTCATTCGTGTTGGCTTGCATGTTGAGAATTTGGAGAATTGGCTTATGGAGTATGGGGCTCGTGGGCTGTATTGGTCAGTGCCTTAGTGGGGACAGTTGAAGCCAGTTCTGGAGCTAGGCGAGTATTCATATGTGCGGATGGTTGGTCTCAGCCAGACCTCTTTTTATTTCCCTTGGTGGCTTTTGCGTCAATTTGGCTGGGCGTAGGTCGTGCCCCCTCGGACCTCAAATTGTTTTACGGTAGAAGATTTGACTGAGCGCTTGCGTCTATTGCTTAGATTCCTGTGGGAAAATCGACATCCGTCGACCCGTCCCTCTCAATCTGTCGGGATGGTTTTCCACGTCTCCAAAGATTATATGAAGTGGTTATGGAGGAAAGTAGTCAGCAAGATGTTGGTAGTAGAGACTGGTCAAAGGTGGTTTATTTTATTTGACTCCATGGAAGGGGGTGTTGTGCTCTTTTCGAAGATGGTTAAGGCTCATCGGTCCATGGAGTGTTTGAGGCACTCCATTCAGGCAGGAGAAACTTGGGGTCCTCAGGATATAGATGATGAGGGTGCAGGCTCTTCTGGTAGCTGTGGGTAGGACTCCTGGGGAGTTTATTTGTGTAACAGATGTGGGTGATTTTATCTGGCTTTTATGGTAGTAGGGGGAAGGGATTTATCCATTCCTTTTTCTTATGTAATCTGTTACTATAGTTTCTTATTAATGAAATAAACAAGTTTCTGATCATCCATCTATGCCTTTCGATGAATTTTATATTTTGAATTATCTATACCGATCGCTAAGGCATACATAATCCTTTTGTTCAAGTATGTGTTTAGAGTGAACTGTCGTTCTCGGCGATAAGAAAAGAATATATTTTGTTGAAAAAGAAGGGGTCGTGCTCATGTGGGGTGTATGAGTTGCCTATGTACCTCTGGGGTTTTTGAATTTTTTTTGGTTAAAAGTGGTTTTTTGTAGAGGATCAGGCCCACGTAGTTTTGTGTAGAGGGGGATGAAGAGAGTTTTTTTTTTAGAATAGAAGGGGGGTGAGAAGAGTCATAGCGTGCCGAGATTTCGAACTAGGGGTAGAATTTCTTGAGATGGTTCAGATTGACTGGACGAGCCATCTCTTCCCCATCCAGGTCAGTGAGCATGGCAGCACCGCCAGACAATATTTTCTTCACAATGTAAGGGCCACTCCAATTGGGCTTAAATTTTCCTCTGGGGTCCCAGATGGGTTCGATTATCTCCTTGAGGGCTAAATACCCCTCCCGAACACCACGGTCCTTGACTCTCTTATTGAATGATCGCGCTATTCAGCGATGGTATGTGATAAATATCTTTTAATCTTCTTTCATCTAAGGGGTTAGCTTATCAAGACGGATTTGGCACTAGTCTTCTTCACTAACCTTTCTCTCGAGCATGACGTGTAGCGAGGGTATTTCCAGCTCCACAGGTAGGACTGCTTCCATTTCGTAGACCAGGGAGTAAGGGGTAGCCCCAGTAGAGGTTTGGATTGAGGTTCGATATCCCCAAAGGGCGTACGGGATTCGGTTAGCCCAATCCCTACAACTTTCGATCATCTTGATGATGATAGCTTTGAGGTTCTTATTAGCGGCATCAACTGCACCATTGGTCTAAGGTCGGTAGGGAGAAGATTTGTGTCTCTGAATCCCATACTCGTTGACAACTTCTGTGACTTCTGCCTCGAAGTGTAACCCGTTATCTGACACTAGCTCGTGCGGGACCCCATATCGGCAGATGATATTTTTCTTGATGAATTTGGCCACCTTCTTGGCATTTAATATTACGTATGATTCAGCTTCCACCCATTTGGTGAAGTAATCAGTGGAAACAAGGATGAACTCATGCCCATTTGACGCCTTTGGTGTAACCTTCCCTATGATGTCGATACCCCAGGTGGAGAACGGCCAGGGAGAAGTCATATTTTATAATTCCCGCGGAGGTAGATGTTGGATATTGGAGAACTGTTGGAATTTAGGGCACCTCCGAACATAGGCGGTGCAATCCTGGGCCATGGTGGTCCAGTAGTAGCCCAGTCGGATGATCTTCTTGGAAAGCATGTGACCGTTCATGTGGGTCCGTATTCCCCGTTGTAGATTTTCTGCATTATCTTTTCAATGTTAGCCCCTGCGATACAGTGCAAATGAGTTCCATCAAAATTCCTCTTGAGTAGAGCTTTATGACAGATGATGTACTGGGCGGCCAGCCTTCGGAGGGTACCTCGATCGTTCTTATTGGAACCCTCGGGATACCTACCGTACATGAGGAGGCACCAAATATCATAGTACCAGTATTTGAGTAGCTCAGGATCTTCTGTGGTGATGAGCTCAATGTGGTAGCAATGGGTTGGTTTGTCTTATTTTTGAACTAGGAAGGGGGTCATTATTATTCCCTCGGGCATGTCGACCATGGAGGCCAAGGTAGCGAGAGCATCGACTAGGTTATTCTTTGCTCGGGGTAGGTAATGGAAGGTGATATCTCAGAATTGGGAGGCTAACTCTTCTAATTAGGCATGAAAGGGTTGGAACTTTTCATCCTTGACTTTCCACTTTCTGAGCACTTGACCGATGATGAGGGAAGAATCCCCATATACATCAAGGTATTGAATAGTTTTCTTGAGAGTGACCTTGAGGCCCACTGTGCATGCCTCGTATTCCGTCATGTTATTGGTGCAAGGGAAATCCAATTTTATGGCGATAGGAGTGTGGGAGTCATCTGGGGAGACCAAAAGTATTTCAATGCCATATCCCTTTTTGTTGGCAACGCCATCGAAGAACATTTTCCATCGGAGGCAGTCTTGGGCGGTGCAAAGAACGTTCTCATCTGGGAATTCAGAGATACAGACATTAGCTTCTTCTACAGGGTAGTCAGCGAGGTAGTCAGAGATGGCTCTTCCTTTAATGTCTTTTTATGTAATGTACATGATATCGAACTCGGTTAGGAGAATCAACCATCGGGCCATTCGGCTAGATAAGGCAGGTTTTTCGAGAAGGTACTTGATGGGATCCATTCGGGATACAAGCTTCATGGGGAAGGCGAGCATGTAGTGTCGCAACTTTTGGGAGACCCAAACAAGCGCGACACATGATTTTTCTAAAGCAGTGTAGTTGACCTCGTACCCAACCAATTTGCAACTGGCATAATAAATGGCTCTTTCTTTGCGAGAGTCCTCAAGGTATTAGGCTAGCAAAGCCCCAACTGAAGTGTCGGTTAAGTTTAGGTATAGGAGCAAAGGGAGACCAGGTTGTGGTGGCATGAGAACTGGAGGTTGGGTCAGGTATTATTTGATTCGGTCAAAAGCTTCTTGGCAGGCCTCGTTCCAAACCTTGGTTAAATACTTTCGGAGGATTTTGAAGATCGGTTCACAGATGGAGGTTAGCTGGCTGATGAATCGACTGATATATTGTAATTTCTCAAGGAAACCTCGGACTTCCTTCTCTGTTCGGGGAGGCGGCATCTCAAGTATGGCATTCAGCTTGGAGGGATCTGCTTCTATCCCCTTCTCACTGACCATGAATCCTAAGAGTTTTCCCTTTGTAACGTCGAAGATGCATTTCTGTGGATTGAGTCTCATTTGATACTGCCGCAGTCGTTCTAAGAACTTTCGGATAGCAGGAGCATGACCTTCTCTAGTTTTGTACTTGATAATCATGTCATCCACGTAAACCTCAACCTCCTTGTGAATCAGATCGTGCAGGATGGTTGTAGCGACCCTCTGGTAGGTAGCCCCAGCATTCTTGAGACCGAACGGCATAACGATGTAGCAAAAGGTTCCCCATGGGGGTGATGAATGCGGTTTTCTCTTGGTGGTAGGGGTGCATCTTGATCTGGTTGTATTCGGTAAACCCGTCGATGAATGACTTGAGAGCATGACTGGCTGTGTTGTCCATGATCACGTCGATATTGGGTAGCGGATAATCATCCTTTAGAGAGGCTTTATTTAAATCTCGATAATGCACACACATTCGAACCTTTCCTCCTGATTTTGATACATGTACTATGTTGGCTAGCCATGTGTGATATTCGATCACTCGAATGAAACCCACGTTCAACTATTTGACCACCTCTTCTTTGACCTTAAGCGACCATTCGGTGCGGAGTTTTCCCAATTTTTGTTTAACCGGCTTGTAATCTGGGAGAGTGGGGATCTCATGCTGAGCTATTTCAGGATCAATATCGGGCATATCATCGTAGGACCATGCGAATACATCCACGAACTCTTTTAGAAATTCTTCGAGTTATGCGCGCTTATGCTCGTCTAGGGTGGCCCCTATCCTAATCTCGCGCAGTTGGCTACTAGAACCGAGATTAATAACAACGGTCTCTTCTTCATTAACTTGAATGCGGTTATGTTGTTTATTATTAACCTTATTTAGGTCATTTAAGAATTTTTCATTTGCAAAATCATCATCATCAAAAGTTTTATTAGAATCTAAACAATTAATGTAAGGCACAACAAGATACTCAAAATCTTCGTTTATTTCATTGATAGGAAAAACAGCATTGAGAACCTCATCAAAAGAGGTCTCGATTACATTTGAGCAAGGGTGGACAACAGTAGAAGGGTTAGGTGAGATTTCAAGAGGTATAACTGGCGTAGCATGCCAGTTGAGGAGAGGTGTATCAGCAACCTTAATCAGATGAGAGGGGTCCAGTGATTTTGCACCTGAATGGACCATGCAGAGTGCCAGCCCCAGTGTCTGCAGGTTGAAGGAATCTTTGAAGTCACTTTCCTCAGTCTCTTCGATATCTTTGATGAGCGGTTGTACGCGGTATGGGAAACTCTCGGCCCATGGGTATCTATCTTGGAAAAAGATCTCCATTCCAGGTTTCTTCTTGTCTGTGTGGTCGTACCATGGTTCTGGAAAACCGCAAAAGGGGAAATCCTCACCTTCTTTGGTGAATCGTCCATTTAAGGAATCTCCTGGGATAGTTCGGACGCAGTCTAACCCTCTCTTTGATCGAGACTGGCGTATCGTTCTGAGCTCTTGTTCTGATGGTTGACATCCTAAGCCGCAAGGAGGGAAAGCTTTCTTCAGCTCGATGGGATCGCGTATCCCTTGCTGCCTTTGTCCTAGCTCCAGTCCGAGCATGAAGTACATGTTCCTGAATATCTTAATCACATTGACATTTCCATGAGGGTCATATTCTAGACAATCCCTTTCTTCGAAACCGTCCCCTGCTGGGAGTAGGGAGGTCTCGACTCGAAATCCTGATAGGAGCATATCATTTGATCCATGTTGTATCTCAAGAATGGGACTGTTGGTGCTTGCACCCTCGGCATTGTCGTCGTCACCCAAGATGGTGATGACTCACCCATCGGCAAAGAACTTCAATTTCTTATGGAATGAGGAAGAGACACCCTTTATACTGTGGAGCCAGGGTCATCCGAGCAATAGGTTGAAATAGGTTGGGATGTCTATGACTTGGAATTCAACGACGGGGTTTATAGGGCCAATCCCTATTGCAAGTTTTATGGATCCTATCACCTCACGAAAGGTATTATCGTAGGCATGCATGGCAGCGGAGGTTGGAGCGAGGTCACTTTCTTTTAGGCCTAAAGATTTGAAGGTTCTAAGTGGGCAGACATTCAAAGTGGATTCGTTATCAACGAGAGAAAGTGGTACAACCTTCCCCATAACTTCGATGGAGATATTGAGTGCATGATTGTGATTTGGCCCAGTTCTGGGGATTTCTTCTTCAGAAAATGACAGCATTCGGGTAGAGGTCAAGGATCCGACCAGGTTTACCGCTTCTTCTGGTATGGTAAAGGGAGGAACTATAGGTCCAGTGAGTAATTTGATTAAAGCATTTATGTTTAGGTGGGAGGACATAAAAATCCCCCATAGAGTGATGTTAGCTTGAGTTTTCTTCAGTTGATCAAGGATCTTTTGTAAGGACAATTTGTCCATCTTTATGTATATGTTATGTCATACGCCGTTACAAGATTGTTGGTTGAAAAGATCACATCGTCATCAACAAAATCCGAAGATCAAAAGAAGAAAGAATTTGGGAATCAGACCTGGCCGGACCGATCCGGTCCAGAAAAAGAACCGATCCGGTTTACCGGACCGATCCGTTTTGTCAGACTCCAGTAGCCACCGGATCCATAGCGAACCGATGAAGACAAAAGTTCCGGACCGATCCGATGCCAACCAGACCGATCCGGTTTCAGAAAAAGAACCGATCCGACTTACCCGAACCGATCCGCCTAATCGACCGGACCGATCCGGCGAGGATAATCACTGCCAGATCGTGCAGCCGATTTTGAAGGGTTTCGATCCCTTATTTAAACCACGATCAGCAGTTGGTTTTCTTAAGACTTATACACGATTTTCAGAGCATATCAACCCTAAAGTCTTCACCTATTGAGTCCTATGATTCTAGGTTTTTAGATTCACACATCTTCCGTATCTTTGTGAATCAAATTTGGTAACCCAAAGAACACCATTGATGTTGTTCAACCCTTTGTGAAGTGGACCGTTTCTTCCTCTTCATTGCAGCCCTACTGGACAGGGATAGTTCCAGCCGCAAGCCCTTCTGGAAAGGGATTTTCTTCTAGCCGCGACTACAGAATCCGATACCCGAGGGTAATTCTTAGTCAACCTGTATTTCATTGTAATCCGATTGTAAACCGTATTTTACAAATTATAGTGATATACAAATGGTTTTGCCCCTGTGGGGGATTTTTCCTTAAACTTTGTGTGTTGAATATCTTGTGCATGATTTCATATTGTTTCAATCACACCTAGTTGCATGCTTAGGGTTAATTTGGGTTAAAAAAGGCATTTATTATATTGTTTCTTATTTGAACGCAAGCGCCAACTCTTTCAAATTGGTATCAGAGCAGGTTACGCTAATCTATCGCGTATTCCTTTTTCGGCAAAATTTTTCTAAAGATATCAATTTTTGAAATAAATTGATTTTTGAAAAGAGCGTGTTCAAATGGAGAAGTCATATTATAAAATGCCTATTTTTTACGGGTCAAATTATGCCTATTGGAAAGCCCGTATGAGGTCGGCTTTAAAAGCCATTGATGAACGTGTTTGGATTTTGGTTGAACGAGGATGGACTCCTCCAACCATGACTGTTGATAATGTGACCAACTTGAAACCTGACATCACTTGGACTGATGATGAATTTAAATGGTCGTCTTTTAACTCTAAAGGTCTAAGTGCTATTTCTGGGTCTGTCACTCCTGATGAGTTCAAACGCATAATGACGTGCACCACGTCAAAAGAAGCATGGGATATTTTGCAACTTACCCATGAAGGAACAAATGCTGTTAAAGAGTCAAAATTGCAAAATTTAACAACTCAATTTGAAACCATCACCATGCATGAAAATGAATGTTTTGATGAATTTTATGCTAGGCTCTCTGACATTGTTAATACTAGCTATAATCTTGGTGAACATATTCCAAATGCTAGGGTTGTTAAAAAGATTCTTCGTTCCCTTCCTAAGCGCTTTATTCCTAAAGTCACTGTGCTGAATTCCTTGGGTAATTTAAATACTCTAAAATTGGAAGAACTGGTAGGAGATTTACAAACTTATGAAATAGACATGTTTCCTAAATCTGCCAAGCCAAAAGATAAGGGGATTGCCCTTAAAGCCCAAGAGAGAAAAAGTGAGGGGTCGGCAAGAAAGAGAGTCGAGTCATCTAGAAAGATAGAAACTTCTGATTCTGAATGTGAGTTTGACTTAGATGATTTGGCACTTTTTGCTAAAAACTTCAAGAAAATTCTGAAATTTAAGAAAAATGGGAATTTCAAAGATAAAAAGAATTTTCAGAAAAATAAGTTTGAAAAGAAAGACTTCAAAGAACCCCCTAAAGACAGTGAGAGGTGTTTTGAGTGCGACGGTAAGGGACACAGAGCGTTTGAGTGTGCCACTCGTCTGAATAGGGAAAAGGGTAAAGCTGTCCTAAACGCTACCCTTAGTGACGACAGTGAGGTCGAGTCGGTGGACTCGGGAGATGAGTCACCGCATGAGCGTAACTTCACCGCGTTCATGGCTAGTCATGTGAGTACTCCTAGTGCATCTCACGACGATGAGGATGCTACTTCACAGGGACACCTCGACAGCGAGAGCGAAGAGAGTGAGGGAGAGGAGGAAGGTAGTGAGGACGAGAGTAGCCTTCAACGCGCCTACGCCGAGTTATATGATGAGTCTTTCAAAACTAAAAAACGTAACAAGGCGTTAGTTCTTAGGATCACCGCGTTAGAAGAAGAGTTAGGAAAGATGAGAGAGAGAGAGTCCTCCACCTGCACCGCCATGAAAGAGAGAGAGTCTGCCTGGGTTAGTAAAGAAAATTTGCTTAAAGAGAGAGAGTGCAGTTTTGAGAAAGAAAAAGCGGACTTGACTAAACAAGTGGCTAGTCTTACGAGTAAGCTCCATTCCTCCCTGGAGACTCGAAAGAAACTTGAAGCCCTTGTTGCTCAGCTTACTTATGACGTTGAGAGAGCTAGGAAAGTCAAGGTACAAATCGAGGACAGATCTGGGAAGATGGGAAAGATGCTCCTCGGTCCCGCTTTAGGTTTTGGTGACCGGAAAGGAATAGGTTTTGATGGTGCCTCCACGTCTCAAATTGCACCCGGACCAATTCCTGAGTTTACTACGACTCCTTATGGCCGTCATAAAAAACCAAGAAGGAGAGTTCGACCAAGAAAAGCAAACCAAGGTTCTCCTAATATTGTGCCCTTTTGCTCCCATTGCAAAAGAAATGGACACCTTAGGGATGATTGCTATAAGTTGGGTCGGACACGACGTACGGTTGCTCCACCACTTCAGACTGATGAGTTTGCCAGTCTGAGAGAGCGTGTTGAGTTTCTAGCCGCCACATCACAGAGCTTGATGGAGGAATTCCGACGGATGACCTTACCATCAATGAATGCGCCCCGCATTCCGGCTAAAACCAACAACAACAAGGGAATACTAAAAGGTACCTACTCTTGGGTTCCTAAGAAAGAGAAAAAGGCCCTTGTTGTCCATGTCGCTCTCAAAGCCCATAATACCTCACAGTGGTATTTTGACAGTGGTTGCTCCAGACATATGACAGGTGATACCTCATATTTTACCCATCTTGAGGATTATAATGATGGGAGAGTCACCTTTGGAGATGGTAGCAAATCTAGCATAGTAGGACGAGGTACAGTAGAGTTACCAGGATTTCTAAAGCTAGAGAACGTGCTGTACGTCAAAGGTTTGAAAGCAAACCTTATTAGCATCAGCCAGCTGTGCGACGATGACTTTGCAGTGAAGTTTGACCGGAAAAATTGTAAGGTCTATGATCAAGCCGGTAAACTATTAGTGCAAGGGGTGAGGACAGAAGATAACTGTTATGGGACTGAGCCTAAATCCTCACTTGTCTGCAACAGCGCCACGATCACTCATATGGATCTGTGGCACCAACGTCTAGGTCACATGAACGTTAGAGACTTATCTCGTTTAGTCAAAAAGGACCTAGTACGTGGCTTACCATCACTTGGAAAGCCAACTTCCACGATCTGTGGACCCTGTCAGTTGGGAAAGCAAATCCGTAGCCCACATAGGAAGTTGAATTCCATTACCACCTCACGTGCTCTTGAGTTAATTCACATGGATCTTATGGGTCCTACTCGCACAGAGAGTCTAGGTGGTAAGAGATACATTCTCATGATGGTGGACGATTTCTCTAGATACTCTATTGTAGGTTTTCTAAGAGAGAAATCAGATGCTGTTGAATTCCTAACGACCAAGTGCCGTGTCCTGCAAAATCAACACGGGGTCACTATTAACAAAATACGTAGTGACAACGGCACTGAATTTAAGGAAGCAAAGGTGGATTTGTACTATGATAGCCTTGGGATCAAACATGAGTTCTCTGCTGTGAGAACTCCTCAGCAAAATGGGATTGTTGAGAGGAAAAATAGAACGATCCAAGAAATGGCTAGATCTATGCTTCTAGGTCGTAAAATTTCTAGGAGATTTTGGGCAGAGGCAGTGTCTACTGCATGCCACACGGTGAATAGGGTCTATCTGCGACCACACACACTTAAGACGCCTTATGAATTGTGGACAGGCAAGAAACCCAACCTAGCATATTTCCGTGTTTTTGGGAGTAAATGCTACATCCTACGGGATAGAGAGCAATTAGGAAAGTTCGACTCCCGGAGCGACGAGGGAATACTGCTAGGATATTCATCGGACAGTAGAGCGTACCGGGTTTTTAACCTGAAGAGCTCTAAGGTTATGGAATCAATAAACGTCACTGTGCAAGATGACGAACCTCCGACGATTATTGATCCCAACCTTCAGTGTGAGGATGAGGACTGTTCTGACAGTGATTTACCTGTTCCTCTCTCACACTCTGTGGACCCTACTCCTGTGTTAGGGGACACACCTGCTTGGGTTCGCAAGAGTCATGACCCTTCTGCCATTATTGGTGATCCCACTCTAGGGGTCAAGACTCGTGCTCAGCTAGAGAACGTTGTTAGCCATCTTTGCTACACGTCCAAAGTCGAGCCCAAGAATCACAAGGAAGCACTCAAAGATGAACACTGGATATCTGCTATGCAGGATGAGTTGCTTCAGTTTAAGAAGAACAATGTCTGGGAACTTGTCCCCCGACCTAGTGATACTAATGTTATTGGTACCCGGTGGATTTTCAAGAATAAAATGGATGAAAATGGTACCATAATCAGAAATAAGGCTAGGTTGGTCGCTCAAGGCTACACAAAGATAGAGGGTGTAGACTTTGGGGAGACATTTGCTCCTGTTGCGAGGCTTGAGTCCGTCCGCTTATTACTCGCCATCGCATGTCATCTTCACTTTAAAGTATATCAGATGGATGTCAAGAGTGCCTTTCTGAATGGCATTCTACAGGAAGAGGTTTTTGTGGAACAACCAAAAGGGTTTGAAGACCCTAAGCACCCTGAACACGTCTACTATCTGAGGAAAGCCTTGTATGGTTTGAAGCAAGCACCCCGTGCTTGGTACGAGAGGCTTACTTCCTATCTCTTAGCCCGTGGCTTCAAGAGAGGGGGAGTTGATATGACGTTGTTCGTCAGGAGAGATGACGGTGCTATTTTGGTTGCCCAAGTCTATGTGGACGACATAGTCTTTGGATCCACATGCTCCCAGCATGCTCACCACTTTGAGGAGGAGATGAAAAGTGAGTTTGAGATGAGCATGGTAGGTGAGCTTACATTCTTCCTTGGTCTCCAGGTTCGTCAGCTAGAGGATGGGATGTTCATCTCCCAATCCAAGTATGCTAGAGACCTAGTAAAGAAATTTGGTTTAGACTCCGCTAAGCATGCTCGTACACCTATGAGTACCACTACCAAGCTTAGTAAGGACACTTCAGGCAAGGACGTAGAGCAAACCTTGTATCGGAGTATGATAGGCAGTCTTCTCTACTTGACTGCTAGTCGTCCCGACATTGCCTTTAGTGTTGGAGTCTGTGCGCGTTATCAGGCGTCTCCCAAAGAGTCACACTTACTCGCTCTAAAACGTATTATCAAATACGTGAGTGGGACTCTCTCATACGGTATTTGGTATTCCTTTGATACCGATGACCGTTTGTCCGCCTATTCGGATGCCGATTGGGCTGGGGACGTAGATGGTTGTAGGAGCACTTCTGGTGGGTGTTTCTACTTTGGTTCTGCTCTTGTCTCTTGGTTGAGCAAGAAGCAAAACTCCATCTCTTTGTCCACTGCGGAGGCTGAGTACATCGCCGCCGGGAGTTGTTGCACGCAACTCATGTGGATGAAGCAAATGTTGGAGGATTATGGGATTTCACAGGACACCATGACCATTTCCTGTGATAACACGAGCGCGATACACATATCCCGCAATCCTGTCCAACATTCGCGCACAAAGAACATCAGGTTACGCGAGCACTTTATACGTCAGTTAGTTGAAGAGAAAGTCGTAACCCTGAGTTTTGTTCCTACCGACCGTCAGTTAGCCGATATTTTCACGAAACCTTTAGATGCCCTTAGATTTGAGAGTCTTAGGAAGTCTTTGGGGATTTGCACTGTTGACTGAGGGGTTGGTCTATGTCTAGAATAGGATGCTTCTTCATGGTCATATCATATGCTTCCTATTGCTAGTCTGTTTATATGTACCATAGCTTTGTTGTACAGCTTTTATGTATTTGTTTCTTATTCTTAGAAAAATACAAAAAAAAAAAAAAAAAAAAAAAAAAATTTGAAAAATTTTGAGAAAAGCACAAAAAGATTTTATTTTGATAAAATTTTTTGAAAAATTCAAAAAGAGATTTGCCTTTTATGGATGAGCATTTAAGATAGCCAAGTCACAACTTCATTCCATATATCCATGTGACTGTTTGATAGAGATTTGAGAGGCTACATCATTTCATCCATGTGCTTAACATTGATTGGAGTCCTTGAGATGTAATTAGTGATATTTCCTACATGCTTGACTCCTATATCCTTTTTTGCACACATGCACGGCTATATTTGATTGTTGCACTTGTCAATCTCATGTTGGCTTGAGTGTTTCCATCTCAATCCTGTCTATACAATGTATAAAATGTGATAAAACTTGACAAGATTGGATTGCATGTAAAAACCGTTTGGTGAGACTGTGCGCATATTTTCATAACGGGGAGGGGCTGCGAAAGTTGATTCTTATCCTTTGCGCAAAAGCCACCGTTAAAAAGGACCTAAAAAATGGAGGAATTGTAATATCCGAGGTCCTAAGAGGTTAAAAGAGCCCGAAAAAATTGAAAGGCAATAAAAAGCAATACATGCCAAATATGGGCCATTTAGATTTCACCATCAATTCTCCAAAGTTTGAGAATTTAGTATACCTCTATTCAAAATATAAATATGAGGGTGTTTGGAGATTGAAAAACGGGTTTGCACTTCCTTGAAAGTCCTGAAAACGCATGAAAATCATTTTGGACGTTATTGGTGTAGAAATCACTTTGAGCTTTGATTTGTAGATTTGATAGTCAATGTCATATATTTCCAATCTTTTACACCAAAGGAAGCATTTGAGTTCATTCGTTAGGAATATCCAATATTCATCGTGCACACATGTCATGTTTGTATGCTTTGATTTTCCTATTGAATTTTGATCACACCCATTCTTTTACGCTATCACCGACTTGGTTGTTTTATGTTCATTCATGGTGTGATTTTATGCCTTGTGACATCCCGGTACTTGATTGCTTGATTTATTTCTCTCATTTGTCTATTTGGGGACATCATAAAAAGGGGGAGAATGAATTATCTGATTATGGGGGAGTTTTGAAATTTGAGGTTCATCATAAATCTGGTATATATGCATATGTTTTTTCGTCATAAATCTGGTATATATGCATATGTTTTTTATCTCATTTCAAACTTGATACGTCACTTGGTATTTGCTTTATCTCATGTGTGTAGGTACATCCTTGATAATCCCATGATACACACCCTGATGAGAAAAGCGTGAAGATTCCTGAAGAATTGAAGAACAAACGATGCAGTCTTATTCACTTGTACTCTTTCAGTTTTGGGTTCATGGAAGGGTAGATTTGTATAGGACATTTCATATTTGATAATTCGGATTTTTTATGTTTGTTCCGGCATAGACATAGGGGGAGATTTGTAAGGACAATTTGTCCATCTTTATGTATATGTTATGTCATACGCCGTTACAAGATTGTTGGTTGAAAAGATCACATCGTCATCAACAAAATCCGAAGATCAAAAGAAGAAAGAATTTGGGAATCAGACCTGGCCGGACCGATCCGGTCCAGAAAAAGAACCGATCCGGTTTACCGGACCGATCCGACCATCTACCGGACCGATCCGTTTTGTCAGACTCCAGTAGCCACCGGATCCATAGCGAACCGATGAAGACAAAAGTTCCGGACCGATCCGGTTTCAGAAAAAGAACCGATCCGACTTACCCGGACCGATCCGCCTAATCGACCGGACCGATCCGGCGAGGATAATCACTGCCAGATCGTGCAGCCGATTTTGAAGGGTTTCGATCCCTTATTTAAACCACGATCAGCAGTTGGTTTTCTTAAGACTTATACACGATTTTCAGAGCATATCAACCCTAAAGTCTTCACCTATTGAGTCCTATGATTCTAGGTTTTTAGATTCACACATCTTCCGTATCTTTGTGAATCAAATTTGGTAACCCAAAGAACACCATTGATGTTGCTCAACCCTTTGTGAAGTGGACCGTTTCTTCCTCTTCATTGCAGCCCTACTGGACAGGGATAGTTCCAGCCGCAAGCCCTTCTGGAAAGGGATTTTCTTCCAGCCGCGACTACAGAATCCGATACCCGAGGGTAATTCTTAGTCAACCTGTATTTCATTGTAATCCGATTGTAAACCGTATTTTACAAATTATAGTGATATACAAATGGTTTTGCCCCTGTGGGGGATTTTTCCTTAAACTTTGTGTGTTGAATATCTTGTGCATGATTTCATATTGTTTCAATCACACCTAGTTGCATGCTTAGGGTTAATTTGGGTTAAAAAAGGCATTTATTATATTGTTTCTTATTTGAACGCAAGCGCCAACTCTTTCATCTTTATCTCTTCAATGGTCATCTCTGGCATAGGAGGGTTTTCAACGCCCTTCCCTTTGTCATTTGCTGGTAGTGAGCTTGAAACTTGGTAATGTCTCCCTGATCTGGTCATGTGATTTACTGAAGAAGGGAAAAACTTAAATCCAGTTTCCTCGTCAATCTCAGGTTGTTCTTCCACCCTATCTATTTCTCCGAGGAGTTCTTCAAATGATATCATCCCATATAAATTGGTTACTGGGCCAGTTCTTCCTGAAGTTTTCTCTTCACTGGAATCTTTGACTTCTTCCCCCTATCCGGTGGCAACAATTCTGTCTTTCCATGTAAAGTTGATGCATTCCACAACTTTAACGGCTTCCTCATATAGGTTTTCCCATTCTGTGGGGATGTGTAAAGGTGAAGGGACCAGGTGCCCTTGTATCCTCAAAGCATCAAATAACTTGGTGATAATGCAAATGCTGTTGGTTTGCTTGAATACTTCTTCCATGATCTGGACAACACCATCCAAGCTGACTTCATCGGTTGTTA
Source organism: Sambucus nigra (assembly GCA_949130495.1). Lineage (NCBI taxonomy): Eukaryota > Viridiplantae > Streptophyta > Magnoliopsida > Dipsacales > Adoxaceae > Sambucus > Sambucus nigra. The sequence goes on along the minus strand of OX422208.1, from coordinate 307,721,431 downwards.
CCACCCACCTATCTGATTCTCGGTCCCATTTTCGTGCTTCCAAAAATAGCACATTGAACCTCTGGCAGTCAATATTCATCTGTGAGGGAAATTTCAATCTGAACTTTCGGAGTTGATTTAATACTTTTGACAATTCCATTCTTCCATTTCTGGAATAGGTACGGACAACGATGCATTATCTGGTGATGAGTGACAATGCCTGATCAGCGAGGCTAGTAGGATGTAGGAGGAAATATGGGTAAATTTAAAGAAGTTTAGGAGGGTATAGGGGTGTGATTTGGGTTGATGGATCGAAATTCGGGTTTTCTTCTAAGAAGATGGCATTGGTGTGATTTGGGAGGGGGTTATGGGTAGTATTTGGCTTAGGATTGGCCGGTGGGGCGATGGTACCCCGGTCTATGAGATCTTGGATTATGTTTCGGAGATGAAAGCACTGGTCGGTGGTATGGACAGCAGTTTGGTGCAAGGCACAATGAGCATCGGTCTTGAAGTTTCTTGGGAGTGGATCGGGTAATGGACGGGGATCCAAGGGTTTTAAAAGGTTTCGGCTTAACAAGGCTTGGTAGACTTTGGAGAGGGGAGCATGAAGCTCAGTGTATTCCCTTCGGACGGGGGCAGGGCGACTTTCTATTGCCCATGATGTGGTTGGTTGAGAGATGTTGTTGATGGTTGAGACTGTAGCATTGGCAGGCTTGTCATACTTTTTAGGGATGAACTGTCCGGACACCTTCTTCGGTTCAACTTCTGTTTTGGCAAGACTTTCCTCGATTTCTACTCCTGCTTCTCTGAGAGCTCGAAAGTGGGGGTAGTACTGTCCTCCCATGGTTGCTCGAACACGGGGCAAGAAATTCTTCTTCACTATGTTGACTTGTTCTTCCTCAGATTGTCGATTGGTCATGGTAGCTGCTTTTTTCCTCCATCGGGCTATAAAGTTACTGACCAATTATTCAGAGTTTTGTTTGAGAAGCTCTAAATCACGGCGGGTGACCTCGAGCTTATCGTTGTATTTGTACTGCGACATGAATTCTCGGGCTACATCCTCCCAACTACGAATTCTGGATTCCTCAAGAGATAAATACCATCGGAGGGTGCTGTCCTTCAAACATTGTTGAAACGATTGGGCCATTACTTCTTCAGAATCCCCTAGTAGAGTCATGGAACGATGATAACTGCAAAGATGAACAATTCGGGGGCCACTCCCTCCAAACTTCTCGATATTTGGCATCTTGAACTTCTCGGGTAACCTTGCTTTAGGATAAGGAGACATGTGGGTGTAGTCCATGTAATTTCCAGGGATCCTGACCTGGTTAAATTTCTTGGTGAGCATCTTGAGATCCTCTTTGACTTTTTTTAACTCCTCCTCTTTTGGATCAACGACCACAGGCAGGTTAGCCATAGGCTGGGCAATATTTGGCATTAGAAGCTGGGTAGGCGGTGGCCCATTAGCCGGAGGGGCACATGGAGCGTGCTGATATTCCTATGGGACCCAGATAGGCTCGGGTGGACCCATAGCACGAGGGAATAGGGCCTCAGGATCTTGAGGAATAGGAACTTGGTTTCGTTTCATTTCTCGGACCTCAGCTTGGAGGTTGTCAATCTTGGCCATGAGCTGAGCTAGGACTATCGATAGATCCGCTTGTATGATTGGTGCTTGATATGCATTCTCCATGGAAGATGGATGGATTCCGGACTCGGAAGAAGTAATAGATGAATGGATGAAACTCCGGGGTGATTTGACTGAAGACCGAAGCCAATAAGGAGTCAGGCCAAGGGCGTGCGATTGACCTGAGAAGGCGTAGGATGAGATTTATTTTTGAGACAAAAGGAAGAAACTATTTTTGGATTTTTGACAAAGAAGGGAGAAATGTTTTTTGGATTTTTTTGATAAAGAAAGGGAGAAATGTTTTTGGATTTTTAATAAAGAAGGGAGGAATGTTTTTAGATTTTTAATAAAGGAGGGAGGAATGTTTTTGGAGATGGAACTCAACATGATTATAATGTTTTCACTTGTATTTAATTCATCTAAATGCAATGCCGAATGGGACCCGATCCTGGAAAAGTGGGGGTCTTAATATATGCAAAGCTACGTTTGGACTTGTAACCAGGCTCGCGGACAAGGTCCCGTTTTAAAAATGCGCGAAAATTGGGTGGCAGACTGACCCAGAATTTCGACAGAGTTTCGGGTCGAAACCGGCAATCTAAAGTGTGTGTCCTAGGTTTGACACCTATATGCGGGTATGCAGTTGGTTGGGTGAATCGGCATGGGTTCCCCCCTTTGGCGTGACTTCCACGATATACGTCTTGCTTTAACGGGCAATCGGTACGTGTGGACAAGCCATTTGATATACCTGAGTGTACGTGAATTGCCTCACCATATACCTCGTGGGGACGGTACGTGTGAGAGAGAATTCGATATACTCGGCGTACGTGAACGAATTCCCTGCGATATACCTCCCGTCATGACTTCGGTCAAGCGGTACGCTGTGGGGGAACCGTTCGATATACGTCGAAGGTACTTGGCCAATGGAAGGTGATAGTCATATCGCTTAGGCTAATTGCGACCTGCCGGACCAGCGCCCATCACGAAGTGACCCTCCAGTTACTGGTTAAAATTTGGTCAATATCAATGCTCTTTGGTGATATCGTGTGAATCATGCATGATTCTCTTATTAGTATCTTATGATGAGAATGCCTTTCTTCATTATGCCAAATCGGGAACAAAAATACAAGTACCCAAAAGGTACACCAGGTATGGATGAGTGATGCGTGCAACATGGGGATATACATGTGATCCTAGGTGCACGTGGTGTGAGGTGTACATGGAGAATTTTTCTACAAGTGTGTGAATATAAGCATAAGCATGGGATACACATGTGAGAAAAGGGGAAAGGCAGATACGCGGGGGGGTGGGTGGGGGGGGGGGGGGGAACATAAACAAATACAGCATCCATGTGAATAGAGTCAATCCCTCAAAATAATAAAATCAAAAATCCCCAGCAGAGTCGCCACTGTGGCTATCCCGGATCTTGATCCCCCGCGGGCGGGCGCGTGGAGGAAAGGATCCTTCGGGTCCCGCGCGTCCCCTCTCGGGAGCGCTTCACCCGACGTCATTTGTGGTGTAAAATAATGTAGTGAGATTCAGAGTCGCCAGTCTATTTTACTCAAAATAGACAAAAGAAAAAAGGGAAGCCACCCCGAAGGATGGCATCCAAAGACATACTGGTGCGTGCGAAACCAAAATGATTCGAGAAGGGTTCGAAGGCTTAGTTACGAAATGGGAAGGTGTTAGGCACCCATTCCGCGCTTTCGGTCTCTCATGGATATTTGTTATTTTACTTTATGTTTCCCCCCGTGATATGTGTGCAATGTGTATATATAGAATGGAGGTAGGAATCCTCGACTTGTATCATGGAGAAGATAAAGCGAATAATCCATAGGAATATGAGGTTAACGTTACAAAATAAGATTTACGCGATTACCCCTACGTTGATCGTTATAAGGGAACGATAACGCGTGTGGATTAATATGCCACGAAGAACGAATGTATAGAATATAATAGAAAATGAGATAAAGAGAAGATAGAAAATAAGAGAAAAAGTGAAAAAAGGACTCGAGTCTCGGGTTTTACCCCGTGACCCCTATGTAGCCTATGAAGGCATCAATGTCCACATATTTCGCATGTAAATTGAGGGGTGAGGTTTATCCGATAGATCCAAAATGGGGAATCTCTTATTTCTGAGTGTGTGTGTGTGTGTGTAGAAAAAAGTGTTTTAGTTGTGAGAAGAGTGTGGAAAAAGTATGAGAATCCCTACTTGGAATTTATGAGCAAACCCTATTTTTCTTGTTTTTTTGGGTTTTATTTATATGAAAATAAGAGATATGAAATAATACTAAATAAAGAGTATATTAGGATGTGTGAGATGAGATAATAAAAGTGCTAAGTAAGAAAACAAGTTATTGGGATTTCAAGAGAATTTAGGATAAAGTTTGAAAACGTTGGACCTTCTTGAAGATCTTGAGCTTGATCTTGAATGTTGAAAAGCAGCCCTTGAGCTTGGATGATGATTGAGACCGGCTAATTCACCAAGTTTGATAAAAAGGATGATGAAAAGTTGAAGTAAAAAGAGGATTTGGGAGTTGGAATCACGCTGCCTTCGAGAGAGGTTTCTGGGACTCGCTGAGAGAGATTTCTATCAGATCTCGGATCCCCTTGCAAATGAGGTGAATAACTCCTTTTATATCCCCAGGGGACTACCGATCGGATTTATCATGGCACTTCTTATTGGCAGGTGCGATGGGCAGGGTCTGGGACCTGCCATTTGGTAGTGCGCTTCAGGATTTTTTGGAAATTGGTTGCCGATGGTAAACCGTTGGTCAGAATCATGCACGGAGCATACCGTTGGAAAGGTATTTCAGAGACCTTCGAAAGTCCTTTGGACCTCTCCTGATTTCGGGAGTTGACTTTGGGTCAAATGTGGCTCGAAAGCGTTTGTCGGTCCATCGGACGCGAACGGATCGTTCGTCAGCATGGAAAGTCCGAATCGCAAATGGGGCATACCATTAGAAAGGTTAGGAGATGTACTTCGACATTCCAAAGAGTTTGACCCAGTTTGGAGAGTTGACTTTGGTCAACCAGGCCCGGGAAGTGCTCGGTGGCTTCCCGAAGTCAAACGGATCGTTCGTCCCCATGGAAAGTCGGAATTGTGCAAGAGATGGATCGGTGGAAAGGGTATTTAGTGCCCTTTAAAGATTCATTCAGCCTCGGTTGAGATGAATAGTTGACTTCGGTCAAACAGAGCCCGGGAGCGCCCGGTGGCCTCTAGGTCAGGTTTCGGACGCAATCGGACCCTTCGTCCGTATGGTAAGTCAAAATCGCGCACGGGGCGATCCGTTGGAAAGAGTATTCAGTTCCCTTCAAAGATTCATTCAGTGTCGATTGAGAGGAAGAGTTTGACTTTTGGGTCAAACTGAGTCGGGGAGTGCCCGATGGCTTCCAGGTCAGTGCTCGGGACATGACCTGGATTTTCAATGATGAGTGGAGGTACTAGGGACCTAAGGAGAGTTAGGGGGTAACAGAATGAGGTGTCTACACCCGTATTTTTAATGACTTTTAAAATGGGATTAATTAGAAATAATTGTGAGATAATTTAAAATTAATCCAGATTTAAATATTAGTCCTGAGTAAAATAATATGTGACATATGTCGAATATTGCTTGGTGATTGAAAGTTACATATATGATTATGACTTTACATATGCTTATGAATTTTTATAAAATTGTCGCGAATGATGAATACAACAATTTATGAAAATTAAGTCGGGACGCACATGTCAGTCGTGTCGGGACTAATTTAATAAAATAAAAAGTAAATTAATTCCAAGTCACCCATATGGTCATTTTGAGTGCGCCAATGCGTCTGAAAGGGTCGAGATAGTTAGCAAAGTGACCTTGGGGGTTTAGTTTGGGTCTTGGGATGATTTTAGGTCTAACCGGCACCCGAGAGGGCATTTTGGTAATTTTCTTTTTTTGGACATTAATTAATGACGAAATTATTAAGGCTATATCAGATGGTTTGTTGAGGAAGTTAGGATTATGAGAATCAAAAAGTGAGGAAAACCATAGGAAGAAGAATGAGAGAGCTTTCGAAGGTGTTCAAGTCCAAGAACCACCCATTTTGCACCTCTACCACCACTAAAGCATAGATCGAAAGAAGAGGATCATTCATATACCACTCAAATTCATCGGATCAGACCTTCAATTTCTAGGCAAGTATCAATATTGCTAAATCTTGTGTTGATATAACATCCATGTTAGGATAGGAGAAATAATTATATGTTTTTATGGTGATTTAATATTTGAGTAGAAACTATACTAGGTTGATATCCTGATTACATGTAGAACATCAATCACGAATTTTAATGATTCTTAGAGGAAGAAATCTGCAAAGATTATATAGTTCTTGAAAGAATATGGTAGAGTAGGGTTTGAGACAATATCATGAATTCTACCTATTAAATGATGATTTCTTAAGGATTTGATAAAGATTCTACGTTAGAAATTGTTCATACCTATTACTATTACGTTTGTGATGTTTGGTTTGGAGTTTGGGATGAATTAACTGAGGTTTTAAGGGTTAAAGTTGATGAAAATCGTAGGCAAAGAATTGCAAAAATGGGGCCAATATCTTATTGATCAATTGATCGACTCATGAATGTCGATCGATCGACTGGATCGACCGATCGACCATTCCCATTGATCAATCGACTCCTCCTAGAAATTGAAACTTGTTTACTTTTAAATGTTTAATCCAACCCCGATTTACAAGAACCCTTAGACATAACCTAAATACCATAATGGGAGTTGGGAAGGACCAATAGGGTTGTAGGCAAGGTTCGGCTAGTACGATTTTATATGAGATTTAACCGTGGGATCACGAGGGTATGAAATGGGGTGAAGATCGTGTGTATGTTAAATTAGGTTTTGTGAGAATTAAGAATAACTTAGACTAGTAGTGTAGAGAGTGTACACCTACTGATTTCATATTTATCAGAATGACACACTTCGAGGGTCGAGAAGTACTTGAGAACTTACAGTAATTGAGAAAATAAAATAATGAATTAATTATAAGTAGGACTCGGGCACTACGTGCCACGTATGGTTAGAATATGTTACGGTTCGTGGATGTACCTATTTGAATAATGTGAATACAAATATATGAGTGTATGTATGTATGTATTATGTCAATATCCATGTTTAATCATACCCGCGCTACTTGTTATCACGAAGGTCTTTGCATCGGGACGGTCATATTCTGATGTGACATTTATGGGGGATATTGACTCGTACCCCGGAACATAGAATCCTTGGTACAAGCTATCTGAGAATGACAGTCAGGCGGTCCTAAGAGACGTGAGGGTATCTGTTGACCTTTTAGTGAACTTGAACTATGCTTCGCCTAAAATATGTGTATTTTATGTTAATATAGTTCGAGAGTAAGACCGAACTAGTATTTCCCTCATTTGTACGAGAGGTACCGGAACTTGATAGAAGAGTATTCCAGCACCATAGATTTTATGTGGGTGCCCGATTAGTATATATACTATAAGTAATAAATATATGTACCCGTGATTCATCTACTGTGCTTGTAAGTAGATAAAATTGAATAATTGATATTAAATAAGTTAAGTGTTTGAGAGCTTAAGGCTGTATTGAAATGTACATAGTTGGTTTGGTAAATTCATAAGAAAAAAGTTATCATGTATAAATTACAGTCATGCAATCCTGTAAATGAGGATTGATGAGAGTAGATTGGGTTAGACTAGTTAACTGGGGTAGCTTTTGTCTAGATTAATTCAGTAGTACTTTAGGCATGCACAATAGTTGAGAGGTGATAATTCTTGAGTGAGTGTCGAGGCACTAACATGTATGTAATATCAATTAGTAAGCATTTTATATACTTGCTAAACTATTTAAAAGCTATTTTACACTCGGGATCTGAACCGTTTCTTGTCATCTCCTCTTCCTTTTGTGTGTGTGTGTGTGAGTGTGTATATATATATATATATATATTACAGGTGCCTAGCCACAGGGCATCGGACTTAGATCTTTGGACTGTTGACGTGCTGCAACTAGTGTGGGAGTTGCATTTGGACAACTTCATCTTTGTCATCTCAGCCCTTCACTTAGTCATTTTAGATGGGCATGTGTCGCCCATTACCAGTTTTTATTTATTTTAGAGTGACTTTGTACTCTTTATTTATGTCAGTAATAAGTTTTAGTTGGGATAGTTTTAATTATTACATTGTCCTTAGATTTGGGATATTTTATTTGGAATGGTTAATCTAACCTGTTTAGTCCACTTGGATGGTTTGGCATTAAATATTATTATTTTTGTTCTTATAATGGTTTATGTATATAAACTTAGGACAATGGAACCTGATCTATAAAATTAAATGTTTTGACACTTAGCTTAATTATTTATTAGGTGATAAATAAAGAAAAATTATTTTCTACAATGATGATAAGAATGAACCAATAGGACACTTTGATTTAAATTTAATAAAGTACTGATCACCCGGTATTTAATTAGGCGAGGTGTCACAATATAGTTTACTTACTAGGAGTCTGTACCATAGAGGTTTTTCAACTGGTTTGGATATATAGACAAAATACTGTTAGTAGCCAAGAGCCCTGAATAAGGTACTTCGACATTCAAGATGGGCATCTATTTCAACTGGAAATCCGACATGGTCTCTGAAGGTATAAAAATATCACCCTTTAAGACACATTTGCTGCATTATATGTGTTGTAGTAATTTTATAGAATTTTTAAAAAAATTAAAATATTTTTTAAAAAAATATTTAGATTTAAAATTATTTTTAAACATTTAATTAAGTTGATAAAAAAAAATTTAAACCTTGGGGGCGGAATTAGAATTTTTGGAAAACTTAAACCGACTCATTACACACATGTGTGATTAACACTTGTGTGCCACATGTCAACGCCTTATTAGGCTAACTTGTTTTTCTCTATACTCATATATCTGATACACTCTTTACACCATTGATTTGCTTTAATCTAAGGTTTAAAATGAATCTTGAGAAATCCATGTGAAAACTTTTCAACCAGTTAAATTTTAAGACCTACGACCATTATATCAAGTCATGCTTACCTAATACGTTATGTTTCAGCTAGTTGGATTTTAATCAAATCGGTGAAACTAATCACAATCGTTTATTTCTAACTAAGTCATTAGAGCTTTCCCTCACCAGTATAAAAATAGCCTTAGTCTTCTTATTTTCAGAATTTTGACATTTTAGAGAGAGAAGATAGAGAGAAAGAGAGGGTAGGTTAGAGAGATATGAGATCTTAGAGAGAGAAATACAAGAAAGAATATTTTTTCTTCAAACTAAAGTGAAAATACTTTCGTATGTTTTTCTCAAAACATAGTTTATTAAACCTGAGTTTATTTCTATAATATCTATAGGGTTTTCTAACGTGGGTTGAGTTTTTGAGATTTTAATAGAAGTTTTTTTACAAAAACTGCTCTAGATCTAATTTCTCCTATAAAACAACCTTCACAACTTTTAGGGACTCGATTTTTCTTGCAAATTTAAAGATCTAACTCAAGTGAAATAATTGCACACACTTTTAGTTAGATCTTTTTCTATACACATTGATCTATTGATATTTTGTTAGAAACATCCTATATATGTTGGATCTCTATAAATTATTCAAAATTATTTTTGATCCACATGTTAGGTTTAAAATTGTAAATATCAAAATATTATACTTGTTGGTTTAGATCTGATTTTATTTCCTAAAAAATGATTTTACCTTTTATGAAATCTATTTTATGTATATAAATCATTTTTAGATTTTTTTTTCAAGATCTAATCAAATCTAAATTTCTTGATCTTTTTGATATTTGAAGTTTTTTATTAAAGCATTTAGAACATATTGCATAATTTGTAGGACTATTTGTATAAGTGTGGGTGTATTCTTGCATGTTCATAGTAACACATATCCCCACCAAATTTCACACACTTCACGCTTTAGAAATTGTATTATTTTTCTGGATAGATTTGAGACGGAGTCGATGTAAAGAAAAATTAAAGGAGAGAATGTTCAAGTAGCTATTGGGTCAAAGAAGGAGTACCTAAAGGAGGTGTAACTCTGGGCATTTTTAGGTATAGTTTCTTTTCATTTTTGATCCTATGATTGCATTCTTGTAACTTATATCCTTATTCCATTTTTAGTAGATTTTATTTGGTGGCGTAGAGGTCACCGTGAATGTTCCCCTGGCCTTTGGAATTTTACCACGTAAAAAATATCATGTGCAACATATTGTTAATAACTCTTAATTCTTGCTTGAGACTCTGTCTAAGAAGTTAAGTGGGATAATTAGTGTCTTTTAAAAAACTTTTGTTACCGAGATTCTGAAGGCTTTCTGATTCATAACTTTTTAACTTTTTACATATCTTTTGTGAAATTATTTCATAAACAAAAAGCATTTTTTCAAAGAGTTTCTTTGGACTCTTAACCATACCATTAACCTTGTTAAATACTTGATTAATTAATTTCTTTTATAGGTTTCTATAAATAGTCATAAATACTTGTATTGATTTACAATAGAAACAATTGAATAATGTTGATTTAAGAATTTAAGTTTTGAGTTCAATTAATTTGGAATGTTTTTTTTTTGTCGTTAATGTACCATGATAATTATGTTTTCTTTTCATGAAATAAACTTATATGAATTTCAAACAAAGATTTATACATGTGACTGTTTATAACAATTTTACTTGTATTTTTTGTACAATGTTTTATGATGTATGGAATATTGAGGCACTCAACACAGCGTATGAAACACTTTAATGTACGTAGACAAATGATATTTCCTTTAACTTAAATTATGCAAACTTGAATATCTTTATATCCCAAAACATACATCTATTTGAGATGAAACAATGTGTAATTTCTAAGTGATGGGATTTCACTATGGAATGTGTGAAATTTTGCTTTAGGGTTGTCCAATATGATATTTTTCATTATTTCTTTTGTGAAATTTCACAATGAGATATAATATTTTTAGAGCCCAATATCTCTTGGTACACATGCCTTTTATAATACAATTTAAAATGTTGAAAATATTCTGTCAATACCCACGGAATTAAATTAAGATGGGTGTAAACTTTAGAAACGTTAACAATTATAGTGACAAAACAAAATTTGTTGAATTTTACAATGAAATTTCTCATTTTGTCATTATATATTATGCTGTTACTATTTCATGGTTGATTTATTTTCTTTGAAAATTCAAAAATTTATCTTATTGAGTTGTTTAACCTAAAGGAAGCAAAGCCATTACCATATGAACCACAAATACAATTCTCATGTGCCTAGTAGATGAGTTTCATCACAATGATTTTATGAACTCAACATAGTTAAATGTTGAATATGCTTTCGAGGGACATCCATCTATTGACTAATTTTCCCTTATTAACTTTTCATTATAACATAACTGAAAATGATTGTTGTTTTTTAGGCATAAAAAATGCTCCCCCTTTTTTTAGGTTACTTGCACCATTATTGAACATCAATAGTGCATTATACATTATCCATGTATCTAACCTTGTTTCAATATTCCATTAAAATCATACTTCGATGAAAATGGATCATAAGTTGGAACATCAATAATATATTAAGCTAAAACACCTTAGATTACAATTCTTCCTTATTTCATACTTCCACTCTTCTTTATTAAATACTTTGTGAAGAGAATGCTAGTAATCTCAATCATGTTTTTCAAAATTAAGCATTGAGAGCATGAACCAATTCAAACTTATACATTAGAAATTAAGGAAAGAAATTAATACATATTTGGTGGTGCGCCCCATGTGTAATTATTTTTTGGATTGGGATCTGATGGATCAAATACACACTTTCTTGGAAACTTATGATCATAATCTATATGCTGGAATGCACTCCGATCATAAAACCAATCACCAATTGCCTCACCAATTGCCTGCATATCACATTTTTAAAACCAATACACAATTATAATTTCATATGAAAAATATTACTACAACAAAAAGGGGACGCAAATATTTTTATAAATTAACATTTTAAAATGTCACATAATCCATGAGACTCTCACCTTAATAATTTGTCTTTAATCATATGTTAATTTTTGCAAAACAACTCTACACACACACACACACACACACTTACACACACACACACACACACACACACATATATATATATATATATATATATATATATATATATATATATATATATATATATATATATATATACATGGTAAAAATAACTATACAAGGTGCAATGGTCACATAAATCAATCAATAATCATACGACAAATAAAAACAAGGTGTAATGGTCACACAAATCACTATATAAGGTGTAATGGTCACATAAATCAATCAACAATCATAAGACAAATAAAAATAAGCCACATACCGTGTGAAGACTAGATGTACGTAGTTCAGTAATGTGCTTATGTCCACTAGTTGGGGGAGCTATTCTTATTAAGAGAGAGAGAGAGAGAGAGAGAGAGAGAGAGAGAGAGAGAGAGAGAGAGAACACATTTGATAAAGTTTTCTTTGCATCAACTTGCGCATGCCCCACATAGGGTGAGGTACCACTTATTTACAGATGAATTCTTTACATTTGAGTTACACTTGAAAATTATCACTTCGTGTTTATCTTATCGGTTAACACAAATGAAACACACGAAAAAATAACGGGGCTAGGAAAATCTCCCTTTTTTATGGGCCCCAACGATTCAATGTCCATAAATCAAGTTCCCGTAATTTCCCCCAAGGCATCAATCTTTGGAAACACATGAGTCTTCATTGGAAAGGGTGACTATGTAATTTTTCATAAACTATAAATGATTATTGTGCATGAACCTATTTAGTTTTTCTTAGGGAAAGTCATTATAGTCTGGTTTCTCCCCTAAATCTATGCCCCCCGCCCCCAATTTATTGTTTATAAATCCAGTTCCCACAATATGTATTGAGATCATTTTCTTGTCAATTTCAACATATTTAAATTGAATGTTGTATTATATATTTAATAACTCAAAATCATTAAAACAACATAAAATAAAAGAAATGTGTCAATTGTAGACAGTTATATGTTCAACTTTTTTCTCCATTTCTTTTGGAAACAAGTTATTAATTAAATGGGTTTGACCATAGATTATCTACCTGTTCATTGACTCACACACAAGACATTATATTGAGATGTAATTTATTTTTCATTTGTTGAAAATTTATAATGAAATATTTTTATGCTTCCACTACTTACTACCATTTATTTTTAAAGAACGAATTTAGAGGTTTAATGTGTTAAAATAAATTCTCATATAAATATTTCACTAACATACAAAGTCTATGTAGGTAAAATTTAAGGCATGTACAATTTGCTATAGCATATACATAGATGTCACTGTAGTCATAGGTACAGATTAGATGGCCTCATATGTAGTGTTTTACTTATGGGTATTGTCATTATGATGCCAAATGTTTTAAACCAAAATGATTTTATTTGATGACAACACAAGTAATATAAGATCACGACTTCACTATCATCTCTCTAAATATAGGTGAGATTTAAATAAACACTCACTGAATTATGAGATATGTTACTAGCTAATTATATCCATGAAAAAAAATGAAGCATTTCAACCAAGACAATGAAGATCATAATGTAACAACCCTCACTTTTGAGAGCCTATTTTATATTTATTTACTATGTGTAGTAATTATATATAAAATGATGGAATGTGGAGTAAATATTAATTTAATGTGGAAAAGGTAAATATTTACTGAAATGTTGTATAGTTACCTTGTGAGTAGGTAAAAGTATCCATGTTGTGATTTATTGTGTCATAAGGTTTAAAATGACATTTTGTTTTAATATGAAACCGTAAGTTAAAATAAGTTATAAAATTTCCAAATGATAATTTGGAGGGTGTAGTTAGTCCCGGGAGGTGCGAGATAGTCAAAATAAGTTCCATACTGCATTTTGGTACTTCGGGCACTTTTGACTGGTTATAGCTTAAATGTGTAGTTGCGAGTAATTATATCGCGTATTGATCATTTAAGTGGGCTTTTAAACTTAAGCCACGTTTTAAGTCCCCCAACCCTATTTCTATTCTTCCATTTCACATTTGAGCCCTAGAGAGAGTAGAGAGAGGAAGAGAACTTGTGGAGAAAAGGAGAGAATTGGAGATTCAAGCTTGGATTGTTGCCTCCACCAAATCAAATCTGAATTAGCAAGATCAAGGCAAGTTATCTACTTGCTACTATGTGATTTAAGGAGAATAATTAGTATTGATAGTTATGAATTGTTATGGTTTGTCATTTTAGGGTTTTGTTAAATTTATGGGTATTATAACTCTTAGAAGTTGATTTGGATGATAAATGTTGTTATTGATGGTAGATAGATATATTTATGAAATATGGGTTGGAATTTATGATCTTGGTTTGGTTGGTTTTGGGTTTAAGGAGAAATTTGGAGTTCAAGCCTTATTAGCCAAACTTGGCATTTTCGCAGGGGCGAATCGATTCGGCCCCTAGGGTGAATCGATTCTCATGAAAGCAGTTTTCCAGGTCTGTGTACCCGAATCGATTCGGGTTAAGGACGAATCGATTCGGCATTTGCAGAAAGTTGGGGTTGTCCTCTGATCCGATTCTCTTTTAGAGCGAATCGATTCGCCAGGGAGAATCAATTCGGCCCCTAGGGCGAATCGATTTGATTCCTGTAGTTTTGAGTTATTTTTCTTATTTAATTTCAACCTTTTTCTTTAGGCTTAGGACCGAGGAACCTTCTTTAATGAAGTAAACTTAGAGTCCTAGAGTATTAGTTGAGTTTGGTCACCACCCAAGATTTGAATGGGTTCGTCTGGGGTTTCTTTCCCGAGGGTGTTTAAAGTAATGTTAAGTCATTACTTCTCTTATTTTAACTTTTAGGAGTTAGGAAGTAAAATGCCCATGCTTGGAGACTTTAGGGGCTCATCGGAGTCATACGAACTTTGGGAATTGTAGAATCATAATGATTATTTGGAGACCAAATTGGGACTTGTAATTTGAAGAATATTAATGATACTCTTCAATGAGAATAGGTTCGAAGAAAATGAACCAAACTATTCAATGACGATAGGTTCGAAGAAAATGAACCAAACTATTCAATGGTGATAGGTTCGAATAAAAATGAACCAAACACATGGATAATGGAAATGGAAATTGGTAATGAGAATTGAAAATGAAAATGAGATTTAAAATAGTAAATGTTAATTTACTTATGCACATCTCTCTAAATACTATCGTAAGGGGCGTTCGCGCGTGCGGTGATGCCCCCTGACTAATGAATGCAGGGTGGATATAGTCCTAGGCCGTAGGAGCGCTGTTATATATATATATATATATATATATATATATATATATATATATATATATATATATATATATATATATTTTTCGGCGATTGGTAGGAGATTCCGGGTGTGGTCTTGACTCTCCCACAGGCATATAGTCGCTTCTCGATGTTGCGTTATGAGCCCAGGTTGTCTTATATGATAGGCCCTGAAAGATGATAGTTATTTAGGGGCGCGCCCAGTGAGGAAACTTGGAGGGGCGGTCTTAGAATCGTTATATGTATGAGAATATAACTTTTCTGCATCAAGTGGGACTTTATGGATATTAATGCCATAAAGAGCATAAAACAATGCCACAAAGAGCATGGATACGTGCCACAAAGAGCATGTGATTGAGATATGTGCCATAAAGAGCACTTGATAGAAATTGTATTCCTGTTAAGGAATGGAAAAGATAAAATGGAAAATGATGAGTAAGCATTGAGGTTTTTAATTAATGATCTTGAATTATATTTTCTTGATTTATCTGAATGAAAAATTCTTAGTCTTAATCCTCTTGTGTAAATGAACTAAATCTTATAATTAGTTAAAATGTCTTAATTTGTAATGTAAGTTTAACATGCTAGATAACATTCTAGATTTTCATCCTTATCATTATGCATAACTTTTCATTTCTATCATGCTTGTTATTCTTCTGGTGATCATATAAAACCGGGCCCTAACCCATTAATTTTTCTATGTTGTGTATATTATTGTATCCGCTCAGGTGCTCCGCCGCAAGGGCGCCCATTGTGATTATTCCTATTCTAGTACTTTTGACGAGCTGTAAGATTTTGCGGATATTACAGGACGTTGTATTAGACGCTTTCATTTTTGTGTTCTAGATATGTTCGGGTATTTACTCGGGCGTGTGGCCCAAACTTTTGTATTTTATTAATGAATGTATTACATAAGATATTAAACTGTTGTAATGCGTTATATGTAACTGCGGACTGACGGCATATGTAACACCCCGTATTTTTGTGCATTTAATATTTAATTAATTCAGGATTTTAAATTACTGGTGTGTTGTAATTTTAATTGAATTAAGTATGACAATATATTTATTTTAATATTAATCGGGAAGTAAATGGTTAATGTTTAGGGAAATTTATTTACTAAGTGAATAGTAATAATTTAATTTCGTCATTTCGGGTATTAATGACGGAGTATGCACTTATTCCAGCCGGGA
Source organism: Sambucus nigra (assembly GCA_949130495.1). Classification (NCBI taxonomy): domain Eukaryota; kingdom Viridiplantae; phylum Streptophyta; class Magnoliopsida; order Dipsacales; family Adoxaceae; genus Sambucus; species Sambucus nigra. The sequence goes on along the minus strand of OX422208.1, from coordinate 307,705,292 downwards.
GTCGGTATAGACTAAATTTGGGTGTGAGATAAGGATTTTTATAAATTAATTTGGATGTCAATTCTGAGTGTGCGGTTGAGTCCGGATGGGTCGAGATAGTCAGAAAAGAGTACCCGGGGGTAGCAATTGGGTCTTGGGGTATTTTTGGGCATAGTCGGGCCCACACGTGGTGAGTTAGGCCACTTTAATTAAGCCCATTAGGTGAAAAACGGGATTGAGAGTTTTAACCTAAGTGAGGGATTAGGAAATCAGCAGCCATAACAAATCTAAGCCTAGGGCTTGAGAGGGAAATTGGGGGAAAGCTTAGCAAAAGCCAAATTGAGAATTTTGGAGCCAAATCGAGGGACTACGCCAACGGAATCAGACACTACGAACACTTACAGGCAAGTGGTTAAATGTTGTGATTTTTAAATTTATGATAATCAATTCATATCATAGTGATGTGTAAATCAAAATTCGTTTTGGGGATAAATGGGTACCAAATGGGGTTTTTGTTCATTAAACTATTGAATGAGATTCATAGTAAAAAAAAATTATTGTGTTGAACATATCTGAGTATAGATATTTGATTGGAATAAGAATTCGGAATATAAACTGGGGATAAATCTGAATTTGGAGATTGGTTGTAGAACAAGATTGATGGATTTTAGTGGGAAAACCCATCTTTAAATATAGTGAGATATTGTATGAATTAAGTATGCTAAAACAGTTATAGATGATTGAGACTTGTTTTGGGAGTAATTAATTGGTTAAAATCATCATTTAAGGTTGGAAAATGGAGAGGTAAAACCTTGGAAATTCGGCCATGGCTGAAACAACAAGCCGAGGAAGACAACCACCTGTTCGATCGATCGATCGACCCGAGGGCTCGATCGATCGAGGGTCTCAGGAATTTGGCAATTCGGCTAGTTTGTTTACAATAAGGGTTTAATTAAGTTTTAATTCCCTTACTTTTATTTGGTGATAAATTTATATGGGACACATATTTCCTTAATAATTATTGGGTGATATAATTGAGTTTAGGAGGGTATGAACGGTATGTCATGAGATGAATGAATTTGGAGAAATAATTCAATTAATGATATTAGGCCGAGGAATGACATTCGGGTATTGTAGTTGGGTGACACTACATTATTAAATGAATTTAGGTGATATATTTAATTATGGACCAAGTGGGTGAGTCCGGGTATGTTAGTAATTATAGGTAAATACAATTTGGAAATTATAGAAATAAATGTGTGACACATTGTGGGCGAAAAATGTGGAAAAGAAATTAATGGTTGGGTGACACCAAGTTATTAAATAAATTGGTGTGATAATTAATTTAATTAGAGTCGGATTATAGACTCGGGAAGGATTGAATTACTAAATGTGATAATTACTTTAATTAGAGTCAGATTGTAGACTCACGTAGGATTTGTGTTGATTAATTAATGTGTAAATTAATTAAATAAGAGTCGGATTGTAGACTCGGGTAAGTATTAAATTAATATGTGTGTTAATTAATTTAATTGGAGTCGGACCATAGACTCGGGGAAAGTATTATACAAATTAAAGAGTGAGTTAAATATATTAGAGTCAGACCATAGACTCGGGAAGACGATAAATTATTAAGTGAGAAAATTAACTACATTGAGTCGGGTGACAGACTCGGGAAATTTCAGGCAGTGTACGGGACTTAGAGTACACGGTAGAGCCGGGGGTTATATTATATATATACGGTGTAGTGATAGTATATATATATACGTTTGCATATTGTGTGTGATATTAAATTACAGGCAGTGTACGGGATTTTGAGTACACGGTAAAGCCGGGGTTTATATTATATATATACGGTGTCGTGATAGTATATATATACGTGTATTTATTGTGCGTGATACTAAATATCAGTGATTAGATATTTATTAAATTTATACACTCTAATGCTATCAAAGGAGGTTGCGCGATGTGGGTGAATCCCCTAGCTTGAGGAGTAGGGCGAGTATATCCCCAGGTCATAGCATCCGGTATACATGGGTGAGGGATTTATCTCACTTTTAGGGAAGAAATATGAGTGCTTCCATTTCGTATATATTTTGGTCCAAGTTGATGAGCGATTCTAACTTGGGGAAACTAGGTTTTGTGAGCACACCTAGTGAGATAGCATTTTAGAGGGAATCATCCGGTGAGGGTAAACTCGGAAGGATGGATATACGTATGATATATGTGTGGTTGTTAGTAAAGGTACGTATAATATGGTAGTAAATATTATATGTAGGTGATAATACAGTGTGTAATGTATTTACTTTATATAACTCGGGTTATAGTTATATGCAGTTAATTAATGGGAAATTAATTAAGTTAATTATTTGTGGGAATAATACAGTGTGTGATGTATGTACTTTATATAACTTGTGACACGGTTATATGCTGCTATTTAAGAGGAATCAATTAAGTTAATTGTGAAATAACTTATAATTCAAGAATCATTATACTCGGGTTAGAGTAGTATGGCAAGGGAAGGTTATACCAGGACTAGTTGGACGGGGTAGTACAACTAGGTGGGGTTAAGGTAACCGCTAGGTGTGCACAATAGGGGAGGGGTGAGAATGTCCACAAGGGAGTGAGACACTAACTTAAATATGAAGCGCATTCATGCATTTTAAATTACTGCAGTTAATTCACTTGCTAAATATTTTTAAAATGTTTTGGGTTCTAACCCTTACTATAAAACTATTTTCAAACCCTTTTAGGTGTCCAGCCACAGGGACGCCAAGATTGATATTCTATTCCAGGGACACGGAGCTGTGGCATATGTGGATGCTAGCAGGAATTTGGATTAGATGCATCATTCATTCATTCCTAGAGTAGGAATCTTTTATCAGTCTTAGTTTTATTTAGGGCTTGTAGCCCATACTTCTCAGTACAGTTTTCAGGTGTAATTTATTCAGGTGTTGAATATTTGTATTTGGATTATTTATTTGGTGGCCGGTGATTTATTCGGCAAGTTGTGTAATTATTATTCTATTTACTTTCATTCAGTTGTGTGAATGGTTTATATTTTAATTCCGCATGTACTGTTTTGTTAAATCAAAAAGATAAAATTGGCACCAGTTTTTGGAATATTAGGTGGTTAGTAAGTTTTAAAAAGTTTTCGACAGTGATGCTAAGGATGATCCAACTGGGATTCCTGTTTTAATTTGGTATAGGACTGATCACCCGGTATTTTATTAGGCGGGGTGTCACAGATGGTATCAGAGCATCAGGTTCTAGTGTCCTTAGGATCTATGCGACTTTTCACGTTTCGGCTTAGCAATCTTTGATATAGAGCCCTATTATAGGATTGTTGTATTCTCATACGTATGCGCATATAAGTTCTTATGCGAAATTTATATTTGAGAGTGAACTCATACCAATTCGATTCTCATTCCAGATGACTCCCCAGAGATAGAGGGCAGCTGGGGGAGATGAGACGAGGGAGGCTCGTTACGGGCAAGAGCTACCACAACAACGGCCAGATATGATTTTGGCAGCATAGGTAACTGAAGTAGTGGAACAGGAAGTTGGAGCAACGGTGGTCACAGCGGCAGGTTACTTTCCACGGGATCAGCCACAAGTGTTAGTGGCGCCAGATGTTCAGACTCACGCAGAGTCGTCAGGGTGGAAGAAAGAAAGAGAGGATATTTTTAGTGGGAACCCACCATAATTGCGAGGGGGTTCAGATGTATCTCTAGCGTGTCAAGGAAGAGAGGTATCCAGCGTCACCTACGCATGGGAGATTGCGATGGGGTGCGAAAGCAAATGCTAACCACTTTTAGTTAGTGGGAGCGATGCTACAGTGGTGGGAGTCGATCACCACAGTTGAGGAAAGGGACACACTAGCTACTGCCGAGTTTAGGGTGCGTTTCAAATTCAAGTATTTTTCCTTCAGCGGTTGAGACCGAAATGAGGAGAAAATTTTGTGAGGTGACTCAAAGGGAGACCGTTAAGTGGCCGATTACGAGGAAGAATTCACTCGTTGGCAAAATTTTGTACCGGATGAGGTAGACAAGGATAAGAGAAAGAAAGAAAAGTTTATGGATGGGTTAGTCTGGAGAATCAGACAACATTTAATTGATAATTCCGCATTAATAAGTTATACTGATGTCATTAACGCAACACTCCGGCACTGTTGGGAATATCGCTTCCACGCGAAAGGAAGCGGGAAGGGAGTGGGGATTAACCAGTCGGATGAGGCAGAAGGGAACAATACCAGTGGGGTATCCCAACAGCAGACTGGGGGAGATCAGGGGAAGGATTTTCGGCAAGGAAATCACGCCAAGCGATCTAGAACTGGAGGCTATTGGTGGGATGGCCAGGAATTCCAACAAGGTTGGCATGGAAGGGATCAGTGGCAGGGTGAACATATTAGAAAGTGTTTTGTTTGGGGGAAAAGCGAGACACATGAAGAGATATTGCCTTAAGCGAGGCAAGGGTCAACTTCAGGACGAGGTCCAGAATGTACAGCCACTAAAGCAAATCACGGGTGCATTCGGGCAGGGAGAAGTTGCTCCGGAAATCGAGAACCAGCCGATGCTGCTGGAGTATAGAAGTAATTATTTTACCCTAGGGGCATGGAGTATATTGTTGAGTGACAAAGAGGATGTCACAGTATAAGACTTATTTTTCACTAGAGTTCGCAGGTGAGTCGAACTTAGTGGGTGCGTTGGCGGTAGCAACCATAACATGTGGGTAAACCTTCCGTAGGGTAGCGGAGTTCCTTAGTGTTATTTATGGGAGAGTGGAGGCGTACACTGAGTGATTTATTGAATTATATGAGGAATTACTACTTTCGAGAATTATGGGAGTAGGGTTGATAATATTTTCTAAACGTTGGCTGGATAGCGATGGAATTTAACTATTGTGGATAGTGGAGTTAAAATTTTGGTGTCCGCGACACCAGGGTATGGTTGGTACTAGGTATCACCGGAGAGGGCGTATAGCCTATATATATGTGGATGTATATATGTTGTATTGCGTGGTGCGATGGCACATAGTGAAGTTTTGTGTTCTCACATTTTATCCCGGTAAGTGGGGATGTTTAATGAAGTGAATCAGGGTGGTTGAATTTGATTTTCGATCAAAGAGAGATAGATCGGGGTTTATTTTGCGCAAGGACTAGTGGTAGTAAGGGTGCGGTATTATGTTGTCTTTGGTAGCATAAGCGTAAACGTATATTCTTTTGTGTTGAGAGATAAGTATTTATGGGGAGATAGTTGGACGTAGCATGGGTTGAGTACCCGGGCAATAATTATATAAGTAAATATATGTATATGTGATATGACTACGGGTTCGAAGTTATATTACGGGTTACGACTAGCACAGTCGGGTGACTTTCATGCGGTAGAGCGCGGGGATAGGGTGTATGGGCACCCGGGTTAATTAAGGCAAAATTTTGCGCGGTTAAGCACGGGTATAGGGTGTATGGGCGCCCTGGTAAAGTTAAATGCATACTTGTGTAACGTATGGTTAGAATCGGATGGGATAGATATAGCGGGCTTGGAGGCACTTGACTAGTGAGTAATATGTGAATACTGGAACACTAAGTTTATCTTAATTTCGAGGACGAAATTCCTTTATAAGGGGGGAAGTATGTAACACCCCGTATTTTTGTGCCTTTAATATTTAATTAATTCGGAATTTTAAATTACTGGTGTGTTGTAATTTTAATTGAATTAAGTATGACAATATATTTATTTAAATATTAATCGGGAAGTGAATGGTTAATGTTTAGGGAAATTTATTCACTAAGTGAATAGTAATAATTTAATTTCGTCATTTCAGGTATTAATGACGGGGTATGCACTTATTCCAGTCGGGAGTTGGTATAGACTAAATTTGGGTGTGAGATAAGGATTTTTATAAATTAATTCGGATGCCAATTCTGAGTGTGCGGTTGAGTCCGGATGGGTCGAGATAGTCAGAAAAGAGTACCCGAAGGTAGCAATTGGGTCTCGGGGTATTTTTGGGCATAGCCGGGCCCACACGGGGTGAGTTGGGACACTTTAATTCAGCCCATTAGGTGAAAAACGGGATTGAGAGTTTTAACCTAAGTGAGGGATTAGGAAATCAGCAGCCATCACAAATCTAAGCCTAGGGCTTGAGAGGGAAATTGGGGGAAAGCTTAGCAAAAGCCAAATTGAGGATTTTGGAGCCAAATCGAGGGACTACGCCAACGGAATCAGACACTACGAACACTTACAGGCAAGTGGTTAACTGTTGTGATTTTTAAATTGATGATAATCAATTCATATCATAGTGATGTGTAAATCAAAATTCGTTTGGGGGATAAATGGGTACCAAATGGGGTTTTTGTTCATGAAACTATTGAATGAGATTCATAGTAAAAAAAAAATTTATTGTGTTGAACATATCTGAGTATAGATATTTGATTGGAATAAGAATTCGGAATATAAACTGGGAAAAAATCTGAATTTGGAGATTGGTTGTAGAACAACATTGATGGATTTTAGTGGGAAAACCCATCTTTAAATATAGTGAGATATTATATGAATTAAGTATGCTAAAACAGTTATAGATGATTGAGACTTGTTTTGGGAGTAATTAATTGGTTAAAATCATCATTTAAGGTTGGAAAATGGAGATGTAAAACCTTGGAAATTCGGCCATGGATGAAATAGCAAGCCGAGGAAGACAACCACCTGTTCGATCGATCGATCGACCCGGGGGCTCGATCGATCGAGGGTCTCAAGAATTTGGCAATTCGGCCAGTTTGTTTACAATAAGGGTTTAATTAAGTTTTAATTCCCTTACTTTTATTTGGTGATAAATTTATGTGGGACACATATTTCCTTAATAATTATTGGGTGATATAATTGAGTTTAGGAGGGTATGAACGGTATGTCATGAGATGAATGAATTTGGAGAAATAATTCAATTAATGATATTAGGCCGAGGAATGACATTCGGGTATTGTAGTTGGGTGACACTACATTATTAAAGGAATTTAGGTGATATATTTAATTATGGACCAAGTGGGTGAGTCCGGGTATGTTATTAATTATAGGTAAATATAATTGGGAAATTATAGAAATAAATGTGTGACACATTGTGGGCGAAAAATGTGGAAAAGAAATTATGAGATGTAAAAATAGACCAAGTGAGTGAGTCCGGGTATGTTGGTTATGTGACACCAAAGTATTAAATTAATTATTGAGAGAGAGTAATTAATTTGGAGTCGGAACATGGACTCGGGAAATATTAAGTTACGGGCCAAGTAAGTAAGTCCGGGGATAATGGTTGGGTGACACCAAGTTATTAAATTAATGGGTGTGATAATTAATTTAATTAGAGTCGGATTATAAACTCGGGTAGGATTGAATTAATAAATGTGATAATTAATTTAATTAGAGTCAGATTGTAGAATCAGGTAGGATTTGTGTTGATTAATTAATGTGTAAATTAATTAAATAAGAGTCGGATTGTAGACTCGGATAAGTATTAAATTAATATGTGTGTTAATTAATTTAATTGGAGTCGGACCATAGACTCGGGGAAAGTATTATACAAATTAAAGAGTGAGTTAAATATATTAGAGTCAGACCATAGACTCGGGAAGACGATAAATTATTAAGTGAGAAAATTAACTACATTGAGTCGGGTGACAGACTCAGGAAATTTCAGGCAGTGTACGGGACTTAGAGTATACACGGTAGAGCTGGGGGTTATATTATATATATACGATGTAGTGATAGTATATATATATACGTGTGCATATTGTGTGTGATATTAAATTACAGGCAGTGTACGAGATTTTGAGTACACGGTAAAGCCGGGGTTTATATTATATATATACGGTGTCGTGATAGTATATATATACGTGTATTTATTGTGCGTGATACTAAATATCAGTGATTATATATTTATTAAATTTATATACTCTAATGCTATCAAGGGAGGTTGCGTGATGTGGGTTAATCCCCTAGCTTGAGGAGTAGGGCGAGTATATCCCCAGGTCATAGCGTCCGGTATACATGGGCGAGGGATTTATCTCACTTTCAGGGAAGGAATATGACCGCCTCCATTTCGTTTATATTTTGGTCTAAGTTGGTGAGCGATTCTAACTTGGGGAAACTAGGTTTTGTGAGCACACCTAGTGAGATAGCATTTTAGAGGGAATCATCCGGTGAGGGTAAACTCGGAAGGATGGATTTACGTATGATATATGTGTGGTTGTTAGTAAAGGTACGTATAATATGGTAGTAAATATTATATGTAGGTGATAATACAGTGTGTAATGTATTTACTTTATATAACTCGGGTTATAGTTATATGCAGTTAATTAATGAGAAATTAATTAAGTTAATTATTTGTAGGAATAATACAGTGTGTGATGTATGTACTTTATATAACTTGTGACACGGTTATATGCTGCTATTTAAGAGGAATTAATTAAGTTAATTGTGAAATAATTTATAATTCAAGAATCATTATATTCGGGTTAGAGTAGTATGGCAAGGGAAGGTTATACCAGGACTAGTTGGACGGGGTAGTACAACTAGGTGGGGTTAAGGTAACCGGTAGGTGTGCACAATAGGGGAGGGGTGAGAATGTCCACAAGGGAGTGCGACACTAACTTAAATATGAAGCGCATTCGTGCATTTTAAATTACTGCAGTTAATTCACTTGCTAAATATTTTCAAAATGTTTTGGGTTCTAACCCTTTCTATAAAACTATTTTCAGAACCTTTTAGGTGTCCAGCCATAGGGACGCCAAGATTGATATTCTATTCCAGGGACACGGAGCTGCGGCATATGTGGATGCTAGCAGGAGTTTGGATTAGACGCACTATTCATTCATTCCTAGAGTAAGAATCTTTTATCAGTCTCAGTTTTATTTAGGGCTTGTAGCCCAGACTTCTCGGTACAGTTTTCAGGTGTAATTTATTATGGTGTTGAATATTTGTATTTGGATTATTTATTTGGTTGCCGGTGATTTATTCTGCAAGTTGTGTAATTATTATTCTATTTACTTTCATTCAGTTGTGTGAATGGTTTATATTTTAATTCCGCATGTACTGTTTTGTTAAATCAAAAAGTTAAAATTGGCACCAATTTTTGGAATATTAGGTCGTTAGTAACTTTTAAAAAAATTTCGACAGTGATGCTAAGGATGATCCAACTGGGATTCCTGTTTTAATTTGGTATAGGACTGATCACCCGGTATTTTATTAGGCGGGGTGTCACAGCATATTCGGTTATTTTCTTGTATATTCATTTTAGATGTATTATATACACTTTTGTAAATTCCACTTGCTTGTCAGATGGGGTTGTTTAATTTAATTTTCTTAACTAGTTTTAAAACTAAACTAAATTCTAAACTTTTTGGCAACCCGTTTTCTGATTTATTGAGTGGTTTTCCCGTATACTCAGTTTATTATTGTGATGCTGAGAATGATATCCATCCCTTATTCCTGTTACATTTGAGTATCGGGTTGGTCACCCTTTATCTCGGATTGTGGGTTGTCACAGATGGTATCAGAGCATCAGGTTCTAGAGTACTAGGATCTATGCGGACTCGTCATGTTCTACCGTAGCGTTCTTTGATATAGATCCTTATGTTAGGACTTCTTTATTGCTTATGTTAGTGATCTTATGCAAAATATATTGTTTTGAATAGTATTCTGACTCTATTGCTTCTTCATCTCAGATGTTGTCCAATAGAGGTCGCCCAGTGAGACGTAATAGGGTTGTAGAAGAGGAGTTAGGTCACCGACCACCGCTACAAGGGACCATTAACGCTGCGGATGTAGCAAACATAGTGTCTCAAGCAGTTAATACAGCCATGACTGCAGTGGTCCAACAATTACCACAGGCTCAACAACGGGCTCACGATGTTCAAGCTCCTACGGGACCTTCTCCATGGGAAAGGGGTAGGGAGTCCTTTCTAAAGGGCCATCCCCTGAATTCGAGGGAGGTGCTGATGTTAGTAAACCCAATCAATGGAAGAAAGACATGCAACGCCGCCTTCGAATGATAGAATGTAGCGAGGAGAAGAAATAAGTCCTTGCTACTTTTAAGCTTGTCGGATCTGCGTTACACTGGTGGGAGACGATGACCACACCAGAGCAGAGAGACACAATGACGATCACTGAGTACTGGGCTTTGTTCGATCGTAAGTATTTTACTCCCGCAATTCAAAGGGAAATGAGAAGGAAGCTCCAAAACGTTGTGCAAGGAGAGAGATCTCTAGCAGAGTATAAAGAGGAGTTCACCCGGTTGGCGAGTTTTGTACCCGATGAGGTGACTCCGGAAGATGGGAAGATCTCGAAGTTCATGGGAGGTCTAAACTGTAGAATTTGACAACATTTGCTTGGTAATCCAGCTTTACAAACTTTTGGTGAGATTATGAATGCAACATTGCTCCATTTCCAGGAGCATCGGTTATATACGCAGGGTAGCAAGAAAGCTACTGTTGTGGAGCAAGCAGGAAAGCCTGGAGGGCATGACATTGGAGAAGGAGCATTTCCCTCATCCCGATCTTCGAGTAGTAAGCAGAAAGAGAGGGACCCTCAGCAAGGGGATTCACCTAAGAGGTAACATTTTGGAGGGTTTATTGCGAGTGGCAATAACAATAATAGGAACAGTCAGGGTGCTCAACAACAAGCAGGTCGGGGTGGTTAGGGAGGTAGAGGCCATCTGGGCCAAGGCGTTACCCAGTTTAGAAATAACAGGGGTCGAGGTCAGGAGGATATGAAGGGACGGTGCTTCCAATGTGGGGAGGCAGGTCATTACAAGATGGAGTGTCCTCGGTCGATTGGAGGTCAGTTTCCTAGGGCTCTGCAGCAGCCATATGTTCAGTTTCCGCCTCAGGCACCTAATTCGGTTGTTCCTCCGCAGCAGGGACAGCTACAGTATGGGTGAGTTTATCAAATTCAGGAGGCTATTCTTCCTCCAGCTCCGCCGGCACCGCCCGCTATTGAGGGTAAGTTTTTAATTCAGGGGTACTTGAGTTGTGTGTTATTTGATGTATGTACTACACACTGATTTGTTTCTAAGAGCTTTGATCAAACTACAGATTTGATAAAATCTGTTGAGAGTACTTTTACTAGCGTTGAGTTTTTATGGGTGATGGTTCGCTTATTTTCCTTATTTGTAAACACGTAGGAAATTACTTTTGGTAATTTGTGCTTTAAGACCGATTTACTCGTCCTGGACGTGGTCAGGTATAATGTGATATTGAGCATGGATTGGTTAGTAAAGTATCATGCTATTGTTAATTGTTATGGTAAGAGCATGGGGTTTTCCGTTCCGGGGCAAGAGATGTTGCTAGTGGTTATGCCTCGCTTAAAAGGGGGTACTAACACATACTTATATTGTATTGCGGAGGAGTTTTCTCGGGATGTAGTTGTTTCCTTGGATTTTATTCCGGTTGTTAGAGATTTTGATGATGAATTTCGGGAAATAACGTGTTATGCCTTGATAAGAAGGCCATTTAAAAAGGTGTATATATGTTGTGGGGTAAATAATTATAAGACTTTACGGAAAGTAAATATCTGATTAGTTGAAATCTTCAATTATTTATGTGGTAAGATATAGAAGTAGAATCTTATTAGTAGGGTTGAGATTTAGAATCTTTTCGGTTCCGAACATGTGTCTTAGACCTTTATATCTTGATGACCGATAACGCGAGGTAGTAGTGCAACGGGAGGGTTCCTTGTCTGGATTTCGCTTCGGCGAGACGTCCCACGCATGAAACCGAGCAAATGTTGGAAGTTGAGGAAGGTCTTAGGCACCAGGGACATACTTAGTATTATGTGTACATGACTTAAATAGGATATATGTAAGTAGACCTTAGGATTTGTTGGTCATCAGTCCTTTAGGTCATGTGACGTTCGTTTAGTAGGGCTGTTGGGAGTTGACCACGAATAGGTTGTGTGTTAACTCTAAGAGGGATTGGTTCCCTAGTAACGAGAAGTGGGGGATTTCGAGAGGTTTGGTAGGTTAGGCCGAAGGAAATGAGGCCTCTCGTAGTTAGAGTGTTACATAGGTAACGTAGCTTTTGGGGAGCTAAAAGGGTGAATTAACTCGCACTCCTGAGCCCATGTTGCTAAGATTGAGGGTGGATTCAATTAACAAGTCTTTGCCAGGATGGGGAGTAATAATACTGGAGCATAGACCTATTGTTTATGCGCCTCATAATCTAAGACTTGTGGGAAGTATTATCCCATGTTTGAATTAAAATTCATCATGGGGGTGATCACCGTATAGAACGGGAGGTACTACTTCCTGGGCAAAAATTTAGTCTTTCATGCGAGCAAAAATTGATTGTAAGATGTTGTAGGAGGGACAAGGGTTGTTAAGACCACATATACGAGTTGCTGACCGAGGGAACAGAATCCTACTCTATTGGTTCTGAGGGTGGGGTGCGTTTCCCCAGGAGATTTATTGTCCCGGATCAGAAGGACTTAAGAAGGGCAATAATAGCACAATCTCACGGCTCTAAGTTTGCGGTGCATCCGGGTAACGACAAAATGTGTCAAGATATGCGCCGCCAGTATTGGTGGCCGGGCATGAAGAGGTTGTTGGACTGCATGGGGTGCCTTTGATTATAGTTTTCGACCGAGACAAGATTTTCTTTTCCCACTTTTGGCAAGTTTCCAAGAGGCCATGGGGACCGAATTGAGGTTAAGCACTTCTTCTCATCTTCAAACAGAAGGCTAGACCGAAAGAGTAAACCATATGTTGGACGATATGCTCCTTATGTGCGTGCTTGACTTCAAGGGTAGTCGGGAACAGTGTCTCCCATTAGTTGAATTCGCTTATTATAGTTCGTATCAATTCACTGTTGGGATGGCGCTTTATAAAGCCTTGTATGGTAGGCCTTGTGGATCTCCTGCTTGTGGTTAGAGGTGGGAAATAATAAGTCCTCGGACCTGAAATGATCTGGGATGTTTTTTTTTCAAAAATTGAGCTCAACCGGAATCGCATTCGGATAACCCAAGATCGACAGAAGAGCTATGTCAATGCGGGGAAAAGTCATGTGGAGATGGAGGTCGGGGACCAAGTGTTGGTGCAAGTGTCGCCTATGAAGGGCATTAAGCGTTTTGGGAAGAGGGAGAAACTTGCACCGTGCTATGTTTGACCTTTCCCATTATCGCTAAGGTGGGTCTGGTAACCTATTAATTTTCTTTATCGAAACACTTTCATCAAGTTCATGACGTGTTCCATATCTCCTTTGTAAAGAAGCACAAGAGATGTGATGGTGCCCTTAGGCACATTCCTTTCTAAGATATTGAGTTGGAACCCGATGTTTCTTATGAGGAGTAGTCGGTTGTTATTTTAGAGCATGGAGAGTGGCGATTGAGATCGCGGGTAGTACCTTTGGTTAGAGTGTAATGTAGTTATCATAACGTCGAGGAATCGACATGGGAGAGCGAGGATGACATGCGGGACAAAATTCCCTCATAAGGGGGGGAATATGTAACAACCCTCACTTTGAGAGCCTGTTTTATATTTATTTACTATGTGTAGTAATTATATATAAAATGATGGAATGTGGAGTAAATATTAATTTAATGTGGAAAAGGTTAATATTTGCTGAAATGTTGTATAGTTACCTTGTGGGTAGGTAAAAGTATCCATGTTGTGATTTATTGTGTCATAAGTTTTAAAATGACATTTCGGTTTAATATGAAACCGGAAGTTAAAATAAGTTATAAAATTTCCAAATGATAATTTGGAGGGTGTAGTTAATCCCGAGAGGTGCGAGACAGTCAAAATAAGTGCCATATTGCATTTTGGTATTTCGAGCACTTTTGACTAATTATAGCTTAAATGTGTAGTTGCGAGTAATTATATCGCGTATTGATCATTTAAGTGGGCTTTTAAACTTAAGTCACGTTTTAAGTCACCCGACCCTATTTATATTCTTCCATTTCACATTTGAGCCCTAGAGAGAGTAGACAGAGGAAGAGAACTTGTGGAGAAAAAGAGAGAATTGGAGATTCAAGCTTGGATTGTTGCCTCCACCAAATCAAATCTGAATTAACAAGATCAAGGCAAGTTATGTACTTGCTACTATGTGATTTAAGGAGAATAATTAGTATTGATAGTTATGAATTGTTATGGTTTGTCATTTTAGGGTTTTGTTAGATTTATGGATATTATAACTCTTATAAGTTTATTTGGATGATAAATGTTGTTATTGATGGTAGATAGATATATTTATGATGTATGGGTTGGAATTTATGATCTTGGTTTGGTTGGTTTTGGGTTTAAGGAGAAACTTGGAGTTCAAGACTCTATAGCCAAACTTGGCATTTTTGCAGCGGGGAATCGATTCGGCCCCTAGGGCGAATCGATTCTCATAGAAGCAGTTTTCCAGGTCTGTGTACCCGAATCGATTCGGGTTAAGCCCGAATCGATTCGGCATTTGCAGAAAGTTGGGTTTGTCCTCCGAACCGATTCGCTTTCAGAGCGAATCGATTCACCAGGGCGAATCGATTCGGCCCCTAGGGAGAATCGATTCGGTTCCTGCAGTTTTGAGTTATTTTTCTTATTTAATTTCAAACTTTTTCTTTAGGCTTAGGACCTAGGAACCTTCTTGAATGAAGTAAACTTAGAGTCCCAGAGTATTAGTTGAGTTTGGTCGCCACCCTAGATTTGAATGGGTTCGTCTGGGGTTTCTTTCCCGGGGGTGTTTAAAGTAATGTTAAGGCATTACTTCTCTTATTTTAACTTTTAGGAGTTAGGAAGTTAAATGCCCATGCTTGGAGACTTTAGGGGCTCATCGGAGTCAAACAAACTTTGGGAATTGTAGAATCATAATGATTATTTGGAGACCAAATCAGGACTTGTAATTTTAGGAATATTAATGATACTCTTCAATGAGAATAGGTTCGAAAAAAATGAACCAAACTATTCAATGATGATAGGTTCGAAGAAAATGAACCAAAGTATTCAATGGTGATAGGTTCAAATAAAAATGAACCAAACACATGGATAATGGAAATGGAAATTGGTAAAGAAAATTTAAAATGAAAATGAGATTTAAAATAGTAAATGTTAATTTACTTATACACACCTCTCTAAATACTATCATAAGGGAAGTTCGCGCGTGAGGTGATGCCCCCTGACTAATGAATGCAGGGTGGATATAGTCCTAGGCCTATATATATATATATATATATATATATATATATATATATATATATATATTTGAGATGGGTAGGAGATTCCGGGTGTGGTCTTGACTATCCCGCAGGCATATGGCCTCTTCCCGACGTTGCGTTATGAGCCCAAGTTGTCTTATATGATAGGCTCTGGAAGATGATAGTTATTTAGGGGCGCGCCCAGTGGGGAAACTCGGAGGGGCGGTCTTAGAATCGTTATATGTATGAGAATATAACTTTTCTGCATGAAGCGGGACTTGATGGATATTAATACCATAAAGAGCATAAAACAATGCCACAAAGAGCATGGATATGTGCCACAAAGAGCATGTGATTGAGATATGTGCCATAAAGAGCACTTGATAGAAATTGTATTCCTCGTAAGGAATGGAAAAGATAAAATGGAAAATGATGAGTAAGGATTGAGGTTTCTAATTAATGAACTTGAATTATATTTTCTTGATTTATCTGAATGAAAAATGCTTAGCCTTAATCCTCTTGTGTAAATGAACTAAATCTTATAATTAGTTAAAATGTCTTAATTTGTAATGTAAGTTTAACATGCTAGATAACATGCTAGATTTTCATCCTTATCATTCATGCATAACTGTTCATTCCTATCATGCTTGTTTTTCTTCTGGTGATCATATAAAACCGGGCCCTGACCCGTTAATTTTTCTATGTTGTTTATGTTATTGTATCCGCTCAGGTGCTTCGCCTCAAGGGCGCCCGTTGTGATTATTCCCATTCCAGTACTTTTGACGAGCTGTAAGATTTTGAGGATATTACAGGACGTTGTATTAGATGCTTTCATTTTTGTGTTCTAGATATGTTCGGGTATTTACTCGGGTGTGTGGCCCAAACTTTTGTATTTGATTAATGAATGTATTACATAAGATATTAAACTATTGTAACGCATTATATGTAACTGTGGACCGACAGCGTATTCAGTCATTTTCTTGTATATTCGTTTTAGATGTATTATATACACTTTTGGAAATTCCACTTGCTTGTCAGATGGGGTTGTTTAATTTAATTTTCTTAACTGGTTTTAAAACTAAACTAAATTCTATACTTTTTGGCAACCCATTTTCTGATTTATTGGGTAGTTTTCCCATATACTCAGTTTATTGTTGTGATGCTGAGAATGATATCCATCCCTGATTCCTGTTACATTTGAGTATCGGGCTGGCCACCCCTTATCTCGAATTGTGGGTTGTCACACATAACTAAGATAATGAAGTCCACAAGTTATTCAAAGTTGAGTCAATACTTGCCTCAAGGCCTAGAAAAAAACTTTCTTAAACCCTAAGTGGTGTTCAAACATCAACCAATAAAACAACCAAGCTCAGTACCACATTTCACAACCTATGGTGGTTGAACCCATCCAAGCATCACATCATAAACCCACAGTTGATGATTTAAAGAAGTTAAAGAATACTCAAAATCCAATGATGATTATTACTTTAATTTATTTTATTTTAGGAACCACTGTACAAAAGTAAAGTAACATTCTTTGTACTGTATATACTCAAAACCTACACACTTAAACACACCCTAGAGGCCCTAAACCCAACACCCTTTTTTTCTAAAACTTGACAGGTCTGGTCGGCTAAACCTTAGTTTTCATTGACTAAAAGTAGTTTTAGCCGACTAAACTTTTTGACAACCAACTAAACCCAACCATAAGGAGTTTTAGTCGACTAAACTTGACTTTTAGTCGACTATAAGTGCCAAAATTTCTAATTGATTTGGGTAAAAGTTTCCAATATTTTATCCTAATACCCTAACCCCTACCAACCCTTTTATCAACCTTTTGACCATTGTTTGGCTTACTCCTAACACTATAAATAAAGTCTCCCATATCCATTCTTACAATATCTCCTTAAGTAAAGTTCTATCTTCGTAGATCACATCAATATCCTAAAGCCCCTTAAGGAGAGATTCCAAATCCCAAAATCCATTTGAGAGTTCTAATACCAAAACTCCATTAAATCTATATCTTTAAGAAAATTCACTTAAAGAGAAAGCTTCCACTCTAATCCCTCTTTAGAAAAGTTATAAAACCAATACCCACTTGTGCTAAATCTATACCTGAAAACTCATTTGAGCATCATACTTGTGAAACTTATTTTCTTACTTTTTAAAGATAAAATGAACCCAATTAATTATTTTTAGTAAATCTACTTTTCACATTTCGGTTACGGATCTTATTGTTAAGACTTATTATTAATTTCATTGTATCTTCTCGGCCAGTGGTGTCATTAAGGCGTTTAAAGTTTCTGGACTATTGCGTTGGTACGACTTGGAGAAGGATGAATTTATCATCTTGATAGTTGCGGTTTGCAAGGCGATGTCCCATGTAAGGTGTTTGTTCTGCCATAAGTGAACCGAAGACAGGGATATTTTTTAGTACCGTCTCGAGCATGGACATAATCAGTGACCGAACCACTTTAAAATCTTAGGTTGCAAAGGTTTCGCGTTAAAATCTCATTTTGCAAAAGTTTCATTACTCTCTATCTCTTAACTCCTTATATTTATTTTTAATTGATTGATGACTCATTAATTGATTTATCATATTACAAGTTATCTCTACACAAAATTAAGAAAGTTTTAAATTTTCCATTAATATACTCAATTCACCCCCCTCTCGTGGGTATATTTTCGGGCCAACACTCATAAATTTTGTAACTCGCAACAGAACAATTCGTGACATAGATACTAATGATTCATAGTATAAAATATGCTATTTTTTTAGGCACAAGTAATTTGTTGCAAATATGAATACAGCTGAAGACTTCAAATAGTGTTGTTAGCACAAGTAAATTGTCAAAGCCTCGAAATCAGTAGTGTCATTAATATATTTATTTCAATGTGTCTGTCATATAGTAGATGGGTATTTTATATATATATATATATATATTTATTTCAATGTGTCTGTCATATAGTAGATGGGTATTTTATATATATATATATATATATATATATATATATATATATATATATAGAGAGAGAGAGAGAGAGAGAGAGAGAGAGCCAGGCTATAGTACATCATGCTCTATACATCACCCATGCATCACACCTAATTCTAGGCCCTATAGAATTAGGTGTGATGTACGGGATGATGTATAGTGCATGATGTAGGTGAGCCTTCATCTATATATATATATATATATATATATATATGTGTGTGTGTGTGTGTGTGTGTGTGTGTGTGTGTGTGTGTGTGTGTAACATATTTGTTATTATATATTTAACATTTACATATAATTTTTTTCTAATAAAGTTTGGCATAACTCATTTTACAAACAAACCAGAAAAAAATAATAGTGAAAAGTAGATGAAGTATGCCTCTTACCTTGTTATCCAATTTTGAGTCTATATCTCCAAACCATTTCATCTGAAATTGAGATTGACAATGGGTAGTGCAAGAGTTAATAAACATTCCTGTGGATGAGCTATTACCTTGTCCAGACAATGCACCCAAAAACTGTAACCCATAACCTGAAAAAGTGTAATAAAAATGAACGAACATTCCAAAAGGAATTTCTGATAAGGTTTCTTAAATCGTATTTTTATAAAAACCACACTTTTTGTGAGGCATACTAAACTTTGCTTGATCATGGATTTGGCAAAAGGAAGGGAATGAGAGGAAATGATTTCAGACTATCGCAAACCATTTTATCCTCCGAGTCAAGTTAATTTTTAGAATTAATTGACTAAATTTTTATATTTTAATCGAAAAAAGTTTAAAAAATATCTTCAATGGTGTTATTTCTAAAGGTAATTTTACCTTACGTGCCAATTATAAAATATCCCTAAAGAACATGCTAGCCCAATTGTACTTGTCCATGAATTATAGAAATTTACATTAAAAAAAATAGATTATCCACTTTTAAGACTTACAATACTATTGGATGTGTATATAAGACATTAAACTTTATTTTTATAAAAATAGTCTCATTATTTTTTAAAGTTGATGATTTCATTAAAAAAAATAACAATTCTAGACTTATAATCAAAATGGATAATTAAGTTTAAATCTTGTTATGGTCTTTTTTGTAATCAACTTTTATTTTATAGAAATACTCCCAAATGGTTGGAAAATATCTCCAGTCGTGTGCTTGATGGTCCAATAATCATCCGTAATGACCTCATCAATGTCGAAGGTATCTCCATCAGATCTTTTTTATACGATGGTCATTGATGATGACATGAATGTGATGATAATTTGGGGATTGAAAATAAAAGGAAGGAAACTTGAGATGAATCGCCTCTATTCCGCTTGGAAACCGCATTTTACACTTTTTTATTTTATTTTTTATTCTTTTGTTTTTATAAAAACAGTTTTTTTATATAAAAAAAATAGTTTTTATATTTAAATAAAAATAGTTTTTATATTTAAATAAAAATTATTTTCCTATTAATATAAAAATTTATTTTTTTATTAAAGTTAAACAACTTTTAATTAAAATTAAAAAAAATATTTTTTTCATAAATAAAGAAAATTATGTTTATTAATAAAAAAATAATAAAATCATTTTTTTAATAAAAAATATCGCAATTAATCAGTGTATCATTCCCGGAACCAAATCATTTGTTGAATGTGGGTCTGCGCCAGCGGCACTAATTAATCGTGATATTTTTTCATAAAATAAAATATCGAGATTAATTAGTGCCGCTGGCACGGACCCACATTGAACAAATAATTTGGGTCCGGGTATGTGGATCCACGCTAGCGAAACTAATTAATCGCCTAGTGTCGCTAGCGTGGACCCACATTCCCGGATCAAATCATTTGTTGAATGTGGGTCCGCACCAGCGGCACTAATTAATCGCGATATTTTTTTAGAAAATATCGCTATTAATTAGTGTCGCTGACGCGGACCCACATTCCCGGATTCAAATCATTTGTTGAATGTGGGTCCGCGCCATCAGCACTAATTAATCGCGATATTTATGGGTCCGCGCTAGCGGTACTAATCAATTTTTATATTTATTAAAAAAAATATTAACTTTAATAAAAAATTTACTTTCAATAAAAAAATTAGTTTTTTATATTAATAGAAAAAACTGTTTTTCTATATGAAAAATAATTTTTTTTATATAAAAAAACTATTTTTATATCAATTATTAAACACAAAAGAATAAAAAAAAAGGGGGTGATGCGGTCTCCAGGGGGGCTATGTAGAATACTTTGCACAATTAATTCAAGAGCTTTTTCGATTTTTCTTCAATCTTTGATTTCTTCTTGCATGTTCTTGTTCTTTAATCTTGGTAACTTTTATTTCCAGCACTTTTATTATTATTCATCATGTTAGGCTAGACTTTTCAAGATCGGGATGCAAGAACCCAACCTGATGTGGTAGTTGTATGTACATAAAATTAATCCTCTAAATTTAATGGTTTGATTATGACCGTATTGCATCGAATGTGGCTTGGACGGGGCAAACTGTCGTCGTTGGACGCCTAATCAAACAACCATGGTGATATTGGTCCCACTGATCTATAGGTGTACAGCCTTAGGCCATCTCCAGTGGGATACCCTCAAAAAATGCAAATGTGCATTGTTTGGAGTAGATTGTGAGGACAGTTGCCACACTGGGACAATGCAAAAAACTGAGGTGGAAATGCAAAATAGCACTGGGCGGGTAAGACTTACACGCCCAACACCTGTACGGCTAAGTCTTCCATGCCCAGACCCTTTTTTTTCCTTAAAAGGCCTTAGGCGGATATGATTTACACGCTCATAGTCTGGGCAGCTATGACTTGTCCGCCCAGCTATGGGCCCCACCCCTTAGACATTGTGTAGAGACCATCTACGTTTGAATCTCGCTTAGGTTTTCTCTCTCCTAATTGTGTACATTATTCTACCCACTGTGAAGGGAGACAATGCAAATGTACACATCTGCATTGTCCATTGGAGATGGTCGTAGTGCCCTAATGCGGGTGCGAGTGCAGGTTCGAATTCGAGTGTGCCAATGCATCGATTTTTGAAGAATTAAAATTTGAGAGCACCACCAATGCGTTTAAATATTTAACATATAAATATATATTTACACGTGTTTACATTAATATAATAACTTAGTAAATGATACAAAGTTAAAGAAATATACTTGCATCTTAAATTGAAGTTCACAAAAGGATTTACATAAATAAAATACTCAATATATACAAAACAACCCACATACTGAGCTTAAAATTTTTGAACCAAAAAGACAACCTTTGTAGCAACTACCCAAACCTTGGCCTTTTCCATACATGACATGTTATACAGATTGCTATTAAGCATACATGACATGCTATACAGATTGCGAAAAAAACACACTTAAAATTTTTGAAAATTAATTTGGCAAAAAAATCTCACCACATTTCATTTTAGGGCTGCTATTATTTAAATAAAAAAGAGCAAATCATAAGATTTAGAAGCTAAGAAAATAAATGGTTCAATTATTTAAATTATTTTGGTAAAAAAATCATCTTATTTTATTTTAGGACTTTTATTATTGCAAAAAAAAAAAGCAAAGCAGAAGATTTAAAAGCTAAGAAAATACAAAAAATGATTTTCTCATAATCACATACCTGGTTCCTAATTGAAGCTTGGTTTCATTCGGAGCAAGAAGGGAATGGGGAATGGAGTTGAAGACCACTCTTTCTTCAAATTGCAAATATAAAAAATGATGAATAAAAGAAAGCCACTCATTTAGTTTCTGAAAAGCAAAGTAAGTCTCTGACATACGTTTGGTTAAAAAGACTAAAAGAAAACATATGTCTTATAAATAGGTAAAGCAAGCAAAGTATTAAAAAGTCTTTTTAACAAATGAACAGTCAAAAAATTATACAAAACTGGTATTTTCATGTATGGGTTCGCGTGTTATTGCCTTTAAATTCCACCGATTTCTTCAACAAAAAACGAGAATTTTGATATTGAAAAACGCGAACTGTGTATATTAAAATCCGCACACTCTCATTTGTTAATTCGCGGACTACCACAAAAATCCAATCGACTTTACAAATTCGCGCATCCCAGACGGGGGCGTTAGAGTCTGTGAGCGAATTGGGGCACTAAGGTACAGGCTTAATTATTTTTAGCATACCGATTGTTGGGTCTATCATAGAGAGAGCAACGAGAGGTGGAGATGATTGCATTTGGGAGTCATGAATGAAATGGTCAAATTTTAGGTCAGTACATTTATGAAGGAAAATACCCGGGTTTTATTTTCGTGTGGAGTGTGTTTTAAAATCCATTTTAATATTCAGTTTTTAAATTATGAACTAAAATTAGTAACACATATATCGGATTGCTAACGGTAGATTCATGTGAGAAATAGTAACACTAGTATACTGTTAGTAATTTATAATTTTGTCTATTACTAAAAGTGCATTTTGGTGTAGTGACCTAGGGGATCTGCTCTACTTGTATATTTTAGTACCCAGTAATGAAATTAGCCTAGATTTTGTATAGAAGAAGAAGAAGCGCCAACCCCAAATTTATTATGTCAATATCATTTTTAGACGTCGAATTGGGATACTTCCCTTTGCAAAAGTTGGTCTATATTCTAGTGATAGCCTTGCATAAGTTAAGACACTACTTTGAGGCATATTTTATTATTTTCATAACCTTTTTTCCATTAAATAAATCCTCAAAAGGCCAGACTCTCTAGAAGGATG
Organism: Sambucus nigra; assembly: GCA_949130495.1. Lineage (NCBI taxonomy): Eukaryota > Viridiplantae > Streptophyta > Magnoliopsida > Dipsacales > Adoxaceae > Sambucus > Sambucus nigra. Next base: position 307,682,469 of record OX422208.1, on the reverse strand, counting down.
TCCAAATATTTTGTGGAATCAGGGAGGTTTGATATTCACTATCAACCTAGAAGTGCATTTAAAGGGAAGGTCTTAGCAGATTTCATTATAGAATTCTCCAGAGAACACCAACTAGAGGAGAACCTAAAGTCTAATAATCAAACGACTATTGAAGCATTGAAAAATACAATAAATGGACCCTTTATGTGGATGAACATATAACACAAAGGGGGCGGAGTTGGAGTAGTGTTAGTCACCCCGGATCGCACCATCCCCAAATAAATTTTAGTATATTTTAACTCTTTACATTGGTTAGTTGATTTTTTGTTGGTTTATTAATTCAAATAACTTTGTTCGTTCAAAGTCGAAATCCAATATTAAAAGAAATATATTTCATGCATTCTACCAGACTTTTAATTTTTTAATTAATGCCCTATTGAATTGATTACACTTAATATTAGTTGATATGAGATTACATGTTGTGTCAATATAACACGAAAGCATAAGGTATTGACAATGGAAAGCAAAAGACTCGTGGGGGATCCCTGGCCACTTAGTAGTCTGACCACAATGGTTAGACCAAATCTTGAACGGGTCGATAGCCCAACGAATATATGCATTCTTGCCAAAAGTTGGTACCGGGCCTAAGCTAGAGTTTGACAACACTTTCGAAAAGGTAAGACCAATAAAAATGTTAGCAAAGGAAATGGTGAATGCCAATACAAATTGAAAACAAATAAAATCTTTTTCCTTTCATTTAAATATTCATTTATTAGAAGTTAAAATAACTAAATCATCTTTAAGGACCACTAAATGGATCCATTATAAACGTCAAGTGGGCAGTCTTTGGGCTGCGATGAGGTATGTCATCATTATTGTCATAGTCGACCAAATATTCTTCGATCAACAATAGAAGAACTGCATCAAATAGAATCCATGAATTCTCACTCCCAAAGGGAGGAATTTTGTAATAAGGGAATCCCCAACATACCAATACCACAACTAAAAGTCTTGAGGAAATTTGAGAACTTCTAGAACGTTCAACCAACTATGCTTATACGCTATAGTTTTAGTTTCATTCAAATCGATTGAGGCATTCAACAACCCTTCGTCATATCTGTTAACCCAAACTACATGAGGCTTTTGCTTAACTGATATCTCAACCTCATAATCCTCTAATTTAGGCCTCTTATGATCAGTTTATTTTATCGAAAAGATTTTTTCGAGCTCCTGCCAGTATTTTCATTATGTAAAAAACTATCAATATTTCTATTTCTTTGAGCTCGGCTTGAAGATTAATGACCTTTCAAATTTGGTCTCCATTAAGTTTCATAATCCTATAGAGTACTTGGAGAACATCCAAGAAAACCATCATAGCTCAGTTAGAATTATTACTCCCGAGGAAAAAGTCTAAATGTAACATCCTCATAAAATCAAATATGGGTTGATTAGCTCTAAATTAAATAATACGAGAGTCATAACACTTGAATACCATTCAAAGCAAGCACAAAATAAAACATAACTAAATGTAATAAGATAAATATATAAAGGAATGAATAAATAACTCTGATACCATACAAATTTGATTTTTTATATCAATAAAACATGCGGCATATATGCCATGTATTAAACTGAAACTATCTTAAAAAAAGAAGAAAAATAAATCCGCGTGCAGGTCAGGATGCCTACATACTAAGGAACAGCGAGAGGATGTTAATAGACAAACTGATAATGATAGAGATGGTCTTGATGATTTGTCTCCTGAAACTTTATATCCATAATTTTAACAAGTTCAAGAAGAATAATAGATAATTATGATTGAAATAAACTATAACTATACACGTGCCTCTCATATTTTAGTGTCTTTTAGATTTATTCCACCTAATAATCCTAATGTCACAGACACTAAGGTCCCCATCCTAATTGAACCCATGCTTAAGTCTTATTATGCACATTTGAGAATAAAAGAATGAACTTTAAATATCATGATAATAATCACCATCAAGTTTATAAAGTAATTAAGATAATTTCAAAGTTCAAGAGTCAAATTATTAAGCTAAAACAATAAAGGCCTATCCCTATATCACTCGGGGATCAGTCGTGCTACTAAGTATAATCGTAGGTCGTCCTGCACCTAAGACCTCATTTAGATAAATAATAAATAATCACATCTACCAATCAATCATATAACCTACCGTACCTAAGGTTATATAAAAAAAATATCCCTATAATCCTTCTCAGACACAGTTACCTAGATGTATGACCTAGCGATAAAAATTGGTTAACTCATCTCGTTTACTCACCGAGTTATCATAGAAGTTCGCGTCGTACATGCCCCCTTAATGGAATCCCCCTTAGTATGTTATCCATGAGTACTTCCACATGGTATGAATCATAAAAAATCACAACAATCAATATCCATTGCGATTTTTTCATTTAAATCTCCATTTAAAATTATTCATGACAATTCAATCCAAATGCAAATCGAAAAATCCGTCCATTATAACAAATTTTAGGTTACACTAATCATAATATAAACTAAGTATTATAACTCTATTTAGGACAGAGGTTATCCCCCCAAAAAAATCTCAAATCCAAACATCCCTCTTTTAAAACAATAGGATAGATTTCTAAAAAATAGAATCATTGATCGTTCAATCAAATCCATCGATCGATCGACTCAGTTATTTTGAAAATCCCCCTTATGGGTTTTGTCTTCTCCAGTGCAACAATTTTCAAAGCAAGAATCCATTAATGATTTAAAAACCTTCATATAAAGTTCACATAACATATAAACAAGTTTGCCACGTACAAAATATGAGATTGTGGAAAAATTATACTAACAAAGTCCCAATCATAATTTAGAATTTAACCCAATCCCCAATTATCACATTCAAGAAGCCTAGAAACATAATTAACTTCAATTGATTCAACATTCCAACATATAATTAAATTTAAACAAGGGGATTTTGATTGTTATCAAGACTAAACAACTTCTATCAATGAAATAATGGGTTTTAAGATAGACTCGTGTGAGTTTTGGATCAAATCAAGAGAAATATGTACTAATTAACAATTAATCATCTTAATTATGAAACTAGAGTTTAAAATCATATTTAAATCATCTTAAATCTAGAGAGATAATAGGAGTAATATAAATCAATAAACAATCACACTATCATTCTAATTAAACTTGTGTTGAAAGATTTGATGAAAAAACTCCAAAACTCCTCAAAGTTTTCTTCCCTTTTAAGCCTATTTTCTCTCTCAACAAAATGGGCCTCTCTCTAAGATGATCATTATGTTATAACAAAGGCTCTTAAGTTTTATTAGGGTTTCATTCTTCATAACTAAACGTGGGCCTCCTACACAGGTCCTAGCTTCTAAGTTCAAGTTATTCTACTACATGGACTTTAATATAAAGTTAACTTTCAGTAATAACATAACATAAAAAGAACATAAAAAGAACAATGAAAAAAATTAAAGCACTTGTTTAAGTCCTGTAATAACATTTATCACTTTCAGACATTTTCAATATTTTTCTATCCTTTCAAAATTTTATCAAATTTTAATATTTTTCAGTTTAAAAGAGAAGCCTAACACATTTTCAGTTTAAAATAGAAGCCTAACACATTTTTATGGTGTTTGGGATGTATTATATTGTTATCTGTGTAAGATAAAAAAAAATGTAGTAAATAATGTGTGCTTAACCCAAAACCAAAAGCCAAAGTGCAAACAGTGAGGTATATAAAACTATGAATATATGTGTCCAATCGAAAGTAAAACATAAATGAAAATAGATGGCTGGTAGGGAGAACAAAAGGGTCAAGGGTGGAAAAATATGATAGCTTCCAAAGAACTATTGCTAATCATCTTTTAAAAATATGGGACGTGAGGCAGGTAATAATACATAAATTTGAATAGGACTAACATTGTATAAATGATTTGCGTGGCTGTAAAAATTTTATACACCAACTATAGCATCAATAATGACTGAAGGAACATCCATAGTCCAAAAAGGATGACATCCAGTAAAATGAAAACATCCCCTTTTGAAATACTAAAAAAATAGAGATGTTTTAAATTTACATGCTACTTATAATTTACATCCTTTTAAAACGTAAGTTGCAAACTTAATTTAGGGTACAAAACACACCAGGTAAACTAAAAATTTCTTGATAATGTTAATTAATCATTTAATGAAAAAAATCAACACATATTTAAAACTAACCTGGAGTGATGGTCGTAAGCTTCGTCCTCCTCGAGAATAAAGAAATGTATGTGGTCTATGACTTTTGGTACCTGAAGGTTTTGGATGTTTAGAAATTGGAGATTAACCCTCAATTTTAGACGGATTAGTTGAAAAACATTAACCGTTTATACAGAAGAAAAAAAATACAAAATTCCATATGTTGTTCCTCTCAAGCAACCATTGTCGTCGGCCACCATCACCACTAGCGCACTGCAACATCACCATCGACGCACTACAACACCAACACTCATCACCTGCGTATATATATATATATATATATATATATATATATATATATATATATATATATATATATATATATATATATATATATATATATATATATGCACATATATAAACATAGAGATAGTATATGTGAGAAATTTTTTGCATCAAAGAAAATATGGAAATAAGAGAGGGAGTTATTTACATAACTTTTGTTGAAGCCGAAATCTGCAAGTAGAGATAAAGAACAAAAATGGCAGAAAACCAAAAGGAGATGAAGATGGCCCCAAAATCGTCTCTCTCTGCTCCAAATTTGTAGATCAGTCAAGATCTGAAGAGAGGAGATATGCAGTAGATTAAATATTCACATAAACTCAAACAAATAAATATAAAAATACAGTAGTTTAAACATTCACACCAACTGAATCATCAGTTCTAACCAAAGAAAAAAACCAACTAAAATAAACCATATGTTCTCTTACATAGACAAACAAAAAAATCGATTCATAAACAACTAAAAATCAAGAATATTAAGATATGTTTCCTTACGAAGAGGCCACTCACTAATGAGATAGGGAAAGAAGGGAGGAAATGGAAAAAATGGAGAGAAGAAAGAGAGAATAGCCAAGTTGGTACTTGCTACAGACTTTAGTAAGCACCAAATTTTCCTCGAGCCTTGAGATGTTAAAGCAAAGCATTTAGGACCCTTAGATACAACCTTTCCACATTTATCAAAATACCCTTGTATTTGAATTAAAGTGAAAGAAGAGAAATAATAAGTGAGAGAAAATAAAGAGAGGGAACTCAAATTTTAAGGGGTAAAAGAGGAAACACATGTATTATTCATCTCATGACATCACCAGATAAGCTTATGACATACATAAGTTTTCTACTTTATTATATAGATATGCTCATACACTTATTAAGACATCATATACATAAAAACTTATTATGACATCAGATGTCACCAAAGCACACAAATAACTAAATAATTTATTTAAAAATATGGGTTATTACATTCACTCCCCCTTATTCAACTAATTTCGTCCTCGAAATTTGACACGTACCTATCTAGAAAAATAACCTGAATTATTTTTCCTAATTGCCATTTTTCTCTCACTATCAGGTGAACTCGATCTCACCATGAAATTCCTACTAAACCCTCATTGATAGGATGAACATTGATAGTTACCTCAATTGTCTCGATCAAGTATACATTGGGGCCTCTCCTCATAATCAGCATCCTGCTGCAACTCAAGACTATTGATATCTATGCGTTGATACTCATACTTGTTCCTCAGTATGGATACATGAAAAACGTCAGGTACCTTATGAAAATGATCGAGAGATACCAAAAGATATGCATTGGGCCCACTCTCATAATAATCATAAAGGGCATATGTGATGGGAAGCCAACTTTCCTTTTGTTCCAAATCTAAACACGCCTATCATCGGGGAAACTCTAAACAACACTTGATTCCCATAATTGGAATCCCAATTTAAACTTGATCGATTCTTCTTAATCCTTTTTTATTTCTAATCCACTAATATGATACTCTCATATGCTGGTGCATCTTATCCCCTTCGGGATGCACCTTGACCCGTGAGCCTTAGTTAACACCGCCTTTTGCAATTTTGGATCCTAGGCACTACTAGTCGTCCATGGAACTGTAAACCTCATTTCGATCAGATCGAAAATAAATGAACTCTACCTTTTTTTGTCTCCTTACCCTTTCTTTGACAAACCAAACCCTCAACTGGGACTGACCTACCTTTGAAATAATGGTTCAAGTAACCATCACCATGGCTATGAAATTATCTTGCAAATCCATCTCAATCAATGTACTCCACCTCTTGGCAATAAAATTCGGCAAGTCTTATCAATTTTCTTACCGTTATCATAAAATAATTTATTTTGTCCATGACCGATCATAACTAATGGTGTTTTTATTAATAATAGTGCGTTATGATATAATCTTAACAAAACTAATATAATAGTTGAAACGCTAACTTGATGTTTAAGGATTACTTCCGTTGGGCCTTTGTGTAAAAAAACATTGCACATTTTAATGTTGATAAGATGATGTTAAATGACACCGACCTCACCATACCTAAAATTTCTAAGAGTAACTCTCCATCCATCGCCTACTCCCTATTAGAAATTCCCTTCCCGCTTCCCTAACTAGAGATATCATTAACGGCACTTGATCTTTCACTTCAACTTATAACTATGCTTCTGCTCGCTCCCAATTTGCATTTTGTCTACTCTGATAATATACAAACGTTCTACTACTGATACCTTAACCTCCAAGGTGTTCTTTCCCGTTCACTCCACAAAAACTTACTAACTCATAGCTTTAAATAACTAGGTCAATCAACTCCAATGACCCCCTAATGTCCCTTGTCCACATTGGAACCCTCGATTCCTATTACAATAGGTTGGGTATACTTCCTTACCTCAATGTTTTTATCATTTCTATAATGTAGATTGGATCATCAAAACACGTTCCTTTATCAAAGATACCTCTCGTAGTTTAGGATCCCTTTAAAAATATCCCCGAAAAGTTAATCCTCTCCCATCATCAAATAGAGAAAGAACCTATTTCCAATGCTATTTCCATACCCTTTACTGTAAACCTTCAATGCTAGGGCACAAACCACCCCTAATCACATATTGGGTGTAGAGAACACCACTACTACACCACCTTCTCGTTACTAAGATTATCATCGCAAATCACAACGAACCACTCCTTCGTGTGATCAGAATCCATAAATTACATGTCCACTCCATTTTATGCTAGAAAGCTGCCTTGTAAATATCCTCCTCTCATTCTCACAACTAATCATGACTCGCTCACGTTTTAGTCATAATAAGGAAGCACTTTTCTCCACTATTACTACTGGTCGTTGATTGACATTATCCTGCTCCTATTAGTTCCCTGTTCGCTCAATAACCCATCCTCATTTTGGATATTACTCAAGGAGACAACATTCTTGAATACTCAATAGGTTAAAAAACTTTGGTGTTTACTTCCATGACACCTCTATTTTCCACAACAAATTAAATCCATGAGATCCCTCAAGGAGGGTTCAACGTTAGTTCCCACTTCCGGGAGAAACTAATTTCTTACGTAGGTCGTAACGCAACACCAACTCCCCAAAAAAATACAAGTGCCCTTTACTATCAGAAAAAAACTCCATGTTACTATAATCCTCTTTGGTATAATCATTTATATACGTAAAAAAGTGTGCGAAGAACTCTTCCCGGGCCTAAGCACAACTATTCAACACAAATCCCAACCCCAAAAATGGCATATAAAATACTACCCATGGTAGTCGATATAAGTGTACACGTAGCTACATACACAAGCTTAGTACTAATACAATGATATTTCATCAAAAGTCAACAAAGTTGATGAAACTAAGTCCACCCAACAAACCATCACGTCTCTATAATCATGATATAAAGTAACTCTTACTTTCTTGGGTGTTCACATATACCTCATAATTATATTACACACACACATTACTAAAAGAGAAATGAAAAATACTTGGTGTCTAAGCAACACTCACGCATGTGGTCCATAAATATACCCATGACCATCCCCCGAAGGTATCCCAAAATTTGGTTACCACTAATGCATCTGATAATTAGGTCATCCCCACTTACCATGAACATAACTTCTTCCTCTAAAGGAAATATCAAAATGAAGGCCCCATAGGCGGCCCAGCTGACCTTACTTTTTTGGTCAGTTCTACTATATTTTTCCCGTTTGCCCTATCTCGATAGGTTGTGTATCCCTCGAACAGTATTTTCATGTCCCTCCGAGGCAAAACAGATCACATTGTCCAATCATAGAAACCTCTCGGGGGTCTGTTCCCCCATTGTGGTTCCTTCTACTGCCGAGGTCCCTCTAATCGGGTCAATGCTACATCTTCTCTACTTCTTGGTCCCAATTAGGCCTCTGTCATCTATATCTTAGGGACTCTATCCCTATAATAGCTATAATTCTCCTATTGATGTAGGAGTGAGACTTCAACCACTTGAGTACAAGTGGTGAAAAATGGGTTACTCAGTAATATTTGTCAAACCTTTCACATAAGGTTTACTACCAACACCAAAAAGTCTTTCTCATAATGAGCTGATAATGTGAACCTCCATCTTTTCTTATGTATCACTCTCTCCCGGTGTATAAAGACAATGATAGTCAAACTCCTCCTCATATTGTCTCCCTCGTGGTCACTTAGAGGATATCTCTAAAACTTAATTTTAAACACTATCCCGGATGGTGAGAAAATGCATTTTACTTCGAACCATATGCTAGACACTTGCTAATGGTCTCATGCTTAAAAGTACCTAACTCATAACTGAAGTCGACCTCTTGCATGGGATATCTCGCAAGCGATATCGAAACAAGTAACACTCCTGATACACTTGGTCGATTCGAGTCATTCATTAGGATAAGTGGCATGAAAGCCCTTAAACAGTCATCATTATAAATAATACAAACTCTGAATGATAAGCTCTAAAGTAGTAAAAAACACAACATAAAAAAATAACTGACGCACTCAAGATCCTTAGGACACTAGAAACTGGAATTCTCTTATACCAAATGTAACACCATGTAAAATCTAATACAGGTTGATCAGGCCTAAATTTCATAATACGAGAGTCATAACACTTGAATATCATTCTAAGAATGACCTAGTACAACAGACCTAAATGTAATAAATATAAGGTTATGAAGAAATGAAGAAATAACTCTGATACTATACAAATCAATAAAATATACAACATACATGCCACGAATATGTACTATACTGAAACTACCTCAAATAGAGTAGAAAAATAAATCGAAATGCATGTCAGGACACTTATATCATAAAGAACATCAAGAGGATAATGATAGCGAAACTGATCCTGGTTGAGATAGTATAGATGATCTGGGTCATGAAACGTCATATCGATAATGTTAACAACAAGTCTAAGATGAATAAGAGTATAATTATAATTGAAATAAACCATAACTATACACATGCCTCTCACATTTTAGTGTCTTTTAGATTTATCCCACCCAACAATCCTAATATCCCAAACACCAAGGTCCCTATCCAAATTGAACCCACAATTAAGACTTACTATGCACATTTGATGATTTTGAAGTATAAGAGTCACATAAGTAAGCCAAAATAATGAAGGCTTATCCTTATAGCCCCCAGGGATCACTCACTCATACTAAGTATAGTCTTAGGCCATCCTGCATTTAAGATCTCTTCCAGAAAAGGAATAAATCATCACATATACCCGTCAATTATATAACATACCCTACCCAAGGTTATATAAAAGAAATCTCCCATAATCCCTCTCGGACATTCGTACCTAGACGTATGACCTAGGGGTAAAAATTATCTATGGAATTTCTTCTACTCACTGAGTTACCATAGTAGTTCGCACTTTACTTGCCTGAAACAACCCGCCTAATAAGATACTGGGCGATCACTCCAATATTAAATTAAAACAGGAGTCACAAATGGATCATCCTTAACATCACTGTCGAAAATCCATTTAATTACTAATATCCTATTAGGTGGCCGTAAAAAAACTTTTATCTAACTACTCTTTTTAGTGCACAAATTAAAACATTCACAATTAAATGCGTAATGAACTGAAATGGAAATGAAAGGAACGAAAATAACCGAACACTCGGTCCAAATATACAACCATATCGAATGCTGAACTGAAAGAATAAATAAATGCAATTGAGCCATTGGCTCGAGTGTTTATACAATATCTCCTATCTAGAGTACAAAGAAAGAAACGTCTACCGATAACCTGCAAGCATCCACAGCTGCTGCAGCAGACGTCTGACCCGAAAGAGTTTCATCCAGGCGTCCCTGTGTCTAGACACCTATACATATATAGTATAGAGAGAGAAAGGAGAGTAGACAAACGGGTCAGAGCCCGAATGTTTAGAAAATATTTTGCAAGTCCATAAATGCTTTATTTTTAGAAAATAGTTTTATCTCATAATTAAATTGGTATCGCACTCCCATGAGATACCCCTCACCTCTCCACTAACAGTGCACACCTAGCGCATCCCTCTAAACATCCTAGTCAAGCTATCCTGCTAAACTAGTCTAATACCCCACCACTATCTAACCTAGATAGTCAAACAGATGTACTAAGGGCTAAACTTCACTCTAATCTCGACGCTATGCCATGTTCGTGCGTGGGGTGTGTCGCGAAGCGAAATCCAAACAAGGAATCCCCCCGATACACTACTATGCAGCAAGGTCGATCTTTGAGATCCGCCAGTCCCTCAGTACAGAAAGATATATAATATATATATACCATAAACATTTAATGATATAAGATCACTAAGGATTAAACTTCTCCCCAGTCTCAACACAGTGCCATATTCGTGCGTGGGGTGTCTCGCGAAGCGAAATCCAAACAAGGACCCCCCCCCCCGATACACTACTATGCGGCACGGTCGATCGTCGGGATTCATTAGACCCTCGGCACCCAATTTATACATATACATACATCTACAATATACTTCCGGATAATATAAATATCTCCCGGATTGAGGATTACTTGATATATAAAGTATTTATATATACTTATCCTTTTCATTTCAAAAAACTTCCATTTCCCTTCTCATATCCAGGAAATGTATTTATAAAAGCCAATTCATTATCATGAATTTCTTTAACAAACCATATACTTTTTGAAAGCCAATTTTATTAACATAAAAAGCTTTTCCTTTATCAGTTATCCCATTTCCCTTTTTATACTCAGGAAATGTATTCAAAGACATTTTCATTATCATAAAAATGCTTTGATCAAAACATATGCTTCCACGTCCCTTCTTCCATCCGGGAAGTGTTACCGAAGCCAAATTATATATAACCCATTTCCCTTCCTATATCAAGGAAATGTAATTAAAGAAAATCCATTATTATGAACTGCTTTAATATAAACGCGTTCTAAGACCGCCCGTCCGGATTTCTCCACTGTGCGCGCCCCTAAATGGCTATCATCTTCCAGGGCCTCCAAGACAACCTGGGATCCTATAACGAAAGACGTCGGGAAGCGACCATGTGCCTGCGGGATAGTCAAGACCACACCCGGAATCTCCTAACCAGCACAGAAAATATAACAACAAACGCTCACATGGCCTATAGGACTATATCCACCCTGCATCATTAGCCAGGGGGCTTCACCATACGAACGCAACTTCCCTTATGATAGCGATTTAGAGAGGTGTGTAATCCATATTTTATTAATTAAGAAAAACATTTATTTTTCCATTTTGAAAATATTCATTTATATATTTTCAAAATCATTTCCATCATCATATATATATACCTAAAACACACAGTATATACATATCCTATATTTTCTTCCTAGAATATATATAACCGGCCTTAGTGGCCTATAGCATCTAGCGATGACTAAATATCCCAAAGATTCCCTCCAGGAATCGTAATCATGCTTTCATGGTTGCATGATTCTAAATCCAAAGTATTTCTTACTTTAATAATCACTATATACTTCAATCCTATTCTAAGGATTTTATTGGATATCTCCAATGATACTATTCTCCTCTAAGTGAAGCATATATATATATATATACCCCCAAATTATCCTAATTGGTAATTCAACTCCCCATACTCTTAAAGGGAGAAAACTAGAAATTCTGACCTAAGCGAATCGATTTGCCCCTTTAGCGAATCGATTCGGGTGGGCGAATCGATTCGGTTCCCAATCCAAATCGATTCGGAAAGTATTCTGCAAACAGGTCTGTAAATGGCGAATCGATTCGGTCTGTACCCGAATCGATTCGGCCCATTGCAGAGACCCAATTCCCCTTAGGCGAATCGATTCGGCCTGTACCCGAATCGATTCGGCCTGTTCGAGGGTCACGGTTTGGGAGATTTCTCAAACTCCAAAATACCCATAAATCAATCCAAATTCATTTCCATGGTTTCTACTCTACACCAAAAATCATCCCAAACATCTACACAATAATTTCTTGCCTTTATTTTTCCAATTCCCGATTTGATTTCCGAGTTGGTACTTTCAACCCGGAGCTGTCATCTTGTAAAAATCATATCAAATCGTAGAAAATTTAGAACAATACGCGGTCAGCGCCCACACGACCGTATCGAAACGATCTACAACTTTTGTGTTTTGACCGAAAGATAAATCATTCTTTTCCTAGTCAAAAATGACCCTAAAGGCTGCGGGTTACTATTCATCACCTTCTTCGAGAAGGTTTCAGCCATTAAAGCTTCTCCCAAGCTTTTGACGCATCACCCAACGTCCTACAACCTCAACCAATTACAAATACACCTATATTAAGGGTTCTAAACATCCTAGAACCCGGAATCATCAATAAATTTCAATTAAAACCTAAGTTTCTCCAATTTACCATTTTTAGGGGTTTATTCGTTTTAACTCCCAAAAACCCGTTTTATCCACGAATACCCAACCCAAAATCATTAGGGTTTGTTATACCAACAATGATATGAGATATTTATGCATAAAAACAAATAAAGCAAGTAAACACTTTCCTCGTGGATAAAATCCGACGACCTCGAGCCGAATCCCGTGGAGGCTGGCCGGAATCTCCCCCTTTTTTCCTCTTTTCTTCCTCCTCTCTCTCTTCTCTCTCTTTCTCTTCTTTTCTTTCTCTTTTTCTCCCTCTCTTCCTCTTTATATATAGAGAAAAGGATTTTAACCCTTTAAAACCCAAAAACGACTCGTTTACCCAATTACGAGTTGCTTTTACCTCTAAAATTACCCGAAACTCAATTTCGACAATCGGACACTCTTTTCCGACTATCTCGGACATTCCGAGACTCGTGGCGCAGTCAAAATTTCCATCCGAGGTACTTGACCGCAAATCACTATTCTAATCCAAAATAATTAAATGCGGTGTTCTACTCAAAATCTCACTTCTTTTGTCGCTATACTCCGTGACGACATATAAATAAAATATCTCGACCTATATGGTCCCAAAATAATTTATAACACCCTTCGAAAATCATCAAATCCTCGAAAATCCCAGAAATCACTATTTCGAGAAATTCTCCAAATTCCAAATTATACTTAATTATAGAATTTAATCATCTCCAAAAGGGCGGGTTATTACATACTCCCCCGCTTACAACAGAATTTCGTCCTCGAAATTCAGATGTAACTTACTCCCTCTAACTAGGATTACTACAAATCCTAAAAACCTCAAGGAAAAAAATACTAACCTAATGGTTCCTGAGCGTACACTATGCGGCTACCGCAATCATAAGTAACTCTAATACGTCACTCAATACCCATCCTCTAAAATGCCTCTTGGCATGGATTTCAATCTCGTATACTACTCCCATCTTAGCTAGGCGGTACATCAAACTACCTTACCAAGGTGCCCATACACCTTTCTAACTTGTGCATATCAGCACAAACGTTACGAACGTCTGACACGCACCACTCTCTCCCAATAAGGATCTCCTTTTCTCGGTGTAATACTCACCTATGGGTCCTCCGAACCCGCGCATTTCAATACTCCTAACCTCGGCGCTGCTAATACTAGCGAACCTATATCCTAAAAATTCTACGATATAAGCGTTACCCTACCTACACGAAACTAATATAATCCTAAGTATGTCCTTAGTGCCCAAGGCCTCTCTCAACTCCCGACAATTGCTTGGTTTCATGCGTGGGACGTCTCGTCAAGGCGAAATCCAAACAAGGAACCCTCCCGTTACACTACTCCCTCGCGTAGTCGGTCATCGAGATATAACGACCCAAGGCACAGAAGCGGGACGTCTTAAATCCTACCAGGCTAGCCTACGAACGCATTCCTACTATCTTATCCTTCCGCCCATACAGAAGGAAACCTAACTAATCAAGTGCCCACTTTCTGTAGAAAGTGTCACGAACATCATACCCAAAATTGTATCTCCTCAAAATTTGCCTTTTCATTAAGGCTGGTTATATTCCTCAACCCAATTTCTCCAAATTTGCCATCTTATTAAGGCAGGGATATCATCCTCAAATCAAATTCTCTAAGTCCCACTCCACCCAACTACTTGTGGTGAGAGGACCAATTTAGTGCTTTTCCATAGCACAATATCTCCATAAGTATATCAACATCATGTGGCTCATAGCCTATAGTGGTTCATCCACACTATAAGACCTTTCCACAAAATCAACCTCCTTGCATCCCATAACAGCTCCCCACTCCCGACGCCGTTAAGAGTCATGTGTGGAGTGTCTCGCAAAGCGAAATCCAAACAAGGAACCCCTCCACACATTAACCCTTGACTTCGTTGGTTGTGGAGTTCCGTTATTTCAACATGCAACCGGGATAACCCTATCCCCTAATCCAACAAAAAGGTGATCTGAACTCCTATCTCTAACTAAGAGTCATACCACCCTGCGCTCGCACTCATTTAGTCCTTGCGCAAGCAATAATGAGCTAAATCTTACCGCTCAACAACGATTCTGTGGGCCTTAAATTATATCTATAAGGTTGCCACATATACCATCCAAAATAAGGAAGCCTCTGCTCATCGAGGTTCCATAAATCCTAAATAACAAAGGTGTACTCAACCTGTATCAAGGTGAGACACCACAATAACAACCTGTTCCCTCCAGGAACTACGGACACGATAGATTTGCCATCGTTAGCCTGCTATCGCTCCGTTACACCATATACCGTATACGTATATATATACAAAATCTAATCACCCGCCTCTATGGCAAATGAAGGGAAATAAAATTCCGCTATTGCGGAAAACACATAGTCATACATTAAAATGTTATCGAGACCGCCACAACTCAAAATACACACACGAGTCTAGGGCTAACTAATACCGCGACTTTATCTAGTCACGCCAAATACTCACACCATATACCTCTGCTGAACCTTAGGCGAATAATTCCCAAAGCTGCATTCTTCTCATCGTGCTGATTCATGGGGACTCACGGTTAGAACTATCCGTAAGATCCCTTTCTAATCCTTATCTCCACGGGGAAATCCAACTTTAGTACCACACTCTATTACGGCGGCACTATGGTACTCGTAACTACTATGCTTTAGTAGTCATTGAGATAATTCTTAACAATTACCATAGAGAGAGTGACCTCTACTAAGGTACTCATCCCAACCTTCTACCAGCTGCACCAGCTAAGCCTCACCTCCTGCTGCCATCAAACGAGCGCGCAAAAGATTTCTATAATCTTCTAATATGGCAGGAGAACAAAATCTCACAATAGAAATCAACAATCCTAGTCCTGAGGCTCTATAACAAATGAGAGCAACGCTGAAAGCGTAGTACGTCCGCACAGATTCCTAAGGACACTAGAACCTGATGCTCTGATACCATCTGTAACAACCCGCCTAATAAGATACCGGGCGATCACTCCAATATTAAATTAAAACAGGAGTCACAAATGGATCATCCTTAACATCACTGTCGAAAATCCATTTAATTACTAATATCCTATTACGTGGCCGTAAAAAAACTTTTATCTAACTACTCTTTTTAGCGCACAAATTAAAACATTCACAATTAAATGCGTAATGAACTGAAATGGAAATGAAAGGAACTAAATTAACCGAACACTCGGTCCAAATATACAACCATATCGAATGCTGAACTGAAAGAATAAATAAATGCAATTGAGCCATTGGCTCAAGTGTTTATACAATATCTCCTAGCTAGAGTACAAAGAAAGAAACGTCTACCGATAACCTGCAAGCATCCACAGCTGCTGCAGCAGACGTCTGACCCGAAAGAGTTTCCATCCAGGCGTCCCTGTGTCTGGACACCTATACATATATTGTATAGAGAGAGAAAGGAGAGTAGACAAACGGGTCAGAGCCCGAATGTTTAGAAAATATTTTGCAAGTCCATAAATGCTTTATTTTTAGAAAATAGTTTTATCTCATAATTAAATTGGTCTCGCACTCCCATGAGATACCCCTCACCTCTCCACTAACAGTGCACACCTAGCGCATCCCTTCAAACATCCTAGTCAAGCTATCCTGCTAAACTAGTCTAATACCCCACCACTATCTAACCTAGATAGTCAAACAGATGTATTAAGGGCTAAACTTCACTCTAATCTCGACGCTATGCCATGTTCGTGCGTGGAGTGTGTCGCGAAGCGAAATCCAAACAAGGAACCCCCCCGATACACTACTATGCAGCAAGGTAGATCTTTGAGATCCGCCAGTCCCTCAGTACAGAAAGATATATAATATATATATACCATAAACATTTAATGATATAAGAGCACTAAGGATTAAACTTCTCCCCAGTCTCAACACAGTGCCATATTCGTGCGTGGGGTGTCTCGCGAAGCGAAATCCAAACAAGGAACACCCCCGATACACTACTATGCGGCACGGTCGATCGTCGGGATTCATTAGACCCTCGGCACCCAATTTATACATATACACACATCTACAATATACTTCCGGATAATATAAATATCTCCCGGACTGAGGATTACTTGATATATAAAGTATTTATAAATACTTATCCTTTTCATTTCAAAAAACTTCCATTTCCCTTCTCATATCCAGGAAATGTATTTATAAAAGCCAATTCATTATCATGAATTGCTTTAACAAACCATATACTTTTTGAAAGCCAATTTTATTAACATAAAAAGCTTTTCCTTTATCAGTTATCCCATTTCCCTTTTTATACTCAGGAAATGTATTCAAAGACATTTTCATTATCATAAAAATGCTTTGATCAAAACATATGCTTCCACATCCCTTCTTCCATCCGGGAAGTATTACCGAAGCCAAATTATATATAACCCATTTCCCTTCCTATATCAAGGAAATGTAATTAAAGCAAATCCATTATTATGAACTGCTTTAATATAAACGTGTTCTAAGACCGCCCGTCCGGATTTCTCCACTTGCGCGCCCCTAAATGGCTATCATCTTCCAGGGCCTCCAAGACAACCTGGGATCCTATAACGAAAGACGTCGGGAAGCGACCATGTGCCTGCGGGATAGTCAAGACCACACCCGGAATCTCCTAACTAGCGCAGAAAATATAACAACAAATGCTCACATGGCCTATAGGACTATATCCACCCTGCATCATTAGCCAGGGGGCTTCACCATACGAACGCAACTTCCCTTATGATAGCGATTTAGAGAGGTGTGTAATCCATATTTTATTAATTATGAAAAACATTTATTTTTCCATTTTGAAAATATTCATTTATATATTTTCAAAATCATTTCCATCATCATATATATATATCTAAAACACACAGTATATACATATCCTATATTTTCTTCCTAGAATATATATAACCGGCCTTAGTGGCCTATAGCATCTAGCGATGACTAAATATCCCAAAGATTCCCTCCAGGAATCGTAATCATGCTTTCATGGTTGCATGATTCTAAATCCAAAGTATTTCTTACTTTAATAATCACTATATACTTCAATCCTATTCTAAGGATTTTATTTGATATCTCCAATGATACTATTCTCCTCTAAGTGAAGCATATATATATATATATATATATATATATATATATACCCCCAAATTATCCTAATTGGTAATTCAACTCCCCATACTCTTAAAGGGAGAAAACTAGAAATTCTGACCTACGCGAATCGATTCGGAAAGTATTCTGCAAACAGGTCTGCAAATGGAGAATCGATTCGGTCTGTACCCGAATTGATTCGGCCCATTGCAGAGACCCAATTCCCCTTAGGCGAATCGATTCGGCCTGTACCCGAATCGATTCGGCCTGTTCGAGGGTCACAGTTTGGGAGATTTCTCAAACTCCAAAATACCCAAAAATCAATCCAAATTCATTTCCATGGTTTCTACTCTACACCAAAAATCATCCCAAACATCTACACAATAATTTCTAGCCTTTATTTTTCCAATTCCCGATTTGATTTCCGAGTTGGTACTTTCAACCCGGAGCTGTCATCTTGTAAAAATCATATCAAATCGTAGAAAATTCAGAAAAATACGCGGTCAGCGCCCACGCGACCGTATCGAAACGATCTACAACTTTTGTGTTTTGAACGAAAGCTAAATCAATTCTTTTCCTATTCAAAAATGACCCTAAAGGCTGAGGGTTACTATTTATCACCTTCTTCGAGAAGGTTTCAGCCATTAAAGCTTCTCCCAAGCTTTTGACGCGTCACCCAACGTCCTACAACCTCAACCAAATACCAATACACCTATATTAAGGGTTCTAAACATCCTAGAACCCGGAATCACCAATAAATTTCAATTAAAACCTATGTTTCTCCAATTTACCATTTTTAGGGGTTTATTCGTTTTAACTCCCAAAAACCCGTTTTATCCACGAATACCCAACCCAAAATCATTAGGGTTTGTTATACCAACAATGATATGAGATATTTATGCATAAAAACAAATAAAGCAAGTAAACACTTGCCTCGTGGATAAAATCTGATGACCTCGAGCCGAATCCCGCGGAGGCTGGCCGGAATCTCCCCCTTTTTTCCTCTTTTCTTCCTCCTCTCTCTCTTCTCTCTCTTTCTCTTCTTTTCTTTCTCTTTTTCTCCCTCTCTTCCTCTTTATATATAGAGAAAAGGGTTTTAACCCTTTAAAACCCAAAAACGACTCGTTTACCCAATTACGAGTTGCTTTTACCTCTAAAATTACCCGAAACTCATTTCGACAATCGGACACTCTTTTCCGACTATCTCGGACATTCCGAGACTCGTGGCGCAGTCGAAATTTCCATCCGAGATACTTGACCGCAAATCACTATTCTAATCCAAAATAATTAAATGCGGTGTTCTACTCAAAATCTCACTTCTTTTGTCGCTATACTCCGTGGCGACATATAAATAAAATATCTCGACCTATATGGTCCCAAAATAATTTATAACACCCTTCGAAAATCATCAAATCCTCGAAAATCCCAGAAATCACTATTTAGAGAAATTCTCCAAATTCCAAATTATACTTAATTATAGAATTTAATCATCTCCAAAAGGGCGGGTTATTACATTGCCCCCTTAATCGAATCCCCCTTAATACATTTTCCATGAGTACTCACATATGATATGCATCACACAAAATCATAACAAACAATATCCATCGCAATCTTCTAATTGAAATCTCCATTTGTAATTATTCATGACAATGCAATCCAATTGCGAATGGGAAAATCCTTCCATTATTACAAATTTTAAGACATAATAACTAATGAGTACATTATTTATACCCAAATATAAGACCTGTTAACTCTGCTGCATCATAATTATTAGGACTTTAGATTCATTTTTGTCATTTAGAAGAAAAATGCAAGATTGAAAATAATTTGAGTTAATAATGCAATGTAGAAAATGTGTTTCTCGGTAAACTCATGTTGTATACTCATGACCTTAAATATTCATATTTAATATCTTGTGAAAGGTTTATTTTGAGTATTTTCATGGTTTACGATGCCAATGCAAAGTCTGGAAGAAAATTGGGCAAGAAACAACTTCATATACACTTTTAGGCACAAAATGTAAATTCAGATAACTAATTTGGGATGCAGACAATTCATAGAAATTGTATGACTTGAATCAAAGGAGGCATGGGTTCAAATGATGTGTCAATCGGAGTTACACGAATTGTGCGATGTTCAAATCCAAAAGAGAGTCTAAATCAAAGCCTCGGGTTATAGCCAAAATTAAATCCCGTGACTGACCACTATTAAATTATTTTCGGCATCAAAATGAGGGTCACATCAGGTGTTTCGTTGCATCATTTGGAAGTCGTATGTGAAAGATATGGAGATTTGTATGTATTGTGAAATTAAGGAAAACTTGGAAAACAGTACAACTTATATATTTTTTTCACTCTAAATTAATTGAGCCACATGGTGGCTCAGTGTTAATAATTGTTTTGCATCCCCGAGTTGGCCTGAGTTTGATTCACAGTAGGGGAGGGATTTATCCCCATTTTTTTATTAATTCTTTCAATGCGCCACATGGATGTCCGTAATGGGCCCACGTAACAGCGCTTTGGGCCATTCGATCAAGCAACCGTACATGCAGCCCCCCGCACTGGATGCTCCTCTATGCACGCGTGTCCTACTATAGTGACCTGACCGAGATTCCAATTTTCCTTATTTCCACATTATACCCTTAACTTTTATTTTATTTATTCAAACCTCCATAATTTCTCCTTTATTCCTCCTTTTATTCACTTCTTTTAAAAAAAGAAATCAAATTAACTGTTTTTCTCCCATCCTATATTATCAGCAACCCCCACTCTTTTAATAAAATATTCTCTTGCATATACTTTTTTTTTCTTATTTTATTTATTTAACCATCCTTTTCTAAAATAAGAAAAATGCCCTCAAATCCTAATTTCTACCTATAAAAGAGATCTTTGGTCTTCATTTTGAGAGGAATTTTGAGAGCCAAAAATAGAGAGAAGGACATAATTTGGGAAAAATTAATTTTACAGCACTAAAATATTTGTGTCTTAGTTTTGAGTGTTCATGAAACTATTTCTACGCAAATTTGGGAGGAGCATAGTGTATTAATACTCAAGTCTTGGACTCGAAATTTTGTAAGTGGATTTTATTAATGAGAATTATTATTTCATCTTGCAATATTTATGTTTCAATAATGACGTGTGAATAATTTTATTTCTAGGATTAAGTGAAGTGTATCATGATTAATTAAAATTTCTTATTAATTTAATTCAGTATTAATTCTGGACGTGTGTTAATTAAAATAAAATTTTGGTATTCACTTTAAACTGCATGAGAGTGTCATTTAAATCTTCAAAATTAATTGATAAATCACATTTTAAGTATTTATTTGTGTAATAGATGATGGGCTATATGTACATTAAATTGTTTGACATCTCATGCTTAAATGCTACATTAAAACTTAAAATTGATATTTTCGAGGAAATAGGGATTTAAGCCATCTAATTTAAGAGAGGTTAAAATATTTTGTGAACAATTACTATCATATATTCAACAATGTATGCGACTTGAGTCGGTGCATTTTGAGTTATAAATTCGGGAATATGAAATATCATAATTAAAATTGATAAATGGATCCAACATCCTAGTTTTCTTTCATATGTGGTTGTATAATTTGTAGAGATTTTATTTATTTACTCTTGTTTTAATTTATAACTCAATTATATTTATACACTCATTTTGTCTCATTGGAATGTCGATAATTTATAAAAATGGACCAATTCTCAATGTGCTCAACCGTACTTATACTCACTATATTCCAATAGCCAGTGCACTTGCGGTAATTTTATCATTTAAAATTTGACAACAAGTTTTTGGCGATGTTGTTGAGGATTTATGTTGGTTTAAAAATTATTAACTTTAGGACTATTTTAAATAAAAATAATAAAAAAAATTCCAATATCATTTTTTGTATTATTTTGAGAAAATAAAAAAATAAGAAAGTTATTTAAAATCAGATTAAGTTTTTGTTGATAAATAGAAGTTTTGACACTAATTATATCACAAAAATATCTACAAATTTAAAAAATCCAAAAATAATAAAACAATAATTTGAAAATTTCCAGATTCCATATTTTCAATTTGGACAAAAAAAAAAGAAAAAAAAATCTTATTAAAAAAGAATAATAATTCCAGTAGTGTATAATTTTATTTTTTCAGTATATATAGAAATATATATTTTATTGTATGCTAGTTGTTTTATTATTTGCTTCTTTTTCTTTTTCGTGCCAAACTACATCGTTCGTGCACATGTCATGATTTTTTATTTAATATTTTTGTGTCGCACTTTACGTTTAATTTAATTGTTTTGTGTTTTATTTGAGGAACACATTCATTCAAAAAAAGTGGCAAAAAAGTGACGAGAAAATCTTGAAAAAATAAGTAATCATGTGAGACTGTTAAATATACTTGTGCAATCTTGCCATGTGCACAAGTTACTCACGGAGACGACTAAAATGTAGGTAACGTTTGCATACAATTAATGTCAAATAAAACTCCGCTCTAGTATAAAGAAGTGATCGTAAAATGTCCATGTCGAAGGTACATTTTGTGTGCTCCTTATTGGGACTTATTTTTGCAAATTTCAATAAGCATGTTGCCTAAATTTGATTTAAGAGAAAAAACCCAATTACAAGATAAGGTGAGAATTTCATCACCGTTCCTTGGCTCGAATAAAAAACTTGATGAGCATTGAAATGTCTGTGCTACGTGTGAATGTATGACTCAATTACAAGTCGGTCTCTTAAGTAGTAAAACCGGATAAGATGGGATCGAATCCTCAGGGAATAGCGTACTCCCAATGAGAATAGGGGTGGTTTCTTAACTCTAGGTTTTGACTCGTAAGAAGAAACAAAAGCTTATGCTTTCTTACTTGAAGTGATTTCTAAATACCGAGACAATTTAAGAAATGAAAATGAAAGTTAAACTAATTTATGCAAATACCGAATTTAGTTTTGAAACATTTTGGAAACGGAGGTTGGGATTCAATCCCCTGTACCCTAGGATTTTTATGATGAATGAAAACTCTTGGAATTAATCAATTAATTGAAGGAAAAGTGTCAAATTGACTCGAAGCACCAAATATGTTTGGATGTTAACCCACGCAATATTTGGTCACCAAATTGGTATGTATGATTGATATATTAGCCGACACATATAATGCATCCTCAAATACTCGGGTTGCTTTGAATAGAACAAGTTAAGAGATATACAAGATTATTCCCAATCAATATATCAACCTCGATGAATTAATTATTTAATTACTACAAATTTAACATTCAAAGTTGAAAACCCTAGGCTGGGTTCATGTTCCCCAACCTATGAAAGAATTTAGCTAGGCATGAAAACTATTTCTACACAAATTATACTAATCTTGTAGGAATTTTTATCAAAATATAAATAAAAGACGAGTTGAATTAACATACCAATCGATAAGAAACCAATATGCATGAGCAAAGAACTTCAAACAAAACAAGAATTTTAGAAATTGAAGGAACTCCTCTTTATTGATTTTCAAATGCTGAATTTACCACCTGTTTGTAACTCCATTAAGTATAAATGAATTCCATGATTAATAATATAAGAAGTATATCAAAATAGACTCATAATTTCCCTGTTTAAGGACTCAAAAATGGCCAAGAGGCTAAGTCCAGCCCTAACTAATTTAGCTACAAAATAGGAAAAGATAAAAATTCTAGCAACAAACTGAACCTATAGAACAAACCGAACTCCTTGGACCAAACCTATTGAAAAAGAGAATTAATTCGCTCAAAAACCGAACCGATTCGGTTTTTATTTCTGGTCTGGCACTTAACAACTGCATGAATATTTTTCTTTTTACATTTTCGAACTCGAAACTTTGCACAATCTTAAAAGTGGTGTGAATTCTTCACCGGGATACGAAATGAGGTGTTGTTTCTCTCTTATGTTCTCTTGAACTCGAGGTCTATGATTTCCATGTTAGCGTTTTCTTTGAGTTTTGGCTTATTAATTACCAATTTTCCCTTGACTATCCTTTGCTGCCTTATCTTCCTCGTTCTGTGCTATTCTCTTCCATTAACTTGCACGAATTATAGCTGTAGACACATGAGAGATACACAAAACAAGAAACACTTGCCAAAAAGGTTACTTGTAATTAATATAAGCTAAGTTTGGGATAAATGTGATATTTGAGAACATAAAAATACCAAAATTAGAGGGATAAATATAAAATATTAATGCCGAATAAACCCCCTAACTTAAGATGGTGCTAGTCCAGAGCAATGTAATAAAGTTAAAAATAGGGCCCATAAATGCCATTTATTAACCAAGGGATAGAATACCTATTTTATGGACATGCGTTTGCACCGAGTGAACGAAACAAGCCGTTAAACTCCCGGGTTACCCTAGTAGGACGAGTGGTGTCTCGTGAGGGTTTGAAGTGGATTTATCCACGAAATTCACTTTGTACCACATGGCACGACTCAAGGAAAAATCAAAATAATTAAAAGTATACAATTAAAATTCCATATAAATAACATTTTTTTTATAAATATCAATTCATAGTGCATGTGTACAAGGCCAAAAATTAACCGTCAACATCCACCAATTGATTATAACGTTACTTTTTGAATATTCATTTTGATTTTAATTTCTCATGGGATACACTCACAAATGAATCACTCGGATTTCTCTCGGTATGTGTGAAAGTACGAGTAAATAAAATGAATATGAGTTCACGCACACTAATAAAAAGACATAAATTTTTATGTTGAATATATCTTATGAAAGGATTACAGTTGTTGGAAAATGAAAAAATATCATTCTTTATTTGGACCGATTTGTCTCATTATTTATATTTTTTTTAGATTTTTAGCTCTGAACATGGTGAATGACTTTGTTATTTGGAGTCAGTTATAATTTTGTACGGGTTAACGGTGTTTTGGGAGTTTATGGAATTTTTTGGAATTTTTGGAGTTAGAAAATTTTCTTGAGAAGGTCCGCGGGTACTTTTTTGGGCTTTTGCTCATTATTCTTTTTTTTTTAATTTCATTTTTTTCTATTTTTGTATTTTTTTATTACTCTTTTTTATTTGATTTGATCACTATTCTATTTTTCTACCCGTTATCTGTACCGTATGGATTGAAAAATTTTCATTTTTCATTTTTCACAACTTCGGGTCATTTTGGGTTTTTCGGGTTAACAAACAAAAGGGGTATGCATTTTTGGCTCAAGTTGGTTTTCAAGTATTGGACATTTTTTGGGATTTCTAATATTTTTTTTGGTTGATAAACGATGGCCTAACTTCATGTGACCGAACATTAATCTAATTACCATATGCGTCTTGAGAATACTTTTTACTTTTATTTTTAAGACACTTCTAGGCACATTTTCAAAGTTAAATCTCCACTCATTTCCTGTAACCGATCAAACCAAAGGATTTGAGATCTACGATGAATCATACATAATTGAAGTTTAGTTATTAAAACCCAAAGTATTGTTATTAACTCTCAAAATTAGAACGATTGGCTCAATAAGTTACCGGGTTTAAATTGCTACGCTTATTCATATAAGTCGCCAATTTTGATTCAATTTTCGTTCTAGATAAATTTTGTCTTAGTGAATGAAATTTTAAAAAAATAAGATTTGAAACAAAAAGTTTGTGATATTTTTATGGATTTTAAAGTCAAGTTGTTACTTATTTTAGGAAAAAAGTATTTTTGACTTTTTGAAAATTTTCAATTTTTCAAGGGCAAATACCATTCCTAGCAACTCTTTCTCTGTGGTGGAGTAGTTTAATTGTGGTTTAACTAAAGTCCGGCTAGCATAGGAAATAACATGGGCCTTTTTATCCTTACATTGCCCCAAAACAACCCTTACTGCATAGTCACTCGCATCACACATTAGCTCGAATGGAAGACTCCAATCCGGATCTTGCATGATAGGAGCAAAGACGAGCATACTCTTGAATTTATCAAATGCCTCTTGGCAAGCATCGCTCCACTCGAATGGGACATCCTTGGCAATTAAGTTACTTAAGTGTCTAGCTATGGAGCTAAAGTTCTTAATAAACCTACGGTAAAATCCCGCATCTCCAAAAAATGAGTGCATGTCGTTAAGTGACTTGGGTGGGGGTAGTTCGACAATGATTTCAATTTTTTCCCTCTCTACTTCAATCGCCTTGCATGAAACTATGTGGCTTAGATCCATTCCTTTAGTTACAATGGAATGGAATTTCTCCCAATTAAGCAATAGTTTGTTTCCACACAACGAGGAATTACTTTCTCAAGATTAGCAAGACAATGATCAAAAGAGGAGTGAAAATGCTAAAATCATCCATAACACCTCAAGACCTCTCTCAACCATGTCGCTAAAAAGACTCAACATGCACCTTTGAAAGGTCGTGGGTGAATTGCATAACCCAAATGGCCTCCTTTTATAGGCAAAAGTACAAAAAGGTCAATTGAAGGTAGCCATTTCCTGATCAAGTACGTCAACCTCTATTTGGTTATAACCAAAATAATCATCTAGATAATAATAAAATAGGTGGCCCGACAGTCTCTCGAGCATTTGATCCATGAATGGAAAATGGAGGTGATCTTTCTTAGTGCCGGCATTGAGTTTTCGATAATTAATGCAAATGCACCACCCGGTGGTGGTACGGTTTGGAATAAGTTCTCCCTTAGCATTCTCAATCACAACCATTCCCAATTTCTTGGGAAT
Source organism: Sambucus nigra (assembly GCA_949130495.1). NCBI lineage: Eukaryota > Viridiplantae > Streptophyta > Magnoliopsida > Dipsacales > Adoxaceae > Sambucus > Sambucus nigra. The sequence continues at coordinate 307,655,784 of OX422208.1, read as the reverse complement.
GACTTGGATTGGACTAACCCACTTACTATCCAAGATAGGATAGATTATGCCCAAATCTAATAACTTAACGATTTTCATTCTAACCACGTCTTTCATTAAACTACCATCATATAGCCAATCACCCAATCCATCATTTTTAACTTAAAATTGATTAGAGATTGGCCATAGGGTATCATATCGCTCATAGGAAAACTCCTAATGAGGATAGGATTAAAATCTATTACAATGCGGACTTCTCAAATCAGTTTCGTTTTTACATTTTTTATGATTTTTTATTTTTAATAAGTCTTCATACATGGAGGTAAAATTGGTATTTGAGGCAATAATCGCAGTTGGTCATCTTTTAAATTCTCCCTTGTCAAAAAGTAGGAGCTGTCTAATTAAGGAGATTATTTCGAAGATCCCGTTGTCATCAACCAATCTTAGGACACTATATTTAAAAAAAATTCCCCTCACCTAAATTAGATAATTTAAATGGCTTTATGTCAGCTTAGGTGTTATGTGGCTTTGAGTCAGATTATTTATTTTTACTTTCCTATATAAAATAAAAAAATAAAAAAAAGTTTGAGTGAGCAAGGTTTATGTAGAGTTGGTTTTAAGGTCTAGCATTCACGATACTAAAGGTCAATCTTCACATAAACCACCCTCGAGTTTCTAAAGGAATGAACCTACAACATGGTATCCTATGTTCCAAAAGAGACAATCTTTAGACGAGATGATAAGTAGACATTCTCAAATTACCATTCAATTCCAGCAGACCACCCAAAGTGTCATCCAATCGACCCAACAAAACTTGCAAGAAAACACTCAATTGATTTCTAAAATCGAGGTTCAAGTGAGCCAATTAGCTAACACATTAAGTGAGAGAAACAAAGTAATGTTCCTAAGCCAATTAGAACCTAATCTAAAAGGTACGATGCCTGGGGTCAATATTTTATTCAAGAAAACATGAGCATGTTACATACCCAAGAGAATTCGCAAGCCATCATCATGCTTAAGTTCGGTAAAGAAGTTGAGAATAACGTCTCGCCACCCACAAAGAGTGAATTCAAGAAATGTAAGGAGAAGGAAGATCCACCCTTAGATCCAAATTCCTCCCCTCCCTCATCTTCTGAGCCATCTGTGGAGACCTATGTCCTTAAAACTCCATTTCCTCAACATTTGGTGCCTAAAAAGGGTGCAAGAGGACATGATGTTGCAAATTAAGGATCTTTTCACCTTCAAGAAAACCACCAACATTCCTAAGAAAGACTTTCTCTTTGTGAAAGTTAGCTCAATTATCTTGTATCACCCGTCAAGTATAAGTATCCTCGAACACTGACGATATATATCAAGATAGGGGAGAACACTATCAAGAAAGCACTCCTAAATTTTGGGGAAAGTGAGAACCTTTTGTCGTGAACCACGTACTAGGAACTTAGTTTGTGGGAGTTAAATTCCACTAAGATGACATTGTCTTTAGACGGTCAATCCGTTAAGGTGCCTAGAGGTGCTGTAGAGGATGTTTTGATTAATGTGGGTGAGTTTGTCTTTCCTGTGGACTTTGTGGTCTTAGACACTCAACATGTACTAAACCCATCCACATAAATCCCCATCATCCTCGATCGACCCTGTTTGGCTACTTATTACATTGCCATTTTATGTCAGAGAAGGAAAGTGAACCTCTCATTTGTGAACATGACCATGGGTTTGAAGGTATTCAATTTAGAGAAGCCATTTTCTGATGAAGAAGAAAGTGAAGTCCATTATGTTTTGAAAGTGCATGATGTCACTACCCCACTCATTAGTGAACCATAAATTTGAATGCTTGGCCACATGATTTATCTTTACATATGAGTCTTAATGAATTTGAAGAAGGATTTGGGTCGATATAGGAGTGTGTCATTGTTGAAGTCCACTCGTCTTTGGACTAATTTCGTCACTTAGAGGAAAGCGTGTGGTACAATAGGATTGATCAATTCCTTCTATGTGAACGTAAACCCAAGCCTTTCGAGAGTATGCTGACACTTGAAGTTTTATCTATCAGTGACGAGATTGTTGGAAAAATCATTCGAGCATTTCCTTATGGTGATGCGTGCTTTATCACGTTGCAATTTCCTTTTCTATCTTGTCCATCGCCTTGGGCATTCGGGTGTTATGATGAGACCAAACACATAATTAAAGTATCTTCTGACTTAGAGTCCGATTTATTCATTCTCGATTTTGAGGGAAGCATAGACATAAAGCATCATTCAAGATTCCATGGTGAGAGTATGATCGAGTCTAATCATGTAAGCTACACTTTAACAGGGTATCCCCACAATCACACTTATTGCATTCATTGTGTACCCTCATGTATGCATATTATCTATTAGGTTAGCTCCCAATTGTTGCAGACTTTGGTTTATTAGGAAATACACATGATATCAAGTGGACGTTACTAACATAGGTTGATTTCCTAAGTAATATTATCTTTTTAATTCTTTACATTGTTTTCCTTTGTCCATATTTCTATTTGAACATACATTGAGGATAATATAAAATTTAGTTTTGGGGGGTAAGGATGCTATATAAAAAAATAAAAACAATTTTTTTTCCAAAATTACAATCTTTTTTGCAATATAATTGTGTTTTGGAACGATTTCTTAATATAGAATTAATTCACAAATCTCTCAACTTATAAACTTTTAACACACAACCTTGTAGTATGATTGAAAATGGATATTGAGGCAAAAGCTAATATGCATAAATAATAGATGCAAAAAATTTAAACCCGATGAGAGTGTTCCATTTATCATTTTTGAGATCAATCTGAGTTAAGATAACTCAAATTTTTCTTTGGCAATTAATTAGTCGACGATTTCAAATTATTTATTTTGTTCGATTACTGGACATCGAAAGTCAAAATGTGAATCTTATGCACTATATGTCTTAGTAAGTTTACTTGAGACACAAAGACACTTAGCGGTAGTTCAGAAATGAGATTAGGCCATTGCTTTGAAAGCCCAAAAATGAAGCCTGAATTTGACCCTTTTTACATTATTCCGTTGAAATCCCATTTGTCACAAAAACAACCCTTTTATTAAAAATCCAATATCCATACCCATTTTATTTAGAATTGTAACACCCCATATTTTTAAGAATACTTAAATTATATGTGTCGCAGTAATTTACTTAAATTGCAAATATAAAGTAAATTTAATTAAATATTAATCATTGAGAAATTGATTAATAATTATTTGTTATTATATTTACTTATGTGATAAGTAAATGAAATTGCATTATTTTATATTACGTCGTAAGTGAGTAAAATCGACGGGTTAATAGTATCTTATTCGGGATCCGCGTGTGGGATCGTGTTGAGAATAAGATGGTAAATTGATGATGGGTGACTCGAATGATGATTTCGAGTGCATAATTATCCAAAATAGGTCGAAATAGTCAAAATTAAGTATTTCGGATGTAGTGGTTGGGTTCCGGGGGCTTTTTGAACTAGTTGGAACCCGTATAGGGGTATTTTGATCATTTTAAAAATTTGTGAAAAGAAAATTTTGGGATTTAACCTATATATTAGAAGGTTGGGATTAAGTGAATATTCATTCTATAATTTCAAAAGGTTTGTTAGTGTTACACTAAGAGTTGGAGAGAATTTGACGAGGAAAAGGAGAAAACTCATAGGTATTCCAATAGGAGGCCAAAGAGGATTCAAAGGAAGCCTAATTGGGAGAATTATCATCACCAAAGGGTTTATTCAAACAAATTTAGACCCTACAGGTATTAAGTCAAGTGATTATTTTGCTAAATGATTATGTGTATATTTCATTTCATATCATGTTTGGGAAATGGTTTTTGGGTGGGATTCATATGCAATTGGGTTTTGGAGAAATGAATTCATAATATAATTATGTGATTTATATAGATGGAAATTTGGAAATAACTCACGTGGATACATAAATAATTTATTCAAGAGATTGAGAAATTATGAACTATCGTGGTATCATGAGAATTTCATAATATTTGGAAATTAAGTCTAAATCCCATGTAGTGGACATGTGTAAATGAATTTATATTAAAATGGATCTATTTCATGTTTAGGATTCATGAGAACTGATAATCATTGAGAAAATATGACTTGGGGTTGATTAAATGGGATTAATAATTCTAACACTTCAAAAAAAGGGTGAACTCTTGATGTCTGCAGGGGTGAATCGATTCGCCTTCAAGCCGAACCGGTTCGGCTGCTCTGTTATTTGATGAAATTTGTTAATGATTTGATTTCAAGTTAAAATTTTCTGTTTAATAACGAAATAAAACTTCTTAAAAAAATTATTAACATGGATAAAATGCTTTAGGATAATCGGGATACATTTGGGGTGAGATTGGGAGTATTTTGAGATGAATAATGCTCGGGGAAATAAATAATGAATTATGGAGAAAATTTTGTAGAAAATGGATACGGGCTGGTTGGGATATAACATGTGTCCAAAATATTGTTTGAAGTGATAGATTGATTAAATAAGTGAGTATTTAATAATTTAGAGTCGGGTTAGACCCAGGATTTTTGGCTTGTGCTATGAATGTTATGCATGGTTAGTCGAATTTATTAGAGATATATATACATGTATAGAGACAGTATAAATGTATCATTATATCTATGTGTATGATATAATTATGTGAACATGCCACTCTATTGTTCTTATGGAGATTGCGTGCTATGGGTGATCTCTCCTGGCGAATCTCAGTAGGTGTAGTCTCGGTCCTAGTGTCATATGGCCATGCATGACCACCCTATGTGAGGTTGGAGCCATAATGAGGTGATTTATGGTATGATCATGACTCACTAAATCAAGAATATGACTGCCTCCAATACGTTTGTGATTTGCAGGTTTGGTGGTAAGATTCTGCCCCAATAGCTCAAGATGATTTGTGTATGCCCATGAGCATGATAGCATTTTAGAGATTCACATCCGCGAGGTAATTCTCTATGGATTGTGGTTATACATATATAGAGAGTGATATATATGTGTACTTGATATATATATATATATATATATATATAAAGAGAGATAGATAGATAGATAGATAGATAGATAGATAGAGAGAGAGAGAGAGAGAGAGAGAGAGAGAGGGGTTAAAAATTGAACCTAAAAGATGAACATTTTAATGAACATTAATAAAAAAAACACCTAACAACCCATTAATTTTAATTCTTATATTGTAATTGGTTCGCTCTAATGGCAACAGACACACGTGTGACACACACACGCATTTTTTTAATATACACCCCAACCCCCAACCCATTTGCCTTTGGGACCGAATGAAATGGCAAATCAACCCCCTCCAATCTTGAACAAATATATTTGGATCCGAGCAAGTCTGCCGAGAACATGATTCCTCCCCTAATTCAAAATTAAAAAAAAAAATCAAATATTACGTTAGATACTTGAGAATTTTGGTGGGAATTCCCATAAAAAAATATCACCAGCTACCTGTAAGGTGGGAACCCCATGACCATAACAACAAAAATGTCTAGATCAGCTGCTTTTACCGCAATGCCTTCATCATATACTCGTTAAGCCTCATTCACCACCGAAAAGAATATCATCTCCACAATATCCTTATCTGCTAATTTCGTCAATTGGGTCTAACTATAATCCACAATTTAGTGAGGGTGAAGAAGTATGGCAATCTCTCAAATATACCATCAGCTCCTTATGGCGGATGGGGGGTGGGGGTGCATGTGGATATTAAAAAAAATGCGTGAGTATCACACGCGTGTCCGTTGCTGCTGGCGCGGACCGATTACAAAAAATAAATTAAAATTAATGAGTTGTAGGTATTTTTTTGTTAAGGTTAAGTAAAATGTTTATCTTTTAGGTTCACTTTTGAACCTCTCTCTCTCTCTCTCTCTCTCTCTCTCTCTCTCTCTCTCTCTCTCTCGAGGCTCATGTGCACATTAAGTTTGCACATCATTTTTTTAAAATAGTAAAAAAATATTTTTGAGTTTATTATTTTGTGTGATATTTAAACATTTCAACGGACCCGTTTAAAAAAAATCAGCTAAAAAAACTTTTTTTGCTATTTTTTAAAAAATCGGTCAAACTTTCGGTGCTTTTAAGCACTTGAAAAGCTGCGAAAGTTTGACCGATTTTTTAAAAATAGGAAAAAAAATCAGAGTTGATTTTTTTACATGGGTCAGTTTAAATGTTTAAATATAACATAAAAAAATCAACTCAATTTTTTTTAATGCTTTAAAAAAATTGGTGTGCACCAGCACTGTGCAAACTTAGTGTGCACAAGAGCCTGCCTCTCTATCTCTCTCTCTGTCTTTGTCTCTCTCTGTCTCTCTCTCTCTCTCTCTCTCTCTCTGTATATATATATATATATATATATATATGAACGAAAAATATATACGGGTATATCCACTAATGTGTGAACATTGAATTAATAACTAGAGAAAGTTATTTAGAATGAATTGATAAATTATAATTGTTGAAAGTTATCTGAAATGAATTGATCAATTATAATGGAGAATTATAATTGTTGAGCAGATGAGAAGATGAATTATATAAATACGCGTGACATAGGGTAGCATATGGATGGAAGGGTATATTGAGACTAGTTAGTCTGGATAGCATAACTAGGGATTAAAATGCATATGTTAGGTTTGCACTATAGTTGAGGGGTGAGGATTATCTGATGTGAGTGTGATACCAATTTAAATATGGAAGAATGTATTAATAATTATTATGCATATTAATTATTTGCAAAATATTTTTAAAAGATTTTGGGATATGACCCGTGTCAAAATATTTTCAAAAACTTTTAGGTGTCTAGATACAGGGATGCCAAATATGATTATCAGTTCCAGGTCATCGGAGTTGCATCAATTGTAGAGTGTGGAAGTGATTGTTTAGCCATTTTATATCTTTTAGATTCTAGATAGGATTCAATCAGTTATTATTCAGGCATGTCGCCCAATGTCAGTTTTTATTTCAGTTTATTTAATTCATTCGTATTGGATTGTAAACTAATGATTTATTCGTTTAATGTATTTTATTATATTCTAGTATTCATGTTTAATTATGTGATTGTGGATTTAATTACTTATTTGGAATGGTTGGTGGTGAATGGTTTTATTTACGGTAATTTAATTAAAGTTTAAAACTGACATGCGACTTGATTAAATAATAGGTGGTTAGTAAATAATTGATTTTCGACACTCATGCTAAGAATAAACCATTTAAGATTTCTGTTTTATTTTAGTAGAAACCTGGCCACCCATTATTTCAATAAGCAGGGTGTCACAAGAATATCATGGTAAAATTATGAAAATGACCAAAAGAAGAATGTTTGCAAGAATAATGCGTGAAAAGAAAGAAGAAAAGAAAGAAAGAAAGAAAGATAGAAAGACTGAGAAAATGAAATGAAAAGAGTTTGTGAGTTTTAAAAAGAAAAAGAAAAAGAAAATTGAGTTTAGAAAAAGTTCCTAAAAAGTCAAAATACCGAGAAGCCTCTGTAGTCTCAGAAAATTCAGAAACTGGAAAATCGATTCTTTCTATCCAAACCCGAGACTACAATCCGAACGAAAAAAGTCATAATTAATCTCAAGTGAAGTTAGTTATAGTGTGGAGAGAATATGAATAAGATGTATAGTGTGATTCATAGTTTTAAAAAGTAATCGATTTTTCATTCACATGATCATAATTATTCATTATAGAATGTTCGTTTTTCATCATACATATGTTAAATTTTATCATTAAATTTACCATTTTATTGACATATACTGAGACAAATTACCCAATATTGTAAGAGCATCTTGTGAGAATTAATCGAAACAAACTTTTAGATAAGAAACTTAACAATCAAATCTTTTGAATTGGACGGTTTTATTGGCTATGCACACATGCACAATAAATTGAGTTAAAGGTGAGTTTATACTATATTTAAGCCTTTATTATATGACATATGCCTTTCGTTAATACAGTCAAAATTTTGAATTTGTCAGTATATCACTGCGAACCCTTACGAGACAAAACTGTTCCAATAGGTTGACCTAAGGGTTTAATGTCTTGTTTCACATGCTAACTTCAATCATGATTCCTACAAAAGTGAGTTAGATTTAAAAATTTTTGTTTTGATAAGGACTAGTAAAGCTTAGGTTTGGTGCTATTTGATGAGTGCATTATTTTGTTTTATTTATACCCAAATCTAAGACTTGTTAGCTCAGTTGCATCATAAATAACGAGCCTATAGAGTCATTTTTATTATTTAACAGAAAAATATAGGACATAACATAATTCGAGGTAATAATGAAATGTTGAAAATCCATGACTCATTAAACTCATGTTGTATACTCGTGTCCTTAAATATTCATCGTTAATTGCTTCTAAAAAGTTTATTTTGAGTATTTGCATGGTTTACGATGTCAACGACGAAGTCTAGAAGAAAATTGAGCAAGAAAGAACTGCAATGCAATTTCAGAGGTAAAATGATAATTTCAAATGACTAATTTTGAACTCGGACAACTCACATAAATTCTAGTACTTGAATCAAGGGTTGCCTGGGTTCAAACATCATGTCAATCGGAGTTAAGACAAAGAAGTTAGTATTATGCAAATTTCAAAATTAAAAGAAAGTCAAAATCAAAGCCCCATGTCATACTCGAAGTCAAATCTCGTGATTTAAGCACTATTAAAATATTATCAGTATCAAAATGAGGGTCGCGCCGGGTCTTGAGGTACATCATTGGGAGGTCGTATAGGAAAGATATGAAGATTTGGGTGTATTGTGCAATTAATTAAAACTGGAAAAACATTATAGCTGATATGTTTTTTTGCAAATTAAATTAACTCAGTCAAATGGTGGCTTAGTGGTAATCATTGTTTTGTGTCACCGAGTTGTCCTGAGTTTGATTCGCAGTAGGGGAGGCATTTATCCCCATTTTGACTAATTCTATCAGCGTGCCATGTGAAAGGCCGCAATGGCGCCAGATCACAGCGCTTCAAACCATTGAATCAAGTATCCCCACGTACCAGACGCTCACCCACGCATGCATGTACTACTATATTGACCTGGCTGAGATTCCAATTTTCCTTATATACTTAACTTTTATTATTTATTTATTCAAACCTCCATTATTTATCCTTTATTCCTCTTTTTTTCATTTATTTTTTAGAAAGAAACCAAATTAAATATTTTTCTCCCATCCTCTATTATCACCTGCACACACTTTTTTAATAAAATATTCCATTGCCCATACTTTCTTTAATTATTTTATTTATTTAACCATCCTTTTGTAAACTACCTAAAATACCCTAAAGCACAAATTTCTACCTACAAAGAGTGACCTTTGGTCTAAATTTTGAGACCCAAATAGAAGGATACAATTTGGTACATATTTAATTTTGTACTGCCAAAAAATTATACCCTGTGTGTAAGTATTGAGTGTTTGTGAAACTATTTTCGTGAAAATTTAGGAGGAGCATTGTGTATTGATACTCAAGTCCTGGACTCGAAATTTTGTAATTCAATTTTATTATTTTAGTTATTATTTCACCTTATAATACTTGTATTTCAATTATGACACATGAGTAATTTTATTTAGGAGTGGATGAGGTTTATCATTATTAATTAAAATTGCGTATTAATTTAATTTAGTATTATTTCCCGACATGTGTTAATTAAAATAAAAATTTAGTATTCACTTAGAAGTACATGATAGTGTATTTTAAACCTCCAAGTTTTTTTAATAAATCACATTTTATATATTTAATTGTGTAATCTTTGATGGGCGATACTTAAATTAAGCGTTGATGACTATAATAAGCATATAGTCTTCACCGAGGAAAACTTGGTCGAAGTCAGGACTATGCATCATGATTCACTAGTAGTCACTCTCAATATTAAAAATAAGGATGTGGACAAACTACTAGTTGACCAAGGGAGGTGCTCAGAGGTTATGTACTTGAAGTTATACAACACGATCAATGTCAAGATGGAGGAATTGAATAAATAGACCATCTCATTGGTCATCTTTACCGAAAAGATGATTATGCCACTAGGGAAGGTTGTATTGCCAATCTGAATAGTGAATATATCGATGCTGATTGAGTTCCTTTACAACTCCATCCTCAGAAGATGATGTCTTCATGGCATGAAGATTGCACCTTTTACATATAACTAGAAGCTCAAATGGATCACTTATTGGGGGATAATGGAGATAAGACAAAACTAGGTCGTTGCTCGATAATGATTTATCATTGACATCAAGCCTAAGAAAGAAAAGAATAAGGAAAAAGTGATCTCAGATGAGATGACCAAGGACAGTAATACTTATTATAAGTAATAATTAACTTATGGGATATCGGAGGTGGAAGAAAAAAGAGTACTCCCCACATATAGAGTCATAGAACCATTACAAGAAGTAATATTCGATGACTCACACCTAGAGAAGAATTTTTTTATTGATATATAACTTAGTGATTATGAAAAGGAATAAATGATCTCTCTTCTTGAAAAGAATCAATAAGTATTTATCTAACAACCATGGGACATGTCTGGGATCGATCCTGAAGTCATGTGCCATCGACTCCACGTGGATATAAAATTTCCTTCGATCACACAAAAGGTGCAACGAACAGCCCCAGTGAAGTTAAAGGATATGAAAGAAGATATTAGGAAACTTCTGGAGGTAAGGTACATTAAAGAATTTCAATTACCTAAATGTCTCTCTAACACAGTAGTTGTCAAGAAAAGTAACGAAAAGTGGAGAGTCTGTATAGACTTCATCAACCTCAGCAAAGCCTATCATAAAGACAACATTCTTCTGCCCAAGATTGATCAGTTGGTAGATGCTACATCTAGCTATGGATGAATGAGTTTCATAACTACATACTCATGGTATCATCAGATACCTCTGTTCAGTCCTGACCAGGAAAAAACCTCACTCATCACTACTTTTGACTTCAATTGCTTTCATGGTCATATCATTTGTACTCAAGGAAGTAGGAGAAACTTTCCAACTATGGTCACCAATATGTTTAAACACCACTTGGGTGATTCAATAGAGGTCTATATATATGACATGATCATAAATATAAAGCATAAGGTAGATCATATATTAGACTTAGAAAGAACGTTCGAAGTCTTGAGATACTACAGGATGAAACTCAGTGTTGCCAAATGTTCCTTTAGACTACTATCTGGAAAGTCCTTGGGATACCTGGAGAGTCAAGGAAAACCCAATAAGATTAAGGCGATCAACTAATTCTAGCCATTAAAGATAGTAAGATATGTTCATAAGTTGACGGTAATGCTAGCAGTGTTAAATTACTTCATCTGTAAGACCCGGGAGAACTATCAGCAGTTCTTTCAACTCTTAAAGAAAGAGAATGGAAGACCTAGAATGAAGAATGCTCAAATGCAACGGAGGAAATTAAAATTAATTTAAGCTGACCACCTCTATTTGTGGTCCTAAATTTGGGAGATTTTGTCTATCTATATCTTATAGTGTCTAACCATATGGTTAGCTCGACCTTAATGTGCGAAAAGTAAGGGCACCAGACCCTAGTCTATGATGTTAGCAAGAATTTACTGGATGTCGAGAAGCCTACGTCCCTTTGGAAAAGCTATCTTATTCCCTAGTTATATATTTTTGGAAGTTTAAAAACTACTTCAAATTCCATTTAGTCATAATTATCACTCCTTTCCACTGAAGGCAGTCCTCAGAAAGGTTGATCTCTTTGGACGTATGTCCAAACGGTTAGTGGAACTAGGGAGGTTTGATATCCATTATCAACCAAGAACTACAATAAAAAGGCAGGTGTTAGTAAATTTCATTCGAGTTTACCGAAGGGCAGAAGCTTGATGAAGGGGAATACGCTGAGCAAGTAACCAATGAAGATATTGACCAATACATGTGGAATCTCTATGTTAATTGGCACTTTAACTCAAAAGGGACAATAAAAGGAACTTCCTTTATGACTCAAGTAAAAACCATGGTCGAACAAAGGATTAAACGTGGTTTTAAAGCATCCAACAATGAGGAATATTGTTAATTCCTCATCATCGAAACATAAAGCCCTTATCTCTTGGTGCAAGTCACCTTGACATCTTCTGTGACTCCAAGGTTAGAAGCCAATCAACTATCTGGATACTATCATGCCAGACACGAGTGTATGTCATCATGCATATAGTTCGTCCATGACGTATTTGTCCTATTTAAGAAATTTCATATTCAATAATTTCCATGAGGAAATAACAACTATGAAAATTCTCTAGCCACCTTGGGTTCAACCATTTACTCTGACCTTAAGAGAACTATTAAGGTGGAATACCTTGTCCAACCAAGCATTATAAATCCAAAGGATGTCTAACAGGTGCTCACCATTCAAAAGGTGACTAGATGGATAAACCCAATTATAGCATATCTATGAGAAGATGTATTTCTTGTCGATAAGAAGTAGGCCCATGGGACTAGGGTAAAGGCTGTTTTATTTGATCTATCTCTCTAAGGTAAGATCTATAAGAAATATTTCATGGGACCATCCCTATAACACATGTATCCAAGCGACATTGATGAGGTCCTATATAAACTACACGATGGAATATATGAAATTCATTATGGGGAAGGTCTTTGGAATTCAGATTCATCAAAGAGGCTGCCTTATATGTAAAATGATGCATTTTCATATGTAAGGAAGTGTAAGAAATGGCACTAATTCTCGTCCATGCTTCACTAACCATCCAACGAACTTAAGTCATTAACAAGTTCATGGCCTTTCGCTTAATGGGACTGTACATCATAGGTCCCTTCTACAACACTAGGGAATCAAAAGTACCTCTTAGTCTACATATATTATTTTAAAAAATGGATAAAGACTAAGCCTTTGGATAATATAAGGGACACCAATATCATAAAAAATATATAAAGGAACATTGTGACTCGATTTAGCATGCCGAGAATAATTATAACCAATAATGGAATGAAATGTAAGAGTGAACTATTTCAAGACTTCTACAATTTCCACAGCATCAAGAACTACTACAATTTAGTGGCCTGCCCTAAAAGGAATAGGTAAGCTAAGGCTTCCAACAAAATAATGCACAACGAAATGATAAAAGGTTGGAGAAGGTAAAGGCTCTTAGGTGGACGATCTTCCCCATGTCCTATGGGCATATCAAAAAACACCTAGGAGGTCGATTGCGGAAACACACTTTGCCTTAACCTATGTAATAGAAGTTATAATTCCACTGTATGTTGGTTTACTGACTATGAAGACAATTGTGGTTGATAAATGGTTAAATGAAGGAATCATAAAAATTGATCTAGACCTGGATGAGGAAATGAGTGGGCAAGACTTGATAAAACTGTTGGCTACATAGTTCAACAAAGGTGTTAATCCAAGGAAATTATAGGTCGGAGATTACATCCTTAGAAAGGTGATCGTCAGAGAAAGGAAGCCATCAGATGGCAAGTTAGGTTTAATTGGTAAGTACCCTTCAAGATCACTAGAGATGACCTCTAAGGATCCTACCATTTATAAGCAATGGGGGTGGGGAATCCCTAGGTCTTGGGATACGTCCAATCTTAGGATTTTACTTTTAAACATTTTTTAGTTTTATTTCAAGTTTTAATCTTTTATTTCATGTATGATTTAAAGTTCAATTAATAATATTATCTTTATTATTATTCCAAGTGGTAGTCTAGCTTTGCTAATTATTATACATTTGTTCAAATATATCCGACCAAGTTCTAGTCTACAGTTTGAATACCTTAGGAAGATTTCACTTAATCAAACCTTAAGGATACATATTGTTGGCACTAATGAAAAAAAATCAAGAATTGTCTAGATAAGAAAAATACCTACAGGGGATATCGAGGCACTAAGTGTCCCGACTTTGGTTGGCTAAAATCCTAAACGGGTGGCTAAACCCTTGTTCAGGTCTGTGACCTTCTTCCCTTGCTCAGTGCCACCATTCCTTTGGACATTTCCTCAAGCCTCATCCTCATCCTCATCAAACTTTGGGGGGGGGGGGGGAGATCTTGGGTTGTTCTTATTGAAGAAGTACGACTCGAAAGGGACTCTTTCCCTGACCAACACCGCTTGCCAACCTTTCTTAAAATTGGTTTTGAGGATATAGTTCAAATGTTTTTTGGCCTTGCCATAGGCATCTCCCCACCCTTGGCCATAGGCTTGGTCCTTTAGAGATAAGGTCGTCGATAAGGTCTGAGCGGATACTTTGGAAGATTTTTTTATCCTTTTATTCTTAGACACTATCGTGACTATCTCCAGCTATGCGACATTCTTCTCCTGGTTTCCCTCGCATCCTTCAGAGCATTTTAGGACTCATCCAAGGCACGCTATAGGTTGACATTGGCTTTGTCCTAGTCATACCTTCTATCTAGTAGGTCGATCAAATCCACCAACAACTGCAAGGAATAGGCCGATCAAAGAAATTGATATAACTTAAAATTTATAAGTACAAAATCTGAGCAGAAGATTTGCAGGCGACTTACCAAAAATAATGTCTGGGAGGTGTGGGAAACCAACTGGGATGTTGACAATTTGCTGACTACCTCTAGTTAGCTTGTAAGTCGGACCCCTTCAGTATCCTTGGCCATTGACATAATAATGTGTCCTTTACCCTTACCAGGGGATTACACCTTTTTGGTGGGTAGAGAAACACCGACAATACTTGTTCTTGTTCTACTCTTTTTCACAAGTTAACCTTGTGACTTGTCGGGAGAATTTCCCAAAGTAACTAGGTGGGATGGCCCCCCTGACCTCTTTCCTCTTGGAGGACTACGCCTTTAGAGAAGTGGCGATGTCTGATTCATCCAGGAGCATGAGGACTTTTCTTTTCATATTCATTTCCTTTTCTGAGGTAGATTGAATAACATCTAGGATGGAAGAAATGCCCATAAATTCAAAGGATCATGTCGTACTTGCACTTAAAAACTCATAGTTGTCAGAAATAACTAGAATCTCAGGCTCTTTATCCACAGTCTTGGAAATAAATAAAGTTATGTTTTTGGCATCTCCAGCAATATGGATGCTGACCTTAGGTGCTCACCACTAGAAATCAAAGGAGTCTTGAGTTTCCAGACTTTTCTCATCTCAGTAAATTGGGGTGAATTCGGTTGGGATGTTTTTTCTTCGAAGCTTATGCATAAGATAAAACAGAAAGAAAACATTAGTAAAAAATCACGCATAATATGGTCGACCAAAGTAAAAGATGAAAAGAACATCAATCGATCGATTTTGTCCCTCTATTGGGGAACCTAAAGACTCTAAAAAGGTTCACCACCCTCAGGAATTAACGAGTGTTGACATTTATTTACAACAAAGTTGTGAGATTAATAGCCTTTTTTCGAATCAGACAGGTTCACAACCAACACTCTTTTTATCCTCCTCGACTTCAAGTAAAAGGTATACTCATTTGTTCACACCCACGAGTTGCAATACAATATCTCTGGGATCCACATTTGAGTTTCATATAACTTATTTATCCTATGCACTTTGTTTACTATCCGCCAAGTATTTGGAGCACATTGAGCACGAATAACCCTAAAATGTTCACAAAATTCCAAAAACAACTGATTTGGGGGAAAGTGATGCCACACTCAATAATAAATTGAGAGAATATCTAATGTCCCTCCTCTATGTTGTAATAATCATTGATTTATGCCAAAAATATATCACGACCCCATTAAGGAATCAAAACCATTTTCTAAAATCTCTCATATATGTCTCGACCACCGCGTAAACCATATTTTAACTAAGTGAGAAAAAATGACGGGGAAATAAAAATATGAGCGCTTGAAGGAAAAATGCGCAGAAAGAAACGAAAAAGAAGAAGATGAAGAAGACTTAAAATTAATAGAGAGGAAAAATGGGTCCGATCATTTCTGAATAATGAAGAAGTGAAAGTGAAAAATGGCAGTAGGGAAACCCTTGAATTGTTTGGTTCAACAACTAAGGTGATTCATCATTTGAAACAAGACTTGATGTCATAGTTGACACGAGCGTCAACGCCTCTTAATCTTTTCAATGTACAATTACTAGTGTACCCCTGAAAGGTTGGGTCATCTTACGAGCATTCCTTCCATACTCCACAAGAAAATTAAAGTCATTTTTATCTCAAAAAACAAAAGTTTTGGCATTCTCCAACTACAACTTTGATGGTTGATCAAACATTACTACCAACAACTGTCAAAATCAACTGGCAATCAAACCTCTCCACCCCATTCACGCTGCATATCTTCGGGGTAATTGCGAGGGAATTATCCAACCCAATAGGAACAATTGATATGTTCCTGATAGTAGTGATAAATGATCATAGCTTGAAGATAAGAACAATAGATGACCTGATTGGGATTAATTAAATTAAATGGGATAAATAATTGGAAATTAATCCAGATTTAAACACTAGCGAGACAAGAGTTAGTATTTGATTATGATGATAATGTCAAATATTACTGAGTGAATATGGTAATAAATTATTATTGAATTTATTAATATTGTCGCGAGTTATAAATACGGCAATTTCGGAAATAACATTGGGACGCGCGTGTCAGTCGTGACAGGAAATAATTTAATGAATTTAAATGTAAATTATTTTTACATCATCCGTATGGTCATTTTGAGTGCACCAACGTGTCCAGAAGGGCAGAGATAGTCAAAAAACACTAGTTGGGGGTTTAGTTTGGGTCCTGGGGCATTTTAGGCCTAACGACAACTCGGGAGGGTATTTTAGTCATTTTGACTTTTTAAGGAATAGTAAACCACGAATTTTAGACTGATTATATCATCCAACACTTGGGGCTTCCTGGGTTTTCACAACCAAAAATCACAAACTGCCATTAGAGAGGAAGAGAAGGAAGTATTCAAAGAAGAACCACCATCCTTGGACCCTTTGCACCACCATCACCACCACCGGTTAGATCGGGAAGACATGATCACTCCCATAACATCTGCTCCAAACGATCAAAACCTATATTTTCCAGGAAAGTGATTTAACTTGTTATGATTCAGCAAATAGATTATCCATGTAGTTTAGAATTGGAGACAAAACTTGGAAAATTGAAAATTTCATAAATTGGGAGAATTAAATCTGAATATGGGTAGGTTTTGCATGTAGTTAAATTCTGGAAATAGTAGAGACTTAAATCATAACCTTAGTGATATCTATTCCAGATTAAAATTGAGTATTTGGTTGTCTTGAATTGAAAGAAACTACACTAGGGTTAAACATGAGATTTTGATGAATATATCGATTTATATGCAGTTCTTGTGATGATTTGATGATTCTGGATCGTTAGAAATCTTGAATTTAGGTTGATATAACATTTGGTACGTCTACTTTAGAAATTGGGATCATTTAATAAAAATTGGAGTTAAAACTAGGGCCAAAAATGCAAAAAAATCTGGGCTGTAACTGTTCGATCGATCGACATACATAGATCGATTGATCGACTCCCCCTTCACTTATGATATTTTTCCCATTTAGGATTTAATTAATTCCGACTCTTAAAAGTTATTGGTGGGGACTATGTGAACATATTTAGAATCAGGGAAGACTAGTCGGGGTGTATTTGAAGACCGAAACATATTAGAATTGATTTGTGACTTAGTGTTAAACTTACAAATGTCCGACGAGTGAGTTACTATTAGAAGTTGCAAGGTCATGAATCCAATTTGTATAAGTGATAACTTAAGGTTAGAGACAGAAATAGGGACCTTAAGTTATTGAATTCATCTTAGGTACAAGTGGAGACTTAGTAACCTTTTGGGGATAGGGTATGTACTCGAAATTATACGACGAGAATTATCGTGCTAAACCTATTGTGTAGAATAATTAGGATGATATTATTATATGTGTGAGACTTATGATATAGGGATGGAATATATCTATATTAATATGATGATTACCTAAGTTGTGTGAATACTTAATATATGGATTTTTATGTGTATGACATACCTACCATTCTTGCTATCACGGGAGGTTGATTTTTCGAAAAGGAGCATCTTATTTCTCTGTGCCCCTGGGGGGATTTAGATAGGTACCTTAAGGACATAAGACTGCGAATGACTTATTTGGGAGTTGATAAGTCAGTTGACCATGGGAGGGTAGGTATTTGCATGACCCATGGGTATGTGAACTATGTTCGCCTCTAATATGTGTGATTTTTATTAAAACGGTTCCTGAGCAATTAAGAACGTGTGATCCTTAAGTACATGATTTACCGGGATTCGATAGCAGAGTATGCGTGCACCACAGCTTAGCCTAGGGGTGCCATATATGTATATATATAATGAGATTGATATATATGTACTTGTGACTGGTTCATTGTTGCTTGGTAGATGCTAATTATTGAGATATTTAAATGGGTTAAAAATGTGAGAATTTATACAACAATAGAGTTAAGTAATTTGATTAATGTAAATGTGAGTTATACGTATGACATATTTGGGTAACATGAATAGACAACCTATATTATAATGTGAAGTTAGGGTTTAGTGCGGACTCTTTAGTTAGTGGCATAACTAGGATGGGTTAAGGGTATACGTTAGGTGTGAACATTAGTTAAAGGGTGAGGAACTCGTGTGAGAGCACGCAACTAACATGTGCATAATATTTACTATTTAATGCAATTAAACACTTGCTCTATTTTAAGTTGTTTTCACCTCGAGCTCTGACCCGTTTGCTTTCGAATCTATTTTCTGTAAAAACATTTTAGGTGCCCCGCCACAGGGACACCAAGCTTAGGAGTTCCATTTCATTGACGTGTTGTATCTACTGTTGAAGTTAAAGCATCTTATTACTAGACGCCTCCACATCTAACCTTGCTTCTTTCGGAGTCATTTATTTCAGTTAGGGCTTATTGCCCACTCTTATTAAGAGACAACAGTTTTAGACGTTCATTTTATGTCAATCTTGGGATTTATTTATTTCATTTAGACATTTGTATTGGATTTATTTACATTGCTACTATTATTGGAGAGTTTACTCTAGACATCACTTATTTCATTACGTTGATTACCTTATGAGATTGGTCATGTGATTGTTGGATGATGGTTTAAATTATTTAGTTGATGGTTAATTTAAATATTAAAATTTGGCACTTCACTATTTTAAATATTAGGTTGTTAGTAATTAATTAAATGTTTTCGACAGTGATGTTATGAACTGAACCAACTTGACATTTTGTATTAATTTAAATAAAGGAGTATCTACCTAGTATTTAATTAGTCCGGGTGTCACAGGCATGTTGCCGAACCACATATATCTTGTGTTGTGTGATTTTCTTTTACTGCTTACCATTACAATATTGAAATTAATCATACTTGAATTAACCACCTATATACATATATAATTTTTCAAATTCATTATTTAAACTGACTATTGTTTAATTAGACTATTCATATTTGAATAACTAATTTTATAAAAAGCTCTCATTTAATATTAAGTAGGAGAAAGGTATTTTAAGTAAACCCAAAAGCCTCTATTAGTGATTTTATATTTGTTGCAATTCCTTCCTTGTGTTAGTTATCCTTGCACTCTCAACGACGGGAATTATGCATGGATTACTAGTAAAAAAATCTTAAGTGGTAATTCTAAAAAAATAAATACTAAGTATGAAAAATCTTCCCAACCAGGAGGTTCATCACGAGAGAAGTTATTTGTGAGAAATATCTAATGGTATACACTTAATTATAAATGATAATATCCTTCCCAATGGAGTCATTTTGATTATTTATATGACTTAAGATATCAACTATTTAATTTTGTTTAATAAGAGCTTCCTAAATATATAAACAACAAATTTTAAAGGTATTGGTCTCTATCTAATTTCATAAAATAACTTAGCTCCCAATGAAAATTTTATTAAAAGGAAATTAGACTTCTCGGCCTAAATTTAAGTTAATTATTAGTAGAGAGACACCAATTTAAATTCTTACTTCAAACGTTAATTCTATAAATAATAGTGGTTCTTAAATTTTGATTCAAAAACTTTATATTATTAGTACTTTTAATACACCTACTTCAATACTTAAAGCAAGCAAATTAAAGGAACAAAATTTATAGACTAGAAAATAAAGCTAGGCATTTTCCTTATCGTAGAGGATCATAAATTTATTTTAACCCTAACACGCTAGTGGAAGGGTATCCTCAAAGGGGAGTTTAGGCTTTCAAGAAATGGTGTGAGGATAATCAAATGACTTGTTTTTATATTTTGATATCGACGTGTAATGTGTTAGAATACCAACATCACGATATGAAAATTGTGTATGACATGATTCTAACTTACAAAGACATGTTTGGGGATCGAAATCACGAACTTAGTCTAGAAGATAGGTCAGACACTAAGATGGGTGGTGATGCTTAATTTAAGTATCATGTTATGAAGTTGCCACCATTATAGCCTAGGCAGTAAATGCAGCATTAGCAGTAGTGCAGCAGGCACTACCTCAGGCACCGTTGATAGCCCTAGTCTAGGCTCATGCATTCTCGTCTTCTTGGGAATGTTTTCGTGATGCCTTTCTGAAGGCGCATCCTCTGAAGTTTATAGGGATCTCCGATGTCGTAGTGGCGAGCCAATAGAAGAAGAACATATAAAGGAACTTGAGGGTATATGAGTGCACAGATGTACAAATGCAGATACTAGCTACATTTAAGCCGGTAGGATAAGCATTGTAGTGGTAGGAGTCCATTACCACGGCTAAGGAGAGATATGTTCTTTCTATTCAGGAGTTCTGGGTGCGGTTCGACTGAAAATATTTCCCCTCTGCAGTTTAGATAGAGATTCGGCAGAAATTAATGAACCTTAAATAGGAAGGGAGGATAGTGGAAAACTATGAGGTTGAGTTCACCTATCTTCTGAACATAGTTCCCGATGAGATCCCAACTTAAGAGAAGAAGATCCAGAAGTTCATGGATGGGTTGACGTGGAGGATTCTCCAGCAGCTGCTAGGGAATATCTCGTTCGACACCTATTCAGATGTGGTTAACGAAATTCTACTTCACTTCCAGGTGCACCGCTTTAATATGTTAGAGGGTAAGCGAGTAGGGGAGTCTATCCAGAAGGGAAGGACATGAGGTAATGGTGCCACTGGAGCATAGACAACTCAGGTTCAGCATAGGTAGGGTGATTAGAGTTTCCAATAGGGGGATTCTAAGAGATTCAGATGAGGAGATTGTTAACATAATCAGGGAGGTTATAGGCATGGCCAGCAGGGTCAGCATGGCCAGGGTAGAGGTGGTAACGGTCATCAGGGCCGCGGGCAGCAGGGTCAGAGAGGAGGAAACTTTATAGGGAAATGCTTCATATGTGGTAAGATTGTCCACAAATGCTAAGAGTGTCTTGAGAGGGACAGGGCCCTGTAGCAACAGAAGTAGGGTGCTCGACAGGAGCCCCAAAGATCAATGTTTCTCTTTGCCCTCCTAGCACCACCACAGATGCCAACACTGCCACCTATTCCAGCAGTCCCAGCTCAACATGGGCATCTTCGGTATGGTAGATTTTATAACCTTCATCAGGCCGCAGTCCCATAGGATCCACCCGCGATTGAGGGTATATTTTCTATTCAGGGGACTATGGGACGTATTTTATTTGACACGGGGGCCACACACTATTTTATTGCCATGAGATTTTCACGCGCTATGGGATTATTAGATACCGCGGAGAACGTTGTCACTTGTGTAGATTCGCCATTGAGTAAAGGTTCTGTGATTTCCTCTATATGTAGAGGTGTGAGTTTAGAGATTAGTATATTTACTTTACCTGCTGACATGCTCGTATTAGATATGTCTGAGTATGATGCGATTATCCTTATGGATTGGTTGGTTACGTATAGAGCCGCGATCAATTATTTTAGTAGGAGTATTATTTTTTCCATACCCGATCAGGAGATGTTTCTAGTGGAGATGCCTCGTCCGGAGGGAGGATCATTCACTCACTTGTACTACGTAGAGGAGGAGACCTCTAAGGAGGTGGTGATACCACTTGATTCGATTCCAGTTGTTAGGGAGTTCACCGATGTGTTCTAGGATATTTCGGGATTACCTCCTAGTAGAGATATAGACTTTGTTATAGATTTGGCGTTGAGCACTGGGTCGATAGCCCCCTCACCTTATCGTATGGCTCCAACGAAGATAAGGGAGCTACAGGATCAGATAGAGCAACTTTTGGGTTAGAGGTTTATCCGTATGAGTAGTTCTTCGTGGGGTTCTCCTGTGATAGTTGTTAAGAAGAGCGATGGATATTTGAGGTTGTGTGTCGATTACTAGGAGTTGAATAAAGTCACGATACAGAATAAGTATCTATTTCCCCGAATCGATGTCTTATTATACCAATTGAGAGGAGTTGCCTTCTCCTCAAACTTTGACTTAAGATCGGGATACCATCAGTTGCATATCAGGGATCGGTATGTCTCAAAGACTACCTTCTTGATTAGATATGGTTCCTACGAGTTCAGGGTTATGCCTTTTGGTCTGACCAACGCCTCAGCCGTGTTTATGGACCTGATGAATAGGGTGTTTAGAGAGTTCCTAGACCAGTTCGTCATTGTCTTTATAGATGACATTTTAGTTTACTCCCAGACCGAGATGGAGCATGCCGAGAACTTGAGGCAGGTTTTGCAGACACTACGTCAGCACGAGCTATATGCAAAATATGAGAAATACGAGTTTGGGCTGAAGGAGGTTCAGTTTTTAAGGCACATCATTTCTGACAGGGGGATGTCTGTAGATCTGGGGAAGGTATCAGGGATGAGGTAGTGTGGATAACCTACAACACTGACAAAAATATATAGTTTCTTGGGCCTAGCAGGATACTACAAGAGTTTTATTTGGGGGTTTTCAAAGATAGCGGGTCCATTGACATATCTGACTCGCAAAGTAGTACCATTTATCTGAAGTGATGCCTTCCAGTTGGCTTTTGATGAGTTGAAGGAAAAGTTGACCTCAGCACCAGTGTTAGCATTGCCCGGGCCGAGAGTGGAGTATCTAGTCTACACTAATGCGTCCTTACTAGGACTTGGGGGTGTACTGCAGCAGGAGAGTTCGGCTATAGCTTATGCTTCCGAGAATATTAAGCCTCACGAGAGGAATTACCCCACCGACAACTTAGAGTTAGCGGCAGTCGTATTTGCACTTCAGATTTGGAGACATTATCTCCTAGGGGAGAAATTTCTCTTATTCACAGACCACAAGTCCCTAGAGTACCTCTTCCCGCAGAAGGACTTGAATATGTGTCAACATCGGTGGCTCGAGTTTGTGAAGGATTATCAGTTCGATATCCAATACCACCTAGGGAAGGCTAACGTGGTAGCATATGCATTGAGCCGTAAGCCAGTAGGTGAGGTGGCCGAGGTATGGAAAGTGAAGTGGAAGGAGTTAGGACACTAGGACGCAGTGGCCCGATCATTCATGTTCGTGATGACACTTATGCCCCAGATCATTACGAGAGTAGTACACGCTCAGGCAGCAGACCCGTTCTATTAGGAGAGGATAGTACCGTTACTAGAAGAAGGGGCCGAGTGTTATATTGTTGGTTCATATGGGGGCTTATGCTTTAATGGGAGATTGGTTGTTCCTGAGGGAGAAGACTTGCGATATAAGGTAATGACAGAGTCGCACGGCTAGCGATTCGCAGTACATCCTGGTGGGGATAAGATGTACCAGGATATGAGGCGACAATACTGGTGGAGCAAGATGAAGAGGGATATTTCTGAGTTCATTTCAAAATATGCCACTTGTCAGCTAGTAAAAGTGGACCATCAGAGATCGACAAGACTTCTACAACCATTAGAGGTTCCTATGTGGAAATGGGAGAGCATTTCCATGGACTTCATCATAGGATTACCTACATCGCAGATGGGTCATGATTCCATATGGGTTATTATTGATCGATTGATCAAGGTTGCTCACTTTCTTCTAGCCCGAACAAACTACACTACGGGATAATATCCCTAGATCTTCATAGCTGAGATAGTGAGACTCCATGGGGTGCCTCTCAATATCGTGTCTGACAGGGATAAGATATTTGTGTCTCGATTTTGGTAGAGTTTCCAGGATGCCATGGGTATGAAGTTACTGTTGAGTATAACCTACCACCCGTAGACAGATGGGCAGACCGAGCGGACAAATCAAATATTAGAGAACATGTTACATATGTGCATCCTCGACTTTGGCGAAGGTTGGGAGAAGTATCTTCCACTGGTGGAGATTGCCTATAATAACTCCTACCAGTTTACTATCTGTATGGCTCCATTCGAGGCATTGTATGGTAGGCCTTGTCATTCCCAAGCATGTTGGCTAGAGGTGGGGGACAACAAGCTACTTGGGCCGGAGGTGATTCAGGATACTTTGGCAAGGATAGAGATGATATAGAGCCGTATTTCGGTTGCTCAGGACCGATAGAAGAGGTACACCGATGCCAAGAGGTTCGTTTGAAAGTTCAATGTGTGGGACCAAGTGCCGCTATAAGTGTCTCCCATGAAGGGTATAATTCGTTTTGGGAATTAGGGGAAGTTGCCTCCAAGGTATGTGGGGCCATTCCCAATCATCGAGCGGATTTGTCCAGTTGTGTATAGGCTTGGGGTACCGGAACACTTTCATAGGATCCATGGCATGTTTGACATTTCCTCACTGAGGAGATATCTTCAAGACGATTTGGCCCATACTCACATTAATTTAGAGGATATTTATATTCATCCTAATAGTTCCTACGAGGAGGGGTCGGTTGCTATCTTAGACCGTAACGAGAGTAAATTGAGGTCGCAGATAGTACCACTAGGGCGTGTTCAATGGCGGCATTATAATGCCGAGGAGTATACCTGGGAGCGTGAGGATGAGATGCGCGAGTATTATCCAGAGTTATTTTTGCCAGGTATATCCTATTTCCGAATTTTGGGATGAAATTCTGTTATTAGGGGGAAAGTATGTAATACCTCGTATTTTTTTATTGATTTTATTTATTGGGATTAATTAAATTAAATGGGATAAATAATTGGAAATTAATTTGGATTTAAATACTAACGAGACGAGAGTTAGTATTTGATTATGATAATAATGTCGAATATTTATGGGTGAATATGGTAATATATGATTATTGAAATTATTAATATTGTCGCGAGTTATAAATACGACAATTTTGGAAATAAAATTGGGACGCACATGTCAGTCGTGTTAGGAACCAATTTAATGGATTTTTAAATAAATTATTTTTATACTATTTGTATGGTCATTTTAAGAGCGCCAACATGTCCGAAAGGGTCGATGTAGTGAGAAAACACTAGACGGGGGTTTAGTTTAGGTCTTGGGGAATTTTAGGCCTAACCGATAACCCGGGAGGGTATTTAGTCATTTTGACTTTTTGAGGAATAGTAACCCACGAATTTTAGACTGATTATATCAGCCAACACTTAGGTCTCCAAGTCTTTTCATAACCAAAAATCACAAACGAGCATTAGAGAGGAAGAGAAGGAAGTTTCCAAAGAAGAACCACCATCCTTGGACCCTTTACACCACCATCACCACCACTGGTTATATCGGGAAGAGAGGATCACTCCCATAACATCTACTCCAAAGGATCAAAACCTTTATTTTATAGTCAAGTGATTTAACTTTTTATGATTCAATAAATATCTTATCCATGTAGTGTAGAATTGGAGACTAGACTTGGAAAATTGAAAATTTCATAAATTGGGAGAATTAAATTTGAATATGGATAGGTTTTGCAAGTTGTTAAATTCTGGAAATAATAGAGACTCAAATCATAACCTTAGTGAAATAAATTCTGAATTAAAATTGAGTATTTGGTTATCTTGAATTGAAAGAAACTACACTAGGGTTAAACATGAGACTTTGATTAATATATCGATCTATATGCAGTTCTTGTGATGATTTGATGATTCTGCAAACCTTAGAAACCTTGAATTTAGATTGATATAACATTTGGTATGTCTACTTTTGAAATTGGGATCATGTAATGAAAATTGGAGATAAAACTAGGACTGAAAACGCAAAAAATTTGGGCTGTAACTGTTCGATCGATCGATCGACATTCATAGGTCGATCGATCGACTCCCCTTGCACTTGTGATATTTTCCCCTTTTAGGATTTAATTAATTCCAACTCATGAAAGTTATTGGTGGGGACTACGTGAACATATTGAGACTTAGGGAAGACCAGTAGGAGTGTATTTGAAGCCCGGAGCATGTTAAAATTGATTTGTGACTTAGTGTTAAACTTAAAAATGTCTGATGCGTGAGTTACTATTAGAAGTTGCGAGGACATGAATGCAATTTTTATAAGTGATAACTTTAGGTTAGAGATAGAAACATGGACGTTAAATTATTGAATTCATTTTAGGGACAAGTGGAGACTTAGTAACCTTTTTGGGATAGGGTATGTACTCGAAATTATACGACGAGAATTATCGCGCCAAACCTATTGTGTAGAATAATTGGGATGATATTATTAGATGTGTGAGACTAATGATATAGGGATGGAATATATCTATATTAATATGATGATTACCTAAGTTGTGTGAATACTTGGTATATGGATTGTTATGTGTATGACATACCTACCATACTTGCTATCACGGGAGGTTGATTTTCAGGAAAGGACCATCTTATCTGTGTGTGCCCATGGGGGGATTTTGATAGGTACCATAAGGACATAGGACTGGGAATGACTTATTTGTGATTTGATAAGTTAACTGACCATGGGAGCGTAGGTATATGCGTGACCCATGGGTATGTGAACGATGTTTACCTCCAATATGTGTGATTTTTATTAAAACGGTTCCTGAGTGATTCGGAACGCATGATCCTTAAGTACGTGATGTAATGGGATTTGATAGGAGAGTATGCGTGCACCATAGCTTAGCCTATGGGTGTCATATATGTATATATGTAATGAGATTGATATACATGTACTTGTGACCGGTTCACTGTTGCTTGGCAGATGCGAATTATTGAGATATTTAAATGAATTAAAAATGTAAGAATTTCTAAAACAATTGAGTTAAGTAATTTGATTAATGTAAATATGAGTTATATGTATGACATATTTGGGAAACACGAATAGACACCCTATATTATAATGTGAAGACAAGAGTTAGTATGGACTAGTTAGTTAGTGGCATAACTAGGATGGGTTAAGGGTATACATTAGGTGTGCACATTAGTTGTGGGGTGAGGAACTCCTGTGAGAGCAAATAACTAATATGTGTATAATATTTATTGATTAATGAAATTAAACACTTGTTATATTTTAAACTATTTTCACCTCAGGCTCTGACCCGTTTGCTTCCAAATATTTTTTTCTATAAATTTTTTTTAGGTGCCCAGCCACTTGGACGCCAAGCTTAGGAGTTCCATTCCATTGACGTGCTGTAGCTACTGTGGAAGTTACATCATCTCGTTACTTGATGCCTCCACATATATCCTTGCTTCTTTCAGAGTCATTTATTTCAGTTACGTCCCGTTGCCCACTCTTATACAGATATGACAGTTTTAGACCTTCATTTTATTTCAGTCTTAGGATTTATTTATTTCATTTAGACAATTGTATTTGGTTTATTTACATTGCAAGTATTATTCGAGAGTTTACTCCAAACATCAATTATTTCATTTCGTTGATTACCTTACGAGATTGTTCATGTGATTGTTGGACGGTGATTTAAATTATTTAGTTGATGGTTAATTTAAATATTAAAATTTGGCACTTCACTATTTTAAATATAAAGTGGTTAGTAATTAATTAAATGTTTGCGACAGTGATGCTATGAACTGAACCAACTTGACATTTTGTATTAATTTAAATAAATGAGTAGCTACCCGGTATTTAATTAGTCGGGGTGTCACAGACATGTTGCCGAACCATATATATCTTGTGTTGTGTGATTTTCTTTTACTGCTCACCTTAACAATATTGAAATTAATCATACTAGGATTAACCACCTATATAAATATATAATTTTTCAAATTCATTATTTAAACTAACTATGAGAAATCTTAAGTGGTAAAAAAATGCTACTCATATTTGAATAACTAATTTTATAAAAAGTGCTCATTTAATATTAAGTGGGAGAAAGGGATTTTAAGTAAACCCAAAAGTCTCTATTAGTGGTTTTATATATGATGCAATTGCTTCCTTGTGTTAGCTATCCTTGCATCCCCAACGAAGGGAACTATGCATGGATTACTAGTAAAAAAATCTTAAGTGGTAATTCTAAAAAAATAAATACTAACTATGAGCAATCTTCCCAACGAGGAGGTTCATCACAAGAGAAGTTATTGTGAGAAATATCTAATGGTATAGACTTAATTATAAATGATAATATCCTTCCCAATGGAGTCATTTTTATTATTTATATGACTTAAGATATCAACTATTTTGTTTAATAAGAGCTTCCTAAATTGTATAAAGAACAAATTTAAAAGGTATTGGTATCTATCTAATTTCATAAAATAAGTTAGCTCCCAATGAAAATTTTATTAAAAGGAAATTAGACTTCTCGACATAAATATAAGTTAATTATTAGTAGAGAGACGCCAATTTAAAATCTTACTTTAGACGTTAATTCTATAAATAATAGTGGTTCTTAAATTTTGATTCAAAAACATTATACTATTAGTACTTTTAATACACCTGCTTCAATAATTAAAGCAAACAAATGAAAGGAACAAAATTTATAGACTAGAAAATAAAGCTCGGCATTTTCTTTATTGTAGAGGATCATAAATTTATTTTAACCCTAACACGCTAGTGGAAGGGGATCCTCAAAGGGGAGTTTAGGCTTTCAAGAAATGGTGTGGGGATAATCAAATGACTTGTTTCTATATTTTTATATCCATGTGTAATGTGTTAAAATACCAACATCACGATATGAAAATTGTGTATAACCTGATTCTAACTTACAAAGACATCTTTGGGGATCGAAATCACGAACATAGGCTAGAAGATAGGTCAGAGTTAGTTTACACCAGATGGGTGGTGATGCTTCATTTAAGGATCATGTTATGAAGATGATTTTGTCTTCAATAAACTAAATATCCATGGATAAAAAAAGGATTGGGAAACCTAAATTGATGTTGTGCTTCAGTCTCTTCCCAAATCCTTCAAGTAATTCCACCTGGATTATACTATGAATAAGTTGGACTATTCATTGGCATAAATTCTTAAGGATCTTTAGGCATCTGAGGGCATCATCAAAGGCCAATGCATGGTCTCAGTTTAGATAATTACTCAACATCTTTCGTGAAGGATAGAAATAAGAATAAGGCTATGTATTAGTGGAACAAAATGTGATTAAGACAATTTATAAGACTCAATATGCGGGGGGAAAATCCAAAAATAAGATCCTTTAACTGCAATCAATCGTGGCATTAAAATTAGCAGTGTACGATTTTCCTTGCAAAACAAGTAAAATGGAAAGGTAATAACTTTTTTCTTTCATGACATAAACATATTTTGTGGTCTAGTCAACAGGGACCTATTGTGTAGATTCGAGATTCACTAATCATGTCTTCAATTCTTGGGTTCCATGTAACCAAGCAATTACTTCAATGGGAAATATTTTTATTTGTGGGAATTAATATAAAGCAATAGTTTTATCAGTAGGGATTTTAATTAAAAGTTTGGTGGAGATAGAAAGACAATGTTAGAGGATTATTTTTATGTACTCACTCTTAAAATAAATTTAATTTCAGTATCTAAGTTAATTTTGAATTGGATATTTAATTATTTTTAATAATATTATTTTAATTAAAAATGGAACATCTTTTATGTGTTCTTTTCAATTAGAGGATTATTTATATGTTATTAGACTTGTCTCTCCCTTATTGCTAAATACTAAAATTGATAATTCAAATAGATATAATTTAAAGAGAAATGAACCTTAGACATATCTTTGACATCTATGTTGAGGTCATATTAATTTTAAAAAGTATATAGAGATAGGTTTTGAACGAACATTTGAGTTGATTGAAAGTGTTGGCATTTCCAATTTTTGAATCATATTGAGAAGGCAAATGACCAAAAGGCCATTCATGGTTGATGGCTATATATCCAAAGATTTGTTGGAATAGGTTCACTCTAATTAATGGGGTCTTTTGTCACCTAAATTAATGATAACTATATATATATATACCTTATGAACCACAACTGTGAAGACTTTGAAAAGTTCATATAGTGTAATGCTAAGATAGAATGTAGACATGGTAAACATATCGAGAACCTTTGATCTAATCGAAGCGATGGATACCTCTTGGGAGACTTTAGGAGTCATTTATTAGAGATTTGGATTACATTCAAATTATCTTCACCTGGTATGCCTTAGTGGAATGGTCTAGTAAATAAAAGTAATTTACCTCTTTTGGATATGGTTAGGTCCATAATGAGTTATTCGAAGATGCCAAATTCCTTCTGAATATTTTGTTATTGTAGAAAACTAAATAAATTTTAAATTATGTTTTATCTAAATTGATTTCTTTAACTCCCATGAAATTGTGGAATGGGTGCAAACTTATTCTAAGACATGTTTGAATATGGGGATGCCCAATGCAAATTCTACAAAAAGATCTAAATAATATGTAATTGAGTGCAAATGTAAGTCTCTTGGATGTTTATATTGATGGTACTATGGGGGTCTATTTTCTAGTCCCAATGGCTAACAGGTCATTAGTACTACCAGTTCTCGATTCTTAGAAGATGATTATATAGTAGACTAAATGACAGAGAGTAAGATATACTTTCAAGAGTTAAGAGGGGAAGATAGGATTATTAATGTTGTTGGACCACTAATATATAAATAAATACCAAATAATATCAATAATTTTCTACCTAAATATAGTGGGAGTATTATTAATAATAAAAAAACTTGTCATTAATACACTAACCACTACACTAAAATAATCGACTTGTCACAGTTATTGATCGTGATAAAATGGAGTTGTCAGGATCAAGGACCGTGAAAATTCTGAGCGTGATAACTCCTTATATCATGGTCAAGGATCGTCATAATTTTCCTTTGTCCCAATCATTTTTACACTGAGGATATTAGCCATTAAGGGGGTCATCAAGCCTTGTAATGGTTAAGGGCCATGATAACTTGTCATGGTCCTTAATCATGACAAGAATTTTGTTATCATCATCAAGGATCGTGATAACAAAAAACTTGTCATGGTTTTGTCCTGGTCCTTGACCGTGATAAGCCCTAACTATTGTCATGGCTTTATCACTATAAAGGACGATGACAAAACTATAACCTGAAGAAAATTTTGGGAAATAGCTACTGTTCAACATAAAACTTACTTAAAAATTGCCTTGTTTTTGTTCAAACCAAATAGTACCCAAACCACAATATAATATGCCATAACAAAGAAATCAAAACCATATAAGATAATTACCAAGATCAGTCCAAATTACATATAATTCAAGTTAATTACATGAAAACCAAAACATCACAAGTTCAATTACATCAACTAAAGTTTTATCAAAAGTTAATCCTATAAAATCTTAATAAGGTTCGAGGAGAAAAGATGGACAAATGATGTACGACCTTAACATGTCATGGATATGATGAACACGGGATTAATATTCCAACCATAATACCTCATCCTCTTTCCCCGAAAAAAAAATAGTAGCCATGCCCTGATAATCAAAAGGTTGTAGTGGATGAGCATGTATGATGGTACCCAGAGTGGTGCATGTGTCCTTTACTCCCTTGGCAATTCGATCGCCTCTATGCATATCAAGGATAAAAATTCTCTCCCCAGTTGGATCAAATAGAGTCAGGATAGTGGGGTCGGGGGTAGACTATATGTTGTATGAGGATGATGAGTCAGTTGACATCAGTGAGGGAAATAAAGTAGAGGTTCCATCACCAACCTTCTCCTTATCCTTTCCTTTATCCCTTTCCTTATCTTTACCTTTCTCCATATTTGTGATTATGCGTTTGACCCATTCGAACATGTGGTTCATCGTTTGTTCCATATTTTCCAATTTTGAGTCCATGTCCTCTTTTTACATGTCGACCTTGGAGAATAACCCACGATTATTGCAAGTAGTGACCAATAACTTAGATTTTCCTATCCGAGAGCTAACACCTTGATACAGGCTTTTCTATCTTGGACCCACACTTGTCTCAATGCATTCGTACTCAGAGATGCCTTATCTACATCACTTTGGGTGTTTTGGACTGCCTTTAGCCTATCCTAAAATATTATAATGAGTGAGGATGGTTAACTCAGGATAGAGCCACATTATTGTTAGGGGGGAGGGGGTTAGGCAAGATCATAATAGGCTTGTGTACTGAGGAGATAATGTAGTAGACCCGAGGAACTATGATGAGGCTATTTGAGATAAAGACTTGGAAATTTACCAAAGGATATGAATAGTGATATGGAATCTATGTATTCCAACCATATCTAGGAACTTATTGATATAGTAGATGGGATCAAATCAATCATATGCTAGTGGATATATAATAGAAATAAATGATTAAACAAGAAGATTGTAACCTTTCAAGAGAGTCTTATTGTGAAATGGTTTACTTATAAAGAAGGAATCGACTATGGGGAAATTTTTCTCCAATGTCCATAATTAACTCTATTTCGATCATCTTTGTCATTATTTCTTACTAAGACTATGAAATTTGACAAATGGATGTTAAGATTGCATTCTTAATGGGATTCTTGATGAGTGAATCTATATGATGCAACTAGACATGTTTATAATAATAAGACAAAAAATAAGGTATTCAAGGCTTAAGAAGTATATTTAGGATTTAATGAAGCATTCAAGTATTTGAACATTTATTCTTAAGTAATCAAATATTTTAATTTTGATCAATATACAAATGAAACTTGGGTATATAAGAAAAATGAAAGAAATATGGTTATATATTTAGTACTTTATGTATATACTTCTTATCCAAAATAATATGGATGCATTAATGAGTATAAAAGTGTAATTATTAAACCATTAAATATAAAAGACTTAGGAGAATCCATTAATATCTTTAGCACTAAGATTTTTCGAGATCATAAGAATAAGATGTTGGGTTTATCTTAAGATACTTATATCGATAATGTTCTCACTAGATTAAGCATACATGATTCTAAGAAAGGACTCTTTCCTTGTAGACATGAAATCATATATTCAGTTTATTAAGATACCTAATCAGATATAGAGGATGGAAGACGTTTATTATGCTTCGATAGTCATTAGACTTATGTAATATATGTTGTATATTACACTTAATATCTTTTGACATTGTTATGGTTAACACGTTTTATTCTAATCTAGTCAACGAACAATGGACAATGATAAAGCAGATTCTCAAGTACCAATTGTGTATAATGACTCGGGTTTGAAGTTAGATTTGAATGCCAAAAAGTCTACCTCAAGATATGTGTTTACACTAGGAGGTAGAGTTGTTAGTTTGAAGAGTGTGAGGCAATCATGCATTGTTGAACCCTCTATGGAGGACGAATATGGTGTATCTTTGAAGACATCTACGTAGGTCATATGAATTGATAACTTCTTAACTTATTAAGGGAGATTCCATTAGTGTAATCGACTATTAAATTTTATTGTGATAATAGCAGAACAATTGCTAATTTGGAAGAACCCGAGACCCATAATGGATAAAACACATTGAGCATAAGTATCACCTAATTTGAGCGACCGTGAAGAAAGGTGATATAATAATTATCAATATTGATAGGATGATAACCTAGAAAATCATTTACAAAGATATTATTAACAAGGACTTTGATAATCACATAAATGGTATGGTAGTTAAATTCATGGCTATCTAGATTTAAGTATAAATATGAGATTATTAGGGATTTATCTTTATAACCATGTGACTATAAAGACATTTATTTAGTTTAATAAATTCCCAAACTTAGATATTTTAATGATAATCAGAATGTAGAAATTATTTATATATATATATATATATGTATGTGTTTGTGTGTGTGTGTGTGTTAGTTAATTATACTCATTAGGAATTTTGGTCCGAGTTCAGCTTAATCATGAAAGGTCATAATTTTGGTTCTAGTATAATTATATTATTCAGAAACTATATAGAAAATGACATCCTATTAGTATAGTTGGGTATAAATTTGAATAAGTGGTTTTAATTATGGTAACCTATCTGATGGTTTAGGAACTCGTTCAGAAATTTAAAAAAAATTGTGTCAATACACCAAGATTTTATTACATAAGTGGAAAGGTGAAATTAAAGTTTGTATACAAATTGTTATTTACTTTTGCAATTCCACAAGTTTGTAAGGGTCACGTCGATTTCTAATCATGATGAAATGTCAATGTAATTATTACTTTGATTTGCGGATGTGGTGCGATTAAATTTACTATATACTAAACCCTATAAGTTGGTAATTTACTATTGGGGCATTTCAGTTTTATATTATGTAGGAATCCGCATTCAATAAGATTTAATTTAAAATTGTTATATCTCATTGATGAACTTATATAGTTTAATTAAACCAGATCAATGGATTATTTAATAACATGGTAGAGTATCAAATTTGTTAACTTTGCTAATCTAGGACTTAAATGTTAGTAAAAAAAATTTGTCACTATTTAAATTTTACTAAGTGGGTAATGGTATATTAATGTGAGAAATCATATTACGTGCAAAGTAAACCGTACAAACATGGACTCTTAATCAATATAAAGTAAATTTGAGATTATTAAATTAGAATGAAATTAATATTATTTATTGGAGTTAATTGAAATTAATAAGAATAATGGAAATTTTATTATAGTGATCAATCAAGAATTTCTTATTTTTATTAAAAGACAATTTGATTATTCATCACAAGTCCTTGGTATAGTCCTTAATTATAAATATACCCTTTCTTAGTTATACCTATGACTTATATTCCCTTTATATTGATAAGGGAGGATCCCTTACCAAAATATTCAATTGTTGTTCCTTAGAGATATAGATAGATAGTTTAGAAAATAAAAAGGCAGACGAAAAGAGTGGTCAAATAAGAGACGATAGGGAGAGAGAATCAAAGTCTCTCAAGTCTTTTTCAAGTTACCATAATATTTACCCACACGAAAGCCTATTTGTTCCTTGATCATATACCCAAGGGCATGACGTGATCAAACCAAACAAATTTGCATGAAAACATCCTAACTAATCATATACTTAACTTTACCAGTAAGACCTACAACAGTATAATAATATCATTATTTAAAATTTGTGTAACCCAAACAACATTTGAATATAAGATTCATAGTTACTTCATCCCTTTTTTATATTCAGATACATTTTGAAATCCATCGATAGATAAGAATAAAGTAGAGAATTTTGAGTTATAATACGAGTCAGACTAAAAGGAAGGAGGTGAAGAGGT
The DNA here is from genome assembly GCA_949130495.1 of Sambucus nigra. Lineage (NCBI taxonomy): Eukaryota > Viridiplantae > Streptophyta > Magnoliopsida > Dipsacales > Adoxaceae > Sambucus > Sambucus nigra. The sequence goes on along the minus strand of OX422208.1, from coordinate 307,620,385 downwards.
AGAAAATGATAAAATACAAAGAGCTTATTAGGAGTTGTTTCATGTTTTCTTCTAGTTTAAGAAGGAAAACTTTAAGCTTGGGAGAAATATTAAGTTTATGGATAAGGTTGAGTGTCATGCATTAGACTGAGACATTCATGAGTCAATTGAAGACTAAAAATGATAAGATGCTAAGAAGTTTAATTAGATAAATAAGAATATGAACTCACTTCATGAAAAGACACCTATCCTAAAGACGGAACTTCGTGAGACTATGGAGGTTTGGGTGAAGTGTGATGAATAGATCTAAAGTGTAAAAACCTTGCCTTGTCCAAGCAAGTGAAGGTTGACACTGGAGGTCATTTAAATAATCTTGGGAAGATTATCCTTGCACATACCAATAATTAAATGGAAAAATTGGTCCAAGTTAAAATAATTTTACACGTCACCATAAAAACCTGAGATTATATTTATAGAGAGTCTAACTTCCTCTAAACGTAATTCACTTCCTTGAAATCCTTTTAAGGATAAAATAAATGGTTTAATAGTTTTCAACCATAGATATTCACATATTGCAAAAGAACCAATCACCTTATAAAGTTTTCCTAAGAACTTCGGAATGTTAAGTCAACAAATCAATATCTCAATATAGCCATAAAGTTAGCCGATGTGAGAAAGTGAGACTATTCACCTTACTGTCGGTTAATTTAACTAAGAAGAGGACTAGGAATAATGAAGATGTAATATATTTTGTATCAGGTTTCATTATAGTTTAGTTTACTGCTTCCCTTTGCACAAATAGAACCAAGAATCTTGATTCAAAGATAGATGATTGATAAAAAGACTCTTATTCATTATAATCAATGGACATTGAAATTAAAGATAATATGACTTCTTTACAGTAAAGCTTCAGCATGCAAATTCCGAAGATTGGAGATTATATCCTTTTGTGGTAATTTTTATTGAGTAATCTCAGGGCTAATGTATGAACAAACATGATTATAATCTTTTTATGAAAAATGATTTTTATGAACTCATCAAGTGAAAATTTTCAAAAAAGTTATTTCCTTGTTTGCTTGTTTAAGAAAAACATGAATTATTCCTATAAATGGCACGTGACTGGGTTTTGTGCTTGTGTATATGGTAACAAGGCTTAGGCAAGGAAAAAGTTCTACCTAAAGCCATGTGCACAGTCGCAAAACCATATTGTGCAAATAACAAACATGTTTGTAGGCTTCTTGCCCTTATTCCCGAAAAGCGTGCACATGATTAGGAATCTCTCCGTGCTAAAGCTGTTACATGTTATACGTGACTTTTGGCCTTGGTCTAAAACTGTGGACAAAAAAGACTTTCTAATAATACACACAACACTACTAGATTTTCAAAAATTATATAAATAGGAGTATTCCTCCCATTTTTAAAGATCCTTTTGCCGAGTACTTATCACAAATAGATAGAGCATTTTCGAGGAAAGTGATTAGCAAGACATCTTCCAATTATAAATTTTACTTGATCTACACAAATTTGAGAGAAACACTTAGATCTATACTTGATTATTGAATTTTTAGATTTGAGAGTGGTTTGAGTTGAAAAACCACATCGCCTAGATTCAATTATACCTATTCTTGTTTGAATTTAAAGATATACACTCCAAATCTAAAAAGAGGCAAGTTAGATATTAGGGTGGAATGGACATCTGAAAGGAAAATTTTGAAGAGAAATAAGGAGTGGAAGGTGAATGGCGACCTCAAAGATCATATTTAGGCCCTTTATTATAGTTGATATTACTCACAAGCTGATAAAGAAACTAACCTACCAAACCTACCCATGTAATCATATTTACCATCATAATAATAAGTGAGTATAAGGGATTGAAAAACAAGTACGTATCCCTGAAAAACCTATAGGTAGTCCAGGGGCAGGTCGATCGATACTCCCTGTTTAAGGGAACCTCCCTTTTTCCTTTTTTTATCCCCTCCTCATCAGAATAAACCCTCAATAAATTATTTTTATCATAAAATATCCCAAGTCTTTTTCACTCATCCTTAGCAAAAATTTCAAGCAATTCTAAATACACCACACTCCCTTTAAAAAACATTCATAAAAACATCAGTGGAAAAGTAAAAAGTGCATGTAGAATTAGCCACTAAATTAAGATAATTAAATAAAAACCCACTATATATATATATATATATATATCCTTGAATTTTAAGTACATTATAGAAAGAGAGAAAATGACAAAAAGTAAAATATTAGAATGTAACCCAACCTGTTCCTAAATAAACATTCTCACGGTACAAGGATCAACGTCCGAATGAGCTTGACCATTGAAGCCGTCAAACTACATACATCTTGCACACAATATGTTTGCACCGATATAGTATGCAAAGAAAAAAAAAGTATCAGAGTCAGCAAATTCAGAGATGAACTCAAATGAAAATATCCAGAAGAAGGATTAACAAGTTACTTCTAGACTTGTGTCCTCCACTAACAAGAGAGGAGGACCTAAAAAATCAGTCTGAGGAAGGTAAAGGATCTCCACTCTCTCCATATCCACTCATCATCAAATGCCAAGTAGGCAACCCATAATGACAAAGTGGAGGAGGATTTTCTTCTTTATCACTTCTACATGTTGCTTAGTTCGATGCTCAGGGTATGTTACTACCTCTTGCTCAACCTGTAAGCCCTAACCATAGATCAATGACAACATCAAGAAACTCATGGAAACATCTAAGTATGCATATGTAACCACCATATCGGTGAAGACCAAGTTATCCTGTCCAACAATGTCCGCCTCCTATGCTTCCTCTAACATCTTCTTTGGATCCAACATGTGAGTTAAAATAACTGATAGGGAAATGACCATCTCGCCCACAATCACTTGTCCGATGAATCGCTCCCTTAGGTGCTAGATATATCAGAACTTAGAAGAAACCAATGCAGTTGCGTATGCATATCGGTGACACCCACAACATCTATCCTCGGCGCCAAGGGAAGAAAGTCACCAACGCATAAGAAATACATTCATGAAAAATACAATCCAAAAATAGAATAATAGAGAAGCTTTAAAAAAATCCCAAAACCACATTAAGAATCTACCTGAACACTCATGAGGGTGTTAAAGACATTCCTCACATCCTTAAAGGAAGGAATGGACTTTGAGGCCTTATTCTCCTTCCTCCAACTCCCCATCCTTGGCCACTCACCCACCTATGGGTCTCGTAAGATCATCAAGCATGTGTTGAACCCGATTACCTAATAAAACCATGCCTAAAAATTGTAGAAAAAAACAAAACATTCTAAAACTACAAAATTTCAAAAACAATACTAGCATAAAATAAAATACCTCCAAGATATACGACTCCCCTTAAAATTGGTTCGATATCATTAGCTAAAAGAATACAATGTTTCAAACATCAAGATCCCCTAGTCATAATGATCGATTTGGGCAAAGTCCCATATAAAGGGGAGGAACCAGAAATGAAATTCATCTCCATGAGAGTGGTAAGTAACAAAGATAGAATAAAGAGGAGAGCCATCGGTTATTCATCACGTCCACCTATCGTTTATATAACCTAACTCCGTATGCCACATTAATCTACTTTCTTGAACCAACTCACTCAACCGACCCCAGAATAATATCTATATCCTCACTTGTAAAGCATAGGGAATGGTCCATCTACATCAAACACCCTCACACAGCATACCCAAAATCCAGTACACGTCCGTCGGCATCTCTGTCATCTCTCCCACTTGGAAGTGGGATGTATGGGTGGTATCCCACTAACTTTCCCCATGGTGCATAGAAAAAATAAATACCAAGGCATATCACTAAGAATCCTCCCAATCATTAAGATTTTACACCCATGTGGGAAGGTGCTTCTGCACATTCTTCATGCCCGTACACTTGGGCATGGATGTGCGATGAGGAAAGCCTCATTTTGAAACCGCACCTAGAATAAGTCCAAAAAGATTCCAAAAATCCAAATATAATAAAATACTTATTTCATAATAAAATCAAAATAGAAACAAATACAAAAAGAGCATCACTTACATAATTTCTAGGATTCTATATAAAGTTGAGTGATGGCTTATAGGCTCCCTCATGAGGATCCGATTTTCCTCCACTAATCTAGAAATATGGTACGCGGGTCTCACATTGTGGGTAATCACTTTAATATTATCCCAGACATCATCACGCGGGGCATTCACAAAAGTTATTTCTTTCGGATCACATATAAGTTCTTACGAGAATTTTTTTTTAAGAGAGAGAGAGAGAGAGAGAGAAATTACAAGTTCTTGTGGTGAGTAAATACATTTGGCCTCGCCCCTACTTATAGGGGTTAAGGGCCTTTCTAATCAACAGGCCCTAAGGCATGCCTATTGCCGTGTTCCCCTTGTTAAAGCGCATAGCCCCTAAAATCAAGTTCCCTACTGATAGGTAGGGGTAGACCATGCCTAACAACATCCCTCATCAACTTTTGTTCTAAAAATTCAATATATATTTTGAAAAAATCCACAAAAAGTCCTCAAAGTCACAAAAATTCAAAATCAACAAAAATACATATAAAAAAAATAAGGTTACAAAAGCATTAAAAAATCACAAAAACTTATTTAAACATCTTGGAAGAATTTAAAACCTTTCAAGATATTATCATATCATCACACAACTTTTACAAAAACCCCTCACATATTTTAAGTCCTCAAACTCTAACCTTGTCCCTCATAATTAGTTTGTGATCCATGTATTGATGGCATACACTATTTAGATTGTCAGAATAAGACCTTGGTGCTCGAAATTAGGCCGCGATACGTATATTGGTAGAGCACACACTTTAGGTCCTTAAAATAAGATCTCGTCCCTAAGAATTTGTCCATGATCTCCGTATTGGTTGCACACAATCTTTCTCTCCTCATAATTATACCTTGGCCCTTGAAATTAGGCTATAATCCCCACATTGGTTACAAACACCTTTTAGGTCCTTAGAATCATACTTTAGACCTAAAAATTAGGTTGTGATCCCTATATTGGTAGTGTACACCCTTTTGGTATTCAAAACTTGACATTGGCCCTCAAACTTAGGCCTCGATCCTCGTATTAGTTGCATAAAATCTTTAGGTTAAAAAATTTAGACCATGAACCTCAAAATTAGGTCGCAATCCCCATATTAGTTGCATACATTCCTTAGGTCATCATAATTAGTCTTTAGCCTTCAAAATAAAGACATAATCCTCACATACATTATGGATCCTTAGAATAGGACCTTGACCCTCTGAATTAGGACATGACTCTCGACACTATAATAACACACCTCAGGCTCCTAATAAATCCCTAATCTTTTGTACAACTACATCACATCTGACTCTCCCTCTGTAGGCAAATCCTCATCAGAGTTTCGACATAAAGGGAATCAACAATCATAATTTCTATCATGTGTCTAGCTTTAGAAGATACTTCACTAACCCTAAGCTCATTTGTCGAGGAGCTTTGTAGAATCCCTATACTTTTCCATAGGGTCTAAATAAAGTACCTTAAATCTTAGACCCTGGCTCCTCCTTCAAACCCTAATCAGAGAACAACAATGAGCTCTATGGGACCATTTTACTTTAGTATTCTCCTGAACCCAAAATCGATTCAATTACAAAATCATGTAGCTTTGAATCCTCTTACTAACTATCCAGATTGTGCACGAATTGAACTTTTGGATAAAAAATTAAACCCCAAAAATGAAATTTTACAAGACCTGCCTATAAGAAGGACACCTCACATTCCTATAGGAAGTTAGGATACTTGGCATACAAGTTTGGCTAGCCTTCTTGTAGGCATGCCAAAGGCCGTACAGTTCTGTAGAACCTTGAGGGAAAACTTGTCTCGTTTGACTTTAGGTTTTTCCTATAAAAGAAAATCCTAGCCTCACTTGCACAAGGATCTCGATTTCTGTGCAACAACCATTCCAAATTTAGCATAAATCATTTTACAACACATTTTCTCACATCACCCCACCCTAACCTTAACCACCACCAGCATCCATACATAAAAAATCAGCAAGCCAACGTGCTTGAAGATCTAAAATCATTTTACATCTATTAATCTCATAAATGATGACTTCCATATTTTCGTGTTCTTTTCCTGTTTATATTTCCTACATTATATAATTAACTTTGATAATTGTAACTTTTTATTATCATACATACTCCTAAATTTATTTCCATAAATAAAAAACCCAAAAAGGGGTTTAAGTCAAAATTCCCAACTTAGGGTATTCTCACACATTTTTCATACTACATTTTACCTTCTTTTCATAAATCAAAAGATAATCCTTGATCATGATGCAAACTATGTTGACTTTGATGCATTTTTAGGCTACGTAGGCATCCTAAGGTTGTTTTGGGATTCAAGTTTGTTTATAACCATTTCATTTAGTTAATTTCCATTTTTATCACCACGTAGTTAGTAGTTAGTTAGTTCTCTTACCTTTATTTCTCCTTTAGTGATCCCACACATGTGTACTCACTTTCCTACAGTGAGATTATGATTTCCGGGTATTTCTCACATATGTAGTCATTTTGTACATTTCTTTAAACATGTTACTCATATTTATCTAGTTTAATCTTTTTTAGAGGTTCTATTCATGCACATTCACTCTTTCTATAGTTAGGTTACGATTTCAGTATTCACTCATATTTTTCTCTTCTTGTGGATGATATATATGCATCTTTCCCATTATGTAGATATGTTGACTTTATTTTTCACATATAAGCATAGCACATGCATGCATTCTTACTCCACCTTTCTCCACTTACACAAAAGACACGTTTTCATGCACATACTTACATTTATGAATTGGGGAGAAGGAGAATATACATTATAGAACCCATAAAAGACCGAAAGGGAAGATTGTGTGCCTAACACCTTCCCACCCTATAGTGTTGTCTCTAATCCCATATCTTATTTTGTTAGCATATAGTAGTTATCTTTTAGCTATCTGTTTTGAGGTGGCTCCTTTTTTTGCCTATTTTGGGTAAAATAGGCTTGCGACTTGATCTATACACACTCACACACCTCTTATCACCGCTAATGATCGCTATGTCCCCTGCCACTCACGTGAGAATCTCCCTGACCGGGATGGCCATAGTGGACATCCTTATCCAATCACTTGATCCATAAATGACCCTTGATTTTTCAACGAATATTTTTCATCTTGAATCTTATGCGCAAAATTTTTCCTTGAGTTCACCGTCTTCCTGAACGAAAAAAAATTAATGTTGATACATGCCTAATATCGAAACAAGAATACAAAATCCTATAACATATTCTAAACATATCAAAGAAGTCAACAAAAACATAACTGACTCACACAAATCCCAAAGCTTTAGTCCATGCTTTGAAACCAACTTTCATACCCCGATAATTTAGTATTTAGGCTGATTGGTCCTAAATACACAATTTATGAGTGTCAAAAAATTAATAACATTCTCATTATATGGGATAACATAAGTACGAAAATGATTATGGATAATATCAAACCATATAAATATGCCACTAAATAAAAACATGAGTATCCATATAAGTACAATATAAAACTGAAGATGAATGAAATAATACATCCCAAATATCATAATACCTCATTTCAATACAAAACTTATTAACTAAAGAATGAGTATTATTATCTAGATGAATCAAACTATATAATTGAATATATAAATACAAGTGACTATACATAGTTCTCTAACACTATAAAATAGAAACATAAAGAATTCTACATTATTAGAATCCTTAAATACAACCCATACTACATAATCAATATCGCTACATTAATCCCCCATTTTATGCAAGCGAACCTAAAAATTCTAATCCATGAAACACGATTCAGTTGTACTAAAATAAATATTATACATACCACAAACAAAGATAAAAATATATTACACTAAAACCATGTGATCACTCAAGTTGTTTAAAATACAAGTCTCCAAATAACATACCCAATGACCATAAAATAATATATCATAACCTACTGAATGTATAGTATTCATGATCTTAATCTATAATACTAAATACAAATGGACAACATCTACCCCTACAGACACTCACCAAGTTACCCCAAACCATAGTGAATTATACTCTTCTACCTGAGCTACTAAGACTACCATAACCCATCTCACACTCAAACACTAATCATTAAACAACTACTTATCTCTAGACCATCATTTTAATACAAATATTATTAAGGTACATCCTATACCTAAGTGTCAGAATACCCCATCATCTCCTAAATCACAATCAGAACCAGACTCCATGCACGAGAAGTAAAATCTGATAAAGAAACCCTTGATACACTTCACCCTAAGATAAATATTATCCACAACTACCCATCTCAAGAGAGGTGACACTAAACATTCCAACCCTTTACATCCTAGAGAGTATAATCCTAACTACCTATCAAGACATAAAGGTCCCACATTATTCACTAATGAGAGTTTTTCTTAACCAAATACTATATATACCACCCCATTGTTGGGTACATCATTTCTCAATGTGATACCTCAAATTCATTGATATAATTAATCCGAGAGAAATAAAACTAATACACATTAACAATAACCGATAAGTTATATCTCTCCCCATATAAAATCCTCACAAAGAATCCTAACAGTTCATCATCAGGCATCATAGATTATTGACATGTGTGACACCCTATAAATTCATATAAATATTGATGAGGTCTAATGAAAAATTAGGGGAATAAAAACATTTAGTAACATTCTGAGCACAATGAAATAAAAATTATTGTTTAAAATAAAACCATCTTTAATACAGTCTGTAGCACCCCATTCTATTACCCCCTAAACTCTCCTTAGGTCCCTAGCACCTCCCCTCATCACTACAGATCCAGGTCATACCCCGAGTACTGACCTAGAAGCCATTAGGCACTCCTAGGCTCCATTTGACCAAAAGTCAAACTCTTCAGCTCGACCGAGGCTGAATGAATCTTCAAAGGGCACTGAAACCCCTTTCCAACGGTCCGCTCCATGCACGATTCTGACTTACGGTACGGACGAAAAATCTATTTGACTTTGAAAGGTCACCGAATGCTTCCAGGGCCTGGTTGATCAAATTCAACTCCCCAAACCTAATAAAACTCTTTGTAATGTCTAACTAAATCTCCTAACCTTTCCAACGGTCTTCCCCGTGCACGATTCTGACTTACCATGTGGACGAACGATCCGTTTGCGTCCGACGATTCCTCGTCCAATGAACTAATAAATGCTTCTGAGCCATATTTGACATAGATTCAACTCCCGAACCCAGGATACGTCCAAGTATTTTCAAAGGTCTCTGAATGACCTTTCCAAGGGTCCACCCCATGTGAAATTCTGATCAACGGTTTGCGTTCTGCGACCGATTTTCCAAAAAGGCCCGAAAGACACTGCCTAACAGTAGGTCCCAGACCCTGCCTATCGACAGTGTGCCTAAACGCACCTGCCGAATGGTAGGAACGGGGCTATGCCAATCGAAAATGCCCTGGGCCTATAAAAAGGAGGCCTGATCTCACTTGTAAGGAGAGCCCAGATCTGATAGATATCACTCTCAGCAAACCCCGAAAACCTCTCTCGAAGTCAGCGTGATTTCCACACCCAAATCCCTTTCCAACCTTCACTTTTCATCAAACTTGGTGAATTCACTACCCTCCATCATCATCCAAGTCTAAGGTCTGCTCTCCAACATTCAAGATTAAGCTCAAGATCTTCAAGAAGGTCCAATTTTCTCAACTCTCTCCTTAAATTCTCATAAATTTGAAATTGTTTTATTATTTAGTACTTTTATTATCTCATTTCACACATCCTAATATACTTTTTATTTAGTATAATTGCACATCTCTTATTTTCATATAAATAAAAACCCAAAAATTAAGAAAAAAGGGGTTTGCTCATAAATTCCAAACGCGAATTCTCATACTTTTCTTACACTTCTCTCACAACTAAAACACTTTTTCTATACACACACACACACACACACACAAATAAGAGAATCCCCAGTTGGATTTATGGGATAAACCCCACCCCTCGTTTTGTATGCGAACTACTTGGACTTTGATGCCTCTATAGGCTATGTAGGCGTCTCGGCGTAAAACCCGAGACTTGAGTCCTATTTTAACTTTTCCTCTCATTTTTTATTTTCTCTAAACTCCATTCTCTTATGTTATATATATACATATATTTGTTATTAAAGGCGTATTATTCCATATACGTTATCGTTCCCTCATAACTATTAACATAGTGATGATCACCTAAATCCTATTTTCTAAATACTTTTTATACCTTCCTACGGACGACTCGCTTTAGCTCTTCCATGGTACAAGTTGATGATTCCTATCTCCACTATATATGCAAATGCACACATATCACGGGGAAAATAAAAGGAAAATAACAAAAACCCATGAGAGACCGAAAGGGAGGAATGGGTGCCTAACACCTTCCCATTTGGTAACTTAGCCTCCGGACCCTTTTCGAATCATTTTGGTTTTGTATGCACCAGTATATCTTTGGATGTTGTCCCTCGGGATGGATTCCCTTTTTTCTTTTGTCTGTTTTGAGTAAAATACACTGGCGACTCTAATATCTTTACATTTTTCACCTCACCTCAAATGACGTCGGCCAAAGTGCTCCAGAGAGGGACACGCGGGACCCAAGGACGCTCACTCTCGCGCTACCCGCTCACCGCGAGGATCGGGTTCCGGGAGGGGATGACCATAGTGGCAACTCTGCTGGGGACGAATATGTTTATTTTAATGGCTAGACTCTATTTACATGGGTGTTATGTTTTCTAATATTCTCCCCCATTTCGCATGTTCCCCCTTTACTACTCATGTGTACCCCATGCTTATGCTTCTATTCACACTTGTAGAAAATTCTCCATGTACACTTCGCACCACATACACCTAGGGTCACATATATCCACATATTGCACACATCATTCATCGATACTTGGTGTACCATTGGTACTTTCACTTTGCTCCCTGTTTGGCATAATCAATAAAGATACAATCATCATAAGATGCTAATAAGAGAACCATGCATGATTCACACGACATCACTAAAGAGCATTGTGATTAACCAAATTTTACCCAGTAACTGGAGGGTCACTTCGTGATGGGCGCTGGTCCATCCCGTGCACGAATCTGACTTACGCTGCGGACGAACGACCCGTTTCCCCCTAAAACATGATTAGGAAGTCACCGGATGCTCCGGGATCCATTTGACCAAAGTCAACTCTTTAGCTCGATCGATACTTATTGAATCTTCAAAGGGAACTTAAAACCCTTTCCAAAAGTCTACCCCGTGCACGATTCTGATTTACGGTACGAACCAACGATTCGTTTTACTCTGCAAGGTCATCGATCACTTCCAGGCCCCGGTTGACCAAAGTCAAATCACCGAACTGACTCAAGCTCTTTGGAATGTTGAAATACATATCCTAACCTTTCCAATGATCTACCCCGTGCACGATTCTGATTTACCATGGATTGAATGTTCCGTTTGCATCCAACGATTCCCCATCCAAAGGACATACGAATGCTTCCTAGCCACATTTGACCCAAAGTCAACTCCCGGACCCAGGATAAGTCCAAATACTTTCAAAGATCTATGAAGTACCTTTCCAATGGTTTGCCCCGTGCATAATTCAGATCAATGGTTTGTGCTCTACGACCAATTTTCTGAAGGAACCTAAAAGAGACTGCCAAATGGCAGGTTCCAAACCCTGCCTATCGGTAGTGTGCCTAAACACACCTGCTGATTGGTAGGACTAGGTGATAGTACAAATACATTACCCTACCGTGGATAATACTCTTCACCACATATGACTATATGTCGCGGCCCTTCTCAGCATAGGGTGCGGCCCTACTCAACACGGGGTGTGGCCCTACCTAATACAGGGCGCCGCACATAACACTCGCCATTACGAAAAGGCCGCGGTTCTACCGAGTACAGGGTGAGGAAACTTTGGCTCTAGCTTGTTGCAGGATGCAATAATTACATTACCTGCCTTACATGCCGCATTCCTCTCCATTTTAGTAACTCCAGATTTTATGTACGTTACGTGCTCAGAGCACGTGAGCATATCTCCTATAAATAGAGGACCACACCTCGAAATAGGGGATCGATTCCTCTCCCTCAGGGAAGTTTCTACAACACCTAGTGGAGCCTTGCAAAAATCTCTCTCTACAAGCTCAACATACAGCTTGTGGGTAACTCATCTACATCGTAGCCAGATCTCCGGCACACCCGGAACCGCTACAGCCATGTATTCTCCTTTATACCCATACTTGTATGCCTCTTTAGCCACGATAATATTGTACAATGTAACGCATATAATGAGAGTAGAGCGCCAAAGTGGATGTAGGACTTTTTTAGGGGCTGCACCACTCTATATCTTGTCTTATCTCTCTCTTTACTTGTTATACACTTTATACTAGATTTGCTAATACGAGAACGACAAAGTGGACGATTTCTCGTATCATCAATCTGGCGCCGTATGTGGGAATCGAGATATTTCGATCTTGTTTCTCTGTGTTTCGAGTTCTTGAACACCTTATTTTATTCATGAGAATCCTCTGGATCATCATCCAATGAGTAAATTTTGGTTATTGAGCTCTATTTTATACTTACACCCTTAAATGGGTATTTCGTACCGTTAGATCTGCCTCAGGTCTCCATTTTATGACCTTATATCTATTTTACATACCCCTCTGATAGGTCCCCACCTATATAAAGCTGTAAAGCTTGATGGGCTTTAGACCCATAAAGGTTGGTGATTAGGGAATAGTTATGTCTACTCCTTTTTTATTGTTCTTTGCCTATGATCTAGGGTTTATCATTAGAATTGTGCCATTTTGTGCATCGAGAGGTTATTCTCTCATGGATAGACCCTAGTAGGTATGCTCTCCATGAGTTTCAGGAGTAAAACTCAGTTTTTAGGATTCAATTTTGGGATTGTCGCTTCGTTGCCTAGGTAGGGATGCTGCGTGGTAGTTCAACTACCTTGCATGCCGCGACTTCTACCGGGGCAGTTGCATTACATAAGCTTCAAAACATCAAGGAACGGACTCAGGTGGTGTCAAAATCAAACTTCTTGAATATCATACAAAGGCCATGTAAGTGCACCTATGTGCCATACTGGCTGCGACTTCAACTGTAATACCATGTAGCAGTGCAAACGCTGCATCCCCATTTCCTACTTGGTTACTCCAATATTTATTAGATTACTCAGTTCTGTTAGTTTTGTCTCAGATTATATATACTCTGTAAAGACTAACAAAAGCATAAATGGAAGGAGAATCCAGCCAGAGCACAGAAGTCAACGATGAGATTATGCAGTTGTATAATCACCCCAACCCCCTCTACGACAGTCATGCCTCACTCCAGACCCAGGTCAACTATTTGACTCAGAGGGTCCTAATGCTAGAGGTCGCGGCCTCACCCAATGTGGGTGCGTCACCCAGGAACATTGCGTCAATAGCCTTTGTTGTTGCGGTAGTGCCAGAGGATCCGTTCGCGGAAGAAGTTAGCAGGAGCCAGAAAAGGAAATTATAGAAGGCAGAAGGGAGCTCTAAGGCTTACACCCCATTGGCCTTCCTAATTGAAGATATCTTTGAGTCCATTAAGGAGGATAAGCTGGTGAGGTGGCCAGAGAATCTCAAATCTCCACCCCACAAGAGGAACAAAGCCAAGTTGTGCAGGTTCCATCTGGACCATGGATGTGACACTAAGCAGTGCTATGCACTAAAGGATGAAATTGAAAGGCTGATCGGACAAGGAATGCTACGGAGGTTCCTCAAAAATGTTTAGGGGATGAAGTCTAGTCTCACATACTGCATGCCCATTTTTCGTGCTTATATTTTATATTCCACCTGTCTCTACTTTATAGTGACAACTCTTCTTATGTTGTTTTAAACTAAACTTTGTATTATCCTTACAAAGTAATATATATATGAATTGTTATATGAAATCAAGTTCTCCTTTATAGTGCTATATTTTGATTCTCATTTCCATGAAATGTTATCTTATAAAGACCATTTTCGTCTTAAACATGTCTCGATTCGAGATAATATGTTATATCGAGAATGATAATATCTAAATGGGCCCACAAGGCCCGTCAAGACACCTGATTTTTCGAAAGCAAGTGACAATTGAAAATGGCAATAGCAACCACCAAGAGTGGCTATTTAAATTGGTCTGCAATATCACTCATAAGGGCTTCCAATTCCCATTTTTAGCCTTCGAGACATGTCATCTAGCCACGTGGACTTACAATGCCCGTTCTCAGCTTTTGGGATGCGTCATTAAGTTGGGAGACTTGTAATATCTAGACAGGGATGACTTTATATATATCAATAGCTGTGGGTGGCTTGCTTAATAACATAACCCAGCATGGGGAGGCTTAAAAGTATCCTATATATTAGTTGTGGGTGGATTAATAACATAACCCAGCCTGGGGAAGCCTGAAAGTATCCCGTATATTAGTTGTGGGTGGCTTAATAACATAATCCAGTCTGGGGAGGCTTGAAAGTATCCCGTATATTAGCTGTGGATGTCTTAACAACATAACCCAGCCTGGGAGGATTGAAAGTATCCCGTATATTAGTTGTGGGTGGCTTGATAATATAACCCAGCCTGGGGAGGCTTGATAGTATCCCGTATATCTACAAAGGCCCATGTTCAGATGGAAGGGCTAAAAGAGTGCAGTAGCCCTGTCAATATAGCTGTAGCCATTAAAGCGACTAAGATTTGATGCGCTAATGACTTGGATTTAGATCCACTTAAAGCTATAATAGAGGGAATTCAAACATTCAAAAGTAACACATCCCTATCCATATGGCTGCGGCCATTAAGTAAATTTATTCAGAAGACGCGATAGATAAAGGCAGGATTATCAAACTACCGCGAACCAAAACAAGAAGAGAAACCCCTTCCAGTCATGAGTGATTGTAAAAGGGAAAAGGGCCACAGCCCAGATATAAAAACCATCCACATTACAGTGTCTCAACCTTAAGCTAAATACCATTTTTGTTTCTACATATGGCCTCAGCCGATGACCCATACGTTAGTTAAAGTGCATTTTTTCAAAAAGAATGTACAATTCAAACACCTAAAGGTGTCGCGACCATGTTCAAACCTATCTATGTGCAATAATATTGGAATTCAAGTAGAAAGGTCGAGAGGGAATTCATTCAAATGTTGAAGCAAGTAACATAGAAGAATAAAAAAGCTACTAGAAAAAAGAGGCAAGAATAGTCATCACCAAAGGTGCCGCGGTAAATTAGTTATAGACAAAGGGTTGCAACCGAAAATCATAACCTATTAATGTTTGGATTACAGACCATATATACAAAATTTAAAAATTGGAAAGGAAACAACCCTATATGGATAAACATTTCAAAAAGGTGGGATTATATAAGCTACCGGCTCATGAGGCCGCATCGTCATTAATATCCCTTCATCACCATCCGCAGTTGTTTCGGTCTCTTCCTCCACGGCCGCTGCCTCAGTCTCTGCCTTCAACCTAGATTTCTCCTCCACCGCGGCCTTGAGCTCAGCTATACATTGCTGATGCTCAACATCACCAAGTCCCTAGGCAAGAACCATCTTTTTAGTCTCCGAGAAGTTCTTTCTGATTCTCTGCTTGAGCTCTTGGTAACCGCGGAGGTAGGCCCCCTTATTTATGAGATAAAAATCTCTAGAGCATTTGAACGACTCCATAGTGCTATCGATGGAAAATTGAAGGGATTCACCGTGATCCACCTATATTTTCTTCATTACTGCGGCATGGGCTTCAGCATCAGGAGCAACCTTGTCCTTCATCTCCTGATACCTCTTTTGAAGGAGTTTGAGCTTATTATTGGAGCACTTAGCAACTTGGGCAGCTTCTGTGGCTTGTCCCTGACACACCATAAGAGATTCCGTGGCTTGGTTTAAATTTGCCTCCGCTTCTTCTTTTGCCTTGATTGTAGCTTCTAAGTTCATCTGAGCCGCTTGAAGTGCTGCGACAGAAGACTATTTTCCAGCTTCGAAGGAGGAATTCCATGCATTCTCTAAGTCAATGGCATGTACCCTCTCCGCAGCCTCTTTTAGTTTATAGAGGACCTCGTACTTCCTCTTTTGAGCTACCATGACGTCCACGGCCTGAAATGAGAAAGTTAAGAGTAAGGTATGGAATGAAAAATTAAAACTAAGAAAGCACTAGAACTTACTATCAAAAGACTATGGAGGCCACAATCCTCCAGATCGTCATGATCTTCGTCCACCAACCTATCAAGGTCCGTGGCATCGATAACCTTCTTCATCCATCGGGCATCCATCGTAGTAGTGTACCATGAGGACCTAGGGTCAGTCTATCTTAGTTGTGGCCGCGGTCTACTGTCAAGACCAACTCCGGTGCGGCACTAAGGAGGTGCCAAATTGGCATTAATCGCAATAATAGGCGACGGCGGAGAAGTTGAACGGATGGCAGCATCACATGTTGACATCAGACCTGTCGCAACTAAATTAGCCCCAATATCATCGTCTAAATCCTCTTGGAGTCGGGGCGCAGCAGGGACACTTTTTTTCGCTCATTGATTCTGGGACACGACAGATGTGTTTGGGTCGCTGGAAGGGACCGCGGGTGGAGCCTTGGTCTTGGGCCTCTTCTTTTTTCTATGCCTTGCAACGTTATTGAGGACAGTTGCGTCCCCATCCATTTCTTCCAGTTGGATGGCCAAGAGTTCCCTATTAACCTCCTTACCTGAAAGAAGTGAAACAATAGTAAATATCTGAAGTTTTAAATATAAGTTTCCACAAAATAAGACTGATCGAGTATTACCTTTCATGGCCATCTCTTTGGGTATGGATTTACTGGGGAAGTAGCATGCTTCAAATAAAGAGGCATAAGCTACAAGTGTGTTGAATTTCTTCTGCTTAGCAGGAATAGCCGCGGTCGCAACAACTCTCTTCTCTTGTCCCTTGCTCAATTTTAAGTTGTCGAGAACTGTAGAAAATATTTCAAGGGTTAGTACAGAGAATAAAAAGAAATTATAAAGAGGAAATGAGGCTATAATCCAAATACCAAGTTTATAGGGGCACCCCCACTACCGCGACATTCTAAATGACTTCTCCCTCTCATTCTCCTGAGGGTGAATCTCCCACCCTTCTCCAGATATGTAGAAATACTTCTCCTTCCAGTTCTTTACACTAGTCGACCTCCCAGAGTAAAGGGTCTCGTCCCTACCACGGATGGAGAAGTAGTAGTAGCCAGCAAACTTTATAGAGTTCTCCTTTGGGCAATAGAAGTGGAAAAACTCCGCGAGAGTAATATATTTCCTGAATTGATTCTCCCAAAGCACTACTGCGATAAGAATGGCCCTCTAGCCATTGGGATATAACTGGCCTGGTGTTAATTTCGTCGCTTGAAAAATTCATCTGATGGGAATGGGAACTGCCAGTCACAACCCGTAAATGAAAGCATGCAGTGTGAAACAGACCCCATGGTTAGAAAGTGTCATGCACGGCCTTTGGTTTGTGGCAGGTGCTAAGAACATTAAGTTTTCTAGAAACTCGAAGGCCTCAACTACCTGGTCAACCCATTCGTGGGTCATAATGCTGCGGATATTAAGTGCAGCAAGAGGCCTTTCAGCCCTTCCAGATGGTTCGGTTGGTTCGTCCCTAACATGAGTGGCACACCTAGCCACGGCATCATCTTCTACTTCCAATGGTTGGTTACTAGAATTAGCTTCCTCCTCTATTGGCTTGGCCTCGAAATCCTTCCTACAGGCGGAATCCATGGAGTCTGAGTCTAATGTTATACATTTGGGGAAATCCTTTAGTTGACACGGCCCTATTGACTTCAGAGGAGGCATGAAAGGAAGCTCGGGGGAAGAGGCTCCAAAATGCTTTGCCCAAAAGCCTTTCAGGAGTTCATCTGGTTCAAAGTTCATATGGCTGCAGCATTATTTGAAAAGTAGAGTCCGCAGTTAGGCATCGCATCCATTACGATTGTAAAAAGCCCTAAGAAGTTGCGATAATATATGAAGATAAAAGTGAATAAAGGTGATCAATACGGTCGACTAAATGAGCAAAGTGGGGTTATAGAGACCTAAAAAGACAAATGACACCGCGGCGTGTTGATTTGATAGGTGTCATCACCTTGCATGCTGTGGTTACTAGGGGCTTAAACATCATTGACGCTAGTCAAGGAACCTAAGGCCGCAGTCAGCGAAATATTGCTTAACTGCCACGGACTACCCTCAGAACCTACTAGACGCAACCCTCACCTAAGGTTGAGGGATATTTTATAATTCCGCGATCTCTCACTCAAATAGTTTAATATATAAAGTTGGTTCGTTTAAAGATTGAAGACTCAAAATGTGAAGGGTTTATTCAAGAACAATTATATGATTCAATGGGATTCAACACAAATACACGTCATATTATCTATGCAGTGGAAGAACAACAATTACAACTATTTATCCTGGATATATATTCGATTCCTAGAAGTTAGCAGATTATTCAATCAAAATCCTAGGTTCCTATCATGCAATTTGGGTTTTTCTGAGAAATAGATACAATCTAGGAAAATCTAATACCAATTCAGAAAGCAATTATGAATACATAATTCCGGAAGAGTCGATACAAAAATTCATAAGTTTCGAAGAACATTTATGAACTACAAAAGCTATTAAAGAGGAAGTTGGTTCGAAAAATACTTGAAAATGGATAAATCGGTGATGATGACCCTCAAACCACCTTAGTACCACCACGCTCTGCCTTGGACAGTATCCAGAAAAAGCAAGAGGATGTATGAACAGAGTTTAGCTCTCAAAATGCTCTCAAGGATTTGGAAAACGTAATGAAGTCCACGGCCCGAACAATTTATATAAGAGGGAGCAAGAAGACGAAGCGTCACCTTGAAAGTACCGTGGCACCTAAGGAGACTGATCTAAGAAGCAGCCCCAATCAAAATCTCTTGGCACTGCGACTCGGAGGCTTATTGATAGTACAAATACAACACCCTACCGCGGATGATACTCTGCATCGCATAAGGCTATATGTCGCGACCCTTCTCAGCATAGGGTACGACCCTACTCAACATGGGGTGTGGCCCTACCTAATACAGGGAGCGACACATACCACTCGCCATTACGAAAATTCTGTGGTGCTACCCAGTACAGGGTGCGGCACCTTTGGCTCTAGCCTATTGCAGGATACATCACTTACATAGCCTGCCTTACAGGCTGTATCCCTCTCCGTTTTAGCAACTCTAGATTTTATGTACGTCATGTGCTCAGAGTACGTGAGCATATCTCCTATAAATAGAGGACCACACCTCGTAATAGGGGATCGATTCCTCTCCCTCAGGGAAATTTCTACAACACTTAGTGGAACCTTGCCAAACTCTCTTTATACAACTTCAAGATACATCTTGGGGGTAACTCATCTACATCATTGCCAGATCTCTGTCACACCCGAAACCACTACAGCCATGTATTCTCTTTTATACCCATACTTGTATGCCTCTTTTGTCACGATTATTATGTCTAATGTAACACATATAATGAGAGTAGAGCACCAAAGTGGATGTAGGCCTATTTTAGGGGCTGAACCACTCTATATCTTGTATTATCTCTCACTTTACTTTCTCTATTTACTTGTTATACACTTTATACCCGATTTGCTAATACGAGAACGACAAAGTGGACGATTTCTCGTATCATCACTAGGGATATGTCGATCGGCAATACCCTGGGCCTATAAAAAGGAGGGTCTGGCCTCATTTTCAAAGAGAATAAGGTATGAAATCCATCACTCTCGGTGAGCTCAAAAAACTCCCCTCGAAGTTAGAGTTATTTTCACATCCAAATCCCTTTTCGACATTCACCTTTCATTATATTTTCCATAAAACTTGGTGAATTAACTACCCTCCATCATCACCCAAGTGCAAGGGGTTCTCTCCAACATCCAAGATCAAGCTGAAGATCTTCAAAAAGGTCCAACTTCCTTAACTCTCTCTTTAAATTCTCTTAAATTCTCATTAAATTTTTTTTATTACTTAGCACTTTTATTCTCTAATCTCACATATCCTAATATACTTTTTATTTAGTATTATTGCACATCTCTTATTTTCATATAAATAAAACCCAAAAAATAAGAAAATAGGGTTTGCTCATAAATTCCAAACGCGAATTCTCACACTTTTCGCACAACTAAAACACTTTTTTACACACACACATATAAGAGAAGTCCCCGATTGGATTTATGGGATAAACCCCACCCCTAGTTTTGCATACGAACTATGTGGACTTTGATGCCTCTATAGGCTACATAGGCGTCTCAGGGTAAAACCCGAGACTCGAGTCCTATTCCTACTTTTCTCTCATTTTCTATTTTTCTACATTCTTTCAACTTAACTTTCTTAGATTCTATATATTTACATATACGTATATTTGTGCTTAGTGGCGTATTATCCCATATGTGTTATCGTTCCGTTATAGCGATCAACGCTAGGATAATCGCGTAAATCCGATTTTTCGAATATTACTTTTAGGAACATTCCTACGGATGACTCGCTTTATCTCTTCCATGATACAAGTCACTGATTCCTATCTCCACTACATATACACATGCACACATATCACGGGGAAATAAAGGAAAATAACAATAACCCATGAGAGACCGTAAGGGCGGAATGGGTGCCTAACACAATTCCATTTCGTAACTTAGCCTCCGGACCCTTTTAGAATCATTTTGGTTTCGCATGTATCAATACGTCTTTGGATGTTGTCCTTCCGGATGGATCCCTTTTTCTTTTGTCTATTTTGAGTAAAATAGACTGACAACTCCATCTCTATACATTTTTCACCTCATCATCGACGTCGGCCGAAGCGCTCCCGAGAGGGATGCGCGGGACCAAGATCGTCTCTATGTTGAAGACACCCCTCTTCTCCGTCCCTACCACCACGAGGATCGGGGGATGGCCATAATAGCGACTCCACTGGGGATACTTTCTATTTTGAGGGCTAGACTCTATTTACATGGGTGTTATATTTGTTTATATTTTCCCCTATTTTGCATGTTCCCCTTTACTATTCATGTGTACCTCATGTTTATGCTTCTATTCACACACTTGTAGAAGATTCCCCATGTACACTTCACACCACATGCACCTAGGATCACATATATCCACATGTTGCACGCATCACCCATCCATACCTGGTATACCATTGGTACTTGTACTTTGCTCGTTGTTGGGAATGATCAAAAAAGATACTCTCATCATAAGATACTAAGAAGAGAATCATGCATGATTCACATGACATCACCAAAGAGCGTTGTGATTGAGCAAATTTCTTCCGGTAACTGGAGGGTCACTTCATGATGGGCGCTGGTTCGACAGGGCGCATTTCGCCTAAGCGATGTGACTCTCACCTTCCATTGGACAAGTACCTTCGACGTATATCGAACGATTTCCCCTCATCGTACTGCTTGACATAAGTCATGACGGGAGGTATATCACATGGAACTCATTCACGTACGCCGAGTATATCGAATTCTCTCTCACACATACTATTCCTATGAGGTATATAGTGAGGCAATTCATGTACACTCATGTATATCAAATGGCTTGTCCACACGTACCGATTGCCCTCAAAAGCAAGACGTATATTGTGGAAGCCACGCCAAAGGGGCAACTCTTTCCAATTCACCCAACCAAACTGCATACCCTCATATAGGTGTCAAGCCTTGGACACACATGTTAGATTTTCGGTTCCGACCCGAAACTCTACCGAAATTCCGGGTCGGCCTGCCGCCCAAATTTTCATCAATTTTTAAAAACGGCACCCTACCCGTGAGCCTGGTTACAATTTCAGCCATAGCTTTGCACATGTTACAAACCCAACTTTTCCAGGCTCGGGTCCCGTTTGTCATTTCATTTTGCATTTAGGAGAATTTAATACAAGTGAGAACATAACAATAATAATAATAATAATAGTAATCATAATAATAATAATAATAATAATAATAATAATAATAATAATAATAATAATAATAATAATAATAATAATAATAATAATAATAATAATCATGCTGAGACCCGTCTCCAAAATATTTCTCCTTTTCTTTATAAAAATCCAAAAACATTTCTCTAAGAATATTTTGTCTTTCAATCTAAAAAAAATGTGTCAAAAATATTTTCATCATTTGTTTCAAAACTAAATCCCATTTTACGCCTTCTCAGGTCGATCGTACGCCCTTGGCCTGCCTCCTTATTGGCTTCGGTCTTCAGTCAAATCACCCCGGAGTTTTGTCCGTTCCCCTGCTACTTCTTCTAAGTAGGGAGTCTATCCGCTTTCCATGGAGAACACAGATCAAGTACAAGTTGCGCAGCCAGATCTGATGGCAGTTTTAGCCCAGCTCGTGTCCAAGATTGACAACCTTCAGACCGAGGTTCGAGAGATGCAACAAAATCATGTTCCTATTCGTCAAGAGCCCGAGGCCCTATTCCCTCATGCTATAGGTCCACCGGAGCCTATCCGGGTTCTCAAAGAGTATCATCACGCTCCATGTTCCCCTCCTCCTAATGGGCCGCCACTTGCCCAGCTAAGAGTTGAACATGGTCCGAAAGAGGAAGAGTTGAACATGGTCAAAGGATATCTCAAGATGCTAACTAAGAAGTTCGACCAAATCTGAATCTCTATAAATTACATGGACTA
This sequence comes from Sambucus nigra, assembly GCA_949130495.1. Classification (NCBI taxonomy): domain Eukaryota; kingdom Viridiplantae; phylum Streptophyta; class Magnoliopsida; order Dipsacales; family Adoxaceae; genus Sambucus; species Sambucus nigra. The sequence goes on along the minus strand of OX422208.1, from coordinate 307,597,661 downwards.
CACCCATATGTATCCTTATCCTAAGGCTAGGTTACCCAAGAAGTTCAAGGTGCTAAATATCGAGAAATTAGGAGGAAGTGGACCCCCAATTATTCATCTTCGTAGTTATCACCATTCTATGACACTCCTAGGGTCTTTTTAAGAAGTGATACAATTAAGGATAGTGCCCTCCGATGGTTTTTGTCTCTCGGGGAGTCCAGAATCCGTGGCTGTGAGGATGTAGCCCGTGAATTCATATCGCAGTACAAATACAACGAAGAACTTGCGGTCACTTGTCATGATTTAGAAATACTCACATAGAATTCTGGGAAATCAGTTAGTAACTTCATAGCTCGATAAAGGAAAAAGGCAGCCACCATGACCAATCGTCCATCTGAGGAAGAATAAGTCAACATAGTGAAGAGGACCTTCTTACCCCATGTCTAAACAACAATGGGAAGACAATACTATCCCCATTTTCGAGCTCTTAGAGAAGAAGGTGTAGAAATAGAGGAAGTTCTTGCTAAGGCAGAGGTTGAACCAAAGAAAGTGTTGAGACAGTTCACCCCCAGAAAAATATGACAAACCTTCCAGTGCTGTAGTCTCAACCATCAATAACATCTCCTAACCAACCACTTTGTGGGCACCAGAAAGCCGCCCTATCCTAGTCTGAAAGGAATACACCAAACTTCATGCTCCCCTCTCCAAAGTTTATCAATCCCTGTAAAGACAAAACCTGATCAAACCCTTGCACCCCCGTCCATTACAAAATCCACTCCTAAGAAACTTCAAGGTAGATGCCCATTGCGCCTTTCACCAAACCACTGGTCATACCACCGACCAATGCTTTCACCTCCGAAACATAATCCATGTTCTAATTAACCGGGGTACCATTGCCCCACCAGCCAATCCTAAGCTAAACACTACTCAAAACCCACTCCCAAATCATACCAATGTTATCTTCCTAGAAATGAACCAAGAATTTGATCCCTCAACTCAAATCACACCCATACACTCTCCCAAACCTCTCCAAACTTGCCCATATTTCCTCCTACACCCTATTAGCCTCACTGATCAAGTACTGTCACTCCTTACTAGAGCACGCATCGTTGTTCGTACCCATTCTGAAGGTGGAGGTATGGAATTATCAGAAGTGTTAAACCAACTCCTAGAGTTCGGGCTGAAATTTCCCTTATAGATGATCATTGATTGCCAGAGGTTCAGTACGCTGTCCTTGGAAGCACGAAAATGGGCCCGAGAGTCAAACAGTTGGGTGGTACCAACCGATGAAGTCAACCTAGATGACGTTGTCCAGATTATGGAAGAATTATTCAGGCAAACCAATAATATTTGCAGTTTGACCGAGTTAATTGATACTTTGAAGCTACAAGGATGCCTGGTCCCTTTACCCTTACATACCCCCCACAGAATGGGAAGACCTGTATAAAAAATCCATTGAAGTTATGGAATGCATTGGCTTTACATGCAAAGACAAAATTGTTGCCGTCGGATGGGGGGAAGAATTCGAAAATTCTAATGAAGAGCAAGCTTTCGAGAAAACTAGCTTGGTAGCTGACATGTGTGGGATGATATCATTTGAGGAGCTCCTCAGAGAAATAAACAAAGTGGCAAAACAACTCGAGATCGACAAATAAATAGGGTTCATATTCTTCCCTTCTTCAGTAAATCACACGACCAGATCAGGGAGGCATTACCATATTCCAACCTCACTACCAGCCAATAATAAACGGAAAGGCATTGAAAAACTTCCTATGCCAGAAATGACCATCGAGGAAAGCAATATCCTCGATCAACTAAAGAAAAATCAAGCTAATATCACTCTGTGGGGGCTTTTCATGTCTTACCAGCTACACAGAGATGCTTTGATGAAGTTTCTCACTGGACCCACAGTTCCTCCTTCAACCACACCAGAAGAAGCGATAAATTTAGTCGGATCCTTGACCTCTACCCGAACGCTATCCTTTTCCGAAAAACAAATCCCCAAAATTGGTCCAAACCACAATCATGCATTCAACATCTCCGTCGAAGTTATGGGAAAGATCGTACAACTATCTCTTGTCGATAACAGATCCCCCTTGAATGTCTATCCATTAAGAAGCTTCAAATGCTTGGAACTAAAGGAAAGTGACCTCGCTCCAACCTCAGCTGCTATACATGCCTGCAATAATACCCATCGGGAGGTGATGGGATCCATAAAACTTGTAATAAGGGTTGGACCTATAAAATCTATCGTTGAATTACAAGTTATTGACATACCATCTTGTTTCAACCTGTTGCTCGGACAACTTTGGCTCCACAGTATCAAGGGTGTGTCTTCATCACTCCATGAAAAATTGAAATTCTTTATCGACGGACGAGTCATCACCATTTTAGGCGACGACAACAATACCGAGGGTGCAAGCACCAGCAATCCAATCCTTGAGATACAACACGGGTTAAATGATATGCTTCTATCAGGATTTCGAGTTGAACCACTTCTACTCCCGATAGGGGATGATTTCAAAGAAATGGTGTGTCCGGAATACGACCCTCATGTCAATGTCAATGTGATTCAGATGTTCATAAACATGCACTTCATGCCCGGATGAGGGCTAGGAAAAAGACAGCAAGGGATACTTGAGCCCATTGAATTGATGAAAGCTTTCCCTCCTTGTGGTTTGGGGTATCAACCATCAGAACAAGAGCTCAGAATGATCCGCCTGTCTCGATCAAAGAGAGGAATAAACTGCGTCCGAACTATCCCCGGTGATTCCTTGAATGGACGATTCATTACAGAGGGCGAAGACTTCCCCTTTTGCGTCTTTCCTGAACCATGGTATGACCCTACAGACAAGAAGATGAAGCCTGGAATGGAGATCTTTTTCCAAGACAGCTACCCATGGGTCGAAAGTTCCCAACACCATGTACAAACGCTCATCAAAGATACCGAAGAGACTGAGGAAAGTGACTTCGAAGATTCCTTCAACTAACAAACACTGGGTCTGACACTCTGCATGGTTCATTCAGGCATTACATCACTGGATCCATCCTAACTGATTAAAGTTGCTGATACACCTCTCCTTAACTGGCATGCTACACCATTTCTACCTGCTGAAATCTCCCCTAATCCCAATGTTTACCCCCTTTATTTTTCTATAGTCTATCCTTGTTCAAATGTAATCGAGACCTCCTTTGATGAGGTTCTTAATGTTGTTTTTCCTATCAATGAAATAAACGAAGATTTTGAGTATCTTGTTGTTCCTTACATTAACTGTTTAGATTCTAATCAAACTTTTGATGATGATGATTTTGCAAATGAACAATTCTTAACTGATCTAAATAAGGTTAATAGCATATAACATAACCGCGTTCAAGTTAATGAAGAAGATATTGCCATTGTTAACCTCTATTCTAGTAGCCAACTACACGAGATTAGGACAGGGCCTACCCTTGAGCATGAGCACACACAATTCAAAGAATTATTGAAGGAATTCGTGGATGTCTTCGCATGGTCCTACGACGATATTCCCAGCATTGATCCTGAAATAGCTCAACATGAGATCCCCATTCTTCCAGATTACAAATCGGTTAAACAAAGGCTGAGAAAGCTCAGCACCGAATGGTCGCTCAAAGTTAAAGAAGAGGTGGTCAAATAGTTAAACGTGGGTTTCATTCGTGTGATCGAATATCCCACATGGCTAGCCAGCATAGTGCCTGTATCGAAATCAGGAGGGAAAGTTCGGATGTGTGTGTAACACCCCGTATTTTTGTACATTTAATATTTGATTAATTCGGTAATTTTAAATTACTTGTGTGTTGTAATTTTAATTGAATTAATTATGGCAATATATATATTTTAAATATTAATCGGGGAGTGAATGGTTAATGTTTAGGGAAATTTATTTACTAAGTGAATAGTAATAATTTAATTACGCCATTTCGGGTATTAATGAAGGGGTATGCACTTATTCCAGCCGGGAGTCGGTGTAGACTAAATTGGGTGTGAGATAAGGATTTTTATAAATTAATTCGGATACCGATTCTGAGTGCGCAGTTGCGTCCGGATGGGTCGAGATAGTCAGAAAAGAGTACCCGGGGGTAGTAATTGGGTCTCGGAGTATTTTTGCGCATAGCCGGGCCCACACAGGGTGAGTTGGACCACTTTAATTGAGCCCATTAGGTGAAAAACGGGATTTAGAGTTTTAACCTAAGTAAGGGATTAGAAAATCAGCAGCCATCATAACTCTAAACCTAGGGTTTGAGAGGGGATTTTGGGGAAAGCAAATCAAGAGCAAATTGGAGGTTATTGGAGCCAAATTGAGGGATATCAACAACGGATCAGACACTACGAACACTTATAGGCAAGTGGTTAACTATTCTGATTTCTAAAATTATGATAATCAATTCATATCATAGTGATGCGTATATGAAAATTCGTTTTGGGTGTGTCACCAAAATCTAAATTGGGTTTTTGTAAATTTATATACCTTAATGGGATTAAGCGGGAGATTGATCGTGTTTATGATTCTAGAATGTAGAGAATTGAATCAGATGTTAAAATCAGTAAGAGTAGAGGGTTAATTACTGATAAAATGAATGAAATTCGTATTGGTGATTTGAAACCCAGATAATACCCAAATCGGGAAAAAGTAGAAAATCGTGAGATTCAATTTCAGTTTGATGTTCTATAAGGTGCTTTGATCCTATTCTTATGTAGATATAGGGTTAATTGGGCTTGAGTTAATCCAGGGGAAAGAATGAAAGTTGGAGGTTTTCGTTAATGGTGAAACTGTGTCTCGAAGAAGACAAAGTCAGGGACGATCAATCGATCGACCCAGGGGATTAGATCGATCGATGATTCGGAATTATGGGCAGTTCGCCCAGTTTGCATATAAGGGGGGGATTTAATTAAAAATTAATTCCCATACATTAATAAGTGATAAATAATTATGAAACAAATATTCCTAGCAATTATGGGAGAAAGTAATTAGGACTAGGATAAATTTATGTGGGGCACTAAATGGATGAAATTGAGAATTTTTATTCCAAAATGGTGAAGTACGGATCAAGTGAGAAAATCCGGGTATATTGGCTAAGCGACGCCAAGGTAGTGAATTAAGTTTGGAGATAAACTATTTAATTTGGAGTCGGAACATAGACTCGGGGAATAATTAATTTCGGGCCAAGTGAATCGAGTCCGGGTATGTTAATAATTATAGGCAAATATAATTGGGAAATTATGAAAATAAATGTGTTTCACATTGTGGGTGAAAATGTGAGAATGAAATTATGAGATGTAGAATGGACCGAGTGAGCGAGTCCGGGGATATTGGTTAAGTGGTATCAAAGTAGTAAATTAATTATTGAGAGAAAGTAATTAATTTGGAGTCGGAACATAGACTCGGGAAATATTAAGTTACGAGCCAAGTAAGTGAGTCCGGGGATAATGGTTGGGTGACACCAAGTTATTAAATTAATAAATGTGATAATTAATTTAATTAGAGTCAGATTGTAGACTCGGGTAGGATTAAATTAATAAATGTGATAATTTATTTAATTAGAGTCAGATTGTAGACTCGGGTAGGATTAAATTAATAAATGTGATAATTAATTTAATTAGAGTCAGATTGTAGACTCGGGTAGGATTAAATTAATAAATGTGATAATTAATTTAATTAGAGTCGGATTGTAGACTCGGGTAGGATTAAATTAATAAATGTGATAATTAATTTAATTAGAGTCGGATTGTAGACTCGGGTAGGATTAAATTAATAAATGTGATAATTAATTTAATTAGAGTCGGATTGTAGACTCGGGTAGGAATAAATTAATAAATGTGATAATTAATTTAATTAGAGTCGGATTGTAGACTCGGATAGGAATAAATTAATAAATGTGATAATTGATTTAATTAGAGTCGGATTGTAGACTCGGGTAGGATTAAATTAATAAATGTGATAATTAATTTAATTAGAGTCGGATTGTAGACTCGGGTAGGAATAAATTAATAAATGTGATAATTAATTTAATTAGAGTCGGATTGTAGACTCGGGGAGGATTAAATTAATAGGTGTGTTAATTAATTTAATTAGAGTCGGACGATAGACTCGGGGAGGTATTAAATTAATAAGTGTGTTAATTAATTTAATTGGAGTCAGACCATAGACTCGGGGACATTATTATATAAATTGAGGTGTGAGTTAAATATATTAGAGTCGGACCGTAGGCTCAGGAAGATGATAAATTATTAAGTGAGAAAATTAATTACGTTGAGTCGGGCCACAGACTCAGGAAATTACAGGCAGTGTACGGGACTTGGAGTACACGGTAAAGCCGGGGTTTATATTTTATATATACGGTGCAGTGATAGTATATATATACGTGTAATTATTGTGTGTGATACTAAATATCAGTGATTAGACATTTATTGGATTTATATACTCTAAGGCTATCAAGGGAGGTTGCGCGATGTGGGTAAATCCCCTAGCTTGAGGAGTAGGGCGAGTATATCCCCAGGTCATAGCGTCCGATATATATATGGGTGAGGGATTTACCTCACTTTCAGGGAAGGAATATGACCGCCTCCACTACGTTCATATTTTGGGCCAAGTTGGTGAGCGATTCCAACTTGGGGAACTAGGTTTTGTGAGCACACCTAGTGAGATGGCATTTTAGAGGGAATCATCCGGCGAGGGTATACTCGAAGGGATGGACATACATATGTTATATGTGTGGATATTGTGGTAAAGGTACGTATATAATGGTAGTAAATATTATATACGGATAATAATACAGTGTGTGATGTATTTACTTTATATAACTTGTGACACAGTTATATGCTACTATTTAAGAGGAATTAATTAAGTTAATTGTGAGATAACTTATAATTTAAGAATCATTATACTCGGGTTAGAGTAGTATGGCAAGGGAAGGTTATACCAGGACTAGTTGGATGGGGTAGTACAACTAGGTGGGGTTAAGGTAACCGTTAGGTGTGCGCAATAGTGGAGGGGTGAGAGTTTCCACAAGGGAGTGTGACACTAACTTAAATATGAAGCGCAATTCATGCATTTTAAATTACTGCAGTTAATTCACTTGCTAAATATTTTCAAAATGTCTTGGGTTCTAACCCTTGCTATAAAACTATTTTCAAAACCTTTTAGGTGTCTAGCCACAGGGACGCCAGGATTGATATTCCATTCCAGGGACACGGAGCTGCGGCATATGTGGATGCTAGCAGGAGTTTGGATTAGACGCATCATTCATTCATTCCTAGAGTAGGAATCTTGTATCAGTTTCAGTTTTACTTAGGGCATGTCGCCCAGGCTTTCAGGTCAGTTTTCAGATTTGTTTTATTTCGATGTTGAATATTGTATTGGATTATTTCACTTTGGTGGCCGATGGTTTATTCGGCAAGTTGTGTAATTAATTATTTCAGTTAATTTTTATTCAGTTGTGTGAATGGTTTATATTTATTTCCGCATGTACTGTTTTGTTTAATTAAAAAGTTAAAATTTGGCACCAGATTTTGGAATACTAGGTGGTTAGTATGTTTTATAAAGTTTTCGACAGTGATGCTAAGGATGAACCAACTGGGATTCCTGTTTTAATTTGGTATAGGACTGATCACCCAGTATTTTATTAGGTGGGGTGTCACAATGTGTAGACTATCGGGACTTGAACAAAGCCTCTCTAAAGGATGATTAACCACTACCCAATATCGATATGATCTTTCATAACACATCCAGTCATGCTCTTAAGTCATTCATCAACGGGTTTACTGGGTACAACCAAATCAAAATGAACCCAGATCACAAAGAAAAAACTGCGTTCATCACCCCATGGGGAACCTGTTGCTACACTATTATGCCATTCGGTCTCAAGAATGATGGGGCTACCTACCATAGGGTTGACACAACCATCATGCACGATATAATTCACAAATAAGTCGAGGTCTGTACGGATGATATGATTATCAAATCCAAAACTAGAGAAGGTCATATTCCCGCTCTTCGAAAGTTCTTCGAACGACTGTGATAGTATCAGATGGGACTCAATCCGTAGAAATGTGTCTTCGGTGTTACAAAGGGAAAAATCTTTGGATTCATGGTCAGTTAGAAGGGGATAGAAGAAGATCCTGCCAAGATAAAATCCATACTTGGGATGCCACCTCCCCGAATGGAAAAAGAAGTCCATGGTTTCCTTGGGAAATTGCAATACATGAACCGATTCATCATCCAGCTAACCTCCATCAGCGAACCTACTTTTAAACTCCTCTCAAAGGATTCAACCAAAGTTTGGAATGAGGCCTCCCAAGAATATTTTTGCCGAATCAAACAATATCTGACCCTACCTCCGGTACTCATGCCACCACAACCTGGTCTCCCTTTGCTCTTATACCTCACCATAATCGACACTACAGCTGGGGCTTTGCTAGCCCAATACCTTAAGGATTCTAACAAAGAAAGAGCAATATATTACGCCAGCCGTAAATTGGTCGGGTATGAAGTCAACTACACTACTTTAGAAAAATCATGCGTCGTAATTGTTTGGGTCACCCTAAAGTTACGACACTACATGATCGCCTTCCCAGTGAAACTTGTATCCCAAATGGACCCCATCAAGTACCTGCTTGAGTAACCCGCCTTATCCAGCCGAATGGGTTGATGCTCCTAGCCAAGTTTGATATCGTGTACATCATGCAGACCTCTATGAAACAAAGATCCATCTCTGACTACCTCGCTGATTACCCCTTGTAAGAGGCTGATGACTGGATCTCCTAATTCCCAGATGAAAAAATCCTCTACACCACTCAAAATGACCTTTGATGGCAAATGTTCTTCGATGGAGATGCCAATAAAAATGGATATGGTATTGGGATACTTCTGATCACCCCAACATGAGTGAATACGAGACATGTACGGTCGGCCTCAAAGTTGCTCTCAAGAAAGGTATTCAATGCCTAGATGTCTACGAGGATTATGTTCTCATCATCGGTCAAGTGCTCAAAAAATGGAAAGTCAAGGATGAGAAAATCCAACCCTTCTATGCCTACTTAGAAGAACTAGCCTCTCAATTCCAAGACATCACCTTCCATTACCGACCTCGAGCAAAAAATAACCAAGTCGATGCCCTTGCTACCTTAGCCTCCATGGTCGACATTCTCGAAGGAATATCAATGGCCCCCTTCCTAGTCCAAAAGCAAGATAAACCAACCCATTGCTACCACATTGAGCTCATCACCAAAGAAGATCCCGAGCTAGACAATTATTGGTACTATGATATCTAGCACCTCCTCAAGTATGGTAATTATCCCGAAGGTTCCAACAAGAAGGATCGAGCAACCTTTCGAAGACTGGACGCCCAGTACATCATATATCATAAAGCACTCTTTAAGAAAAACTTCGATGGAACCCATCTACACTGCATCGCATGGGCTGACCTTAAAGTGGTAATACATAAAATCCACATCGAGGAATGCGAGCCCCACATAAACGGTCACATGCTTGCCAAGAAGATTATACGATAAGGCTATTACTAGACCACCATGATCCAGGATTGCACTGCCTATGTCCGGAGTTGCCTCAAATTCTAATAGTTTTCCAACCTTTAATACTTGCCTACATGAGAATTATACAACATGACTTCTCCCTAACCATTCTCCACCTGGGGTATCAACATCATATGAAAAGTTACACCCAAGGCTTCCAATGGGCATGAGTTTATTCTAGTTACCATTCATTACTTCACCAAATGGGTCAAAGCTAAGTCATACGCAGTCCTGAATGCCAAGGAAGTGGCCCAATTCATCAAGAAAAACATCATCTGCCGATATGGGGTCCCGCACGAGCTGGTGTCAGATAACGAGATGCATTTCGAGGTAGAAGTTATGAAAGTGGTCAACAAGTATGGGATTTAGAGACTCAAATATTCTCCCTACCGTCATTAAACCAATGATGCAGTCAAAGACACCAACAAGAACCTTAAAGCCATCATCAGTAAGATGACCGAAAGCTATCGATATTGGGTCGATCGAATCCCTTATTCCCTTTGGGGATACCGAACCTCAATATAAACATCTATCGAACCTCAATCACAATTGGATGATCAAAACTTATTTATTTCACTAATAAGAGAATATAGTGCAATTACATAAGAAAAGGAATGGATGAATCCCTTCCCCCTACCTTCTTAAAAAGCCAAATAAATTCCCAAATGTATTCCCCATTACAAAAACAAACTCTCCAAGAGTCCTATCCACAGCTACCAGAAGAGCCCGCTCCATCGTCATCATCTACATCCTGGGGTCCCCAAGCTTCCCCTGCCTAAATGGAGTGACGCAGACGCTCCATAGACTGATAAGCTCGGACCAGTCTCAAAAAATTACAACACCTCCCTCCATGGTATTAGATAAGACAAGCCACCTTTGTCTAGTCTCCACTACCAACATCTTACTGACTACTCTTCTACACAACCACTTCATATAATCCCCGAGAATGTGTTAAACTCTCCCAACAGAATGAAAAGGATGGGTCAAGGACGTCGACTCTCCCACAAAGAGCCAAGCTGCATGCGCAGATGCTCTGTCAGATCTTCTATAGGAAAGAAATCTAGTGTCGGAGGTGGCACGACCTTCTCCCAGCCAAATTGGTGAAGAATCCGCCAAGGGAAATAGAAAGAGGTCTATCTAAGACTAATCAGTTGAACGTATGGGTATTCTCCCAGTTCCAGAATAGGCAGCAACTGTCCCCACCAAGGCACTGACCAACGCAGATTTAGAGCCCCATGCTCCACAAACCAGTTCTCCCAGCTCTTAATATCCAAGCCAACGCTGATGACATGGAGAGAAAACAAGTTGGATACAGCCGACAAAGGGTATTCCTGAGGAGTCACTAGGCGAAGTCTTTCAGACAGCCACATGAACAACATCACGGGGCTACCCCTCAGATAGTCGAAATGACCTTTTCGCCAGGCATCCAGGCCATTTAGAGTCCCCGCCAGTATCACCAACGCAGGATTGAGACGGTAGGACATCCATTAAGTAATAGATGCAAGTTGTGGGTCCACTAACAATAATTTTGAAACCAATCCCAGAACGATAACTTCGGCATATCCAGCATTACCAACCTAGTGCAAATGCATGGACCGTAACACCGCCGGAAGAGAAATCATTCCTCCAATAACAAGGATCTACCCGCCGAGGGTGAGACGTGGAGAAAACCATCCAACAACTCTCGGGGAGATCGAGAAAATTCAGGAATAGTAGCCGCCACACTAGGATTTACTTCCGATATGGAAGAAAATTCCTCATAAGTCGGACAGACTTCTTCTAAGCCAAAATAGAATACATGGTCTTTGGGGTACCAATATTTTACCGCCGCCATCAGCATGTTCCATTCTATGGGCCAATTACACCATAAAGAGACTCGACGCATGTTGAAAGCATCATTGTCGACGTTGTAGGAGCACATCGCCTCCAAAGTCTCAAGGTAGTTGGAAAACTCAACACTACCAGGGAGAGCCATCTCACAGAATAAGAAAGATAGATGTGAAGGTGTGATGAAAACACTCCACTTTTACCCCTCTTTTATACTTGAAAACTCTCGCAAAAGACACAACCTTTATAGAAATCGGAGGGAATCCTGCCCCACAAGGTACCAAAGGCTGAAGTGGGTACCAATAAAGCTTTAAATTGATGGGACTAGACTGACCTGTCGATAGGCAGGACAAGGAGCTTGCCGATCGATAACCCCCCATTTTTTTAAAAAATTTCCTTTTTCCTCTTTTGTCAAAATCAGAAAACTCAATACAAATAAATTGATATTCTCAACAGAATTTCAAAAATCCCCTTTCCATCTTTATATAATTCTCATTTTAAATAAAACTTCCTTTCAAACCTTTCAAAAATATTTTGCGGTCCTAGCAGTAAAGTAAAAAACCGCATGTGCATGCATTCATTCATTCATTCATTCATCATTAACATAAGATAATCAAAAAACTTCATTGCATTGCATAGATATTCTTCTGTGTTACATCATTTTTGCAGGAAAATAAAGAAAAGCAAAAACAACGGGACTTAGCCCGAACCCACATTCATTATCTCTCTCTCTCTCTCTCTCTCTCTCTCTCTCTCTCTCTCTCTCTCTCTCTCTCACACACACACACACACACACACACACATACACACACACACTTACCCTCCCCCCTCTTTCTCTTAAGAGCTTCCAACCATGCGACGCACTCTCTCCCCTACGGTGAGATGACGCACCACCGCTACCTGAACCAGACTCCTCCCTGGATGAGGTAGATGACACCAAGCAAGAAGGAACAGGAACCGCATCCCAAATATGGGCAGTCGCTGAAGATATATAGTCCCTGATATCCCTCCACTTAGTAGTGGACACCCGGACTTACTACAAGAAAAGGCAAAATCAATATCAAGTAGAAAAGATAAAGAGAAATCAAAAATAAGGAAAAGAGAATAACAGAAAGATATACCAAAGGACGAAGAACCTCCTTTGTCAAGCCCAACTCCTCTAGTTCCATCGCATGAGGATGATGCAGCATAGGCACCATCCCTCCATCAGCCCGCCGGATGTTGTATGAAGGAGTATGCAACCACACAAACAGGACCTCCGAAATCACCACCGCCGCAGATGTCGACGGACTTCCACCACTGTGGGAGGACCCCACTGGACGATTCAAGCCAAGAGGAGGGAAGGGAAATGCATCACATATGATGGGCGCCATCATCCAACTCGTCACAAAGTCCATATAATCATACGACACAGCCGTATCGGTGTACATCAGATAGGACTCATAATCATCGCCGCGATCCTCGCATCCTCTGGAAACAGCCGCTCATGCCTCATGGACATAAGTGGCCTTATAGGTGGAACCACCACCTCCTCCTCGACAATCTGTTGGACCACCCTCTCCCCGAGATACTGAGAGTGGCCAAACTCATGCGCCAGCAAGTGCCTTGTCTACGCATTCACTCCAGTCAACCCCATATCCTGAACGGTCGTCCCCCAAGGATAAAAAGTCACCTAAAAAATCTCCAGTAGATATGAGTCAAATACAGAGTCAGAGCTCACGAAGACCATGACTGAAGAAGAAAAAAATGTCTTACCCTATCACAGGTGAGGCCATTCAAGACCTGACGCACCGCCTCCAGAGAGAGAGGCCTCCTCGACTGTCGATTGGCCTTCCGCCACCAATACAATCGACAAAAGTCCCTAACAGTCTCATCCTTCAAAGAAAACAATTGGGTATTACACCCAATCAACTCAAAGAACCATGTCTTCCTAAGATAAAAATCCACAATAAAAAAGAGACGCATAAGGAAAATTCAAATGTATGAAAGGAAAATGCACAAAATTAAAGAATACCTCAAGAAGATACGTGGCTCTAGTGAAAGACTGTCGGCAGCACCGGCTGAATGCATCCAAAGAAAAATAAAGGGTCAACAAAGTTAGGCTCCCCCAATCATAGAGATGGATGTTCAAAAACATCCTCAAGTATGGTAAGAACCATAAGTGGACAACGTCGCCGCTCGACACCACCAGAAATCCCCACTTCACCTGCAGCCTGTCCTCCAGATCAATCACCCTGCCCAGTAAAACATCCCTCAGCAGCGACAGACGAATAGAGTCCCCATACACTATCCTCCCCACGTCACTTACACCGCCCACACCGCCTTCGGCCTCACCCATAAAGAGAGATCCACCTCTATCTTCTCTCCATCAAAATCAAGCCCCAAAAGCTGCTGCACATCTATGGGAGTCATAGTCATCTCCCCAAAACCAAAATGGAAGGTGTGAGTAGTGTTCCACCACCTCTCCCCCAGAGCGCATAAAACTACCGTCGAACAAGGCATCTCATCCAGAATAGCTGCCAACCTCCTAAAGCTTGCTGACGATACTACCAACGCACCACAGGTGGAAGGTTCTCCCAGATATCCTTAAGCCTCGTCATCCCACGGACATGCATAGTCGACAAAGAAACATCAGACTGCCAAAACAAAAACCTTGTAAAAATCCAAGAAGAAAGTAAAACCACAAAAAAGGAATGCTAAAGGTCATTTTACTTACATAACTGCAAGGGTTCACCACCATCGAAGAGAGATGACGTGACGGTTCCCACAGCAAGGTCTACTCATCCGCAACCTGCTCGAATGCGTCAAAAGAGTTCTAGCTCCCTAAAGCAAGAGGGGCCCTCGCCCTCCATTCCACGTTCGCGCAGTCGTTAACAACCAACCACTCTCGGTGTACCGTAGTGCTCATAAAAGCGGCCATTTTTTAGACTACGAAATGTTAGAATGATTCGCAGAAGATAATTATAGAAAGAGATAAGGCAAGAAGCTGTGAAAAATGAGGGGAACCCTAACCCAAAACCTACCGATCGGCACTGACCCTTTACCTTCTCGAGGCAGTCCAAAAGTTCGTGCCACTGCCGAATGGAACCCTCTACACCATGCTGATTGGCACCCCCCTCAAATTTTTGTACAAAAACTCCCAAAAAATACCAGAAAACACTGAAAAACTCTCAGGAAATTCCTAAAAATCCTGGAGGTGACTTAGAACATTTTCACCAAGAAAATTTTGAACTCCCTCAAGAGAAACCCCTATTTCCCCAGCGAAACTCTCAAAAGCCAAGTAAATCTTCTTCAGACAATGTCCCCAGAGGACCCCTAAGGTATCATAAACTTCAGGATCATCTCCTATTCCCCAAAGGTCTCAAAATACGTCCAAAACCTGGACCACCTAGTCACTTGCCTAGTGGAATTTATAGCATCAAATTGGCTATTCCTTCGCAAAATCTCTAGAAGATACAAAAGTTTACCCCAACAATCAGCTCCCTAGATCAAATCAAAATCATGAGGTAATTTTCCTGACAGAATTCCCCGATAATATCTCAACTTAAGCCCTCAGAATTGGCTTCAGCCCGCAGAATTGATCATCTCAATTTAAGCCCTCGGAATTGGCTTCGACCTACAGAATTGGTCATCAAAATTTGAGCCCTTAGAACTGGCTTCGACCTGCAAGATTGAACATCTCAATTTAAGCCCGCAGAATTGTCTTAGACCCGAAGAATTGGTCATCTCAATTTAAGCCCGTAGAATTGGCTTCGACCTACAGAATCGGTCATCTCAATTTAAGCCCGAAGAATTGGCTTCGACCCGTAGAATTGGTCATCTTAATTTAAGCCCGCAAAATTGGCTTTGACCCATAGAATTTGCCATCTCAACTTCATCCCTCAGAATTGGCTTCGACCCGCAGAATTGGTCATCTCAACCTAAGCCCTCACAATTGGCTTCGACCCGCCGAATCAGTCACCGTGATCTTCAAGCCAGCAGAATTGTCTTCGACCAGCAGAATTGGTCATCCCAATTTAAGCCCTTAGAATTGGATTCGACCCGAAGAATTGGTCATCTCAACTTAAGCCCTGAGAATTGGCTTTGACCCGCAGAATTGGTCATCTCACTTTAAGCCCTTAGAATTGACTTCGACCCACAGAATCGATCA
The DNA here is from genome assembly GCA_949130495.1 of Sambucus nigra. NCBI lineage: Eukaryota > Viridiplantae > Streptophyta > Magnoliopsida > Dipsacales > Adoxaceae > Sambucus > Sambucus nigra. The sequence goes on along the minus strand of OX422208.1, from coordinate 307,582,155 downwards.
CCCTCATCCCTAAGCCCTCAAAATTGGCTTCAACTCACAGAATAAGTCACCCTCATCTTTTAGCCCTCAGAATTAGCTTCAACCTATAGAATCGGTTACCCTCATCCCTAAGCCCTCAGAATTGGCTTCGAACCAAAGAATCGCTCACCCTTATCCCTAAGCCCTCAGAATTGGCTTCGACCACCACAATCGGTTACCCTCATCTTCTAGCCCTCAGAATTGGCTTCGACCCATAGAATTGGTCATCTCAATTTAAGCCCTCAGAATTGGCTTCGACCCACAGAATCGATCGCCCTCATCTTATGGCCTCAGAATTGGTCGTCTCAATTCAAGCCCTCATAATTGGCTTCGACCCGCAAAATCGGTCACCCTCGTCTATTAAGCCCTCAGAATTGGCTTCGACTCACAAAATCAATCATCTTCATCCCCAGGTCCTCAGAATTAGCGTCGACCCTCTGAATTGGTCATCTTCTTTCAAAGGCATCATATGGTGTCTATTCGACGGTTATCATTTATTCTAAACTCACCCGTTGAGGGGATCTATATACACACCATTCTAACACCCCATAACCTATCTATAGCTTCCCCATCACGTCCCCTCATCGCTACAAACCTAAGTCATACGTCGGGTACTAACCTAAAGGCCAGTGGGCACTCTCAGCCTTTGTTTGAATAAAATTAAAACTCTTCAGCTTGACTGAGACTGAATGAATCTTCAAATGGAACTGAAACCCCTTTCCAACGGTCCATCTCGTGCACGATTATGACTTACGGTGCGGACGAACGACCCATTTTCCCCTAAAACTTTATTAGGAGGTCATCGAATGGTCCCAGGCTTCGTTTGACCAAAGTCAACTCTTTAGCTCGATCAAAACTGAATGAATCTTCAAAGGGCACTGAAACCCCTTTCCAACGGTCGACTCCATGCACGATTCTGACTTATGGTACGGACGAACGATACATTTTACTTTGAAAGGTCACCGAGCGCTTCCAGGCCCCGGTTGACCAAAGTCAACTCTTTGAACTAAGTCAATCTCTTTGGAATATCGAAGTACATCTCCTAACCTTTCCAATGGTCAGCCCCGTGTACAATTTTGACTTACCATGCGGACGAACGATCCGTTTGCATCCGACGATTCCCCGTCTAAAGGACCGACGAACGCTTTCGAGCCACATTTGACCCAAAGTCAACTCTCGGACCCGGGAGCAGTCCAAAAGAGTTTCTAAGGTCCCTTAAGTAACTTTCCAATAGTTTTCCCCGTGCGCAATTCAGATCAATGGTTTGCGCTCTACGACCAATTTTCTGAAGGAACTTGAAAGAGACTACCAAACGTCCGGTTCCAAACCCTGCCTATCGGCAGTGTGCCTAAACATACCGGTCGATTAGCAGGACCAGGGCTATGTCAATTGAAAATTCCCTGGGCCTATAAAAATGAGGGCATGTCCTCATTTTCAAAGAGCACAAGATCTGAAATCCATCACTCTCAGTGAGATCAGAAAACCCCTCTCAAAGTCAGCGTGATTTTCACATCTGAATCCCTTTCCATCCTTCACCTTTCATCATATTTTCCATCAAACTTGGTGAATTAACTACCCTCCATCATCACCCAAGTGCAAGGGCTTCTCTCCAACATCCAAGATCAAGCTCAAAATCTTCAAGAAGATTCAACTTTCTCAACTCTCTCTTTAAATTCTCCTAAATTCGCATTAATTTGTTTTATTACTTAGAAGTTTTATTCTCTCATATCACATATCCTAATATAATTTTTATTTAGTATTATTGCACATATCTTATTTTCTTATAAATAAAACCCAAAAAATAAGAAAAAGAGGTTGCTCATAAATTCCAAATGGGAATTCTCACACTTTTCGCACAACTAAAACACTTTTTACACACACAAACACACACTTATAAGAGAAGTAGCCAGTTGGAATTATGGGATAAATCCCACCCTTAGTTTTGCATATGAAGTACGTGGATATTGATGCCTCTATAGGCTACGTAGGCGTCTCAGGGTAAAACCCGAGACTCGAGTCCTATTCCTACATTTCTCTCATTTTCTATTTGTCTACGTTCTTTAAACTTAACTCTCTTAGATTCTATATATTTACATATACGTATATTTTTTCTTAGTGGCATATTATCCCATATGTGTTATCGTTCCGTTATAATGATCAACTCTAGGATAATCGCGTAAATCGTATTTTTTTAATATTACTTTTAGGAACATTCCTACGGATGACTCGCTTTATCTATTCCATGATACAAGTTGATGATTCCTATCTCCACTACATATACGCATGCACACATATCGCGGGGAAATAAAGGAAAATAGCAATAAACCATGAGAGATCTTAAGGGCGGAATGGGTGCCTAACACCTTACCGTTTCGTAACATAGCCTCAGTACCCTTTTCGAACCATTTTAGTTTAGTATGTATCAGTCTGTCTTTGGATGCTATCCTTTGGGATGGCTTCCTTTTTATTTTGTCTGTTTTGAGTAAAATAGACTAGAGAATCCATCTCTTTATATTTTTCACCTCATCACCGACGCCGACTGAAGCGCTCCCAGAAGGGATGCGCGGGACCAAGATCCTCTTGACATTGAAGACACCCCTCTTCTATGTCCCTCCCTCCGCAAGGATCAGGGGATGGACACAAATACTATAAGTAGTTGCTACTACGAACTATCACCACCAAGATATGGATTCAGATAATGTGTATTATGACCAAGTCAATGGATAAGTTAATGCTTAATTACCCGATGATTAGAAATATAAATGATCGAAAGATGATGCAGATATGATTTTATATAAAAATTATGACGACGATCACTCGGTATTGTATGCAATGATCAGTTTGCATAATTTATAAAATCAGCTCAATTTGTTGGGAGAGAACGTAACCAAAATTCTTAAATGGTCTAAGGCATTCTCTTGAAAGAGAGAATGTTACCAAATAGTTATCCGACCATGAAGAAGAGCTTGAAGGGTGTGGTTTGAAGTACAAATCTATTCATGTGTGCTTGTATGATTACATATTATACCACAATTAACATGAACTGAGGGATGAGTTTCCTGTATGTAATGAGCCAAGATATACGATTTTTTAGAGTGGAAAAAACAAACCTGAATTTTTTTTTAAGTGCTCGCAAGTCCCACAGAAAGTATTGGAGTATTTTCCCCTCTGGCCATGATTTAAAAGATTTGTCATTATATAATGGATAGAAGAGTCCATAATATGGCACATCTATCCATGATTTAAAAGATTTGTCACTGTACAATGGATAGAAGAGGCCATAATATGGCACGTTTAAGCTAAGGTTTGTGGAATCTCATGCGTCATCCCATTGATTTAATAATCTGGAAACTTTTAAAAAATGACACCCTAAATTTGTAAAAAAACCGCGCAATGCTCGTCTTGGATTATCAACCGACAAGTTTAACCCTTTTGGTAATTTAAATACTAATTAGAGTTACTGTCTAGTTCTCATGGCGCCATTAGGTCTCCCTCCAATACTATACATGAGAAAAGAATTCACATTATTATCGTTATTGATACCTAGGTCAAAGGATCCCAACGATGATATTGATATTTTCTTGGCCCTGTTAATTGAATAACTTATAGAGTTATGGGATGAAGGCATCACTGCATTTGGCAATCATAAAGGTCAAGAGTTCACACTTAAAACTATAGTGTTATGGGAGATCCATGAATTTTCTACCTATGGGACCTTGTACCGTTGCAATGTTCATGATTATTATGGATGTACCATCTGTGGGGGTGAAAATTAATTCTACTTCGCTACATCATAGTGGTATGATAGGTTATGCAATTCATTATAGATTTCTGAACAATCATCCATTTAGGAATGACAAGTCTAACTTTTTTTTGTATCAGTCACGAGCGTAGGGCATAACCTAATTAGCTTTCGGATAATAAAATTGAGGGTTGAGACTTTCGAGAATAAGTTTGTAGGCAAACACCCTTAGCTTGTAGGCCAAATTGAAAAGCTAGGGAGGATCCGAAAGATAATAGTAAAATTAAGGCATGGTCTAGACGATCAATCTTATTTAACTTGTCGTATTAGAATGATAATCGTGTAAGTCATGTAGTTTATGTGGTGCACTTAAAGAAGAATTTTGTAGAAGAGCTCATACGAACATTTCTAGGCGGTGGAGATAGGGCACGTCGCGATCTAAAGGAGATGAAAAATATTATGGTTAAAAATTGATCCTACAATAGGAAGAAATTTGGTTCACGTGATTCGTTTAACTTTGACTACTAGTGATAAAAATTCCTCCTGGACATGTTGAACTTGAAGACTCTCACTAGTTATTCTGATATTTTCACAAGGTTGTAAACTACCAAACAAATTACCTGAAATAGTTGGTCATTGTAAACCATGTGTTTGTATAAGGACACATTCGTTGTTTGGTTTACCGTCTCACTGCAAAACTTAAATATTAACTACATTTGTTTCATAAGTATAATGGTGAGTTTGGGTATCAAAATCTATATGGAACGGTATTAAGGATGAAATTTCTTTATTACTTAAAAAAGGAAAAAATAAAAGATGACTTGGGTGGAGAAAATGGAAAGAATTTAACTACACAAATAAAAACTAAATAACAAATATTAAAGAAAAAAAATATTAGGATCGTTCCCTCATCATGGAATTACAAAATATATTAAGAAATTTGGTTCGAAATGGAATTAATCGAACATATTCAACTAGTTATAAACATAAAACATGAAGAGAACAAACCCAAAGATGAAAGATAAAACTTTCAATTGAATATGGTCACAAATGGGTTAACCTCAAACTATCACTCTAAACACTAATGTTGCATGACAAATGAAGCTAAATGCATAATATTATAATATTAAAACACATGGTTTTAATTAAAAGTGTTCCCAACAAAAATCTGGATTTTAAGCAAAAGAACTAATTAATGGTGGAAATATGATCCTAATCCTTAAACTAGTTACAAAATGTTGTAACTAACATGGAATTAAAGGGATCCAATAAATAAATCTTGAAAAATAATTAACAAAGCAATAAACTAAGTAAGAAATATTGTGAAGTTGTAGGGTTGTATGAATTAAGTTTAATTTCATAGAATACACACCTTAAAAAAAATAGTTTAGGCCACAAAGTTAATACTTACCAAATTTTATCTTTCTTACTAAGTCCTAAGTGAGCATATAAGATTATTAAATATTAAAGAAGCAATAACAACCACTGCACACCGATGTATGAGGAAAACTCAAATGGGAAAAACCTTGAACGATTGGGCCTATACAAATCCACTACGGATACAGTCTTACAAAAAGACTCAAAAGACTTACAGACTTGACACAACAAGACTCGTTGAAGCCATCTTCTCTACCTCCAAACGTAATACGCAAAGATCCAATGCGTTTTGAAACACTTCCCCTATCTCGGTATCCACTGAAACCCAAAAATTGTTTCCAATCAACACTCCTGTGAAGATCCACCGCGCACAGTAAGGATGAATAACTTATAAGATGTGTATGGATTTTTTAGTTCTTAAAACGTGATCCAAAGATCACATAAAGCTTGGAGACTACGTTTCAAAAAGGATAAGATGTTTTCTCTTTTTGTTCAAGAAGTATTCATCGACCCATTTTCGTTCATATGAAATATACTTAAGTGAAAGTAGTGGACAAAAACAGCTTAGAAAAGAAACTGCCAAAGTTTTTAAATAAATTTCAAAATCACAGCAGGTCATTCGAACATGGTCGTTCGAACAACTATGTTCGAACAAACTTCTAACAAAAATATAGAACAAAATGCGGAGAAAGTAATTGGAAGTTCGTTTGAACGGGCTCATTTGAAAGACATTATTGAACGAACTTATAGCGAGAATTCATAACATAAGGTGAAGAAGTTCGCTAGAACAGTTAGTTTGTTCGAACATGGTCGTTCGAACTGGGCAATTTTGAAAAATAAAATTAATTTTAAATGACTTAAAATTGATTTTAAAATTCCATCAAAAGTAATTTAAAAATTATTTAAAAAATATATCGAACACAAATAATAGAACTGAGTCATATACCTTTGGGAAAAGAGCACTCGAAATTGGATTGGTGAGAGATGAAAGCCCGGATGCTCGAAATCTTCATCGAGGATAAATGATTAACCCACAATGATCCAAAATGTTTTGTCCAACAGAATTAGCCAATACTACAAATTGACTCATTTGGAAATTGTCCTTACAAATCTCCCCCTTTAGCTATTCCGGGACAAAACATAAAATAAATAAAATACAAAAAAAATGACTCTGAATTTGCTAAGCCAAGTCATCAAGGCAATCCTAAAGACCATCCCAACGCCCTCCCCCCCCCCCCCCCCCCCAAAAAAAAAAAAAAAAACCCGGACATAATGACTCAACTGAATACGAAGCTACATTGTTGAGAGTAGGCAAGAACATGGCAATGAGTGGCCTACACACATAAAAGAACAAAAAATAAAATTCATGGGGAAATAAAGATTTAAATAACAAAAAATTTAGTCTCCCCTTAAACATGTTCTCCCCCTTTTTGTCCTGAAAATAGAAAGGGATAAAAATAACCTGCAATGTTAGTGAATATATGTTGAGAAAAAGTAGACAATAAAATGTCAATTAGAGGAAAGATAATATCCACAACATAAATAGAGAAAACAAATCATCCACATAATCAATAAGCATATGAAGAAATGAGCAATGATTAACAGTATAGCTTAAAATCCAAGATGTTCCAAATTACAAGCATCAATATCCAAATAAAAGAAGGGAAGATGGAAATGCAAATATCTAGTATAAATGAGGTGAATAAATAAAGAAAATAAAATCCCCTCTCTCACAAGTACATAAAATAAATAGAACAAAAAATAAAGGACATCAAGGAGTTGGAGCATCATGTGATGTGTCTTCGGGAATGAATCTGGTACCAGAAGAGCCCGTACCACGACACATCTCTAAATGATGAAGCTCCTCAAATGATCCAAGAGAATAGATTCTCTCCTAGCCCGTACCTTATCTCGTCGAGCCTGCGCCACCTCTCGACGATCATGTGCATCCTTGGCTCTTTATCGATCACTCTACATAGTAATTAAAATCTCTTACAAAAGAGCCCTATCTCGGCGATGGTCCTCCGAAATCTTCTCAACCTTCAAACTCGCATACCTAATATCCTCTGACTCAGTAGGTGGGTGAGGACGAGAAGTAGATAATCTAAATGGAGTTAGTGTGGATGAGGGGATATAGTGGGATGACTCGGAATGGTAAGGAGTGGGCTGAGGTATATTGCAAGGAAGGTGACCACGTAAGTGACTTATAGATGGATGATCAATTTTTTGATAATGACAAACAATAATATCCGAGGAAAGGATGGTATAACCAACCTCAAGGCAATTGCGAGTAATAATAATGGCAAAAGGTAAAGCTTTCCTAACAGGACCAGAAGGATTGACACGAACGACCTTAAGTACACCAAAGATGAAACTAGGTAGGTCAATAGACGTACTAGTGCTAATGGCATACATTAAGTCCACACATTACCTAGATATTTGAACGGTGTTGGCATGGTGAATAAGACATGCACAAACAATCCAATTAAGGATCATAAAATCAAGATGGAGATGTTTATGATAGATGGTGACGGTACCGGCTTGGAAAATACAATAAATAGTGTTCATGATGAGACGTGTCTCAGGACGATCGTCATTGTGCAATGGAAATGGGGGGTTTGGGATGCGAGGCAAACCTACAAGATGTGCAATAGAGTCAGGAGTGATAGTAATTTCTCGACCTCAGATAGACGAGAATAGTCCAACCTCAAGAACATGCATACCAAAGAAAAATTCCCTAATAAGATCGGGGTAAATGGGGTTATAAAGGCTAAATAGGGGATCCCATCCTGGGGTAGCGATCCAAGGTAATACTATAGTACCGGAGAGAGAAGATAAGTTTACAATTTTCTCTCAGACAAAAGCTCTAGTGGTAAAACCTTGGGTGTGATAAAGCGTATATTTTTCAAATGTTTCCCAACATAGACGAAGGTTTGGAATGATTGCATCTTCATCGGAGGAGGATGAACATTCCTCATCGGATGAACCAATGTGATGTTTGCATCTACCGTAGTTAGGCATAGAAACTACAGAAAAGGAAACTATAACCTTTCCAATAAAATCCAACCAAACCGCCAAACACCAATAAAACCAACAATAGAAACCAACCAGCAACAACCCAAACTCCATTAGCATCAAGAGATATATGAAGAAAAAAAGTTAAATGCAGTTTCATGAAATATTTTGACACAAAAAAATTAAATCTTTGTACAAATTGTCAAAAGATTACATGAAACCAACTCTTAATGGGGAAAAGATAACAAATTTATAAGAAAATTTGTTATGTAATGGAAAATATATAGATATTATAGCCCACAAGATATGGTGAGTGTATATGAAATTGGGAAGAAAGGTAATTTAAAAAGGTGGAAAATTTTAAACCAACCCCAATTCATATATAACTCAACAAGGAGTAAATAAAATGGGGGAGAAAATACCTAAAATCAGAGAACCGAACTTCAGATACAAAAGAAAATGGTGGAGAAGAGTGGAATGGAATGGACGTTTTTAAAAAAATGGAGGTGGTGTGGAATGGTAGTGGGTAAATGGGAAGATGTTTGAGGATATAGGGAAAGGAGGGAGAGTGGAGGAAGGAAGTTACGATATCAAGGGAAAATGAATGTTAGGGAATCAAGGGAAGAAGGAAGAGAGAGAAGAAGTGGGGAGTTGAAATGGTGAGAAGAAAAACTGTCAGAACCGCCCAAAATAAACGCAGTTAGTTCGAACGAAATTTAGAAACTCGTTTGAATAATTCGTTCGAACCACGTGTTGGATGTACGAACAAAAAATTACAAAACAAATGGGTTAAAATCGTTAGAATTCTTGTTCGAAAGTTGTCGTTAGAATGGCATTCGAACAAATATCCAACAAAAACCCATAAGATTTTTTCCAAAATGCCATTAGAAAATTCGTTTTAATGAGGATTCTAACGAAAAATAAGAACTTTTAAAAGCTTCCAAAAAACAAATAAATGCAAAAATAACATAGTATAAGGCCTAGGGACGTTAGAAACCCACAAAAGATTATTTTTTATTGTCCTAGGTGGTGTAGACATATGCGAACCATGGGAGCGGAAATGAATGGGTGTGAACAATGCGAGTGAGAGCATGACCTAAGAAAACGTACAAGTGCAAAATGCCAAACAATATATCAACACAATACACACTCACATATTCCTTGTGTCAATAAAAAGGAATATGATTGGACACTACTTCATAAAAGAAAAAATGCATAGAAGATTGATGATTCTCTCTCTAATAGTGTCACAAAAATAGAATCAACATAGCGATTGATTGTGCAAGCCCATTGATCTTCAACCTATGTCTCCCATCAATATCTTATTTGCTTTAGAGTACTTTCTTATTTTTTGAAGCATCAAACAAGCTAAATTATGTTGGCCATGGAAAATAGTTTTTTTTCAATGCCAAATTTTTTAGGCTATTTTTCTTTTGGAAAATGAAGGCTATTCACGCAAAAACATTTTGTTGTTCACAGCCTGAGTCCATTGCTAATCACAAATAAACCGGATGAATAAACTTTTATTCTTCCGAATTCGGGCAATGGATACATGCACAAGATCGATTGCTTATAAAATGAGGTGACAAAATTGATAAGACAACACCGTACTTCACCTAGCGAATGCAAAGTGACATAGATATCCTCAAGATTTCATGAAAGGTGTGTGCAAGTAAGGCAAATATATGAGGAATCATAAAAGAATATATCATAAACAAGCATCAATGCGTACAAGCGAGGTGAAGTCTGAATTATCTACTCATCGAAAGTCACATGAACATGAAATGAAATAGGGATCTAAAAACATCACACACATAACCTATCTGGACAAAAAATTTAAGAATACCTTTTTACCAAAAAAATGAAAATATTTTTGGATTTTTTTAAAAATATATGTACAAAATATAATCTAGTTCATATGTATAAATATAGATATGATTTTCAACCTAAACTAAATGAACGGCTCCGAACTCAATCAATGGTGTAAACCCTAATGGATTTCTTAAGGTTTTCAAACCTAAGGGCATCTAGAGGTTTGGTAAAGATATCGGTCAATTGATGATTGGTGCGTACAAAGCTCAAGGAAATGACTTTCTCTTCAACTAACTCTCGAATAAAGGGTTCTCGAATCCTAATGTGCTTTGTTCTAGAATGCTGAACAGGATTACGAGAAATATCTATGGCCCTTGTATTGTAGAAATAAATAGTCAATGTGACTTGTGGAATACCGTAATCCTCCAACATTTGTTTCATCCAAATGAGTAGAGTGGAACAACTCCTGAAGCAATGTATTCGGCCTCCACCGTGGATAAACAAATAGAATTTTATTTCTTTCTCATCCAAGATACAAGTTCACTACCAAAATAGAGACATCTGCCACATGGGCTTTGGCATCCATCAAAATCTCCTTCCCGGTCACCATCTAAATATGTCGATAGATAATAATTAGTGTCAAAGGAGTACCAAATCCCAAAAGACAGTTTCCCACTAACATATTTAATGATACGCTTAATGGAAAGTAAATGAGACTCTTTTGGGGCGGCTTGATAGCGGGCACAAACTCCTACACTAAAGAAAATATCAGGACGACTAGCGGTTAAATAGAGTAAACTACATATAATAATCCTCAAGAGAGTGTTCTCTATATCCTTTCCTTCAGTGTCCTTATTAAGTTTAACCGATGAACTCATTAAGAATGTGCATGCTTACCAGTTTCTAGATTAAATTTCTTCACAAGGTCTTTTGCATACTTAGTTTGGGACAAAAATATCCCACTATTGAGATGACGCACTTGAAGACCTAGAAAGAAATTGAGCTCACCTACCATATTCAACTCATATTCATCTCGCATTTCTTTTGAAAAGAGCTGAGTATGTTTATCACATGTTGATCCAAAAACTATATCATCAATATACACTTGGGAAACTAAGATTGAATTATCATCTCGGTGAAAAAATAATGCCATATCTACTCCCCCTCTCCAAAATTCGTAAGAAAGGAGATGAAAGGTAAGCCTCTCATACTAAGCACGGGGTGCTTTCTTCAAACCATATAGAGCTTTCTTCAAAAAGAAGATGTGATCAGGATACTTAGCGTCCTCAAACCCTTTAGATTGTTCAACATAGACTTCCTCTTGAATAATGCCATTTTCAAATGCACTTTTGACATCCATTTGATACAGTTTGAACTTAAGGTGATATGCTATGGATAGCATCAAAGTAAACATCAACTATTTGGGAGTATCCTTGGGCTATTAACCTAGCTTTCTTATGAACAATGACACCATTTTCATCCAATTTATTTTTTGAAAATCCATTTAGTATCAATGACGTTAGTATCGTTAGGCCGTGGAACTAATTCTCAAACATCATTTTTCATAAATTAAAGTAAATCTTCTTACATGGCATTAATCCAATATTTATCTTTTAGTGCTTCTTTAAAAAACTTTAGGTTCTATTTTAGAGGTATAGCACAAGTAAGTAACCTCATTTTCTAATTGTTCCCTAGTCTTGACACCTAATTAGAGATTCCCTATAATTTTGGAAGGGTCATTACTTTTATGAATCCAGGGAGATGGATACTTCTTTTTAACTTTGGGATCCACTGAGTCATTATGAGACTCAATGTTTTTAACACTGAGAGGTGCATCACACTCACAAGAGAAATCTTCCTCATTATCAACAAATGTGGTTGTAGCATCATCTTTTATGACTACATTTATTGATTCCATAACTTTAGAACTCATGAAGTTTTAAACTCTAAAAGACCTACTATTTTAAGAATACCCTAGGAAAATACCTTCATCACTCCTCGAGCCAAATTTACCAAGAAGCTCTCTATCCCTAAGGATGTAACAAGGGCTTCCAAAGACTCTAAAATAGGCTAGATTGGGTTTCTTGTCGGTCCATAATCCATATGGAGTTTTATTAGTATTAGGACACAAGTATACCCTATTCATGGTGTGACAAGAGGTTCTAACTGCTTTTGCCCAAAACCTATGAGGCACATTCCTACCTAGGAGCATAGATCTTGCCATTTCTTGGATCGTTCAATTTTTTCTCTTAACTATACCATTTTTTTGTGGAGTTCGAATGGCTGAAAATTCATACTTAATACGAACTTCATAACAAAAAGAATTCACACCGGATTCCTTAAATTCGGTTCCATTATCACTCCTAAATCGATTTATGGTGACACCATGTTGATTTTGAAGGACTCGATATTTAACTGTTAAAAATTCAACAACATCAAACTTTTCTCTTAGAAATCCTACTTTAGAGTATCTTAAAAAGTCATCTACCATCACTAAGATATATCTCTTTCCTCTTATACTCTCAGTACGAGTGGGACCCATAAGGTCCATGTGTATTAATTCTAAGACACGAGAGGTAGTTATTGAATTCATCTTCTTATATGGGCTCTTAATTTTCTTTCCTAATTGACAAGGCTCGCAAATTGAGGAGGTTAATTTTCCTAAGGATGGTAAGCCTCAAAGTAGGTATTTTCTCACAAGACGATCAAGATCTCTAAAGTTTACATTACCTAATTATTTATCCCAAAGATTGGCAGACAAGAACTTCACACTAATGTAGACGAAAGAGGACATTGGAACGATTTCATAACAATTATCACTAGTCCTCACACCTTCTAAAATAACCTCACCCAATTTATCATACACGGTGCACTCCGATTGGCTAAACTTAACGTTAATGTTTTCATCACATAACTGCCTAATGCTTATCAAATTCCTTGAGTCCATCAACATAAAGAACATTTTCAAGTTTTGGAAACCCAAAAATTTCAATGGTGCCTCTACCCATGATTCGATATTTACTCCCATCGCCAAACATGACTTTACCATCTTTATAGTTTTCAAGAGTCGTAAAAAGATATGTATCACCTGTCATGTGTCTTGAAAATCCACTATCAAAATACCATTGGGAGGTATTTTGAGACTTAAGAGAAACATTAATAACAAAATCCTTCTTGGTCTTATCTTTCTTAACCCAAGCTTGAGTTATGTTCTTTCCTTTGTTGACTCTAGTCTTTTGGTTGAAATCATTTTCTTGGGCCCTGGAGAACCTAAGAAATGTAACGACCCGTATATTTAAAGAATTAAAAATGAATTAATTCGATTAAAATTAAAATTACACATGTGACATAAATTAATAGAAATGAAATATGATGGGTTGATTGATGTTTATTGAATAAATTTACTAAGTGCAGAGTAATTATATAATTCATATCACAACGAGTGCTAGTGATGTGATAGTATGATATCTCAACCAAATGTCATGAGAGGACTAAATAAGTCAGAGATTGAAAATAAATTATGTGTAACTCGGATGATGATTTTGAGGTTATGGTTGAGTTCAGAAGGGTCAAAATAGTCTAAATAGCATACCCGGGTGTGAAGTTTGGGTCCCGAGGTGTTTTAGACATAATTAGAGACACGAGAGGGCATTTTAGTCATTTTATAACCTAGGGTTAAGGGAATTTCGGTATTTTGAGTATTATATATAGTTGTGGTGATGTGAGGCTAGGGTTAAGAGATTAGAAAACAATTGGAGTTTATTCGAAAGGAGAGGAAGAGTCTTTCTTGGGGCTCAAGCAAGGGTTTTAGAGAATTGATGCTCAATTTAGCATCACAACCACTCTTGGAGAAAGGATTTGAAGAGAAGATTCATCAAAGAGGATCAAAATCAGACCACTCCAATCTAAGGTAAGTATTTATCTTGCACTTTTTTATGAGTTATAATACCCATATAGAGTAGGGCCTGTGAATTTAGTAAAAATTATGATATTTTGTTATTTGATGAATATACCTCATAATTGGGAATATGATTGCATGTAGAATGAATCCACTTATATAAACAAAACAAAATCAGAAGTTATGAGGTTTAGATCATGATACCCTCCATCTAGATACAAATGTAATAACATCATTCTAGGGGATTGAATTGTAGAACAACTTCTTAAATTTGAGAATTCTATGAAATTAGGTAAATTAGAAATCATTTAAAACTTAAGTTGTCATCTTAAAAACTATTTTGCGTTATTTTGGTTTGGAAAATTTCTATTCCGTCTGCATTACCTCGTAGAAAATCGTGTTTTCTGCATTTTGTTCACTGATATGTTTTCTCCAATCCGGCTTCGAAATGCCTCAAAACTGCATTTTAAAAATCTAGCCAGATTCGTGCAGAAAATTTTAAGAAATGTTATATTTGGTTTGTAGTTTCGTTCGAGGTTGTCTCATTTGATTGATTTTGATTATTTTTATATACTTGGATGATTAACTACGAGGTTATTTTAAGAGGCTTTGAACCAGAATAAGGTGTAAATTGTTCGAACGAGATTGGTGTGTCGCTTGAACGACCCTAGGATGTAGGTCTTAGAGATAGAACATGTCGTTGCGAACAAGTGGCCACCAGTTCGTATTTTAAACTAGTGGTACTAAGAAAGAGGTAAATCGGACCCTTAGAGTAGTGAGAGATAATCGAAATTATGTGAAATGGAAGTTTAATTAAAAATTATGGTACGTTGAATATCCGAGTGAAATATATACTACGTACGAATTAATGAAATTAGGTTGTGCGTATACTAACTGAATAATATATAAATAGGTTTTGTGAATACTTATACATATGATTTGATTATGTGTGTGACCATACCTACGTTGCCTGTTATCAAGAGGTTTACATGCAAAGGGATCTCCCACCTTGATGATTCCAGTGAGGTCTAGATTAGTGCCCAGAGCATGGAACTAAGGGCAGTCCACTGTGTGTCATGTATTAGTAGGATTGGAAGGTCATTTGGGTATGTTAGGTATGTACGTATTCCAAGGGCTTAAAAACATGTTCGCATACACTATGATGTTGATTTATTTTGATTTTGGGGAAACATGCCGAACCAATAGTCCTTTATTAAGTACGAGACGTTCAGGGACTTGATAGCAGAGTATGCCAGCATCACGAGGGACCATTCTAGGAATGTTATATGTGTGTATATATTATATGTGTGATAAATATATATACCCGTCTAATATACCTACTTATGTGAAATAGTAGAATTTATAGATGATGAATATCTAAAAAGGAAATTAAATGGTGAAATTTAAATAAGTGGCTCAATAATAAAATAAGAATAAATAATTTATTATTGATACCGTAGTACCGTATAGTATGGGGATAGAAGTGAGAATTATACTTATCGATAGTAGTCATAGACCTTAGCTAGTTGGACAAGGGATACTCGTTAGGTGGAATACGATAGGCGTGCACATTAGTTCAGATGTGAGAATCTCAAGTGAGTGTACGTGAGTAATACATATATAATAAATAATTGATTTAAATAGTGATTTAAATAATTGCTAAATACTTTTAAAATGTTTTACTTGGGCTCTGACCTGTGTAAAAATATTTTCAAAACATTTTAGGTGTCCAGACGCAGGGATGCCCAACTTAGAGATCCTATCCAGTGACACATAGTTGCATCAGTGTGGAGAATTGTAGGATATTTTCTTAGACGCTTCAACTCGTTCTTTCTAGATAGGAGATTTCATTATCAGTTCATCTGGGCATATTGCCTTCAGACTATTTATTTATTTCAGTTATGCATCAGAATGTATTCAGATATTATTTACTTATTTTAGATTGTGGTTAGATTATTTTACTTAGAGAACAAATGGTTTATTCAGTCTCCTATATTTAATTATTTATATTTGTCATGGGATTGTTCAGATTAGATTCATGTATGATTGGTTTAATTCATTTAAATTATTGTTCCATGTGTTAATAATAAAAGAAAAAAATTGGCACCAGCTTAATTTGACATTAGTGATTACTAAATAACAAGTTTTTGACAGTGATGCTAAGAATTAAACCATTAATGATTCCAGTATATTTTAATAATGGGCTGATCACCTAGGATTAAGATAGGCGGTATTTCACAGATGTATCAGACCCAGGTTTTAGTGTCAATAGGATCTGTACGGCTTACTACGATTTCAGTATAGAGTTCTTTGACTTAGATGCCTATTATTAGGACTGTTGTATTCATAATCACGTATTTGAGATTATGTTCTTTCGCGATTTTGTTGGCATTGACGGTGAACTCATACAATTTTATCTATATTCAGATGTCACCTAGGAGGGAACGACATGGTGGGAACGCCGAAGGAGGTGATGTTGGAACGGATCAACGAGTAAATCTAATACCAAAAGGTATGGTAACCATCACACCGGTGGCTGATATTATAACACAAGTAGTTACTATCGTATTATTACATTATCGGGAGCATAATGTCTAGCTTACAGGAACCAAAAGAGAAAGGGAACCTAGTCAGTCAAGCAGGTTAGGAAGAAACAATAACAATGTAACATCGACAGGATACTCGAGGCCGTCAGGGCCAAGAGAATAATACAGATGTTCAGCAGAGTCAAAGCCACCAGGGCCAACACGGAAAGGGGCAGGAAGATTTCGAAGGGAGATTTCAAAGGAAGAAACATTTGATTGGTCGGTGTTATATTTGTGGGGAGGCGAGTCACCTAAAGAAAGATTGTCCACAGTAGGGCCAACAACAGGGTCAGTAGCATCAAGCCATTCAGGTCCAACATCGGAGAGAGTTTCCAGTCCAGTGCTTCATTTGTGGATAGACGGGCCATAAGAGGAAGGATTGCCCAGAGTAGGGGATAGCTCCGCAGTAGCAGGGTGACCCATAGGATAAGAAGGCACAAAGGCCCCTTATAGCACCAACTCCACCCGCACCTCCACAACATGGACAACTTCAGTATGGGTGTGTCTTTAATGTCCGAGATGCCATCATTCAGCAGGCCCCACAGACACCACTAGAAGTATCGGGTATGTTTACTATACATGGGCTTACCAGTAGTGTTTTATTTGATATCGGGGCATCACAAGCTACCTGCCTATTAGAGATAGCTAGTAGTATCCTTATGTGTTTGGAGTCACTGATGGGTAGCGGGTCACTTATACACTCGATTTTTATAGGTGTGGATATCGATGTGGGTACATTGTGTTTAGCTGTCAATCTTCTTTTATTGGATATGGAGGGATATGATGTTATCTTAGGGATGGATTGGTTAGCAGGTTAGCAGGCGATGGTATATTGTCACAGGATGACTATTATATTTATGATACCAGGATAGGAGATGTTCTTAGTGGCGATGCCTCGTCCTGGAGGAGGGTTGAGCACCCATCTATATTACATTCAGGAGGAGACCTCATAGGAGATGGTTGCTTCGTTAGACTCAATTCTAGACATGAGGGAATTCGAGGACGTCTTCCAGGATATACCCAGATTGCCACCTAGTAGGGAAATTTATTTTGTTATTGATCTAGAACCGGGTACGATACCTATAGCTCGAGCGCCCTATCGCATTACCCCATCTGCGATGCGGGAGTTGAGAGAGAAGATTCAGCAGCTCTTGGGGTAGGGTTTTATTCGATGGAGTACTTCATCATGGGGTGCACTGGTGTTGTTTGTCAAGAAGAATGATGGATCTCTTCGATTGTGTATTGACTATAGAGAGTTTAATAATGTCATGATTCGAAATAAATATATGTTTCCTTGTAAAAAATGATTTTGGGTTTGTCTATTTTTTTAACCACAAATATATTTAATATCAAAGTAAACTATATTACTAAATAAGTAAAATTATCAAATGTGGAACATTTCCCCTATATTGGAGCTACTTTAGATCAATGGTTTCATGAAGTTGACTAAAAAAATCAAAGATAAAAAAAATATTTACGAGTATGGGAAAACCAATATGGTTATGATTACACATAAGGGGGTTGACTATAAACAATGCATGAAATAGTATACAAGGCATTATGATGTCATCCCAACACATATATAACCCAAAACTTCTAATAACCATCACATCATAAAAAACTCAAGGGCCTAATGGTAGGTCCATATACCTCAACCTGTATATATAGATATAAATTATGAGTAAAGAAAGAGTATAATAAATTGAAAAAAAGAAGGAATAAAGCATACCATATTGAAACTATTTCAAGAATAATCTATAATTTATTGGTGAAACTAGTTATGAAATTTGATGGAGAACACTAGAAAGAGAGAGAGAGAGAGAGAGAGACAGAGAGAGAGAGAACTAAAACTACTTCTTAACTGCAAATTATCGAAGAAAAATAAAACTAGGATAACTTTTTTCAAACAAACAAATAGGTTTCTATTTATCATGATGGCTTAATTTATTCAAATTTAATTCTTTACTAATTAAACTATATCTGATTATCAACCTGTGCATCAAGATATTTTGTTTTACACTGATTAGAAAATAAGATTTGTTTCTGTATACATTGATTTGTTGATATTTTGTTAGAAACATCCTATATTTTTTGGATCTCTGTAAACCATTCAAAACTATTTTAGATCCACACACATTATAGGTTTAAAACTTTAATTATCAGAATATTATACCTTGTTGGTTTAGATATGCTTTTATTTTCTAAAAACTTATTTTACCTTTTATAAAATCTATTTTGTTTATATAAATCATTTTTAGATATTCTTTTTCCAAATTCTAATGAACTCTAAATTTCTTGATCTTTATAATATTTGAAGTTTTAGATAATAAAAAATACTGTGTAATTTGTAGGAATGTTTGTATAAGTCTGGGTGTGTTCTTGCTTTTTGTTATAATATCTTAAAAACATGCATCACCACCAAATTTACAAACTTCATGTGTTGATACCAAATTTAGTATGCTGACGTGGACCGATTATGTGAAGACACGTGTCAACTTACATGGCACCTGCAAACATTTTTGAACAACACCTTGACTCCAAGGAACTCAACCTCCCCGACCAACTCAGAACGCTCCGAACAACAAGTGTTCTCTGAGGAACTCTACTGTACCGAGCAACTCATGTATACCGAGCTACTTAGGCGGTCTGAGTAGCTTAGGCGGTTCGAGTTGAATCTCGTACAGAGAATTCATATCCGAATAATCAAGAGGATAACTGCGCATTTAATGCTCATTATTATCACACAGACGCATACACCTATTGGACAGCTGTGTATTATTCTTTCATTTGTACCGCCTCAAAGCTATAAATACATTATAACCTCCTCATTAGTAGGGGACTCAGAATTTCTTGGTAAACTCATTATCGAGAATTCTGCAAACAGTCAGCAATAACACAAACAGTGGACGTAGGCCATTCTTTCAAGGCTGAACCACTTTAAAAATCTCTTGTCTTATTTATTTTTTATCTGTGATTAAATAATTAGAGATAATCTAATTTTTTACATCAATAGATTGACGTCGTCTGTGGGAAACGACTGAAACTATCATTTTTCACCAAAGCAATTCATCTCCAATGGCTGATAATCCTGAATCCAGTAATCGAAACGCTAGAAACCCCCCAAATCCATCCACTCCTCCAAGTGTCCAAGATTTGGCTGGAATAATGGCTAATTTAGCTCATGGCCAGACCGCCATGTAAGAAACCATGCGACAACTCATGCAAACTATTCAGGGTGGAGCACCTGCCCAGTTAGGACAATGAAGCATTCAGAGAAATACCCAATTTCCTTCCTCATGAACTAGACGAACATTACTCCTAGAGGAATCTCGATCTAGACATGTCGATTTATATCGCACTGGTAGATCTAATGATTTTTCTTATCACCCTAGCCGAACTTCATCAGTACGAGCCACAGATACTGAACAAAATGTCACTCTATCTCCAGAAAGGACCAGTGCTCTTGAGAGATTGAGTAGAGTCTCTCCCTTTGATCGTTTGGGTCTTAGGAGTCATAAAAGTCCCTCTAGGATGGTGTCGAGGAACTCTCAACGATTCTCTGATTTAAAGGAAGGTTCTGCCCAATCCCGACCAGCTGATCGTCGTGAAAGATCCCAAGAGGAAAATTCAACACGTTCAGTTGCTCAGACCAACAGGCCCGAGGAGGCAAATGACGCATGGAAAGGCTCTATTCGGAGATTGGAGGATAAACTAGGGGAAATGGCTAAGGCTAAAAATCCTCTACAAAGAACTTTTGTCCAAGGAACACCTTTTATCCAAGCAATTGTGGATTTTCCTACACCATCAAAGTTCAAAGCCCCAGTGGTAACACCAAAATATGATGGAAAAACTGATCCTGTTCTACATATAGAACAATATCAGGTAGCTGCTGATATCTATGCTGTTCCAGACGAGATGCGATGTAGGGCATTTTCAGGAACTCTCACTAGATCTGCTCAAATATGGTACAATAATCTTCCTCGGGGGAAGATTGCAACTTTCTTTCAACTAGCGGAGCGCTTTATTGGAAACTTCTATTTTGGAGCAAAACTAGTTAAGAGAGTAGCACACTTGCTAAGCGTTAGATAAAAAGCAGGTGAGAGCACCAGGGATTATATTACTCGTTTCAATAACGAGAAGCTCGAAGTTATTGATTACGAGGAAAAGACAACAATCACTGCTGTGATGAGTGGATTGTTGCCAAATAAATTGTACTATACTTTGGCAAAAGATCCGCCTAGGACCATGTCAGAATTAATGGCAAAAGCAGCCAAAATCATGAATGCCGAGGAAGCTATGGTTGCAAAGAAGAGCATGGACACTAAGGAGACCAAAGTTAAAGCCGAGAAGATTGAGAAGAAGGATCAGAAGAATAATGGTGGTAACAAACAGTCAAAAGCAAAGCAAGCATTGGAACAGTTAAAGAAATTTGGAAACTATACTCCTTTGAAGGTAGATATAAACCACGTTTTGGAAGAGATCAAGAACAACGAGGAGTTAAACTGGCCTGAAAAAATAAAGATAGATCCTGACAAAAGGGATAAATCCAAATATTACGAGTTCCATAAGGATCATGGTCATATGACCAAAAACTGTATAGCTCTCCAGAATGAAATTGAAGAGCTCATCAGGCGAGGAAAATTAAACAAGTATGTGGATCGCTGAAATGGAGGAAAAAGCAATGACCGAACAAGGCAGAGGTCTAGATCTCCTCGACGAACAAAAGAAGATAAGAAGAGAAATCATGAAGAATACTTGGATGAAGATCAAGACGACCCGATCTCCCCAAAAGACCAAAACAGCCAACACGTGAGGTATTTTCTATCCGTTTTGGATCATTTGATTGCAATGTTATTATTGGTGGAGATGCAGGAGGTGGATACCTTACTGCAGAAAGGAAAGCTTACCTCAATGAGGCTCAAGCTTGCTCATATATTCAAAGGATAAATCTAGCTGAGGATGATCACCCAAGGAAGGTAAACAAAGATAAACTGGTCATCGGTTTCTCTAAAAATGACCTCGCAGGTGTGTTATACCCTCATGATGACCCATTGGTGATCAAAATGAGGATGAAGGAAGTAGTTATTTCACGAGTCTTGGTGGATAATGGCAGCTTGGCAGATATTATGTTCTATCCATGTTTTGATAGTCTGAACCTAAAGCTATCCCAGTTGGATCCATATCATCGGCCCCTCCTCGGTTTTACTGGCGAGAAAGTTTTTCCACTTGGGATGATCAAGTTGGATATATTCATCGGTACATGGCCTGCTTGTCGAACAGAAAGAGTGCACTTTTTTTGTGATGGATAAGAATGTTCAATCATCTTACAATATCATCATGGGAAGGGTAGGATTGAAGAAGTTCGAAGCAGTACCATCTACTGTACATCAATGCCTAAAATTTCCAACCAACTTTGGAGTAGGAATTGTGAAGGGTGACCAAAAAGTAGCTCG
This sequence comes from Sambucus nigra, assembly GCA_949130495.1. Classification (NCBI taxonomy): domain Eukaryota; kingdom Viridiplantae; phylum Streptophyta; class Magnoliopsida; order Dipsacales; family Adoxaceae; genus Sambucus; species Sambucus nigra. The sequence continues at coordinate 307,560,255 of OX422208.1, read as the reverse complement.
AGAATGCTACTATTCATCGATCGAGCAAGAAGAACTGGAAGAATATAGGAAAAAGACTACCACCTATCAAGTGGATGAAGGTGCAGAAATTGAAATGTTAGATCCTAGAGACAAGTCGTAGCTCGTAAAAGGTCAGGTAGTGGAAGCTACTAAAAACGTCATTCTGAACGACGAACACCCAGAATAAACAACTCAAATCAGTTCATCATTGGACACCACACTAAAATAGGAATTGATAGACTTCTTAAAAAGAAGAAAACAAACTTTCGCATGGAGCCACGAAGATATGCCAGGAATAGACCCAAATTTCTTGTGTCATGAACTTAATGTGAACAAGGAAATCAAACCTATGAAGCAGCGAAGAAGAGTGTTCAGCCCCAAGAAGAACCAAGCTATATAAGAGGAGGTCGAGAAGCTCCAAAAAGCTTTCTTTATTGAAGATGTCAAATATCCAGATTGGTTATAGCTAATGTGGTGATGGTGAATAAGAAGAATAACAAGTGGAGGATGTGTGTAGACTTCACCAACCTCAACAAGGCATGCCCAAAGGATCATTTTCCTTTTCCCCGAATTGATCAATTAGTGGACGCTACCTCGGGACACGAGCTGTTAAGCTTCATGGATGCTTATTCTGGTTACAACCAGATTAAATTGAAACCTGAAGACAGGGAGAGTACCTCTTTTATTACCCCTAGGGGAACTTATTGTTATAATGTTATGCCTTTTGGACTTAAAAATGTAGGTGCAACCTATCAGATGCTGATGAACAAGGTGTTTGCGGAGCAAATCAGTCACAATATGGAGGTTTATGTTGATGATATGCTGACGAAGAGCAAGAAAGATGTTGACCATCTAATTGATCTAGGTCAAACCTTTGATCAATTAGATAAATATCAAATGAAGTTGAACCCTACCAAGTGCATATTCGGAGTACGAGAAGGCATGTTCCTCGGGTATATTATCAGACAACGAGGTATTGAAGCAAATCCAGAAAAGATCAAGGCTCTATTGGGGCTACGATCTCCAACGACGAAGAAGGAAGTGCAAAGTCTCATAGGGCGAGTTGCAGCACTTAATAGATTTGTATCATGAGAAACTGATAGATGCCTCCCATTCTTCAAAACACTCCGAAAAACGTTTGAATGGAATGATGAATGTGAGAAGACCTTTCAAGAGTTAAAGAAATACTTTGGATCACCCCCACTATTATCCAGGCCAGCGATGGGATAAAAATTGTACTTGTATCTGGCAGTTTTAGAAAATGCAGTTAGCTCGGCATTGATAAGAATGGAGGATGGAGTGCAAAAACCAATTTATTACACTAGCAAGGCCTTCCGAGGAGCAGAGATCAGATATCCAAGACTAGAAAAGTTGGCACTAGCGTTGATCGAAGCAAGTAGAAGAATGAGTTCGTACTTCCAATCTCATACCATAGTAGTGTATACCGATATGCCACTGAGGCAAGCTCTTCACAAACCAGAAAAATTAGGGAGATTGATGTACTGGGAAGTAGAACTTGGTGAATATGACATAGTTTCTGAACCTAGATCGTCGCTTAAAGGGCAAGCAGTAGCAAATTTTATAACAAAGTTCACCTACCCTGATACCCCCGAAGAGCAAAAGCTGAGCACCGACCAACCTGTGGATGTTACAGGATCATCAAATTTAAACCCCGACTAACTTAAGTCAGTTAACGATCAGGAGGAGATGGTCGATGAGCAGCAAGAAGTACTAGAGGAGGATAAAAGGAAGCAACAAATATTCCACCGAGGAACTCTGTCCAATAAAAAATTTAAGGACGAGGTATATATATGGAATCTATATGTGGATGGCTCATCTTGCATTACAGGCTGTGGGGCAGAGATTATTTTGAACAGCCCGAATGAGGTCGATGTGGAGTATGCTTTGCGCTTCCAATTCAAGGCTTCTAATAATGAGGCTGAATATGAAGCTATGATTGCAGGACTTGGCCTGGCAAAAACCATGGGGGCGGAGCAGGTTATCGTATTCAGTGAATCACAATTGATCGTAAATCAAATGCTAGGAGTATATGTGGCCAAAGGAGAATTAATGATCAGGTATCATGCAAAAGTAATGGAGGTTTTATCAGGCCTGATCGTAGTACAGATAATTAGAATACCAAGATTGGAGAATACAAGAGAGGATGCCTTAGCTCGGTTAGCTTCAGCCACACGCACCGAGCTACGAAGAACAATCCCAATAGAAGTCATGGCTAGTCGAAGCATAGACGGAGATCTAATGATGAACTTTATTACCCTTGATTTAGGACCATCTTGGATGGATCCCATCAGGGCATATATTGAGGAAGGGAAATTACCAACCGACAAACTCGCAGCAAAGAAACTAAAGTTTAAAGCTGCTCGTTATGTATTGACTAATGGTATTCTATATAGACGAGGAATTATAACAGGTCTACAAAGATGTGTGCACCTTCCGAGGTGAAAGATTTGGTTGAAGAGGTCCATGAAGGGTCTTGTGGAGCTCATGTAGTAGGTCAGACGCTTTTGCAAAGAATAATGACGCAGGGATATTATTGGCCAACGATGAGGGCTGATTGTATAGCGTATGCTAAAAAATGTGACAAATGTCAGCACTTCTCGTCCCTTCGAAGAACTCCTCAGGCATTGCTAACACCCATAACATCCCCTTGGCCATTTACCATGTGGGGAATGGACTTGGTCGGGCCTCTCCCGACGACAAGAGGAATGTTCAAATACCTCATCATCGCTATGGATTATTTTACTAAATGGGTGGAAGTTGAACCCCTTATTGATATGACTTATGAGAAGGTGTATCAATTTATATGGAAGAACATCATTTGTAGATATGGTCTTCCTCATGCATTAATCACAGACCATGGAACTCAATTTGATAATGAGGAGTTCGCTGCATATTGTCATCACTTAAACATATTGAAAATCCACTCGGCACCAAGCCATCCCTAGAGCAATAACACAAATAGTGGACGTAGGCCATTCTTTCAAGGCTAAACCATTTTAAAAATATCTTGTCTTATTTATTTTTTATCTGTGATTAATGTTTGTTTATTTGCAGTTGATAGCAAAAAGAAATCTCCTAAAGAAACTGATGTCAATTTGAGGCACTTGAAACTTATCTGGAGTTTGCACCAAACTGTTGCTGACGAACATATCAGATCAGCCTCGTACTTATTGCAGTACAAGATTTACACTTCATCTTTTACTGCTCGTCCAGTAATAAGTGACATAGAACCAACACCAGCTTCTGAAGGTTCCTCTCTTGAATCAAATATTCCTCTCAGTGACAGAATGAAAAGAAGAAGAGCTCCCTCATACTTTGACAAATCAGACTCTGCCAATGTGGAGGCAAAGAGAAATAAGTAAGATGTCCCAGAGGAAGGGATAAGAAAAGTTGATGCACCCCCTCCTGCTACTGCTAAGAAAGTTGCTGAGAAGCCCCCTGTGGCTCCGAGCAAGGTTGTAGCTGTTTCTCCTCCAAGAGATGTCATCATTATATCACCGACCAAGACAACATCCTTGGTTGAGAATGTTCCTGCTCCCACGAGGAGGTTAAAGAAAAGTTCCTCGGATAAACTGGCTGAACCTATCTCTCAGCCTTTAACTGCTAGAAGTGGTGTTCCCAGTTTTGTTGCTCCGAGCTCTGCCATGGGCTTTGTGAAGTCTTGGATTATCCCAAAAATCCAAGGTCTTGAAGACACTCTTTTTCGGGATAGGGTTACCACCTTGGCAGCTCAACATATTACCTCAGTAAGTATTACTAATCTAAACTTTCATTTCTCAATATTCTATTCTTGTACTGACTTAAAGTTATTTTTCTTATTAGCTGGTAACATGTTTCAATACTATTTTGAAAAAGGATGAAGCTCTTAAAGCTTCGAGTTCCTCGGGAGGTGTGGAGGAGGCTTTTATAGGTCTGACTCAATCCTTAAAGGTTTCTCGTCATAAATATGAAAAAGATAAGGTTGCTTGGGAGAAGCAACTGAAGTCCGTCAAGTAAGAGAGAGAAAAAGCTATGGAGGCCTCTCAGGAGTTGGAGAGGAAAATGAAAGAGTTTAAGAAAAAAAATGAAGAGCTTGAAAAAAAGCTCAAGAATGCTGGAGAGCTTGAGACCAAGCTCAAAACTGCTGAAGAGGAACTTGGTAGACTTCATGAAGCTGGTCGTCAGAAGGTAGAGGTAGAAGGAAAGTTGAAGGCAGCCGAGCAACTTCTTACTGAGAGGATTTCCTCGGAGAAAGCAAAGAGAAAACTTGTTGTTAAAAAGTCCTTTAGCACTGGCTAGGACAAAGGTTGGAATAAAGGCCTAGCTGCCATGTCCTCTCAGATGGATTTTTCTAGCCTCAAATTCTTCAGAGACGGTGCAGGAGTTAAAGGTCTCAGAGAGTTTTGAACTTTTTCAGCGCCATATTCATGGTCCTCCTCCCTCTCCTGGGGAAGAAGAAGAGGATGAATCTGCATCTGAAGAGTCTTCAATGATGATTGGAGACCAAGTTCCTCCCGTTCCGGTTGTTCAGACTTTCTATGAACAACTTCAGCCCACCAGTATTTCAACCGAGCAACTGCTGCTATCCTCCGAGCAACCAGCCTCCTCATCTCAGCTTTTCGAGGAATTTACAAAACACAAGGGGAAGGTGTAAATTTGCTCGGGCTTTAATTTTATTATTTCTTTTTAATGTAACCCTAAACCTTGTACTTCACTTTTGATGAATAAAAATTCGAGTTTTTGTTGTTCATGTTGACTTTCTTAGTCTTGCTCTCCCTTTATCATTTATTAATCCTATTTATGGCTTCTATTTTCTAGTTTATGGCCAAGATGGAACTCTTGTCAGCTCACGATACTGAGGTGATGAAAAAATGTAATGAATATTTAAAAGCTGGCCATACAGATTTGGATGAGTCACAAATTTTTAATATCCTGGGCTCAGATGCCTCTGAATGAGCAGTGGAAGCTTACCAATATCTGAAATGCTTATTCGACCGAGATGTTGCCAATAATGTGGCTTATTACGAGATGATTGAAGATCTCTAGGGTACCATCGAGGAACTTCAACAACAATAGAAGGAATCCTCTGCCCTTTTGCATCAGGGGTATGAGAAAAAGTATGAGCAACTAAATGCTGACAAAGGATATGATAAGTTAGTCGCTGCTTATGATTTTAAGGAGAGGACTTTGAAGACCGAGATTGAAGAGCATAGGCATATCGCGAAACTGTTGGAGCAGGAAAACAATAACTTGCGAGGTGAGATATCCCAACTGAAATCTGCAGCATCTACCTCGGGAGCCTTGGTCCCTGTCAATGACGAAGGTTTCTCATTTCAAGAGGTTAAAAATGCCAATTTGAGAGACTAATTGGAAACTTTAAAGAGAATTGGACCCTCTACATTTGCTCGCGGATGAGTAAGAGTTTCTCGGGGATGAGCAAGAGCTTCTCGGGTTACTATTGAAGAGGCGAGAACTCAAGCATCTTCGCAAAATCAAGCAGTTCAGTTGGTTGCGAAGAATAATGCTCTGGCAGAGATGTCCAAGAAGATTCTGGACCTTAACGAGCAACTTTCCACACAAGGATCCGCCTTGGAGAATAAAGAATTTTTTATGAAGAATCTCCACGAGCAGCAGGAAAGGTTGACTTACCAATTCCACAAACATCCTAGAGAGTTTTGGATGGCTGGCTATAATGAAGCCCTCTACCATCTTGATGATCTAATCCAGCAAGCGAATAATGAGGGTTATAAACAAGGATGGCTGAATGCACTGGGTGTATTAAAATTGGAGCAGGGCCATTATCTATGGGATTATCATAACCCTGGATTGCTCGAGTTTCCCGTGCCACCTTTTAAACTTGACATGAGCTGGATTCCTGCTCGGGCAATCCCTCAGTGCTTAATCTCCAAATATCTCGGCGACTACAGTCTTCATTCGAACGTTGATATTTCTCGCCCTGAGCATCTGCTTGATCGACCATCAGTGATGAATGTTCGAATGCTTCGAGATCTGAATTTCATAAATTCCCCTTATGCCTTAGACGATCCTCCTGCTGGAGTAGAACCTGTTTCAAAGGCAGAAGGGAAGAAACCAATAGAATAGGATTTTATGTAATAATTTTTACTTTCCACAGCATATGTAATCCTTCTGGTTTTGAATGAAAAATTTTGGTAATACATTTCTCACGTCATTTGTAATTTTACTTAGTATGAATGAAAATTTGCCTTTTGTCATTTCATTTTCTTCTAAATAATTTGTAGAATATTTTTGCTTGTTGGTTGCTTATTTTATTGTAGTGATTTATTAATCTTTGATCTCTATGTGATAAAACATCCTTTATCTCATGATCATGTTTAATTTAAACAACTGGAGATGATTGTAATTGGCTTACCGACCAACTAGAATTTATTAAGATATTTGTTTGCGACCAACCGGAGTTGGTGAACTTTTATTCCCCGACCAACCGTAGTTAGGGGATTTTATTTATCGACCAACCATAATTGGTAGACCGACCAATCGTAGTTGGTAGACCGACCAATCGTAGTTGGTAGGGTTTTATTTATCGACCAACGGTAGTTGGTGGACCTACCAACCGTAGTTGGTGGGACTTTATTTATCGACCAACCATAGTTGGTAGGCCGACCGACCGAAGTTGGTGGGATTTTATTTATCGACCAGCCGTAGTTGTTAGACCGACCAACCATAGTTGGTAAGATTTTATTTATCGACCAACCGTAATTGGTAGACCGACCAACCATAGTTCGTAGACCGACCAATCGTAGTTGGTAGGGTTTTATTTACCGACCAACCGTAGTTGGTGGACCGACCAACCGTAGTTGGTGGGATTTTATTTATCGACCAACCGTAGTTATTAGGATTTTATTTTGAACTTGATGCATAGTGACCAACCGTAGTTGGTGGAATTTTATTTATCAACCAACCGTAGTTGGTAGACCGACCAATCGTAGTTTGTAGGGTTTTATTTACCGACCAACCGTAGTTGGTGGACCGACCAACCGTAGTTGGTGGGATTTTATTTATCGACCAACCATAGTTGGTAGACCGACCAACCGTAGTTGGTGGGATTTTATTTATCGACCAACCGTAGTTGGTGGACCGTCGACCAACCGTAATTGGTAGACCGACCAACCGTAGTTGGTAGGGTTTTATTTATCGACCAACCGTAGTTGGTGGGATTTTATTTATCGACCAACCGTAGTTGGTAGGATTTTATTTTGAACTTGATGCATAGTGTGTAGCACTAATACTCCAAAAAAATTTCAACAAAAAGGAGAGAATTGGGTAAAACATCCAAAGCTCTATTCATATCGAAGAAAACTGCATTACGTAAGGATTGAACTATTGATAATATTTGTGCAGATGCTCTGCGTTCCATGCATTCTTAAACTCCGCTCCTTCTAAGGTTTCAATCCTATAAGTTCCTGGGCGAACAACTTCTGTTACTCTGTAAGGTCCATGCCAGTTAGCTTCCAATTTATTATGCTTTTGAATTACTTTCTTTAGCACGTAGTCTCCTTCCTTCAAATCACACTTTTTTACCCTCTTGTTGTAGAACAGAGCTGTTTGTTGTTGGTATGCAGTATTCTTGATTGCTGCTTCTCTAACTTCCTCGAGCATATCCAATTTAATATTCTCATCAAGTCACTGATAGGAGAATTGAAATTCAGCATTCTGTGTGTGGGGAGGCCCAGCTCAGTAGGTATAACAGCTTCACTTACAGATGCCAGCATGTATGGAGATTCTCCTGTTGCTGCTCGTGGTGTAGTACGATAAGCCCACAGTACAGAATGTAGCTCATTAATCCAATTTGCCTTCGCATCATCCAGTCTTTTCTTCAAACCATTCAGCAGCGTTCTATTCGTCACCTCATTTTTTTCATTACTCTGGGGATGGCCTACTTATTTCTCCTTGCCTCCACATTGGCAGAGTCTGATTTGTCAAAGTATGAGGGAGCTCTTATTATCTTCGTTCTGTCACTGAGAGGAATATTTTATTCAGGAGAGGAACCTTCAGAAGCTGGTGCTGGTTCTATGTCACTTATTACTGGACGAGCAGTAAAAGATGAAGTGTAACTCTTGTACTGCAACAAGTACGAGGCTGATCTGATATGTTCGTCAGCAACAGTTTGGTGCAAACTCCAGATAAGTTTCAAGTGCCTCAAATTGACATCAGTTTCTTTAGGAGATTTCTTTTTGCTATCATTTGCAAATAAACAAAAATTAAAATGTCAATGACGCATTTTATTAAACACAAAGAAAACTTAATTTCAAAAGTAAAATAAAATAAAAACAACCTATCCCATTGCCATATGGAGGGCACACATCATTTTCATTTAATGGAGCATGTTGCCAATTTTTCATAACAACCCCATGCTCGAAGTAACCCCTGTTGGCATCAGGGAGATTGACAACTAAAGCCCTATTTAAAAACCTAGTTTTTAAATAAAAAGTGCTATCACTAACAACCCATCTATAGCAAAACATAATTTCTGGAATTCCTAAATGGGTTCCATGAATTTGATTTAACCTATGGACTCCATTAATTATTCTCCAGGTATTGGGAGCTATTTTTGCAGGTACCACGTCAAAATATTGACAGAATTCCAAACATAAGGTGTTTGGAGAAAAAGAAAAGCCACATTCAGCTACAAAGAGACTGGGGAACCAATGTCCCTCAGCTAAACGAAAATAGTCAGAAGGCTCAGAAAGCTCTTCCAATATGACCCAGGAAGGAATAGAAAAATCAGAGCGAAATTTTTCAAGCGACTCAACAAGGTAAACCATGATGAACAAAAGAAATAAACGAGAGGGAAGAAGATCTTATAGGAAAAAGATGAATCAGGTGACAACGAACAATGGAAGAAACGAATGCACAAGACAGAGAAGAAGTGAAGAAGTTCTAAAGATGTGGATTTGAAAAAGTAAAAGACGATCGAGTTTTCTGAAGCGTTTAAATACTTTACCTCGAGAATGGAGAAAAGCAATGATTACCAAGATGGACGATTGCGTATCCTGCGACTAAAAATAAGAAAAAGGAACGAAACACGAAGCGGTTATTGAAATTAGAAATACTTTAAAAAGCCTGATACTATGCACTCAAAAAGGGGCTATAAACAACGAACGATTGTCTAAAATCCATAAAGTTTAGGCAGCGTAATGTTCCATACTTTTCTTCAACATCAAACTACGAAACATTGGGGGCTTTTGTTGATACCAAATTTAGTATGCTAACATGGACCGATTATGTGGAGACACGTGTCAATTTACATGGCACCCACAAACATTTTTGAACAACACCTTGACTCTGAGGAACTCAACCTCCCCGACCAACTCAGAACGCTTCGAACAACAAGTGTTCTCCGAGGAATTCTACTGTATTGAGAAACTAATGTATACCGAGCTACTTAGACAGTCCGAGCAGCTTAGGTGGTCCGAGATGCATCTCGTACAGAGCATTCATATCCGGATAATCAAGAGGATAACTGTGCATTTAATGCTCATTATTATCACACAGACGCATACGCCTATTGGACAGCTGTGTATTATTCTTTCATTTGTACCGCCTCAAGGCTATAAATACATTGTAACCTCCTCATTAGCAGGGGACTCTGAATTTCTTGGTAAACCCATTATCGAGAATTCTGCAAACAGTCAGCAATAACACAAACAGTGGACGTAGGCCATTCTTTCAAGGCTGAACCACTTTAAAAATCTCTTGTCTTATTTATTTTTTATCTGTGATTAAATAATTAGAGATAATCTAATTTTTTACATCAACATCATGATTTAAAAAGTATGTTGTTTTTATGAAGAGACCTGGGAGTGAGTTGGTGTAAAGAAAATCCAAAAGAGAAAATGTTTAAGTACCTGTTGGGTTAGACAAGGAGTACCTAAAGGAGGTGTAGCTCTAGGAATTTTTAAGTATATTTTCTTTTCACTTTTGATCCTATGGTTGCATTCTTTTCACTTTTGTAGTGTAGAGGTCCCCGTGGATTTTTTTCAGCCTTTGTTGTGTGTGAACTATTGTGAATGACTCTTAATTCTTTCTTGATACTTTTTGTCTAAGAAGTTAACTGGAACAATTAATATATTTTATAAAACTTGTGTTACCAAGTTTCTTAAGGCATTCTGATTCCTAATTGTTTTAACTTTTTAACGTTTTGTGTGAAATTATTTCATAAAGAAAAAGAGTTTCTTCAAAGAGTTTCTTCGGACTCTTAACCATAACTTTAACTTTGTTAAAAACTTGGTTAAGTAATTTCAGGCAGTATAAGAGAGGTTTTAAAAATTTTGAGCCTCATGACACTGTTTTTATGATTCCAAAACGGATAAAAAATTTTAAAAACTTGGTAACCTATCTAAACCCGCAATGTATGATGGGCACAATTTTTTGGAGTAAAAAATTAGGATGATTGCGTTTATTCAAGGAACGTTGGGTGACGATGTCTGGGAGATTATTAAAAATGGTTATACTCACCCCACTAAACCTCTGATAGAAGGTAGCACCCTAAGGGTCAAGAAACTACTCGGTGAGTTTAACAAAGAAGAGAAATAAATGTCTCTATGCAAGAATAATGGTAAAAACTGTATATTCATGTATGTGAATGAACATGAATTTAAAAGAATATCTATATGCACTACATCTGAAGAGGCTTGGGATACCTTTATCACTTCCCATAAAGGTGATGAGCATGTTAAGGAAGGCAAAACCCAAATGCAAGTGCAATAATATAAAACCCTTATAATTGATGAATCTGAGACCTTTGATGACTTCTATATTAAGCTCCATCAAATTATCATTAAACTTCATGCAAATGGTATCGTATATGATAGAAAAGAGATATTACAAAATATCCTTAGATCTCTACCTCCTAAATTTGACAGCAAATGATATGCTATAGAAGAGATGGATGACCTTGACCTAACTCTAGAATTATGGAGTAGTAAATTAAGAACTGTAGAATTGGAGTTAGAGTACAAGAAGCACATAATCTTAATTGTCAAAAGATTCTTTAGATCCAATCTTGTTTTCTATTCTCAAATATTTTACCTAAGTTAAACTTGCCTGACTATGGCTTAGGATTAGATGAGGAATGTGATCTTAAAAACATTGATAACCAATTAACCCTAATGAGCAAACAATTTCAAAAGATTATAAAGTTCAGGAATGATATGGTAACTAAACAGGGGAAAGAAGACTATTAGAATTTTCAAGTTTCCAGACCAGATGATAGAAATAATGATAAGCATACCTTCAATAGCAATTAGACACTTAAAAATGACTTAAGTAATATACAGTGTCACAAATCTGGTAATATGAGATGTTATGTTAATATATGTAAATCCAAGATTAGGACTACCCCTAATGCCCACATGCGTAAAGCTTTAGATGAATCTAGTGACTCAGGGAATGATGATCTTGAGTCATCTAAAACACATGAATCATGCATGTCTTACTTTACTAAAATCATTTACACTAATGATAAGTCGTTCTTACCTATTGATATTGTTATTAATATTATACCTAATGTTTGTATGAATGAATCATCTAATTTTGTTATTTTAAATCATTCAGGTGTGTCTAGTATGTGCGTGAGTCAAAGTGTAAATCATCGTGACAAATCGAATGGGTATGTGAGTTCCAAACCACAAATTGATGCATTGGGAAAAAAATCAAATACTTCACTTAGTGAGTCCGATGATGATAACTTACCTAACACATAAGAGTTATATTCTAAGACTGGGAAGAAAAGTTTTGAACTTGAAAAAATAGTTAAATGCTTGACTGAATGCATTGAGAGTTTAAATAATATTATTAGGTAAAGTGCTGATCAATAATAAGTATTCTTCTCATAAGACTGAAACGAAAAATTATGTTTCTAAAATTAATGAACTTTTTGAGAAACATATCATTTTAGAAGAAAGATATAAGTCTACTTTGCTAGAACTGGAAGAGTCCAAACTAAAAGTCTCAACCATTTTTAAAAAATATATTCATTTTTATACTAATGAAAAAGCATATGATAAATGAATTAGTTTTAGCAAAATGAACTCTGACGATAAAACTTGACTAGGATTTGATAAAAACCTTAAAGGAGCGAAGGCTGGTGTACAAAACTCAAAAACTATCTTGTTTCCTCTGGGACTTTACCAAACAACCCAAACCAAGATTTTAAAAAATCTCAGAAATAAATTTTGAAGGAATCTGTCTCACAAGGTACAAATACTCTGTGTAGTCCTAAGAAAAAATTTAATAATAAAGCTAAGTATATTTGCCCCGCATTAAAGACATTGGGAAAACTCAAAACCTATTCATTTGAACCTTACTTTAAAAGGGCGTATAATCCTATTTTTAAAGGCTTAGAATATAAAGTCGAGCCAACCTCACTCCAATACTGTAACTATTGCGATGTCTATGGTCCATCTCTTTCTGAATGTTTTCAAAAACATCTTTACACACCAGTCTTTAAAAACTTTAACTATTTTATACAAAGGCGAAATACTTATGTTCTCCTAAGGAAGACAAATAAAAAATATAACTTTAGAAAGAAAAAAGAAAAAGTCTCATACCAAAACGAAATCATTTAGGAGAACCCCACAAAACTTTTCTAAATTAAAGGCTAAGAATGTTTTTAAAACTAGGGATAGTTGGGTTATAAAAGATGATCTATTACCCCAACTAAGGTGAAATGTTGTTATAATTGCATTTAAAGCTGAATGCACCTCTGTTGGATGGTACCTTAGTTCTGGGTGTTCTAAACACATGACCAGGGACGAGACTATAGTGAAAAACAAAACAAACTTCTTTGGAGGTAATGTTCTATTTTGTGACGGAGTCTCATCTTAGATCACTAGTAAAGGAACACTTCTAGAAAATAGTTTTCCCAATCTTAATGATGTTCCTATAGCTAAAATCCAACTTGCTTAGTATATTGTAGTTTTGCGACTCTTATCACACGATTACCTTTTCAAAAACTAAATGCAAAATTTTGAATAAATATGGTAACTTCATTCTTGTAAGAAATAGAACTCCGGATAAATGTTATACAATCATTCTCGGTAATGAGTCATATAATTTAACTAGATTTGATGATTGTGATTTGTATCATAATAGATTGGGTCATACAAATTTTGATAACCTACACAGATTGAGCTCTCAAAATTGGTTTGAGGGTTACCTAAACTTAAAATTTCTTCAAACATTATTTTTGGTTCATGCCAAATGGAAAAAATAAGTAAAGCTCCTCATAATAAAGCTAAAAACATAATGACTTCTAAACCTCTTGAATTTATCTAGATGGACCTTATGGGTCCTTCCCGTACTATGAACCTTTGTGATAACAATTACATCTTTGTCGTAGTGGATGACTTTAGATAGTATACATGAGTTACTTTTATGAAAGACAAATCGGATACATTCCGAGAATTTTTTAAAATCCTTTTAAAAATTGAAAATGAAAAGGGTACCCAAGTAGTCCTAATGGTTGAAAAATAGTAATGAACAAAATTCAATTTTTACAAATTCACCAAATGCAGGTTGAATTTGACAACAATTAAAGTCGCTTTTATTAAATTGATCTTCTAAAAATGATTGAGATGTAATGGAGATTTCCAACTTCATAATATTTTTGAAAAAGAGTTTTATTCATTAAAGGTGCTTCTAACTCAATAACATTATCATTTTTTAATATTTCTAAACTTGAAAGTAACTCTGTGAGAGAAGCTTCCATTTCATTTAAGTTTTGGGTCATTATGGGCATGTTTTGTTTCAAAGATGTTAATCGTTAACAAAAAAATCCCCTGATTCTTCACATTGTTCCAAATATTCCCTATTTAAATTTTTGCAAGAATGGTTTTAAATTTGTGTTATGATTAATTTGAAAATAATAACCAAAAGATATCGATTTTGGTTTAAATTCTTCATTATCAAGAATTAGAACACCATTATTGTAACTAGTAGCCAAATTTTCATTATAATAATTTTTATTGTTGTTATTGTGAAAATCTTGTGACCCATTATTATAATAATTATTTTCATAAGTTCCTGAATTTGAAAATTATTATTATAATAATATTGCGAATCATTATCGATACTGTTAGAAGTAATGCAAGAAATAAATGAAGACACGATTAGAGAAAGTTTTCTTTCCAAGAATTTCCAAACAGGTTCCTTTTAAATTTTCTTGGATCTCAAATGGTTATGGTACCTAAAACAAAATATAGACACATATATGCACAAAGAAATAAATAAATCAAATTTTAAAACAAAACACCCCCAACAACGACACTATTTTAACAGAGAGCATTGTCGGTATCAAAGTAAAAAATCAATTAAGTTTTAAAGTAAATAATTCTCTGAAAACGACACCATTTTGATTGAACAAAAATTGAGCGCCGTGTAAATACACTTCTCGTTGTTATCGATTTTACACCGTAATACAAAAAATCTAAACTTTAACTATGCATATTTTATACGTATAACAGCGAGTTCGGGTATCGAATCCACATTAAATGTCATTTAAAATTTAATCGATGTATTACTTTAAAAGAAAGTGAAAAGGATTATTTTCGGTTTTTAATGTTTTAACACTATAACACTACACTGAAATGGTCAAATTGACACCCTTCAACCGGCCAGCCTTGTCATGATCATTAACCGTGACAAAAAAAAATACGCATTTTTTATCACGGTCAATGACCGTGATAAGTCCGTGACAAGTACAGTTGTCACGAACTTGTCACGGTCATTGACCGTGACAATCCTATAAAGTTGTTACGATCAAGGACCGTGACATGTTCGTGACAATTCTGTCAGTAAAAAAACCCTCCCTGTTCTTTTTTCCCACCGATTCTAATTCCCTCCATTTCTCTCTCTCTCTAGCGACTGCACACTCTCTCTACTACTTTTGTACGTTTTCTCTCTCTATTTCTCCTCAATTTATGTATATGTGCGTGTGTGTATATGTGTGTGTAAATGTGCATGTGTGTGTGTGTGGTGTATATGTGTGTGTGTGTGGAGGGGGCAAGGTTGGGGGAGGGGAGGGGGTGTATGTTCATCTGTGTGTGTGTGTATGTATATGTGTGTGTTTGTGTGTGTATATGCGTGTGTGTATATGTGCATGTGTATATATATATATATATATATATATATATATATATATATATATATATATATATATATATATGTGTGTGTGTGTGTGTGTGTGTGTGTGTGTGTGTGTGTGTGTGTGTGTGCGCGTGTGTGTGTGTCTGCTTGTGGTGGGCAGCGGCAGTTGGGGGGAGGGGGCAGGGCTAGGGGGCAGGGGGATGTGTGTGTGTACATGTGCGTGTGTATTTTTTTAATTAATTGTTTATTAGTTTATTAGATATTTCCCCTCATATTGTAGTACCCCTTGTAAAAGAATTGATTGATTTAATATTGATTGGTTGTTAATGTTTTTTGTAAATTAATAATTAGTGCCCCTTTCATATGCAAGTAGGATTGCCCCTCATTGTAAATTAGTAAATTAATAATTGCATACTTTAATTGTTAGTTTAATTGATGAAAAGAATTAATTGAGTAGATGAATTAGAAGGAGTACGTGATACACATTTTTTGTTGCCATTGCGGTTGGATTATAGTGGATCTATATTGGGTTAGTAAATTAAAAAGTGGCATGACCACTGGATTATTGTCCATATGGGGGTGGGATTTTTCAACTTTTTTTGAAAATTACTTTGTATAACGAACAATATATATATATAGTATGATAATTAAATTAAACATACTTGAAATTACATATAGTGCACATAGATATTAGACTTCTAGTTCTTATGCATACGCATTTAATAGCCCTTAGACCCGTTCGAGAGTCATTAACCCTGTAATGAGATCTCTCTAATTGTCCCATTTGGACAGTTTGGGACTGCATAATTTCTGTATAATAATATTCTTAGTGGCTTAAAGTTGTTACTTTTGGAGGAAGTTCTGCAGTCGTATCCTAATGTTCTCTAGGTACATACTAGATTGACAAGTGTGACTGTTATTTCAATTGATCAATTGAAACACTCACACTTGCCAATCTACGTTGTGTACTTGGATAACTACAGGAATACGCTGCCAAATTTTTCTCAAATCGTAACAATGTGCATGAGTTGTTAAGTATATTACAGAAATATGTGGTCTTGAATGGGATAGGACCACTCACCCTTTAAAGGAGATGGAGGAAATGGGAATTCTATTATAAATTTGAATTTGAATTTGAAATTTAAAAATTGAATATAAATAAGACATAATTAAATGAAACATACTATAAATCTAAGCTTTGTTTATACTAATCCATTAATATACGCTTCTTACCTTTAATAGGTTATTAGTTGTGGTAGTTGTGATGGGATATCTGAAATACATAGAGTGGATGGGTGAGATAAATAGAATGGGGGATGTGTTTCGCAGAGGTGCTAATGAATTTGTAAAATACGCAAAGAGATGTCATAATGATGAAGAGTTTACGTGTCTGTGTGCTAGGTGTAATAATGGTAAGGTGTTTGAGTGGAAAACCGTTGAACTACATTTGTTAAGATGGGGTATGCAAGATATTTATCGATTTTGGAGTTTTCACGGAGAATTGAAAGTTCCTTTTGTCCCCGAACAACCTTCACAATAACCTTAAACAAGTAGGATAGATGTAGAAGGGGACAACGTAAATCATAATATGTTATCGGATTTAGTTGATGATGCATACGGAGTTTATGAAGCAGAGGAGAATGAGGTTACTGATGATGTACAAGGTTCAAGTGCTCGTGAAGACATCACGATAAACCTTGACTATGACTACCAAAGTTTAAAATTTAAGGTGACCCAACTGTTATACTCTGGTTGTGAGAAAGATCAAACAACTTTACATGCCATGATTGGTTTCCACTCTTTGAAGACGCAGAACGGTTTGTATAGCAATAGCGTGACATGATTTCTGAAATGGGTGAAGGGCTTACTATCGAAGGATAACATGCTTCAAAATAGCTATCATGTTATGAAGAACAGTTTGACAGGTTTGGTAATGAAGTATAAATCGATTCATTCTTGTGTGTATGACTGCATACTATACTGAAAGGAGTATGAAAATCTTGATCGTTGTCCAGTATGTGATGAACCTAGATATGTCCAATCTACTGGTAAGGAAGACACACGCTCAAAAGTGCCTCAAAAAGTGTTGAAATATTTTCCCCTTGGGCCTAAATTAAATCGATTTTTCACAGTACCATGGATAGTGGAGGCAATGACTTGGCACGCTAGGGAAGAAGTAGGGGGTAATCTCATGCGTCATCCTCTTGATTCTATAGCTTGGAGGAGGATGAATTATGAGTATACCGATTTTGCTCGAGAACAGCGCAACATTCGTTTGGCTATATCAATAGATGGTTTCAATCCATTTGGAAATTTAAGCACAAATCAGAGTGTATGGCCAGTGATCCTTGCCCCACTCAACCTCGCTCCTTCACAGTGTATGAGACCTGAATTTTCGATGATGTCTTTGTTGATACCTGGGCTAAAGTCACCAAGTGATGACATCGATGTCTACCTGGATCCTTTGGTAGAAGAATTAAATGAGTTGTGGGAAGAGGGTGTGCAATCATTTTACTCTTTTAAAAAAGAAGATTTTACGCTGAAAGCTATGTTGATGTGGGAAATTCATGATTTTCCAGCTTATAGGACATTATCCAGTTGTGTAGTACATGGTTATTTGGGGTGTCCTATTTGTGGAGAGGAGACTGAATCTCTTTGTCTATCCATTAGCTCAAAAAATGTATACCATTTCCATAGGATGTTTTTACACCTGGCTCATAGTTTCAGATTTAAGAAAGGTTTTAATTTTTTCTTGGGCGGGGTTGAACATAGGCTACCACCGAGACAACTTTCAGGTTCAGAAAGTGAAAGTAAATCTTCTGAATGTGGCCCTAATATGGCAGGTAAGAATCCCAAATTTAAGAATGTCAAGCATAAGAAGACCCCAATTGGGAATGAAACTGAGATAAGAAAATCATGGTCTAGGAGGTTAATTTTATTTGACTTGCCTTATTGGAAGAATAACTCGGTACGCCATGTGTTGGACGTGATGCATGCAGAGAATAACTTCGCTGAACATATTGTGGGAACTTTCCTTGGGGGGGAGTCATTCGAAGGATGGAGAAAATGCACGAAAAGACCTTAAATCGTTGAAACTTAAGGAACAACTATGGTTGAAAGAAGATAGTAGGGGAAGGACAATAGTTCTCCCTGGTGCGTTTACTTTGACGAGTGGGGAAAGGAAGGTGATTTTAGACACAATATATAATTTTAAGGTCCCATCTAATTCTTCGTCCAACTTGCAAAGGATCGTGAATTATGTTACTCGTGATTTACATAAGTGTAAGTCCCATGATTGGCATGTGATCATGCAATTATTTCCTCGATTGTTTAAGCATTGCTTCTCCAAGCACAAGGATTTTCGGAGGGCTATTATGCAAATTAGTATTACCTTCTCACTCTTGTGTGAGAAGGTAGTTCAATCGTGAACACATAGTGGCCGCAAAATTAGCGGTGACCGAAGCAATTTGTGTGTTGGAGAAGTACTTTCCCCCAGCATTCTTTCACATAAGTGTTCACTTATTGGTACACCTATGCGATGAGGAACTTCTTTGTGGTCCAGTTAGATATCGGTGGATGTATCCGTTTGAAAGATTGATGAAAGTTTTTAAAGATTACGTAAAGAATACACGATACATTGCAGGATCAATTACAGAGGAATACATCACCCTGGAGTCATCAATATATACTCAGGAATATATGCTTGACTCGACCAACGTTGATGACACTGATGAGTTCATCGATGATGGTGGTCATAAGATGGGAAAACGAGTGAAATTAATGAGTTTGCAACATGAACAAGTAGCTCGTTATCTATTTGACACACATGAAGATGTCGAAGAATGGAAAAAGTAAGTTTAAATTATTTTAATGTTTAACATTATTTTAGAATATTTTATATTATTTTATACATGATTAATTTTGTAATATCTAGAAAATATGAAGCCTGTGAGAACAATAAAAGACGAAAAACAATGATACAATCAGACAGCGAATTTAGGTTGTGGTTGTCACAATAGGTAATTATAATGAAAATAGCCATTATATAACGTTACATTACACTCAAACTTTACAACTAATATAATTAATTTATCTATATTCTCAGCTCTTAAAGGCGGGTGATGCGACATCAAGGCATGCTCGTCTAGCCACTGGACCCTTGTTCTTGGAACAAGAGTACAAAAAGTATCAATTGAACGGTTACATATTCAGCACAATAGTGTACGAGGAAAGTACAAATGTACAGAACTCAGGCATTTCATAGAAGGATCTTACTTTCTTTCGTGCAAGGGCAAAAGATAAAAACCTCGTTGAAACTGAAATGACTTACTATTGTATAATTCGAAATATATTTGAATTGGATTATATAAGCTTCAAAGAGGTTGTATTTTACTGTGACTGGGTAAGAGTTGAGGATACAAATTCTTGTAAAGTTGATCATGTCACCAATTTGATCATGGTTGACTTGTTCAAGTTGAAGAGCAACGACCACATGAGCGATGAGCCATTTATTTGTGCATTTCAAAAGGTTAACCAAGTGTTTTACTCGGAGTATATCAACAACGAGACATGGTCAATTTTCCTACAGGCGCTAAAGCATCTAAATAATAGTGTTGATGACTTGGATGCTCCTACCGAATATAAATCCATTTTTTATGATAACTCGAATTTGAAGTAATTTTTCAATTTGTAATAAATATACCAATTTGTACTTTATCAATCAATTTTTAATGCTTTTAATTGATTTTCACTTTATCATTTTCACTCTTGTGTAGTGTGCGTGTGTGTGGGCAGTAGGGATGGGGGTGGGGATGTTTCGAATTTTTGAGTAATTGTACATATTATGAGATAGATGTTGTTGTTTTGGAATTCAGAATTGAGGTGTTAAATAGTAACAATTCATTTGGATTTCTAGTAATTGTACATATTTGCATGTCTTCTTCTAATTCATTTTGATTTGTACTAATAACAACATTTTTTTACATAAAATTTCTCCTTCGCGTATTAAGGCGAGGATGATGATGCTGATTATGATGATGTCATCCGAGCTCGGTGGTAGCGGAGGCGACGAGGGCTCCTCGGCCCCTAGGCTCCTCAAATATGGAAAATTATGGATGGCCATCGATAACAAGACGGTGCTATTAGCGAGATCCCTCGAGCTGGTAAAGATGATCATCGGCCCGGGGTACACTAGTTGGAGGGAGGTGCCAAATAAGCTCAAGTTAGCTATTTGGGTGGAACCACAGGTAATGTATTTATATTTATATTTATATGAATATTTCAATTTCAATTTTGATTTTGATTTCGATTTCGATTTTAGTTTCATTTTATATTTATATTTATATGTATTCGCAACTAACATTGTATTTGTTGGACAGGAACAATTCAGCCTGGATCCAAAGCTACGTGATTTCATCATGGAGCTGTTGAGGGAGCAACACAAGACGTGGAAGAAAAATATGCTGAACCGGTACTTTGGGAAGACTCGAGAATCTGTTATCCGAATGCATGAATCTGTCCCGTCGGAGGAGCCGATCTCATTAGCACAATGGAAAAAGTTCACTAACAATGAGATCGGGGAGTGACAATTGGCATCTCACCAATCGGAGAGGGAAAATCGGGCAAAAAAGATGGACGTGCCCTACTCCGTCCGGACGTCTTATGCCGAGGTGGAGCAAAGGATGATGGTAAGATTTAATTTTTTTATAACTACAGAAATATATTATTCTGCATTATTTTACTTTGCGGGGCCGATACTAATTTTGCATTATTTTATTTCAGGGGTCAGGGAGTGGCCCTGGGGGTAGGCCACATAGGATCGATACTTATGTGGCTATTCAGAAGAATAATGGAAGGATAAGGACGTGTCCCCGAGCATTGCGATCAAAATTGTAAGTAATCAAACAATTTACTTTTTGTTAATTACATTATAATTTTTTATTTACTTATTTTACTAATCATGTGCTTTTTTTGTTTCAGGTAAAGCTTAAGAAAGTGCATGAGTCGTAGTCTGATGCCGATAAGGCATCTTTTTCAACAGACGCACTCAGCCAAGTGCTTGGCGCTGATCGCAAGGGGAGGACAAGGGGGGTTAGCTCGCGAGTGGCCAAATCTAGGATCATCGGATTGGAGACGAGCGACACCCGGTTATCTAGAATGGTGGATTTGCATGACGCGAAGCTGTACTGTTTGGAGGCGACGATCCAAGATATGTTCTCATTCATGAAGCGTTCGTTGGGCGAAAATCGTAAGGGGAAAGGGAAGGAGAGGGAGGTGGAGGATGAGGTGCAGGAGGACGAGGATGTGGACCTCGTTGGTTCATCACCGACACGTGCAGACTTTGATGATCCAGTCCCCTATTTGGCTCCCTTCAACCGACCGATGTCGACACTTGGTTGGCCGAGTGTGTTTATATTATACATATTTGATTGCCAGCGGATAGGGAGGGGCTTGAGGGACCTGAATACTGTCCAGGGTATGCCAATTCATGGATGTTTTCTTTAAGACATCGAGTCCAAGGTGCTCGTCACGTATGTGATACCCGAGAAGGAGAATTACCCATTGTGGTTGCGCGAACAATGCGGCACGATGTATATTACTGGCTGTATCAATTCGTATATCGTGTATCCTACTCACCTCCTCAGAGATACCCCTACCCCAGACATATAGGGACATTATTATTTGAATTGAGTTGTTTTAAGTTGTTACATTTGAATTATATTTGAAATATATCGTGATGCATATATTTTTGGATGTATATTTGCATTATCTCTATTTTATTTGGATATATGATGTTTGAACAGGTACAACGTTGCTATAACATGTACAAATATACTGCTGGGTAGTGGCAGTGGCCATACTGCCTAGCAGATTTTTTTTCAATTCTGCCCAGAATTGTCACGGTCATTGATCGTGACAACTCCGTGACAAAGAAAACTTGTCATGGTCATTGACCGTGACAGTTTTTATTAAATGTCATGGGTTTGTCACGGTCCTTAACCATGACAAAAATTGTCGAGGTCAAGAACCGTGACATGACCCTCACAAGTCTAATGAACTTGTCACGGTCATTGATCGTGACAAGTCCGTGACAACAAACGTTGTCACCCATAGAATTGTCACGGTCATTGACCTTGACAATTCCAACTTGTCAAGGTCAATGACCGTGACAATTCGATAGATTTGGTGTAGTGTAATTATTCCAGGAGAATATTTAAACTAAAATGGTATACATATATAAAAGGCGGAGGTTGAGAATTAAATCATGCATTTTGAAATACGTAACATAAATAGTTATATGTTTAGACAGATTTCAAAACGCGATTAATACTCATTTAAACAATTATCTAAACCCGGAGTGTCACTTTCTATATTTCCATAAAAGTCCAAATAGGAGTTTGGCGTGAACAATAATCCTAAAATTATACACGCAATATCGCAAATATAGTGCATACGTGATATATCCCATTAAGGTCCCTCAGTGTATTTTTGGAAATAATCAACCTGTTAAAAATCAATATATTCCATCATACCATAACGAAGCAGCTACACGCCCGGAATGAGTTCATTAATCTCAATCTAATTGAAATTACCTAGAAGGCATCTTTAATTAATTAAATAAAATAGTGTGGGAGAAGAAATATTTTTGAAAGGAAGAAAATTATTTTTAAAGTGAACAATTAATTATGAAAGCATTTAAACTAATTAGAAAAAATGAAATGAAAAAGGAAATAGTTTACTAATGTCTACAATAACAAATTACAAAACAAGAAGGAGACTATAACTATGCTATTCTAAATTTTTTGTCTAAAAACTCGTTCCCAAATAATAAAACCTAATAACCCTTTAATAGGTGAAAATAATTAGATTGGGGGAAAATTTAGAATTTTGAAAAATGATGGGTGAATTTAATTAAATACCAAAAGGTGTGTATTGGCAATGGGATATTTAATTAAATATGTGGGTTGCTGATCAAGAGGGTGTGGGAGGAAAAATATAAAATTTTGTTCTTTTTAAAATAAAAAACAAAAAGAAATAAGGAAGTATGGGGGAGAGAATGGAAAAAGGATAAAAAAAATAAGTTATGAGATTAGAGTTATAAGAAAGAAAAAAAAGGAATCTTGGCAGGTTTAGGGGCAAGGGATGTGCATGGAGATCCCAATTCTGTGCCTGATCCAATGGATGTGGTGCTGCCACATGGAGCACCACCAATAAATGGAAAAACCAAACTAAACCCCTCCCCCGAGCGCAAACTCCTGACCTGTGTGTTGCACAAAACAGGCCTTAAGCATTGAGCCAACTAGTGAGATATTAAATAAAATACACAAAATAATATAAAACCCTTATTTGAAACCAATTTTTTAAAATTACAAATAGACCCCAAAACTTCATAACTTCTTCATCGCAAGAAATGACGTGACTCATATTTCGAGTTTGATTATATATCAACATTTATCAGGTCACGGGATTTGACTTTGGGCTTGATCTAGGGCTTTGACTTTGACTTTCTTTGGATTTCCAAGTTAGCACGGTCATAATATCTTCGTTTGAGATCGGATTAACACGTCGTTTGAACCCAGACATTCCTTGATTCGATGCCAAAAACTTCCATGATTTATCCAAGTTCGAAATTGATCATCTGAATTTACCATTTTTCCACTGAAAGTACATATGTGATTTTTCCCCCCAAATTACTTCCAGACTTCGCTATTAGCATCATAAACAGTAAATACTTAAATAAACCTTGCACAAGTGACTAACGATGAATATTTAATGTTATAGAGTAACTGAGTATAAAACATGAGTTTAACGTGCATAAGACTGCAATATCGCAAAGTCAAAGGGATAATAAAATGCAATATTTAACACTTATCAATAGAGAAAGAAGATTCTCCGACTGAAACTGAGAGCGAAAAGGTTCAAGTGGAGCTGACTACTCTGATTGACTCTTCTATTGAAGTGGTGGTGGTTTCAAAAGTGGGACCTAGTCAACAACTGGAAGAACAACCATATTTGGTTAAAGGAAGAGAGCCTAAGGTTCAAAAGCCTACAACGAGATATGGCTTCAATGATGATACAATTGGTATTCATTGATCGTTTATGGAGATGAGCCATCCACATACTGCGAGGCGATAAACGACACTTATTGTAACGAATGTAAGGTTTCCATGAGTGAAGAGATTGACACTTTTCACAAGAATCTAACTTGGGAGCTTGTGAGGTTTCCTTGGGGGAAGAATTCTATTGGGTGTAAATAGGCGTATGATAAAAAACATATGGGGCTCCAAATTCTAAAGTTCATTTCAAGAAAATATTGGTAATTAAGGGGTTTACAAAAAAGAAAGGTGTAGATTACAATGAAGTGTTATCTCCGGTGGTGAAATATACTTCCATTCTTAGCTACGGTGGCGCATTTTGACTTAGATCTTGAACAAATCAATGTCAAAATGCTATTTTTCATGGGAATATAGAGGATGATATTTAGATGTCTCAACTGGAGGGATTCAAGGTTGTTGAAGAGGAAGATTATGTTTTAAATTTATGTAAGTCTTTATATCGATTGAAGAAATCACTTCGAGAGTGTTACAAGCAATTTGAAACATTTATGGTGGGATAGAAATTCACATTGAGTGATTTTGATCATTGTGTCAATTTAAGAGGCTCAAGGAAGGTACTTTCATATACTTACTCTTATATGTTGATGATATGCTTAATTCTTATTCGATCATTATGGAAATTAATAAGGTGAAGGCTCACTTGAGCCAAGAGTGTGAGATGAAAAATTTAGGCAAAGACAAGGTGATTCTCCACATGGAGATTAGTAGAGAGAGGAGTAAACTAAGGTTGAGTCTCACATAGAGGCAATACCTAGGGAATTTCATGGAACGATTAGGGATTCATACTACAAAGGTTGTGAATACGTCATTGAATGCACATTTTAAACTTTCGGCTATAATGCATCCGATCACCGATGATGAGGTGGAGTACATGGATCAAGTTTCACATAAGAGTATGGTGGGCAGCTTGATGTATGCCATGGTTTGTACTCAATCAAATTTATCTCAAGTAATGAGTATTGTGAGTATGTATGTGGAAAATTGGGTCTAAGAGAATTGAATTATGATTACGTATATTTTAAGGTATCTACGATGATCACTTGATACAGGACTTTTGTACCAACGGGTGGACAAGTCACATATGTGTGGTTTTTTTATTCAGATTATAAATGTGATTTGGACAAGCGTCGATCTTCTAGGGGTATGTTTTTACATTAACTAGTTGTACGATGAGTTAGAGGTCCATGTTGTAAGCCAAAATTTCTTTATATACTACGAAGGAGGAGTGTATGGAGGCAATAAAAAATATTAGAGAGCCCATATGGCTTTAGGGTTGTATTGGTGATTTAGGGATTACTTAATATTGTGTGGAGGTGCATTGTGATAGAAAAAGTTCTACCTACTTAATCTAGAATCAAGTTCATTATGAGAGGACCGAGCATGTTAATTTTCGATTTCATTTCATACAGGAGGTTATCGATTGAGGTTTTCTTATTTTGAAGAAAATTGGTACCCAAGATGATTCGACCGACATATTGACGAAGTTGCTACTGGTGGAAAACTTTAAGCACTGTAGAAACTTGATCAATGTTCTACATTATTGAGGGACTTCAAATTTATTTAGTGGTGATGTTCATACACGATTGAGTTAATATATGGGATTACCAAATTTTTTATCCAAGGTTGAGATTTTTGGAGTTTGGCATAGAAATATTTTTACCTAAATATTTATCCAAAAGGCAGGACGAATGAAGGATGGACTTCGCTAGAGCGAAGGGGATGTTTCACGGGGAGTGGATGGGACAAGAGTTTTGAGGGTTTTCATGTGGAAACTTGTGACCAATGAAGGTCAGGATTCGCTGAAGAGAAATGAGCATAAAATTGTGTGTAAATAACTTGTAAGTGAATGTTATTTTGGGCATTTCTCATATGTTTTCTCCCTTGTATAAATAGAATATTTTAGGGCTTTTAGCTTAAGTTTGAGAGAAACCATTAATCGTCATTTATTTCTTTTGACCTTGTATAAACATTGATATGATTGTAATATTAAGAGAGTTGTAACCCTTGTTGATTAAATTAAAGACGGGAAGACATCATTCATGGATGTAGCCATATTGCTGAACCACATACATCTTATTTTGTGATTAGGGTGAGTGTTTTCTCTTTACTTTCTCAGTATTTTGCACGTAGATTATTTTCTCTTGTCATATCTTAGGTTATTCTTTTTCTTGGATCTTGGGTGTGTATGAATCACTCTATTGAGTGAGAATTCGCACAACACTTCTGTTATACCATAAATATGGGATGGCATATGGACCAATTATAAAAGGACTAATTAGGCATAAATTCTTCCAAATTTAATACTTAATTTAGAGGCTTTTATTACCTCAGACAACGTAAAATGAATTAATTTCGTCCATTTCTTATTAATTTTATAGATATTTAATACATGAAAGAAAGAAAGAAATCGGAAGAAGCAAGAGAAAAGAAAGAGGACGAATCAAAAGGGAAAAAGCATAATTTCTACCAGGAATCCAGTTGAGAGCCCAAAATAAAAGTCGAAGATATCGAGTCTATGAACACGTAGGAAGAAATGGAGTCCCAATCCGAGTTCCGAATTAGAAGTTATGAAGTCCTGAAGATGTGAGATATTCAAGAGATTTTGAAGAGATATTCAAGAGAAATTGAGAAGCCAACCCGGTTTATTTGAAAAATGGATCAATTCGGGTACCCAAAAATCACTGCATAAAAATACGTTTACCGGAGCAATTCGGTATTCCAAAAAAATGGATCGATCCAGACCCAAAATTCACCGCAAAGAGACCTGTCTAGAGGAACAATACGATATTTTAAAAAAACAGACCAATCCGATTATTACCCGAACCAATCCGATATGTCCTGACTGGATCGATCCGGAGTTCGAGATTTGGAAAGATATTCTTCTTAATAGAGTTTTGTATGCGTCTAAATATTGTAATTTTAGTAGGGTATAAATTTAAAATACCTCCCAGGCATTAAGAAAGGCTTCTAATCCGTGTAGAGAATATTTGTAATTAGCTTAGAAGAGAAACAACAAGAACCCTAGTTTTTATACCTTTGATTCCAATTGTGAAATTCAATTAATATTATTCTAATTTTTGCTTTCATTATTGTAGTAGTTAATTCTTTAGTTGGTAATTTCATTCTTCCTCACCTTCAATTGTTAGTAAAAAAGATTTCTTTCATTCAAAATGCATTTTCTTGTAGCTTTAATATGTTTGGCTAAGTTTTCAAGGGTTGGGAAGCATGAACCCCACCAGATGTAATTCATGATAGTGGAAATAGAAGTTGGAATTAAAAATCTTAGGTGAATTGTATCGTAGTTAATACGATACTGTTTTAATACATCCTATGCTTACATACTGTGCGGGCTACGATCCCTCATATATATAATACTTAGGAGTGTTAAAGACCGGGTTTTAATCCATCCTTTACTTACATACTGTGCAGGCTACGATCCCTTATATATGTAATACTTAGGAGCATTAAGAACCGAATTCATTTAAATTTTTAATTTTGAATCTAGTATCCTACGAAGTGAACTACTAGGGTGTGGGGGATTGTAACCCGACCTATCTTTCTCATTTCATAGTTAAAGTTTTTAGTCAAATCATCATTAGTCCTTTAGTTAATTAGAGTAATTGCATTTCATTTATTCATAATTTCATCTAGTTGTAGTCATTTCATAATCCAGATCACCTTTTCCTTCTTTTTAGAATCAAAGTTAGGTTCGTCTTTCTAACGGTGTTATGACTTCGTCATCCTGTTTCCCTAAGGATCGATACCCAACTTATTGAATTATTACTTGAGCGACAGGCTTGCACTTGAGCCTAAATAGAACACACACTAGACACATTTGTGGCCGCATCAAGTTTTTGGCGCCGTTGCTAGGGATTTAGGTAGACATAGGTTAGATCAAGTCAATCTAAAACTTTGACCAAAAGAAAATCCAAAAACATAAAAAAGAATATATATATATATATATATATATATATATATATATATGTATGTTTATATACATAAAAAAAATCATCATCTCTCGAAAGCCTTTAATGCAAAATCCTAAGCATACTCAGACTCCTCACAATACTCCAACCAGAATCCATGAAAATCCAATTGTTGAGTACAACTCTGAAAGCCCCCACACACCTCGCGTTCCACAATTCTGCTTTCCAGTTCCTACTCCTGAACACTCTATCAATAGCTACACCTTGAGTCAAACTTCGAGTCACACATCTAGGACACCGAGTGAGTACACAAAGTCATTTAAAGAGAGTGCGAGTGTGATGTCTGACGTAACGAGTTTTGGTACTGGAGAGGGAGATCTCCCCTATCGTCCCATGAAAGACTTATTCTTTCATGAGTAGATTGTCACCCCTGGTTGCATTTCACTTCCGTATAATGCCGATCAGTTCCAATTTCGTAATGGGATGATACAGATTCTCCCTACGTTTCATGGCATAGATTCGAAGAAACCGTACCTGCATATTCAGGAGTTTGAAGAGGCGTGTGACACATTTAGTGATCAAGCTTTCACGAAAGATGTCATTCGCCTAAAGCTTTTTCCTTTTTCCTTAAAGGATAAAGCCAAGACCTAGTTATGGTCTCTACCCCCGAACTCCATCACTTCCTGGAAAGATATGCCGTCTAAGTTTATTTTAAAATTCTATCCACATCACAAGACCAACTCTGCCAAAACTCAAATCCAAGCATTCCGACAACACGATAATGAGTCTTTTGACAGATGTTGGGAACGTTTCCAAGAGTTAGTAAGCGCTTTCCCCCATCATGGTTTTAACAAACACCTAGTGATATCTTTCTTCCATAATGGGTTGACAGTAGCTTCAAAACAACTCGTGCAAATAATGTGTGAAACACCCTTTTGGTATTTAAACTCATGCGATGCTGAGGCTCATCTTAAGTATGTAGTAGAGACTACTCAAGCATGGGACACATCTGATACTAACCAAGATCGACCTAGACAACCATCTATCAATCAGACTACATCCGTTTTATACCATTTGGATAGCAATACCTTAATAGTAGTTTCAGAGAGATATGAAAGAGTGGTTTGATGGTCGGTTGAGAAATATCTCTGGTTCTAGCCATGGTTCGAAAGAAAAAGTGTGTGTTATCTGTGAGGAGGGCCACTCCACAAAGTCCTGCCTACACGGCCATGCACACCGAGCAGGTGGATGCTATAGGAGGATTTAAGGGAATGCCCCTCATGGGAACTCGTACAACCCATCGTGGAGAAACCATCCTGGGTTCAACTATGGACAACCACAAGCTGCGATGAACCCACATTCACAGGTTGTCCCACCTCCACCACCTCCTTAATACCAACAAGAACCACCACCTCCAACTCCATATGTAGCTCCACTATGGAGGAGCCTCAAGGATACAATGAACCAATTCATAAATTCTTAAGGTGCAAACAATGCTATATATGAATGCATGTTCATCGAAATAAATGCAAACATCTCCAAGATGCAATCCGCATTAAGCATCCAAGAGAAGGGCTAGTTTCTTGACCAAGGCCAAAGACCTCCCCAAGGTCAACCTAGTGATAGTTCCACCTCTACAGAACATCAGGAGCACTGCCAAGCTGTAACCTCTCTTCGTAGTGGTAGAGTTGTTGATTTATCACCTCCCTCACACGACATTTCAAAAGACAAGGAGAATTCGCCTAGCACGAAAGATGCCGAAGATATATCCTTGAATGAGAGTGAAAAGGAAAACACTAGTGAGCCCGAGGTAGTTGTGAAAATACCCTCCACTGTGCCATTTCCTCAAATATTGGTTCCTGCCCATAAAAAGACCATAGTGCTAGAGGTGCTTAAGAACGGGTAGTTGAACTTACCTTTCCTCAATGCAATAAGGCAAATCACATC
Source organism: Sambucus nigra (assembly GCA_949130495.1). Lineage (NCBI taxonomy): Eukaryota > Viridiplantae > Streptophyta > Magnoliopsida > Dipsacales > Adoxaceae > Sambucus > Sambucus nigra. The sequence continues at coordinate 307,530,140 of OX422208.1, read as the reverse complement.
CTATGCAAAAGTCATAAAAGACTTATTGACAGTCAAAAGGAGGATGAAGGTAAAGAAGAACATGTTTCTAGTATAAAATGTGATCTCAGTCCTTCTAAATGATCTCCCACCTAAATATAAAGATCCCGGTGCAGCCACTATTTCCTGCACCATTGGAGAGAACAAATTTGAAAAAGCCTTACTCGATTTGGGGGCAAGTATCAACATCCTCCCTTATTAGAATTATATTAAACTTGATGTGGGTGATCTTAAGCCCACAAGGATCACTATTCGATTAACAGATCGAATCGTGAAGATACCAATGGGTATAGTTGAGGATGTGATAGTCTAAGTAGACACTTTCTACTTCTTGATAGATTTTGTCATTTGGGACACGGATCCCTCCTTTGTCTCAAAAAATCATGTTCCCATCATCCTTGGACGCCCATTCTTAGCTATGGCTAACGCATTGATCAATACTAGAAATGGGAAGATCCAACTCACTTTTGGGAATATGACTTTAGAAACAAACATCTTCAATATAGCCCAATAAGCAGGGGAAGAAGATGATCTTCACGCGGTGAGCTTAATTGAGGAGATCTTAGAAGAACACTTTGAGGAAAATTACTATGGAGATGACTTAAAATCTTCCTTATCTTCTAGTTATGAGAGTGAGGTAGCCTACACCGAGTTTGAGAGGGAGATAGAGGAGTTGAGAGGCTTACTCGATAAGAGATCGTCGGATGAGGACGCGAGAGATGTTAAATGAGTTTCTTAATTCGAAGAGTTACCACCAAGGGAAGCGCGCATGGTTCCCTCTAGCGATACATTCCCGACTCTAGAATTGAAGAAACTACCCTCCATTGTTAAATATGCTTTCCTAGGTGAAAGTGAGACATTTCCTATTATTATGTCCTCTAGCTTAGATGAAGAGCAGGAGGGTAAATTATGAAAGATTTTGAGCAAGCACCAAAGTACTTTTGGTTGGTGTATAGCTGATTTAAAGGGGATAAGCCCTCTAATTTGCATCCATAAGATTCACCTCGAAGAGGATATTAAGCCCTCGAGAGAAATGCGAAGTCGGCTAAACCCTACAATGAAATATGTGGTGAGGACTGAAATAATAAAGCTGTTGGATGTCGGGATTATCTACCCAATCTCGGATAGCAAGTAGGTGAGCCCCATTTAAGTCATCCTGAAGAAGTCGGGCATAATTGTGATTGAAAATGCCAAGGGATAGTTAGTTCCCCAACGTACCACCACTGGGTAGCACGTTTGCATTGATTACCGGAAACTCAATGAGGGAACTAGGAAATATCATTTACCCTTGCCATTTATCGATCAAATTCTTGAAAGATTAGCACGCCACCCCTATTATTTCTTCCTAGATGGTTATTCTGGATATAACCAAATTGAGGTAGATGTACTTGATCAAGAGAAAACAACCTTCACTTGCCCCTTTGGAACGTTTACCTACAAACGTAAGCCATTTGGTTTGTGTAATGCACCGGCGACCTTTCGAAGGTGTACATTGAGCTTATTCAGTGACATGGTTGAAAGAGGAATAGAGGTGTTTATGGATGACTTTAATGTTTTTGTCACCTCCTTCGACCTATGTTTCACCAATCTTAAGAAAGTACTACCCCGATGTTTGGAAAAGAACGTAGTGCCACATCATGTCATCCAAAGGTATCGAGGTTAATAGAGCAAAAATATATGTCATAGCTGACCTACCCCCACCTAAATCGCTAAAAGACGTGCGCTACTTCTTGGGCCACACGAGGTTTTATCGAAGTTTCATTAAGTACTTTAGAGCCATCACTAGACCCTTAAGCAATCTTCTTATGAAGGACACCCCATTTGAGTGGATGGAAGAATGCCAACTTTCTTTTAAAAAATTGAAAAACATGCTTGTGTCCGCTCCCATTATGCAATCTCCAGATTGGTCCTTACCATTCGAGCTTATGTGTGATGCTAGCGATTATGTGATAGGGGTTGTTTTGGGCCAAAGAAAAGACAATAAGGCTCATGTCATCTACTACGCTAGTCGGACCCTTATCGGACCACAACTCAATTACTCCACCACGGAGAAAGAGTTGCTAGCGTTAGTATTTGCTCTTGACAAATTTCGGTCCTATCTTATCGGTTCCCCCATCACTTGTTTCACCGACCACGTGGCTTTAAAATATTTACTCATAAAGAAAGACGCAAAGCCGCGCCTCATAAGGTGGATCCTACTCCTACAAGAGTTTAATCTCTCCAGTAAAGACAAAAAAGGAGTAGAAAACGTCATTTTCGATCACTTATCATGGTTTTGTCTGACATACCTAGTGATCCTATACCCATAGATGAGTGTTTTCCAGATGATAAACTCTTTGCCATCTCTTCTTTACCTTGGTTTACAGATATAGTGAACTATCTTGTCACGGGAGCCATCCCACCCGATTGGACACCGCAAGATAAGAAGAGATTCATCACTTGGTCACGCTTGTTTTTCTACGATGAACCATTCCTTTTTAAATATTGCACCGATCAAATCATCCGAAGATGCGTATCGGATGAAGAAATTCCAAAAGTCATCCAATTCTGTCATTCGAAAGCATGTGGAGGCCACTTTTTTATGAAAAATACAAGCACTAAAATTCTCCAAAGCGATTTGTACTGGCCCATAATGTTCCAGGATGTTAACAATTGTTGCAAATCTTGCGACAAGTGTCAACAGATGGGGGAGATTACTCGATGAGACATGATGTCATTAACCTCGATTCTCATCATTGAGGTTTTCGATTGCTGGGGTATTGACTTCATGGGCCCTTTTCCCCCGTCCTTTGGGTACCTATACATCCTATTTCCAGTAGGCTATGTTTCTAAATGGGTGGAAGCTATAGCTACCAAGACTAATGACAATAAAGTGGTGACAAAATTGTTGCACGAACACATACTTTCTTTCTTCGGTGCACCTAAAGCGATAATCCGTGATAATGACACCACTTTTGCAACAAGACGTTTGAAAGACTTATGAAAAAGTATGGTGTCATTCACAAGGTTGGAACGACATATCACCCACAAACGAATGGGCAAGCCGAGTTGGCTAATATTGAAATCAAGCACATATTAGAGAAGACCTTCAATCCTGACCGAAAAGATTGGTCCTTTAGATTAAATGAATCGCTATGGGCATACCGTACCGCATACAAGAACCCACTCGGAATGTCCCCATTCCACTTTATGTATGGAAAACCTTGCCATCTTCTTGTTGAGTTAGAGCACAAAGCGTATTGGGCAATTAAAAGTTAAATTACGATATGGGCAAAGCCAGTGAAGCTCGCAAGCTTCAACTAAATGAGTTAGAGGAGATACGCAATGATGCGTATGAGAATGTCAAGATTTCAAAATCCCGGATGAAACTGGCACATGATAAGATTATTCGACGAAAAGAGTTTCAACTAGGACAAAGGGTACTCCTTTATAACTCCAAGCTTCATCTATTTATGGGTAAATTTTGGTCCCGATGGACTGGCCCATTCGTTGTGAAAAGCGTATTCCCCCCATGGAGCAATAAAATTGGAAGATTCAAAAGGGGGGAAAGCGTTCAAAGTCAATGGACAACGCCTAAAGCTATATGTTGAGGCATGCGTAGAAAATATCGACACCATTTGGTTATCGGACCCCATTTACGTGATAGAGTGAGCTTGAATTGAGAGGTCATCGTACCCCCGACGTGTATGGGGTGAATTCTTGTGTATAGTAGATGCACATAGGTTAACATAGTTGAGCCCGTAGGATCACATCATAAGAGAAGAGTAATTTGAGCACCACTATGCTTTACGAGGCGAGCATTTTAGAGCCACAATATCGAGGTGAGAGGTAATAAAGTGATATAGGTGTCGGATCGTAAGTAGGAGCAACCGAAAGTCATAGGAGGAGAGTATACCATTCCATAGGAGGAATAGAGCCATTCTGGGGACCGGATCAATCCGATCCTGGGCACCCGAATTGGTCCGGTCTGGAAAATCAAAATAAAAAATTACAAGACCCGGATCGATCAAGCCATGGGGACCCGGATTGGTTCGGTGTCTGCAACTCTTTGCCTTCCCTAGGTTCACCCTTTTTTCCCCCAATCCCTCAAATTCCCACCATTTTCATCCCCTCCAGTCCCAACACCCATTTTCCCTCCCAAATCCCTCCCCCTTTTCCCTCCAAATCCTACCCTACCCTTTCCCCTCACCACCTATAAATTCTACACCTTCCCCACCCCATTTCCCCTACCACTACTCACTCTCCTCCTCTCTTTAACTTATTCTTCCCAATACTCTTACTCAATCCCATACCCATGGATAACCAACCACCTCCCCAAAAATACGATTCCATCGAAATTCTCAATGACGGAGCCGTCGGCTACCACTCCCATTAAGAGCAACGGTGGTGTGAATATTTCTTCGGCCAACCTCGCAAACTCCAAATTGAGCGCCAAGTCATTTGGAATGACATGCATAATTCTTTCACCACTATTTTCATGGCTCGGGGTTGGTGTCGTTTCCTCAACGAGCCTCATGACACGATTTGTCCCAATGCGCTGCGCACCTTTTATAATTCCCTTATTCGCACCATCCACCACGAGGCTAAAGCTTACCTTGGCAACGTTCGTATCCTTTTCTCTTTGGAACTTCTATCCCAGAAGTTGGCTGCCAAAGATGTCCCGACCCCACAGCAATACATTTACCCAAACCCTCTTGCCCCTCTTGAAAAAGACATGTGCATGTCTCGCATCGACCTCAATGCTAATTGGAATACCAAAACCTACCCAGTGTGCCAACTAAGAGACAAATCGAGCCTCACTTTCAAAATAGTGTACGCCAATATTCTCCCCATGGGCAATCAGTAAGCGATGCGCTCGCGGAAAGACACACTCGTCTACCACCTCTTCGATCACAACACGCCTATTAACCTAACTGTGAGTATTTATAAGGATATATTCTTCGTCGCCAAGGATAAAAAGGGCATAACCCCTCTCCCCTTTCCCCAGCTCATCACATCCATGTTAGCCGACGTCGGCATTGCACCCCTGCAATATTTCCCGCGCCTCCCAACTCCTTTTGCGTCCATCACCTGGACCAAACGGGAAAGACAACAAGACCGCATCCAAGCCCGATTGGCACAATAGGCTAGTGATACCGAAGATGAGGATAGTGATGAAGAAGCGGATGAGATCAGTGATGACGAGAGCAGCGATGAAGAGCAGGAAGACATTATGATGGGAGAGGGCGACACAGATTATGACAATGATGAAGATTCTGATTTTTCACTCGTCAATGCAGAAATTATTCGGCGTATCTCGGCGATAGAAACTCGGGCTGACGAATTCATCACATAATACAGTAAGGACCAAGCGTCCTATCAATGGGATCAAGAGGCCTACCGAAGTGATATGAGCATGATGCATCGTCTCCAAACTCACATGTACAAACTCAACTTCGGTGGACCCCCTCCAAGCTTCTTTTATAACCCGTATGACCCCAGCGCCCCTGGAACCTCCAACCCCCCGCCCCAGTGATGTTTTTTTTTAAAAGTGGTTGTTTAATTGCTAGCTATTTTCACATGGTTGTTTGATTTCCTTTCCCTTTGTAACACATGTTGTTCCGTTATATAAAATTATGCATTTACCATATTTGTTCATTTTATTTATTCGTACTTTTAATTCGCTTTGAGTTAGATTTTAGTCCTTTTTGCTTAAGGACAATGCAAAAGTCTAAGTTAGGGGAGGTCACAAGTGCGTCTTTCTAAAACTTCACAAATTTTCAAAAATGCCTAAAAATTTAAAAAAAAATGAAAATTTTTGAAAAATCCAAAAATATTTTTCTTCGAAATAAATAAAAATTGGAATTCAAATTTTTCAAAAGTATCATTAAAATTTGGTTTAAAGTCTCAGATTGTAATAACATAATACACAAAGACGAAATGGACCAAAGATGAAAATTGAGCGAACATAGACGACTTAACGAATAAATGTGAAGATTAACAAACCCGATGAGATTCCAGCCTTTCATTATTGTGAATTTATAAATCAATTCGAGTTAATTATTAACTCAAGGTTCTTTTTAGCATTCTAATAAGTCGTTGAGGATCTCAATTCTTTCACTTTAACCGGTTATGGAAAATGTGTGTGATATTGCCTTGAAAAAAGTGCCAAATAGATCTCTAAATTAAATTGATCTCGAGATGCTTACGGTAACGCAATTATTATTTCGGACAATGAAGTAGACCCTCATTTGTCACCCAAAAATATTGGCCAGAAAAAGTAGCGAATTTTTTTTATCCCTATTGTAAACCAAAATTGAACCAACTAAATTTTTTCCTTTTGTTTGACAACTCGAAAAACCCCAACTGGACCGGAATTGTGAAAGTTAATAATCCCAGAAATTAAGTCCAAAAAGTGCATAAAAAGGGTCAATAAAAGAATAGACATGCTCAACAAAAATAGCAACAAAATAAAAGCATGGAAAATAGAAAAAGAAGAAAAAAATTAGCAAAAGCCCGGAAAAGCACAAATGGACATCATAAGAAAATTTTCCAATTCCATATTTCCTTACCATTCCCATTTTAACCAATACACCTTTAACTCGAAAAATTCCTAACAGGGTCCAATCTGTAAAATTGGGTACCGCACGGAGATCTAAAACAAAAAGATAATAAAAGAGATTAAAGATATGAATTAGAGGCAATGTTCCCATTTTCTTATAACCGTAATCCGATGACAAGATATGTTTACCTTAAAAGTTCGTCTTTCTATTTGTGTGCCTGAACTTGGTTCCAATGCATTTACTATTATAAATCACGCATACCGAGAGAAAATAGCTGCCTTTTCGAGAGATTCGTTTGTGAGAGCATCCCATGAGATTTTGAAGTCAAAACGAATTTTCGAATAAGTAACATAATGGTCAATCGGTGGAAATCCGCGGTTAAATTTCTGGCTCCGTACACACGCACTATGATTTGAGACTCTTGAACATGAATTGATGATGACTATTTTCTGAAAAGTTTGAGTTATAAAATTTTTGCGCATTTTGAATTTTCTTTGAGTCGAATTTTGTGGGTATATTCGCTGCAAACCCTCACGAGACACAACTCGTCCTACTAGGGTTAACCTAGGGGTTTAAAGGCTTGTTGCATACACTAAATGCAATTGCTTGCCCGCGAAAGAGGTATTCTATCCCATTTTAGAGTTGCATCATTTTTTGATTCTTTTACATTGCTCGGGACGATCAAAGTTCTATGTTAGGGGGGTTTGATTAAGCATAAATTCTTCCAAATTTACCCCTTAATTTAGAAGTTTTTATTACTTCGGACAACGTAAAATGAATTAGTTTGTCTCATAACTTTGCTAACGGTTTCATTTCATAAGTATCCCTAGTTTCGTGTATTTTTTATTAATTTTATAGATATTTAATACATGAAAGAAAGAAAGAAACCGGAAGAAGCAAGAGAAAATAAAGAGGACGAATTAAAAGGGAAAAAGCATAATTTCTACCAGGAATCCAATTGAGAACCCAAAATAAAAGTCGAAGATCTCGAGTTTATAAACACGTAGGAAGAAACGGCGTCCCAATCCGAGTTCCGGATTAGAAGTTATGAAGACCCGAAGATGTGAGATATTCAAGAGATTTTGAAGAGATATTTAAGAGAAATTGAGAAGCCAATCCGGTTTATTTGAAAAACGGATCAATCCGGGTACCCAAAAATCACTCCATAAAAATACATTTACTGGACCAATCCGGTATTCCAAAAAAATGGATCAATTCGGACCCAAAATTCACTGCAAAGAGACCTGTTTAGTGGACCAATCCAATATTCCAAAAAAATGGACCAATCCGATTGTTACCCGGACTAGTCCGATATGTCCTGACCGGATCGATCGGGGGAGGGGGGGAGAGATCTTCTTCTTGATAGAGTTTTGTATGCATCCAACTCTTGTAATTTTTGTAGGGTATAAATTTAAAATACCTCCCATACATTCGATGTAGAGAAGCTTTGTAATTAGCTTAGAAGAGAAAACAACAAGAATCCTAGTCTTTATACCTTTAATTCCAGTTCTGCAATTCAAGTAATATTATTCCATTTTTTGCTTTCATTATTGCAATAGTTAATTCTTTAGTTGGTAATTTCATTCTTCGTCACCTTCAATTGTTAGTAAAAATGTTTTCTTTCATTCAAAACACGTTTTCTTCTAGCTTTAATATGTTCGGCTAAGTTTTCAAGGGTTGGGATGCATGAACCCCGCCCGATGTAATTTATGATAATGTAAATAGAAGTTGGAATTAAAAGTCTTAGGTGAATTGTATCGTAGTTAATACGATACTGCTTTAATACATCCTTTGCTTAAATACTGTGCGGGCTACTATCCCTCATATATGTAATACTTAGGAGCATTAAGAATCAAATTCATTTAAAGTTTTAATTTTGAATCTAGTATCCTACGAAGTGAATTACTAGGGTGTGGGGGATTGTAACCCAACCTATCTTTCCCATTTCATAGTTAAAGTTTTTAGTCAAATCATCATTAGTCCTTTAGTTAATTTGAGTAATTGCATTTCATTTATTCATAATTTCATTAGTAACTCATTTTCATATTTGCATCTAGTTGTAGTCATTTCACAATCCAGATCACCTTTTCCTTCTTTTTAGAATCAAAGATAGGTTACCTTCGTCGTTAGGACTTCGTCGTCATGTTTACCTAAGGATCGATACCCGACTTATCGGATTATTACTTGAGCGACCGGCTTGCACTTGATCCTAAATAGCAGGCACACTAGACACATTTGTGGTCACATCAAGGACACCTAGATGCTCCTACCAACTGGGGATGAGGTTGGCTACAACAACAGCCTGGTCAGCTCAGATAGAGGTTGACTCGGTTTCACTTGATAGAAAAGTTATCTCTGTGATTTAACAATGTCTCCTAACTCTGTTATAGTTAGCATATACTTCATGACTCAATGACATTAACAACCTTTTATGCACGTGCACATAGGGGAAGATATGCGAATATTCTCCCCCACGTGCCAATAACTAACTTGTGATTATTTTCTCACCATGTATGTAAAGCTTGTACTTTCCTATCCTATAAACATGATCCACGTATCCCTATCTTTTCTCTTTTCTCTCTTCTCTTTTCTCTAATAGCCTAGTTAGGGAAAACTTTGATCTAAGGAGAGAAATGCCACATCCATCCCCACATAGGGACATGAGGTAAGAACACCATGAGCAAGCTTTTAGAAAACACCAAGTGATTGGACCCAGGCTCAATTGGTGACATAGGTAGGTTTAGGAATAGGAAAAACTCTGATCGAAGTGACCAGTCTTATAGACCAAGAAGAATTTTGACCATACAATCAATAAGTTATGATGATTATCAATCGTACACCATAGATTCCCCATTATGTTGGAGAGGATTAACAAAGTCTCTAATTTTGATTGATTGGTGCTAAGGACGACAAGAGGACATCCATACAGAGAGCATAGAGAACGTAGAAAAAAGTCTTGAAGATCTAAGACCAAAAAGATCACATGATCGAATAGGTCTAGGCAGAGCATAAAGGGATTATCCAGGCCCGACCACTTGCCAAGAAAGGAATAAAGTTTTGCTGAAAGCTATGGATAAGCTAAGAAGTTTGTCAGGGTTGAGCATGAGGAGAAGGATCAACTCTTGAAAGGATTGATCCATTGCTTGGAGGAATAGTTGGGTTATTTTGTAAAGACAAAAAACCCTTTACAAAGGGGTTACGTTCAATGATCTCCATTCAAAACATCCACTATACCAAATCTGCCGAATTGTCAAGGTCATTGACCTTGACAAATCCAATTTGTCAAGGTCAATTACCGTGACATTTCGAGGCGAGACAACTTTTTTTGTCACGGTCGTGTCACGGTCATTGACCTTGACACAAAACTCGCGTTTTGTGTCACGGTCGTGTCGCGGTCAATGATCGTGACACGTTTGTCACGATTTATAACCATGACAAAGCCGTGACCCTTTTTAAAAAAATTGTCACGGCCATTGACCGTGACACGTCCGTGATAACTTTTTGTCACGGACGTGTCACGGTCAATGACCGTGACAATTCTGGGCAGAATTAAAAAAAATCTGCTGGGCAGTATGGCCACTGCCACTGCCCAACAGTATATTTATACCTGTTATAGCAACGTTGTACCTGTTCCAAACATCATATATCCAAACAAACTAAAGATAATGCAAATATATATTCAAAATAGAAACTATTTAAGAAGAAACAACATCACCATCAATTATCTCAAATCTACAAACTATTTGCATGGAAAAGAGATTTTGTACCGCGACGCTTGGGGAAACCTCCTTATCCTTCCCTTCTCGTCCGAATAGCCACATAAGTATAGAGCATATGTGGCCTTCCCTTAGGGCCACTCCTTGTCCCCTGAGTTGAAATAAAGTAAAATTAGTATCTGCCCCTCAAATATAGATAAATATAAATCGTAATCGAAATCGAAATCGAAATTGACATATAAATATAAATATATTACCTGTAGTGTCACTCAAACAGCTAACTTGAGCTCATATGGAACCTCCTTCCAACTAATGTACCCCGGACAATCGTGTCAAATATAATTCTCTTCATATCTAAACACTAAGAAATACCATAATCATATGGAGTTATGCGTTGCAAATTCCTTCCAACCGTTGTGTAGCCAAAAATCAGCAGTTGAAGTTGTCAATTCCACCTTTCAATGGTCTCCCATGTTTTGCTAGAAGTTCCAAGTGGTGGGGTATGGAAAGTGGAATTGACAACTTCAACTGGTGATGTTTGGCTACATAACGGTTGGGAGGAATTTGCAGAGCATCGCTCCATAGGATTATGGCATTTCTTAGTGTTCGGATAGACGAAGAGATTCAGTCTCCTCTCCACAAATAGGACACCCCAAATAACTATGTACTAATCACCTATTAAAGGTAAGAAGCGTATATTCATGGATTAGTATAAACAAAACTTTGATGTAGTTGGAATATTTATGTATTAATCTCCTCTCCACACACGCACACTACACAAGAGTGAAAATGATAAAGTGCAGATCAATCAAAAGCATTAAAAATGGATGTTTCGGTACAAATTGAAATATTTATTACAAATTGAAAAATTGTTTCAAATTCGGGTTATCATAAAAAATGGATTGATATTCGGTAGGAGCAGCCAAGTCATCCACACTACTATTTAGACGCCTTGGCTCGTGTTGGACAATTGACCACGGCTCGTTGTTGATATACTCTGAGTAAAACACTTGCTTAACCTTTTGAAATGCACAAACAAACGGATCATCGCTCACGTGGTCGTTGCTCTTCAACTTGGACAAGTCAACCATGATCAAATTGGTGACAGGATCAACTTTACAAGCATTTTTATCCTCAACTCTTACCCATTCACAGTAAAATACAACCTCTTTGAAGCTTATATAATCCAATTCAAATATGTTTTGGATTACACCATAGTAATTCATTTCAGCTTCAACAAGGTTTTTATCTTTTGCGCTCGCTCGAAGAGAGTAAGTAAGAGCCTTGTATGAAATTCCCGAGTTCTGTACATTGGTACTTTCCTCGTACATTTTAGCGCCGAAAATGTAACCGTTCAATCGATACTTTTTGTACTCTTGTGCCACGAACAAGGGTCCAGTGTCTAGACGAGCAAGCCTTGATGTCGCATCACCCATCTTTAGGAGCTGAGAATATAGATAAATTAATTATATTAGTGGTAAAATTTGAGTGTAATGTAACGTTATATAACGACTGTTTTCATTATAATTACCTCTTGTGTCAACCATAGCCTAAATTCGCTATCTGATTGTACCATTGTTTTTCGTCTTTTATTGTTCTCACATGCTTCATATTTACTGCATATTACAAAATTAATCATGTATAAAATAATCTAAAATAATGTTAAACATTATAATATTCGAAACTTACTTTTTCCATTCTTCGACATCTTCATGTGTGTCAAATAGATAACGAGCTACTTGTTCATGTTGCAAACTCGTTAATTTCACTCGTTTTCCCATCACATTACCACCATCATCGAGGAATTCATCAGTGTCATCAATGCTAGTCGAGTCAGGCATATATTCACGAGTATATATTGATGACTCCACGGTGATGTATTCCTCTGCAATTGATCCTGCAATATATCGCGTATTCTTGACCTAATCTTTAAAAACTTTCATCAATCTTTCAAACGGATACATCCACCGATATCTAACTGGACCACAAAGAAGTTCCTCGTCGCATAGGTGTACCAACAAGTGAACACTTATGTCAAAGAATGATGGGGGAAAGTACTTCTCCAATACACAAATCGCTTCATTCATAGCCAATTTTGCGGCCATTATGTGTTCTCGATTCACTACCTTCTCACACAAGAGGGAGAAGGTAATACTAATTTGCATAATAGCCCTATGCAAATCCTTGTGCTTGGAGAAACAGTGCTTAAGCAATAGAGGAACCAATTGCATGATCACATGCCAATCGTGGGACTTACACTTATGTAAATCATGAGTAGCATAATTCACAATCCTTTGCAAGTTGGATGAAAAAGTAGATGGGCCCTTCAAATTATATATTGTGTCTAGAAGCACCTTCCTTTCCCCACACTTCAAAGTAAATGCACCAGGGGGAATTATTGTCCTTCCCCTACTATCTTCTTTCAACCATAGTTGTGGCTTAAGTTTTAACGTTTTAAGGTCTTTTCGTGCATTTTCTCCATCCTTCGAATGACTCCCCCCAAGGCAAGTACCCACAATATGTTCAACGAAGCTCTTCTCTGCATGCATCACATCCAATACATGGCGCACCGGGTTTTTCTTCCAATAAGGCAAGTCAAATAAAATTGACCTCTGAGACCATGCCTTTCTTATCTCAGTTTCATTCCCAGTTGGGGTCTTCTTATGCTTGACATTCTTAAATTTGGGATTCTTACCTGGCATATTTGGGCCACATTTAGAAGATTTACTTTCAATTTTTGAACCCGAAAGTTTTCTCGGCGGTAGCCTATGTTCAACTCCGCCCAATAAAAAATTGGAACCTTTCTCAAATCTGAAACTATGAGCTGGGGGTAAAAACCTCATGTCGCAATGGTATACATTTTTTAAGCTAGAGGATAGACGAAGAGATTCGGTCTCCTCTCCACAAATAGGACACCCCAAATAACCATGTACTACACATCCGGATAATGTCCCATAAGCTGGAAAATCATGAATTGCCCACATCAACATATCTTTCAGCGTAAACTCTTCTTTTCTAAAAGAGTCAAATGATTGCACACCCTCTTCCCACAACTCATTTAATTCTTCTACCAAATATCAATGTCATCACTCGGTGCCTTTGGCCCAGGTATCAATAAAGCCATCATCAAAAATCTTGGTCTCATACACTGTGAAGGAGGGAGGTTGAGTGGGGCTAGGATCACTGGTCATACACTCTGATTGGTGCTTAGATTTCCAAATGGATTGAAACCATCTGTTGATATAGCCAAACGAATGTTGCGTTGTTCTCGAGCAAAATCGGGATACTTAAAATTCATCCTCCGCCAGGCAGTAGAATCAATAGGATGACGCATGATATTACCCCCTACTTCTGCCCTAGCATGCCAAGTCATTGCCTCTGTAATCCATGGTACTGTGAAAAATCGCTTTAATCTAGGCCCAACGGGAAAATATTTCAATACTTTTTGAGGCACTTTTGAGCTTGTGCCTTCCTTACTAGTAGATTGGACATATCTAGGTTCATCGCATACCGGACAACGATCGAGATTCTCATTCTCCTTTTGGTATAGTATGCAGTCATACACACAAGCATGAATCGATTTATACTTCATTCCCAAACCTTTCAAACTGTTCTTCATAACAGGATAGCTATTTGGAAGTGCATTCACCTTGGGTAATAAGCCCTTCACCCATTTCAGAATTCCCGTCATGCTATTGCCAGACAAACCGTACTGCGTCTTCAAACTGTGCAAACCAACCATGGCATGTAAAGTTGTTTGATCTTTCTCACAGCCAGAGTATAACGGTTGGGTCGCCTTAAATTTTAAACTTTGGTAATCATCGTCAAGTTTTATCGTGTTATCTTCACGAGCACTTGAATCTTCTACATCATTAGTAACCTCATTCTCCTCAGCTTCATAAACTCCGTACGCATCATCAACTAAATCCTATAACATATTATGATCTACGTCGTCCCCTTCTACATCTATTCTACTTGTTGAAGGTTGTTGTGAAGGTTGGTCGGGGACAAAAGGAACTTTCAATTCACCGTGAAAACTCCAAAATCGATAACTATCTTGCATACCCGATCTTAACAAATGTAGTTCAACTGTTTTCCACTCAAACACCTTACCATTCTTACACCTAGCACACGGACACGGAAACTCTTCATCATTATGACATCCCTTTGCATATTTCACAAATTCGTTAGCACCTCTGCGAAACACATCCCTCATTCTATTAGTCTCACCCATCCACTCTTTGTATTTCGGATATCCCATCACAGCTACCACAACTAAACACCTATTAAAGGTAAACAAAACTTAGATTTATAGTATGTTTTATTTAATTATCCCATCATTTAATTATCCTATTAAAGGGTAAGTGGTCCTATCCCATTCAAGACTATATTTTTCTGTAATATACTTAACAGCTCATGCACATTGTTACGATTTGAAAAAAATTCGACAGCATATCCCCTTAGTTCTCCAAGTACACGACGTAGATTGGCAGGTGTGAGTGTTATTTCAATTGGTCAATTGAAATAACAGTCACACTTGTCAATCTAGTATGTACCCAGAGAACATTAAGATACGACTGTAGAACTTCCTATAAAAGTAATAACTTTAAGCCAATAAGAATATTATACATAAATTATACAGTCTCAAACTGTCAAAACGGGACAATTCGAGAGATCTCATTACAGGGGTAATGACTCTCGAATGAGTCTAAGGGCTATTGAATGCGTACGCATAAGAACTAGAAGGCTAGTATCTATGCGCACTATATTTAATTTCAAGTATGTTTCATATAATGGGTTAATTCAAATACAAAAATAAATTCATGGGTTAATTCAAATACAAAAATAAATTCATGGGTTAATTCAAATACAAAAATACAAATTCATGGGTTAATTCAAATATATACATACACACACACACACACACACACCTCCCTCCACACCCCCCACTCACCACATACACACACACCCCCACCTCCCTCCACACCCCCCACTCAACACATACACACACACCACCACCCCCACTCACCACATACACACACACACACAATAGCCCCCCACCCACCACACACACACACAGAGAGAGTAGTGACTGTCTATTTAAAATAATCTCAATGTTAATTTCATGTATTGAATTTCTACTATTGTTTTGTGCTTTTTATAAATCATATTCAATGTTAGATATGTGTTTTGTTAAGATATCTAAGCTGTTCTATAGAATTATTTTTTGTATCTTGAAGTTTAAGTTCTAAAATAATCAACCTAAAGTTGTGGTTCATAAAGTATTATCACAAATATAAACTAAGAGTGATAAAATAACTTTGAGGCATATAAATTAATTGTGACAAAGTAAGATTATGCACCAGAACCTAAAATTTAAAAAAATATTTTAATTTAAACCCCACTTTTCTTTCTATAACTCCTATTTTATTAAACTTTAAATATAACTAAGGGTGTATAGAAAGAAAAGTTAAATAGGAATAAAAACAACATTTTTAAAATATGAAGGGCTCACCAATTTGATCAAATTTTTCAACAACATGGACTAAATGATATTTTATTTTTCATGCTTTTAGCAATTTCGGATGCCATTTTAACCCTTATTGTAGTTTTTTGTTGTAATGTCATTTAAAAAAAATCATTTAGGTATGTAAATATATTGTAATAGATCTTGCCTTCCACAAAATAATAATTTATGGTAAAATTTTATTTGATGGATATAAAGTCATGTGATACATATATGTGTTATTTTGCATCTAATAAAAAGCAAAAAACGCCATATATGGTTTTTTTCTCCATTAGTATAAGTATATAGCGATTATTTCACACTTAAATCACATATTAAGCCGGCCTTCATTTTTTTATGAAATTTGTAGAAAATTACTTATTTATTTTGAATGAAAATAAATTGTTATCCAATATTTTTGGATATTATTTATAATTATGAAACTCATACACAAATTAATGTTGTATCAAAATAATATTACATTTTTAACCCCCTACCCCCACCCTACCCCACCCCCTACCCCCACTCTTCCCCCACCCTACCCCCACCCTGTCCCACCCCCGACCCCCACCCTGCCCCACCCCCTACCCCCGCACACACACACGCACATATATACACACATACACACATATATATACACACAAACATATATATAAATGGAAGAGAGAGAGAGAGAGAGAGAGAGAGAGAGAGAGAGAGAGAGAGAGAGCAGCGTCGAGAGAGAGAGAGAGAGAGAGAGAGAGAGAGAGAGGGAAAAAAGAAGGGGGAAAGGGTTTTTGCTGCAAACATTGTCACGGTCGTGTTAAGGTCATTGACCGTGATAATTATTTAAAGAATTATCACGGTCATTGATCGTGACAATTCTTTGTCACGGTCGTGTCAAGGTCAATGACCGTGACACAAAACGCGTGTTTTTTGTCACGATCAATGACCTTGACAAGGGTGACCGGCTGAAAGGTGACAATTTTATCATTTTGGTGTAGTGATCTGCTGTGAGTTATCCAACACCGACGAAGTTTAAGCCACCAACGATAATGAGTCTTATCTGATGCTTTATGTAGAGCAATACTAAATTGCTTATGATATTAACTCCATTCATGATGAGATGCAATATAGATAATTATCCAGTTGTTTGTCTACATATACTCCCCATCATAGTAACCCCTACATATGTGATTAAGTCCCTAACACCCCTCCTCTATCCATAAACCTCTGAGTAATGATCTAGAGGCCACTCGGCACTTTTTGTCCCCATCTAACTTCGGTCAACTCTCTGACGTGATCAAAGATGAATTAACCTTAAGGGCTCAAAATCCCTTTTCCAATAATCCATTCCCTGTGCGAATCGATCTCACGGTTAATACGGATTATCCTTTTTACTTTGAGTACTAATCTAGAGTCCACTGGATGCTTTTGATCCCTGTTTGACTCCGATCAAATACTAAACCTAAGGAAACCTCAATGAAACCTTAAAGGGATCTAAATACCCTTTCCAATAGTCCATGCCATGCACGATTCAGCCTCACGATTCGCATGAACGACTCGTTTTACTCAAAAATTCCATCGAGCATTTTTTGGACTTGTTTGAACTTGGTCAACTCTTCAAACCGAGTGAATCTCAATGAAATCTCAAAGGTCTCTAATTTCTTTTTCCAATGGTACATGTCAAGGGCGAATCGGCCTTACGATTCGCACGAATGACCATTGGGTGCTTTCGAGCCCCGTTTGACTTTGGTCAACTCCCAAACCTAAGAGTAGGTAAATGGATTCTTGAAAATCTTTGAACTCCCTTTCAAAGGTCCCGATCGTGCGTGTTTCAGACTTACGATTCACATTTTATACCCATTCTTCTGAAAAAGTTAGTTCCGAACTGCCTATAGGCACCCTAGACCCCTTGCCTATCGACAGGGTGTAATTTCCCTGGCCAACAAATCAGGCATTATGTTGATAGGTAGACTAGGGGCCATGCCAATTATCACCCCTTACCCTAAAGTTCTCTATATAAAGATCCATGACCTCACTGCTAGAGGATGTCCCTTTTAGCAGTTGTGGTCGTCCCAAGGGCCTCCCCCCCTTTCCTTTCTTTCTTGTCGGGGGTTCCCTTCGGTGTGCATGCAAAGATTATGCCATTTCTCGGGGCACTCGGCCATCACTAATGTGGGATAATGTGTAAAGATAGAGTCTCCGGTGTATTTTGTACAAAACAGGCAAAAGAAATGTTGTTGTTTCAAGATAACGGCATCAAAGACAATACTTATGCTTGCGAAACTAAGTAGTCAGAAGGTCCCGGGAATAACTTACGGAATGGGAGGTGTTAGTACCCATCCTACCCTTTCGGTATCTAATGGACATGTGTTAATCTTCTCCTATTAGACTCCGTGAAGTGTGTGCTTATGTGTATAATATAGATGAAGAATGGAATTGTTCAACTCGCGTCATGGAAAATGATGAAGTGAATTCATTCTTAGGAGTGTTCCCGAAAATAATAATTCAAAATATAGTATGAGTTCTTGTTGTGTCGATTATAGTTCGATATGGAAGAACGAATCTATATATTTTATGAAAGACAAGAATGCAAGAATATGACATTCATTAAGAATATATATATATATATATATATATATATATATATATATATATATATATATATATATATATATATATTATAAACGTGCATAAGGGAGGACTTGAGTCTCAGGATTTACCCAAGATGCCTACATAGCCCAAGGGGCATTAAAGTCCACCTAGTTCTAATATACCATGTGGTGGGGTTCAATATATAAATCGAAGTGGAGGATTTCTCTTATGTGTGTGTGTGTAGAGAAAATGTGTTTTAAAAGTGAGGATGTGAGATGAGAATCCCTCTTTTGGAATTTATATATAAACACTATTTTTGTTGTTTTTGATTTTTTTTAAAGAAAATAGAGGATGTGATGAGAAGGTAATAAAACGAGCTGAAAGCTCTGGTACCAATTTGAAAAAGGGTAAAAAGTAGCTAAAATCTATGAAACTAATTTGAGAGTATAAAAATAATCGCAGGGTGGTTCTAACACCAATTTATACACGCGGAAGTTAATTTTAATTTTTTTTATCTTTTTATCCTAAGCGTGAATCTATTGTTATAAAGCAGATAAATCAAATCAAACAATGAACAAAGGCCAAGTTTTAGGGAAAAAAAACTTTTGGGTAAAACCTCTTTTATTCACTTAGAAATCCATATGATAGTCGACTTACAAACAACTTGATAACCACCACAGGCATAAAAGCTAATATTCGCAAATCTCTAATGAACAACTATGATCCTCACAAAAATCACATGATCGCAGTCCTCTATCAGCCTTAGCCTTCGTCTTCAGTAGTGAATCCCCGGTGGTATCACAAGTCAGCAATTGAGATCCTCTCCGCAAAAGTGTATGCAATGATACAAACTTTTAGGGTTTAAAAAATTCACAAAAACAATATTCAAGGATGTGTTGTTGTGAATTAAACAAGTGTTTTTCAGTAGAAAACTTGAAGAACTTTTGTAATGTTATGTAGAAATGAATGTGGCAAAAGTCTTAAACGTTCTGATCACGAAACATGTATTTATACAAAACTTAAGGCGGCGCATCATTCGAACGAAAATATGGAGTAGTTCAAATGAGATGGTGATCTCGTTCGAACGAGATTTGATATCACCTCTAACGACCTAAAAAATCAAAATAATACGTTTCGTTTGAAGCTCATTTAAAATCATGGATCGAACGACCTTGGGATGTCATTTGAATGACATAAGGATGTCGTTTAAATGATTGAAATGAAAAAATAAAGTTTCAAAAACTTTACCTATAATAAACTCAAAAAACATATTTTTCGAAAATAAAAGTTCATGTTTGTCCTTTGAAAAAATAAACATCCCAAACATTAATTTAGTAAATTAATTCAAGATCTAAATTATTTTATACCTTATCAGGATGTCGGGAAATCTTCAAACTTGGAGAAACTAGAGTTCAGTTCGTCTTATCGGTGCGTGACGATTTGTAGTGGGATACACCAAACTAACCTAAAACTATGCTATGAACAATGCTAGAAAAATTATTCTTACAAATCTCCCCTTTTGACTATTATAGGAAAAAACTGTAAGGAAATTTTTTTTATAGGTCCGTTATCAATTTGTTATGTCATATATCACTACACCGTCGAAAAGCATTCAAGAGCAACCTATATCAAGACGGATCTGAATTAATCAAGTTCTTCATTAAAAAAGACTATGCGAAGTTCACTTTGGTAAGGTTATGTTTTAAATACCTTAACTTTACACTTAGAGCTTTTAGGATATTTTTACAAAATATTTTCTAAGTGTTGGAGCGGACTTTTTCGTCAAAATTTAAGAATGAGTATTTTTTTCTAAGTATTGGAGCGTACCTCAATTTTGACGCCCAGGTCGTTCAAGCGAGATTTCCATCTCGTTCGAGCGACATAGGGATGTCGCGAGATGTCGTTTGAACGACATTTGTAAGTCGCTCGCGCGAGACCCTTATCTCGTTCAAACGAGCATGGTTTTCGAGGCGGCGTGTTTTTCTATAAAAACTCATTCTGTGATTTCATTTTTTTTAAGAAGTCTCAACGTTTTCCAAAACAGAAAAACTACGAAAGCAGAATTATTTTTGCTTCTTCCTTTTAGGGTTTAATCCCTTTTTGTTTTCAATTCACAAAACTTCCATTTGCTTTAGTGAATTGTTTTGGTGTTTGAAGAACACACTTTGCTGTTGTTTACTCTTGTGGAGAGGATAACCTACACCGAGAAGACTACGTGTCTAGGATTGCGGTCCGTGTGGCATAGGTGCGTGTGAACCATTTTTGTTTCTAGCTGTTGCTTTGGAGGTTTGTCGAAGACACCGTGCGTTACTCTTGTGGGCGAAAGCAAGATTGTATGTAAGTCAATGGTCTTGTAAACTTGTCAGAGTTATAGAAATAAAAAAGGTTTTGTCCTTCGGGGATTTTTTCTTAAACTTATGTCGCATGCTTTATTTATTTATGGATTGACACACGCACACACGTGGTTGAATGGTTTGGGGCTGATTTAAGTTTGTTTAAAAATATACTCTAATTAAATAAGGTTTAAATTGAAAACTTGCTAATTTATTTAATCAATTATCACACACCGCATTTATCACGATTTTTTCAAAACAAACAAACATGACCGAACACGAAATTAAAATCGAAATATCCTTTGACAAAAATACAAAAAACCTTCCTAGAACGGAACGACATAAGTCTCTTTTTCATCAAAAACTTCTTTTTCTTCATTTTCAAACTTTGTCTTTTCCGTGTGTCTTAAATTTCTCTTTAAGTACCTACCCACATGAAACAAAAACAAACTCCCTCATCAAGCATCAAGTTTGAAACAAAGTAAAACTCGTAAATAAAATTCTCAATTTATCCCCCATAAATCAAACGTATCAAAACTGTCGAACTCATCAAAACTCCATTTTAATTTCTGGTCCTCCTTTGTTTTTATCGAAATAGACAAAGGAGTAGAAGCATAAACATGAAATGCAAAGCATCACGTAGAAGATAAGATATCATCACAAAAAGATATAAATCAAGCACATGTAATGATCATCTCGAAAGAAAACACAACCAACCGTTTTTGAAATTTTTTAATTTTTAAAAAAAAATCACAAATGCAACATACAATACCATATATATTATACCCAAAATATATCAAAACAAATTCGGTACACATATATAGGTATAAACGATCACAAAATATGTTCAAGAAGTTCTAATTGACCACAAAACTTTATCAAATTAAGCCTTATCCTCAAATGACCAATAGAATTGAAATTAATGGACAAAATAAGTACAATGCACACAAGCCTAGAATATTGATGATTCTACAAATCAATAGCATTATGACAAATTAACATTACTAGGTATCATTATGAAAACATGTTGATCTTCAACTAAACACCCTCAAAAGATAAAGATGATCATATATTATATTCACTTCTTTTCTTTTAAAGTGATCACTTTTGGATGATCAAGCAAACTAAACTATTTGGCCTCTTTTTGGCATATTTCTCTTTTTATTGCCTTAATTTTTTCTTAGGCTCTTTTCAAACGGTGGTTTTCACGATGAGTTTACTTGCCTCTCACAGCCCTTTCCCATGTACACTCATATTTTTTCAATATACAACAAATCCTCATGGGAAACGATTCTTACATGCACAAATCATCCATAGTCAAATAAACATGTAAATGGCAAAATTGATAAGAGAACATCTCACCAAAATCAAATATATATCATGAAGTCAAAATCCAATAAGCTCATGCATGTGTGTGTGGTGGCATAAACAAAGTCGAATCCATAAAGCAAGTCAAGTTTGAAACAACTTTATGAACATGGTTAAGAACAATCTAAGTATCTAAAGTCATAACCAATTTCCCAGCCACATGGAATTGCGAAGTATATTGGATTCAAACACACCAATATGCTACACCAAATGTGTTAAATTAAAATACATAAAAAGTGAAAATCGTTTTGAATTTTTCAAAAAACAAAATATTTTTGTATTTAAAAAAAATATAAAACCGAAAATCTTTTCATATTTTTCAAATATGACTCAATAAAAGAAAATTATAATACAAAAAGTACACATGTCATAACATTAGCAAACATATATCATGAAGCACAACTAGTGTATAACAAACATAATCATGCAAGCAATCATCAATAAGAAATAACATGTGAAGCATCATGTGTAAGCATGTGAGAATCAACCAACCTAACATTTAGCATCTCCAAAATATATTTCCTAACCCAAACAGGTGTGTACCTAACTCGAGGGGTTATGAGAACCGATGAGACACTATCCTTAAACTTCGTAGGAATTTTACCAAGATCAAAACAAAAATGTCTAAGGCGACCTTTCCTACCACGATGTGAACATGAGTAAACGTGAGGAATGTTACCTACGGGTTGAGCTTTTCTAACGTCCTTGGTTTTGGTTAACCCTCTAAAACAAAGTATGGTTTTGGCTCTAACACATGAAGCATAAGAACAAGACGAGCCAGTTCCATTACTATCAACACTACTCGAGTCTTATAAATCATCTTTTAACTTCAAAATTTTAGACTCAAGGAAAGAATTATACTCTTTCAATTTTAGGGACTCTTTCTTCATATTATCAATCATTCCTAGAAGGTTATCTCGTTCCCCCTCAAAGTGAGAAAACTCGTGCCTAAGAGTCTTCTCACATGCCTTAAAGTTATCAATCACATTATTTTTATCCTCATTGGCACAAACACAAATCGTAGAATCTTTCAAGTCCTCTAACTCTTTCTCCAAAATAAGGAGTCTATCATCACTCTCCGGACTCTTTCTTCATATTATCAATCATTCCTAAAAGGTTATCTCTTTCCCCCTCAAAGTGAGAAAACTCATGCCTAAGAGTCTTCTCACATGCCTTAAAGTTATCAATCACATTATTTTTATCCTCATTGGCACAAACACAAATCGTAGAATCTTTCAAGTCCTCTAACTTTTTCTCCAAAATAAGGAGTCTATCATCACTCTCCTTTTTGGCCAATTTTAAATCTTCAAAGTCATGACATAATGTAAAAAACATCTCACGACAGACATCTCTTTGATTTTGAACTGTTTGCAAATATTTAATAACATTTTAAAACGATTTTCAAGAAATTCAATTCTTTTGACAAACTTCAAATTCAAATGAGAATCCATCGAGAGATAAAAACAAGCACAAGAGAGATGAATAAACAACCACCCAAATAACAAGTAAACAGGATCAAACACAATAACCGCTATGATATCAATTTGAGAAGGTAAAAAACAAGTTAAAAGCTCTGATACCAATTTGAGAGTACAATTTTCAAGTTACGAAAAAAATGAACTATTCTTTAATCTTTTTCCAACTTTGTAATGAAACATACCCAAAAAAAATTGTTCGTTTGAAGATTATAAATTAGTGCATACACCATAATTATACAATTTTAAATAAAAATAGTGAAAAAATTCAACCCCACATAGGTGAAATTATATTTCACTATTTTTTCATCACGGTGCAAAGTATATCATCTCGAATCAGGTGTAGGACCAATTTATTATGATGTTATCATAATATAGTCCACCCCTCCAACGAATCCTGTCTCCGCCCTTAGGTATCCCTAGGGCAAGCTGGGACATTAGTAGGGCTCACCAAAGTGAAGAAAAGGAGGTTGAGGGAGAGGAGGAGGGAAGTTGATGCTAAATCCTTTGATGCCCTTTCAACGAAACCTTAGATGGAAATAGTAAGATGGTTAACACTTTTTATAGATGCTTTTATTATTATTTAATTAGTTTTTCCACTTGCGAAGGGATTAAAGAAGTTGATGGAAACCCATGTGAGCACATTGGGTTGGAAACCTGGATTGTCCTGGACAAACGGGCACCGCAAGTCTAGACCATATGACTAAAGAATTAGGGTTTGTAGTATTCCAAATTTCATTAGTTGTCATATCTCTTTCTCGCGCACACACACGAAGACAAAAGAATAAAATAGTTATTTATCTAAGAGCATCCACAATGGAGGTGGAAGATGCCAAGAAAATTTGTAAGTTTACAAAATGAGATGTCTGGAGTGGTGGGCATTACTGAACGAATTTCATAAATCGATTTGCAATGGATTTGCAAAGATACAAAATGGGTGCAGAATTTGTA
This sequence comes from Sambucus nigra, assembly GCA_949130495.1. Classification (NCBI taxonomy): domain Eukaryota; kingdom Viridiplantae; phylum Streptophyta; class Magnoliopsida; order Dipsacales; family Adoxaceae; genus Sambucus; species Sambucus nigra. The sequence goes on along the minus strand of OX422208.1, from coordinate 307,505,654 downwards.
AAGAGTTCCTACGAACTTTATTTGTTCGTAGATAAATAATTATTTTTATCGTATTTTTGAGTTTTTACGAACAACAAAAGTTCGTAAGAGTTCCTACGAACAAATGTTGTTCGTAAGAAATAAAGTTTATATTTCCTACGAACAACATTTGTTCGTAGGAAATTAGAAGACAAATTCTCATCCTCCTACCACTGTGAAGCTTTTGTTGAATGAAAGGTACTTTTGACTTTACATTTGCTATATTACCTTTCGTACTACTTCCACCACTCCTCATGCTCTAAGTATAAAGATAAAACCTTACTTTTCCATATGGTATTAAATTATACACCATAAATGGATGGGAGTCAATTATGACAGCTCAAGTTCTTCATATCTATTTTTAATTTGGCCTAAGACATGTTGTAACATGGTAAGGTCCGTTAGATTAGGATTTACGAAGGATCCAAAGTGATTTAAGAGAAATGTCAAGACGAGAAATTAAAAGCGCTATTATATATTTTTTGATTGTCATGCAAGGGTCTCTAGAATTACTCTACTTTTATATCACAATAAATGTGTAATAATAATTTTATTTATGCTATTAGTACGTAGGCTATGCGATGCGTGGCCGAATATCTAAATTGTATTATTTTGTTGGTATAGTCTATTTCACCTAATATATTCTATGAAAGAAAGAAGAATGAATTTCAAATTAACATCAAAAGTCATATGAATAACATTCAATAAGTGCAACCGATTTTTTTAACTTTGAGAATACATTATAACTCAATTTTCATTTAATTTTATGACCACTAAATAAAGAAAATAATTATTTTCAATCATTGAAGTAGTTTAATATAATAATTAATACAATAAATTATTTTTATAACTAAAATTATGAGATAAAAATTGTTAATTAAGTATTTTTAAATTCTTGAAGAACACCAAATTTTGCCGTTAAATTTTAAATTCCAAATGGATAGGTCAAACCATCTCTAAAAGAACGTACGCTTAAATCAAAATCAATCCCTAACTTATGAAAAGTTGTAAATACATCATTTAATGTATAAGTGAATTAAATGGTAGGAGTATTTTTATAAATAAAATATTTTTACAGACCAACAAATCTAACAGGGCATGTATTGTTCACGCGGTGTGTCATGCAGTTTCTTTCCAATTTTGGAATATAAAGAACTAAAATAAAAAATTTCAAATATCAATAAGGACATAAATATTATTTTAGACGTCTTGAAAATTGATCTTTTAGTGCATAAAGTGAAAGAATAGCATATGAATTAGAAAAACAACCCAAAACATCATTTATAAAGCGATTAAAATTTTTATAATAAAAGATATTTTTACTTTTATATAAAAAAAATATTTTTAATATAAAAAAACTCTATATCATTAGACTATTTTTTTATTACAAAACATTGTGCTACTTAAAAAATTGTAATTTATTTATTATTTTAACAAACACTTTTTCATTTCTTTAAATAAAAAAGTTATTTTTAAAAAAAATAAAAAATTTATTTTCTTGAAAAAAATAAGGTTTCAACAATTTTTAAAAAATAGTTCAGAAACAGGAGGGTCATTTTTATATTGAGATATTAAGGTTATTTTTATAATTTGGGAGAATGTGTTTAGCTCATTTGTCTATAATTGCGTGTACGTATGAAAAAAATGTTTTTATAATAATATAAAAGAAGAAGAAGAAGAAGAAGAAGAGAAAAAATGTGAAATATTAAAGAAAAAGAGAAAAAATAAAAGACATTTAAATATTTATGATAAGCCACGTTGCAAATTACGGTGATTGGAGCTAATTTTATATATATATACATAGATTACTTTGTTATATTTGAAATATTGTACGGTAAACTTTGTTATATTTGTGTGAGTGAGAGACCCAGCCCGAAGGTAAAAACAGTGGTGGACCGCACATCCCCATCTTCATTTGAGAGACCTCCAACAAAACACTTCTTTAGATATGTATTATCACGAAAATCTATTGTCTCCATGGTTCTTTGCATGTGAAATGACTTGACCTTATTATACCAAACGACGACCTGATATAGTATAGTATATATTATAAAGAATTAAGGTAAAGGTCATGTTTTTTTTAATATTTGAATTTTTAGAATAATATTTTTCAAGTTTATAAATCTAGTCTCTGTGGTACAATAACATTTACAAATCTAGTCCCTATGGTACAATACCTTTATTTTTTGGTCCGCACGAGCGGTACTATTTTTCACCTTTTTTCATGATATTTTTAATACAAGGACTAAATTTATAAAATTATACGAAGTGTTCTATTTTTATATATTTTGAACACTACGAGAACCTTTTCCTATGACTCCCTATATATTATTGTGCAGTAGTTAAGTGTCGTGACACGGGTCATAGCCTTCTTCATCGTCTTCATACTCAAAGGAGATAGCCTTAAAAAACCGAACTTTGTACAAAGGAGAACCAGCAGTTATTTTTTCTCAAGAAGATATTGAAACATTGACCAAACCGTTCAAGCATGCCCTAGTGGGAAAGTTTTCCCATGGTAGACCATCAATGGAGGTGATTAGAAAGATATTTCAAGCATTTTCTCTTAAGACAGCTTTTACAATTGACTTGATCGAACACAAACACATTCTTATCAGAAGACTATGTTAGACTTTGGATGTGAGAATCTTGGTACATAGGTAAGTATCCGATGCGAATTTTCAAGTGGTCTCTTGAATTTAGACCAGATATGGAAAGCAGTATTTCTCCAATCTGGATTGCCTTCCCTCAATTACCCATCCATTTCTTTTCAAAGCCTTCACTTTTTTCCATTGCGCAACTAGTGGTAAATCCATTGAGAAAGGACAGCTCCACTGCGGAAGTCAATAGACCTAGTCTAGCTAGAGTCTGTGTTGAATTGGATCTATTAAAACTATTACCCAAGAGGGTCTGGATAGGATGTGGAAATAAAAGATTTTGGCACGAAATTGCGTATGACGACCTGTCATTATACTGCTCAAACTGCTATAAAAAGGACCATAAAGAGAGCACCAGCTTATTTAAAGTAGGTAATAAAGATTCTAAAATTTTGGTAAAAAACAACAGCAACAAGAACAAAGAGGAGGACTTAAATCAATACCTCTATAAGAACACTAGGCTTGTTGAAGCTCTTGTAGAAGAAAAAGAAATAGAAGAGGGTGAATTTCAACCATCAAAGCCAAAGACAAAGTCAAAGAAAAGAAGATGTCGCAGACTAAATGAGAAGTTACAAAGAATTAACAAAGAAGACCATCAAGAAGTAGAAAATGTGGAATACAAATCATCAAGATCCACTGATCTCTCAAAAATTATCCAATTTTTTATACAAATCAAATGTATGCAACTGATGGAAAATATGAAGTTGAAACAGTTCCTCCTAAAATTGTTGAAATGCAAATATTTTAGCAGAAAATTGCTATGAAGCTGTGCGAAAACCCAAAAACTATAGAATCAAAGAAGGCCAATAAGAAGATGATATCCACGGGTCAGGAGGGAAATGTAGTCAGAATGCATGATCCCATGTTTAAAAGAATCACTCGATCAAAATCTAAAGGTAACAAACAATCCAAATCCCTCATTTCTCAATGTTAAGTGTGCTAGTTTGGAATATTAGAGGAATAGCAAAGAAATCCTCAACGAGAAGATTAAAGAAACTGCTTAGAATTCACAAAATTCTAATTATTGACCTCTTGGAGCCAAAAGTAGATCAGCAAAACTTGGGAAATTTCATTTTGAAGTTTGGTTTTGAAGAAGGTTGCAACAATGTCACGGGGAAAATATGGCTTTTTGGGAGGTATGACATTCAGTGTCAAGTTGTAATTGATAATGAATAGCATTTGACATGTAAAATTTCGCATCAAAATTTCAAACAAGAAGTGTTCATTACAACAGTCTATGCAAAATGTAAAAAGGAGGTTAGAAGAGAGTTGTGGGAGAAATTAATAGATTCTTCTCAGAGTTGCCTATCCAATCCCCATTTAATTACAAGTGACTCTAATGTTGTGTACAACTCAAGTAAAAAATTGGAGGTAATAATATTAATATTCAAGTAGTGGATGAATTGAATCAAGCAGTAGATGACTATGGCATTATTGATCTAGAGTATAAAGGAACAAGGTTCACATGGTGTAATAACAGGTCTGAACAGGAGGTAATATTGGATAGATTAGATAGGGGATTTATTAATATCCCTTGTTCTTCCTTATTCACTCATACTTCTATTCGACACTTGAATAGAACATCTTCTGATCATGCCCCCTATTAGTATCTGTGAAATCACATTTAGATTATTTCCTTAAAGAATTTAAGTTCCAGAATATGTGGATATCACATTGCAAGTTTGAGGATATTGTCAAGGCATCATGGGCAGAAGATTCAAATGCAGCAGGTGTGAGGAATTTTGCATTGAAGTTGCAAAGGTTGAAAGGAACTCTTAGGCAATGGAGCAAAGATAACTTCAAGGATATAATTCCAAGAAGTTAAAGACATGGAAGATGAGGTGCATAACATGGAAATGGTATATGAATCAGATAGATCTGATGATAATAGACTTTCACTGGATAGAGTAAAAGCTAAATTGCGTTAAGCAATCCACAAGAAAGAATCCTATTGGCATAAAAAATCCTCCATGAAGTGGTTGAAAATGGGAGATTCAAATAGCAAGTTTTTCCATTCCTCTGTTAAGGCCAAACATAAGAAGCTACAGATCACTAATATTCATAACCATCAAGGAGTGGAAATATCTGACCCTGTTGAGGTAAATAACCAACTGGTCAATCATTTTCAAAAGTTACTTGTTGTTGATCCTAATATTTGCAATGAAAATATTTCAGATTTGATTCCTAATATTATCAGTCTCAGATATTAATGAAATGATGGAGGGATTTTCTACAGAAGAAGAGATTTTTCAAGCAGTGATTGATCTTAGTGATGATTTATCTCTAGGTCCTGATGGATTTGGGGGTAAATTCTACAAGTCTTGTTGGAAAATCATCAAATTCGATTTCATTAATGCAATAAATAGTTTATTTGCTGGTATGGAGATTCCAAAATCATGGGCTAGTACTTCTATTGTTCTTATCCCCAAAATTAAAAATCCCAAAAAGTGTGAGGATTTCAGACCCATAGGTTGGTGCAACTTTTCTTACAAAGTCATCTCTAAAATCCTCGCTACAAGGTTGGCTAAAGTTCTTCCACAACTGATTTCTCCCAATCAAAGTGGGTTTGTTAAAGGTAGGAGCATCCAAGATAAATTATTCTTGTCCAAGAAATGGTTCACAATATTGGTAGGAAAGCCCATGAGTGTAATGCAATTATCAAAATTAATATGGAGAAGGCATATGATAAGCTGCACTTGGGTTTTTAATAAAAACTCTTAGATGTTTTGGATTTGGTGAAACGTGGATCGATTTTATTTGGAGATGCATTTCTAGCAACTGGTTTTCCATTATGACAAATGGTCAATCTCATGGTTTTTTCCAGTGATCTAGAGGTCTTAGACAAGGGGACCCCTTGTCCCCAAGTCTATTTATATTGGCAGTTGAATACCTGAGCAGGGGTCTTAACACTTACGGAAAAAGGTTCAATAAAGCCTTATTATCATCCAAGTGGTATCCCACTAATAGCTCTATCTCTTATTTGCAGATGACAAAGTAATTTTCTCAAGAGGAGATAAAAAGACTCCCAAGGCCTTAATGTCCTTTCTTAACAGCTACTCAAAACTATCTTTCTTGTCAGAAAATTAACTTTATCAAGAGTAGTTTCACCATTGATGACAAGAAGCCCTTATGTAAAAGATCATCAATAGCATATTGCACAGGTCTCAAATTCAAATCACTTCCTCTCAAGTATTTGGGATGCCCTATATATAAAGGTAGGAATAAAATCATTTTATAAAGCAGCTTAGTTGACTCCATTAGAAGCAAAATTGCAGGGTGGCAATCCAAGACATTATCCTCAGGAGGCAAGTTATTTCTTATCAAACATGTTCTCTCTTATATCCCTTCTTATTTTCTAGCTCCCCTAAACCTCCATAAGCTGTCATTAGAAGGCTGAATACTATTCTCAACAAATTTTTCTGGGTTGGAAATGAAAGTCATGCCAGAAATATCAATGGAAAGGATGGGAATACCTATGCAGAGACACGGGTGAAGGTGGTTTGGGATTTTCAAATTTTAATCTTATCATAAAGGCCTTTAGTATGAGACTAGTTCGGAAATTTAAAACAAATGAATCCCTATAGGGGTTATTTATGAGGAACGGATATAAAACATTGGATCAATATCCAAATGGGGGTTCTTTGATATGGAGAAGAATGATTCAAGTTAAAGACCAGTGCCAACCAATCATGGAAATGGATAACAACCAATGGATCTAGAAAGCAACAAGTTGAGGTACTTCCTCTTTTAGCTCTGCAATTGAGTCAGTTAAATAACATAAAAAAAAATCCATTATGTTGTCTAATATTTGGGATTCCTCATTACCAAATAAGTAAACTATTAATATATGGAGAATTATCAATGATTGTTTGCCTTTGGATGATAATGTTAAAAGTCTGGGAATTAGAATGGCTTCATGCAAAGAAACAAAACCAATATGGGATTATTTCTCTGCTCTAATGGGCGTCAAAATTGAGAAAGAATTATATTTCAACCATGTTGATGAGTTGGTGGGTCAATTCAGGATCAAAAGGTTATATGAGATTTTTTGGGAAAATTATTCCTATTGTGATTTGTTGGGAGATTTGAAAAAGAAAAAATAAGGCTTTTTTTAAGGTACTAAATTCAATAATCACATCATTATCTCTCAAATAATTTTTCTTATTTCCTCAATTTTCGAGGACAAGAAATTTGAAAGTGCAATGCACAGATTTGATGGTAAAATCATTACTTTGTTTAATTTGAATCTAATCACAAAACCAAAGATTGTGAATTTGATCCAATAGAAATTCCCAAGTCGTGGATGGTTCAAATTGAATATTGATGGAGTTGCAAAAGGCTATCCAGGACCAAGTGGATACGGTGGTATAATTTGAGATTCTAAAGGTCAATTATAAAAACATTCTTAAGAACACCCTAATATTAATCATGAACACATTAATATGATTAAAGTTTAACATACAATTGTTCTTAATAAAAGGATCTTAGATCTTCATGTTTTCACAAAATACGTCTAAACGATATAAAATAAGACTTACCTTGATCCAATGCATTGATCAATCTTGATTAATTCCTCCATCAATCTCCCTTCTTGAAAAAATTACACTTAAAATAGAATCTCGGAATTTCTCTCCCACCTCAGAAATAGTGTGTTATGAGATGACTCTAGATGGTGTAGAGGTCTCTATTTATAAGAGGAAGAGGGCCGGAATCCTAGTGGAGGTGGGACTCTTTCAAGTCTGCCACTAATGTCACTAACCATCATGTGACTAACGGATAAGGTTTACCCAAATCTTTTAATATCTTTATTTATCACATTCCTAATTAATTATCTGATATTTATCAAGACCGCAATTATGGAAAATTCGGAATTTAATAAAATTGAAATTAAATAATTAATTTCGAAACTTGACATTAATTTTCAACAGTCTCCCACTTGGTCTTAATAATTCGCATAATTAGATTAGGTATCATAAGGTGCACAATCATTGATAAATTTATTTTGCTGAATCAAATGATTCACGGATGCGAGTTATGGCGGTTCCATACTATTCAAGAGCATGGTTCCTTCCATGTACCACAACACCAATGTTTCATTCAACTGAGCCTTTAATAATGGGTATCATAATGGCCTCATAATGTCCTTTTGAATAAGGACTATTTCTGTCAACAACAATTCATAATTATATGCATGCATTCACAAAGGACAGAAATAATTGAAATCAGAAACACTTTTATTGAATTCAAGTAATAGTGTCAAACAACTAAGCCAAATAGCAATCATAATTTTACTAATCGAGATCCATCTCTTTGACACGTTCCATAAGGTCTTTTGGAGATAGTCCTTTCGTAATAGGATCTGCTATGTTATCACTCGTACTAATGTGATCAATTGACACTTTGTTTCTGAATTTCTTCTTTAACTGATAGGTATTTCATTCAACGTGCTTAGTTACTTTAGGAATACCTAACATTTCTTCATAAAGAAGATTGCAGTGACATTATCATAATATTTCAGTGACTTGATAATAGTGTCGACAACTCCAAGTCCCAAAATGAAGTCACGCTGCCAAAATACATAAGTTGTAGCATCAAGCATGCTACAAACTCAGATTTTCACAATAGTTAATGGATGGTTTGTGTTGCACTCCTTCATTATATTGGTTGATAAACCAAAACAAACATACTTAAGCAAGAGTGAACTTCGTACCATCCACACAACTAGTAAATTTGAGTCACAATAATTGTTCATATTTAAATGAACACATACATCATAAGTGTGAGCATATAGTCCTTTAAATATCTCATTACTTCATACACAACTTTTAAACCCATAAAATTATTTTGATTCTCTACTTTCTAAATCCGTGCTTGTATATAGAGAAAATATATAAATTTACTCCCACTGATCTTAAGGTGTATACAAATATATAACGATTAATAAAAAAATAATGATATTATATCTTCAAATACGTCATGTGGGAAACTTATGTTTATAAAATGATCTCCTAAACATATACAAATGGTTCATAAGACTACAAAAAGTAATTTTCACATCCACATTATGTAACTCTCAATCATAATGAGATACTAATGTCATAAGAATTCTACGTCCTTACATATAATTGAGAAGGTTCATTTATAACCTTTTCTTCATTAATAGTGAAATATTTTACTATAATTTAGTTTTATCTCGTTAAACTACCGTTAGTGTCGCGTTTGGTCTTGATGACCCCTTCATACCCGACTTTAGTGCATCAATTATGTAATTCAACGAGATTTCAACCTTAGTTGTAGTCCATTAGTTTCACTTCTTATGACTTTTGAAAATAAAACCAAGTCATTATGTATCCCTACGCCAAATTCATGTTCATGCAGATACACCACATAATCATCGAAAATAATAGACCTTTTAGGATCTTCTTAATACTATTCCTTATGATTTTATCTACATTTATCTCACGGTGAAAATACTATCATTTAGTGGTTAATCATTTATTTGTTCTTTGTTGTTTAGACAATCTAACAACTAAAAGAACAAGGATTCAAGAAGGTTATCGATAATGGGATAAGTACCCTACCTTCCTTTATAACCATATTTCATGATTTTCTACTACCACTAGTTTCATCTTTCATAATGAATTTGACTTTAATGCAATAAATACGTGTCAATGACAATTATATAATCTATGTAGGTCCACTGTAAGGGAAGTTTCTCATAATCTCCCACTTGGGCCACATAGGTCATCCTTATATTAGACATCGTAATACCTTAAGAGCACAACTTGACTATCAAAATTTGTAAGAGACATTACAAAAATCTTGTCCACGAAAATTATGAAAAAGAGTCTAGATTTAATTTGGTACAAGATTTAAAGAGTTTCATAAAAAACGCTACGATTATGATGCAGGATCAAACAAATCTTTAAAGAACTATGTCCAAACTTTATTTTGTACAAAACATCAAAACTAAAATCATAACCCTTGAAAATATACATCAAAAGATTCTTTAGAACATATCCCTCACGATCAAGTCTAGACAAACATTTTCCAAAAGAAATTGAGGGTTTATGAAAATAAATGGCGATTTGATTCCCCAAGAACAAAAGAAAAGAATCTTATTAGCATTTCTAGTTTGTTTCGTAAGAAATCCTTGCATCAAAAGTAATTACTTTCTATAACACAGTAAGTATAACTTGCAATCTCTACTAAGATGAAAAACTCGTTTCAAATCATAAAAGATACATATTATCTTTATCATTATTAGTCCGAATGTGCAACATGTAAACAAACTTAATTTGTTTAACCAAATTGAATATGAAATTTTTAGAGAAACAAAATGGGATACAATAATATGTGATAAGATAATGAGATAAATTGCTCACTTCATTAATGCTTTGATTTAACAACACACACATCGATTACATGATAATAAATTGAGTGCATAACCGTGAGTTTTTTTTTCAGTAGTAACTGTGAAATATCGATTATATGATGCTTGTAAATTACGTTATTGGGTATAATGTTATTTCATTATATTGTACACGATATTTGTGCACAACTTATTTTCACATACTATAATAATGTATGTGATCTATGATGTTCATTCAATCACTCAAAATTGATTCCCTATAAGGAATAACCTTGCTTGAAGAAATAAACTCAATATACCCCATTAATATCTTTACAATTATAAGCATCATGAGTTACTACTACCATCATCTTTACATTTAATATTTATTGCAATTCTAGTCGGGTCACTGTGGTGACTACCAAAAATTTCATAATATGAATATTACATTACGTAAAGACTTACATACACAAGTTAATAAGTTTTTTCACTTATTTCCATTAAATATCGCATGAGCAACAAACAAAATTATTCATGATTATGGTTTTCATAAACTTAATTGGTGATATGATAGTGAAAGAAATTATGGCATCTGTGTTTGACGACCATTATTGCCTTCCCAAAATATATATCACCACTTATATTTTGTCCAATTATTGTAATTGGACATGTAGGCTTCCAAATCACAATGATTGAATAAACAATAATATGTATGCAACATCATAAAGTACCATCATCCTAGCATTCAATATCATACATGGACCCGTAGGCGACCAAAATATGCATGATATTAATGCATTAGTCCAATATTTATATCTTTTGGTATGGAGCACTTTAATGAACACCAAACCTTATATTATATAAATATTAGAGATACACATACATGTTCAAAATCCCCGTAATACATGAATAATTATATTATTGTCTATTCCCTAACTTGAAATTCACGAAAAATTAGACATAATGTGAAAATCAAATAGACAAAGAGTTTACATGAGATATTACACAATAATAGTAAATGGAAGACATAAATCATTTACTTTCGCTTCATCACTTATGTATGAGTAACAAATCAGAAATATTGACCCAAATCATTCATGGTTATACTAATGCACAATACGGTTATAATCACAATTATCATACTAGTGGAAAATGTAAATATGACTTTTTAACATTGATGTCAATTATTTAACATTTGCAAAAATTCCAATGTTTATTTGATTCAAATATCAGCATGTGTTGCACTTCAATTTAACCTTATATAAACATTAGGATAATCTGAAATGACTACAAGTATAATATCTTCACATGTAATCTTAGCCTGTATTTGGCATTTGATTAAACTGAATGAATACTTACTTATGAGTCTCAAAATTTGCAAGTCATGCATTTAAATATGCATACATGCAACGAAATTATAAATCTAGTATCCGTACATATGACTTGTAGCCTGTGTTTGGTATTTAATTTAACTTAATGGGAGTACTAACATTAGAATAAACAATAATTCTGATTTTCAACCACATGAATCGTTGGCCTATGTTTGGCACGAGACTCGTTAAAACACGAATATCATAATATTCAACAATATGAATCATTGGCCTCTGTTTGGCACGAGACTCATCAAAATATGAATATTAACAATAACGCAAGTCTAATATCCTACCATATGAGATATGTTGGCCTGTGTTTGGCACGAATATTCAACTAAAATAGGATCATTAGAGCAATGTTTTATCAGAGTTCTAGATAAAATATACATGAAATATGGGAAAACATAAACTTTTCCCTCAAAAAATGAGTTAGCATCATGGAACTGTAGAAAATTACTCCAGAAACTCAAATATTCGACGGAATTCAAAAATAATTTTTCTGGAAGTCATAAACATTATTTATGTAAAATCAATGCCCCAAAAATATTATACTCAAAACTTAATGTATAATTAATGGTCCAAATATAAATGCATACACAATAATCTAATATTTACAATTATAGATTAAGACACTTTCATGTCTTCCCCATCCAATATCATATAAATATTATTGTCGAAACATCAATTCATAATTACATTAGGACATTTGGGCTACCAATTATAGATTATGCACAATAACCTAATATATCGAAATGCTATTGTCAAACACATAATCATACATCTAATATTCAAAATTTTATATTGAACCCTTTCATCAATACCAAATAATACATAAGATGAATATTAGAACAACCATGAACATTAAAAACAACCCTTGTGGTGGAAAAATACATAATATTTGGGAAAATCGTAATTTTTGCCAAAAATAGAAAATTTTAGTTAGCACCACAGAGATGTAGATAATTACTCCAGGATCTCAAAACAATTTGCGGAATTCAAAAATCAATTTTCTGGAGTGAGATATTGACATCAACATTATTACCAAAAACGGCAAATACGCAATTTTAAGGGTCTTAACGATGTCAAAACGCAAAAGTAAGGTGGTGCCCATTGTAAACAATGGGTTTTGTTTATTTCGACGTTTCCAATTGATCACGTGAGTTTCGTAAAATTCCGAGTAAGTTTTGACCTTTTATTCTAACCATTGAGTATTGGCAACGGAAAAAAAAAACGTCATAGAAAATCTGAGACACATTTAAGAGCAGATTTAATGATAGAAATAAGACGTCGTAGAAGGTCTCAGGCACAAAAGCAATTTAATGACATAAATAAAAATGTTGCAGAAAGTCTCAGGCACATATATCATTATAGACGAACATCAATAAGGAAAATCGTGAGATCTTAAACTTTAGCTCTGATACCACATATAAAAACATTCTTAAGAACACCCTAATATTAATCATGAACACATTAATATGATTAAAGTTTAACGTACAATTGTTCTTAATAAAAGGATCTTAGATCTTCATGTTTTCACAAAATACGTCCAAACGATATAAAATAAGACTTACCTTGATCCAATGCATTGATCAATCTTGATTAATTCCTCCATCAATCACCCTTCTTGAAAAAATTACACTCAAAATAGAATCTCGGAATTTCTCTCCCACCTCAGAAATAATGTGTTATGAGATAACTGTAGATGGTGTAGAGGTCTCTATTTATAAGAGGAAGAGGGCCGGAATCCTAGTGGAGGTGGAACTCTTTCAAGTCTCCCACTAATGCCACTAACCATCATGTGACTAACGGATAAGGTTTACCCAAATCTTTTAATATCTTTATTTATCACATTCCTAATTAATTATCTGATATTTATCAAGACCACAATTATGGAAAATTCGAAATTTAATAAAATTGAAATTAAATAATTAATTTCGAAACTTGACATTAATTTCCAACATCAATTAGTAGTGGCTTTTGCCAATTCAAATGGCATTTCTACCAATTCTGAATTCGAAATTATGGGGTTAAATATTGGGATTCAAATTTGTTTAAAGTTCAAACTCAACTTTATTCAAATAGAATCAGATTCTTTGATGGTGATTAAAATTTTAAAGAAATGTTGGAAGCCTCTATGGAGATATAAAGGATATTTTGAAGAAATTCAGAATAACCTCAATCTTATCAAGTACTCAATCAATCACTCTTTCAGAAAATCTAATATTGTGGTTGACTGTTTGGCAAATGCGAGTTGAGAGATATCTTATATCCGGATGTTTGAATCTATGGAAGATCTACCAAAATTGGCTAGAGGAGCTTTAAAATTATATAGGATAGGTTGTAAGTATCTTATATTTTCTTCTTCATCTTCCTAAATTTCTTTGTAATGGGGTATAGTTCCAACTTTACTTCTTGCATTTCCTTTTGGTCATTGGCTCCCCTTTGGGTTAGTTTATTTTCTGAACTCGTATTTTCCACTTTGGAGAGGCTATTTCTCAAATTTGATTAATAAAATCTGTGGGAGTTTCGTCCCTCTTCCATAAAAAGAAATATTGTTCTTTTAAATTTTTGAATTGTTAATAATTTTATTTGCAATAACATTCAGAACAATGTCAAGGTATTCAGTTCCTAGTCTATATATTTAACAATAACTGACGTTCATAAGTCAAACATAGTCATTGATAAGAAAATATTATACGATCAGAATAATGATGAATTCTAAGAAAGATCCAATAATATTATAAGCAATCGGATTATCAGTATTAGAAAATCCTTTCGGTGTCACAAAAAAGTCACGAGAGACTTGTTAGAAAGTTGTTGGAATATGCGGCCATGTTTTTTTTCAATATATGAAGGCTGCTCCTAGCTTCCCTCTACTCCGAACAAGACATGCGAAACAAAAATTTATCCATGCGGTCCTTGACACCAATTTTTTATTGGTGAAAGGAATGGGACTCAAGACCTCGAAGGTACAAGCCCTTAGTCATAATTGACCAGCCAGCCACTTAGGTTATTTTCGGCCATCTTACTTATTAGATATGTTCAAAATTTATAATGGTGATATTTTAAGTAGATATTTCATGTTGGTGTTAAGATGTAGTGGGAAAATTGCTAATTTTGCCGAGAACTAAATAGAGAAGGCTACTTATAATACGCCAATTATTGTATGTTTGGAGTATTATTAATAGAATTCTTCGATTTAAATTAAGAGTAATGCTAGTCATACCAAATTTGTGTACCAAGTATATTAAAGTATTTACATACAATAGTACAATCATTTGATCCACTTGATAAATAGATGTAAATTAAACACCTATTACGCAATATTACATTAATGTATTTTTCTAAAATCAATAGTACATCAATGTATTTTTCTTAAATCAATGATACTAAAGTTTACGTTGATATATTGATTGTCCAGTAGCTCTAAATTGTATGTAATGTCCCTTGTGCATTCTGATGAAAAGCTTCTTTTGTATTCGTTACATAAGAAGCCTTTCCAATTAAAATCCTTGAATACCTAAAATCGTAGTGTGAACTTTCATAGCGGTAGGTACGGGTGTTAATCGAACTTTCAAGGTGAAGAAACAAAGCATGAAGGTAATCTCAATTTCACTTTCAAATGTTATATATATATATATATATATATATATATACATACATACATATATACATATATATATATATATATATATATATATATATATATATATATATATATATATATATATATATATATATATATATATATATATATATATACAGTACTACTCTTGTGCGGACCGGACACGTGTCACCTGGCGATGAACCCAGAAAAGAGAGAGTGTGTGCCTATAATTTAGCCAATATTTTCTACGCTCACCGTCAGGCTACACGTGTCCGGTCCGAACTTTTAAAATACAGACTAGTCCGCACAAATATATATATATATATATATATATATATATATATATATATATATATATATATATATATATATATATATATATAAATAATAAGGAGTAGAAGTTTTTTACTATTTAATAAGATGATAAGTTAATTAGAGGCTAGGAATGAATGAAGCAAAATTGAATCCAATGGCTCACATTTTGTCAGAGTATTTTCTATAGTGGGTATTTTTGTAAAAACTCTATTCTCCCTTCAATCACCTCATGATCAATCAACCTCCTACCATACTCATTCAACCTCTGACGAATATCTCAATCTGCTCCTACAATATCCCGTTCCTGAAGGTAAATCTCGATGATTTATCTTATCTCTACTCTCACAACACTCTTGCTCTCGCAACATTATGGAGGTAAATCTCAGTGATCTATCTTCTATCTAGTCTCTCCTCTATTCATTTTTTCAGGGTTAGTTTGGTTGGTATTTTTTGGTTGGTTTTGGATTTTTGTGTTTAAGAACCTTAATGATACATATATGTTTTATTTGTCCGGTTTTTTTGTAATGATACATATTTGTATTGTCCGATTTTTGTTTGGTTGGAGTTTTTTTTTTTTTTTTTGCAATGACATTTGTACGTGGTAGGAGAAAATGGCCTCATGTGTGTTTGTCTAAATGCTCCAATGAAAATCTATTTGTTTCTAAATTCTTCTCTTGATTTCTATTAGTATCACTCTTTAATAGGATATGTTAGATTTTTTTTCTTCTCTACTGGAGCTCTTAGTATACTTTATTAGTTGAAATGACCTCATTATTATTGTTGTGTATACTTTATTGGTTAAATGTATGTCGAATACATTTTTGACATAGTTCCACATGAGTTTTCACATATTATGAGTTTTCACATGTGTTTGTTCACCACGTGTTTGAAAAAATGCCTAAAACAGCCTTCTCATTCACAATTTTCTAAAACAAATATTTAGTATTCCTTCTCTCTTTCTCTCATATTGGTATGCGTAGTAAATCAAAAGCTCATATTGGTATTTTTCAATAGCTCATATTGATTTTCTTCAACAGTTCTCTTTCTCTCAGAGTACTACGAAGAAGGAAGGAACTTTTACGATCACATAATCTTCACGGTTCTTCATCTCCTTCTTCTAGAGTACGATTTTCCATTTTTGTTCATTTTGTACTGTTAAGGTTATCATTTTCTCATTAGAATCGATTGTGATAAAATGCAAAGGATAGATTGTTTGAAGTTGTAATGAATTTACACAATTTTCTCTCATATTTCTATGTGCTTTTTTATTTACACGATTTTCTCATTTGGCCAATTTCTTTTTATCATATTTATGGTATTTTTCATGTATTTAGGGTTTATTTCATTATCTCCTTCATCTTTTTTCAATTAATACATTGTATTCTTTAATATAGTCATTGCCTTTTTTTAAAATGCAACGTGACCATTCACTATGTGATTGCCAACCTTGCACCACTACGACATCAAAGTAACTTTGAAACATGGTTAACAGATTATTCTTTTGAGTTTTGCAAACATTGACATCTATAAGGTCCAACATAATGGATATTTTAATAGGGATAAGATTATTCTAAATATTATTTTATGTCGTGTCATATTGTGTCAAGTCGTATTTATTTTGATTGGATTCATTTTTTGTTAAAAAACATTTTATGTTGTGCTTCATTTACTTCGATCACGTTCGAGATATGTAAAAGCTTCACATTGTTTAATGGTTAGAAGTTGCCTCTATTTTTCTGTAATAGGCAAAACTAACTTTACATTTATTTTTGGCCCAGACCGCATTGTAGGAGTTGGTTAAATGGTCAGAAGTTGCCTCTATTTTTCGTTGATTATAACAACCCTGCTCGTATTATGTTCAATATTTTGTTCATGATTATGTTCATAACTTTCCTAAGCTTTTATCATATCATATTCAATATAATGTTCATATTATGTTCATAACATTTCAATAGTTGTTCCTATTTTATTCATGTTATAATAATGATGTATCTTGCCTTTGAACTATAAAGGAAGCATGGGTATAATATAACAATGACATATTATGTTTATGTTATAATAGTTATCAATCTCATGCAAGACATCACCATATCCTCCTCCAATGACCAAAAACTTCTTTGAGTTTTGAATTGAACAGGTTGGGAGATGAGTAATCATTTCTTGATATGCTCATTTATCCCTTTATGTGAACTGAATTACCCCATCCAATACAAGAACCTTCCCATACGTTGTAGACTGAAATACCATGACTTTATGGTAGGTAGACTTCCATTGAAATAGGATATTTTCCACCCTCAACAGGTGCACTTCTTCAGGACACATTAGACCATTTCTGACCTATCTTATCCTTCTCTTGGCCTCTTCACTGCAAATACACAAGTACTGAAACTGTGTAATATTAGATTAGTATATTAGATTAGTACTGAAACTAAAACTGTGTATTTTATTGCCATTTCATATAGTATTAGTTTTTGCATCTGTATATATTAGATTAGTATGGAAGTTTATACCGTTGTTTGTTTTATTTAACTTATTATGTATGTTATTTTAGTTTTTTTTAATTGTTGATGCAATTATTAAAGAGGTGTTCAGCATAAATATATCGTAAATTCTGGGTGAATCAACTTCATTCGAATATGGTTGTGAGGGACGAGTTCATTTCGATCAAGTTAAATATATTCTATAATATCTTGGAGACTTTTTCATGTGTTAGTGGCAATTTTCAAAGTAAAATTTATAGTACTCTTATTTTAGTACATATTCTTAATTCATTTCCACTAACTCTTGATTGAATAATTGTAATGGTTATTTTATTCTTGAAATCTTATTGAAGTTTGTATGTTTGCTTTGTCGAATACCAATAGATTTATGTTATCAAGATTTTGATGCTTACTTCTGAACATCACATATTCAAGTGAAGTGATTCTTTATCCATTATCAAGTGAAGTGATTCTTTATTAATTAATTAAATTTTGTATACTTACTGTGTTTATCAATTGAATTTTGTATGCTTATCAATTAAAGTGATTCTTTATCAATTGAATTTGGTCAAGTGTTTCTTTATCAAGTGAAGTGATTCTTTATCAATCGAATTTTGTGTGCTTACTATGTTTGTATGTTTTGGGGTTCAAATGGGGATGAGATTAATGGGATTATGATGAAAAATATGGGTTTCGCATCTTGGGGACTATGTCATGCCACATCATCTAAACACACTTCTATAGAACCCCTATTTTTATGTTCATGCATTCATTTTCATATGGTGTATAATTTGCTCTTTTTTTCTTAAAAAATACTTTGTAAAAAATATTATTTCATATAGTATCATAGTGTATCGTGTCTATTTTGGTACGATTCATTTTTAGTTAAAAAAATTATATTGTTTCCCTTTTACTTGGTCACCACCTCTATGACTAAACATAACGATTCAATAGTAGGTATAGCATAACGATTCGATTGAATTATTTGATTGAACTGTTAAAATAATGATTCGATTGGACTGCTATTGAATCGTTATGTTTTATGTTATATAGTAGTTTAATAGAAGGTAACATATTCTTCAATGAAAATTTCGTTCAATAGTAGTTCAATAGAAGGTATAGTAGGTTAGAAAACATATTGTAGTTTTCTTCTAATAAATGGACTACTATTGAATGAACTGCTAACAAATGGACTGCTTTATTAATTCTAGCAGGTATAGCACTTCAGTTCATATGGCAGGTATAGTATGTATATCAGATATAACATGTATAGTAAGCGTTTGGCTTGTTAGGAGATCAGAGACTATAGTTGTTCATTTGTTAAGCGTGCGGCTGGTTCAGTTCTTCTTTGTTAAGTATTCTTCTTCATTTGTTTAACTTATCGAAACCACTGACAATCAAAGTAGTGTTAATGATTATTTGCACTATAGTTATGTCCCATAAATCCTTATCGAAACTTATCAAAACCATTGCTAATGTCCCATGGTTATGTCTCACTATGGTAGTATGGCAGTACTTCACACATAACTCCACACATGGTTATGTCCCACTATGGAAGTACTTCTAATAATCCTTATGGTTATGTCCCACTATGGGAGTATGCTCCCAAGGGATTAGGCAATTAATCTGAATTGCACAATATTTCGCCTTCATGCAAGTGTCATATTACACATGTTTGGATTATATTACTTTTATGAACATAATGCATGTTTAGATTGCACATGTTTAGATTAGTAAATAGTTTAATTTCTATGAATAACTTATCCATCTTTTCATTTTTTTAGTTGATAGTTAACTTCTTTCTCTACATGGAGGACATTACTGTATTCAGCCTAGTATGTTACTTATAGTTCTTATGTCTTTGGCCTTGAGTTATGTCATTTTTAACCTACTAACTCCGTTCTTTACTTTTTTTCTTAAAGGTTGATGAAGAGGCACAAAATGATGTAAAAGCTGCCCCATCTCCTCTATTCTTCTGTTTTGCAACTACATTTTTTGTTTTTGACTTTAAACATTGCCTTTTCTCTCAGATTCAAAGGTTGCGCATAAATAATATTGGTGTCGTTATCCATGATGAATCTCGCCTCAATGCTATTCGTTTCATGGTAACTTAATGCAATTATTTAGTGTCTTCATACTTATTAACAATTTCCTTCGTTGTTAGTTTATTTTCTTTTTTTCCTTTTTTCCTATTTCCACGGGAATGGAAAAGAAAATGTTCCACCTAATGTGGATAAAAGGAAAGGGAAGGAAAAGGAATCTTCACAAGTGATATGTTTAACATTTCAATGGTTAGGACTTTATTTGTTCTCATTATTTTCTTATCATGTTCTTAATTTTTACTTAATCCATTCACTTTAATCAACCCTTTTTCTTTTAATTTTGGCTATCAACTTTACCTTCGTATTATTTAAATTCAAAGGCCGTGCAAAAATATCGGCAATATTATTATACGTGATGACATTCAACTTAATGCTATTTGTGTTCTGGTAACTGATCATCTATATATGTTTTTCCCTTCACAATTCTAATAATCAAGTTCTTATTCACATTTCATTAATGCTGTCGAAGTTATTTCATTTACATAGACGCATACTCAGCATAACAATGGAAATGATAAAGGCAATGGGAAAGATAAAGAAAATGTGGTGCCTATTAGGGTAAATATTTCTCAGCAACATTCCACAATTTTCTTTTTCCAGTTAAAATATATCATACCTTATAGTTCTTTCATCTGTTGTTATATGCTATAATTATTTCTATAGGCATCTTAGATGGGTAAGGGTAATGTCTCTTCTGGAGCGATATGTTTCTAGCATTACCTTATTTGTTTTTATAATGCTCCCTCTACTTATAGGGTCATATTTTGCATTTACCACGTAGGGTGGATGTAAAATTTAAGTACCCCATTCTAAAAAATGTATATCTTTAATTAACCATCATGATATACACCGTACGATTTAAAATATTTACATTATTTTAAATACCAAACTATTACCACTTTCCATTACTAATATTACTATTTAAGTCTATTATTCGAAACCCCTTCATTATTGTCACGTTATGTGCTGATTATATTTTTTCTTATTTAGGAACCCTATGTACCCTTAATCTCAAAGCGTGCCTTAATGCAACGAATGCGACAGGAAAAAGAACGGAAAAGATTTATTCCTTTTCCAACTACAAATGAAGTTTGCTTTCCATCAAAATATATACCTGATAACGTAATCTCAAGTCATGTTCTGTCTCAACGACAACGCCCAGAACATGAAAGACTTTCTCACTTTCAATCTTCGTGTGATGTTATGCCTCCAGAACCTACATTTGTCAATCTGTATCCCTCCAGAGCAAGGTGACGCACAACTTGATGTTACCCGCCTTAATAAGGGGAAACATTTGGATTAGATGGAGATAACTTCATCCGTTTTTGAAAATAAAGGAACTACTTATTTCTTGAATGGGGGTGCCGGCACTGGAAAAAATTTTGTGAACAATACAATTGCAACCTTTTGTTGTAGTTTGGGTCATACGATTATTACTGTCGCATCATCAGGGATTGCTTTTTTATTGTTGTTTGGTGGTCAAACTTCACATTCAAACTTTTGCTTTCCATTAGATATTCTTCAAAACTCCAATTGTGGATTTACAAACTAGTCAATCCATGCTGAGCTATTTAAATTGGCCAAACCTATCATATGGGATGAAGTCCCAATGTAACATAGGCATTGTGTTGAGGAAATTAATCAGACTCTTTATGATATCTTTAATGTGAAAAAGCCTTTCGAGGGAATAACTGTTGTATTATGTGGATATTTCAGACAAATCTTACGTGTCATCCCGAGTGGAGTATGTGAGGAAATTGTAGCTGCGTCACTGAGGTGATATGCGTGATTGGGCATAAATATTGTATATTTATTCCCCAACTTTCGGTACATTTGTGAACCCGAGTGATGCAACCGATATGGATTTAATGCACATTTATGCTACTAACCTTCGTTGGCAAGTATTTTGTGTTTCGTGTTTCTCCTATTTGTTTTACATGTTAATTATGCAAGTGGTACAAAAGAGAAAGCGAAACTATGAAAGAAAGGCTAGGAAGGCAAGTTCAAGGGAATTTTTCTAATTCTGCAGCCAGATCCTGGAGGAGGAGTCAACTGGAAAGTTGAAAAGATTGGAACAATGAGAACACTGAAAGAAACAGCACCCAAATCCGAGTTACGGTTGATGAGTTATGACCGATTGAAGTTGAAGAAAAATCCAAGGAAGAAAGGAAGGAAACAAGAAAAAATTCTAAGTGTTAGAATGAAAGAAAAGGCACCTAAACTAGCGAAATTTCCCAAACCCAATGCGAACCGATTTGGGGGGCTAACCGGTTCAAGGAACATGCGAACCGGTTCGGGGGTCTTGAAGCGCGATTTTTTGCCTATATTCTGATTGGTCCAAAGAATCCCATGAGGTTAAAACTCCTTCTGAAACAAATTTGGACGTACTTAGTGACCTAGGAACAACAGTTTTGAATAGTTTTTTTTAGTTTTGGTAGAGATAAAAGGAGAAGAACATCTAGGAACATAAGTTGAATTAATTGATGTGAGATTGATAAAATTCCAGGTTTGTTTTCAAGTTGTAATCCAAGTTTCATTCTTATGATTATTGTTCTTGCATGATAATTATTCTTGCATGATTTGAATCAATTTCTATGTTCATAATATTTAGTTACATATTTCAATCTGTTTCATCATGAGTTCTTTCGCATGCAACGTTACTATTTCATGCATCCTTCAATTTAATATGTCCGGCTAGGTTTAAAAGGCCGGGATACATGAACCCAGCCTAATGTGTTAGTTACGTGTGTATAACTTTAATCCTCTGAATTTAGTGATTGATTACGACCGTATTGCGTAGGAACATAACAATTGTAGATCTTTATATCTCATTTGCCTCTGGGTAACCGGGATGATTTAGAATGCAATTCGAGTGTCACTATCACGATACTAATTTACTCGTCCTCAGATTAAGTATGGCATGGGCTTGGACCTCATATACGTAATGCTTGGGAGTACTAAATTTCGGGTCAAATTAATCAGTTAAATTTATGATTAGTATTATAACTGCAATACACTAGGGTTAGGGGATTGTATTCCCGTCCTGTTTTTCTCATCACTTAGTTCAACAACTTTTAAATCATCTTTCAATCATATTTTAAGTAATTTAGTGTAATTGCACCTTCTCATAATTTCATAATTGCATTTAGTTTAATCATTCCCAAAACCAAATCATTTTCTCTTTTTCTTTTTAGAGTCAAAGTTAGAATTCCTCCGTCCTTTCCTGTCGTTACAACTTCGTTGTCCTTTTTCCCTGAGGATCGATACCCGACTTGTCGGATTATTACTTGAGCGACAGGCTTGCACTTGAGCCTAGAGAGTACGCACTCCTGAGACACATTCTGAGTCGCGTCAAGTTTTTGGTGCCGTTGTCGGGGAACTAGGTAGACTTAGGATTAGATCGAGTCAATCCAAAGCTTTGACCAAAAAGTTTCTAAAAAAATCAAAAACATAAAAAAAATTCAAAAAGCACAAAAAGATTCACAATCATCTCTCACAAGCTATTAACGCAAAAAGATTCACATTTCCTTGTCTATCCAACGTCGTCACAATTATATTGTCCTATTTTCCTGAGGATCGATACCTGACTTATCGAATTATTACTTAAGCGACATGCTTGCACTTGAGCCTAGAGAGTACGCACTTCTGAGACACATTCTGAGTTGCTTCAAGTTTTTGGCGCCGTTGTCGGGGAATTAGGTAGACTTAGGATTATATCGAGTTAATCTAAAACTTTGACCAAAAATTTCCAAATATCCAGAGACATATAAAAATTTCAAAAAGCCTAAAAAGATCCATCATCATCTCTCATAAGCTAATTAATGCAAAATTCTGAACTCACTCCCACACCCTATAATACTCCAGCCAGCATTCACGAAAATCCAATCGTTGAGTACAACCCCGATAACCCTCACACTCCTAATGCCCACAGTTCTGGATCCCCCCCCCCCCACACACACACACCGTCACACTCAATCTCCAATAACACTCCATTTTCCTTCTTAGGACACACCTCCGAGCACACTTCGAGCACACCAAGTGAGAGAGAGATGTCACAGCACAGTAATGCACCTGCCGGTGAGGAAGAGGCCTCGTACCGCCCGTTGAGAGAATTCTTATATTCCGAGCGTACTGTCACTCCGGGATGCATTATACTACCGTATAATGCAGGGCAATTCCGTTTCAAAAATAGGATGATCCAGATGTTACCTCATTACCATGGTATGGATTCTGAAAAACCATATCTTCACATTAGGGAATTTGAGGATGTGTGTGATACGCTTAATGATCAAACTTGTACACAAGAGGTGATCCGCCTCAAACTCTTCCCCTTCTCGCTCAAAGATAAAGCTAATACCTGGCTATGGTCTTTAGCTCCAAGCTCGATTCCATCTTGGAACGAGTTGCAATCGAGAGTTCTCAAGAAGTTCTTTCCAACACATCGAACAATCTCCATAAAGGCTCAAATTCAAGCGTTCAGACAATCTGAAAATGAGCCATTTCATCGATGTTATGAGCATTTCAATGAGTTAGTTACTTCATGCCCCCATCATGGATTTGATTCAGCGCAAATCATCTCTTTTCTCTATAATGGGCTGAATCTTAACTCCAAGAAACTTGTTGAAATCATGGGAAGTGGTCCCTTTGTCGACTTAGACGCCCACGATGCCGAGCTTCATCTGAGGTATGTCGTCGAGACTACCCAATCCTGGGATATATCTGACCCTAATGCTCAAAATCAAAATCGTCAAGTGACCACCACTCCATCGGCGTTCGGCCTATTTCATGTAGAAAAGAGTTCTATAGCGGACAGTCGAATCGATATACTTGAGAAGGAAGTGCGAGACCTACGTGGGATATGTGGAAGAGGACCAACTGGATCCATACCAAACCCCATTGAAAAGGTGTGTGCAATTTATGAGGCGGGACATTCAACTGAGGAATGCCCGACTATACCTGCCTACAAAGTGGAGCTTCAGGAGCAGGTTAGTGGTATAGGAGGTTTTAAGGGTAATTTTGGTGCACCGCACGGGAACTCGTACAACCCTTCATGGAAAAACCATCCTGGTTTAAGCTATGGGCAACAACATGCTGCGATGAACCCTACTTCTCATGTTGCCCCTCCTCCACCACAACACTTTCAACAAGCTCCACACATGCAAGGACATGTGCAAGCACCACCACCTCAAGGATCATACATCCCTCCACCGCGGAGAAGTCTCGAGATACTATCAACCACTTTATCAATACCCAGACGACAACTAATGCTAGGCATGAGCGCATGATGAATGACATGAATGCGAACATTTCACAGTTGCAATCATCGTAGAGTATCCAAGAGAAGGGCAGTTTCCTGCCCCGGGCCAAAGACCTCTCCAAGGTCAAACTAGTGTTAGCTAGACACCCCATGACCATCCTGAGAAATGTAGCGCAATTACCACCCTACGTAGTGGGAGAGTAGTTGACTTATCACCTCCTCCACAAGACGTACCTAAAGACAAGGAGATTTCTCCCGGCACGAAAGAGGCTGAAGATGTCCCCTTGAATGAGAGTGATAAAAACGACACTAGTGAGACTGAGGTAGTAGTGAAACCACCCACCGTGGCACCATTTCCTCAAAGGTTGATTCCT
This sequence comes from Sambucus nigra, assembly GCA_949130495.1. Classification (NCBI taxonomy): domain Eukaryota; kingdom Viridiplantae; phylum Streptophyta; class Magnoliopsida; order Dipsacales; family Adoxaceae; genus Sambucus; species Sambucus nigra. The sequence continues at coordinate 307,480,123 of OX422208.1, read as the reverse complement.
TCACATAAAGGAAACCCGCGTGATGATGTGCTAGACGTATTGAACAAGTAAGGCTAAATTTACCGTTCCTCGATGCCATTAAGCAAATTCCAGCTTATGCAAAGGTCATCAAAGACTTGTTGACGGTAAAGAGAAAGATGAAGGTAAAGAAGAATGTCTTTCTAGTACAGAATGTGAGCTCCATTTTACTTAACAATCTCCTGCCAAAATTCAAAGATCCCGGTGCACCCACCATTTCCTGCATCATTGGAGAAAATAAAATTGAAAAGGCCTTACTAGATTTGGGAGCAAGTGTAAATATCCTCCCTTACTCCATTTATAGGCAACTTGACTTGGGAGACCTCAAGCCCACAAAGGTCACTCTCCAATTAGCGGATCGAACTGTGAATATTCCATGAGGAATAATTGAGGACGTGATCGTCCAAGTTGACACCTTCTACTTCCCGGTAGATTTTGTCATTTGGGACACGGAGCCCTCCTTTACCTCAAGCAACCATGTTCCTATCATCCTTGGGCGCCCGTTCTTAGCTACGGCTAACGCAATCATCAATACTCAGAATGGGCGAATGCAACTCACTTTTGGGAACATGACTTTAGAGACCAACATCTTCCATATCACCCAGTAGACAGGGGAAGAAGATGATCTTCACGTGGTAAGCTTCATAGATGAGATTGTGGAGGAATACTTTGAGGAAAATTATTATGGAGACGCCTTAGGATCCTTTTTAGTGTCGAATCACGAGAATAAAGGGTCCCACAAGAGAGAGACGTTAGGGGTGTGCCCTATTTCATCAAGTAATAGTGGTAGTTGTGACAATGAGAGAAAAGTGGGGGAGAGGTGTGTAGTTACCACGATTGAGAGAAAGAGAGAGGGTTTAGAAGAGAGAAAAATGGTGGAGTTAGAGATCGAGAAAGTAAGAGAGGACGTAGGCACTAATTGAGAGAGATAGCTAGGGGACATGAGTATGGAAGATTTTGAAAAAGAGTTTGGGCAGGTGGATGAAAGCCTTACTGTTGAAGTCCAATCCCTATTGGACTCTTGTAGTCACTTAGACGAAAGTGAATTGATAGAAAAAATTGATGAATTCCTTCGTTGTGACAATCCACCCACACCACTTGAGGCCCCAGAACCGATTGACGAGAAAAGTTGTGTTTCATCCGACTTAGAAAACCTAAGTGTTCCCTCCGAGTCAGCGCACGCCGGCCACGCTTTGAGTTAATATCAGGAGGATCCCTTTTCGATTAGTCACGATGAGCCTCCCGGCCTTTCCTTTATTTATGGTCAAGGGCCCAACTTATTCCGATTGTTGGAATATGACAGGAAGACGTGAGTGACAAGGAGAGCATCGAACCCCATGAGTGGGGTCGAGTGACTTTGTGGAGAGATGAGAGGTCATCGCACCCCCGACGCATATGGGGTGATTATTGTTGTATTTTTTAGTCATGCATGAGTATCATAGAGTGTCTTGTTGCATTTTAATAATTTGTTTGTTTTATTTTCTCGCACTTTTAATTCGCTTTGAGTTAGATTTTCGTCCTTTTTGCATGAGGACAATGCAAAAGTCTAAGTTAGGGGGGGGGGGGGTCACAAGTGCGTATTTCTAAAACTTCACAAATTTTCAAAAATGCCCAGAAATTTCCAAAAAAATATCATAAAATTTTGAAAAATCCAAAAATATTTTTGTTCAAAATAAATAAAAGTTGGAATTCAAATTTTTCAAAAATATCATTAAAAGTCGGATTGAAGTCTCAAGTTGTAAACATTCAACATACGCAAAGACGAAATTGACCAACGATGGAAATTGAGCGAAAATTGACGACTAAACGAATAAGTGTGGAGATTAACAAAACCGATGAGATTCGAGACTATCTCTGTTTGCGAGTTTTTAAATCAATCCGAGTTAATTGTTAACTCAAAGTTCTTTTCAACATGTTAAAAAAGTCTTCAAGGATCTCAATCTTTTCATTTTGATCGGTTATGAAATACGCATGTGATATTTCTTTGAAAAATGTGCCAAAATTTATCTCTAAACTTAATTCATCTCGAAATGCATACGGTAACGCAATTGGTATTTTGGACAATGAAGTAGGCCCTCGTTTGTCACCCAAAAATATTGGCCAAAAAAAGTAGCAAAAAATCAGCTCTTTTGTAACCCAATTTGAGCCAAACAAATTGTCCCTTTCGTTTGATAACCCGAAAAACCCAAATAGCCCGGAATTGTGAAAAATGGAAAAAATCAGAATTTAAGTTCGAAAAGTGCAACAAAAAGGGGCAAAAAAAAAAAATAGATATGCTCAACAAAAATAGCAAGAAAAGAAAAGAAGTGAAAAACAAAAAAAATACAAAAAGAAGAAAAAATGAGCAATAGCCCGGGAAAAGCACAAATGGACATCACTAATAATTTTTCCAATTCCAACCTCCCTACAATTATCATTTTACCCAATATACCTTAAAACTCGAAAAAGTCCTAACCGAGTCTAAATTGCGAAACTGGTTACCGCGTGGAGAGCTAATACACCAAAATATAATAAAAAGTGATTAAATGCTCGAAAAAGAGGCAATGTTCCCGTTTTTGAAACCGTAATTCGTTGATGAGATCCTATTACCATAAAATTTTCGTCTTTCTACTTGTATGCGTGATTTTGTGTCCATTATATTTACTCTTTATATCACGCATACCGAGAGAATAGACACAATCCGAGTGATTCGTTTGAGAGAGCATTCCATGAGAATTTGAAATCAAAACGAATTTTCGGGTAAGTAACGTAATGATCAATCGGTGAAAATCCGCAGTTATACTTCCGGCTTCGCACACATGCACTATGATTTGAGACTTGTAAATATGACTTGATGATGACTATTTTCTGGGAAAGTTTGAATTATATAATTTTTAAGTATTTTGAAATTTTCCTTGAGTCGAATTTTGTGGGTACATTCCCTACAAACCCTCTCGAGACACCACTCGTCCTACTAGGGTAACCTAGGGGTTTAAAGGCTTGTTGCATGCTCTAAATGAAATCGCTTTCCCACGAAAAAGTTATTCTATCCCCAAAATTTGTTTAGAGGAGTCTTGACTATATTCTTTCTCTTTTACACTGCTCGGGACGCGCAAAGTTCTAACTTAAGGGGGTTTGATTGGGCATAAATATTATATATTTATTCCCCTAATTTCGGTATATTTATGAACCCGAGTGATGCAACCGATATGTATTTAACGCATATTTATGCTACTAACCTTCTTTGGCAAGTATTTCGTGTTTCGCATTTCTCCTATTTGTTTTACAGGTTAATTATGCAAGCGGTGCAAAAGAGAAAGCGAAACGATGAAAGAAAGGCAAGTTCAAGGGCATTTTGGTAATTCTGCAGCCAGATCCCGGAGGAGGAGTCAACTGGAAAGTGTTAGAATGAAAGAAAAGACACCCAAACCAGCGAAATTTACCAAACCCAATGCGAACCGGTTTGGGGGGCGAACAAGTTCGGGGAACATGCGAAGCGGTTCGGGGATCCTGAAGCGCGATTTTTTGCCTCTATTCTTATTGGTCCAAAGAATCCCATGAGGTTAAAACTCCTTCTAAAACAGATTTGGACGTACTTAGTGACCTAGGAACAGCAGTTCTGAATAGTTTTTTTTTTAGTTTTGGTAGAGAGAAAAGGAGAAGAACATTTAGGAACATAAGTTGAATTAATTGCTGCAAGACAGATAATAATTTTGGGTTTGTTTTCAAGTTGTAATCCAAGTTTCATTCTTATGATTATTGTTCTTGCATGGTATTTTTTCTTGCGTGATTTGAATCAATTTCTATGTTCATAACACTTAGTTACATATTTCAATCTATTTTCATCATGAGTTCTTTCGCATGCAACGTAACTATTTCATGCATCCTTCAAATTAATATGTCCGACTAGGTTTAAAAGGCCACATGAACCCAGCCTGATGTGTTAGTTGCGTGTGTATAACATTAATCCTCTGAATTTAGTGATTGATTACGACCGTATTACGTAGGAACATAAAAATTGTAGATCTTTATATCTCATTTGCCTCTGGGTAACCGGGATGATTTAGAATGCAATTCGAGTGTCACTATCACGATACTAATTTACTCGTCCTCAGATTAAGTATGGCACGGGCTTGGACCTCATATACGTAATGCTTGGGAGTACTAAATTTCGGGTCAAATTAATCAGTTAAATTTATGATTAGTATTATAACTGCAATACACTAGGGTTGGGGGATTGTATTCCCGTCCTATTTTTCTCATCACTTAGTTCAAAATTTTCAAATCATCTTTTAATCATATTTTAAGTAATTTGGTGTAATTGCATCTTCTCATAATTTCATAATTGCATTTAGTTTAATCATTCCCAAAACCAAATCATTTCTCTTTTTCTTTTTAGAGTCAAAGTTAGGATTCCTCCGTCCTTTCCCGTTGTTACAACTTCGTTGTCCTTTTTCTCTGAGGATCGATACCCGACTTGTCGAATTATTACTTGAGCGGCAGGCTTGCACTTGATCCTAGAGAGTACGCACTCTTGAGACACATTCTGAGTCGCGTCAATGCGCTTTGAAAACACATCCATATTTTGACCTTACATCTAAACATCCGATGCAATCATTTGGAGGCTGAAACTATGAAGTTTTCAACATTCTTGAATCATGCATCACCTTTTATATTTTAAATATGTTCAATATTCTTGATTATACCTACTATGTTAGTTTAACTTTTCCCTCATTTCATTAGATTGGGTCCAACCCACTTGAAAATGTAACGTTACCTTCGACCATACAGAAGTGTAATGATGTTATAAATATAATTACCAAAGTGTATCCATTGTTGAATGTGGATGGTACTGTTACTCCAAGCTTCCTCACTGAACGTACAATTCTTTCTATGTTAAATGATGATGTGAGTGCTATAAATCAGTTAGCCTTAAATATTTTCCCAGGTGATACAAAAACATATTTTGGTGCCGACAAATTATGTGATGATGAATTGGGTAGAGACGTACATAATCAATACTCGAATGAGTTTTTGAACTCTCTTGATCCTTATGGTTTACCCTTATTTAAGTTAGACCTGAAAGTAGGGTGTCCAATTAAGTTGTTGAGAAATATTGTGCCAAAAGGCGGTCTTTGCAACGGCACATGTTTGGTCATTACGAAGCTTGGAGAGCATGTCTTTGAGGCCCATATTCTAACTGGGGATAAGTGTGGAAATTTAGTCTTTATTCCAAGAGTATATTTAACTCCTTCGTTTGCGGAAATGCCTGTCAAAATTACAAGATGTCAATTTCCAATTCGACTCGCATATGCCATGATAATTAACAAATCGCAAGGTCAATCTATAAAGTTTGTGGAAATTGACTTGCGCACACCGATTTCAGTCATGGGCAGTTATATGTGGCGTTATCTCGATGCACAAGTGTTAATCAGATCAACATCCTCCTTCCCGATGATGGTTTGCTTTTCCCGACAAACATTGTGTACCTAGAAGTACGCTTATAACTGCCAATTAGATAGATGTCGTTAATTTTTTATGCACAATATCTTTATACATGTTAAGATTCTATATCAACTTCTGGTTGGGTAGTTCGGTGGGTGGTAGGAAGGGTGTAAGGGTGGAGAAGGGTTTTTCGACGGGGAGAGAGGGGTAAGTTGGCCGAATGAGGGAGCAACACTGGGTTCAATATTGGTTTTAGCTAGTGTAAGGGAGGTAGTAGTGGATTTAGGTGGTGGAAGTGATAGGTTTTAAGGTTAGTTTAATAAGTGTTTATGGAGGAAAGAGGGAGATGGAGTGGATTTTTGGGGTGAACATGATAGGTGACGAGAGAGAATAAAAATCTTATTTGGTTAATGAGGTATGGGAGGTTACTGGGAGTGCATGTGGTGTATGGGAGTAGGGTATGAGTGAGGGAGTTGTTTGAGTGTGTGAGGGCATGAATATAATGTGTGTGTGTGTGTGTGTAAGTACTTTATTACGAAAATAGAAAATGTATAAATTTATTTACAACACATACAAAATTATAAAATATGTAAAAAAAAATAAAACACACACATATAAAAAAATAAAAAGACTCAACTAGACAACTTGAAATACACGATAAATAACTGAAACATAAAAAAAAAATATAAAGAAAAGTATATTAATACGCACACACAGATATAAATATATATATATATTAAAAATAATGATGATAATACTACACACACATTGAGGAATATATGGGACGGTGATCGGGAAGGTCTAGGCTTGCTTTTGGGCTCGTATATGGGATATGGTTTAGGCTTATAGACTGCATCAGTGTCACATTTTCCTTAATTTAAAGAATTTGATTCCCCAAATGAACATTGACCTGCAAGATAAACATATATGCCAATAAGTCCAATTTTACTGAGAATTGGCAACTAAAAATCGTCTATTTGGGATATTATTTTAATACTTTTGGGTGCTTATCAGATTAAATGAACTAACAAGTTCCGATTTGTCACTCTACCAAAGACTAAGACAATATATAATCAAAGATATAATGGATAAGCTAAGACCTGCGAGGAGTTATTTGTGTATCTTTTTCAAGATGAAACGGTGTATTATGGTGAATGTGTAAGGGACGATTTCCTTAACTTATAAAAGCTCTGATACCACTTGTAAAAACCAAAATTTTCCTTAAATTATAAATTATCAGATACCACTTTGTAGCTTCGAAAAATACCAAATTTTAAGTTCTAAAAGGATGGTTAACGAAATATTCTAAATTTTAATTTCTTCACATTAATTTTCTCCTCTTACACAAGACTTAAATTCAAGTTCTAAATTATACAAATCAAACCAAACATGAATTTTGCCAAATTAATTAATTTCGACTTGAATTGAAGTAAACTAAATTACACAATTTAATTAAGCACCAATTACAAAAAAAATTATTAAACCAATTTTATCTTGTTAAACCTAAGCATGTATCTAGGTGATAATTTGCATGATAAATAAACGCAACCACAAAGCCGTGATGTACAAGGAAAATCCACAATGGAAAAAACGTTGGACGACCCAACCACAAGTCCACGAAGTATATAATTATAAAAAGACATGACAGAATACTTACACAATGACTCGACAACCTGCATTCCTTGACGTTCTTCGTTCCTTTAACCTCTGCCTAGTGACAACATAGAAGTCCACCTATGTCTCGGAATCCACTGATAGGGCACTACTACCTTCAAACACACAGAGTCCACCATATGTACACCATGAACACGAAATCCACCTCAATAAATAATCATAATAGTGTAGAGAATAAAACCCGGTGCCAAAACTGATCTCAATAATATATCATGTGGATACTTGGATTATAAAACAAATTGGGTGTAAACTTGGTTTTTGTTTTGAAAGATAAATCATTAAAGATTAACAAAAACTCAAGGGACATTTTGGAAGAGTGTTTTCTCTCATAGTTTGGAAAAATTCGGTGGAAAACGTTAACTCCCTCACTACATAAATGTTGGGAAAAAGTAGTGGGAGTAATGGGGAAAACTGCCAAAAACTGTCCATTTTCGGAGAAAAATTATAATCTCGTTCGAACGAACAACCAGAGTCGCTCAAATGACATATTGAATGACATATCAGCGAACCCAAAACCATATCGTTTGAAAGGTCATTCAAACGACATTTGAATCTCGTTCGAACGAGAATTCAGACCCTTGGGAAGCTAGATAATTTCGATACAAATGCGTGGCCGACAATTTTGTATTTTTCTTAGTTTTTTCAATTAGTCAAGATTTTTCAACGAAAACGTGTCTGAGAACAAAATCTTTACATAGTATGAATTAAGAAGAATAAACAAAAATTCCAACACCCAATAATAAATTTCCAAATCTCAACATAATATAAGCATTCATACCTGGGAGGTCCTTAGACTGTTGATGACGAACACAAGGCACGAAACACAACATATTATGTGATCTTCTTTGACTTGGATGCTATGTATGAACGTTAATGTCATAGGCTTGAAAGTTCATACATAACTTATATCTTATGACTCAAGGAGTTTTGTCTAGAATTAAGCCAACAATTGCAAATTGACTCAATTGAAAATTTATCCTTACAAATCCTCCCCTTTGGATATTTCGGGATAAAATAAAAATTATAAACCTAGGGGTCATTAGGCTTATTCAAAATACATAATCCCAACCCAAATTAAAAAATACAAACGCTAAACCGACACATATGTTGAGAAGCTTTTCATTAAAAACTTTGTCGCATGGATGAAAGCCTGCACACTTAAACACACCACCAAACGCATAGGGAATATAACAATATAAATTATGCTTAAACCAATTTTATCTTTTTGAACCTAAGATTTCATCTAGGTGATAATTTGCAAGATAAATAAACACAACCACGAAGTCGCGATGTACGAGGAAACCCCATAAAGGGGAAAACCCCGGACAAACCAACCACAAGTTCACTAAGTATAGAATTACAAAAGGACATGACAGAACACTTACACAATGATTTGACGCCCTCGCAAGCCTTGACATTGTTCATTCCTTTGACCTCTACTTAGTGATAATGCATGATTCCACCTACGTCTTAGACTCCACTGATGGGGCATTGCTACCGTCAAACATATGGAGTCCACTGTATGTACACCACGAACACATAATCCACTTCAAGAAACAATCTCAATAGTGTAGAGAATAAAACCCAGTGCCAAAACAGATCTCAAACATATATCATGTAGAAAATTGAATTATAAAATAAATTGGGTGTAAATTTAATTTTGTTTTGATAGATAAATCATTAAAGATTAATAAAAACAAAAGGGACTTTTTGGAAGAGTGTTTGGTCTCAATGTTTGGAAAAAGTCAGTGGAAAAAGTTAACTCTCGTACTACATAAATGTTGGGAAAAAGTAGTGGGAGTAATGGGGAACAACTGCCAAAAAATTACCCATTTTCAGAGAAAAACTATAATCTCGTTCTAACGAAAAACCAGAGTAGTTCGAACGACATATCAAACGAGAAATTAGCAAAACCAAAATCATCTCATTTGAAAGGTCGTTCAAACGACATTTGAATCTCGTTCAAGTGAGAATCCTGACCCTTAGGAATCTGGATAATTTTGATATGAACGTGTGGTCGCCAGTTTCATATTTTTTTGATATTTTTGAATTAGTTATGAATTTTCTATGAAAAGATGGCCGAGAATAAAATCTTTACATAGTATGAATTCAAAAAATTGGCAAAATTCGAAACCCAGTAATAAATTTCAAAGTCTCGACATAATATAAGCATTCATACCTGAGAGATTCTTGGACTCTTGATGATGAACACAAGGCATGAAATGTGGCATATAACGTGATATTCTTTGACTTGATCGCTACTTCTTCAACATTAATGTCATAGGCTTGAATCGTCATAAATAATTTTTATCCTATAACTTAATGAGTTTTCTCTGGAATTAATCAAACACTTAAAAAAATGACTCAATTAGAAATTTGTCCGTACAAATCTCCCCCTTTAGCTATTCTGGGACAAAACCAACATTAAAAACCTATGGGCCATCAAGCTTATCTAAAGGACACTATCCCAGCCCAAAATAAAAAAATATACAAAAGATTGTCCAACACATATGTTGAGAAGCTTTGCATTAACAATCTTGTCGCATGGATGAAAACCTGGACACTTAATCATACAATCAAATGCATAGGGAATATAACAATATAAATTACGTGATTAAAGTCTCCCTCTTTGTCAAACACCATTTACATAAGAAAGACGTCTCCTCCTAAGTTAGATATCCCAAAATTAAAGGAGTTAGATATTATTTATCCCCCTTTTTGTTCAGGAATAGATAAATATTAAGGTGCATAAAATAACCCATTTCTCCCCGGTTAATTCAATTCTCCCACTAAAGGAAACAAGGGATAAGCATAGTGGAAAAAATAAGTATATCATGCAATGGTGTATAATGATACAAGAGACAACAAAAAAGCAATTAATCCACACAAAAAGCAATAGATTCCAACTAAGATAAGATAGCAAAATGATACCAACTAAAATGTACTAAGATAAGCATGGGATATCAATAAAAAGTAGCAACAAAATGTACTACCTATTCCAACTAAAATGTACTACCTATTTGAACCAATAAAATATAAGGACTAGATGAAAAAGAAAAGCCTCAAAACAAATGTTACCATATATATATATATATATATATATATATATATATATATATATATATATATATATATATATATAAGTTACAATGGTGTTTTCACTGTTCATAAGTTTGGAAGACAGTTTGTGGTTCAGATTGAAGCCACATAGGCTAGAAATGGAGGGTGAGATTAACTACTACCAAAAACTTTGACCCAAAACCCTAACCAATCCTCCTCCCTCTTCTCATTCGAGCGCATCTCCTTATCTCTCTTGATTTGTCCCCCACACTCACGAACTCCCTCCAGCCTCCAAAGATCCCTTGGCCAACAAACTCTCTTACCATTCTCCAAGGTTGTCACCCCAAGCGTGAGTCTATCTTTCACAATTATCTAAGCGTATCAAAGATTTTTAGGTTTGATTTTTTGATATACTTTACATTTTGCAGATCTGAGCTACCTTCGTCTTCATCAAACAACTACTAGGTAATCACATGGTTAAGGTATTTTCTTTTCATTCTCACTCCATTTCTGGATCTTAGGCGTTGAGTTTTTGCCAACTGTTGTGTATTCCTCATTTTATATAAATATCATATTTTCTGTTAAAAATCACATCATTCAATATGTCAAATTTGTTTATATGCATGTTTATGTTTTGGGATGTAATTATTTTTTGTGTTTTTTTGCAGGTGACATGATTATACTTGAACACCCTAAATGTGTATACACCATTTAATTTTTATTATGTGCCTACATATTTTTATTGTTTATGTTCGTTTATCGATTTTTTTAAAAATAAGGTTTTCTTGATTTAGGGTTTTAACGGATTTGGCTATTTGGCCCTAAATTAAATGGCATGTGTTCTAGAAAATATTCAACTGATATTCAATTGAAACTTTTGTTATTAGGCATGGGTTTGTAGTGGCATAGGCGTGACTTTTGTTTCACATTTTTGATGATGCGTATAAAGTGTCCCTTAAAACATTTGAAGTAAAAGTACATTGATACTCAAGATTGACATTAGATTATTCCATTTTTTATTCTGAAACAACTCAACAATCTACATTCATCGTTTTGCCATGATTTACATTTTTCAGCGCAATTTGGCCTCTTTTAGGTATCTAAAGATGTGTTTTAACTTGATAATAGCTTTATATTAGTTATATTGTAATTTTGTAGGCACACAATAAACATGTGTGTGATATTGTAATTTTGTAGTATTGATAATTTTTAAGTATTATTTGAAAAATTATTTTTTCCCTTATTTTCTCTTCAGTTATTGTTATTAAGTCAACCATTCATTTATTAAACCAACAATTTATGAAAGGATGTTTTGACCAACAATTATGAAAGGATGTTAACATTGAGTTTCCCTTTTTTTTTTAGTTATTTGGTATTTATATTTTTTAATTAATCTTTCTTTTTTTAGTTATGGATCATATTTCTCTGAGGCAAACTTCCTACATATTGTGGATGTGTCTAATTGAAGGTCATCCTAGAGCCATGATTTTGGCCCTCTTGATGTTTACTTTCAAAGGAATTCTCGATTATTCTACACAGCTCTCGGGATCGGGTGTGGATTTATCGACTAGCAATGTGTCGTTCTTCCTATTCTAATCGGACATGTTACGGCGTTTATAATTTCATCACTGGACATGAAGTGCATGCAGAGGTGGGAATTGGCTTGGACATTTGATGCCACCAATATATTACATGTGGTGCGACACCGGGGTTCTTTGAAAGAGGGTTAAATTGAATATGTAAGTACATTTAGTTTTTTTTTTCATTTTAGTTGTATAAAATTATGAACAATCACGTATAAAAATCAGGCAGTTAAATGAGGTGAATTGTCCCGTTCTAACAATTAGGTAGTAGTGGCGAGTTTCCCTAAAATGCTTCTCTCTACCTCAAAACAACATCATCAAATAGCAGTAATGGCGAGTTTCTGAGTTCCTGGTGGGGAGTGGAGTTAAAGTTCAAGCAGGTATGATTTGTCTTATAGCTTCTAAATCAATGATCTTATGGATTGATTGGTTTTAACTTAACGGGATGCAAAGGCATAAATTAATAGTCTTATTGTTGATGGCTTTAAATTATCTTATTAATTTTTGGAATTCTTATTAACTCGGTATGTAGCTTTTACAGTTGTGACGTAGCTTACGCAATGAGAATTCCATAACCAAAATGAAATACCTTGCATGACCACCATTTTAAACATTAATATAAAGTCATATGTTCAATGGAATGAAACCGAGACACTGAGATTGCAGTGAATTATAACAAGATTTTATTAAATTTGTTAATTTTCTACTTGGTTTTGTTTTTTATCTCATAGATTTGGATGTTTTGTATAGTTCAATGCATATGTTTCATTATCAGTAACAGTATATGTGAGTTAAACTCAAGTTCATGTTTTTTTGGGGACTATGATTGCATATTTCAGCAGCTATATCACAAGGAACCAACAAAACAACATATCCATAATGCATCGCAGTTGATAGGAACAACTTCTTCTCTGCCTCAAGTGGGGGTGGTGATGAATCGCCCACTCCCACTGGGAAGATATTGCCCACCCCAAATTTAAGGGTGTTCAGTTTCTTAGAACTGTAGGCTGCAACCAGAAATTTTAGAATTGATACAATTTTGGGAGAAGGCGGTTTTGGGAAAGTGTATAGAGGCTGGCTTAATGAGAAGGTCAACTCCAAAAATGGAAATGGAACTGTGATTTTTGTCAAGAAATTGATTTCTAAGAGCATGCAAGGAATTCAAGAGTGGCAGGTAATTCAACTTTATTGACTTTTAAACTTGCAATATCACTTATTATAGCTTAATTATCGTAATTCAAGGGCAAAGAAAATTCCTCTAATTACTTTTTTAGTCTTTTTTCTTGATTATTAAAGTTAAATAGATGGTTTAATAAGGATATAACTATTATTTAATTTCATAAGTACTAATAAAATGGAGACCATTGCTCAAAGAATTGAGAAAACGGACCTATTTTGTTCATTACATTGTTCTTTATGCTTAATGTTTTTCTTTGCCCGAATAGAATATGATGGAAATAGTTCAGATGAAGGGGGACTGCTCAATTAACAACATCAAGAAGATTTTGCAAAACAGGCCCAAGCGCAGCATAATGAAAAGCAGGCGCAACATGATACAAAATAGGTGATGGGTCTTGGGGGTTGATTTAGGTTGACGATTTATTCCCTTGAGACTTTTGATGTTGGGTGAATTATCAAGTTAATATCATCTCTAATGGCCGAAAAACATCATTAGATCCTGTGATCCACAGCTAAATGATAGTTGTTTATATGTTGCCAAGTGGTCAATGGTCTTGGTTCAAAATGATTCTTATTTATCATCTTACACTCATCATGTAAAGACCAAATATGCATACTCATAGTGATCTCTTTAATAAATTGATTTCAATATATATCAGTAAACTTACTTTAAGGCGAATGTATATTTGGAGTCGAACTTGAGAGCAAGACGAAATGTACCTATTAAAGGTTGCGTGCATACTACAATATGGAGCATATAATACTTATGGAACCATATACACACAACCACAAGTACTAACATCTCTGCCCCAACAAGCCTTCCCCGCAGCAAGGTTATGCACAACCAGTAGCATCAAATCCTACCCAACCTGCTTCAGTTCCTCCTCGGGATTATTCTGGAACTTAATATTGAGTTGGCAATCATAATCAATATTATTCTTCTCTAGAACGGGTATTTATAGAGGTGATCACATATATTTATGTTTATAATCATTTTTTTTATTCATAATGCATCATGTTTTGTATTTAGTGTTTGGTTTGCAAATGGTAGATGCTCTGCTAGCCACTGTTGCTACTTTGGCAATATTTTACTAATTATTCTATTAATATAATGGGCAATCTGAACTTTAAACATTATGTTTTGTATTATTTCCAGTAGATATGAAATTCTCCTAATATTTTCTCAATTTTTTTCTTTGTTCCTTTAAATACTCTGTTGATATGTTTGGACAATTTCCACTTAGCATTCTAAATTTGACTAAAGCATGTGCTTTTCCATTGCCACATTAACACATTTTATTTTGAGTCCCTAGTATGAAAATAGGTACACAAAGAAATCAAATTATCACCGTGCCGATTTATTACTCTATGGTGTTTAGATACAGCTAATGGAATATATTTTAGGCATTTCAATTAATGTTGGGTATGCGTTTTAATATTTTTGCCTCAAAACGGTGACTTCAATTGTTGTTGCTGGCTCAAAATGATGAACTCTATTAGTGGTCTCAATTTTAATTGTTCATGAAATGGCAGGGAACAACATTCGCTAATTCAAGGACGGCGAAAGCAAGTGAAACACCAACCTGCAATTTAAAGAATTTGCAACACTTGAAAAGGTTAGCTTTATAAATAATTCATGCCACTGCCCCCACATATACATAATTTGGGGATAATATATTTTATGCAATTTACAATTCTATTTTCAATTATTAGCCTCGTGATTTCAATTATGACTTGACTTTCAAGATTTTCATTCAGTAAAGCATTAGTAATGAAGGAAAGTCTATTAGTTCATGTTATGTTTGTAATGATATCATCACTCCCTCAAACTACATGCAAGTCATTTGGTTTGCGTATTAAATTTTGAAGTTTAAATTTTGTGTCTTAAATCATTTGCTTTTAATTAGGCTAACTGGGATATGGTTTTACTGTTCACATACATAGTAGTTCTAAGTTGGTATGAACTGGCTCAAATGGTATAACAGTTCTCAAATGGCATTCTAAATAATGGATAAAAAATAAGTACAAGAATTGATCGATTCATTTAAGATATCCGATGAAGAGGGTCCCGCTAACAAGGCTTCTGCTGTTTAGGATCAAGTAGCTGCTGAATCGGGTGGATAGTTTGAATATTTATGTTTTTACACTAATTAAGTTAAATATATTATGTTTATACTAGGTTTAGGATAGACTATTCAATTGTTATAGGAGTATTTTTTTTGTTTGTTAAACAGGGTGGATAATCCCATAAATAGTGGAAACTCTGTCCAAATTTTTTTGATTGTTTACACTTTTGTGTTGTAAAAAAACTTTATGAGTTAAATTTGTATTTATGGATATGATGTTTATGAGAGGTCCAAGACGGACTATTAATATTGTTGCAGACTTTTTTGTTAGGAAACGAAATTTTACCGTTTTGTAATTACGTACATTGAAAATTTATGCCACTTTGCAATTATGTAGTTTGAAAAAAATTTGTCGTGCCTTCAGGCACGGGCATACCCTAGTATATATATATATATATATATATATATACACACATAAAGAAATTTATGAAGCACAAGAACATATATATAGGTATAAATATCACATAAGACACTAAACATAACCAGCTTTCCCACTCATATGGCATAAATGTGTCTAAATAAACATGTGATAAATGGAGTGAAGGGGTATGAACTAGAGACAAAAGAATTATGACCAAATCACTTAAACTTGTTCAAGAAGTTCTATTTGATTGAAAAATTTTATCAAACTTAGATTTAGCCTCATGTGACAAGATAAGGTGGCTCAAAAAACAAATAAGAACAATCCACAAAAGCCTATAATTTTGATGCTTCTACAAATCAATGCAACATGATAAAATATACATAACTAGGATTCATTGTAATTGTGCAAACCCGTTGATTTTTTCATCCAAACTCCCTCATAAATAATAATTCTTTTCTTTTCTTTTGAACGATCATATCAAACTAAACAATGTTGCCCTTGGCAATTTTTTACAATGCCACACTTTTTTTAGGCTCTTGCCAGTGGTGGCTTTCACGCAAACGATATTTACTACTTTAGTAGCCCTTTCTTGTGCACCCTCATCTATTTTCTATACAATTCAAATAAATATCGTGGGCAACGGTTCATACATGCACAAATCCTAAATAGACACAAAACATGTAGATGAAAAAATTGATGGTAGAACATTTTACTTAGCTCAAACATACATGTGAAGTTAAAGTTCAAAAGAACTTGTGCATGTGTGTGTGTGTGGAGGCATAAATAAAGAGAATACATTAAGCAAGTTGTTGATACTAAATTTAGTCTGCTGACATAGACCAATTATGTGGAGACATGTGTCAATCTACATGGCACTCGCGAACATTTTTGACAACACCTTTACTCCGAGGAACTCAACCTCCCCGACCAACTCAGGCGCTCCGAGCAACAAGTGTTCTCCGAGAAACTCATGTATACCGAGCTACTTAGGCGGTCCGAGCTGCACCTCGTACAAAGCAGTTATTACCGGATAATTAAGAGGATTGAATGCGCATTAAATGTTGATTATTATCATACAGATGTACACGCCTATTGGACAACTATGTAATATTCTCTCACATGTACAACCTCAAGGCTATAAATACATTGTAACCTCCTCATTAGCAGGGGACTGGGAATTTCTTGGTAAACCCCTTATCGAGAATTCTGCAAACAGTCAGCAATAACACAAACAGTGGACGTAGGCCATTCTTTCAAGGCTGAACCACTTTAAAAATATTTTGTCTTATTTAATTTTATGTGTGATTAAAGAATTAGTTCAAATCTAATTTTTTTACATCAACACAAGTCAAAGTAAAACTACTTTATGCAAGCATGATAAAGAACAATTTATGAATTGAAATTCATAACCATAAGTTCTAACCACATGGAAGCGGAAAGGATATGGGATTCAAACACAAGGATATGCAACATAAAATGTGTAAAACTAAAATACACATTTTTTTTAAGTTTTCAAATTTTTTAAAAACAAATTTAAAACAAGGATAACTCAAAGGATAAACAAAATCCTTTTTTATTTTTCAATGAGACCCAATAAAAATAAAATACAAAGGATACACATGTCATGATTCTAGCAAAACCTATATGATGAAGCATAGACTAGAATATGACTAATAAACATACAACTAGAAAGAATATATCATGAAGCGCAACTAGTTTATGTAAAATATGCAAGCAATCACCCATAAGATATAGCAAGTAAAGGGTCATGTGAGAGCATGCGAAAACCAATAAATGCATGAAATTTTGAAAATGATATATTTTCCATATTAAAGCCTGAAATTCCTTAAAAATAAGGATCAAATGATATCTTAGTGTAACACTCTTTGATACCACTTGTAAATGAGAATTTCCTTAACTTATAAGCTCTGATACCACTTGTAAGCGTAAAAATGCTCTGATACCACTTGTAAGGGACGATTTCCTTAACTTATAAGAGCTCTAATACCACTTGTAAATATCAGATTTTTTTAAAAAAAATGTAAATTCTCTTATACCACTTTGTAAGGTCACAAAATACCAAGTTTTTAACTTCTAATGAGATGGTCCACGAAATACTCTGAATTTTAATTTCTTCAAATTAATTTTCTCTTCTTACAAAAGTCTTCAATTCAATTTATAAATTATGAAAATAAAATCAAACATGAATTTTGCCTAATTAATTAATTTTGACTTGAATTAAAGTAAACTAAATTACCCAAATTAATTAAGCACCAATTACACAATTTTTGTGATTAAGCCAAATTCATCTTATTAAACATAAGCATGTATCTAGGTGATAATTTTCAAGATAAAGAAACACAACCACAAAGCCGTGATGTACGAGGAAAATCCATACCGGGAAAAACCTCGGTAGCCCAGCCATAAGTCCACTAAGTACGAAATTACAAAAGGACACGACAGAATAATTACACATTGATTCGACGCCCTCGCAAGCCTTGACGCTCTTCATTCCTTCAATCTCTACCTAGTGACAACGTAGGACTCCACTTACATGTCAAAGTCCACTAATAGGGAAATGCTACCATCAAACACATGGATTCGACTGTTTGTACATCATGAACACGGAATCCACCGCAAGAAACAATCTTAATAGCATAGAGAATAAAATCCGGTGCCAAAACTGATCTCAAATATATATTATGTAGAAACTTGGATTATAAAACGAATTGGTGTAAATTTAATTTTTGTTTTGAAAGATAAATCATTAAAGATTAATAAAACCTCAATGGCCTTTTGGGAGGAGTGTTTTCTCGCAAAGTTTGGAAAAAGTCTATGGAAAATCTTAACTCCCGCACTACATGAATGTTGGGGAAAGTAGTAGGAGTAATGGGGAAAAACTGCAAAAAAAACTGCCTATTTTTAGAGAAAATTTTTAATCTCGTTCAAATAAAAAACCAGAGTCATTCGAACGATATTGTCAATTTTATAAAATACCGCAAGTGCACGGGCTCCTATAGAATAGCGAGTGTAAGTACGAGTCAAACCCACTGAGATTTGTTAATTTTAACTTTTAAAAGAATTGCAACTGTCCAACTAGATCAAATGAGGTAGAGAATAATCATAAACTACACTAAAGAAAAACAACTATGATAAATGAGAGTAACACAAGAGATTTGTAAACAATTAGGAAATAATTAGGATATAACTAATATTGCACACTAATTTGATATTGTCATTCCCTTTTATAACTCAAATTAAACTGACTCTCGTCGCGTTTAATTTCGAAAATATGAAAGTTATATTTGAAATATTTTTAATGTCTCTAATAGACGGCTAAAATCTCTATTCCCTTACAAAATACAAGTTTTAAAATTCATAAATGTATTTAAAATTCATAAATGGACTATCAAAACAATCAAAAGTGCAAGCATAATCCATCAAAAATTACTACTTTTAAATCTCAAAACCTGATTTGACAAAATAATTTTGAAGGTTTTAAAACACACTCTCATGTCGTTTTAAAATGAATACCGAATATTTGATAATAATTAAAACAAGTATGGAATCAACAACAATCAAATTAATGTGACAATATTAGCTAATTATGATAAACTTCACCACAATCCTAATAGAATAATCAAGCCATCATAATGAAAGAGAAATTGCAAGAATAATAAATCAAACTTACAAAGATTTGTCTCAAAGCAATATTCAATCTTCTAAAAAAATGATAAAGACTTGGCCCTCAAATTGAATACTATCCCTAAAAAATTACCCTCTCAGAAAATTCTCCCTAAAATAATGAACCCAAAGGTCTTATTTATAGGCTTAGGGATAGGGTATTTGGATGGGGTGAGACTCTCCCTGATTCGTTGTATTTGAGCTAATAATTATCTCATGGAGTCTTGGGAAGAGTTGGAGATAATTATCCCCAATTTTGGTACTATTCATCTCACTATTCACAGCACCAGCTTTAATCACAATATTTACCTCCCAAACTTCAAAATCTCATTTTCGTCCGAACTTCAAAGTTGTGAGTCTTGTCAAGACCTTTCTCAAAAGCTATGTTACGGCCTCAACGGACACTCGAACGATTATATAAAAAATATTTAGTACAGCAGTGTCGGGTCGTGTCGCGTCGTGACGTATCGTAACAATTTTTGCACATCGACTCCTTTGTTGTCCAAATTTTTGGGGCACCTGTAAAAATTCAAAATAAAAATAATTTAATTCAAATTTAGGGTCACAAATATTTAAAATTTACAAAATTACCCATATGTGCATTTTAGCCCTCGAATTTCATTAATTGCTCGTTTTAATTTATAATTTAACCAAATTTCAGAGAGAACTTTATTTTGCCTAAACAAATTTAAAAATTATTTTCAAGCCCATAAAGGTTTTTAAATTATAGTTTTACCCCCTAGGGTTATTAAAATCATATTTTTAACTCAAATTTTATTCAAACTTGCATTTTTCTTTTATTGTACGAAAATGAATCTAAAAGCTCATTATTTATGATACAACGGGCCTAACAAGGCCTAGATTTGGACATAATCATGCAAAATAACGCACTCATCAAATATCCCCAAGCCTAAACTTTGCTAGTCCTCGAGCAAAACTAAAATTTTAAAATCAAACTCACTTTCGTTGGAATCACGATTGCACTTAGCATGTGCAATAAGCCTTTAAACCTCTAGGTTACCCTAGTGGACGAGTTTTATCTCGTGAGGGTTTGCAGTAAATATTCCTATAAAATTCAAAAACTTGATGTAACACCCCGTAATTTTGAGGATTAAATATTTAATTATTTTGGGAGTTATAAAAATATTTAAATTTGAGAAACTTAAATTCGAGAGTTGAAGAATTTATTTGAGTGAGACGAATTATTTATAATTGGCGACCTTAAAGTTTAATTGTCCGAATTAATGTGTGTCGCATTTTGAGGTCGAAATTTAGAAATGTCAAAAAGTATTTCGGATGATAATTCTGAGTGCGCGGTTGAGTCCGGATGGGTCGAGATAGTCAAAAAAGAGTGCCCGGGGGTAGTAATTGGGTCTCAGAGTATTTTTGGGCATATTCGGACCCACACATGGTGATTTGGGCCATTTTGATTAGGCCCATAAGGCCAAAAACGGGATTAAGAGTTTTTAGCCTAATTGAGAGACTAGGGTATGGAAGCTAACACAACTCTAAACCTAGGATTTGAGAGGGAATTTGGGGGAAAGAAAATCAAGAGCCAATTGGGGATTATTGGAGCCAAATTAAGGGACTACACCAACGGATCAGACTCTACGAACAATTCCAGGCAAGTGGTTAACTGTTGTGATTCCTAAATTGATGATAATCAATTCATATCATAGTATGCGTATATGAAAATTCATTTTGGGAGTGTAACCAAAATTAGAATTGGGTTTTTGGAAATCGATATACCTTAATGGGATTAAGGGTGAGATTTATTATGTTTATGATTCTAGAATGTAGAGGAATGAATCGTATGTTAAAACTGGTAAGAATCAATGGTTAATTGTTGTTAATATGAATGAAATTCATATTGGAGATTTGAAACTCGGATAGAACCCCAAATCGGGAAATAATAAGTTACGGGGCAAGTGAGCGAGTCCGGGTATAATGGTTGGGCGACACCAAGTATTAAATTAATTATTGTGCAATTAATTAAATTAGAGTCGGACGGTAGACTCGGGAATGTATTAAATTAATTAATGTGTAATTAATTAAATTAGAGTCTGACTGTAGACTCGGGAACGTATTAAACTAATTAATGTGTAATTAATTAAATTAGAGTCGGACTGTAGACTCGGGAAGGTAATAAATTAATTAATGGATAAATTAATTAACTGAGAGTCGGACCATAGACTCGGATTGGTATAAATTAATTAATGTGTAAATTAATTAATTGAGAGTCAGACCACAGACTTGGATGAGTATTAATTAATTAATGTGTAAATTAATTAACTGAGAGTCGGACCACAGACTCGGATTGGAATTAATTAATTAATGTGTAAATTAATTAAATGAGAGTCGGACCATAGACTCGGGAAAATATTATATTAATTAATGTGTGAATTAAATATATTAGAGTCGGACCACACACTCGGGATAATGATAATTTAACAAGTGAGAAAATTTATTTAGTTGAGTCAGGCCAGAGACTCAGGAAATTACAGGCTAGTGTTACGGGTTGTGAGTACACGGTTAAGTCGGGGTTTATTTTATATATATATATGGTGTAGTGATAGTATATATATATATATATATATATGTGTGTGTGTGTGTGTGTGTGTGTGTGTGTGTGTGTGTGTGTGTGTGTGTATATTATGTGTGCTATTAAATATCAGTGACTAGATATTTATTTAATTTATATACTCTAGTGCTATCAAGGGAGGTTGCGCGATGTGGGTAAATCCCCTAGCTTGAGGAGTAGGGTGAGTATATCCCCAGGTCATAGCGTCCGGTATATGGGCTAGGGGCTTATCTCACTTTCAGGGAAGGAATATGACCGCCTCCACTTCGTTTATGTTTTCGGCCAGGTTGGTGAGCGATTCCAACTTGGGTAACTAGGTTATGTGAGCACACCTAGTGAGATGGCACTTTAGAGGGAATCATCCGGTGAGGGTATACTAGGACGGATGGATATACGTATGATGTATGTGTGGATGTTTTAGTAAAGGTACGTATATAATGGTATTAAGTATTATATGCGAGTAATAATACAGTGTGTGATGTAATTACTTTATATAACTTGTGACACAATTATATGGTATTATTTAAGAAGGAATTTATTTAAGTTAATTGGTGAGATAACTTATAATTCATGAAAAGTTATACTCGGGTTAGAGTAGTAAGGCAAGGGGAGGTTATACCAGGACTAGTTGGACGGAGTAGTACAACTAGGTGGGGTTAAGGTAACCGTTAGGTGTTCACATTAGTGGAGGAGTGAGAATATCTACTAGGGAGTGCGACACTAACTTAAATATAAAGCGCATTCATGCATTTTAAATTACTGCAGTTAATTCACTTGCTAAATATTTTCAAAATGTTTTGGGTTCTAACCCTTGCTATAAAACTATTTTCAAAACCTTTAGGTGTCCAGCCACAGGGACGCCAGGACTGATATTCTATTCCAGGGACACGGAGCTACGGCATATGTGGATGCTAGCAGGAGTTCGGTTTAAACGCATCGTTCACTCTTGCCTAGAGTAGGAATCTCCTATTAGTTTCAGTTTACTTAGGGCATGTCGCCCAGACTTTTCAGTACAGTTTTCAGATTTATTTTATTCAGGTGTTGGATATTTGTATTGGACTATTTACTTTGGTGACCGATGGTTTATTCGGCATATCATTTTATTTTGTTCAGTTGATTTCATTCAATTGTGTGAATGGTTTATATTTAATTCCGCATATACTGGTTTATTTAATTAAAAAGATAAAATTTGGCACCAGCTTTTTGGAATACTAGGTGGTTAGTAAGTTTTAAAAAGGTTTTCGACAGTGATGATAAGGATGAACCAACTGGGATTCCTGTTTTAATTTGGTATATGACTGATCACTCAGTATTTTATTAGGCGGGGTGTCACACTTGACTCAATACAAAAGAGTCAAAAGTAATATAACCAAGTTTGAATGCAAATTTCATAAATACAGTAAAAGTTCACTTTTCAATCTCAACTTATTTTTTTTTTGTGTGTGTGGATAGCCAATATAACCATTTCAAAAGATTTTATCATTAAATTTCTTATTCGAAAGTTTGTTTTGATTTCAAAAATCTCATGGAATGCACTCACAATCGAACACTCGGAAACGAGTTATTTTCTCTCGATAGATGTGACAAAAAGAGTAACATAAGACGAAAAAATTTCACATATACATTATCCAAAAACAAACTTTTTTATAATGGATGAATATGATCTCGTGAATGGAAAATAGTTTACTTTTTGAAAACATTGAATCGCACAATACATCCTATTCATCTTCTCACCACACTAAAATTAACTTCCCTTGAGAGCGATTAGGACTTTCTTTGGTTGTATTGTAGGCTCGGATTTTAGCTAGAAAAAATAGCCTTGGAGTTCAAAAATTTATGAGAATATAAAGATTTTTGGGTATTTTGACTTTTAGGCACTTTTCTTCCAACCTCTATTTTCTTTTTCTTTCGCTTTTTCTTTTCAAACTCACATTTTTTCTTTCTTCCTCTTTTTTTCCTTTCTTCACACATTATTTTTGCAACCCCCTTTTCGTTTGACCTTCTTTCCAACCGTAATTTTACCCTACTATTCTCATAAAATGGGTATGGCTTCTTTTTATGGGCTTTAAACTCCCGGTTGGAGTTGGGTAAGATAGTGGGCTTTCAATAAAAGGCTTATCATTTTTTGGATCAAATGGGCTTGCAATAAATTAATGTAAAAATGTGGGATTTTAGGCTTAATTTTGGTCTTTCAAATGATGGCCTAATCTCGTTTCTCAAGTTTCTTTAATTTGATTTCTGTCTCAAGACGACTTACTAAGACTTCTAGTGCTTAAGATTCACATTTTGACTTTTTGTTTTCAGTAAACGAACAAAACAATGAATTTGAGATCATCACTGAATGTATGACTGAATGAAAGTTTGAGTTATTTTAACTTGGATTGATTTAAATCTCTCGAAAATAATGAATGGCACAAAATCTCACGGGGTTAAAATCTCCACATTTATTCGTTAAGCATATTAATTTTCGCCTCAAGATCCATTTTCGATCATATTGTATGGATAATGTGTAAAAATTTCATAGGTTAAGAGATCCATGAATTAATTCTATATTAAGAAATCATTTCAAAACACAATTATATTGAAAATCTTTTAGACTTTTTGAATTTTTTTTTTAAATACCATCCTTACCCCCAAACCTAATTTTTACATTGTCCTCAAAGTATGCTCAAACTATAAATATGGATAAAGAAAATAAAGTACAAAAGTAAAAGGATGATATTACCCATGAATTTTCACTTGCGTTACCAGCTTCTAACCAATCTCGCATTCTTTTCATCATAAATAAGAAGTCTGAACAATTGAGAGTTAACCCAATCGACAAGGTATACACATGAAGGCACAAAATAAATGTGGTGAATGAAATTATCGAGATGTGCAATCACACTATAACAGAGATGGTCAGTCTCGTAGAGACTATCATAATGAAATTCCGAATGACACGCTAATCCTAAGTTTCCCTCAAACTAGAGAATGAATAAATCGGGCTCTAAATTGGACGATCCTCTACTCATGTCCTCGATCTCATCCAAAGACTCAAATGACACAGGTGGACGTGGTGGAATAGGACAATACGTCATGACAAAACATGTGTCACCCGGTGGAAACGCTTGAATGATTTTTCAATCTCATCACTAATAGATAAAACCTCACGTGCCAGCATACTCTCAAAGGGATCAGGCTTGTTTTCATAGGAGAAGGAATTGATTTATCATATTATTCCAGTCTCTCTCCTTTAAATGAAAAAAAGAGTCCAATAAATATTGGAAGTCGACAGTAACCTCCTCATCAACCGGACCAAATTCTTTTTCAAATTCTTCAAGACTCATATCTAGAGACAGATTAAGTCTCCTATTATGTAAAACGGGGTGTCCCTATCCCGTGGGGTAGTTACATCATTAACTTCTTGAACGTACTTGACTTTATTTTCTCCCTTATCCGAGGATGGCCTCTCTAAATTAAAGGCATTCAAATCCATAGTCATGTTTCCAAATGACAAGTTCAGTTTCCCACCACGAAATCGAATGACAGTGTCGGAGGTGGCCAAAAAAGGTCGACCGAGGATGATCGAGATTTGTGTGGATGAGTTTAGTACGTGTTACGTGTCTAAGATCATCGAAGTCTATCAGAAAGATAAACTCACCCACTTTAATCAGTACATCTTCTACAACACCTCTAGGCACCTTAATGGATCGGTCGGATAAGGACAAGTCCATCTTAGTGGGCTTTAACTCCCCCAAACCTAGTTTCTCATACATGGTGTATGAAAGAAGGTTCACGGTTGCTCCTGAGTCTAAGAGGTCTTTCTCGAAGTGATGCTTCCCAATCTTAATAGAGATTTTTGGTGTTGAGGAATCCTTATACTTGATAGGGGTTTTATAGGAAATGATCGAGCTTGCTTGCTCGACGAGAAAAGCTTTCTTGGGCACATTGGTGTGTCTCTTGAATGTATAAAGGTCCTTTAAAAAAATTTCATAGGATGGGACTTGTTGTATAGCATCAAGAAATGGGATATTGATTTGTACTTTCTTGAATACTTCCAATATCTTATCAACTTGCGCCTTCTTCTTTTGGGGTATCAATCGCTGGGGAAATGGAGCTTTTGGAACATAGGTCTCTAGAGATGGATCGGAAGATAAGGGCAGGGAGTAAATTGAATCCACATGTGGATCTTACATCCCCTTACGTTTCTCAAATTCACTCTCGATGGGTGGTGAGACATTATTTTTTACTTCCTTATCGGTCCTAAGCGTGATGATGGCTTTACATCCTCTTTGGTTTGTGATGAACTGATGTTGTCTTGAATAAAATATTGAGGTTTAGGTATATTCCCTTAAGGATTGGGTTCAGGTTGGCTTGAGAATGTTCCCTTGTTTCTTTCACTCAATGCGCTCACTAATTGGCTCACTTGAAACTCGAGTTTCGCTATGGATTGAGTGTTTGCATGCAAGCTCTGTTGGGTGGATTGGAGGACACTCTGACTCGGCTGCTGGAATTTAAGGGTACTTTGAGTAGGCAAATTCATCGTTTCCTCTAAATATTGGATCTTTTAGGATGAAGGATACAATGTCTCGGGAGCATTCTTTTGGAAAATCGGGGGTGGGTTAACGGAAGATTGACTCCCACTTTATTGGTATTGACCTTTGAACCATAAAAAATTGGGGTGGTCTCGCTGCCCCGGATTGTACTCATTGGAATACAGGTAGTACTTCGGCCTATCTTGGTATAGGGCATTAGCTTTCTTGGTGAGTGCCTTATGGGTCAGAAGGGTGGTACAATTCTCAACTAAGTGGTCGAATGCATCACAAAGTATACACATAGGGGACCCTACATGTTGTACAATCGCGGCTCGATTTCCCTCTTTGCTCTTCTCTAAATCTTCTAAACGTCGAGCTAATGTGGCCACTTTGGCATTTAAATCATAACATTGTTTGATTGGGTGAGCGAAACCCTCATTAGACGTGGTGGACCTAGATTCTCTATTGGGTGCCCATCACTAGGACTTTTTCGCTACGGCTTCTAGGAATAACTAAGCGTCAACCTCACTTTTCTCGGTAAAATCACCGTTACGTAGTTATTCGAGCATAGTTTGAGTATTAAAATCGAACCCCTCGTACAAAATTTGGATTTGGCGTCCCATATCAATCCCATGGTGCGTACATTATAGTAGAAAGTCCTAGAATCTCTCCAAATACATCCACAATGCTTCTCCCTCCTTTTGGCTAAATGTGTTGATGGCGTGACGTATTGACGCCGTCTTTTGGTTGGGAAAGAATTTTTGCAGGAAGGTGATACTCATTTCGTTCCAAGTGGTGATGGATTCCGGTGTTAACGAGTAAAACCAACTCTTGGCTTTGTCTTTCAACGAGAATGGGAACAATTTAAGTTTGATAATCTCATCGGTGAGTTATTGATACTTAACGGTCCCATATATCTAGTCGAATTCCCGAATATGAAGTTAGGGATCCTCTTTCTCGGTACCTCAAAACACAGGCAATATTTGGATTGTTCCATAATGGAATAAGAAATTATTCACAATCTGATCGGGTAGACGTATGCACGAAGATTGATTGGACCTAGTCGGGTAAAGGTAATCTTTAAGGGCACGTGGCGCTAAATCGTCTCCCATTTCGGTAAAAATAAGAAATCTACCTACGTAAGTATCGGGGAAGCTAGACTCCACACTCAACAACCGATCAGTATGATGTCAAAACCAACTTCGCATACACTGCGCTCACTCGAAATTCTCTCTCATTATTTTTTTATTATGTGAAGAAAAATATTTGACTCAAATCACGTAATTCCTAGTTAACACATAGCAAATTGAATTATCTAATTTAGGTGAGGGGAATTTCAATTTTTAAAATCGACTTTTTCCCCGAGATTAATCGAGGACAATAGGGGTCTCCGAATTAATCTCCCTAATTAGACAGCTCTTACTCTTTGACAGGGATAATTTAAAAGACGGCCAACTACGGTTATCACCTCAAATCCCATTTTTACTCTAGGTAGGTGGTCGGTATGAAGACACGTTAGAAACCACCAATCCTAGACAAGGAGAAACGAGATCGATTTGACAAGTTCGCATTGGAGTAGCTTTTAATTCTATCCACGTTAATAGGTTTCCTATGAGCTATGTGATATCCTAAGGCCAACATTTACTTGATTTTAAATTAAATGTGATGGCTCGGGATATGCAAATGCTTGGTTAATTAGTGATTTTCGAGCCAAGGAAGGGTAATGAAATCCCCACCTTATCTTTCACACGGATTCTTTCCCTTAAGTCAATTTATGCAACATGCTAAATTAAATGCGAAATTAAACCACGTAGGAGCACACAAAAACGTACCATCAGCGTGAACTTTTTAAGGTCACTTGTTTACGTCGGGCCGAAGTTTAAGTTGACATCGATCGAAGGGAAACACCGCCTACGTTTCAGTCGTTCTCGAGAATTCCTTGTGCTCGTGGCAATATTGCACAATCTTTTCTTCATGTTTGCGCACCGCTTTTTTTCCCTTTTTTTAATATACTTCTGAAAAAAAATACACCAAACGTAAAGTGCGACGCACAAAAAAAAAAAGAAAAAAGGAGGAAAAAAATACGATACACGCACTAGTGATGTATTCAACACAAAAAAAAAAAGAACACTTATGAAACAAAAAAAAAATATGCTCGAAAAAAATTTGAATTTTCGGACTTTTTTTTAGGGTCCACTAAGTGAAAAAAACGAATCTGGAACTTCCCAGAAAAAAAATGTTTTTATGTATTTTAGGCAAGGTTCTAAAAAATGCGGGTGCGTGACCAAGGCGTGGAGGCCAAGCCTTAAGCTTTAGAAGCCTAGGCGGGCCTTGGGAGTGAAAAGCATTTAGGCCTTCTTAAAAATATTTTAATATTTTTTTCTATGACAAGACTATTAAAAATACTAAAATAGTACATACTTTAAAAATATGTCTAAATATTTGAAAGTTAAAATACAATAAAAATAAAAAAAATAAAAACTTGATTTTTTTCACACCTTACTTGTAGAAACTCACGTTTTTCACGCCTAACCCCCAAAAAACACGCGTTTTTTCACACCTTACCCCAAAAAATGTTGACTATCATTGGCCACGCCTTAATTCATATCTAGGGGAAAACTTGGCGTATCTAAAAAGCCTCACGCCTAGGCGCATTTTTTAGAACACTGATTTTAGGATAAACTAGTGCTCAAAGTGATATTTATAAAAAAAACTTAAATTTGATTTTTTTTACCCAGAAAAATTGAAATATTGTTGCTGATTTTAATATTTTTTCAAAAAAATTTGCTTTTTTTTATTAATTTTTACTAACAAAAATGCGAAAAGTAAAAAAACTAGTCCGAAAGTCACCACTTTTTTTTTAAAATCAAACAATTCACCGGTAACGGTGCCAAAATCTTGTTGTCAATTTTACAAAATACCCCAAGTGCACGGGGTATTATAGAATAGCGAGTGTAAGGACGGGACGAACCCATAGAGATTCGTCAATTTTAACTTTTCAAAGAATTGCAACTGTCCAACTAACTCAAATGGGTTAGAGAATAATTATAAACTACACTAAAAAAAAGCAACTACGATAAATGATGGTAACACAAGAGCTTTATAAACAATTAGAAAATAATTAGGATTTGAGGTCCATTTATCACATAACTAATATTGCACACTCATTTGATATTCTCATTCCCTTTTATAACTCAAACTAAGACGACTCTCGTCACGTTTAATTCGGAAAATATGAAAGTTATGTTCGAAATATTTTTAATGTATTTAATAGACGGCTAAAATTCCTATTCCCTTAGAAAATACAAGTTTTAAAATTCGCAAATGTATTTAAGTATGGACTATCAAAATAATCAAAGTGGAAGAATAATCCATCAAAAATTACTACATTTAAATCTCAAAACTTGAGTTAACAAAACAATTTTGAAGGTTTTAAAACACACTCTCATGTCGTTTTAAAATGAATATCAAATGTTTGATAATAATTAAAACAAGTATGGAATAAACAACAATCAAATTAACGTGACAATATTAGCTAACTATTATAAACTTCACCAGAATCCTAATAAAATAATCAAGCTATCAAAATGAAAGAGAAATTGCAAGAATGAGTAGAGAATTTCATTAATAAATCAAACTTACAGAAGTTATCTCAAAACAATCTTCAATCTTCTAAAAAAATGATAAAGACTTTGCTCTCAAATTGAACAAAATCCCTTAAAAATTACTCTCTCTAAAATTCTCTCCAAAATAATGAACTCAATGGTCCTATTTTTAGGCTTAGGAATAGGGTATTTGAATGGGGTGAGACTCTCCCTGATTGGTTGTATCTGAGCTGATAATTATCTCATGGAGTCTTGGGAAGACTGGGAGATAATTATCCCCAATTTTCGCACTACTCACAGCACCAACATTAATCGCATTTTTTACCTCCAAAACTTCAAAATCTCATTTTCGTCTGAACTTCAAAGTTGTGAGTCTTGTCAAGACCTTTCCGAAAAGCTATGGCACGGCCTCAATGGACACTCGAACAATTTTATAAAAAATATTTAGTACAATTGTGACAACTGTGCCGTGTCATGCCGCATTGCGACGTATTCTGACAATATTTGCACATCGACTCCTTTGTTGTCCAAATTTTTGGGGTATCTTTAAAAATGCAAAATAAAAATAATTTAATTCAAATTTAGGGTCACAAATAATTAAAGTTAAAAAAATTACCCCTACTTACATTTTAGCCCCCGAAATTCATTAATTGCTCGTTTTAATTCAGAATTCAGCCAACTTTCAGAGAGAACTTTATTTTGCCTAGATAAACATTTAAAAAATATTTTCAAGCCCATAAAGGTTCTGAAATTACAGTTTTAACCCCCAGAGTTATTAAAATCACATTTTTAACTCAAATTTTATTCAAACTTGCATTTTTCTTTTATTTTACGAAAATGACTCTAAAAGCTTATTATTAATGATACAATGGGCCTAACAAGGCCTAGATTTGGACATAATTCTTGGAAAATAATGCACTCATCAAACGACATACGGAACGACAAATTAGCGAACCCAAAATCTTCCCATTTAAAAAATCATTCGAACGACATTTGAATCTCGTTCAAACGAGAATCCAGACCCTTGAAAACCTAGATGATTTCGGTAAGAATGTGTGGCTACCAATTTTGTATTTTTCTGATTTTTTCTGAATTATTTATTATTTTTCCACTGAAAGGTGTCCAAGAATAAGATCTTTAGATAGTATGAATTTCAAAAAATGACAAAAATTCTAACACCCAATAATAAATTTTCAAGTTTCCACATAATATAAGCATTCATACCCGAGAAACCCTTAGGTAGTTGATGACGAACACATGGAACAAAACACGGCATATGATGTGTTCTTCTTTGACTTGACCGCTACGTCTTCAAAATTAATGTCATAGTCTTGGAAAGTCATAATTAACTTCTATCATATGACTCAACGAGTTTTGTCTCGAATTAAGAAAACACTTACAAATTAAATCAATTGGAAATTTGTTCTTACAAATCTCCCCCTTTGGCTATTCCGGGATAAAACCAAAACTAAAAACCTATGGGCCGTCAAGTTTATCTAAAAGATACAATCCCATCCAAAACCAAAAAATACAAACGCTTGTCGACCTATATGTTGAGAAGCTTTGCATTAAAAATATTGTCACATGGATGAAAACCTATACACAGCATCAAAAGCATAGGGAATATAATAATAAAATTGCATGATTAAATTCTCCCCCTTTGTCTAACAATGTGAACATAAGAAAGACGTCACCCCATAAGTTAGATCTCCCAAAATTAAAAGAATTAGATACCATTTTCCTCCTTTTTGTTCAAGAATAAACAAAGATTAAGGTGCATAAAATAACCCATTTCTTCCCGGTTAATCCAATTCTCCCCCTAAAGGAAACAAGGGATAAGCATTATGGAAAAAACAAGTATATCATGCAATAGTGTATAGTAATACTTGAGACAACAAAGAAGAAACTAATCCACACAAAGAGTTATAGATACCAACTAAGATGCGATAGAAAAATGATACCAACTAAAACTTACTAAGATAATCATGGGATATCAATGAAAAGTCGCAACAAGATAGATACCTATTTGAACCAAAAACATACAAGGACTCGATGACAAAGTAAAGACTCAAAACAAATGATACCATATATATACACATACGCACATACAAAAAGATATCAATGAAGCACAAGCACATATATATAGGTATAAATACTACACAAGATACTAAACACAATCATCTTTCCACACTCATATGGCATAAAAGTGTCAAAATAGACATGTGATAAACGGAGTGAAGGGGTATGAAGTAAAGAAAAAAGAATTATGATCCAATCACTTAAACATGTTCAAGGAGTTCTATTTGATCGCAAAACTTTATCAAACTTAGATTTAGCCTCATGTGACAAGATAAAGTGAACTCAAAGAACAAATAAGCACAATGCACACAAGCCTAGAATTTTGATGACTCTACAAATCAATGGTGTCATGACATAATAACCTAGAATTCATTGTCATCGTGCAAAACTGTTGATATTTCTATCCAAACTCCCTAAAAAATCATAATTCTTTCTTTTCTTTTGAATGATAATATCAAACTAGACTATGTTGGCCGTGGGTACTTATTACAATGCCACACTTTTTTCAGGCTCTTGCCAAGCGTGGCTTTCACGTCAAGGATATTATCTCCTTTCATATCCCATTTTCGTGCACCCTCATGTATTTTCTATACAATTCAAATAAATCTCACGGGCAACAGTTCTTACCTGATAAATCCTAAATAGTCACGAAACATTTAGATGATAAAATTGATGGGAGAACATCTCACTTAGCTCAAATATTCATGTGAAGTTAAAGTTAAAAAGAGCTCATGCTTGTGGGGGGGGGGGGGGGGGGGGGCATAAACAAAGAGAATCCATTAAGCAAGTCAAAGTCAAACTACTCCATACAAGCATGATAAAGAACAATTTACGAATTAAAATTCATAAGAAAAAGTTCTAGTCACATGGAAGTGGAAAGGATATAGGATTCAAACACAAGGATATGCCACATAAAATGTGTAAAAACTAAAATACACATTTTTTTTTAGTTTTCAAAAATTTTAAAAACAGTTTTAAAACAAGTATAACTTAAAGGATATGCAAAATCTTTTTGTAATTTTCAATAAAACCCAATAAAAATAAAATACCAAAGATACAAATGTTATGATTCTAGCAAAACCTATATGATGAAACATAGACTTGAATATGACTAAAAAACATACAACTAGCAAGAATACATCATAAAGCACAACTAGTGTATGTAAACGTGCAAGCAATCACCCATAAGTAATAACAAGTGAAGAGTCATGTGCAAGAATGCAAAAACCAACAAAAAACTAGTGGGAAACACAAGAATAAGAAGGAATAAATAATATATCTGACAGGACCCCACTCACATATAACTGTGATGGTTCACGAAGATGAGCCTACAATACACATTTGAAATCCACGTCCCATCCTGAGCAAACTCGGGGAGGAAGTAATATACGAACCAAAAGTTCCTTGGGAAGTTAATGCTTCACTTCCCTCCCTAGGGATAAGGCCTCATCCTTACATCTTTGACAAACACGAACCACCCGGTCGACAATTTCTAATGTCCTTATCGACACCGACTTATCCATCTCATTAGTGACAACGTCGCCAAACTAATACACGTAGATAACTATCTTACTTTACCGTACAATTGTCATATCCAACATCTCCTTAGGCACTACCTGATTGGGAAAAACACTTACCTTAACATAGAGTTTATTGTTACCTATCCCAAAGTTAAATTCAATTGACTCCACGTGTCGGCTAACTACTCGTCATTAACACCATAAGGTTAACTAGTACCAATCAGACGTACACCCTAGAGTGCACACGATTCTAATAAGATGACCCAAGGTAAAAGCATTCCTCTACTAGTGTTATTCTAACATATATTATTGACTCACACCAATACCCTGACCATGTTTCAACATCCCATCACATTTTCTATGTACAAGGCCTAAACCATAAAACCATTGACCTAAGTTTCTAATGCACTTCTTGGCACTCATCAAATCAGATATGACCCTCTTAACGCAGGTCCGCTCAAGACCACGATTGTTATTCCCGATGATGACATGAATCTCTAAATTACCCTCATAAGATTACACCATCTATCTTCATTAAATCTTGATGGCCTCACCCAAGGCTATATGAAATGACTCCTCTGAACTTAGTCAATAAGCCAAGGTCATCACAAAGTTGTCTACATACTATCACCGAACACCACACATTCCATAAAATCATACTTGACTAGTTCCCTAAGAACGCCAATTATAACTAATCAATTGTCACCAATACTATATAAGAATTTATCGACTATAATTTCACAAAGCGATTATGCCCTAATATTTCTCGATATTCGTTTCATTGATTACTAACCACTCACCCAAATACTGATCTATAATTCTCTAACATGGTAGGTCATAGTCGTCAGACATATCAAGGCTTCACAACAAGTTGACCTTTAATACCAAGGATATTCTAAAGACCTCCTCACAATAACTAATTCTATGCACCACTCATTGAACCACAAGCTGACACTAGTAAGTATTTTGGTAGGATACAGGACATTGTGTTTAACTAGTACATATCTAGGTCTACACCATCGAAGTACCTAAAGATCTTATTCATCAAACATTGCATCATTATTTACAAAACTACCCCACAACAGGCTACCTAAGGTTCAATCCCTTATCACTTCATCTTATAATTGTTACACATGTAACACCCTTGACACAAATGGTTCGTAAATTTAATCACGATTTGTGAGATGCATTCCTCGATCGACAATTACTAAGGTACTCATCCACAAGGACATCATCCTATCAACTAAAACTGAACGTACATATCCTTAAGTATTAACCTACACAAATTTTACATGCTCATCGAACTATCCATCAATCGCAGTATTACCCCAAGGATCAGATTAGCATAATCACATCATTGAAAATAATCACACGTAAGTGTCTCACCTAGGGACTATATGAATTTTAATCACTAATCTTTATTACTCAGTCACGACACCCTAACTATCAACCTCTACCGTTGACTATATGCAACTTGTGTTACCTACCCAGTGGGCATCATCTCCCTTTATTAACATCTAAAAAGACTCTACATCAACAAACGTGGTACATAAGTACCTAACACTAAAAATCATGGTGTCACTATTATCGACTTATAAGGACACCCATAAATTATTAACATATATAATCAGAAGTGCAAAAGCAATTAATAATAACTAACTTAGTCATATTCCACTTAGCAATAATTCACCCATCGTGCTAACCTCTTTGACTTCACCATCGAGGATACGAACCAAACCATCACCAAAACTAGCGTGATGTAATACCCCATATTTTTGTGCTATATTAATTTGGGGATTTATTCAATTTAATGTGAATTAATTATTTTTTTAAGTGAATTAATTATTTAATATAAATCCGGAAATTAATTATGTTATAATTATTAACGTGATGAGAGTTAGTAATTATGGGAAATTTGTTGAATATTATTGTTGATGTAAAAAATTAGATCACTCTAATTATTCAATCACAGATAAATAAATGAGACAAAGAATTTTTAAAGTGGTTCAGCCTTATAAGAATGGCCTACGTCCACTGTTATGTTATTGCTGAGTATTTGGGAATTCTCGAAATCTGTTGATGTAAAAAATTAGATCACTATAATTATTCAATCACAGATAAATAAATTAGACAAAGAATTTTTAAAGTGGTTCAGCCTTATAAGAATAGCCTACGTCCACTGTTATGTTATTGCTGAATATTTGGGAATTCTCGATTACAAGTTCTATCAAGAAATTCCGATCCCTCACAATGAGGATTGTACAATGTATTTATATCCCTGAGGCTGTAATATGAATGGGTAATAAATTAAATGATGTACATATAAAAGGGTAATACATTCAATGCCCCTTAAGCGTATGCGTCTGAATGATAAGCATTTAATGAACAGTCAAAATGTTGGTTATCCAGCTATTAATGCTTTGTTCGAGGTGCAGCTCGGATCGCCTGAGTTGCTCGGACCGCCTAAGCTTCTCGGTACTCAAGAGTTCCTCGGAGAGTTCTTGTTCCTCGGAGTGTGCGAGTTCCTCGTTGTAGTATGGTTCCTCGGAGCGTGTTTGTTGTTGCCACGTGTCTTCACTTTATTGAGCCATGTCAGCAGACTAAATTTGGTATCAACAGAAGCCCCCAATGTTTCATAGTTCAAACTTTGAGGAGTGTGGAACATTCTTTCTCGGAATATGGCAGTTTTAAATGGTCATCCTGAAATTTAGGAGTCTTTTGTATTTATTTCTCCCTCCAACTTCGTAGAATCAAGCTTTTTGAATTTTTTTTATAACCGCCTCGATCTCCATATACTTTTTGTCCTTCTAGCCGCCGGTAGCGTAATCGTTTCTTTTTGTAATCATTACTTTTCCTTTTCCCAAGGCAAGGTATTTAAGAGCCACAGATAATCCCATTGTCTTCTACTTTTTCAAGTTTGTATCTTTGAGTTTTCCATCATCTCTTTCTCTCCTGTGTATTCATCTCTTCCATCGTTCGTTGTCAACAGATCCACTCTTTTTCTATAAGATCTTCTTCCTTCTTCTTCATTTCCTTTATTCATCATGGTTTACCCTATTGAATCTCTTGATAAGTTTCGCTCTGATTTTTCTATTCCCTCCTGGGTTGTTTTGGAAGAGCTTTCTGAGCCTTCTGACTATTTCCGTTTGGCTAAGGGACATTGGTTCACCAGTCTCTTTGTTGCTGAGTGTGGATTTTCTTTTCCACCCAATCCCTTATGCTTGGAATTCTGTCAATACTTTGACGTTGTTCCTATAAAAATAGACCCTAATACATGGACAATAGTTAATGGGGTTAATAGATTAAATCAAATCCATGGAACTCGCATAGAAATTCCAGAAATCATGTATTGCTATAGATGGGCAGTTGGTGATAACACCTTTTATTTAAAAACTAGATT
Source organism: Sambucus nigra (assembly GCA_949130495.1). Taxonomy (NCBI): domain Eukaryota; kingdom Viridiplantae; phylum Streptophyta; class Magnoliopsida; order Dipsacales; family Adoxaceae; genus Sambucus; species Sambucus nigra. The sequence continues at coordinate 307,443,309 of OX422208.1, read as the reverse complement.
TTTAAATAGGGCCTTAGTAGTCAATCTCCCGGATGCCAATAGGGACTATTTTGAGCATGGGATTGTTATAAAAAATTAGTAACATGCTCTTTTATCTGGAGATGAAGTTTATCAGGGTCCCAGATGCCCTCCTTATGGCAATGGGATGGGTTATTTTTATTTCATTTTCTTTATTTTGAAATCATGCTTCTTCTGTGTTTGACAAAATGTGCCACTGATATTTTAATTTTAATTTTCTTGCAGTTGATAGCAAAAGAAAGTGTCCAAAGGAAGCAGACGTTAATATAAGACATTTGAAACTTATCTGGAGTTTGCATCAGAGTGTTGCCGACAAGCACATTAGGTCATCTTCGTATCTGCTGTAGTACAAGAGCTATACCACCTCTTTTATTGCTCGTCCGGTAATAAGTGAAGCAGAACCAGTACCAGCCTCTGCAAGTTCTTCGCCTGAATCACACATTCCATTAAGTGAAAGGATGAAGAAGAGAAGACCTCCCACCCTTTTCGAGAAGCCTGCCTCTGGTGTTGGAGAGGAAAAAAGAAGTAAGGTTGACGTCCTAGTGGAGGGGACGAAGAAAAATGATGCACCTTCCTCGGCTGCTGTTGTGAAGGTTGCCGAGAAGCACCAGGTGGCTCCGAACAGGTCTGATGCTCCAGGAGAAGTGATTGTAATATCACCGACCAAGAGTTCTTCCTTCATCGAATCTATTCCTGTTCCCCCGAGGAGGCTGAAGAAGAGCTCCTCGGTCAATTTGGCTGAAACCATCTCCCAACCCCCAACTACTGGAACTGGTGTTCCTACCTTCGTTCCCCCGAGTTCTGCCATGAGCTCGGTAAAGTCTTGGATCATTCCCGAGGTCCAAGGTACTGAAGAAAACCTTACTCGGGACATGGTCACTTCGTTAGCTACTCGCTATATTACTTCTGTAAGTCCCATTATTTTGAACTTTTCATCTTTTCTTTGTTATATCTGTCTCTGACTTGCTTCATTTTCTTTTTACAGTTGGTGAGCTACTTCAATACCATTTTGAAGAAATATGAGGTGATTAAAGCTTCATGCTCCTCGTCTAGTGTGGAGGGAGCTCTGGAGGAAGCTATTAAGTCTTTGGAAGATTCTCGCCAGAAATATGCTACTGACAAGGCAATCTGGGAGAACAAGCTTGCCTCCACCGAGCAGGAGAAACCTCATGTTGTTGAAGTCTCCAAAGGGTTGGAGCAAAAAGTGAATGCTTTGGCGAAGAAAAATAAAGAGCTTGAAGAGAAGCTCAAAACTACTGGGGAGCTTGAAGATAAGCTTAAGGTTGCTGAAGAAAAGTTGGGCCAGCTTCAGGAAGTAAGTCGGCAGAAGGAGGAGGTTGAAAATAAATTGAAGACTGCTGAAAACCTTCTGTCCGAGAAGATTTCCTCGGAGAAGTTGAAGAGAAAAATGGTTGTGAAGAAGTCCTTCAGCGCTGGCTGGGACAAGGGGTGGAACAAGGGGTTGGCTTCCATGATGTCCCAGGTAGAATATGGCAGCCTCAAGTACTTCAGAGATGGGTGGGTCACTGCTCTTCAGGAGATGAAGATTGATGAAAATTCCGAACTCTTCCAGCGACACATCCCTGGTCCCCCTCCAACTCCTGAAGATGAAGAAGAGGACGAAGATGCCTCCAAGGAGTCTTCTATGGTGATGGGAGATCATCCCCCAGCCATCCTGCCTGCTACCGAGGAACTTCAGCAGCTCGTTACTTCCTCCGAGCAATTTCCCGTGCTCCCCGAGCAACTCTCTATTCCCTCCGAGCAACCTACCTCCTCGTCTCAGCCTCCCGAGAAGGTTTTGGGAGACAAGTAAAAGGTGTAGAGTTGTTCGGGTTTCTTTCTATTTTATTCCTCTTTGTCAAATGTAACCTTGAACCATGTAACTCTGAATTTTATTATATAATAAAATTTGAACTATTGTTTATGCTTACTGTCGTTTCTGCTCTTCATACTCTGCTTGTACTTCTTATTGATTATTTCTTTTTCTTTCTCTTCTAGTTTCTGTCCAGGATGGAATTACTGTCTGCCCATGATACAAAGCTGCTGCGATAATGTAATGAATACTTTAAGGCTGGTCACACAGACCTGAGTGCAGCACAAGTCATCGACATCCTCGGCCAAGATGCTTCAGAACAGTCAGTTGAAGCTTACCAATATTTGAAGTGTTTGCTTGATCGGGCGGTGGCCAATAATGTGGCTTATTATGACATGATCGAGGATCTCCAAGGCACCCTCGAGGATCTTCAGCAACAATACAAAGAATCCACTGCCCTCTTGCATGAGGGGTATGAGAAGAAGTACCATCAAGTCATTGCCGACAAGGGCTACGAGAAGTTTTTTGCTGGGTACGATGTGAGGGAGAGAACTCTGAGGGGTGAGGTCGAGGAGTGCAGACAAATATCTGAGTTGTTGGAGTAAGAGAACAACAACCTGCAAAGAGATCTATCATAGTTGAAGTCTGCAGCTTCCACTTCAAAAGCCTTGATCCTAGTGACTGATGAGGGATTTTCGTTCTTGGAGGTCGAGAACGCCAACTTGAGGGACGAGTTGGAAACCTTGAAAAAGTTTGCCCCTTCTTCTTCTTCTCGGGGACGAGCAAAAGCACCTCAGAATCCTGTCGAGGAATAGAGGACTCAATCTGCCTTAGAAAACCAGGCCTTCCAGCTGATGGCGAAGAACCAGGCATTGGCTGAAATGTCAAAGAAGATCATGGACTTGGAAGAGCAACTTTCCACGCAGAAGTCTACCTTGGATAATAAAGATATCTTCATCAAAAATCTCCACGAGCAGCTAGAAAGACTAACATATCAGTTCCACAAACAACCCAGGGAGTTCTGGATGGCTGGATACAACGAGGCGCTTTACCACTTGGACGATCGTATCCAGAATGCCAATAATGAGGGATACAAGCAAGGCTGGTTGAATGCCTTAGGTGTGATGCAACTCGAACAGGGTCATTACCTGTGGGACTACCATGATCTTGGGCTGCTCGACCTACCCGTGCCTCCATACAAACTGGATATGAGTTGGATCCCTGCTCGGGCCATTCCTCGATGCTTGATTTCCAAATATCTCGGTGACTACAATCTCCATTCAAATGCCGAGATATCTCGTCCCGAGCACCTCTTAGATCGACCATCCGTGATGAACATCAGGATATTAAAGGATCTCAACTTCATAAATTCTCCTTTAGCTTTAAATAATCCGCCTGCTGGCGAGGAACCTGTGTCAAAAGCAGAGGGGAAAAGACCAGTAGAATAGGAATATTAATGTAATACATTTGTATGCATTTCACAATCAATGTAATTTTCATTTCATTATCAATGTAATTTATTTTTGGATTTAATGAAAGAACTTCATTTTTGTTCGCAATCTTAATTTCCATTGTCTTGTAATTATAAAACACTTTACATTTGTGCATGCCTATCTGTTAAAAAGATAATAATATTGTGTTATTTGTCGACCAACTTATTGTCATTTAGTCACTTGGTCAAAATGATGTTTTGTTTCTCGACCAACTTAATAATAATTAAAAAGTTATGAGTATCATTTATGTTGCTTGATCACTTTCTTGTCTTCATAAAATGTTTCCGACCAACCAAGGTCGGTAAATTTTCCTTGTCGACCAACTACAGTTAGTGGGTTTTTATCCCCGACCAGCCATAGTTAGTAGATTTTTTTTTCTTAAATGTTTCTGACCAACCAAGGTCGATAAATTTTCCTTGTTGACCAACTACAGTTAGTGGGTTTTTATTCCCGACCAGCCATAGTTGGCATTTTCGAGAATATATTTACTTCCTAACCGACATAAGTTGGCATTTTTAGGAATATTTTTATTTCTCGAGGAACATATAGTTTTACTTCCCGTAGGAATACAAAGTTTTTCTTCCCGGAGGAATACAAATTTTTTCTTCCCGGAGGAATACAAGTAGCTTCACTTCCCGGAGGAATATAGGTAGCTTTACTTCCCGGAGGAATATAGGTAGCTTTACTTCCCGGAGGAATATTGGTAGCTTTACTTCCCGGAGGAATATTGGTAGCTTTACTTCCCGTAGGAATATAGGTAGCTTTACTTCCCGGAGGAATATTGGTAGCTTTACTTCCCGAAGGAATATTGGTAGCTTTACTTCCCGGAGGAATATAGGTTTCTTGACCAACCTTAGTTGGCATTTTCGAGAAAAAATTTGAGTAGTCTGGGCTTTGCCGAGTTTTGCCGAGTAGTGAGTAGCACTAGTATTCCCCGAAAAACTTTCAATAGAAAGAAAGAATTCGGCAGAATATCTTCATTTTATTCATCACTGATAATACTTGCGTAGGTGCTCTGCGTTCCATGCATTCTTAAACTCCTCTCCTTCTAAAGTTGCTATTCGGTAAGTTCCTGGTCGAACAACTTCAGTAACTCGGTATGGTCCATGCCAGTTTGCTTCCAGCTTATTGTGCTTTTAAATTACTTTCTTCAGTAAATAGTCTCCTTCTTTCAGGTTGCACTTCTTCACCCTATTATTGTAAAACAAAGTTGTTCGCTGCTGGTAAGCAGCATTTCTAATGGCTGCTTCTTCTCTAACTTCCTCGAGCATGTCTAAATCCAATCTTCTCATTAAGTCGCTGACAGGGGACTTGAAATTCAGTACCCTATGTGTTGGGAGGCCCAACTCGGCAGGTATAACAGCTTCACTTCCAAACGCCAATAAATATGGTGATTCTCCTGTTGCTACTCGAGGAGTAGTTCGGTAAGCCCAAAGTACTGATTGTAACTCGTTGATCCAATTCGCTTTCACATCATCCAGTCTTTTCTTCAAGCCATTCAGCAACGTTTTGTTTATCACTTCAGTTTGTCCATTGCTTTGAGGATGGCCTGGTGCTGAGTGGACCTTCAAAATATTTGATTGATGACAATAGGCAGCGAACTCCTCGTTATCAAATTGTGTTCCATGGTCTGTGATGAAAGCATGAGGGAGACCATATCGACAAATGATGTTCTTCCAAATAAATTGGTACACCTTGTCGTACGTCATATCAATGAGAGGCTCAGCTTCTACCCACTTAGTAAAATAATCCATTGCGACGACGAGGTATTTGAACCTTCCTCTAGTCGTTGGTAGTGGCCCAACCAAATCTATCCCCCACATGGAAAATGGCCAAGGGGAAGTGATGGGTGTCAACAATGCTTGTGGAGTTCTTCAGATGGAGGAAAAGCGCTGGCACTTGTCACACTTCTTGGCATAGGCTATACAATCAGCCCTCATCGTCGGCCAGTAGTATCCCTGCATCATCACCCTTTGCAAAATCATCTGACCTGCTACATGGGCTCCACAGGACCCTTTATGGATCACTTCAATCAGTTCATTCACCTCAGAGGGATGTACACATCTTTGAAAACCTGCCATAATTCCTCGTCTATATAAAATACCATTAGTTAATACATACCGAGCAGCTTTAAACTTCAATTTTTTGGTTGCGAGCTTGTCAATTGCTAATTCTCCCTCCTCAATATATGCCCTGATAGGATCCATCCAAGATGGTCCTAAATCAAGGGTAATAAAGTTCGTCGTCAGATCTTCATCTATGCTCCGACTAACTAAAACTTCAATTGGGATTGTTCTCCGGAGCTCGGTACGAGTAGCTGATGCTAGTCGAGCTAAGGCGTCTGCTCTCGCATTTTCCATTCTTGGTATTCTGACCAGCTAAACAGCAGCAAATTCTGACACCAGCTCCTTTGCCTTTGCATGATATCTGATCATTAATTCTCCTCTCACTGCATATACTCCCAATATTTAATTTACGATCAATTGAGAATCACTGAAAATAATAGCTTGTTGCGCCTCCATAATTTTTACCAAACTAAGTCCTGCAATCATGGCCTCATACTCAGCCTCATTGTTGGAAGCTTTAAATTGGAAACACAGGGCGTATTCCATGTCGACCTCGTCTGGAGTGCTCAAAACCATCCCCGCGCCACATCCTGTAGTACAAGATGAACCATCTACATAAAGCCTCCATATAGGTAACTCGTCTTCAAATTTCTGATCTGTCAGAGTTCCTCGGTGAAATATTTGTTGCTTCCTTTCATCCTCCCCTGATATTTCCTACTCTTTGTCGATCATCTTTTCTTGCCCTTTTACCAACCAGAGTTGGTCTGAGCTCGAATTAGATGATCCTGTAACATCCACTTGCCCATTTACCAACCGGAGTTGGTCTGAGCTTGTGTTTGATGATCCTGTAACATCCATATTTTGATCAGCGAGCAACTTTTGCTCCTCGGGGATATCAGGATAGGTGAACTCTGCTATAAAATCTGCTACAGCCTGCCCTTTTAGCGATGATCTGGGTTCATAAACTATATCATATTCACCGAGCTCTATTTCCCAGTACATCAATCTCCCTGATTTTTCTGGTTTATGAAGGGCTTGCCTCAATGGCATATCAGTATATACTACTATGGTATGAGCCTAAAAGTATGGCCTCGTTCTCCTACTCGCCTCAATCAACGCCAGTGCTAACTTTTCCAGCCTTGGATATCTGATTTTTGCTCCTTGGAAGGCCTTACTCGTATAATAAATTGGTTTTTATACTCCATTCTCTACTCTGATCAACGCCGAGCTAACTGCATTCTCCGATACTGCTAGATACAAATACTATTTTTCTCCCATCACCGGCCTGGACAACAGTGGAGGTGCTCCCAAGTATTTCTTCAAGTCTTGAAAAGCCTTCTCACATTCATCATTCCACTCAAAAGTCTTTCTGAGTGTCTTGAAGAATGGGAGACATCTGTCAGTTGCTCGCGATACAAATCTGTTGAGTGCTGCTACTCGTCATGTAAGACTTTGCACCTCTTTCTTCGTCGTTGGAGATCGCAGCCCTAATAGAGCTTTGATCTTTTCAGGATTTGCCTCAATGCCTCGTTGATTGACAATGTACGAGAGAAACATGCCTTCTCGTACTCCAAATATGCACTTCGTCGGGTTCAGCTTCATTTGATATTTATCCAGTTGATCAAAAGTCTGACTTAAGTCAACTAGATGATCGGAAGCTTTCTTCCTCTTTGTCAGCATATCGTCAACATAGACTTCCATATTGCAACTGATTTATTCAGCAAAGACCTTGTTCATCAGCCGCTGATATGTCGCACCTGCATTTTTCAAATCAAAAGGCATAACATTATAATAATAAGTTCCCCTAGGGGTAATGAAAGAAGTACTTTCCCTGTCTTCAGGTTTCATTTTAATCTGATTGTAGACAGAATAAGAATCCATGAAGCTCGGCAGCTCATGTCCCGAGGTATCATCTACTAGTTGATCAATTCGAGGCAATGGAAAGTGATCCTTTGGGCATGCTTTGTTGAGGTTGGTGAAGTCTACACACATCCTCCACTTGTTGTTTTTCTTCTTTACCATCACTACATTGGCTAACCAGTCTGGATATTTAACATCTTCAATGAAACAAGCTTTCTGGAGCTTCTCGACTTCCTCCTGTATAGCTTGATTCTTCTCGGGACTAAATACTCTTCTTTTCTGCTTCACTGGCTTGATCTCCTTATTCACATTGAGTTCGTGACATAAGAAATTTGGATCTATTTCGGGCATATCCTCATGACTCCATGCAAAAGTTTGCTTTCTTCTTCTTAGGAAAGTTATCAATTCCTGTTTTAGTGAGGCTTCCAACGACGAACCTACTTGAGTAGTTCGTTCAGGGTGCTCATCGTCCAGAATGATGTTTTCAGTAGCTTCCACCACTTGACCCTTCACGAGTTGCGACTCATCTCTAGGATCCAATGTTTCAATTTCTGCACCTTCATCCACTTGATAGGTAGTAGTCTTTTTCCTTGATTCCTCCAGTTCTTCTTGTTTGGCGGATGAATAATAGCATTCCCGAGCTACTTTCTGATCACCTTTCACAACTCCTACTCCAAAGTTTGTTGGAAATTTTAGGCACTGATGCACTGTAGATGGTACAGCCTCGAACTTTTTCAATCCTACTCTTCCCATGATGATATTGTATGATGATTGAACATTCTTATCCATCACGAAGAAGCGTATTCTTTCTGTTCGACAAGCAGTCCACGTACCAATGAATATATCCAACTTGATCTCCCAAGTGAAAATACTTTCTCGCCAGCAAAATCGAGGAGGGGTCTATGATAAGGCTCCAGTTGAGATAGCTTTAGATTTAAACTATCGAAGTACGAGTAGAACATGATGTCTGTCGATCTACTATTGTCGACTAGTACTCTTGAAATCATTACTTCCTTCATCCTCATTTTGATCACCAATGGGTCATCATGAGGATATAGAACACTTGCGAGGTCATTCTTTGAAAAACCAATGACCAATTTCTCTTTGTTCACCTTTCTCGGGTGATCCTCCTCAGCTAGATTTATTCGCTGAATGTACGAGCAAGCTTGAGCCTCACAGAGGTAAGCTTTTCTTTCTGCAGTAAGGTCTCCTCCTCCTGCATCTCCACCTGTTATAACATTATAGTCAAATGACCCAAAACGTATTGAAAATACCTCTCGTTCTGGCTGCCTTGGTCTCTTGGGAAGATCGAGATCGTCCTCTAGATTAACTTCATGGTTTCTTTTCTTGTTCTCCTCTGCTCGACGAGGAGATCTAGACCTCTCTCTTTCTCGGTCGTTATTTCTTCTTTCGTTTCCACGATCAACATACTTTGACAGCTTTCCTCGTCGAATGAGTGTTTCAATCTCATTCTGAAGAGCTATGTAATTTTTGGTCATATGGCCATGATCTTTATGAAACTCACAATACTTTGCCTTATTCCTCTTGTCTGGGTCTGCCTTCATTTTCTCTGGCCAGTTTAGTTCCTCGTTGCTCTTGATTTCTTCTAGAACATGGTTGATGTCCTTCTTCAAAGGAGTATAATTATCATATTTCTTCATTACATCCCATACCGACCTAGTTTTTGAATGTTTGTCATTACCATTGTTCTTATGCTCTTTCTTCTTAGCTTTATCACCTTCCACCTTGGTTTCTTTAGCATCCATATTCTTCTTCGCAGCCATAGCCTCCCCGACATTCATAATCTTGGACGCTTTTCCCATCAGGTCTGACATGGTTCTAGGTGGATCTTTGCCCAAAGTGTTGTACAACTTATTCGGCTGTAGTCCACTCATCAAGGCAGTAATAGCTGTCTTCTCCTCATAATCAATGACTTCCAGTTTCTCGTTATTAAAACGAGTTATATAATCTCTGGTACTCTCACCAACCTTTTGTCTAACACTTAACAAGTGTGCTACTCGTTTAACTGGCTTTGCCCCAAAATAGAAATTCCCAATGAATAACTCGGCCAGTTGAAGAAAAGTTGAGATCTTACCCCGAGGAAGATTATTATACCATATTTGAGCAGATCCGATAAGAGTTCCCGAGAATGCCCTGCATCTCATCTCATCTGGAACAGCATAGATGCCGGTTGCAGCTTAGTATTGTTCTATATGAAGGACAGGGTCAGTCTTTCCATCATATTTGGGGGTCACAACAGGTGCTTTGAACTTTGTTGGTGTTGGAAAATCTACAATGTCCTGGACAAAAGATGTTCCTCGAACAAAGGTTCGTTGTATAGGGTTATTGGCCTTAGCCATTTCCCCTAATCTATCCTCCATCCTCTGAATAGAACCTTTACATGTATCATTTACTTCCTCAGGCCTGTTGGTTCTAGCAACTAGTCGCATTGAAGTGGCTTCCTGGGATCTATCTTGACGAGCAGCTAGTCGCTCGCGAGATCTATCTTGACGAGCAGCTGGTCGCGACTGGGCAGATCCTTCCCTTAAATCTGATGGTCATCAAATACTCCTCGATACGACTTTAGGAGGACTTTTACTCCTTCTAAGTCCTAATCGATCAAAAGGTGATACCCTGCTTAACCTTTCTAGCGCACTAGTCCTTTCAAGAGAGAGAGTGATACGTTATTCAGTATCAGTGGCTCGCACTGACGAAGTTCATCCAGGTTGATAAGAAAAATTTTCAGACTCCTCATTGCGATATGAATTAGTACGCCTAGTATACGAGGATGGTGCACGGGTGTTTCTTTGAATACTCCGCAGTCCTGAATGAGTTGGTGCACCGCCATGGATGGGTTGGATGAGTTGTCGCATAGTTTATTGCATGATGGTCTGGCCCTGAGCCAGATTTGTCAGTATTCCATCCAGATCTGGAATATTAGGCGGAGCAGATGGATTTGGAGGGGTTCCAGCGTTTTGATTTCTTAGATTCTGGAATATCAGCCATTGGTGATGAATTATTTTAAGTGAAAAATGATATTACCAGTCGTTTCCCACAGACGGCGCCAATCTGTTGATGTAAAAAATTAGATCACTCTAATTATTCAATCACAGATAAATAAATGAGACAAAGAATTTTTAAAGTGGTTCAGCCTTATAAGAATGGCCTACGTCCACTGTTATGTTATTGCTGAGTATTTGGGAATTCTCGAAATCTGTTGATGTAAAAAATTAGATCACTCTAATTATTCAATCATAGATAAATAAATGAGACAAAGAATTTTTAAAGTGGTTCAGCCTTATAAGAATGGCCTACGTCCACTGTTATGTTATTGCTGAGTATTTGGGAATTCTCGATTACAAGTTCTATCAAGAAATTTCGGTCCCTAACAATGAGGATTGTATAATATATTTATAGCCCTGAGGCTGTAATATGTAAGGGTAATACATTAAATGATGTACATATGAAAGGGTAATACATTCAATGCCCCTTAAGCGTATGCGTCTGAATGATAAGCATTTAATGAACAGTCAAACTGTTGGTTATCCAGCTATTAATGCTTTGTTCGAGGTGCAGCTCGGACCGCCTGAGTTTCTCGGACCGCCTAAGCTTCTCGGTACGCAAGAGTTCCTCGGAGAGTTCTTGTTCCTCGGAGCGTGCGAGTTCCTCGTTGTAGTATGGTTCCTCGGAGCGTGTTTGTTGTTGCCACGTGTCTTCACTTTATTGAGCCATGTCAGCAGAATAAATTTGATATCAACAATTACTAATGAGCAAAGTAATATATAATATTGGTTATATTAAATGTCACGAGTGAATAAAATGACAATTTTGGAAATTTGAGTCGGAACGCGCCCGTGTCGCGTCAGGACTAAATATTGATGAATAAAAGTGAATAAATTATAAGTCACCCGTATGGTCATTTCGAGTGCGTCAAAGTTTCCGGAAGGGTCGAGATAGTCAGAAAATTGTACCCGGGGGTTTAGTTTGGGTCTCGGGGCATTTTTAGGCTTAATTAGTACCCCGGGAGGGCATTTTGGACATTTCGCATTTTTGGGTAATTAAACCCACGAAATTTCAAGGGTTATATCAGATGTCTAAGGTTACCTTCTAGGGTTAAAACAACTTAAAACTTTAGAACGGACATAGGAGAGGGAAGGAGGAAGCTTTCCAAGCAATCCAAGGCCAAAAAGTCACCCGATTGCACCGCCACCACCACCAACGCGTAGATCGCGCGACGGGGAACGCAACCACACCAAAATCGTCCGCAAATCAGAATTCTAAAAATCCCAAGAAAGTATTTATCTTGCTTATTTTCGTTAATGCATCATTCATGTTAGCCTAGGGTGATTAGGATGAGTTTTATAGAAGAAAATCCCATGTTGGAGATAGGAAAACCGCATGTAGTTATGATTTGATTGATAATCTGGAAACCCCTTCATATGTAGAGGCTTAACCACAAATTTATGATGCATGAGGAGTAGAATTCCTGGGAAAAGACTGATTAGAACCATGTTAAAGAGATTTCTAGGGTTCTTGAGATTTACATGAATTTTGGCCTGTTAATCCAGGGTTATTAATGGAAATTTGCATGCTTTACGTAGGAGATGTATGATATGGGTTTATAATCTTAGTAGTAAAATTTTTTGGGCGATTGGGAATGAAAAATATGGATTTGGATGAGGTTGTGTGTTAGAACCCGTAACTGGTTAACTGCAGAATTCGCCATACCTGCTTGATCGATCGATCGAGCCAAGAGCTTCGATCGATCGAAGGTTCGATCGATCGAGCCCCTGCCCTCGATCGATCGATCCCTCCTGCCAGACTTAAATTCCCCTTTTAAAATTGTTGAATTAATTCTAAATGAAGAATACTCCTTAATCGCCCTTATTAAAATATTTTGGGAGATAAAGATGACCAGTAGGATTTATTAATGATTAAGAGACCTTTAATGTAAGGCGAAATTTATATTGTTGGGATATTTACATATAAGGGACGGTGAAATTATGTATTAAGGGGAGAGACGCGTAAGATAGTTACGATGGAAATTAGATGAGAACCTACTGAATTCTACACTTGGAGGATAAAGTCCATTTGTATTACGTAATAAGTTGCAATGATCCCTCAAATTAAAGTAAGAAATAAACGGTTATACGTGAGAACTAAATAATGAGAAATAAGGACAAATGTCATAATTATGGGATTTGAGATGTTCCTAATTTGATATGGTAATATTAGTATAATTATATGACTGTGTTTATGCATATACTATCTATGTGTGAAAATCGTGCCCGCGCTACTTGCTATCCCTGAGGTTACCGCGCTGGGACAGTCTTATCTCGATGGGACCTTTATGGGGGATATTGACTCGTACCCTAGAAGATAGAAATCCTTGGTACAGGCTATCGAATCGATAGTTCAGACGGTCCTAAGAGACATGGGGGCATGTGATATCCTCTTAGAGACTTGGAATCTATGCTTCGCCTCAATATTGTTTGTGTATGTGTTAATACAGTTCGAGAGTGATTCCAAATTTGTATTTCTCTTCGTACGAGTGATACGGGGATTGGATAGCAGAGTATGCCCGCACCATAGTTTTTATGTGGGGTGCTGTTAGAATATATATATTATACGAGTATTTAATATGTACATATGAAATTCTTAAATTTGGAACTATCTACTGTGTTATGGTAAGTAAGACATGTATAATGACTCAAATTGGAAATACTTGTTTTGAATAAGTATAATATGACACTGGGAAACTTTATTAATAAATAAAGTTAAAATGAGAGCTTTGTTACTGAATGAAATTTTCCTCTTAAACAATTATATTGTTCAGTTTTAAATCTTATGAGTAATCTAAGATAAGTTAAACCATTGGGAGGTAGTGCGATATAAGATAAGATAATCCGTTGGGAAGGTTAGTGCGACAGGCGTGCACATTAGAATAGAGGTGAGAATTTCTCAAGAGAGTGCCGTACTAATATGTTGTTGCATTGGCCTGTAAACATTTTAAATACTTGCTAAATAAATTTTAAATCATTTACACTATCTGGCTCTGACCCGTTTCTATTTCTCTTTCTCTCTTGTATATATATGTATATATTACAGGTGCCCAGCCATAGGGGCGTCTTGCGTAGGATCCTTTGGAAGGAACGCGCTGCAGCTTAGGTGGGAGTTGCAGGCCTCTTGCTTAGACGACTTCATTTATTTGATTTCACTCCTAGCATATTCATTTAGTGGGGCATGTGTCGCCCTTTCCATTATTCAGTTATTTTATTGGATATTGTGATTCAGTCATTTCTAGTATTGTCGCTTTGGGATTTATTACTATCTGGATGTTTTACTTTAAGTTTTAAATGTTGGGATTTAGTTGTTGAATGTTTAAATTATTTGGATTATATGTTCCAGGATAATTGTGGTGTGATTCTTTAATATTGAATTTTGGTAAACATTTAAATCTTGGTTTATAAAATAAAATTTGGAAAGTAATGTCTAAAAATGGTTTTGACACTTGGCTTAATTAATTAGGGTGTTTAAATTGGAAAAGTTATTTTTTCGACAGTGATGCTAAGAATGAACCAACTGTTCACCTTGATTTAATTTAATAAAGGAGTGATCGCCCGGTATTTAATTAGGCGGGGTGTCACAGGTGGTATCAGAGCATCAGGCTCTAGTGTCCTTAGGATCTGTACGGCTTATTTTGCTTTCAGCTTAGCATTTTTGCTATAGAGCCCTATTTTAGGATTGTTGTATTCCTCTTTTTATGTTTACATATTCAGCTATTTGAGATTTGATAATAACTGTAGACTAATGAATTTCTTCACATTTCAGATGCCTCCGAGACGTGCACCAAAGGATAGGCGTTCCTAAGCCGAGCAGCCAGCAGCTCCGGCACAGGGTACGATGAATGCTAATGAGGTAGCCTCTATTATTGCTTAGGCGGTGAATGCCGCGCTAGCGGTGGGTCAGCAGGCTCCACCCCAGATTCAGGCAGTGGCGCCAGTACCTGTACAGCTTCCATCTGCGTGGGAGCGGGTAAGGGTTCCTATTCAGAAGGTGCATCCCCCTGAGTTCTCTGGTAGTTCAGATATCATCATCGTCAGCCAATGAAAGAAAGATATCCAGCGGCATCTTCGTATTTACGAGTGCACAAACATGCAGAAATAGTTGTTGGCTTCCTTTAAGCTGGTGGGGGCCGCTTTGCAGTGGTGGGAGTCCACCACCACTTTGGAGGAGAGGGATACGATCCCGATTCAGTCATTTTGGGAGTGGTTTGATCGCAAGTACTTTCCACCCCCCGTGCAGACTGAGATGAGGCGGAAATTACTGAACTTGAAACAGGAGAATTCTACCGTTTCCGAGTATGAGGAGGAGTTCACGAGACTTCTCACCATAGTGCCAGATGAGGTTCCCACCGAGGGTAAGAAGATAATGCTGTTTGTGGATGGGTTAGCTTGGAGGATCTGTCATCACCTTATAGGGAATCTGTCTCTGAGTACTTTCACTGATGTACTCAATGCTGCTTTACTACATTGCCAGGATCACCGCTTCCATCTACAGGGACGCAAGAGAGCAGGAGAGTCCAGCCAGCAGGGCAGGACCGGGGGTAGTAGTGCTAGTGGAGCACCGACATCTCAAGGACAGACTCGTCAGCACGAGCAGAGTTCCCATCAGGGGGACCCTGCTAAGCAATTCCGTTCAGGTGATTCCAGACAGGGATTTAGGGGTTATAGGTAGGGCTAGGAGGGCCAACCTAATCTGCAGGGCCAGCAAGGCCAACACCGACAGCAGCAGGGTCAGCAGTAGGTCCAACCGGTCCAACAGCATTTTCATCAGGGCCAACAGGGCCAGTGGCGGGGTGGTAACGGCCAGCAGGGTCGTGGTCAGCAGGGTCAGAGGGGAGAAAATTTTAAAGGCCGATGTTTTGTGTGCGGAAAGCATGGCCATAGGCGCCAGGATTATCCAGAGGGAGAGAGGGCCCCACAGCAGCAGGGTGCCCGTAATGAGCTACAGAGGCCACTTTTTTCCAGCTGCCCTCCCAGCACCAGCCCAGGTACCAGCCATCCCAGCAGCTCCAGTGCAGCAGGGGCAGTTATAGTACGGACGTGTCTATAACGTCCACCAGGCAACAGCTCCACAGGCACCACCCGCGATTGAGGGTATGTTTCTTATCCATGGTACTATGGGTCGAGTTTTATTTGATACGGGGGCGACGCACTATTTTATAGCTACCCATTTTGCTAAGGCCTTAGGGTTATTAGCCACAACAGAGAGCACTGTAACGTGTAGACTCACCACTGGGGAGTGGGTCGCTTATTTTCTTTATATGCCGGGGAGTGGGGGTAGAGATTGGTAGCTTGGTATTACCTGCAGATATGTTAGTCTTAGATATGCATGAGCACGATGTTATTATCGGTATGGATTGGCTCGCAGCTTACAGAGCCATGATTGATTGTTTCGGTGGGAGTATTGTTTTTTGCCATTCCGGGGCAAGAGATGTTTGTAGTTGCGATGCCTCGCCCAGAGGGGGGCTCAACCGCTCATTTATATTATATAGAGGAGGATACCTCTAAGGAGGTTGTGATTCCCTTAGACTCGATTCCATTTGTTCGTGAGGATTTTGATGTATTTCAGGAGATACCAGGCCTACCCCCCAGTCGAGAGATAGACTTTGTCATAGATTTATTACCGGATACTAGACCGATAGCACGCGCTCCTTACCGTATGGCTCCGGCAGAGATACGAGAGTTACGAGATCAAATAGAGCAGCTGTTAGGTCAGGGCTTCATTCGCAGGAGCACCTCACCTTGGAGCGCTCCAGTCTTGTTTGTGAAGAAGAGAGAAGGTTCACTGAGGCTATGTGTGGACTACCGGGAGTTGAACAAGGTCAGGATACGTAATAAGTTCCGTTGCCTTGAATCGATGATCTGTTCGACCAACTGAGGGGAGCAACTTTCTTTTCGAAGATAGATCTGAGGTCAGGGTACCATCAGCTACGTATTAGGGAGCAGGATGTTTTAAAGACTGCCTCCTTGACAAGATATGGGTCTTACTAGTTCAGGGTGGTGCCATTTGGCCTCATAAATGCTCCAGCCGTGTTCATGGACTTAATGAACCGAGTGTTCAGAGAGTTCTTGGATCAGTTTGTTATCGTCTTCATAGATGACATTTTGATATATTCACACTCCGAGGAGGAGCATGCCGAGCACTTGAGACAGGTTCTTCAGACTCTACGAGAGCATCAGTTGTATGCTAAGTACGAGAAGTGCAGGTTCTGATTGCGAGAAGTACAGTTCTTGGGGCATGTTGTTTCTGAGCAGGGGATAGCAGTTTACCCGAGTAAAGTGTCAACGGTGAGGGAGTGGGGACAGCCCACGACACCAACAGAAGTGCGAAGTTTCTTGGGGTTAGCCAGATATTACAGGAGATTCATTCGGGGATTCTCCAAAATAGCAGGTCCATTGACAAACCTGAATCGCAAAGGGGTTCCATATATTTGGGATGATGCTTGCCAATTGGCTTTCGACGAGCTGAAAGACAAGCTTACTTCAGCACCAGTCCATGCGTTACCGAAGCCGGGTGTAGAGTACCTGGTTTACACCGATGCCTCTTTACAGGGACTTGGGGGAGTACTTCAGCAGGAAGAGAAGGCTATAGCTTTTACCTCCCGCAAGCTTAAGCTGCATGAGAAGAATTACCCCACCCACGACCTGGAGTTAGCAGCGGTCGTTTTTACATTGAGGATATGGAGACACTACTTATTCGGGGAGAAATTCCACTTGTTCACATACCACAAGTCACTGCAGTACTTGTTCACTCAGCGAGAGATGAATATGCGTCAGCGCAGATGGTTAGAGTTTGTGAAGGACTATCAGTTCGACATACAGTACCATCCGTGGAAGGCCAACGTAGTTGCTGATACGTTGAGCCGTAGACCGATAGACGATGTAGCGGACGTCTGGAAAGCAAAGTGGAAGGAGTTAGGCCACCAGGACGCAGTAGCCCACTCCTTCATATCTGTTATGACAGTGACACCCGAGATTGTAACGAGGGTGATACAGGCACAGACCGCAGACCCATTTTGCCAGGAGCAGATTGTATGACTTTTAACCGAGGGTGCTGAGTCCTATTCCGTTAGTTCTGATGGGGGTTTGAGGTTTAATGGGAGATTGGTGGTTTCAGAAGGAGCAGAATTACGTCATGTAGTGATGACCCAGTCTCATGGGTCCCGATTTACGGTACATCCTAGAGGAGATAAGATGTACCAGGATATGAGGCAGCAATACTGGTGGAGTGGGATGAAGAAGGACATTCTGAGTTCGTGTCCAAGTGTTCTACCTGCCAGCTGGTAAAAGTGGACCATCAGAAACCGTCGGGGTTTCTTCAGCCATTGGAAGTACCCGCGTGGAAGTGGGAGAGTATTTCCATGGACTTTATTACAGGGTTGCCTACATCATAGTGAGGCCACGACTCTATCTGGGTGATTGTAGACTGTTTGACCAAGGTGGCTCATTTTCTGCCGGTGCGAACAGACTATACCACTTGCATATACTATCTATGTGTGAAAATTGTGCCCGCGCTACTTGTTATCCCTGAGATTACCGTGCTGGGACAGTCTTATCTCGATGGGACCTTTATGGGCGATATTGACTCGTACCCTAGAAGATAGAAATCCTTGGTACAGGCTATCGAATAGATAGTTCAGACGGTCCTAAGAGACGTGGGGGCATGTGCTATCCTCTTAGAGACTTGGAATCTATGCTTCGCCTCAATATTGTTTGTGTATGTGTTAATACAGTTCGAGAGTGATTCCGAATTTGTATTTCCCTTAGTACGAGTGATAAGGGGATTGGATAGCAGAGTATGCCCGCACCATAGTTTTTATGTGGGGTGCTGTTAGAATATATAAATTATACGAGTATTTAATATATATATATATATATATATATATATATATATATATATATATGAAATTATGAAATTATGAAATTTGGAACTGTCTACTGTGTTATGGTAAGTAAGACATGTATAATGACTCAAATTGGAAATACTTGTTTTGAATAAGTATAATATGACACTGGGAAACTTTATTAATAAATAAAGTTAAAATGAGAGCTTTGTTACTGAATGAAATTTTCCTCTTAAACAATTATATTGTTCAGTTTTAAATCTTACGAGCAGTCTAAGATAAGTTAAACCATTGGGAAGTAGTGCGATATAAGATAAGATAATTCGTTGGGAAGTTTAGTGCGATAGGCGTGCACATTAAAACAGAGGTGAGAATTTCTCAAGAGAGTGCCGCACTAATATGTTGTTGCATTGGCCTGTAAACATTTTAAATACTTGCTAAACAAATTTTAAATCATTTACACTATCGGGATCTGACCCGTTTCTATTTCTCTTTATCTCTTGTATATATATGTATATATTACAGGTGCCCAGCCACAGGGGCGTCTTGCGCAGGATCCTTTGGAAGGAACGCGCTGCAGCTTAGGTGGGAGTTGCAGGCCTCTTGCTTAGACGACTTCATTTATTTGATTCCACTCCTAGCATATTCATTTAGTGGGGCATGTATCGCCCTTTCCATTATTCAGTTGTTTTATTGGATATTGTGATTCAGTTATTTCTAGTATTGTCACTTTGGAATTTATTACTATCTGGATGTTTTACTTTAAGTTTTAAATGTTGGGATTTAGTTGTTGAATGTTTAAATTATTTGGATTATATGTTCCAGGATAATTGTGGTGTGATTCTTTAATATTGAATTGTGGTAAACATTTAAATCTTGGTTTATAAAATAAAATTTGGAAAGTAATGTCTAAAAATGGTTTTGACACTTAGCTTAATTAATTAGGGTGTTTAAATTGGAAAAGTTATTTTTTCGACAGTGATGCTAAGAATGAACCAACTGTTCACCTTGATTTAATTTAATAAAGGAGTGATCGCCCGGTATTTAATTAGGCGGGGTGTCACACGTGACCGGCCCAAACCATCACTGATGTCGAAAGACACACTACCGACCTCAACACGTCACTCCTGAAAGAAACTTTGAACCTAGAGCTCTGATACCATTTGAAATGCCCCAGCCGGATCTATGGGTTACTCATGATCAACCCGATCCGACTTAAGCATTAAGTGTGAAGTGCAATGAAACAATATATATAATGTTGTTAATCCAGTTTTATTTTATTTAACGGTTCGCATGTTTACCATGCGATTCCAATTTCAAAATTAACTAAGTGAGGGACCCGTGGGAAACATCCCCGGAATTCAAGCATACAGAGTTACTAAAGTAAACTAAAAGAGAGTACTTACCTGTGTAACGCTCTAAAAATACGAACCCACCCAACCTGTTGTAACAAGGACGGGGGTGTGAGCCGAATGCTCAGCGGGAAATATACAACAATGCAATATTGAATCGAAGGACAAAAAGAAGACTAACATGTTGTACTTACGTGCACATGCAACTACCTTATATATATATATATATATATATATATATTTAATGCATGAAACCATTTTTATTTCCAAAAACGTGATTTATCCCGATTATTTAACCTTAATCTCATAAATAACTCATTCTTTCTTAACTTGACATTCATCCCTTTATTTAACGCACGCGGTTAAATACTCAAACGAATACAGTTTATTAAATTGAAAACTATTTTTTTTACTGAACTCTCCCTTTTTTATTAAACCAATGAACATTAGTATTTTCATTGAAAATCATCCATTTCAATATAGACGAACGCCGTGTTAAAAAATACTTATTTATATTTTAAAAATATTTCACAGCACACACTTGTATTAATTATGGGTTAAACCTTCTTAGATTGTTTAACTTACCCATTTAAGCACTGTACTTTACCATTCCTTTACTTTGTTGATATCAATCAATTTACACTATCTTGTCCATTCTAACCTTACTGATACATTTATTAATTCATTTAACTTAGGTTGTCTTAACACATTTTCACCACATAACCCATTTCTTGACATGTTCCTAATTCTGTTATATTTTTCTCAGAATTTCCAATAAATCGTGTACTTTAATGGGCTCTACATCACCGTCGACCCATCATATGTTCTAGCCAATGATTTTGGGTCTTTCACCCCAGGGCTCTGGGCCCTCCTAAATTATCCCGGTGTCATCCTAGATCCTTTATAATGTGTTTATGAAAATGTCCACATTATTCAAAATTCTCTTTTTACCCGGCCGAAACCAAAACTTTGGGTTTCACCGTAACTTTTGTTACACCTTAAAAATTATTATTTCATGTCCCTTATACATTAGCACTGATTTTATTCCAAAATCATATTCATTTAGGACCCTTTTATGTAACACCCTCTTCTAACATTTTTATTTCATAAAAATGTTCCACTTTAAATTAAATTACCATTTTACCCATTTGTTTCTAAACTTATTATTTTCTCCTAATTTCATAAGTATTAATTTCTCAAAATATTATTAAGTTACACACACCAACCTTTCAGTGTTTTGACCCATTAACACTTATTCAACCCTTTTCTAACCAATCTTCTAAGCTAGGCTTTTCTTCACTTTCTTTATCCAAGAAATCCAATTACATATAAAGACTATTTACTTAAAGAATACCAATTCCTTTTTATTAACAATATAGTCTTAAACCTTCATATTTATCACATTCCAATGGCTTTTTCACATATATTAAGGGTTGAAATTTATTTCTTCTTTATTT
Organism: Sambucus nigra; assembly: GCA_949130495.1. Lineage (NCBI taxonomy): Eukaryota > Viridiplantae > Streptophyta > Magnoliopsida > Dipsacales > Adoxaceae > Sambucus > Sambucus nigra. Next base: position 307,422,341 of record OX422208.1, on the reverse strand, counting down.
CATGTTTAAACCCATCAAAACCTTCATTAAACTTCTTCATATATTTATCACCAAAATATTACAAGTTTATACGCGCAAGAAGATGGACTTAAATTCTAAAAATCCTATTAAATGGGTTAAACTCACAATTTATTCTAGAATTTCATAACACTTATAAAATATAACTTTCAATGCATAAAGGATATTTTTAACTCTTCAGAGCTCAAATAAATGTCCACCTTTTATAAAATCTTCATTTTTGCAAGAACTTTGGAACATTATTTCATCAAGTATTTTAGCAAGGTCACCATCATTTCAAAACATCGTATTCCACAAAACATTTAACATCAAACTTCTAGAAAATTCAACATTTTCATAAAAATCCCAATCTTTATTTCAACAAATTTTGAAATATTTACTCATAATTTATTTCCAACAAAATAACATTTTTCCAACATTTTTATTTCATAAAAATGTCTATTACCAATTTACTTGAAACTTATCATTTTATCTAAATGCACCCTACTGTTATAATCTAACAATACTAATAATATGTAAATAGAGTCTTAATACTAAAAGTAGAGTTTTCCACCTTAAATGAAGATCTAAAAATGAAAGGCGGGAAATTTATAAGAAGATGGCTACCTCCCACCTCCTAAGGTGGCCTTAGAGAGGTTGCCTAACTCCACTAAGCTTGTCTCAAAAAAATCTTCTTTCAAACCCTCTTCAAGCTCTATAAATCATCCATCTTTATCTTCTCCAAAGACCTCCAACAACACTTCAAAATTTGTAGCTCTACTCAATAATGGATGATGTGAGTGTATTGGGTTTATTTATGGTGGAATATATCTAGATTGTGGTGGCGTAAGGTGGGTATATGGTGCTTTAGGATGGTTTATTATGGTTAGAGAGGGTGGTAAAGCTCTCAAGATAGAGAGAGGAGAGAAATATGAAAATGGAAGACCCGTGCCTCTCTCTCTTCTTCAACTTCAAATAAACCTAAATAAACCCTAACAAGTGTTATAAAAATCCTCATAACACCAAAATCCCATTTTTTCACAATCAGGGTTCACCAGAACTCCACATGTCATCAATCCCACAGTCCAAAATGCGATAACACACAAGGACAAGCCAAATAATTCAAATCTGCATAACCTCATTTGAATGAGAATTGCCCCTCATTCAAACGAGAAAGGCTTATCATTCAAACTTCCTTCAAACAACCCAGACTTTTTATGCAGAAGGATATCATTCGAACCTCGTTCAAACCCCCCTTTGAACGACCTAGCCTTCTCGTTCCAATAACTTATCTTCATTAGAACGAAACCTCAATATCATTCGAACAACCTTCAATTCGTTCGAATGACTATTTCCTAAATTTCTCCAAATTGACCAATTTTTTACCCAAAACTTCTAATATTTATTGCCAATGCCCCAAAATAAATCAAATACAAATGTAAACCCAATCATAAAGACCCGAATCCTAAGGTTTCCATAATATTACAACTTATGTGAGAAAAATAATAAAATATTGGGGTCGGGTATTACATTCTTCTCACAAGCCTTGAGTTTAACAGGTAACTTGAGGTTCACTTTATCCATTTTGCAAGGCATTTTATAATTATCAGTGTAAGACTTTTAGAGTTTAACCTCACCCTCATTTTCACCAACTTCTTCGACATCTTCTTGGGTTGCATCAGATTCGGACTCTTAGTCATCTTCCTTTAGCTTATCTTTATTGTAGGAGACTTAAGAATTCATATTTCCTTACCTAAGGTTGCATTAACTCAAGGACTCAGTACTCTTGGAATCCATGTCTTTGTCACTAGGGGGTGGTATTCATTACTTTCTTCGAGTTTCCCTTCATCCTTATCTTAGTGGGACACATAAGTTCCTTGTAATTGACAGCTTTGCACTCGAATCATCTCCTATAATCCTCTTATTTTTTGTCATTATTTTGAGACTTATGATCTCAACTAATGGAAGGTATTTTGTCCATATTTTATTTGGTTTTCTCAAACTTCTTTTTATAATTTTAAAACTTATGGTTATTAGACTTGCAAAAAATTAAAATTATTTGGTGTATAAGTCAATATCATCCTCATAGCGTTCACATTCGTCATCCAAAATCGAGGGGAGCAACCTTCTTTTCCTATAAGTCAATGCCCTTCTCCTTATTAGGTGGGAAATAATTTTCAATCTCAATAGATGTAAATAACCTATAAGATCTACAATCTTCATCTTATCAATGTTTCTCGAAATATTTAAATAAATGAACCATGGGAGAATTATAGAAGGCAACCAACTTAAGATTTTTTAAAACACTTTGGATTCCAAAATTGAAATATAATCTCATACCATCAAAATGTTTGACATAAACCTTATCAAAAGTATCATTTTCTTTCATGGATAACATCTCAAACTAGGTAGCGCATTGTTTGAGTTTTGAGACCACGATGTTTGTTCATTTTGACTTACTCTAATTATACATGAGCACTCCTGTGAAGTTAATAAGTCTCATAAGAATCTCGTTAGAAGCCTCGTTATCACTATATCCCATCGATGTGAGAAGAAACTCATTCACATGTAAGTTTTCACATTGTTTCTAATGAGAGAATTTTATTTTTTATTTGAGACGTTAAGACTCCTAAATTGTACCGGAGTTGTGATGACCGTCACCCTCAGGGTTATAAGGGACAGATGGTTCAGTAGGGTTAGCAAACAGCGTAAGGCCAACGTTAATAATTACTGACCCCATAGTTATTGCATTGCCAACTTTACCAACTCCACCAACGGCTCAACCATAGTTCTAGCGATAGTTGAAGTATGAGCTAGTGTACCATGTCACTTCGATACATGATCATATGGTAGATACTTGAGGGTATGTTTTTTATTCCTAGACAATTGAGATGTGTGTTGTTTGATACCGGTGCATCACATTCTTTTATTAGTAGAGCCTTTTCTCAGTCAGTTGGAATATTAGATTCAACATCAGACACATTATTTCACATAAATTTATTGTTGGGTAGGGGCACACCTATTCGTTCGTTGTGTGGTCATATATGTGTGGATATTTGATGGCTAAGTTTATTAGCCAATCTGTTAATTATAGACATTTCTATGTATGATTTCATTTAGGGTATGGATTTATTATCCGTGTATCATGTTAGTGTGGACTATTTTAGGAAGTCAATAGTTTTTTTCATTTTAGGGTAGGAGATGTCTGTGGTTTTGATGACACATCCTGTGGGTGGATCGAGCACAATTTGTATTACATTGAGGGGGACACCTCATATGGATTCATTATGTCATTAGATCCCATTCATGTTTTTGGTGAGTTTCTTGACATCTTTTGGGAGATTTCTAAGTTACCGAGGAGTAGAGATATAGGCTTTGTGATTAATTTGGATCCAGGCACTAAGTCGATAGCCCGAGAACCATTTTGGATATAAGAGATCTTAGGCATCAAATTTAATTTTCTTATTGGGTAGGAATTATGAGGAGGAGTACTTCAGCTTGGGGAGCTTCGGTCCTCTTCGTGAAGAAGAAGGATGGATCGTTATGGCTGTGTGTGGATTACCCAGAGTTGAACAAGATCACCTTACAAAAAAAGTATCTGTTACCATATATTAATTAATTATTTGACTGGTTGAGGGTTGATTCATATTTCTCAAAGATTGATTGATATCGCGTTACCATAATTTGAGGATTCGAGAGTAAGATGTACTGAAGATGACATTTTTGACATGATATGGATCATATGAGTTATGATTACCAATACAGCAATAGTATCTATGGACTTCATGTACCGTGTGTGCAAAGACTACCTGGATAAGTTTATTGTTATGCTCATTAATGAGATTCGTATTTATTCTAGTATGGTAGAGGAGGATACTCATCATTTGCAGGTGGTCTTACAGACATGACGGGACCACCAGCTCAATGCTAAGTTCAAGCAATATGGATTTTGGTTGAAGGAGGTGAAATTTTTGGACCACATTATGATTGGGAGAGGGATCTTTGTGGACCCGAGTAAGCTGTCGATAGTGTTAGAGTTAGGATAACCCACAACACCTACTAAGATGCAGTACTTTTGGTTTTGTAGGTTACTATCGTCGATTTATCTTAGGTTTCTCAAAGATATCAAGTCCTTTAACAAACCTAACAAGTAAGGGGTTACATTTGTATGGTATAAGTTTTTCAAGAAATATTTCGATGAGTTGGAGACTAAGTTGACTTTATCTCTGGTGCTACCCTTACCTCGTAGTGGGGTGAACTGCATTATTTATATCCATTCCTCGTTATAGGGACTTGTGGGTGCATTTATCCAGGAGGAGAGGCCTATAGCTTATACATCTCGAAAGCCTAAGCCTCATGAGGGGAATAGCCCCACCCATGACTTGGAGTTAGTAGTATTAGTATTTTCCCTTTGATTCTGGAGATAATATTTATTGGAGAAGATATTTTACCTATTCATAAACCATATGAGATTGTAGTTTCTCACGTTTAGGGAGTTGAACATAAAGCCACATCGTTGGTTAAAGTTTGTAAAGGATTATCAGTTTGATATACAATATCATTCGGAAAAGACAAATGTAGTAGCGGATTCCTTGATTCACGGACTAATAATGACATTATCGGTAATTTATAAGTCAAAATGGGGTTCTCTTTGCACAATAAATGAGTTGGAAAATAATTTTATAGAAGTTCTTACCATCAACTTGAGATCATTATTCAGTTTATGAAAGCGTAGATAGAGGACCCTTCTTCAAGGAGAAGGTTAGAGAGTTATTGATCGAGGGGTAACTACTGTACTTGATTGGATCTGATATGGTTTGAGGTTCCACAGCAATCTAGTGGTACTTGAGGATGAGGAGTTGCGGGGAGAAGTATTGACGGAGGCACATGGGTCACAATTTGCAGTACATATTAGAGGGGATAAAATTTATTAGGATATGAGGAACCAGCATTAGTGGACATGCATTAAAAAAGACATTTCTTTATTTGTGTCCAAGTGTACGACGTGTTAGATTGTGATGGTATACTACCAGAGACCAAGGAGTGTTTTATAGCCTATTTAGTTCCCAATGTCGAAGTGGGAGAGCCAATGTATGGACTTCATTACAGTGTTTCCTATGTCACCATGTGGATATGATTCCACCTGGGTAATTATGGGACATTCTCTTAATGTAGCTCCTTGTCTTCCATCTCGAACTAATTTCACATTAAAGAAATAAGCTAAGATTTTCATAGTAGATATTATAAGAATACGTGGTGTGCTACTTGACATTGTGTTCAATAGATACAAGACCTTTGTGTCTCATTTTTGGCAGAACTCTTAGTATGCGATGGAGACATAGTTACGGTTGAGTACCTCATATCACTCACAAACTGATCAGAAGATAGAAACCAACTGTTCGAGGATATGTTATGGGCTTGTATTTTCGAATTTAAGGGTGTTTGGGAGTAGTACTTACAATTAGTGGAGTTTTCTTACAATAACATTCACCAACAAACGATTACATGCAAATATTTACAGCGCTGTATGGGAAGCCTTATCCTTCTCCTATTTTTTGGATGGATGTGGGGGAAAATAAGATTCTTGGACCAGAGTTTATTCAAGACACCTCGGAGAAGGTGGTTCTTATCAGGTATGGGATGAGGACTTCTCGGAGTAGGGAAAAGAGTTATGATGATGATAAAAGGCGTCAATTAGATTTTGCAATTGGTATCATGTGTTTCTTAAGGTATTTCCAAAAGAGTGACTGGTGCGGTTTAAGAAGAAGGAGAGGTTGGAACCCCAATATGTGGGGCCATTCACCATTTTTCGATGAAGTAAGGTCAATTACGTATTTTTTAGCCCTACAAGATCGCCTATAATAGGTGCACAACGTGTTCCATTTCCCTATGCCACAGAGATTCCATAGATACGACAGGTGTGCTAGCAAATTGATCTTAGTGAGATAGATCTTATAATGATTCAATCGGATGTGAGTTACAAGGAGATACCGTTAGCTATTTTGGATCGTAGGGAGAATATACTTTATTCAAAGGTTATTCCATTGGTGCATGTGTAGCAGGGGCACCACAATGAGGTAGAGTCTATGTGGGAGAGGTAGCAACATCCTAGAGGAATATCGAGAACTCTTCAATTTGGGTACGTATGGAATCTTGAGGACAAAATTCCTTTTTTAGAGGGGAAGAATGCAATACCCCATATTTTATTTGGTATTATTATTAATTCGAAATAAATTATTATGTGTGAATAATTATCACTTGTGTGAGAATGTAATTTTATGTGCATAATATATGTGGCATTCAAAGTTGTATGTTATGCTACATGTAAAATGCATGTTGTACATTAATCAATTGGTGGGATTAATTATGTATGGATAACTCATAAAATATTTAAATTATGTATTTTATTTTACTTTGAGAGGTATTTACATTTGTATCTCACTCTAGGGTGGTACAGAGTCTCGGAGAGGTGTTTTTAACATGTTTATTGGACCCCAGGGATGGGTATACCTTTGGACTATTTTTTAGGTTAGTTTGGGTAACATTTTAGGTTCATTTGAGAATCAAAATTTAATTTTGTTATGGAACTGTATGATTATGGTATAAATGTATCATTAACCCTCATTAAGTAATTTACTTAAACCTTAAACACAAACACTAGTAGTAGCAAATGTGATTTAGGAGAGATAAGGAAAGTTTTTGGAGAAGAACTTGGAGATTAAAAGAGGATGAATCAAGTTAGCACCTTCGACATGTATAATCGGGAAAGAAATTTATTTATCTATCACTATGAATCTTTTAATTTATCTGTGTTTTGATTGTTTTTAAGAATATACTAGCACGTATCCCGCGCGATGCGCAGGCACAAATGCATATTATGAATATTTCTGAAACAAAATATATTATTTCATTATACTTCCAAAATTATATTATTTCATTATATATAAATGATATATGTAGTCCTTAGGTTGTTTCCATCCTCGACAACTTTCATTTCTGCAGATTGAGAGCTTGATTGTTATGTTATATGGATTTGCGACGATCCCTCTCTAACTTTTTTTATAGTGTCATCACTTTCATAAATTGAAATGTTGTTATCCTACAATACAATTTGAACGAAAAATATTCCAGAGTTATCACTTTTGAATATGACAATGTAAATATCATTTTGGGTGCAGAAATGAAGCTGAAAATGTACTCATTTTTCATTGTATTTGAGATATCATATATAATAATAGTAGGAAGATAAATAATTGAATATATTTTAGCCTAAGTATGTATAGCAGGTGATAATAATGGATCAACTAATTTTATACAAAAACATAACATCTGTGATATCTTCATTTTGACTAAATCGACAATTTAATTGTTATTAGAAGCTAGTTGATGAAACAAAATAAATTCCTTAAAGGAAAAATAGTTCAGAGTTTTCACTTTACAATTTGATTATCTAAATATCTTTTCTTCGGTAAAATTTTAAAGAACATTTGAAAGTAAGGAAAAAGGGTTGACAAACTTGCTCTCCCACATAGCAAAAAGGTTCATATCCATGTTGATAGCACCCATAATGTGACTCTAATCAAATAAAGCCTTGGATGTTGCACCCTCTTACTTATCATATCTCCAATCTACAGAAAACAACATGTAACAACATTACTCGTTTAAAAAACATACAAAAATTAGTAATATACTTCAAGATATTTGTTTTGAAAATTAATTATCTTTAAACAAAACCAATGTGTTCACACTCGATGCAAAATTATTATTTTCAATACCTCTAATAGTATTGTATTAGAGGTATAATAAAGATATGTGACCAGACACATGTTAGTAATATGATCTAATAGTTAATCATATATTATCTTAGGGGCTAATTATGCTTAAAGGATTAGTTTCCTAAATCTGATGTTTATTAAAATTGATGATGAAGATCGATGTAATATATTTTGAATATGATATTAAAATGTGAAGGTTGATCATTTATAGATGATTCATGGATTTAGATGATAACTGATGATGAAAAATACTCATTAATGATAAAACCCTAATATCTTACTCACACTTAATTTAGACAAGATATAAGTGGTGAATTTTATTATTATTACGAGAAATCCCCTTGTTAGATTGTGATTTTATAATGGAAAACTTTGATTTAGGAACATTTAATGATGATTTGTAGATGTTTTGGGGTTGTTGTGGAGCTTGTATGGTCATTATGATTCTTAGTTCGGCTTACATAGTACTTTTGGATGGGTTATTGAAAGACTTAGGGGATTCTTTTAGGAATACCTAGTCGAACATAGGCTAATAAAACTATGCAGCAACCAGAGATCATAACTTTGACCTTTGAATAGGGATTAGGATACATGAGCGTTAATACGATAACCATTATATATTGTGCTTTATATGTTTGTGTGTTGGATGTAAACATCATATATGCATTATCGCAGTATAATATGTGGTAGCTTACTTGATTGTCTATGGGTTGGATCTTACACTGTAGGAGGGGCTTAATGATAAGCCTCTCATTAAATTATTAAATGAGATTAGAGATGATTAATATTGACAAAAGTCCATATGTCTATGCGACTGAGGTATTATTATGCGCGTCGGACATATCACGCGTATTTGTGTGTTATTTACATATTAACTAGACAATTTCTAGTATTGAGAGTTTTGACATATGTTATGGGACACATGCCACTTAAAATAGGACATGTGTCACCACGAGTTAATTGACATGTGGCGACCCACTTGGGTTGGTTTTGCTATAAATAAGCCTCACCCCCATACATTTGAGAGGGGGCTTCTTGGGAGAGAAGAGTGATTTTCTTGCCTTATGAGTTTTAAGCGAGCTTCTCCACCTCTCACCTCTCCGAGTTCCACCATAATGAGTTTTTCGACGAATAGTACGAACCTACGAACTACGCTGACTTTGATTCCGACTGTGACGGATACGTAGGCGCAACCGAAGTTGCTCAAGTCAAACACGTGCTAAAATCCGATATTTCCCCAAAATTAGACTACTCTCTTACATTTGGCGACTCTGCTGGGGAGGTATTCACGATTTTTTATATTGTAACGCCTCATTCGCGATCAAAAAAGTGGTCGGAGATGAAAAAAAAGAGAGTTGGTGAAGCAACTTCTTCCCCAACGATCATAACGGAAATGACGAGCTTGTTATCAGATAAGAAATTCAATCTTTCTATTTTATGAGCTCTTGTATAATATTCTGCTATTAACTCAGATTTCTATTTTTGAAAGTATGCTTTAAATATTTATGTCTTGGTAATAGGTCGGATAAACTGTTTTTGCATAGAGTTTATTCATAAAACTCGAGTATATCTTTGTACCTAAGAGACTAACAAAAGAAGAGTTATCATTCAAGTATGAGTGTTAGTATGATGTAATTTTTTATGCTGATGTGAACCTCAAATTATCCCTATGAAAAAAGAAAAAAATATCGATGGCCATTTGGCTTGAACCGTCCACAATGAGATGACCCAGTAAAAAGAAAAGGAAGGGCTATTATGAAGAGATATTCTTGAAAATATAATGATGCACCTTGATTAAATTAATTGATGGACTGTCTGCAACAACTTAATTATGTTTCGTAACTGAACAACCTAAAAGGTAAAAAGTACTGACTAAAAGAAAATAAGTCATGTCTTGTTATGGGTAAATAGTAAAAATAGTGCCAGTTGAAAGTCTTTCAGACTATGATAAGACAATACGGGTAGGTTGCAGCTGTCAACAGTCGTTGCCAAAAAATTTATGACTTTATATCTATTGACAAGATAAACTTTCTTTTATCCAAAAGATCTTTATTGCAAATTATAGGGTACAGACTACTCAACGGTAGTTCACTTTGAGAATGTGAATTGATAAAGTTCATTTATGCTAAATTTAACACAATTCGTTGAACCATTGTGATGCGTTGGAAACGCACAACAAACAACAAAAAATATATATATATATATATATATATCAGTTGTCCTGCCCCGATAGATACCGTCATTGTAGCTCCGGCATTTCAGTGGACGCTAAACAAAATCAACAACACACCATATCTCTCTAGTAAGCCACAAATCGTGAGATAGCGACATACCTCCAATAGGAAAACAAAAATACCCTTGCTTAGTAGAACCTCACCTCAGTAGAAATTGACGAATCTTTGCTCCGATGAAGCCCAGACTGAATAAGGGTCGAAATCTCTTTCCACTGGAAGTCTTCTTCGATACATCTGAGGGTGAAAATCCGTTGGGCCTTATATAATACAATAAAAAAATTGGAACTTTAATGGGACGGGCAACCTGTGATTGAATGAACCAGTCCCCACGGATAGCAGTTGGTTAGTATGAACGAAGCATAGGGATTTTAAAATTCGATGAAGCTTTGACAAAAAAAAAAGAGATTTTTTTTTTAATGCTGAACCACCGTGGGAACTTGAAGTATGAAAAATCACCGTGGTAGCTTAAAATCCGATGAACCTCGGTTAGAAATGGACAGATCTAGCTCCGAGGAACCTCTACCCGACTAAGTTCCAACCGAAAAGAGAACCAGTGTTGTCAAACCGAAGCACCTGTTCGAGGGAACTCAACGACGGATCATTATATGAGTGATCTTCTTCTTCGTGGGTAGGGTAGATCCGACATGCAAGCTTGAGGTTCATCGTTTTATGATTTGGCGATGAATGATCTTCGATTTTGGATTTGAGGTCCATCTGAAAAGTCCAAATGCGACTTAACAGTAAGTGTAGTGAAAGACACGAGTTATGGTCCCTCGCATTTTAAAAAAAAAAAAAGAAAAAAAAAAGAGGGGAATATGTTGAATATTGTCCAAACTATGATTTAACGGTAAGATATGAAAATATGATTTAATGGTTACAACTTATGGTTCCTCGGGCATGGCACATATTGGGACTATAATTGATAATATGAGCGTGGTACCATTGGAAAAATGAGTTTATATTTTTTTATGACAAATAAAATATAGAGATAATAGTGCAGTTCTCATAGAAAATTTAATTGTTCGAAAATATTCATGAGTTACGTTGGGTGCATAAGTTACGTTGATGAAATTGAAAATCTTTATTTTGAATGAGATGGATGAAATATAATGAAGCTTCGATTGAATATATTGACATTTGAAAATATTCATAATTATTTGTACATCGTATACATTATGATTCATTTATGAAAATTTTGAATATGTTTCAGCACTGAAGATTTATTTTGAGATTATATACACCTTTAGATTTATTATGAGATTCACCCCTAAACAACATTAAATTGTGCACGATCACCTACATGGTGTTTATGATTTATTGTACAAATATCCCTCGACTTTATTTATTTATTTTATTTTATTTTATTACATCAAATAAAATATAATAAAGGGGCATGATGAGAATTGTACTTGGATATTTATTGAGCTTTACTAACATTTGCAATATTGTATAGTTGGGTCAGAAAGATATTATTTTGCAGAGCTTCTGAATGAGCAGATATTGAGTGATACAAATATCAAGTCATTGTTGAAAGATATGGTAGTTTGAGTTACACCCCATGAAATGTAATAATTAGATTGCTTTCATTTTTCTCGAGTGGGAATTGTAAATGATATATGTAATTTATTTTATTTTATCTTGAGATAAAAATAAAATAAAGGGGGCAAATGGATATTATGATGTAACATAGCTTGTAGTGCAAAGCTTCTTCGACATCCTCCGCGACAAGGTTGGATTGATGAACCTTCAGAGTATAGTAACATCCAAGCAGGTCATTACAAAAGCTTCTTCAGTTTCTTTCGCAAAGAGTTCAAACGGGTTAATTAGTTGTCACTCAGAAATCGACAAAGTCATAGTCCTCCTTCATATATGACATCATATTACAAGAACTTTGTGAGCATTGAGATAAGTCTTCTATAAAGGTGTATCAAAATTGTTGCTAGCTAAACCACGATCGTTATGACTTAACTCGTCCGAAGAAGTTGGTCATGGAAGCAAACAGACGAAGGACCACGCTCAGTTTGTCAGGTATGGGATCCTGTCCTGAAAAGAGATACAGAAGAATGAGTTTACAAAAAAATCTTAACAAGCATTTTCTTTGTTAAGTCACCGTTATAGGTGGAGTTTATGAAAATCTTAACAAGTGTTTTCATTATTAAGTCACCGTTATGGGTGTCACCGTTATTGGTGAAGTTTTACAAAAATCTTGACAAGCGTTTTCGTTGTTAAGTCACCGTTATAAGGTGGAGATTATATAAAAATCTTAACAAGCGTTTTCGTTGTTAAGTCACCGTTATAAGGTGGAGACTATATATAAAAATCTTAACAAGCGTTTTCGTTGTTAAGTCACCGTTATAAGGTGGAGACTATATATAAAAATCTTAACAAGCGCTTTCGTTATTAAGTCACCGTTATAAGGTGGAGATTATATAAAAATATTAACAAACGTTTTCGTTGTTAAGTCACCGTTATAAGGTGGAGATTATATAAAAATCTTAACAAGCGTTTTCGTTGTTAAGTCACCGTTATAAGGTGGATATTATATAAAAAAATCTTAACAAGCATTTTCGTTGTTAAGTCACCGTTATAGGTGGAGTTGTTGAAAAATCTTAACAAGCGTTTTCGTTGTTAAGTCACCGTTATAAGGTGGAGATTATATAAAAATCTTAACAAACGTTTTCGTTGTTAAGTCACCTTTATAGGTGGAGATTATATAAAAATCTTAACAAGCGTTTTCGTTGTTAAGTCACCTCTAACGGAGGAGTTTGCGAAAAACCTTAACAAGTGTGTTTTCATTGTTAAGTCACCTCTAACAGTGGAGTTTGCGAAAAACCTTAACAAGTGTGTTTTCATTGTTAAGTCACCTCTAACGGTGGAGTTTGCGAAAAACCTTAACAAGTGTGTTTTCATTGTTAAGTCACCTCTAACCGTGGAGTTTGCGAAAAAACTTAACAAGTGTGTTTTCATTGTTAAGTCACCTCTAACGGTGGAGTTTGCGAAAAGCCTTAACAAGTGTGTTTTCATTGTTAAGTCACCTCTAACGGTGGAGTTTGCGAAAAAACCTAACAAGTGTGTTTTCATTATTAAGTCACCTATAACGGTGGAGTTTGCGAAAAAACCTTAACAAGTGTGTTTTCATTGTCAAGTCACCTCTAACGGTGGAGTTTGCGAAAAACCTTAACAAGTGTGTTTTCATTGTTAAGTCACCTCTAACGGTGGAGTTTGCGAAAAAACTTAACAAGTGTGTTTTCATTATTAAGTCACCTCTAACGATGGAGTTTGCGAAAAAACCTTAACAAGTGTGTTTTCATTGTTAAGTCACCTCTAACGGTGGAGTTTGTGAAAAAACTTAACAAGTGTGTTTTCATTGTTAAGTCACCCCTAACGGTGGAGTTTACGAGAAACCTTGACAAGTGTGTTCTCACCATTAAGTAACTTCGTAGGTGTGAGTTTGCGAAATACATTAAAAAGTGGTAATTTGAGCAAGTCAATATTATGTACACGCACAAGAAACCTCATCGAGAATGAAATAAATCAAAAACATGTGCATACACTAAAAGATTAATCGAGAACAATGAAGTAGTTATTATGTAAACCATAATAATACTTTCACCAAACTTGAGAACGACTAAGTAGTTATTATGTAAACCATAATAAATACTTTCACCAAGCTTGGTTGAGAATGACGAAAGAGAATGCTAAGGTAGTTATTATGTGTTCATGATATTACTCTTTACCAAAGCAGAGTTACAAACAATCGCAATAAAAATGTGGATGCATGATCATTTAAATAGGAATGGGGGCAACACTCGGTGTATATCATTCATATGAAAATAATGATAAACGAGGTCCTTCGGAATAACATATGAGATCAAAGCTGCAAAATGGGATTTAAGATATGAGATATAAAATTGATGTATATCATATAACTGAGATATGAAATATGAGATTGCATTATATCATAAAATGTGATATATGAGGTAAAAGTACATCATCAAGATGAAATGAGATATGAGATTATTACCCACGATCCACAGGTCGATCGAAAATATGAAAACTGACTAAAATTATTTCGTACATACAGTCGATATATTTCAGACATGTATCAATATATCAACTATATGTACGAGGGGGAAAATGTAGGAGGGGCTTAATGATAAGCCTCTCATTAAATTATTAAATGAGATTAGAGATGATTAATATTGACAAAAGTCCATGTGTTTATGCGACTGATGTATTATTATGCGCGTCGGACATATCATGCGTATTTGTGTGTTATTTACATATTAACTAGACAATATTCTAGTATTGAGAGTTTTGACATATGTTATGGGACACATGCCACTTAAAATAGGACATGTGTCACCACGAGTTAATTGACATGTGGCGACCCACTTGGGTTAGTTTTGCTATAAATAAGCCTCACCCCCATACATTTGAGAGGGGGATTCTTGGGAGAGAAGAGTGATTTTCTTGCCTTATGAGTTTTAAGCGAGTTTCTCCACCTCTCACCTCTCCGAGTTCCACCATAATGAGTTTTTCGACGAATAGTACGAACCTACGAACTACGCTGACTTTGATTCCGACTGTGACGGATACGTAGGCGCAACCGAAGTTGCTCAAGTCAAACACGTGCTAAAATCCGATATTTCCCCAAAATTAGACTACTCTCTTACATACACATATTAGTTTTGGATTGCTTTTGGGTACTCATAGTAGTCTATTTCACATATATTTAGGGGTGGGGTGTCTTTTGCAGGTGAGTGCTGATGGGTTGCCATGATTACATAAATAAGTCACACGTTATTACTTCACTACTATAGTAAGTTATTTCTTGTAACTTTCGGGGTCTGAGCAATTTATTATTTTAAAATCTTTTAGAGGTAATACTAAGAAGGAGCAGGTTAAATATAAATTTCCAATAGAGTTAATTTAAATGTATTTTGAATTAATTCCGTTTAGACAAGACCGTTTGAGTCATTGGTTAGGACATGAGTTATTTATCCATCAAGTCTAGGATGTGTGATTGAAGACCGTAGAGGTAAATTTAAAGTGCCTACATCAACGTGTCGTGTTTTGTGTCTTCAAGTTCATGGATCTCCAAATGTATGAACTCATATTTATGTTTGATTACTGGATACTTTGGAGTGTAAGTTTTATAAAATGTTTTGAGGCATTTTTTAAAAGGTTTTTAAAAAGAAAATTTATCTTTTAATCGTTCGAACGACTTTTTATAATTCGTTCAAACTAGTTTATGTTGGTCATTCGAACGAGGTTCAAATGGACTTAAAACAAACTTATTCTTCTTGACAAAAAAATATCATTCGATGGTCATTGAAAGGAAATTGGCATAGTCATTTGAACGAGACTTAATTGGTTTGAACGTGTTTACTAAGATCATTCGAACGATATCGTGTTTCCCATTCGAATAAACTTCCTCGAAGAGCATGCCAACTTTAAATTCCATATATATATATATATATATATATATATATATATATATATATATATATATATATATATATATATATATATATATATATATCATGCATCCACAATAATTTCATTTTTAAGGCTTTAAAAATCAGTTCCAAGATATAGTCAAGAGCCTCCAAACCCTAGTTTCACCCAATTTATTTACGATCTAAGTTTCAATCATATATGCTAGTTTGAGATCTCCTGTTTGGAAATAAATGTCATTTACTCTTCATATTTGTTGATTATTATTTACACATGGTGGACTCCATATGTGTGGTTGTTTATAGTGGTGGACGCCGTGTTTGATCCGTTAACAGTTTACTAAGCCACGATCGGTGGATATCGAGGCGTATGAGGAGCACACATTATGGTGGTGCGTAGATGGACTCCTATGTGTCACTGTGAAGAAGGTCGAAGGAATGAATATGTGTCAAGGCTTAAAGGAGTTAAGTCGGTTGTGTAAGTCATCTACTATCCTTGTGTAATTCCTAAATCATAGTGAATTTACGTAGTTGGGTCGTCCAAAATTTTCACGTTATGGGGTTTACTCATACATCGTGTTGTGGTTCATTGCTTTATTTTACTCTTAATATACTCACCTAGATGCATGCTTAGGCAAGATAAAATTTGGTAAACTATTTAACACAACATTAGATTTAATTGGTCCAAGTTTAATTGGTCCAAGATTAATTGGTTTAATCGTTTAATTAATTTTAAAAAAAAATTAAATATTATCCCATCAACGAGCCAGTGTCTATGAGTTATTTAGACATGAATACGGGAGGTTAATATATGGACGGTCAGCCATTTACTAGGCCATATTTGTTTAACGGGTTTGATTATGCATATTGGATAGTGCTGATGAAATATTCACTTAAGGCCATCGATGAGCGGGTAAGGTTAGCCGTAGAAAGGGGGGGGACACCACACACAACACATGTAAGTGAACTTAGAGTTCCTAAAGCCAAATTAGAGTTAGAGAGAGTATAGACATAAATTGTGTAACTACAAATCTCGTGGTCTGATTACTTTAGTTTATGCAGTTACATTGGAGGAGTTCCTTCGAATTATGACTTGTGAAACGTCTAAAGAGGCTTGGAACACTCTTAAACTCATCGATGAAGGTACTAATTTTTTCAACGCTTCCAAGGTTTAAATATCACCACTTAGGTTTAAAACATTAGGATGGGTGAAGGAAAAATTTTCAATGAGTTCTACGCGACTTTTTGTTATTGTTAACTCATCTTTTAGCTTGGGAGAGGGAATTATCGAAACCAAGGTTGTAAAGAAAATCATAAAGTCCTTGCCTAAAAGATTTAATTCCAAAGTCACTATTTTTGAATTCATTGGAATTATTAACTCAATAAAGCTCGAAGAGCTTGTTGGTGACCTTCAAACCTATGAGCTCGACACGTTTCCTCAAAACAAGAACAAGAAAGATAAGTTAATTGCTTTGAAATCCTAGAAAGAATAAACACACATTTCTGAGGATGAGTCCAATATTGATTTTGATGATAAGGACATATTTGCTAAAAAGTTTAGGAAATTTCTCAAGTTTGATAAATAGAACTCTAAGTTTGATGGAAAGAAATTTGAGAAGAAGAAGATTAACAAGGATGAAAATTTTCCGAATAATTGAAATGAAAATTTGAAAAGGGATGAATCGGATAGATGCTTTGGGTATGAGAGATATGGCCAGAGGCCAGTCGAGTGTCCCCCTAATCTAAAGAAGGAAGGAAGGAAGTCAAAGGCATAAAATTCCACCCTTAGTGATTGTATTATAAGAGGAGCCTAACTGTCCCATTGAGAATAAGTACATTTCATTCATGGCTAATCATGTAGGCTTAGATAAAAAGTCTTTTAATCTTAAAGATGATGATTTCCATGACGATTATGAGGTTTCATCTATTGATTCCCAAGTGAGTGGTGAAGAAGAAGAAGAAGAAGAAGAAGAAGAAGAAGAAGAAGAAGAAGAAGAAGAAGAAGAAGAAGAAGAAGAAGAAGAAGAAGAAGAAGAAGAAGAAGAAGAAGAAGAAGAAGAAGAAGAAGAAGAAGAAGGAGGAGGAGGAGGAGGAGGAGGAGGAGGAGGAGGAGGAGGAAAGTGAGCTTCAAGTTACCTCTGATGAGTTGTATGTGGAGTCGTTAAAGCTGAAAAAGTCCAACTTGAAGTTAGAGGCTAATTTGAAGAAATTTGCCATAGGTAACGATGATAATAAATTGATTGATGATTTGAGGGAACGTGGTAAGACTCTTAGGGATAATCTCTCACTTTTATGGGGAAAGAGATTAGTTTTGTGGATTAATGAAGATTTTAAAGGAGTCCTTAATATTGATGAGTCTCGTCTTTTACTTGAGCCTATAATTGATGAGTTAGAAAGAGAAAGTGAGTGAATCAAGACACGTCAAATTTCATTTAGAATCTAGGTTGGAGAACCTCGATAAGATTTTAGGCACCGTCTAAATCAGAAATGATAATTTTGGAATTGTCTTTGATGATCCAAATGTTTTCACTAATAAAGCCAATACCAACATTTTGAGAGGGTCAACCATTATTAGAGATGTTAGAAAAGGTCAACCCGAGGGTAACATTCCTCATCATGTCTACTCTTTCACACGTTGAGGTAGGAAAGGTTAGCTTATGAAAAAAAATTATGATCTTCGAAAAGATACTAGGAAGTCTAAGACTATTATTATCAAGGTTCCCTAAGCCCAACATTTTCACATTACACCTATGTGTATTACCGGATTTGGAGTCTCTTAATGTTAGGCTTGTTGATCCTCGTATGCTTGCACATGATTCTTCTCATGCTATATCAAATTGTTGATTATGTTTGCATGTTTTCATAAACTAGATTTTGTGCTTCTTATTATATGTTATTGCTAGTTGTATTATGTTTGAGTCTTTTGTATTTTTATTTTCCTTTTATTTGGTCTTATTGAGAAAAATATAAAAAGACGTTGTTTATATTTTGAGTCATTTTGAAAAATGTTTATAAACTCAAAAAGTTTTTTGGTTTCTTTGTTTTGTTTAGTTTTACACATTTTGTACGACACATCGGTATGTTTAAATGCCATTTGGTCCATGTTTTCATGTGGATAGTATATTTGATTATGGTTTACAATGCTTATTATTTTTCTTAATCATAATTGCATGGAGTTGTTTGCACTTGATTTTCTTAATGGATTCACTTTACATATGCCCTCGCACACACTTGTACAAGATCTTTTGGATTATAACTGCATGTTACATGAGCTAAGTGAGGTGTTCTCCTATTAATCTTGTCATATACATATTTGTTTAACTATGGGGGATTTGTGCATGTAAGAACCATTGCCTGAGAGTTTTTTTTATTCAAAAATTTTAGGGTGCAATGGAAAGGGCTATGAACTGAGTAAATCTTCTTTGTGTGAAAGGCCACCTTTGGCAAGTTCATAAAAGAAAAGGGAGACAAAAGAATAAAAAATAATTGTCAAGGCCATGTTTTTGCAATTGATGTTTCAAAATTGATATTTTTTAATAAAAAAATAGAGAGAAAATGAATGTGTTCATTTTTTATGGTGTTAAAGTTGAAGATCAGTGGGTTTGCACAATGAGTCTTAGTTATGCTTAATTATTTAACCCTATTGATTTAAGAATCATCAAGATTTCTAGGCTAGTATACAGTGTGTATGTTGGTCCATTTTGAGTTCTTTATTTATCAGTTGAGGTTAACCCGATGTTTGATAAGTTAATGCGGTCTAATATAAATCCTTGGACATATTTTGAGTGATTGGATCATTATTTTTTTTGTTCCTATTTCATGCTCCTTCACTCCGTACCACATTATCTTAGACATATTGATGCCATATGAGTGAGGAAATATTACGTGTTTTTTTCCCTTTTTGTGTTGTCTATACCAATATATTACGGTGCATCATTGGTATATGAGTGCTTATATATATATATATATATATGATAGGGCGGTTTTTGAAAATGTACACATTTTTAACGATGCGGATTGATGCCACCTCCTTACACATTTTTACAAAATGGAGGGTTGAGATCAACTCCCTCCATTAATTTCATATGCAACACTATTCATATTTTTTCACTACCTATCTTATCCCTCAAATTTTTGAATTCCCCCTCTTTTTCTTCTCACAAATTAATTCCTCTCGCCGTCTTTAATTCAAACATAACTCTATTTTGGTAAAAACACACCAAAAGACATCCCCTCTCACCAACCCACCTTCCCATACACTCATAACCCCCCCGCCCCCACCCACGATGTTTGTTATCTCTCTCTCTCTCTCTTCTCAGTGGCTCGAGAGAAAACGTGGGGGAGTGGCGCCAGAGAAAACGTAGACGACCCTAGACTCCATTTTTTCTGTCGAATAGAAAGTTACCCTTTGTAACTCATCCATTTTTTACTTCTTGTTTCTATATATATCTTCCATTTTCATTTGTGTATGTGAAGATTTGATTGAAGTTTCGACGTGCTTTTACATTTGGGTTTGATATTAAGATTATATGTGGTTTTTGAATTGTGTATGATTTTTAGAGAATCATTGATTAGATCTTTGTTTTTTTCAGATCTATGAATATTGGATGTTTTTTCTGATTAGATTTTTCAGATCAACCATTGTTATCTGTAGAATCATTGATTGACGAATAAATTGCAGGTGCCAATAAGAGTTCTAAGTAGAGTAAAAGTGAGAAGAAGAATCGCAAGGCAATGTTGAAGCTGGGCATGAAACCTGTTACAGCTGTTAGTACGGTCACCATCAAGACAACAAAAATGTAAGAATCTACCGTGGTTTGTATGGGAAAATACGAAAAGGCCCCTAAAGTTTCAAGTTGTAAACAACACTATGTATGTCCAAGTAACCTCTTTGTTACCAAAAACACCTTCTGGGGGAGTTATTACAGGAGGTTTTGAGCGAAACATAGGGGTATTTGCAGCAAAAGAATAAAACAAAATGCAAGAATCTATCATATTTTGTGGGAGAGTGCAAAAAGATCCCAGACTTTCATGGTTTTGCAAATATTATGTTCAAATAATCCTTTGTTTCAAAGATCCCCTTTGGCGACTATTTTTTGATATTTTTGCAAAAAAAAACAAAGAAAGGGGTAAGACTATTCATATGTATATTTCTACACTTTTCCGAAGTAATTTTTAATATATGGGCAGAAGTAATGATTCTCTATTTAGATATGGAGTAATTTTTAATGTACGAGGAAACATAGTGATTTAGATATGCTCATCTGGTATTTCTTACTTCTCATCTGATTCAAGGCATTTCTTACTTCTCATGGGTTAAAGTACTTAGTTTAATCCATTTTTCATTTCGATTTTCTTATTTAGTGCTTTGAGGATCTGACATAGGAGAAGCATATAGAGTTCATCATGAAGCACAATTAATGGAAGAACAATTGTTAACAGTTTTGAAGAGATGCCAGTCAATTTATTGATTTTTTAGGTACTAATGTGATTGTTGGTTGTTTTTGCTAATTTTTTAGGTACTATTGTGTTCGTTGGTTGTTTATGAGATTGTGGGCACACAGGGTCATCCATTTTTAACAAATCATTTTATGTTATATCTTTTAAACATCACCATTTGTTTCGTAGATTTAATTTGCTTTGTTAACTTTGGTTTGGTTTTTTGAGGTTTTTGTATTCAGTTCACATCTAATTTGAATATGTATATCCCATGTATGAAAAAATATGTATCCTATCATATGTACTCTCGGAGATGGTTTTAGTTAGGCTTTTGTATTCATTTGTGGTTGTGAATTGTAACTTATAGATATTAGATTATAAGATGGTATGTGAATTGCAAGTGATATGCTTTTTTTTGCCTCCATATGAATATCTATGAGAAATTATAAATTATTTAGACTTTTGTTTCGACCATATCTTTTATTTTGTTGGTACGCCCTAGGTTTGTTCAGGAGGTAAGAAAGACTTTATAAGGATTGACAGTGATTGATTAAACACTTTGGATTTCTGCATTTTGAATTTAAAAGGATGAACCTTGTGGCAAAAATATAAACCTCAATGATTCAATAAACATACGTACTTTGTTATTTTGACTTTGTTTTAGGGATACTTTTAGATACTAATAATTTAGTTGATTAATTGGTATCAAGTCAGTAATAGTATGATCTTAATAGTATCAAGTTAGTAATGCCTCGAGTCAGTAATAGCATCAAGTCAGTAATGCCTCAAGTCAGTAATTAGTATCATCTTCATCTTCTTATAGTAGTTTTCCTATTATGATTTTCCTATAAATTTTTGGATCTTACATAGACTATTTAGTATTTATACATATGGGGAAATTGAAGTTCAAAATTATATATGTAAGTAATGACTGATATATTATGAGGGGCTTGGTCGTTATTTTGGAATTATATCTGTAAGTAATGATTGATCTACTTCTTGCAAGTACCCTTATTCTTACAGGCTCACTTATTTTAGGTTTCGAAGGTTCAAAATTTGGGGGTTTAGGTAACATACACAGCAGCAAATGTGAGCCCCTTTATTTTCTATAGCCCTATCCATCCTAATTCAAAGTTCTAGCAGTAGCAGATGAGAAGTAAGTATGCGATATTCCTATGCCTAAGAGTTCATGTATGTTTTTAGTGATTTCCAGTTGACGAAAGCAATCTGGATGACATGGGTTTTTAATGATTGTCACTCATTTTCTAACTCCAATATTCTTATCCGTTTAGATATCTCACTCTCTGCAAATGGAAAATGATGACCATCATTTAAGATTTGAATTCATGTAAGAAATGACAACTTTAAATATTCATCTTATTTCACTTTCCCTTCCTTTACTATTAACTAATCTTTTTTCTACATTTATTTATTGTAAGCGAAGAAGGGGAAGTTCGATCGTCTCTATTTTTTATCTATAAAAATTTCCTAGTCTCTGATAATGAGTTCAACGTTTTTTTTTGCGGCTACTACTACAAACAACTACTACTGCTGAATCTAGCATTTGAACCATATCTAAACAGGTAACTCTATATTTGTGGAGGTTGATTTGCGATTAGTTAATTATATATTTGTTCATAGCATATATAGGTGCTCAAAATGTTATGGACAATTATAATGCTATTTATTAGTGTGCACATCATGGATGTTGATTTGCTATGAACTATTATAATGCTATAAACAATTATAATGCTGCTATATTTTTGGAGGTTGATTTGCATCAAAATGTGTAACTCTGATAAGTTTAAATATAAAATTAACTCTTTCTTTGAATTTTTTTACATCAGCTATATATGCGTCAGATTGATTGACACTTCAGATTCATTGACAACAACTATATCTGCATCAGCTAAAAAATTTGAAGTGTCAATAAACAATCTGAATTTTTTTACATCAGCTATATATGCGTCAATGAATTATTTTTACTTTTTTACATGAGTTATATATGCGTCAATGAATCTGAAGTAAGTCGGTGCATGTAAGTCAGTGCTGGACATTTCTCATAAATGTAAGTCAGAACTAGAATATTTTCAGAAATGTAAGTCAGTGCATGTGCACTGCATCGGCTTGGTACCACAACCTTTGTAGCACATCCATGTCTACGCTTGACCACATGTTTGACAAATGAAGTGAGACTGCATTTGTACCACGATTTGCATACCAAAGGAATAGACAAATAGTTTATGTCTAGAACCTCCCAATTTGGTGTTTCAATCTATTACACATGACAAGATTGTTTGATATTGGTGTATTAGAAGTTGAGATAATTCTCGATAGTGATAGTTGATACTTTCTTGCTTTGCATTTCTTTCTTTGCAGGTATTTCTATTTTTCTCAGATGAAGAAATGCCCAAGTATAGTCATCAGTTATGTCTAAGGTATAGTCATCAGTTATGCCCAAGTTTTATTTTAGTTTCTTTGTTTCTTATTTTAGTCCTATTAGTGGTCCAAATAGTATCTACGCATGTCAATCGTGTCGATCAGAGGCTATAGACTTCAAATCCACTCGATTATTGGATTCATTCAAAGAAGATATAGTTTTGGTATACGCATTTTGTGATGATAAATGAGACAAGCGTGACATGAGAGATACAAGCGGCATGGTTTAATATGCTTTGATTATAAATAGAACTTTCTTCAAAATTTTGTATAGTCTATTGTGATGATGAATGACGTGGGACATATAAACGACATAATCACCGGGTGTACATATAATTTTCTTCGAAATTTTGAATTTTCTATTGTGATACGTATTTTTTTCTGAGTTGAATAGTTGATGATATATGCGAGGTCCAAGATGTACTTTTATTATTATTGTTATGGTATTTTGTATTCTCTTAACAGGGTGGATAGTCGTATCAACAAAGAAAACTCTGTCCAATTTTTATAAAATATTTGTATTATGAATGGAACTTGAGGAAAGTTTTATTATGAATTGAACTTGAGCAAACTTGAATAAAGGAAACTCTGTGCGATTGATAATTTGACCACGAGTGACACTTTGGAAAAAAAATTACTTATGTACCTTGAAATTTTTTGTCATTTCGCGATTACGTTCTATGAAAAATTTATGTCGTTTTGCGATTACGTACTTTGAAAAAATTTCGTCGTCCCTTCAGGTACAGAGTTTGTTGTTTTTCAGCATTTACATTTGTATTTAATCCATGGTTGCCATATGCTTCATCTTCTATTCAAATTAGCATGTTTTATGATCATATTAGAATCTTTTTAGCATTTGCATTTGCATTTAATCCATGGTTCAATTTCTGCATCAAAATTTCAATCATTTGTTCATTGTTTGAGTTATTTGTGCTTGTGTTGCCGAGTTTATTTGTCGTTGCATGTTTCACTTCACATCATTGAATGATATATTTGCTTTCCTTTATTTTTATATGATTAAATTTAGGGGGAGACGTTGTATTATGTTGTTCATCTTTATCTTTTTATATTCTTGAACAAAAAGGGGGGACATGGTATTTAACTCTTTAACTCAGGAGGAGAATTTTTTATTTTTGGGGGAGACATCTTATCTTAGGTGGAGATTGTTAGATGGGGGGGGGGAGAGTTTTTCATATGTGGACTTATATTTGTTATATGTTCTCTTTGCATTTGAAAGGTGTGTTTAAGTGTGTCGATTTGCACCAATTCAACAAAGTTTCACAAGAGAAAAGCAACTCAATATTTGTATCCATCAAGTGTCAGTACTTTTTTCATTTGGGGATTGGCATTGAGTCTTTTAGAGACCTTGATGACCCGTAAATTTTTATTCTTGTGTTCCCAGAATAGCCAAAGGGGGAGATTTTCAAGGACAAATTTTCAATATAGTCAATTTGAATGTATTTTGGATTAATTCCGTTTGGATAAGATGGTTTGAGTCATAGGTTAGGACTTGAATTGTTCATCATGATTGAAGATTATAACGGTCAAGTTAAAGCGCTTACACCAACTTGTCGTGTTTCGTGCCGAATTTTTAGCTTAAATGTCCATAGATATATAAAAGTATGAATGATATGTTTGATCTCTGGATAATATGGGGTGTTGGTTTTTATAAAACGTTTTAAGGCATTTTTATAAAAGGTCTTTTAAAGATTATTTTTGTCTTTCGAAGGAGTTTGTATAGTTCATTCAAATGATTTTCTATTGATCATTCGAACGAGGTTTAAATGGACTTCAAACGAAATTATTCTGCTTGATAGAAAAATATCGTTCGATGGTCATTAAAATAAAATTGGCACAGTTGTTCGAACAAGACTTATTTGGCTCGAATGAGTCTACTAAGGTTGTTAGAATGAACTCATATTTCTCGTTCAAACGAACTACCTTGATGTGTGTCTCGACTTAAAACTTTGAAAATATATATATATATATATATATAGTAGTTTTATTTGGAAGGATTCAAAAATCAATATTCCAAGATATATTCAAAAGCCTCCAAACCCTAGCTTCACCTAATTTGTTTGAGATCCAAGTTTTAATCATATAAGCTAGTTTAAGATCTCCTGTTTGGCAAAAAAAATCATTTACTTTTCATATTTTTTAGTGTTGTTTTACATATGGTGGACTCCGTGTATATGGTGATTTGAAGCGGTGGACTCCATGTCTGATCCATTGACAGTTTGTTAAGCTAATATCTGTGAATACCGAGGTTTGTGAGGAGCACACGTTGTGATAGTGCATATGTGGACTCCTGTGTATTGCTGTGAAGAAGGTCGAAGGAATTAAGACACATCAAGGCTTGAAGGAGTCGAGTTGGTTGTGTAAATCATCTCTCGTCCTTGTGTAATTCTTAGATCATAATGAATTTGCGTGGCTGAGTCGTTCGAGATTTTTACCGTTGTGGATTTTCCTTTTATGTCTGCATATTATCACTTGTTGCTTTATTTTAATTTTTCTTTACTCACCTAGATGCATGCTTAGGCAAGATAGGTAAAATATTTAACACAACATTTTATTTAATTGGTGCAAGTTTAATTGGGTTAATCATTTAATTAATTTAAAAAAATTAAAATTCATATGTGTTTGACAATCCATATAATTCCTGCACTTTCATGCGACAGGGTTGAGCAGTCAGACTTGTCTTGTTATGTTTCAGACTTTCCATTCATAGTTTAGGATGCTACTTCCTTTCAATATTCTAGTTCAGACTATTTTATTTATTTGCTCAGAGTTTTATTATGGACCCGCAGCGGTTCCGAAGTTATTATAATTATGGATTAGAGACTATTACCTTTTCCATTTAGTAGTGGATACTTATTAGCATTGTGGTTTATGTTGGAGATAATTTATATTTACTCAGTTATCCATTTTATTTATTATGTTGTCTGGATGGTTTACATTACACATTTAATTAGTTACATATTAACTTGTTTGATGTTGAGAATGATATAAATTGATTGACACTCCCATATCTTTGACGTATCGGACTGGCCACCTGGCAAATGGAAAATAGGGAGTGTTACAACTTAGGAGGTCATATAATTTCTCCAAAGTGAATACATACTCGTGAGTGCACCATATATAAATTTTTTGGATATGACACTTCAAATAAGTCCCAAGAAAATAATCATCTATATAATATCATTGCTTGTATCTAAGCTTCCCAAATTCCAGTATATTAAATTTCCACCACACGTCCCTCCGTACAGTTTGAGTCGTCATCCTCTTTGTTACAATCCGTATTCCCAGCATGCCATGGCACATAAATATCAAAGGCAAGATGAATCATCCCACCGCCCAATTTAACATTCAAAATAGAAATCATGTGCGGCTTACCAGACCTACACCATGTTTCGTTGTATATATGGCTTAGGGATATCTATTATCCATAAAAAAATATAAACTATAGGATCCAAATCTAAACACATTATATTTTATCAAAGATTCAATTCCCATAATAAACATATATACTTTTAGCTGAATCTATACTTAAATACATAAATCAAAATCATCTAATGAATACCAATCTAGATGGCATGCACATAAGCATGTAATCATTCGTGTGGAAATAAGAAGATATATGAACGAATAACGCATATATAAATGCATCACCTAACGTGAATTCATGTATAAAAATAGGGTGTGAACATGTATAGAAAACAAAAGTCAACTAAGGGACGAACCCCGCTTCGGACACTAAATAATTCGATATTAAATCAAAGCTTCAAAATTTGAAATAAAATCTCCATATATCTTAAGCTCTATATTATTCTTTACCACTTTTAGAAGTTATAAATAGGCTTAGATCGTTATTTAGTCAAACAATCCCAAAGATGAAAATTAAACTAAAACTTGACTTAAATCTGTAAATAATTTTAGTCGTGCATAGTTTTGGAAGAAATTCATATGCACTTCAAAAAATAAGATACCATTGACCAAGAATCGTTAACTAGAATCTTTAAAACCGTTAACTAGAATATTTAAAACTTTCATGTCTACTTCGAAGTAAGATTTATAGAGGTTTCATGTGAAAATGGGATAAAGTTATGGGTTTTTCCAACAAAAACTCAATAACTCTTCTACTCCTTTTTCATTCCTCTATATTTGCAACGATGTCATTCAAATTCTTCTTCCTTTTCTTTATGCGTTACATTATAGCATCAGAGTATTTTCTTATTTGGGGAGAGTCCTGTTATTATATCAATTTTCTAGTTCTTATAATTTGGATTTGTATTACTGTGAGAGAAACATTATTGTATCCTAGGATACGATGTCAATAGTCTATAAAACACCACAATGAGACGAATATAATATTATGGACAAACACTTGCTTCAATTTGAATTTCTAATTCCTTAGACAAAACACTGTTTTAATCAATATTGATCAAAGTTTGTTTTTTGTTCTCGTTGTATGAAATTTTAGATTATGATATTAAGCAATAAATTATTTTAGTGCGATTATTAAATTAAATAAAGTCATATTTCACGAATACAACAATCTTAAGATAATACTTTTCATAGATGAAAACACTTAATGCATTACTTTCATACTCTATAATTTATCAGAACAGTTCAAAACAGATTATGAATATAATTATAATGTTAAACAAATTATTTTACTTACAAAATTTTTAGTTATTTATATTTTGTCACACAAATTATCTTGTTATTATAATAGTAAAAACTATTTAATACAATTTACATATAAACGTGTTCATTTTATTAGTATTTGGGAAAATAAATTATAATCTAAAATTTGTTAAAATTATTGTGTTTAT
Source organism: Sambucus nigra (assembly GCA_949130495.1). NCBI lineage: Eukaryota > Viridiplantae > Streptophyta > Magnoliopsida > Dipsacales > Adoxaceae > Sambucus > Sambucus nigra. Next base: position 307,394,163 of record OX422208.1, on the reverse strand, counting down.
CTCTATTGATGAGAATGACTTATATATCTTCTTTGCATATTCCTATTGTGATTGCAAATGTGAATAATGATGAAATTTCCAAAAAAAATCAATGGTGCGAATTTTAAAAGAGGACAACAAAAGATGTTTATTTATCTAACTACATTGAATTTGACGATATTCCTTCATGAAGAGGTTCCTACTTGAAAGAAGATGAGACTGACCAAAAAATAATTATTGCGGTGGAAGCATGGAAACATTATGATTTCTCCAGCAACAACTATATCCTCAATTACTTGTACACGTCGTAAAACATGTATAGTTTAATTAAGAATGTTAGTTAGTTTGGGAGTCTTGGATAAGATATAAAAAATGAAGATGCCGACACAAATAGTTTTTTTCTCTAGATTCTTGGATTTTTAAATGATAGGAACATCAATATGTGATATTTAATCTCATCACAGTTAAGAAGAAAAGTTGGCTCGAGCCGCATGAACTTTTGGCGAAGACTGTCATGACTCAAGTCCAAACGCTCCAATTGATATTTCATGAAATTCATTCTGAAAAATTAGAATTGATTGGATCCTTTCTAAAGGATTCAATGATTGATAAAGTGACTCCATCTTTGAAAGTTTAAAAAGTTATTAAAAACATTAACATAAGGATATAGGGCTCAAAGGCCTGATAATGATATTGAGGATATAAGAAGATAATTGTTCATCCAAGAGGAAAATTAGAAATCAAATGCAGTCAAAAGCATATATGGTGGAAGAAGGGGAAAGAATAAAACTAGGAAGTGTGTGAGCCATGGTTTGTACTAAGGCTCCAAAAGGGGAGACTTTATGAGGTTCAATGGCATATGTTGCATGTGTGAAAAACTAGGTCACAATGCCAAAGTTAGTCTCAAGTGCAAAGGACAAGAGAACAAAAAGAGGAAATTTGATCTAGAAAAGTTTATCGAAGTGGATGATCTTTCAAGAAACGTTACCAAAATAAATCTTTCAACAGTGGTGACTGAAGTGAACTTTCTTGGTAATACCAAAGAATTGTAGGTATACAATGCGGCTACCGAGAACATATGATCTAAGAAGGAATGTGTCATCTTCTTATGAACTAAGTGATCATAAAGAGGAACTTTTTTTTGAAAAATATTTAAATTTGAAAGTCTAAAGAATAAGGAAAGTTATACTCAAGATGTACATATGATATAATGAAACTTTGGGCAAAACTTAAGTCACTAAAAAAGAAAAGGAGTTTTATGAGGAAAACATTACCAAAATTTGAATTAAATAATAAATCCATTATCACTTTGCATTGTGAATAATTTGTAAATGAATACAATAACATATCATGTTGTCCATCGACTAAATAAATTTGGAAAGATTTAGAGTTAATACACGAAGGCATCGCACAAGTTAGACAATATAAATTTGTAATTCTTGTACATAACTACAAACTTTTTGAAATCAGAGATGATGAAACGATTGCAAAAAAATATGCTAGATTTTTTACTACTATTAACAAACTTTATAATCTTCTTATAAAAATCTTCTTATGATAGTGCCAAAAAGTGGGATACAAAGAAGTCTGTCTTTAAGATGAGTTTAAAGGAAAAATTGGCTCATTGGCTGAACTTTTAGGTTCCTTAATGACCAATCAAATGGAAGTTAATGAAAGAGAATAAGAGGGAAAACGACTCAAAAGGTCATAGCACTCGTTGCAAAAAAAGATGTGGAACATACACCAAACAATGAGATTATGTCTTTTCTTTTAAAAATTTAGCAAAATTTCTCAAGTTTCAGAAAGGGTACAAAAAAGATCATAAAAGGTTCAGCTACAACTGATAACAGTGATACCACGTAGGCTGTTTCCTCACAATATGGAACACGACTCAGTGAAACTGCATAACTATTCTTAGCACGTCTCCACTCTTCATAACCCATGTATTCTAAACTTCCATTCTTAACTATTTGTAACTGATGTAACTCATGTATTATATAATAGAATATACAGCAGCAGTACAGATACAAGCTGCCAAAGTTATTCTCATATCATTCCTATTTTGTCTTTCATGGTATCAGAGCTCCAAAATAAAAAAACTAATGGCAGCAAACAGTTTCTGTCTTTCCATGAGTTCTCTACACCACCTAATCTCCATTTGTTCCATCAAACTCAAGCCCTCAAATTATCTGGTGTGGAGAACCCAAATGTTACAGTTAATGCAATCTATGAAAGTGACTCATTTGATTAAAAATAAGCCGCCCAAAAAATGTGAAGGAGATAAATAAAAGCAAGTGTACGAAGAGTGGTAGGATCAAGATGCTCTGTTGAGAAGCTGGATAGCAGGCACCATGATCGAAGTTTCCATGTGTCTTATCGTGGGTTGTGACACGACCAAGGCAATGTGGAAAATACTTGAAGAACAATATCTTCAAGTGTCAAAGGACAAGGAGTTCTCTCTAAAGGAGCAACTCAGAGCCATTTCCATTGAAGGGAAAAATATAGATGAATATGTGAAGGAATTTAAGGAAATTTGTGATGAATTAGCGGCTATCAACAAACCGCTTGATGAAGATTCAAAGGTGATTAGTTTTGTTCAAGGATTAGGGGCCAAATATAAAACCTTTAGAACGGTTATGATTGTCAACCCACCTTACCCTAGTCTTGGACAACTAATCTCTACTTTGAGGGGATTTGATATCAGAGAGGAGAAAGAGACATCACCAACTGTCCAGCACAACTTGATCAATCCATGGCATTCATTGCTCAACGAGCACCTTTTCAAGGTTATAACCGAGACCATGGCAGATGTATTAGAGGAAGAAACAATTTTGGAGGAAATAGTGGAAATTATGTCGGTTTCAATTCTAGAGGTCGTGAGTTTTGACTTGTTGTAGCAGCAATTTAAATAATTAAATGCAGAATTAAAAACAGGAACTAAATTACCCAATTTTTGGAGCTAATAAATTTGGACAGAAAAGTATAAGAATTCCGGAACTGGACAGTCAAGAACACGGCTGAGTCGCGGACTAGGTCGCTCTCTTTAAGGTGTTTCGCGGCTCTGCCTCCAATTGTGCCGACAGTGTACAGCCCCGTCACCCCCAGGATAAAACAGCCTCCAATTAAATTACGGATTGACAGCACAAGAATCAATCCGATCAGTATACACCCATTCTGTATTAATTGCTCGATTCTAAATAATATAATTAATCTGTATAAGGAACGAGATTAATTATTCTGGGAAAATATTCTGGGAGAAAGGAATTTTTTATTCTGGGAGAAGAAATTTTTTTTTCAGAACTGTGTCAAAAAGCTGTGTTGAAAACGGAGGTCTCAACCTCTTTTTATGCAAAAAGAAATTACCGTTAGTGGGCTAAAACGTGGAGAGAAATCTGGAAACGTGGGTGGAACAATTCAATCAGTTAAAGGCCCACGTTTTTTCAGAATTAATTACCGTTAAAAATAATTTTTATAGCCCAAAAAACGTTAATTTATTTGTCCAAAAAATTAATTCTTAATGAGCCCAAGCCCAAGACCCAGGACCCGGACCCGGACACCGGCACGGGCCGGGCCGGACGGACGGCGGCGGCGGCGCGCGCGCGCGTGTGACTTGGCCCATTGGGTCTGCCCCACATACCCACAAAAACTTGAATGCCCAAAGGGCTGAACCTTTGTTCCCAAAAAATTGTATATTAACACACCCCATTTCTTTGAACCCACCGATGTGGGACTGCCTAAAAGCAGTTCAAGGCTTTGCATATCACAGCTGCCAAAGACAGTTGTTCCAACAATCCCCCACTTGCAAAACTTGAAAACATTTTATCGAGCAATAATCTATAGAATTGTGCATAAGCAAAGGTGTCTTTCGACTTGAACCTTTACGTAGTAAAGATGATTCAGAATATACTAGAGTAACCGTAGTTTTGAACTCTATCTCTGACAACATCCCACACACAACCCTACTTGGGTGTAAGTCTAATAGCTAGCACGTTACGGCCATGTGCTTCTATCCCAGTATAGTGAACGCTTTAGGAATTTGCCCAAAATATCCATAGGAAGCGGCCACACTTCCACATTCACATAGGTGAGTCTATCAAGAATACTCCTGTAGCTAAGTACCCCACTCAAAATAGAGCTATAGATCTCATTAAGAGTTATAATAACTCATCCTCAACTCGCTTCAGGATATCATGCTCCATAGGGATGGACTCGGAGTAAAACCCCGTTCTATATTAATTAATAATCGCATGATTCAACCCATATCACTTGTGACTTGTTATTACCCTTTGAACATATTTCTTGGGATCTCCAGTCTATATGTTGGGTTACCATCACAAATGACTCATTTATCCAAGGGCTTTAGTCCCATCCCTTTCGTGGTGTTCCACACCTTCTCCCTAGCTAGTCCTTTCGTCAAAGGATCAGCTAAGTTCTGTTCAGACCGTATATGATCCACCCTCACAGCACCCGTAGAGATAAATTCTCTAACAGTACTGTGCTTACGACGTATTTGTCGTTTCTTACCGTTATAATAACGGTTCTCAACTTTTGCAATAGTCGCGGTACTATCACAATGAATCAAAACGGTTGGAATCGGTCTTTCCCATAATGGGATATCTGACAGGAGGTTTCTTAACCAACCTGCCTCTTCACTAGCAGCAGCTAGCGCTATCATCTCAGACTCCATAGTGGATTGAGCCAAAATAGTTTGTTTCTTAGATTTCCAAGAAACTGCACCACCAGCGATGCTAAATATATATCCACTAGTAGCCTTAGAATCATCAGATAGGGTGTTCCAATCTGCATCACTAAATCCTTCAAGGACAGCGGGATGCTTATTATAGTGTAATCCGAGGTTCATCGTCCTTTTAAGGTACCGCATGACCCTCTCAATAGCATGCCAATGCTCCATACTAGGTCTACTAGTAAATCTACATAGTACTCCCACAGCATAAGCTATGTCAGGTCTAGTGCAATCTGTAGCATAACGTAAGCTACCAAGAATGCTTGCATAAGCATTTTGGTTTACACTGTCGCCAGTGTTCTTAAATAACTTTACACTAGGGTCAAATGGAGTACTAGCAGGTTTACAGTCAAAGTAATTATATTTCTTTAGAATTTTCTCAATGTAATGAGATTGATCCAAAGAAAGTCCCTTTTCTGACCTAGTAATATTAATTCCTAATATTACACTAGCTTCACCCAAATCCTTCATATCAAAGTTGGCACATAATAATGATTTAACATTTTCTACGGCATGAATATTAGAACCAAATATAAGCAAGTCATCAACATAAAGACATATGATAGTGCAAATGTTCTCAACATATTTATAATAAATGCATTTGTCACTTTCATTAATTTTAAACCCATTAGAGATGACTAAGCTATCAAATTTATCATGCCATTGTTTAGGTGCCTGTTTGAGTCCATAAAGAGATTTATCTAATTTACATACTTTATTTTCTTGACCGTGTACAATAAAACCTTCAGGTTGATCCATATAAATCTCTTCCTCTAATTCTCCATTTAAAAATGCAGTTTTAACATCCATTTGGTGTACAATTAAATCATTTAAGGCAGCTATAGCGAATAGTACACGTATAGACGTTATTCTAGTCACGGGTGAAAATGTGTCAAAAAAGTCTACATTTTCTCTTTGTCTAAAACCTTTAGCAACAAGACGTGCCTTATATTTTTCAACAGTGCCATCAGGTTTTAATTTCTTTTTAAGAATCCATTTACACCCAATAGTTTTACATCCAGGAGGAAGGTCCACTAAATGCCAAGTTTTATTTGTTTCCAAAGAATCCATTTCATCATTAATACCCTCTTGCCATAAATCGGCATCTAAAGAAGATAAGGCTTCTTGAATAGTGTTAGGATCCTCCTCTAAGGTGTAAGCATAAAAGTCGGGACCGAAATCTTTTTCTACACGAGCCCTTTTACTTTTTCGAATTTCTAAAATGGATTCATTATTTTTTTTATTTTTATTTAAAGAAATGTTAGTGGATGACTCGCCCCCACTATTCCTCAATTTAAAAGGAAATTTATCTTCATAAAAATCGGCGTCATTTGATTCAATAATTACTTGATTTTTCAAGTCATAAAATCGGTATGCTTTGCTATTAATAGCATAGCCTATAAAAACACACTCATATGCTCTACTTGCCAATTTAGACCTTTTAGGGTCGGGTATACGTACATAGGCTAAGCACCCCCACGTTCTAAAGTATGACACGTTGGGCTTAATATTTTTCCAAATTTCATAAGGAGATATTTTCATTTTAGTCTTAGGAATTCTATTAAGCACGTGACACACAGTCAAAATAATTTCACCCCACCAATGTGAGGCAGCCCCGGAATTTAATAAAATAGCCACAACTAATTCAGTTAATGTCCTATTTTTTCTTTCGGCTTTACCGTTCATTTCGGGCGAATAAGGGGCAGTTTTTTCGTGAATAATACCGTGGGTTTTATAAAATTCAATAAATGGTCCAGAATCATATTCGGTGCCTCTATCACTACGTAACCTTTTTATTTTCCGATTAAATTGATTTTCAATTTCATTAAGGAAAATTTTAAACATGTCAAACGCTTCACTTTTATTTTTCATTAAATACACAAATGAATAATCGGAACAATCATCAATAAAAGTTATAAAATAACGTTTGCCATTTCTAGTTGTGACACCATCCAATTCACAAATATCCGAATGAATTAAATCAAGTGGTTCAGATTCTCTAAAAACAGATTTATGTGGTGTCTTAGTGATTTTTGCTTGACTACACCATTCACATTTTTCAAAATCATTTAATGATAATTCGGGAATTAATCCTAAAGTGCTCATATTTTTAACAAGTCGTTTATTAACATGACAAAGCCTAGCATGCCAAATATTAAATGAACAAGCAATATAAGCAGAAGGAGAAATTTTATTCATTGCATCAACATTCAATTTAAACATCCCATCAGTGGCATAACCCTTGCCTACAAAAATTCCATTTTTGGTCAAAGTAAATAAATCAGCACCAATAGTTTGAGTAAAGCCAGCTTTGTTGAGAAGATAACCCGAAACCAAATTTTTCCTTATCTCGGGAGTGTGAAGAACATCTTTGAGGATAATAGTCTTTCCCGAAGTGAACTTCAATTCCACATTTCCAGTACCAGCAACCTCGGTGGAGTGAGAATCACCCAACAACACCTTCTTATCTGCAGTCTCAGAATAAGTCTTAAACAGACTACGGTCATAACAGATATGGCGGGAAGCGCCAGTATCCAACCACCACCCTTCGGCACCGCTAACCATGTTGATTTCTGAAATCATAGCACATAGGTCCTCTTCGGTCAAATTCGCTTGTGCTTGTGGCACATTGCGACATTTGCGAGCCATATGGCCAAGCTTGCCACACTTGAAACAGAGAAACTGTCCCGAGTTGCTAGACTGTCCATTTCCAGGGTTCTTATACTTATTCTGAGTCTGAGTCTGATTTTTAAAATTCTGGTTGTGGCTCTTTTTCTGATTTTTCATATTTTTTCCGTTTGCCTTTAAAACAACTGGAGTGTGGTTCTTTTTCTGATTTTTGTTGTTAGACACAACAAGAATTTCATCTTTATAATCCTGTTTTCGGGATTCCTCCTCAATTCTCAATTTAGTAATTAATGACTCTAGTGAGAATTCTTTAGACTTATGCCTCAAAATATTTTTAAACTCTTTGAACAGTGGAGGCAATTTATCAATAATTACAGCCACCTGAAATTGCTCATCTAAAGCCATGCCCTCGGAAATAATTTCATGGGCAATCATTTGCAAATCATGGGTTTGAGCAACAACAGATTTGTCATCCGTCATTTGAAATTTCAAATAACGGCTGACGGCATATTTTTTAGCACCCGCCTCCTCCGTGTCATATTTTTTAAAAAGTGCGTCCCAAACATCTTTCGCAGTTTTATAATTGGCATAATAGTCATAAAGTTCGTCACTTAGAGCATTCAGAATATAGTTCTTGCACAAAAAATCATTTTCCTCCCAATTTCGAATTGTTTTGCTTTCCTCAACAGTAGGTGGATTATTTACTACGGGTTTGTCAAATTGAACACATGATGCGACTTTTTTCGTAGTTAAATAAAATAGCAATTTTTTGCTCCAACGTTTAAAATGAGTGCCTTCATATTTGAAAGGCTTATTTAGGTTACTGGAGTTAATTTCGTCCATGGCAGAATAAGAACACCTTAAAATTGTTGTAGCAGCAATTTAAATAATTAAATGCAGAATTAAAAACAGGAACGAAATTACCCAATTTTTGGAGCTAATAAATTTGGGCAGAAAAGTATAAGAACTCCGGAACTGGACAGTCAAGAACACGGCTGAGTCGCGGACTAGGTCGCTCTCTTTAAGGTGTTTCGCGGCTCTGCCTCCAATTGTGCCGACAGTGTACAGCCCCGTCACCCCCAGGATAAAACAGCCTCCAATTAAATTACGGATTGACAGCACAAGAATCAATCCGATCAGTATACACCCATTCTGTATTAATTGCTCGATTCTAAATAATATAATTAATCTGTATAAGGAACGAGATTAATTATTCTGGGAAAATATTCTGGGAGAAAGGAATTTTTTATTCTGGGAGAAGAAATTTTTTTTTCAGAACTGTGTCAAAAAGCTGTGTTGAAAACGGAGGTCTCAACCTCTTTTTATGCAAAAAGAAATTACCGTTAGTGGGCTAAAACGTGGAGAGAAATCTGGAAACGTGGGTGGAACAATTCAATCAGTTAAAGGCCCACGTTTTTTCGGAATTAATTACCGTTAAAAATAATTTTTATAGCCCAAAAAACGTTAATTTATTTGTCCAAAAAATTAATTCTTAATGAGCCCAAGCCCAAGACCCCGGACACGGGCACGGGCCGGGCCGGACGGACGGCGGCGGCGGCGCGCGCGCGCGTGTGACTTGGCCCATTGGGTCTGCCCCACATACCCACAAAAACTTGAATGCCCAAAGGGCTGAACCTTTATTCCCAAAAAATTGTATATTAACACACCCCATTTCTTTGAACCCACCGATGTGGGACTGCCTAAAAGCAGTTCAAGGCTTTGCATATCACAGCTGCCAAAGACAGCTGTTCCAACATGACTTGCTGGTTATTATCAGCACAACTGGCAACCAAACTGGAATCAAGGAGGACGATATGGGCAACCCTTCAACACATATGAGACTTCTCAACCTGTCCTGAATATACCAAGGAACAATTCTATTATGCAAAATTTTGGACCTCATCAAAGTCACACCACAAAAGGAGGTACTGATTCAACCACTCAGGGGAATGCCAAATCTGCGGTTCTAGCAAACACAAAGCTCTCACCTGTTTCTACATATGGGATTTTTCGGTGCAACCTCAAGGAGGAAATCCACAAGCTATGATAGCTTCATCTTCGCAATTTCCTGTTGACAACAACATGTACATGGACTCAGGTGCATCCACACACATGACAAAAACAGCAGGTAACCTTCATGAACTAAAACCTTACTATGGAAATAACAAGGTTCTTATAGGAGACATATCACAACTAGATATCACACAGATTGGACACAAAGAAATAAATTTCCTTAAATTGAATGATGTTCTTGTGGTACCTAAACTAAAGAAATCTCTCGTGTCTGTGTCCCAACTAGCAAAAGAAAATGAATGCACACTTGAGTTTTCTGACACTGCCTTTGTTGTTAAGGACAAGAAGACCAAACAGGTGATGGCCAAAGGAACTAAGAAAGGAGCTTTGTATGCATTGGATGATCATCAGTTGGAAGCATTGACAGCAACATATGAAGACTAGAACACTGATAGTATTTGGCATAAAATATTAGGTCACCCTACTGATGAAACCTTGAAGCTATTGGCTAAAAATAGATGTTTGCATGCAAGCTATTGGAACAAGAAGTCTAGTGTTTATGTTAGCTGCCAAATGGGTAAAAGTTATAGACAGCCTTTTGGTTTAAATGCAAAAATATCTCAAGAACCATTTGCAAAAATCCATTCAGATTTATGGGGACCTGCACCTGTTCTTTCTTCTCAACATATGAAATACTATGTAATATTTATTGATGATTGTACTAGGTACACTTGGCTCTATCCTTTGAAACAAAAATCAGACTTTTATGGCACATTTCTACAGTTTCAAAGAATGGTTGAAACTCAGTTCCCACAAAAAATAAAAATATTCCAATGTGATGGGGGAGGTGAATTCTCAAGTAACGAATTCACAGAACACTTAAACAAGTGTGAGATTCTGAGGAACATTTCATGTCCACACACTCCAGAATAAAATGGAGTTGGGGAACGAAAACACAAACATATTGTTGAGACGGCCCACACATTAATGTTACATGCCAAGATACCTCTATTTTGTGGGTTGATGCGTTTCTAACTGCAGTGTATCTTATTAATAGATTGCTATCCTCCAAACTAAGGAAAGAAACTCCTTTCTTCAAACTCTACAAACAACAACCAAACTATTCCACCTTAAAGGTCTTTGGGAGTAGATGTTTCCCTTACATCAAAAATAAAACCCAACACAAATTTACACCAAAATCGTACCCGTGTGTTTTCATTGGCTACAGCCCTCTTCATAAAGGCTACAGATGTTATCACCCTTCCACTAGGAGAGTTTATGTCTCTAGGCATGTGGTTTTTGATGAAATTTTTTTACCTTATGTGACCCCTGACAGATACATGAGTAGCTGTGAAGATTCTATTGACCTCTCAACATATTATGACTTTCTTGGAGAAAAGGATTCAAGCAGTAACTCATTTTTATTCAATCAACTCAATAGTCGGCCTAGTATTGAGAAGTCCCAAGTTGTCCACCAACCAGCAGTAGACCCATGTTTCATTGATGAAGTTCAATCACATTACCCAGCAGCTGAAAATCTTGATGGAGAGAACCAAGTCGTACCTTTATCTACTGAGTCAAACTATAGTCCTATACCCATATCTACTGAGGCATCACCTAAACCCATACCAACTTCACTCGATTCCAATCCTACTTCAGAACAGAGCACTATCTCACCTTGCCTAAACAACAGTCCTACGACTGCTGACAGCCCTGAACTTACTGTCACGACCTGCACAAATCATAGCCATGTCTAACCTAACTCTTCTAAACCACCAATCCATTTATCTAATCCACACGGTCTCAATTTGTTCATACCTCTCCACCTTGACCCATCCCATCCATTACCATCAAATTCACAAGTTAATACACACCCAATGACTACTCGTGTTAAATCCACCCTTCCTCAAAATACCAGTCATGAAACCTTTCAGGTATCCCACGTTGCCTCATCTTACCCACCTGAACCAAACAGTGTGTATGAAGCTCTAACTGACACCAAATGGGTTCATGCCATGCATGAAGAATTACAGGCACTTCATTCCAACCACACCTGGACATTAGTCCCTCCACAACCTCACATGCACCTGATTGGGTCAAAATGGGTATTCAAAACTAAACTTAAACCAGATGGTTCAGTTGATAGACACAAAGCTCGACTTGTAGCTCAAGGGTACAAACAAATTGAAGGTGTAGATTTTGGTGATAACTTTAGTCCAGTTGTCAAACCCGCTACCATTCGTATTATCCTTGCCATCTCCATAACTCAACACTGGTCACTCCGGTAGCTAGACGTAAAAAATGCCTTTTTGTATTGGGATTTACAAGAACAAGTCTATATGAAGCAACCTCCCGGATTTGCTCACCTCCTATTTCCTAATCATGTATGTGCCTTGCATAAATCCCTCTATGGGCTCAAACAACCTCCTCGCGCTTGGTTTGATAAATTTAGCTCGTTTCTTCTTTCCATTGGTTTCTTTTGTAGCAGGGCTGATCCTTCCTTGTTTATTCGCCACTCCTCCACGAACACTCTTCTCTTGCTCGTGTATATTGATGATATAATCATCATTGGTACTATTCCATCTCTCCTTACTCGTCTAATTACTCGTCTCAGTGGTGCATTTTCACTCAAAGTCCTTGGCAATTTGAATTATTTCCTTGGTATGGAAGTCCTCTAAATCTCTGGTGGTATCCAACTCAATCAAACTGCCTATATAGAAAAACTTCTCACTCGCACCAATCTTCTCTCCTCTCATCCCAGTTCTACGCCTTTATCCACTATATCTGACCTGTTCTCCCTTCCACCTTGGTCGCTATCCCAGGCGAGTTTCGTTCCATTGTTGGTGCTCTTCAATATATCACTTTCACTCGCCCTGACATTTCTCACACTGTGAATACCATTTATCAACACATGCATGCTCCTACTTCCCATCATCTCTCTATGGTCAAGTGCCTTCTTCGGCATCTCAAAGGCACCTCCTCTTATGGATTAAAATTCTTGGTAAAATCCTCACTTCAGCTATATGGGTATTCGGATGCAGAATGGGCCGGCTGTTCAGATACCCGACGATCCACCTCTGGTTTTTGCATTTTCTTAGGTGCTAACTGTGTGTCTTGGTCCTCTAAGTGATAACCAACAGTTTCCCGTTCTAGTTGTGAAGCTGAATATCGCTCTCTTGCTGCTGCAACGGCTGAGTTAACTTGGGTTTCTTATGTTCTTCATAATATTGGTATCACTTTCCCCCATCCACATACCTTACTTTGTGACAACGTCAGTGCTATTTATATGTTGAATTGGATTATCATTTCGTCCGAGAAAAGGTCGCCCAAGGACAACTGATCACACAGTATGTTCCCTCTCGTCATCAGCTTGCACACATATTCACTAAAGCCCTCTCAATCTCCCCTTTTTAGTTTATTCGTCCCAAGCTTTGTGTTTGGCCATCTCCCACACCAAGCTTGAGGGGGAATGATAACAGTGATACCACGTAGGATTTTTCCTCACAATGTGGAACATGACTCAGTGAAACTGCATAACTGTTCTTAGCACGTCTCCACTCTTCATAACCCATGTATTCTAAACTGCTCTAAACTTCCATTCTTAACTGTTTGTAACTGATGTAACTCATGTATTATATAATAGAATATATAGCAGTAGTACAAATACAAGCTGCCAAAGTTATTCTCATATCATTCCTCTTTTGTCTTTCAACAACAAAAAAGGAAAGAAATAAAAGAGAAAGGTGAGAAAATGAAGATTGGTGGGGAAAGAAAGCTATGAGACATCTTTGAGTGACTGGGATGACTTATCCACTAGTGACGATTCCAGTGGAATTGATGAGGAGCTTAATATAATATGCTATTCTTGAGGTGCTCGAGCACGTTAAGCATCATCTTGGGTAAAGTACCTATGTAGAATGGTTTACAATGCACGGGGTAGGTCTCGAATCCGTTAGTTTCATTTGTTATCAATGTTTCACAAATTGAATGAGAAAAATGTATATTCCTTTATGAGTGTAGGATGGGGCGTAAAAGTTTAAGAAATAGTTGGATATAGAAACCTATTGATAATTAAGGAGGCTAATTTGAGCGATATATATATATATGTGTGTGTGTGTGTGTGTGTGTGTGTGTGTGTGTGTGTATAGAGAGATAGAGAGAGGCTATCTAGCATACCTCCTAACAACATACTTGTAACCATTTTAAAAGTAATACAAACCTATATTTTTCAACCAAATTTGGTATACATGATCTCCATAATGAGAAGATCATCTACAAAAAAATTACATCCAAAAATTTAATTTGAAAAAGGGTAAGATGATGATCACATGTTTGCAGGGTTAAAAATGCATGTATTCATTCAATTTTCTAATCACCCTATTCGAAATTGTATTTTTTTGATGAAATTTTGTGTAAATGATCTCCTCGTTATGGAGAACATTTATACCAAATTTGGTTGAATTTTTTTTTTTACTATTTTTAAAATTGGGTATATCCATTGCTATGTTGTTAGGAGAGATACTTGAGAGTCTAATAGCGAGCGCGCGCGCACACACACACACACACACACACACACATATATATATATATATATATATATATATATATATATATATATATATATATATATATATATATATATATAGAGAGAGAGAGAGAGAGAGAGAGAGAGAGAGAGAGAGAATAAGTTCAAATATAAGTTAGATAAAGATGGATAAATATGTTATTAGTCTTTGGTAAAATGATGTAGATTTACAATATGGTGTTGAAAAGACTATCATTTTTGCAATTTTTCTTATTATTAATCGTATGAATTTTAGGTGCTAAGCCGAGAGAGGTTCGATTTTGAGGTCCAGACTCGTTGGCTTATGTATCTGCGTGATGTAGAACCTTTATAATCGTTTCTAATTCACTATTTACCAAAAAAAAATTGGAAAATTGCTAAAAGTCTTTAATGATGAAATAATGACTTTTAAAAATTAAGATCTTCATGATTAATCTTTCATGGTAATTTGTACACACTTATCACCACGATTTTTATCAGTTAGATAAAAATTGTCATAAATTGTTATTCCCAATTTCTTAAGAGCATCGTGACTAATCTTTCATGTTATTATGACATTTTTAATTAATTATTACTTCGATTTTGTAAAAAGGAAATATATTCAGCCCTGCAAATTGAACCGCATTGCCTTATCTGAAAAGAAACCCACAAACCGTAACATATGTTAACGTAAAGGCTCATATGTTAAAGAAACCTAATACTAACTTCTGTCATTTTTATTTATTTATTTATTTATTTTAATTATACAAAAAGCATTAAGATTTATAATACTTCAACCTTAAATCAAAAAACAAATTAAAAGTTCGGTCGCTCCACGAAAAGGCCCTCTATAGTTTTTAATTAATATATAATGTAAGCTTTTTTTTTGTTTCAAAACAATCGCTCACCATATAAAACACTCACAAGTATTTTTTTCTCCACTTATTCTAAAACACAAAAGATATTTTTCAAAAAAATAGATGAGGGACTTTTTGAAAGATAAAAAAATAAGGTGGACTAAGTGAAAAATGTATTTAACTCCTACGGACTAAACATTATTTGACCCTTAAAAATATTGTCAAACTCGTGTCGTTGCGTACTTCATTTTAATGTAATTTTAAATTATTTCATGTAATCTTCGTAGAGGTCATATTTAGAGGGTATATATCCATTAATTGTCACTGAACGTATTTTGTTTATATTATTTAGCCTAACCCTAAACCAGCCTCATTAAGATATGACACAATATGAAATCTTAATTTTTTTCCTCTCATGAACATGATCCAAATAAAACGCGACACAACACGAACTTTTATTTATTTTTCTACGTAACATGAACACAACCCAATTAAAACGCGACACAACATAGAATCTTATTTTATTTTTATTTTTTGTTTCACTCTTTCCATGGCACTTCGCTTGCACTAATTTATGTCATTTAGTATAGATCGTATTTTAAGGGCATAAGTGTTGCATCATGTTTTATTTGGGTTGCTTCCCTAAGGGTTAAAAAATAATATTTCGTGTCGTGTCATGTCGTGTCGTGTTAGGTGAAAAAAAGAGTTTGTGCCGTGGTGTATCATGTTTTATTTGAGTTGTGTTCTTGTTAGGCCCAAAAGATACAATTTCGTGTCGCGTAGCGACACGTTTTAATTGGATCGTGTTCGTATTAGGCCAAATAATATAAACAAAATATGTACGGTAACAACTAAGGATATATACCCTCTAAATACGAACTATATCAAGATGACATAGAATAATGTTAAATTTATAATAAATCAAGTACGTAACGACTAAGGGTGTTCGTGGTATGGTAAAAACTCAATCCATACCATTTTGTGCTGAAAATTAGTAGTAATGCTTTACATTTTTTTATTTATCGAAACAAAAACTACCGAAATCGAAATTATCAATTTTTTTGTGGTTGATTTTGGTTTTAATATTTTAAAAAACGATTTACCGACTGTACAACACCGAAATGAAATACCAAAATATCGCACCACATATTACTATAAACTACCATACCACATGTTACCATATATTACCGTATGGTATATTACCGAAATACCGTACCAAACTTAATGCATATTATCATACCAATATCAAATGTATCGAATGAAAATAATATTTAAAATAATATATATATAATAGTATTGAAAATAATATATATATATATATATATATATATATATATATATATATATATATATATATATATATATATATATATATATATCAAATTAATCAATACCCTTCATTTTAAACTCATCTCATCCATTCATTTTTTTAGTATAAAAGATACCAAACCCAACCTACTTTTCATTTTCAATCCTTCTCATCACAAAATCAGCCCCACTCTCACAAAATCAGGCCCTCCGGCCACGAGCAACCACACATCACAAAATCGATAATTTTTTAACTTTTTTCTGCCTATTCTGGCCTCCCCCTCCATCCTCTCCCTCTGACCGCCCTTTTTTTTTTCATTTTCATCTGTGCTTTTTTACATTTCATCATCTATTTTTTGTTGTTTCTCTAATAATAAATGTGTGCCAAACAAAGAAAAAAAAGATTTAAACTAAATGTATGCTAAGCAGCTAAATGAATATGTGAAACTGATGACCAAGGTGATTCATTTTCATCTCTGTTAATATAGAGATTTAATATAGAGGTTTAACCCTCTCTTCTCTGTTTCATTCCATCTCTGTTTAAGAGAACAAATGATTTAAGTAGTATTATAAATAGTATTACAAATGATTTAAATATGCATATGAACAGGTTTATGCAAGTGTTACAAAATAAAATACCATTATGTACCGAGTACTACCAAAATTACCACAAAGAGAAATTTACTGAAATTATCGTCTTTTTCTAAACTCGATTTTATCATAAAAAAATGATTTTACCAATATACTGCGTAGTTTAATTTTTGTTTATGGGTTGGTATACTGGCTGGTAAAATTGGTAATTTTGGTTTAATGATTTCAAAGTTGGTAGGGTATTGGTATGGTCTATTTACCGACCGAAAACCAAACATAGTAACGACACAAGTTTGACAATATTTTTAAGGGGCAATTAATGTTTACTCCGTAAGAGCTAAATGCAGTTTGCACTTAGTCCACCTTAGTTTTTTATGTTTCAAAATGTCCCTTGTCTATTTTTTTGACAAATATTTTTTGGGTTTTAGAATAAGAGGAGAAAAAATATTTGTGAGTGTTTTACATGTTAAATGATTTTCTGAAATAAAATACAAAATGCTTGTACTAAATATTAATTAAAAAAACATCGAGGGAATTTTCGTCAAATGACCCTGTTTTAAATTTGTTTTGCTAATTTAAGGTTGAAAAGTTATAAATCTTAATACGTTATCTACAATTAAAATAAAGAAATAAGAATCATAATGTTTAATCCAATTTTTCGGAAGTTAGTATTGGGTTGCTTTTAACATATTAGCCCTTAAGTTATTATAGGTTAAAGTTTAACGTATGTTAGAGTTTATGGGTTCTTTGCCACAGCAGTTAATGCGGTTCAATTCAGAGGGTTGAATAGAATTTCTCTTGTAAAAAACCTCATAAAGGAAGGCATTTGTGATTTTTCCCAAGGACCTAAAAGTGGTCAAAATTTGGGGGCCAGAGCGACTGCCACTCTTGCATTCACATAGATCCAACTTGGGTGTTAGATAGGCATGATGCCCAGATATGTCGAAGCCACGACATGCAGTTTGCCAAAGACACAACACTTGTCATGATGTAAGCATAATTACATTGGAAGTAAATTTATTGGAGTATTAAAGGCGCTCAATCAATGTGCCATAAACAAGTGTCAGAGGAATGGATTGTTTCGCAGGCACGACATGGGTGCCTCAATACAAATACACTGAACGACACAATGGTTTTTTTTATATAATAAAGGGTAATCCCCGAGTCAATTTGTGCGAATCTCGAAACAAATTTCTTCAGCACAAAGTACCCTTTACTAAAGATTTCTCTAACTCCTAGCCTAAAGCAGACTCCAACTGATGACATCAGAGAAGAAAACTCAAAATCTAAACAACTAAACTGACCTCGGGGTTAACGACATTACAATCGTGCAACAACACCCCCCCCCCCCCCCCCTTTGCACGATTGTAATGTCGTGTTCACCCCGAGGTCGGTTCCGTTGATTAGATTTTGGGTTTTCTTCTATCTCATATATATATGAGATAGAAGAAAACCCAAAATCTAACCAACCCAAAATCTAACCAATTATGTGTAAAAATACAAGGTGTTATATATATATATATATAACACCTCATATAGATACATCACCAAACCACAACTATTAATCACAAAACCGAAACCCCATAACCTTGCAACAATGCCTCTTGGCCAAATCACCAGCTCTCAACCAACGATCTTGTAACCTAGCACAATCTCTGATCCGCTAAAATCAAAAACCACATACAACCATTGAACCCATCTCAAAAACTAATTCTAGAGAGAGAGCCCAAATCTATTTAGAGAAAAACTCAAATCATCAATGACCAACTCTAATCAATAAGACAGAGAGCACCTTGTAACTAATCCCTGGCCATCGGACCATCCATCAATGGTCAACGGTGGCGATTAGCGGTGAGACCACATAGGTTCAACCTCCTTCTCTGGTTCGACAAAAAGATTCGAGGGAGCTTTTTTAGTTTCCTTTTTTCTTTCTGGATTTTTAGATCATTTTAGTTGTTTGTGACAATTAACTTTAACACCATATTGACGAAATGTAGGTAAAGTCGATTTTTCAATTGAAATACAAGTGTAAAAAGTAGTTGCAAGTTCAACACATTAGTAATTCAAGAGAATAATTTATATATATGACTAATTAAACAGGAAAAAAATGTTAAACAATTTAGGTGTCACTATTAACACATTAGGGGATTGCATGAAACATGTTATTTAAGTCGACTAGAAGAATAAGATAATTCTATTTGTACACTCGATTTTTGTGGCATGTGAATATTGATGGACTATTCAAGTGATGCAACAACGACACAATACTAATCACACTTCACAATTTTATCAGTTAAAATGTGTATAAAAACTGCTGGTACCATGGAAACTAATATTAGTCAAAGTGGAAGATAAGAAAGTGCATTAATATGAAGAATCGGCAAACTAACCACTACACAGATCATTGTGTCCAAAAATTGTCCCTTGTAATTACTGTGTTAAAAGCGGAAACGATTGGAAAATCCATGCTTACATTGTCTCTCAAAAACCCAGCGGGCTTTGCTACTTACTTGCATAGTCTCTCAAACACCCAACTGGCTTTGCACCTCCAGAATGGCCTTAGCTGAGTTCCTAAGCTGCTTGGCCTCTTCCTCAGTAAGATGCACATTAGTCACACCCAAGACCCCACTCCTGCCTAGTTGTGCAGGTAAGCTCAAGAACACATCCCCACCCCCAATACCGTAGAAACCCTTCGCGAGGACTGAGACAGGGTGGATTCTGCGTTGGTCTCGAAGCAAGGTCCGAGCCAGGTTAGCCACCGAGTACCCAATTGCCCATGATGTGTACCCCTTGAGGTTTATCACTTCATACGCACTCTCCACTACTTCTTTATGAATTTTCACGAGTGTTTCCTTCTCGTAAGCTATTTGTTGCCTCTCCAAAAAGCTAAGCACCGGAACTCCTCCTACACTAATGCTCGACCACAATGCCACAGATGTGTCACCATGCTCTCCAACAATGTATGCCTAAGTAGTTCAAACCACAACAATTCAAAGCACATAAACAATAGTTATTTGACATCTGTGCATCTATATATAAAGATAATTTCCTATGAAACACATTCACTCAAAATGCTGGTCACATTGTTATATACTCAATCACCCATTTGGAAAAAGAACATATAAATAATAATATCAAACTACAGATTGCACCGAGACACTCGATATATCTTATTGAACAATGTTTATTCTTTCAATTTGCAAGGGAAAGAAAAAGAAAAAAAAACTAATTCACAATGTGGAATAACAAAAGAATTTAACATGATACAACAAGTGTCGATTTTAACATATAATCACTCATTTTAAATTTTCTGTGTTTTTCTGAGTTACCCACAGTGATGATTTTTAGCCTTTCATCTTGTAAAATACCATAAAAGAAAACTAATTAACTTTTCAACTAATTGTCACTCTACTGAAATTTTCTGTTTAATAAATTAGACTTGTGCTGTTATCCTTAAACGGAGAAGATCAATTAGCCTTGTCACTTTACAATGGCTCAAATTAATTAGTGAGATCTTATATTTAAGTTATAACTCAAAATATTGTAAATAAAAAATTGTAAAGAGAAGTAGGTAAAGAAGCTGACCTGCACATCCTGTGCATTAACATCAAGATGATCAGCAATAAGGAAGCGAAACCTGGACGAATCCAGATTGGTCCCAGACCCAATAACCCTATTAGCCGGGAACCCAGAAAGTTTCCAAGCAACATAAGTCAATATATCAACCGGATTTGATACAATTAGCAGGATTGACTCGGGTGAGTAGTTAGCCAACGGTGGTATAATACTCCTAAACAGACTCAAATTTCTTTGTACCAAGTTCAACCTAGACTCTCCCGGGATCTGTCTAGCCCCAGCGGTTACAATACAAAGATCAGAGTTAGCAGTGACGGCGTAGTCGACTGAGGCGTTGATGGTGGTGCGTGGGAGAAACGCGGCGGCGTGTTGGAGGTCGAGCATTTCGCCTCGGAGTTTTTCTGGTTTGGCGTCTACGAGAGCGAGCTCGTCGACGAGGTCTAGGGTGAGGATGGTTTGGGCAATGGCCATGCCGACGTTGCCAACTCCGATCACGGAGATCTTGGTGTGGCGTTTGGTGGGCGATGGTGGGGAAGTGTTTTCGATCGGCTTAAAAAAGGCTTGGGATAGGTCGAGACCTCCCGGCCCCGGCCCTAAGGTTGATGACGACGAACTCTTATGCATCGTTGTGGCGTGTATTGCAATTTCTTTAGTTGAGGATACAAATTTGGAAAAGACTTTTCACAGTTAAATAGATACAGAGGAGAGAAAAAGGGGAGTGGTATTGGTTAAATACCAGCGGCAAAATTCGTTTTTCAACGGTCAATATTTTGTAAGGGGAAGCGGGGACCAATCGTACATAGACATTATACATGCAAGGAGGAATGATGTATATGCTTTCCAATTATTCAATAAAATAAAAGATGACTTCATATTCATAATGCACTCAAAAATTAGAAGCACCTTGATACCATACTAGAAAAATGACATGACAAGTATTTAAGTTAGAAGTAAAACAAGGCAAAATTACAAGTGAAATTAATCCAATACAATCTCAAAGATTTTGATTTATTTTGTATTTAAGTTTTATTTTATTCAATGCATCATTTTTGCCTTTACCATTTCTCCCAACCTATCATCTAATCATTGAATAGAGTCCTTCCATGCATTACTACCAAAATCAGATTTATGAGTGGTAGCTCGACTGTTATGACTAATTATTTGTGTTAAACACTCCTCTTGTAAGGTCTGCTTGGCATGGATAGATCATTGGGCATCTGATTTGGATTGGGTTGAGCCCTCATGTTGATCGACGGGTCATTGAGTATTCCTCGACAATGCCCTAGAAACATTTCTATTCCCTATGGGTCCCAGACGATCAAAGGGAGATGCTCTTCTTAGTCTTTATAAATCACTTAATCTTTCAAGAGCAAGGGATTGCTCATTATAAGGCTCTAAAGTTCTAAGAGAAGAACGTGCTCTTTGACGGTAGGATGTGTCCCTGGTAGTCCTAGATTGGCTGTGACTGTTAGTTCTTTAATGTAGTGGTGGCATATTCCTATTCTTGTGAATAGACAAGGTGGGAGATCTGGATTGCTGTATTTGGGACAATTTCCTAATAGTATCCTACATAGCCTCTTGTCCTCTGGCGATACTAGCCAAGATTTTCATCAGATCATTATTTATTAGAGGAATAGATGGAATGGGTGGATTGCCATCATTTCTGGCACTGGATTCAAGAATTCAGTCATTTACGGAAGGCTGGTGAATGAATGATTGAAAACATTTAGCAATACGTTCCCATAGACAACGCCAATCTCTTGATGTAAAAAATAAGACTAGGTCTAATTATTTCATCACAGATAATATTTGTATGTAAAAGAAAGAGACAAGGAGGTTTTTAAAGTGGTTCGACTTATGAAAAAAAGCCTACGTCTGTTGTGCTTATTATTGCCTTGTGTTTGCCTTTCAATCACCTTCCCTTGACGAAAGGATTACAACGTATTTATAGCCCAGTAGGGAGACAAAGAAATGGAATGTAAAGGGAAGGAATGCCTTTATAAATTAGGCATTCATATCACTACATAATGTCCATAATATTTCTAGCGGTTGGCATTTTGTTGATACCGTTGGTTAGCCTTCCTACTGTTGGTTGGGCTTTCCAGTGTTGGTCGGAATTCTAGGCCTGAGTCGGTAGTTATGCCTTGCTGACTGGGATTATTGTCATAGTGGATGACACATGTCTATTTTTGATTGGTCCACGTAAGTGGGTAATTTTTGGTATCAACAATGATTTTAGAGGGATCTTTTGCTATTACATAATACAATTTTTCTAGAAGTAGCCCACTAATCAAGACTATGATGACTATATTTTCCTCACAATCAAACACTTTTAGTTTCTTGTTATTGAAACGAGTGATATATTCCCTAGTCGCCCCCCTGCTCGCTGCCGAACACTTAAAAGATGAACCACTCTCTTAATTGGATTGGATTCAAAGAAAAAATTATTGATGAACATCTCGACAAGTTGATTAAAGGTGGAAATTTGCCTTTGGGAAAAATTATTGTACCATATATGTGCTGAACCGATGATAATGCTTCAAAAAGATCTACATCTCATTTCATCAGGAACATAATATATATTTGTTGCAACCTGGTATTATTCAATGTGTAAAACTAGGTCAGTCTTACCATCATATTTGGGGGTAACCACTAGTTTCTTAAACTTGGATGGAGTAGGGAAATCAATAACTTTCTGGATGAAAGGAGACCCCTTGAAAAAATTTCGTTCCAATGGATTCTTTGATTTAGCCATTTGCCTCAACTGATCTTCTAGTCATTGTATTGATCATTTCCATGAAGGATTTTCATCCTTAGATATCTTGGAAGTAGCTCGCCCATCTCTTCCATGCATCTGTGCTAAGATCTCTTCCTGAAAAATCTTCTCAGTACACACAGATTCTCGGGTGTTGGTTTTAAACCCGATTAATCTCTCATAGTGGTCGGCCTGACGTTCTTATGATCTATATGGTTCTTTGTGATGATCTTTACTTTCTCATGGAACCAGGCGATCAAAAATCAAAGTCTAGCTTAACCTTTTCAGGACGCTTGTACGTTCAGGGGTAAGAAAGAAACTATAATTGTAATTCGTAGATCTAATTGACAAACTGGACCCTGGGCGATAGGATTTATCATGTGAAGATGTAGAATGACTATTTTTATTATTACTTGGAGGAGGAGATGGCATTTCCCTTCTATAGATTGGATCAGTAATATGCCTGGATGGAACAGTAGGCCTGTCTTGTAAGGATTGAGCCAATTTCCTCATAGTTTCTTGTATCGCTTCTTACCCTTTGGCAAGATTGATTAGAACTCCATTGAGGTCAACCATGGTAGGAGGAACTTTGCCTCCTACAATATTACTACTCTCCGAAATTTCATTCATCTCATATAATCTTTCAGGGACCATGTTAGAAATGGGTTTAATAAATAATGATGATAGGCAAACGTTCCCACCGACGGTGCTAATCTGTTGATGTCTAAAAATGGTCCATTATTTTGAGGCGTTAACAAATAAAATAAAGATAAACAATTCATGCAAACACACAATAGACAAAGATTTTTAAAGTTGTCTAGCTACGAAGAAAGCCTGTGTCAACTGTTTGTTTTATTTCTGGTGATTACAATAGCATAGTTGGTTGTGCTTGAAAATGATTTAATTGTCCATTTACGTTAAGGGAAATCATGTATATATAATGGATAGGATTCCAAGACATGGAATGCCTTTATATATTCAGGCATTTATATCTGTATAAAATAAATATGACTGTTGACATTCTCGATTACAACTAGTTTTGGTGACTCCATACCAATGGCCTTTGATATCCTTGATGATTCATATTCTTTAGGTTGGTCGGCTAGTTGGTTGACCAACTGTCTTTGGATCCGACCACATAAGTAATTACTAAAAGATCTCCACGTAGAAGAGCGGGTGTCCATTTCTCATTGGTCCACGCAGGGAGGTAAATTTTGCAATCAACAGAGATTGTTCGGTATAAATCTCGATTTTTTGCACAAGGTTTCTCGTAGAGACTTGTGACTTATTATGAAGAAGATTAGTCACCTGTAATGGATGCAATTACATTTAGATATTTCATTAGTCCCATATAGTCAAAAAGTCTTAGCATGCTTCTAATGGATGTGGTAACCACATATCTATATTATGAAAGTCCCTAAAGGATTTAAATTTCCATAAGCAAAACTACGTATTATGTACTAAATTAATCTTAAGCGGTCATGATATGAAATTAAAAATCTGGAAGAATGTGGGACAACCCCCTTAGTGATTATTTTATGAAATAAGGGATATTAACAATCCATTATGTCATCGTGTATTGATTAGGAAAACTAAATTTGAATGTCTTATCATTGCAGTATATACTGGTACTCTAGAAGATCTTATAAAAGCTTCTAAATATTTAAAGAAATAATTTGAGATGAAAGATATTGGGAAAATAATATCTTATATCGCCCTACTTATCGAATATCAAGTGAAGTCCTTATCGATCAAACATACTATACCGAAAAAATATTAGAGGGCTTTCAATATGCATAAATCTCATCCATTGAGTTCTCCAATAGTTTTTAGGTCACTTGGTACTAAAAGTATCCATTTCTTTTGAAAGAAGATGATGAAATAATTCTTGGTCCAGGTGCACCATATCTGAGTGCTGTTGTTACCTTATTATATTTTACATAATATACTAGACCTGATATTGCATTTTCTGTAAATTTATTAGCCAGTTTTAGTTTAGAACCAAGTCGAAGACAATGGAATGTCATCAAGCACATTATGAGATACCTTCAAGGAGAAATCAATATGGGTTTATCTTATTCAAGGGAATCATATAAACACCCTCAGTTTAAAGGATATTTAGATGTTGGGCACCTTTTTTATCCTCATAAAGATCGTTCATAAACAAGGTATGTATTTATGTTTCGTAATGTTATAATTTCTTAGGGATATATAAAGAAGACATTAGTGAATACATCATCCAAACACTCATAAATACTTACACTCCATGAAACAACCCGTGAATGTGTCTTGCCAAGATGAAAATAATACACAACATTAAAAGTACTTGCAAATTTCCTTCAACCACAAACATTCCAACAATAGTACACAAAGTCAATGATGCTTGCATAGCCCAAAGTATAGGAGGATATATCAAGGGTTACAAAACAAAAAAAAATTTAACCAAAGTTCTTCTACACACTTGAGCTCCCGAAAAGTCATGAACTTGATATTCATCAAATTTGTTTAAATGATAACCATGCTAATTTATTTATTAAATAATTACCATCATCAACGTTCAAGAAGTTGGTACATGGAATCAACATGCGTCGAGTATTTTATAAATTTTGATAAAATTATAGTAGTTTTATCAAGGGGAGTATCAGTTATTTTGTTCATTATGCACATCGTACTCTTTTTTCCTTCACCTAGGTTTTGTCCTGCTCAGTTTTCATGGCAATGTTTTAATGGGGTAGTATATAACGCATAATGGACACTATTTTGTGATATTCAGGGGGGGTGTTATAAATATAGAGGTATCAAACATGTGTAGATAACCATAATACACTCTCAAGCTAGAAGCACAAAAATATTATGCTAGAATTATGATGTTTCAAGCATTATAGTTGGAAGCATGACCATACAAAGTTAGTACAAAAAAACAAGGCTAGTTGTTGACTCACTATACTGACATACTAACTTTTGTTTACTTACAAATAATCCCTCATGTTTGTACTTTGAAAGATACAAGTAAAATAAATGCAATACAATCTTAAAGATTTCGAATTATTTTTTATTCAAGTTCCATTTTATTCAACATTTTTAAAACTTCAACTCTCCATAAATATCTTGGATTTTTTCATTGATAGAATACATGAGTACCCAAAATGACCCTTTTATCTGTAATTATTGTATTTGTCCTTAATTTGATAAATAGTTTTATTTGCTTAATTCCTGGGGAATAATTCTTTTGGTTTAAGTATCTGATTAGTGTGTACTTGGATTTCACGTAAGGTATTAAATTTTGTAATATGTATATGATTAGTTTTATGAAAATTTTGTAATTTATACATAAAATTTTAAAAGTAAACAGATTAACCCAACAAAAACTTGCGCGCCAATTTTAAATCGAGTTGAAGAGATAAACCAATTTACCAAAGTTTATCTTCTTAGGATAAAACATGCATCTAGGTGATTAGTAGAAAGAGTGAGTAAAACAATTACATAACACGCCGATGTAGAAGGAAAATCCACAATAGGAAAACCTTGGACGACCCAACCAAGAAGATCACTATGATATGGTTTTACAAAAAAAAAAAAAACAGACAATAGACTAACATAATGAATGGTCTCCCTTACAAGCCTTAAAACTCTTCTATCCTAGACCTCTCCTCCACAATGCAATGCATGAGTCCATCCACACAATCTTCCATAACCTCGGAGTCCATAGATGCATCGACATTCATCGATGGGGCTCAACAACCCTCTACGGAGTCGAAACACGAAATCATCGCTTTTTGACCGTAGCACAACAAACCAAGAATAGAGTCCACTGCACAAAACCTTTTATCAATAAAGATTATGAGAGAAATAAACTATGGTTCCCTCAAACAAAGATCTTAAAGTATATGAACAGTGAGACTTGGATCTTTAAATGATTTGGGTGAAACTAGGGTGTAGATAACCCATTCTAGCACCCCCTGCATTACCATGAACCTAAGTCATACCCCGTGTACTGACCTAGAGGACATCGGGCACTCCCAGGCTCCATTTGACTAAATTTAAAATCCTCAGCTCTATCAAGACTTAATGAATCCTCGAAGGGCACTGAAACCCATTTCCAACAGTCTACTTCGTTCATGATTCTGACTTACGGTGCGGACGAACGACCCATTTTCTCTCAAAACTTGATCAAAAGGCCACCAGACGATCCTAGGCTCCATTTGACCAAAGTCAACTCTTTAGCTTGACCGAGACAGAATGAATCTTCAATGGTAATAAAAACTACTTTCCAATGGTCCGCTTTGATCCCAATTCTGACTTATGGTATGGATGAACGATCCGTTTTACACCGAAAGGTTATCGAACGCTTCCAGGCCCTAGTTGACCAAAGTCAACTCCCCAAACCGAGTCAAACTCTTTGGAATGTCGAAGTTCATCTCCTAAACTTTCCAATGGTCCGCCCTGTGCACGATTCCGACTTACCATGCGAACGAACGATCCGTTTGCGTTCGATGATCCCCCATCCAAAGGATCGACGAGTGCTTCCGAGCGAAATTTAACCCAAAGTCAACTCCTGGACACGGGAGAAATCAAAGAAATTTTGAAGGTCTCTAGAGTACCTTTTTAGTGATATGCCCCATGCATAATTCGGATCAACGAATTGCATTTTACGATCATTTTTTCAAAGGAATCTGAAAGAGACTGCCAAACGACAGGTTCAAAATCTTGCTTATCGGTAGTGTGACTAAAAAAATCTGTCGATTGGCAGGACCAAACCTATGCCGATCGGCAATGCATTGGGCCTATAAAAAGGAGGGCCTGACCTCATTGCAAAGGGACCCAAGATCTGAGATCCATCACTCTCAGCGAACTCAGAAAACCTCTCTCGAAGTCATCGTGATTTCTACATCCAAATCCCTTTCCAACCCTCACTTTTTATCATTTTTTTCATCAAATTTGGCGAATTAACTACCCTTCATCACCATCCAAGTGTAAGGGCTGCTCTTTAACATTAAAGATCAAGATCAAGATCTTCAAGAAGGTCCAACTTTCTCAACTCTCTCTTTAAATTCTCCTAAATTCGCATTAACTTGTTTTATTACTTAGCACTGTTTCTCCCCATCTCACATATCCTAATATAGTTTTCATTTAGTATTATTACACATCTCTTATTTTTCATATAAAAAAACCAAAAACAAGAAAAAGAGGGTTTGCTCATAAATTCCAAACGAGAATTCTCACACTTTTCTCACATTTTTCTCATACTTTTCTCACACTAAAACACCTTTTTGCACACATATACACATAGGATAAGTCCCCAGTTGGATTTATGGGATAAACCCCACCCTCATTTTGCATACGAACTGCGAGGACTTTGATGCATCTATAGGCTACGCAGGCATCTCGGGGTAAAACTCGAGACCCGAGTCCTATTGTTTTTAATTTTTAATTTTTCTTTTTTCTAAATTCTTTAACTCAATTCTCTCATATCTATATATTTACATATACATATATTTGTTCTTAGTGGCGTATTATTCCATACGCGTTATCGTTCCATTATAACAGTCAACGTAAGAATAATCGCGTAAATCCTATTTTCTAATATTACTTTTATAAACATTCATACGGATGACTCGCTTTATCTCTTCCATGATACAAGTCGATGATCCCTATCTCCATTACATATACACATGCACACATATCATGGGGTAATAGAGGAATATAACAACAAATCCATAAGAGAGAAGAAGGGCAGAATGGGTGCCCAATACCTTTCCATTTCATAACTTAGCCTCCGAACCCTACTCGAATCATTTTTTGGTTTCGTATGTATCAGTATGTCTTTGATGCTGTTCTTCGGGATGGCTCCACTTTCTTTTATCTGTTTTGAGTAAAATAGACTGGTGACTCCATCTCTCCACATTTTCACCTCAATCATCACCAACGACGGCCGAAGCTCTCCCGAGAGGGATATGCAGGATCGAGATCCTCCCACCACAGATATACTTTCCTTCTATCTCCCTCCGCAAGGATCGAGGATGGCCACAGTGGCGACTCCGCTGGGTATGTTGTTTAAGAGGGATAGACTCTATTTACATGGGTGTTTTATTTTCTTATATATTCCCCTATTTTGCATGTTCCCTTCATTATTAATGTGTACCTCATGCTTATGCTTTATTCAAACAATTGTAAAATATTCTCCATGTACACTTCACACCATGTGCACCTAGGATCACATATATCCACATGTTGCACACTTTGCCTATCCCTGATTGGTATCCTATTAGTACTTGTACTTTGCTCCCTGTTGGGCATGATCAAGAAAGATACTCTCATCATAAGATACTAAAAAGGGAATCATGCATGATTCACACGACATCACCAAAGAGCATTGTTATTTACTAAATTTTTTCCAGTAACTCGAGGGTCACTTCGTGATGGGCGCTGGTCTGGCAGGGCGCAGTTAGCCTAAGAGATATGACTCTCACCTTCCATTAGCCAAGTACCTTAGACGTATATCGAATGGTTCCCCCACATTGTACCGCTCGACCGAAGTCATGATGGGAGGTATATTGCAGGGAACTCATTCATGTACGTCGAGTATATCAAATTCCCTCTCACACGTATCGTCCCTACGAGGTATATAGTGAGGCAATTCACGTACACTCAGGTATATCAAATGGCTTGTCCACACGTACCGATTGCCCTCAAAAGAAACGACGTATATTGTGGAAGTCACACCAAAGGGGGAAACCCTTTCCAAATCATCCAACCAACTGCATATCCACATATAGGTGTCAAGCCTAGGAAACACGTGTTAGATTTCCGGTTTCGACCCAAAACTCTGTCAAAATTCTGGGTCGACTTGTCGCCCAAATTTTTGAGCATTTTTAAGCGGGACCCTGCCCATGAGCATGGTTACAAGTCCAACCATAGCTTTACATATGTTACAAACCCAACTTTTCCAGGCTTAAGTCCCGTCCGACATTTCATTTTTCATTTAGGAGAATTTAATACAAGTGAAAACATAATAATTATAATAATCATGCTGAGGCCCGTTTCCCAAAAATATTTCTCCTTTCTTTATCAAAAATCCAAAAAACATTTCTCCTTTCTTTATCAAAAATCCAAAAACATTTTATCTTTCAATATCAAAAAGAAAAAATGTCAAAAATATTTTCATTCTTCTTTTTTCAAAAATAAATCCCATTTTACGCCTTCTCAGGATGATTGCACACCCTTATCCTGGCTCCTTATTGGCTTCGGTCTTCAGTCAAATCACCCTGGAGTTTCATCTGTTCCCCTGCTACTTCTTTCGAGTCTGGAATCCATCCGCTTTTCATGGAGAACACATAATAAGTACCGGTTTCGCAGCTAGATCTAACGGTAGTCTTTGCTTAGCTCGTGTCCAAGATTGACAACCTCTAGACAGAGGTCTGAGAGATGCAACGAAACTAAGTTCCTGTTCCTCAAGATCTCAAGGACCTATTCCCTCATGCTATGGGTCCACCTAAGCCTATCTAGGTTCCCGAAGAGTATGAGCACCCTCAACATGCCCCTCATGCTAATGGGATGCTGCTTGCCCAGCTTTCTATGCCAAACCTTGCCCAACTTGGGGCTAACTTACCTATGATCATTGATCCAAAAGAGGAAGAGTAGAACAAGGTCAAAGAAGATCTCAACATGCTAACTAAGAAGTTTGATCAAGTCAGAATCTCTAGAAATTACATGGACTATACCCAAATGTCTCCTTATCCTAAAGCAAGGTTAACCGAGAAGTTCAAGATGCCAAATATCAAGAAATTCGGAGGAAGTGGACCCCCAATTATTCATCTTCGTAGTTATCACCATTCTATTACTCTCCTAGATTCTTTCGAAGAAGTGATGACCCAATTATTTCAACAAACTTTGAAAGATAGCGCCCTCCAATTATTTTTATCTCTCGAGGAATCCAGAATCCGTAGTTGGGAGGATGTAGCCCAAGAATTCATGTCGCAGTACAAATAAAATTAAGATCTTGAGGTCACCCATCGTGATTTAGAGCTACTCAAACAGAACTCTGGGGAATCAGTCAGTAACTTCATAGTCCGTTGGAGGGAAAAAGCTGCCACCATGACCAATCAGCCTTCCGAGGAAGAACAAGTCAACATAGTGAAGAAGAATTTCTTACCCCATGTACGAGAAAACATGGAGGACAATACTA
Organism: Sambucus nigra; assembly: GCA_949130495.1. Classification (NCBI taxonomy): domain Eukaryota; kingdom Viridiplantae; phylum Streptophyta; class Magnoliopsida; order Dipsacales; family Adoxaceae; genus Sambucus; species Sambucus nigra. The sequence goes on along the minus strand of OX422208.1, from coordinate 307,362,984 downwards.
TCCCCACTTTTAAGATCTCAGAAAATCTGGAGTAAAAATCGAGGAAAGTCTTGCTAAAACATAAATTGAACCAAAGAAAGTGTCCGGATAGTTCATTCCCAGAAAATATGACAAACCTGTCAATACTGAATTCTCAACCATCAACTTCTCTCAACCAATGACCTCGTGGGCACCAGAAAGCCTCCGTGTTCTAGTCCGAAAGGAATACACCGAGCTCCATGCTCCCCTCTCCAAAGTTTATCAACCCTATTAAACCGAAACCTTATCAAACCCTTGGACCCCCGTCCATTGCCGAATCCACTTCCAAGAAACTTCAAGGCATATTCCCATTACGCCTTTCACCAAACTGCTATCCATACCATCGACTAATGCTTTCACCTTAGAAACATAATCCAAGGTTTAATTGACCGGGGTACCATTGCCCCACCAGCCAATCCTAAGCCAAACACTACTCACAACCCACTCCCAAATCATGCTAATGCCATCTTCCTAGAAGGGAACCCATAATTTGATCCCTAAACTCAAATCACACCCATATAGTCTCCCAAACCTCTCTAAACTTGCCCATATTTCCTCCTACACCCTGTTAGCCTCGCTGATCAGGCACTTTCACTCCTTACCAGAGCATGCATCGCTGTCCATACTCGTTCTGAAAATGGAAGTATGGAATTATCGGAAGTATTACAATAACTCCTAGAGTTTGGGATGAAACTTCCCTTGCAAATGATCATTGATTGCCAGAGGTTCAGTACGATGTTCTTGGAAGCACGAGAATGGGCCTGAAAGTCAGACAGTTGGGTGATACCAACTGATGAAGTCAACCTAGATGACGTTGTCCAGATCATGGCAGAATTATTCAGGAAAACCAATAATATTTGCAGTATGGTTGAGTTATTTGATACTCTAAAGTTACAAGGGCGCCTGGTCCCTTCACCCTTACATATTCCCACGGAATTGGAGGGCCTGTACGAAGAAGCCATTAAAGCCGTGGAATGCATTGACTTTATATGGAAAGACAAAATTATTGCCACTAGATAGAGGGAAGGATTCGAAGATTCAAGTGGAGAGCAAGCTTCAGAGAAAAATGTCCCAGTAGTCGATATGTGTGGAATGATAGTATTTGAAGAACTCCTTAGAGATATAAACAAGGTGGCAGAACAACTCGAGATTGACTACGAAATAAGGTTCATGTTCTTCCCTTCTTAAGTAAATCACATGACTAGATCAGGGAGGCATTACCAGATCCCAAGCTTACCAGTACCCAATGATAAAGGGAAGGGTGTTGAAAACCTTCCTATGCTAGAGAAAACCCTCGAGAAGAGAAATATCTTCGATCAACTGAAGAAAACTCAGGCTAACATCACTCTATGTGGGCTTTTCATGTCTTCCCAGCTTCACAAAAATTCTTTGATCAAGTTGCTCGCTAGACCCATAGTCCCTCCTTCTACCACACCAGAAGAAGTGATAAATTTAGTCAGATCATTGACCTCTACCCGAAAGCTATCCTTTTCCAAAGAAGAAATCCCCCAAATCGTGCCAAACCATAATCATGAACTTAACATCTCCATCGAAGTTATGGGGAAGATCGTTCCACTCTCTCTTGTCGATAATGGATTCGCCTTGAAGGTATGCCCATTAACAACCTTCAAATTCTTAGGACGGAAGGAAAGTGACCTCGCTCCAACCTCTGCTGCTGTACATGCCTATTAACCCATCGGGAAGTGATGGGATCCATAAAACTTGTAATAGGGGTTGGCCCTATAAACCCTATTGTTGAATTCCAAGTTATTGACATACCAACTTGTTTTAACCTGTTGCTTGGACGACCTTTGATCCACAGTATCAAGGGTGTGTCTTCCTTGCCCTATCATAAATTGAAGTTCTTTATCGACGGACAAGTCATCACCATTTTGGGTGACGACGAAAATACCGAGAGTGCAAGTACCAGTAATCTAATCCTTGAGATACAACATGGGTAAAATGATATGCTCCTATGAGGATTCCAAGTTGAGCCACTTCTACTCCTGGCAGGGGACGATTTCAAAGAAAGGGTTTGTCCAGAATACGACCCTCATGGCAACGTCAATCTGATTCAAATGTTTAAAAACATGCACTTCATGCCCGGACTAGGGATAGGACAAAGACAGTAAGGGATAATTGAGCCCATTGTACTGAAAAAATCTTTCCCTCCTTGTGGTTTGGGGTATCAACCATAAGAACAAGAGCTCAGAATGATCCGCCAGTCTTAACTAAAGAGAAGACTAGACTGCATCCAGACTATCCCATGTGACTCCTTAAATGGACAATTCATTAAAGAGGGCGAGGACTTCCCCTTTTGTGGCTTTTCGAAACCATGGTATGACCATACAGACAAAAAGATGAAGCCTGGAATGGAGATGTTTTTTCAAGACAACTAACTATAGGCTAAAAGTTCCCAATACCATGTACAACCGATCATTAAAGATACCGAAGATTCTGAGGGAAGTGACTCTGAGGATTTGTTTAACTTACAGACACTGGGGCTGATACTCTGTATGGTTCATTTAAGCACTACATCACTGGATCCATACCACCTGATTAAAGTTGCTGATACACCTCTCCTTAATTGTCATGTTGTGCCAGTTCTACCTGTTGAAATCCCACATAACCCCAATGTTTACCCATCTCTTTTTCTATTTTCTATCCCTGCTCTAATGTAATCGAGACCTCATTTGATGAGGCTCTCAATGTTGTTTTTCCTATCAATGAAATAAATGAAGATTTTGAGTATCTTGTTGTTTCAATCAAACTTTTGATGATGTTGATTTTGCAAATGAACAATTCTTAACTGATCTAAATAAGGTTAATAACAAATAATATAAAAACGTTCAAGTTAATGAAGAAGAAACTGTTGTTGTTAACCTCGATTCTAGTAGTGAATTACGCGAGATCAGGATAGGGGCTACCCTTAACGAGCATGAGCGCGAATAACTCATAGAATTACCGAAGGAATTCATGGATGTCTTTGCATGGTCCTATGAAGATATTTCCCGACATTGATCCTGAAATAGCTCAACATGACATCCCCACTCTTCCAGATCACAAGCCGATTAAACAAAAGTTGAGACAGCTCCGCACCAAATGGTCGCTAAAAGTCAAAGAAGAAATGGTCAAACAATTGAACGTGGGATTCATTCACATGATCAAATATTCCACATGGCTAGCCAACATAGTGCCTGTGCCAAAATCAGGAGGGAAAGTTAGGATGTGTGTAGACTACCAGGACTTAAATAAAGCCACTCTGAAGGAGGATTATGGACAACACAACCATTCATGCTCTTAAGTCATTCGTTGACGGGTTTGACGAATATAACCAAATCAAAATACACCCAGATCACCAAGAAAAGACCGCGTTCATCATCCCATGGGGAACCTTTTTCTACACTGTTATGCCATTTGGTCTCAAGAATGCTGGGGCTACCTACCAGAGGGCCTCTAAAACCATCATGAATGATCTGAGTCATAAAGAAGTCGAGGTCTATGTGGATGATATGATTATCAAATCCAAAACTAGAGAAGGTTATGTTCTCGCTCTCCGGAAGTTCTTCGAACGACTGTGATGGTATCAGATGAGACTCAATCCACAGAAACGTGTCTTCGACGTTACTAAGGGAAAACTCATGGGATTTATAGTCAATAAGAAGGGGATAGAAGCAGATCCTACCAAGTTGAAAGCCATACTTGAGATGTCACCTCCACAAATGGAGAAAGAAGTCCGTAGACTCCTTATAAAATTGCAATACATCAATCGGTTCATCAGCCACCTAACCTCCATCTGCGAACCTATTTTCAAACTCCTCCGAAAGGATTCAACCAAGGTTTGTAACGAGGACTGCCAAGAAGCCTTTGATCGAATCAAGCAATATCTGACCCAACCTCCGGTACTCAGGCGACCACAACCTGGTTTTCCCTTACTCCTATACCTAACCATAATTGACACTGCAGCTGGGGCTTTTCTAGACCAATACCTTGAAGAATCCATCAAAGAAAGATCCATCTATTATGCTAGTCACAAATCGACTGGATATGAAGTCAACTACACTGCTTTAAAAAAGGCTTATATCGCGCTTGTTTGGGTTACCCAAAAGTTACGACACTACATGCTCACTTTCCGCATAAAACTTGTATCCCAAATGGACCCGCCTTATCCAGTCAAATGGCCCGATGGTTGATGCTCCTGGCTAAGTTTGCTATCGTGTACGTGACGCAGAAAGCCATGAAAGGAAGAGCCATCTCTGAATACCTCATTGACTACCCCATGGAAGAAGCTGATGTTTGGATCTCCGAATTCCCAGATGAAAACATCCTCTGCATTATTGAAGACAACCTTCGATGGAAAATGTTCTTTGACGGCACTGCCAATAAAAAAGGATATGTCATTGGGATACTTCTGATCTCCCCAGATGACTCCCACACTCCCATTACTATCAAATTGGATTTTCCCTACACCAACAATATGAATGAATATGAGCTGTGTATGGCAGGCATTAAAGTTTCTCCCAAGAAAGGTATTCAATGCCTAGATGTCTACGGGGATTCTTCCCTCATCATCGGTCAGGTGCTCTGAAAATGGAAAGTCAAGGGCGAGAAACTCCAACCCTTCCATGCCCACTTAGAAGAACTAGCCTCCCAATTACAAGATATCACCTTCCACTACCTACCTCGATCAAAGAATAACCTAGCCGATGCCCTTGCTACCTTGGCTTCCATGGTCGACATGCCCAAAGGAATAACAATGGCCCCCTTCCTAGTTCAAAAGCAAGATAAACCAACCCACTGCTACCACATTGATATCATCACCAAAGAAGATCCCGATCTAGCCAATTACTGTTACTATGATATCTAGCACCTCCTCAAGCATGGTAGGTATCCCAAAGGTTATAACAAGAAATATCGTGCAACCCTCCGAAGACTGGCCGCCCAGTACATCATATGTCACAAAGCACTATTCAAAAGAAACTTCGATGGAACCCATCTACACTGCATCGTAGGGGCTGACATTGAAGAGGTAATGCAGAAGATCCACAACGAGGAAAGTGGACCCCACATGAACGGTCACATGCTTGCTAAGAAGATCATCCGACAAGGTACTACTGGACCACCATGACCTAAGATTGCACCGCCTATGTCCGGAGATGCCTCAAATGCCAATAATTTTCCAACCTTCAACACCTGCCTCCGTAAAAATTATATAATGACTTCTCCCTGGCCGTTCTCCACCTGGGGCATCGACATCATAGGGAAGGTTAAACCCAAGGCTCCCAACAGGCATGAATTCATCCTAGTTGCCATTGATTACTTAACCAAATGGGTCGAAGCTGAGTCATATATAGTCTCGAATGCCAAGAAAGTGGCTAAATTCATCAGGGAGAACATCATCGGCCGATATGGAGTCCCGCATAAACTAGTGTCAGATAATGGGTTGCACTTCGAGGAAAAAATCACAGAAGTGGTCAACGAGTATGGGATTCAGAGAAAAAATCTTCTCCTTACCGACCTCAAACCAGTGGTGCAGTTGAATCCACCAATAATAACCTCAAAGCCATTATTAATAAGATGACCGAAAGCTGTCGAGATTGGGCCGATCGAATTCCTTATGGCCTCTGGGGCTACCGAACTTCAATCCGAACCTCTACTGGGGCTACCCCTCACTCCGTGGTCTACGGCATGGAAGCAGCCCTACCTTTTGAGATTGAAATTCATTCTCTTCGCATCATGCTCGAAAGCCAGGTCAATGAGGAGGACTTACATCAAAGTCATCTCGATGAGCTGTCACTCTTGGACGAAAGGAGACTGAAAGCGTTGCATTACATACAAGGGTACCATCGTCGAATAGCGCATTCATTTAACAAGAGACTCAACGACTGTAGTGTTCGAGAAGGGGACTTAGTCCTTAAAGAAATCATAGAACCCATATGGGACCCCAGAGGGAAGTTCAAGCCTAATTGGAGTAGCCCCTACATTGTAAAGAAGATCTTATCCAGAGGTGCCGCTATGCTCACCGAACTTGATGGAGAAGATATGGTTCGTCCAGTTAACCTGGACAGTCTTTAGAAATTCTACCCCTAGTTTGAAACCTCGATGCACTACGAATTTTCCCACCTCCCTTCTACAAAAACCTATTCTTTTCTTATCTCCGAGAATAATAGTTCATTATAACATATACTTGAACAAAAGGATTATGCGTGACTTAGCGATCAGTATAGGCAATTCCGAATACAAAATTCATCAAAAGGCACAGTTGGATGATAAAAAACTTGTTTATTTCACTAATAATAAATTACAGTACAATTACATAAGAAAAGGAACGGATAACTCCCTTCCCCCTACCTTCCTAACAAGCCAAATAAATTCTCAAATTTATTCCTCATTACAAAACAAACTCTCTCCAAGAGTCCTAACCACATCTACCAGAAGATCCCTCTACATCATCATCTACATCGTGGGGTCCCCAAGCTTCCCTTTCTTGAATAGAGTGCCGTAGATGCTCCATAGACCGATAAGCTTGAACCAACCTCAGAAAAACCACAACACCTACCTTTATGGTATCGAATAAGACAAACCACCTTTGTCCAGTCTCCACTACCAACATATTGCTAACTACTCTTTTCCACAACCACTTCATATAATCCCCGGGGATGTACTAAACTCTCCTAATGGACTGGGAATGACGGGTTGACGAATGTCGACTCTCCCATAAAGAGCTAAGTAGCATGAGCAGATGCTCTGTCAGATCTTCTACCGGAAAGAAGTCGTGTGTTCGAGGTTAAACGACCTGCTCCCAGTTAAATTAGTGTAGAAGCCGCTAAGGGAAATAAAAAGAGGTCTGTCCGAGACCAACCAGCTAAACGTACGAGCATTCCCCTAGCTCTAGAATAGGTAGCAGCTGTCCCCGCCAAGGCACTGACCAATGCAGATTTAGAGCCCCATGCTCCACAAACCAGTTCTCCCAGCTCTCGATATCCAGGCCAAAACTGATGAAATGGGGCGAAAAGAAGTTGGGCACAACCAACAAAGGGTATTTTGGAGGAGTCGCGAGGCGGAATCTTTCAGATAACCACATGAACAGAATCACAGGGCTACCCCTCAGAAAGTTAGAACGACCTTCTCGCCAGGCATCCAGGACATTTAAAGTTTCCACCAATATCACCGCTGCAGGATTGCAATGGTATGACATCCATGAAGTAATGGCTACAAGTTGTGGGTCTACCAGCAGTTCCTCAGTCATAAGCAGTAATTTCAAAATGAATCCCAGAACGACAACTCCGGCATATCTAGCATCACATACCTCCTACAAATGCACAGATCGCAACACCATCGAAAGGGAAATTATTCCTCCAGTAACCAAGGATCTACCCGTCAAGGGCGAGACGTGGAGAAGTCCAACCCACATCTCCCGGGGAGATCGGGAAAACTCAGGCATAGAAGCTGCCACACTAGGATTTATTCCCAACATGGCAGAAAACTCCTCATAAGTCGGACAGACTTCTTCTAAGCCAAAGAGGAATACATGGTGTTCGGGGTACCAAAATTATACCGCCGCCATCAGCATGTTCCACTCTATGGGTCGATTATGCCATAAAGAGACTCGAAGCATGTTGAAAGCATCGTAGTCGATATTTTAGGAGCACATCACCTCCAAAGTCTCGAGGCAGTTGGCAAACTCAACATTACCAGGCATAACCATATCACAGAATAAGAAATTAAGAATGTGAAGGTGTGATGAAAACACTCCACCCTTACCCCTTTTCATACTTGAAAACCCTCACAAAAGGCACAACCATAGCAGAAATTGGAGAGAATCCTGCCCCACAAGATACCAAAAGCTGAAGAGGGTACTAATTAAATCCTTGAATTGATGGGACTGGACTGACTTGCCGATAGGCAGGACAAGAGGCTTGTCGATCGACAACCTCCTGTTTTAGAAACTTCCCTTTTTCCTCTTTTGTCAAAATAAAAAAACTCAATAAAAATAAATTGATATTCTCAATAGGATTTCAAAACCTCCTTCCATCTTTATATAATTTCTCATTTAAATAAAACTTTCCTTCAATTCCAAAAAAAAAAATTATTTCCACAGTCTCAGCAGCAAAGTAAAAAACGCATATGCATTCATATATTCATTTGCTAAACAAAAGATAATAAAGAACACCCTTGCATTGCATAGATATTTTTTTCGTGTTACATCAATTTTGCAGGAAATAAAGAAAAGCAGAAAAACAACGTGACTTAGCCCGAACCCACATTCTCTCTCTCACTTACCCTTCCCCTCTCTCTTTAAGAGCTCTCATCCTGCGACGCGCTCTCTTTACCCTGTGACGAGATGACGCACCACCACTACCTGAACCAGATTCCTCCCCGAATGAGGCAGACAACACTAAACAAGAAGGAACAGGAACCGCGTACCGAATATGGACAGTCACCGAAGATATCCAGTCCCTAATGTCCCTCAGCCAAGTGGTGGACACCCTAACTTACTGCAAGAAAAGGCAGAATCAGTATCAGACAAAGAAGATCAAAAGAAACTTGAAAATAAAGAAGAAAAAAATAGAAAGATATACTAAAGGACGAAGAACCTCCTCTGTCAAGCCCAATTGCTCTGGGTCCATCGCATGAGGACGATGGAACATAGGCACTATCCCTCCATCAGCCCGCTGAATGTTATATGAAGGGGTATGCAACCTCACAAAAGGAAGCTCCGAAGTCACCGCTACCACAGATGTCGATGGACCACCCCCACTGTGGGACGATCCCACTGACCGACTCGAACTCTCACGAGGGAAAGGCAGCGCATCATATATGCTAGGCTCCATTAGCCAACTCATCACGAAGTCCATATAATCATACGACACAGCTATGTCGGTGTCTAACAAATAGGACTCGCCAATCATCGCCGCAATCCTCGCGTCCTCTGGCAACATCCTCTCTCGCCTTATAGACATAAGGGGCCTCGCAGGTGGCACCACCACCTCCTCCTCAGCAATCTGTCGAACCACCCTCTCCCCGAGATACCTGGAATGGCCAAACTCATTCGCCAGCACATGCCTCATCTGTGCATTCACCCCAGTCGACCCCGTATCCTAAATAATAGTCCCTCAAGCATAAAATGTCACCTGAAAAATCCCCAATAGATATAAGTCAATATGGAATCAGAGCACACAAAGACCCAGACTAAAAAAAGAAAAAGTCTTATACCCTATCACTGGTCAGGTCATTCAAGACCTGAGGCACCGCCTCTAGAGAAAGAGACTTCCTCGACTGCCGATTGGCCTTCCGCCACTGATACAACTGGCAAAAATCCCAACGGTCTCTTCTTTTAAAGAAATTAGCTGGGTATTACACCCAATCACCTCATAGAACCACGTCTACTAAAGACAAGAATCCGCGATAAAAAAAAGAGACGCACAAGAAAAATGCGAATGCATGAAAGGAAATGCCAAACTAAAGAATACCTCAAGATGATACGTGGCTCCAGTAAAAGTTTGTCGGTAACACCTGCTAAAAGAATCTAGAGAAAAATAAAGGGTCTCCAAAGTTAGGCTCCCCCAATCATAGAGAGTTATGTTCAAAAACATCCTTAAGTATGGAAAAAAACACAAGTGGACAACGTCGCCACTTGACGCCACCAGAAATCCCCCTAACGCCAGTAAAATAAACAGTCAGGCCATCTGCCTCACCTGCATCCCATCCTCCACATCAATCACCCTACCTCGAAAAACATTCCCCAGTAGAGACAAACGGATAGAGTGGCCAGATACTATCCTCCCACATCACATAGCACCGCTTGCACCACCTCCGGCCTCACCCGTAAAGAGTGATCCACCTTTATCTGCTTTCCATCACAATTCAGCCCAATCAGCTGCTGAACATCTATGGGAGTCACAGTCATCTCCTCAAAGTAAAAATGGAAGGTATGGGTAGTGTCCCACCATCTCTCCCCCAAATCACATAAGATCGTCGTCGAACGAGGCATCTCATCCATCACAAATGCTAACCTCCCACAGCCTACTGATGATACTACCCAATGCACCACAGGTGGAAGGTGCTCTCAGACATCCTTAAGCCCCGTCGTCCCACGGGCATACATAGTCGACAAAGAAACATCAGACTGTCAAAGAAAAAAGCCTTGTCAAAATCCAAGAAAAAAGGAAATCACTACAAAAGAATGCCAAAAGTCATTTTGTACTTACATAACTACCAGGGTTCACCACCCTAGAAGAGCGATGACACGATGGCTTCCACAGTAAAGTCCACTCATCCGCAATTGGCTCAAACGCATCAAACAAATTCTCACCCCCCAAAGCAAGAGGCGCCTTGGCCCTTCACTCCACATTCGCCCAGTCATTAACAGCTAACCACTCCCTGTGTGTCGCAGTGCTCACAAAAGCGGACATTTGTTAGGTTGCGGAATGTTAAGACGTTTCGTAGATGAAAATCGCCGAGAGAGAGAAGGCAAGAAGCTGTGAAAATTGTAGGGAACCCACCCCCTTTTATAGGAAGCCAAGGGTCATGTCGATCGGCACTGCACCCCCACCTACTGATCGGCAATGACCTTCCACATTCTCGAGGCAGTCCAAAAGTCCATGCCATTACCGAATGGCACCCTTCACACCATGCCGACCGACACCTCCTTAAATTTTCGTACAAAAACTCCCAAAAAATACCAAAAAACCCTGAAAAATCCTCAGAAAATTTCTAAAATTCCCGAGGAAGATTTAGAACATTTTCACCAAGCAGCTTTCACACTCCCTTAAGTGAAACCCCTAATTCCCCGACGAAACCCTCAAAGCTAAGTGAATCTCTCCCCGAAAACATCCCTAGAGGACCCTTAAAGCATCCCAAACTTCAGGTTATCTCTTATTCCCCAAGCAAAACGTCGGATCCCCGAACCACTTAATCACTCCCTCAGTGGAATTTACAGCATCAAATTGGCTATTCCCTTGCAAATTCTTTGAAAGACACGAAAGTTTCCAGAGCAATTAGTTCCCCAGCTCAAATCAAAATCACGAGGTAATTTCCCGGACAGAGTTCCCCGAGAACATCACAATTTAATCCCTCAGAATTGGTTTCGACCCATAGAATTGGTCACCATAATTTATGCCCTCAGAATTGGCTTCGACCCATAGAATCGGTCATCACAATTTAAGCCCTCAGAATTGGCTTCGACCCGCAGAATTGGTCATCACAATTTAAGCCCTCAGAATTGGCTTCCACCTGGAAAATTGGTCATCACAATTTAAGCCCTCAGAATTAGCTTCGACCCGCAGAATTGGTCATCACAATTTAAGCCCTCAGAATTGGTTCGACCCGCAGAATTGGTCATCACAATTTAAGCCCTCAAAATTGGCTTTGACTCGTAGAATTGGTCATCCTCATCCTTAGGTCCTCATAATCGGTCTCGACCCTATGAATCGGTCATCCTCATCCTTAGGTCCTCAGAATCGTCCTCAACCCTCTGATTTGGTCATCCTCATTCCTTAGGTCCTCATAATTGGCCTCGACCCTCGAAATTGGTCATCATCGTTTCCTTAGGTCTACCGAATCGACCTCTTTCAAAGGCATCATGTGGTGTATATTCGATGGCTATCATTTGTTCCAAACTCACCCATCGAGGGGCTTTATAGACACCATATTATAGCACCCCCTGCATCACCACAAATATAATTCATACCTCGAGTACTCACTTAGAGGCCATCGAGCACTCCCAGGCTCCGTTTGACCAAAAGTCAAACTCCTCAGCTCGACCGAGGCTGAATGAATCCTCGAAGGTCACTAAAACCCCTTTCTAAAGGTCCACTCCGTGTACGATTCTGACTTACGGTGCGGACGAATGACCCATTTTCCCCCAAAACGTGATTAGGAGGCCACCGGACGATCTCGGGCTCCATTTGACCAAAGTCAACTCTTCAGCTCGATGGAGACTAAATGAATCTTCAAAGGGCACGGAAACCCCTTTCCAAAGGTCCGCTTTGGGCCCAATTTTGAGTTACGGTACGGACAAACGATCCGTTTTACTTCGAAAAGTCATCGAACATTTCCAGGCCTCGATTGACCAAAGTCAACTCCCCAAACCAAGTCAAACTCTTTGGAATTTCGAAGTTCATATCCTAACGTTTCCAACGGTCCACCCCGTGCGTGATTCTGACTTACCATGCGGAAGAACGATCTGTTTGCGTCCGACGATCCCCCATTCAAAGGACTGACGAGCACTTCCGAGCCACATTTAACCCGAAGTCAACTCCCGGACCCGGGAGCAGTCCAAAGGACTTTCGAAAGTCTCTGGAGTAATTTTTAGTGGTATTCCTCATGAACAATTCGGATCAACGAATTGAGTTTTACAACCATTTTTTCGAAGTAATCTGAAAGAGACTTCCAAACGACAGGTTCAAAATCCTACCTATCGGCAGTGCCTAAAAAACTTGCCGATTGGCAGGACCAGACCTATGTCGATCGACAATGCCCTGGGCCTATAAAAAGGAGGGCCTGACCTCATTGCAAAGGGACCCAATATCTGAGATCCATCACTCTCAGCGAACTCAGAATACCTCTCTCGAAGTCAGCGTGATTTCTACATCCAAATCCCTTTCCAACCCTCACTTTTCACCATCTTTTTCATCAAATTTGACGAATTAACTACCCTTCATCATTATCCAAGTGTAAGGGATTATCTCTAACATTCAAGATCAAGCTCAAGATCTTCAAGAAGGTCCAACATTCTCAAATCTCTCTTTAAATTCTCCTAAGTTCGCATTAACATGTTTTATTACTTAGCACTTTTTCTCCACATATCACATATCCTAATATACTTTTATTTAGTATTATTGCACATCTCTTATTTTTCATATAAAAAAAAACAAGAAAAAGAGGGTTTGCTCATAAATTCCAAACGGGAATTCTCACACTTTTCTCACATTTTTCTTATACTTTTCTCACACTAAAATACCTTTTCACACATATATACACATAAGAGAAGTCCCCGATTGGATATATGGGATAAAACCCACCCCTCATTTTGCATACGAACTACGTGGACTTTTATGCCTCTATAGGCTACGTAGGCATCTCGGGGTAAAACTCGAGACTCGAGTCCTATTTTTTTCAATTTTTAATTTTCCTTTTTTCTAAATTCTTTAACTCTATTCTCTCCTATCTACATATTTACATATACATATATTTGTTCTTAGTGGCGTATTATTCCATACGCATTATCGTTCCATTATAACGATCAACGTAAGAATAATCGCGTAAATCCTATTTTTTAATATTACTTTTATAAACATTCCTAGGGATGACTCACTTTATCTCTTCCATGATACAAGTCGATGATCCCTATCTCCATTACATATACACATGCACACATATCATGGGGAAATAGAGGAAAATAACAACAAATCATGAGAGATCGCAAGGGCGGAATGGGTGCCTAACACCTTCCCATTTCGTATCTTAGCCTCCGAACCCTACCCGAATCATTTTTTTGTTTCGTATGTATCAGTATGTCTTTAATGATGTCCTTCGAGATGGCTCCACTTTCTTTTGTTTATTTTGAGTAAAATAGACTGCTGACTCCATCTCTCTACATTTTTCACCTCACACATCACCGACGACGGTCAAAGCGCTCTCGAGATCCTCCCACCGCAGAGATACCTTCCTTCTCTCTCCCTCCGCGAGGATCCGGGATGGACACATAGGGAAATTTTGTATAAAGATGGGAAAATATTTTTCTCCAAAAGTTTTTAAAAAATCATATCATAAGAGTCATTTTTAAAGAAAATATGAAAATTGAGACGGAGAACTACGTTCGAACTAAAATAGCTTTTGTTCGAATAAAACCAAGGATTCGTTCAAATTATCTAAAGACTCGCTCGAAAGAACCAGTCTTTTGGTTCCAATGGCTTTATAATGGGAGACCCCCTGTTAGGAAGTGAAACCCCATTTGAAACTCTAAGTTTTGTTCTAATGAAATTCAACTTCATTCTAACGAGAGCCATGTCTTATTCTAATGAGCGCCTAATCTCGTTCCAACCAAATAAAAAAATGATTTAAAAAAATAGTTTTTTGATAAAAATGCCTCGAATTAATTTTAAACACATGCAAGAATAATATGTATAAGTCTAAATCGAAAGCCCTATACTATATACCGAATTGAAACTGTTGTAACGATTCAACCTGTTCAATCTTTAGAATGTTGCTCGGTCACTAACTTGTCTTCAACAATGTTGGGATGCATATGAGGATGTGTTGTGTATGATTTGTAACAGGATATGCCAAAATAAATAAAAGATGACAAGTTATAAAAATTCGCCCTTACAAATCTCCCCCTTTGGGATTTAAGGTACAAAATATAAACCAAAATTAAACCTGTAATACAAATACTACTAATTCCATCCCTAACCCAAAAAGAAAAGGCACTTGAGACTTTATCTTCAACTGAAAGTCTTCATCTTGTGTAGTCCATGAGAATATCATCAAGGCATAATGACTTACACATATGAAGCAAAATAAATACCGTGACATATATGAGAGTTTAAGGACATAAAAACTCCCCTTCAATTTTTTCTCCTCTTTTTATCCGTAATACATAAATGGTTATAAGTTAAGCACAAAATATTAGCATCACTCAAATCCAAATATGAAATAATGATAAAAAAACATAAACAATTAAGCACATGCAATGAAATTCCAAAGAAGCAACCAATTATTTTTGAAAATTTTCAACTGAATATGTAAAAACTGTCAAACTATATGAGTTTAAAAATTACATATATGTACAAATACATCACACCATGGAGTAACACTACAATATCTGAATCTTGAAAGAGGAATGTAATTGTGTGAACTTGAACCAAGGAAAAATCAGTATAGGCATATAAAACAAAGTTGCACGAAGTGAATGAGACACCTCTAAAGAAAAAACTCAATTTCAAACTTAGGTGTAAGAATGTTGAACAAAGTGAATGTAATACCCCGTACTTTTGGCTATATTTATTTTTGGGATTAATTAATTAAATGTGAATTATTTGGAAATTAATCCGGGTTAAAAATACTAACGAGATGCGAGTTGGTATTTGATTATGTGCATATATGATTATATATGAATTTTGAATTATGAAATTTGTCGTGAGATTTATATACGGCATTTTAGAAATTTTGTTGAGACGCGTGTGACCGCCGTGTCATGGTATATTATGTTAATTATAAAAGTGATTTTTATTTCTGTTATCCGTATGGTCGTTTTGAATGCGCCAACGCATCCAGAAGGGTCGAGATAGTCAGAAAACACTAGCCGGGGGTATAGTTTGGGTCCCGGGGTATTTTTAGGCCGTACCGACAATATAAAGGGTATTTTGGTAATTTCGTATTTTTAGGAATTAAAAATGACGAAAATTAGAGATGTAAATCTGATGTGGATTAAACCCACTAAACCCACTAACCTACCCATGTTAACCTAGAAGGCTACGTAGGTTATTAGAAGAGTTTTCTAAGTTCTCCAAATCAAACCCTAGCCACCTTAAGCCACCATTGGAGAAGAAGCTTGGAGAGAAGAAATTCTGAAGAAAAGCTCTATCAAACCATCATCCAAACTCAGAGACAACCAAGGCAAGTGACTTTATTCCATTTAATTTCAGAGAATGTCCTTTCCATGTTAGAAATTGAAGAATTTTAATTGTTCTTGAAAGTTGAATGAAAACCCATGTTAATTGGATTTAGAACTTGAATATTGAGGACAAATCGCATGTAGAATTATATAGAGATGATTATTCTGGTATTAATGTATGTTGGTTGTAACAAAAACGGATTGAATTCGGGGATTTGATGATGATAAAGATCTAGGGTTCATGTTCTTATAAAAATTGGGGAAAAATATAGAATCTTGTGATTTAATGATGTATAGGGTGAAATAAAGCCTTAAAAGATGTTAGTTATGACCTTAGCATGTTTTAGGATGATTAGAGAACTTAAAACATTGTTGGGACGAACTTTGGAGAAGATTTGAGGAGTAGAAATGGATGAAAAACGTAACTAAGAAGATCTGGGACGAAACTGGCAGGTCATTAGAAGCCCCTACCCAGGTCGTTCGAACGAACTCGTTCGAACGAGCTTCTAATGAGTTGACCAGTCACTGCTAACGAGAAGGGATTTCGTTCGATATCTCGTTCGAACGAGATATCGTTAGAAGGTACAGTTCGTTCGAACAAACTGGAATCTCGTTCGAACAGCCTCGTTCGAACGAGACTTCTAACGAGTTGACAGTGGAATATCGTTCGAACAGTCTCGTTCGAACGAGACTTCTAAAGAGTTGACAGTTTGGTCCTTTTTGGACTGTTTTGATTTTTAGAGTCCCGTAAACTTGTTCGAGGATATAGATAACATTCCGATGATGATATAATGACAGAATTGGGACTTTTGGGTATTTATGAGAAGGAAATCATATACGAGAGTTATATTAAATGGACGGTTTGGGTTGAGACGTGAGTGTCTACTACGACGTGAGAATGAATTATGG
Organism: Sambucus nigra; assembly: GCA_949130495.1. NCBI lineage: Eukaryota > Viridiplantae > Streptophyta > Magnoliopsida > Dipsacales > Adoxaceae > Sambucus > Sambucus nigra. Next base: position 307,346,438 of record OX422208.1, on the reverse strand, counting down.
CACGTATAATTACAAACCGGAATAATATAAGTTGTAGATATTATAAGTTGGTACGAGAATGCGATATGTACTACGATTAAACTACGGAATTACTAAGACGTGTGTTTACTTAGTATTGGTATATGACTTGTGTGTATGACATACCTACCATACTTGCTATCACGGGAGGTTTGCGTTCGCTTAGGGCCCTCTAATCCTTGTGTTTCCCGGATTTAGACTGGTTACCTTGATGAACATAGGTCAAAGAAAGACTTATTGGGATATTAATAAGTCCGATGTGATGTGACTGTGATGTGACTGGTTACCTTGATCGTGGGAGCGTAGGTATGTGCGTGACCCATGTGATGTGACTGTGTTCGCCTCCACTATTTGTGATTTGTGTTATTTGAACTATTCCTGAGAGATTCGGAATATGTGATCCTTATGTACGTGATGTACCGGGATGGATAGCAGAGTATGTGTGCACCACAGCTTAGTTCTCGGGGTGCTTGTATTGTATATTTATGATGTGAATAATATACACTTAATTAATGAGAACCTTCATGTTATTGTTGTGAATATAATTACAATATCGTTTCGAGAAACATAACGAGTTAGCTGATAGTAATATATTGCATATTAAGCATCTGAGTTTGCGTTAAACCCCTACTTAATTACGAGCGTTATTATGTTAATAGAACCGAGTAATAAGGTAAGACCTATGATAGTCTAGCTAGATATGTTGTCACTTAGCTAGTAGTTGTATCACTCTAGATGGGTACTTACGTTAGGAGTGCACAGTTAGACGAGAGGTGAGAATATCATGTGAGTGCACGTCCTAACATGTACTTTGCATTTAATGTTTTAAATGTTTTTAAAGCACTTGCAGGTTTTTTAAAATATAACTCCACATTCGGGCTCTGACCCGTTTGCTTTTCCAATCTATTTCTCTTTGTAAAACCATTTTAGGTGCCCAGCCACAAGGACACCATGCATAGGATATTCATTCCGGTGACGAGCTGTAGCTGTTTGTGGAAGCTACAGGGATTTGCTTGTAGACGCTTCTATCACTTGGATTCCAGATTCATCATCTATCAGTTGTAGGGCATGTTGCCCATTTCTATTAGAGTTACATTTCCATTTCAGTTTTCAGACTTTGGCATGTATTGATTTAGTATTCAGTTTACTTATTTCAGTTATGGGATTGTAGTGAGGAGTTTTTCCTCCAGACTTTATTTACGTTATGTGATGTCATTTTATTTACTTCATTATGGTGAATGGTGTTATTATTCCTTATTACACTTGTTGCATGTTAATCAGACTTTAATTAAAATTTGGCACTTACTTTTTAAATACTAGGTGGTTAGTAATCATTAAAATATTTTCGACAGTGATGCTATTAACTGGACCAACTTGGCATTTTGAATTAATTTAATAAAGGAGTAGCTACCCGGTATTTAATTAGTCGGGGTGTCACAGTGAAATTGGCTCAACTTATTCAAAATGTCATGAATTTTAATGCTTCTTAAATCAATAATGCCAAACTATTTAATGTTTTTCAAGAAAGTCCATTATGAAAACTAGTTGATCTTCTACTTTTTAACACCCTCAAAATTGGACATTTTTAATTATACACTCTCAAAATTTTGAAAATATCATAATACTCATGTAAGTGAAGCGTCAATGAAATAAAAATGGCCTTGTACTTTTGTTTTTGTGTGCTGAAAATTTTCTTTTAGGCTCTTTTTAATGGTGCCTTTTAACGGAAAGAGAATTTTCTCTTTCGTAGTCCTTTTACATTGTTTAAAATAAAACAAATTTTCTAGGAAAATAAATTCGGGCAATGTTTATGACAAACATAACTTATCTTTAGTACATTTGGTACGTTATTAAACACTATTAAGATGATAACACCATATTCTACATATGACAATAAAGTACAATGTTAAAAAATTTTGTGCATGTGTGATGATGATGCTTAGATTCAGCACCACCAGATAAGTGATGATGAGCTCAAACAGTAGTAACCATGGCAGCCATAGAGATGTATATGTATAAGTGTGTAGAAGGAGATGAGTATAAGAGGAATAAGATAACGATGTATAGTGGTTCAGCCAATTAGGCCTACATCCACTGTGAGTGTGTGATCCACTAAGTATGGGCACTAATGGCCTTGGATACAATGCACATAAGCTCCCTTTCTCTCTCTACTGTGTGTACAAGCAGAGTTTTAGCTAGGGTTACAATTCTCGATCCCTCCATGTAGGGTTGTAGGTGACAAGTATATATAGGTCTTGAGGGGTGTACTGTACCCCCCAAGTATGCATGGTGCATGTGAATGATGATCTAGCCAATCCCCTGTTGACACCTGTAGATGCGAAATGATGGCATAATATTCCCTCACATGAGGGGGTGATATTGTTATAACGATCTTCCACGTGCCATATGAGCCTCACGCGCACTGTTCCACGCGTCTCCCAAACCACGCGATGTGATGATGTCACCCTCGGCCTATGCTATGAGGCTGAGAGAAAAGTTCCTTCTGGTAGTGAGTCTGGCCTAATTTAGGCCTCGTACTGTCGTACCCTCAGAGGGTCGTCTGAGCCTGATGAGGGGTCGACCCCTTTGAAGGGTCATCTGGATCGTGATGAGGGGTCGTCCCCTCGGAGGATCATCCGGACCATGGTGAGGGGTCGGCCCCTTAAAGGGTCGTCTGGACTATGATGAGGGGTTGGCCCCTTGAAGGGTCGTCTGGACCGTGATGAGGGGTCGACCCCTTGAAGGGTCGTCTGGGCCTGATAAAGGGTCGGCCCATTGAAGGGTTGTCTAGACCATGATGAGGGGTCATCCCCTTGAAGGGTCGTTTGGGCCTGATGAAGGGTTGGCCCATTGAAAGGTCATCTAGACCATGACGAGGGGTCGGCCCCCTGAAGGGTCACGAAACCATCTTGGGCTCGTCTTGGTGGAGGGCGCCCTCGTCCTGGCCGATGGTATATATGGGTATATCAATCACCCCCCAACCCTTAGCCATAGATGATGCTGAGATGGCTGAGGGATAATGTTGCTTTTGAGATAAGTATATGGTCTGTTAGATGAATGACACTTGTGAAGATGGTATGCCACCTATTAATTTTTTATTCATTGTCGTTCCAGTTTTCCAGGCGTGGCGACTGCATACTGCTTGGGACTTTGTGCCCTAATGATGCCCTCCTCGTGGGCTGTGATTTGCATTGGTGAGTGGGCCCACTCATTGGCAAGGTGCTTAAACAATTTTTTGAAGTTTCTCTTTCTTCTTATTCTTCGCGGCTGAACTCTCTCTCTCTAGCTTCCAGCTTTCTAGCTATTTTTACAACTTCGACGTTTCGAGTTTGGCAGTTCTGCTATTTCTTCAGAGGTAACTCCTTTGCCCTAGTGCCCTCTTTATCTTCACTTTTGTTTGCTTTCTTACTTTAGGGTCGTAGGGTTGGATTTCCCTTAGGTTGCTTCATAATTTTTTTGGCATCTTCTCCGGTAACTGGTTCTTGAGTGTTCTTGATCAAAACCTTTGATTTCTTTTGTTTTGATCTAAAAGTCCAACCTGGTCAACTGTGAGATTATTTGTAGTTGGCAAAGCCAAATCCTTCCAAGTGCAGGGTCTTACCCTTAATGCTTAGGAGGCTTTATAGTTTAGCTGAAGAATTCCCTTCCCTGAGAGAGAAATTATTTGTTGAGATCAGATGAATAGAGGAAGAGGAGGGGTGAAGACGAGGGGCCGACCCTAATTGGGTATGACCCATCTTCCCCATTCCTCTAGTCGTAATTAGACCATCTGAGTCTTGTGGGTCGTCCTATCGTCCAGCCGAGAGTTATTCAGGAGAGATGGATGAGAGAGCGTCATCGCCAACTGGTGCTGGACCTTCTGGGAGAAGAGAGACATCTAATCTAAACCCAGGCCGATAGGCCGAGGGTATGGTTACTTCCAAGGTTGTCCCTGTGATAACTCTATCCCCACATGCTTTCTAGATGGCTTTTCCTCAGGGGCCTCTGACAGGTGGCGAGGCCGAGGGAGAGGGGACTGAGGATTGTGAGGACTCAGATGTTGACCCAGTTGACACATGTCATGCCTCATCTCATATTTCCTCGGTCAGGGATCCTGACTTTCTTCTGTGGAGGCATGCATATGGTGTCCCCCCCAACATATCCATGAGGGTTCCCTCTGAGTCTGAGAGGGTATTTGAGGGTGAAGAGGGATAGATTGCGGTATACAAATAAATGTTTAAGGTCGGTGTCAGACTCTACATCCTTCCATCATAGATATCTTATCATCCCTCGGCATTGCCCCCTCTCAGCTTCCTCCCAATTCCTGGAGGACAATCCTCGGTTACATCTCCCTATGGAAAAATTCCTTTACTGACGAGCCTTCCTTCGACGTGTTCTTGGCTTGCTATAATATCACTTCCTTGTCCAAACAGCCTAGGTACTATCACCTGGGGCGAGGAGGTCTGATAGAAAAATTCTCCACGTGGCACAAACCTCCAATCACGATTGGAAGAAGAGATTTTTCTTTATTTCTGGAGAGTGGGAATTTTCCGCCGAGGCGCAACATTTGGACGATGGTCCGAGGGTTCCCAGAAGATGGTCTAATCCCTCGATGAAGGCTAGGTCAGATCCCGAACTGAGTCTGGATGAGAAAGATATAGTTGTATATCTGAGGGAACGAGGGAAAGGGGGTGAAATTACAAAGTTTGAAGATCTGATGACCCCTAAATTCCTCAAGGAAGCTGGCCTAAGGGTCAGCCCCCTGATAGAGCTATGTGAGTTATATTATTTTTTTCCCATTCTTTACTTTTTTCAAGTTTTTCATCTTTGCCTCTGCATTTTTCTAATGTGTCGTCCTCCTTTCAGGTCGTCCTTCTGGTATATCTGATCAACTTTGGGAAATGACTACCCCCAGTTTGTTATCAGGCTTTGGCAAGATGAAGGGCAAGGAGCCTCAGCAAGCTCCAAGGAAGACATAGACCGTGGGCCCGACACCTGCTGAGCCGACCTCCGACAAACAAAAGAGGAAAGAGCCTGAAGTCTCTGTCGACCCTCGGCCAGATTCACGGACGAGGGAAAGGGTCAAGGCGTCTGAGGGGACCGCCTCTTCTTCTAGCATGGGGGCCTTGTGGTCCCAAAACTTGGCATTTATGAAGGCCGAGACATCTTATCTGATCGCCAACCTGAGGGCGGCCAAGGCGTCCATGTTTTCTTCCCCCTCGGCTGCTGACTACGAGTTTTTGTCCAAGATGCCCCCGGCGAAGGTGTATGACTTTGGTCTGAACACCCTAGCTCAGGTATTTGTTCTCACTCCATTCCCTTAACTGCATTCTTTCACAAACTGTTTTCTCGGCCTCTTAACGAGTTTCTTTTTCTTATGTAGTATGTCTGTGCTTTTACCTCGGCCACTAAGTGGATGGATGAGAACCAAGCGAAATCCCATGAAGTTGAGAGGACTATTCAACATGAGGCAATTCTACAGTCAGAGCTTGAGACTGCAAGGGTTGAGTTAGAGAGCGCCAGGACTGAGCATGCGAGGATCCTGGATGAGCTGACGAGGCAGCATGATGCAGACATGGTGGCTAAGGACTTGCTTATAAAGGAGAGGGACGAGGCCTTGACCAACTTGGGGGTTCAACACAAGGACGATCTTGAGGCAGCTATCAAGAAAGCCGAGGCCGATGCTGTGGAGGCCTACAAACTCTCGGATGAGTTTCAGGGCTTCGGCCTTGAATACTTAGAGAGGGGAATTAGGACGACCTGTCGGTGGGTCGTCCTTAAGTTTGTCGATGCAGTATCTTCTGTCCGCCTCTCCATCGAAGCAGTCCAACTGGACGACCCTTTGATTGCTGAGGCCTTGGCCCAGTTGGAATCTCAAGTGCCTGTTGAGGGTATTGGCACGTCTGAAGACCAGTCTGTTTTGGTCATCGAAGAAACTTCTCTTATCGATGTTGAGGCCCTTCCCTCCAATGCTGCTCAATAGGGTGGCTGTTTGTAGCCAATACCCCCTTTTTGTATCTTATTTTTGTAGAACAAACATCAATTTGTAATACTTTATTTATATTATCATCTCTCTTGTTGTCTTCCATACTCGTCTCTTGTGTGATTTGTATTGTGAATTTTTTATATTAACAGTATCACTAACCCCTCCCTCGTCTTTCTTGAGGGTGAAGGAGGGGTCGTCCCCAACGTTCATCCTCATTATAGCCGAGGGTGATTTCCACCAATTTTAATTGATGAGGTTAATAAAGTCCTCCCTCGGCTTTCTTGAGGGCAATGGTGGGGTCGTCCCCACCATTGACCCTCATTATAGCCAAGGGTTGTAATTACCAAACTAATGGTTTTAATTAAGTCCTCCCTCGTCTTTCTTGAGGGAAATGGTGGGGTCGTCCCCACCATTAACACTCATTATAGCCGAGGGTTGTAATTACCAAACTAATGGTTTTTAAATCCTCCCTCGTCTTTCTTGAGGGCAATGGTGGGGTCGTCCCCACCATTGACCCTCATTATAGCCGAGGGTTATAATTACCAAACTAATGTTTTTTAAGTCCTCCCTCGTCTTTCTTGAGGGCAATGGTGGGGTCGTCCCCACCATTGACCCTCATTATAGCCGAGGGTTGTAATTAGCAAACTAATGGTTTTTAAGTCCTCCCTCGTCTTTCTTGAGGGCAATGGTGGGGTCGTGCCCGCCATTGACCCTCATTATAGCCGAGGGTTGTAATTACCAAACTAATGGTTTTAATTAAGTCCTCCCTCATCTTTCTTGAGGGCAATGGTGGGGTCGTCCCCACCATTGACCCTCATTATAGCCGAGGGTGGTAATTACCAAATTAATGGTTTTAATTAAGTCCTCCCTCTTCTTTCTTGAGGGCAATGGTGGGGTCGTCCCCACCATTGACCCTCATTATAGCCGAGGGTTGTAACTACCAAACTAATGGTTTTTAAATCCTCCCTCGTCTTTATTGAGGGCAATGGTGAGGTCGTCCCCACCATTGACCCTCATTATAGCCGAGGGTTGTAATTACCAAATTAATGGTTTTAATTAAGTCCTCCATCGTCTTTCTTGAGGGCAATGGTGGGGTCGTCCCCACCATTGACCCTCATTATAGCCGAGGGTTGTAATTACCAAACTAATGGTTTTTGAGTCCTCCCTCGTCTTTCTTGAGGGCAATGGTGGGGTCTTCCCCACCATTGATCCTCATTATAGCCGAGGGTTGTAATTACCAAACTAATGGTTTTTGAGTTCTCCCTCGTCTTTCTTGAGGGAAATGGTGGGGTCGTCCCCACCATTGACCCTCATTATAGCCGAGGGTTGTAATTACCAAACTAATGGTTTTTAAATACTCCCTCGTCTTTATTGAGGGCAATGGTGGGGTTGTCCCAACCTTTGACCCTCATTATAGTTGAGGGTTATTTCCCAAAGATGATCCCATGCGTACTAGAACTGACAAACACAAGATGAGAGGAAACACTGATATTTCTCATTAATTTTCCAAGTGTTCTGCTGGAGAAACACCCATTACAATTATGGTCCGTCAGGATATTACAATACTACTGATAGTATTTTTTCAAATGATCTGCATTCTAGAGTTGGAAAAGGGTTCCCCTTATAGGTTTTCTAGTCTATAGGTCCCTGGGACAACTTCGTCGATGACCCTATAGGGGTCGTGCCAATTAGGATGGAGCTTGTTGGGCTTCTGCCAAGTATTTTTGAGTACCAAGTCCCCCATTGCAATTGGTCTCTGTTTCACCCTCTGATTGTAAAACCTTGCAGTCCTCTACTGGTAGGCGGCTTGCCTTATCTCGGCGTCTTCCCTCCTTTCCTCAATCAGGTCTAAGTCAAGTCTCCTCTCTTTCGTATTTCTCTGAGGGTCATACATTTGGACCCTATGAGTAGGAAATGCAATCTCAGTGGGGATGACGGCCTCTGAGCCATAAGCTAGCATGAATGGGGTCTCTCCGGTAGAGGTCTTTGCCGTCGTCCTCTAGGCCCACAACACAGCATATAACTCTTCAAGCCATCTTCTTTTTTATTCCTTAAGTCTCTTCTTGATCCCGTCTAGGATCGTTCTGTTTGTAACTTCTGTTTTCCCATTAGCCCGAGGTCGGCCTGGGGTGAAACACCCTAAATCTTTGACATATTTGAGTCTACATTATTTAGGCGTTTCAACTAATTTGGATATTGTGCCAAAACATTTTTTAGTATGAGCCTTCTCCTTGGTACATCTTACGACGTTACTCGTCGACTCAACACGCCTCGACTCTACTCAACGATATATCCGAGTAAAGGCATTCACGTGTGATGCACATTTGCACTTGACACATTAGACACACATGCATATTTCTTGATCTATGATTTTAATTGTGTCTTATTAATTGTGAGCCTAAACATTTTTTTTTCTAAAGTGAAATTATATTATTTTACTGAAAATAATTTTTTAAATGAAACTGGTGAAACTTTGTTTAAAATAAATTTCTTATTTTAAAATAATTTTCGGAAATATTTTTTTTAAATTAAAATGGATTTTCGAAATAATATTTTTTTGGCATTAGTTTCATCTTATTACCTTAGGTGTACTTTGGTTTTACCTGCTGTAGACTTGACGAATAGGAACACCAGTCCTCTTGTCACTGTTTTCGTCCTTGGCCACAAGTTGTTAGGTTTATTTTTTAAACCTTGTTATTTTCGTTTAGTACCTGATCACTAGTATTCATGACCTGATCTTATAGGAGTTAGATGTTACATGTTAGCATTTGGTGGTGGATATATCCTTTTAGCCTTAAGTAGATTTCGGCCCTAGGTGAACTTAGTGTACCTGTTCATTATTCCTCGCGATTTGGCCTTATACTCTTAAGATGTCACCTACCTGTAGCTTTCGGCCATACCTGTCGCTAATCTGTCTGAGTTGGACCAGCTAGATTTTATTCAAGCATTGGACTTTGATTCGTCCGTACATATATCTTACAAGCCATTAATATTTCGTCCTATTGGGAGAAGCTACCTGCTTACTTTCGGCTACTCATTTAATGAGTAAGTACACTGTTTCGTCCTTTGCTAACCATGAGAAGCCTTACAAACTTTAGGCTATAGAGCTTAGCCCTTACCTACTAGTACCTGCCTTTGATTTGGCCGATTAGACCTTAACATGCCATAGGTCTTTTGACCATTTACGTTTTTTCCATCTCTGTCATGGGTTTTGTTCTTTAAACCGAGTTTTATATTTTATACCTGTTGGAGATCTTAGGAGCGTGTCTTGCTGTTTTGGATTTGATGTTGATCTGTCAGTGCTTACATACCAGTTGTTACAAAGTTATTGGATTGAAAGCTTTAGGTTTATTGCGAGTTAACCTTTAGATTATTCTGATTGGTTTATTTGGAGACCTTGCCACCTGTCCAGAATATATCCGTTAGAGTTTGTTACACTAAAACCCTATACTGCCTTGTTTGTTTCTTTAATGGTTTTAAGTTCTTGAGTTGTTTATAACCGACTGTATTTGCATGAGATTGACTGAAGTTTGTTAAGTTGTTAAAATATGTTTTAACTCGAATTAATCACGACCTTTGATTAATATCTTTTAATCTGAACCCTTGATTTTAAAAGTTTCTAGAATATTGTTTTCTCACCTATATAAACCTCTTTGTAGAGTTTATTGGAGTTAGGTTTTTTGAGAGCTATTCAGATTATATTTTCTAGAGTGAGAAACACAAGAAGGTTAGATTTTGTAGAGAGATAAATATGGAGAATTAGAGAGAGATATCTAAGAGAGAAGAAAGTATTATTTTCACACACATTGTGTTCAATCTACTTCATCTTTATTCTGTTTTTGTTTTTAAATTCTCAATGATCTTGCACATCGTCTCATAACTTTAGAGATTGAAATATTGTGTTATTGTAGAGAGAATTTATGTGCTTTCATGCTGAAATAATTTTTACAAAAACTAGAATTCCTTAGATTTTTAGATCCGAATTTTATTGAATATTTTTATGATCTAAATATTTTGATTTTGTGATTAGATGCTATATGATGTTTAAATCAGAATTTCTCCGGATCTTGCATGTTTATTGAAAATCTTTTTAAAGATCTGTTTTCTCATAATTGTGAAATAATTTGAAAAACACTTTCCTCATAAAATTGAAAATAAATTTTTGAGAGATTGAGAACACATTTTAAATGATTGAATAATCTTGTTGTGTGTTCATGATAAGTGTTGTATGTATTTCTTATAAAGAATGTTTATAAGATTTTTGATTGAAAATTTTATTTTGTAAGTTTTTGTAGAAAACTTAATTGGTCTTAATTGAAAATGAATTTTTCTTAAGTTTTTATAGAAAACTTAATTGCTTGATTTACAAATATATTTTTGTTAAGTTTTTGAAGAAAACTTATATGCTTGTGATTTGAATTAAGTTCTTGCATTGTTGCATTTAGAACATATTCACTTACACGTTTTGCACAACTGGAATGATGTTGAGAGATCAGTTTTGACTGAGTTGGAATTTGCTAAAGACGAATGACGGAGTTACGAAGTTGAGAGAACAACTACAACAATCAGAACTGCAGAGAAGTTAGAAGGATACGATGCCAGAGGGTACATTCCTAAACTTGTATAGGTCTGTTTGTGTGTTTAGTTTGTTATATAGCTTGTAACCGATAATTCTTTTTAGTGAAATTTTGATTTACTCCGTAGAGGGAGTCGTGGATGTTTTCCCGAGTTTGGGTTTTTACCACGTTAAAAAATCATACTTGTTATCTTCTTATCCTCATCTTATTCTTTGTACGATTTAGAATTAAAATTGTTACATGATTTAATTACTTGAATTGGAATAATTCTTCATATGAGATATATTGTATTATAATGTAATAAATCAGATTGTTATTAATTTAACTTTTAATTAAATCAGATTTAATTGATTTTAATTTTCGCATGTATTAAAATCTGATTAGTTAGATAATAAAGTTTTTCTTGATTTGATCATATACATGTTATTAGAAAAACTTGCATGAAATCAGAGTATGTTTATGTGTGCGTATGGAGATTGTTTCATGGGCGCATCTCAAGAAATGTCTCATTCCTCGGGTGGAGAGAAATTTCAATTGGTATCAGAGCAGGTCGCTCCGAATAAGATTTAACCGTCTGGGGTGTTGATCCTTATTTCTTGATCATATGATTTCATGTTACAAATCTGATTACTTTCTATATCCATATATGATGATGATTTTTATATGTATGACCTCATGATAGACAACATGTTATTTTAATCCATTCTAATTGTTCTCATTCTATTTCTTGATTTTCAAGAACCCCTATTATGATTTGTAAGCTTAGCATAACATTGTTTGTAACCATAGCGTTGGTTGTGGGGGAGAGACCTTATTTGTTGATTACTCTAGAATATGCTGAATATGTTTAAATTATGTCTAATATGTCATTTACCCTTGTTTTTTTATTTGAGAAGTCCCTGAAGACTAGATGAATGTGCTTTATTCATTTTCTACCATCTTTACATATTTTCCTGTCATAATCATGGTAATTATATGTCCTCTGAGATTTTAGGGTATGGATGTTTGTCAATGCAAAAAACACCTCTTAAAATCATGTCAATGTAGGAGTGGCACTTGATTAGAACCGTTAATATGTTTATTGTGGTAGCTATTTTTTTTCTTTCTCATGTTATCATTGTTTTTATCCTTTGTCTATTTGAGACAAAATGGGGGAGAAGAGCATATCATTTTATTAGTCTTGATTCTTGAATTATATTAATGATATCTTGTTTTTAAAATGGTTTATCAATTTCTATGATATCTTACACTTGTTCTTGTGAGTTTGGTTTTAATGTTTTAATGCAGGAAATCACAAGAAGGTGTTAGGGTAAATTGATGTATAGTTGAGTATTGTAATTTTTATTTTCAAGGATTTTTTTTGGATTGGGTAGAGTAGTAATTGTTGTATAGGACTTAGGTGATTTTATTTTTTCCTAAGAGTATAATAATGTACTCGAAGGGTTTTGTCACAAATATCCAAAGGGGGAGATTGAAACACCCGAAATCTTTGACTTACTTGAGTCTACATTATTTAGGCGTTTCAACTAATTTGGATATTGTGCCAAAACATTTTTTAGTATGAGCCTTCTCCTTGGTAAATCTTACGACGTTACTCGTCGACTCAACACGCCTCTACTCTACTCAACGATATATCCGAGTAAAGGTATTCACGTGTGATGCACATTTGCACTCGACACATTAGACACACATGCATATTTCTTGATCAATGATTTTAATTGTGTCTTATTAATTGTGAGCCTAAACATTTTTTTTTCTAAAGTGAAATTATATTATTTTACAGAAAATAATTTTTTAAATGAAACTGGTGAAACTTTGTTTAAAATAAATTTCTTATTTTAAAATAATTTTCGGAAATAATTTTTTTAAGTTAAAATGGATTTTTGAAATAACATTTTTTTTGGCATTAGTTTCATCTTATTACCTTAGGTGTACTTTGGTTTTACCTGCTGTAGACTTTACGATTAGGAACCCCAGTCCTCTTGTCACTGTTTTCGTCCTTGGCCACAAGTTGTTAGGTTTATTTTTTAAACCTTGTTCTTTTCGTTTAGTACCTGATCACTAGTATTCATGACCTGATCTTATAGGAGGCTTTAGATGTTACATGTTAGCATTTGGTGGTGGATATATCCTTTTAGCCTTAAGTAGATTTCGGCCCTAGGTGAACTTAGTGTACCTGTTCATTATTCCTCGCGATTTGGCCTTATACTCTTAAGATGTCACCTACCTGTAGCTTTCGGCCATACCTGTCGCTAATCTGTCTGAGCTGGACCTGCTAGATTTTATTCAAGCATTGGACTTTGATCGTCCGTACATATATCTTACAAGCCATTAATATTTCGTCATATTGGGAGAAGCTACCTGCTTACTTTCGGCTACTCATTTAATGAGTAAGTACACTATTTCGTCCTTTGCTAACTATGAGAAGCCTTACCAACTTTAGGCTATAGATCTTAGCCCTTACCTACTAGTACCTGCCTTTGATTTGGCCGATTAGACCTTAACATGCCATAGGTCTTTTGACCATTTACGTTTTTGCCATCTCTGTCATGGGTTTAGTTCTTTAAACCGAGTTTTATATTTTATACATGTTGGAGATCTTAGGAGCGTGTCTTGCTATTTTGGATTTGATGTTGATCTGTCAGTGCTTAGATACCAGTTGTTACAAAGTTATTGGATTGAAAGCTTTAGGTTTATTGCCAGTTAACCTTTAGATTATTCTGATTGGTTTATTTGGAGACCTTGCCACCTGTCCAGAATATATTCGTTAGAGTTTGTTACACTAAAACCCTATACTGCCTTGTTTGTTTCTTTAATGGTTTTAAGTTCTTGAGTTGTTTATAACCGACTGTATTGGCATGAGATTGACTGAAGTTTGTTAAGTTGTTTAAATCTGTTTTAACTCGAATTAATCACGAACTTTGATTAATATCTTTTAATATGAACCCGTGATTTTTAAAAGTTTCTAGAATATTGTTTTCTCACCTATATAAACCTCTTTGTAGAGTTTATTGGAGTTAGGTTTTTTGAGAGCTATTCAGATTATATTTTCTAGAGTGAGAAACACAAGAGGGTTAGATTTTGTAGAGAGATAAATATTGAGAATTAGAGAGAGATATCTAAGAGAGAAGAAAGAATTATTTTCACACACATTGTGTTCATTCTACTTCATCTTTCTTCTGTTTTTGTTTTTAAATTCTCAATGATCTTGCACATCATCTCATAACTTTAGAGATTGAAATATTGTGTTATTGTAGAGAGAATTTATGTGCTTTCATGCTGAAATAATTTTTTACAAAAACTAGAATTCCTTAGATTTTTAGATCCGAATTTTATTGAATATTTTTATGATCTAAATATTTTGATTTTGTGATTAGATGCTATATGACGTTTAAATCAGAATTTCTCCGGATCTTGCATGTTTATTGAAAATCTTTTTAAAGATCTGTTTTCTCATAATTGTGAAATAATTTGAAAAACACTTTCCTCATAAAATTGAAAATAAATTTTTGAGAGATTGAGAACACATTTTAAATGATTGAATAATCTTGTTGTGTGTTCATGATAAGTGTTGTATGTATTTCTTATAAAGAATGTTTATAAGATTTTTGATTGAAAATTTTATTTTGTAATTTTTTGTAGAAAACTTAATTGGTTTTAATTGAAAATGAATTTTTCTTAAGTTTTTATAGAAAACTTAATTGCTTGATTACAAATATATTTTTGTTAAGTTTTTGAAGAAAACTTATATGCTTGTGATTTGAATTAAGTTCTTGCATTGTTGCATTTAGAACATATTCACTTACACGTTTTGCACAACTAGAATGATGTTGAGAGATCAGTTTTGACTGAGTTGGAATTTGCTAAAGAAGAATGACGGAGTTACGAAGTTGAGAGAACAACTACAACAATCAGAACTGCAGAGAAGTTAGAAGGATACGATGCCAGAGGGTACATTCCTAAACTTGTATAGGTCTGTTTGTGTGTTTAGTTTGTTATATAGCTTGTAACCGATAATTCTTTTTAGTGAAATTTTGTTTTACTCCGTTGAGGGAGTCGTGGATGTTTTCCCGAGTTTGGGTTTTTACCACGTTAAAAAATCATACTTGTTATCTTCTTATCCTCATCTTATTCTTTGTATGATTTAGAATTAAAATTGTTACATGATTTAATTACTTGAATTGGAATAATTCTTCATATGAGATATATTGTATTGTAATGTAATAAATCAGATTGTTATTAATTTAACTTTTAATTAAATCAAATTTAATTGATTTTAATTTTCGCATGTATTAAAATATGATTAGTTAGACAATAAAGTTTTTCTTGATTTGATCATATACATGTTATTAGAAAAACTTGCATGAAATCAGAGTATGTTTATGTGTGCGTATGGAGATTGTTTCATGGGCGCATCTCAAGAAATGTTTCCCTCCTTCATCCGGGAGGAGAAATTTTTCATGGGGTAGAGAAGAATTATTTGATACTCACCCTTTCACAGTACTTCTGTAGAGATGTATTCTTGAATTGAGTCCCGTTATCCGAGATGAGGGTATTTGGGAGACCATATCTGCATATAATGTTTCTCCATATAAACTGGAAGGTCTTGTGCTTTGTGATCATTACCATCGGCTCCGCCTCTACCCATTTTGAAAAATAGTCAATGGCCACGATGAGGAACCGATAGCTATTGATGGCCCTAGTCAAGGGTCCTACTAGTTCAATCCCCCACACTGTAAATGTCCACGGGGATGTAATGGAAGTAAGAGGCTGATGGGGTTGGTGAGGGTTGGTGGCAAATCTTTGGCATTTGTCACACTTTTTTACATATGCCGTGGCATCTTTCCCCAAGGTCGGCCACCAGTACCCCTGGGTGATCACCCTCTTTGCCAGAGACCTTCCCTTAATATGGCTTGAACATGACCCCTCATGCACGTATTGCAAAATGGGACTTCAGATGGGTGCACACACCTAAGTAAGGGGAGCAAAAACCCCTTTTTGTATAAGATGTCCCCAATGACAGTGAATTTTGCAGCTCTGTATCTCAACTTCTTCCTTTCTTGCCTTGCTTCTGGCATCTCTCCCTCTTTAATGTACCTGATCAGAGGGTCCATCCATGAGGCCTCCTTAGCAATATTCAGGCAAGTGCCAAGTGTTCCCTCAGCATCTTCAATAGTTGGTCGAAGTAAAATTTCCACTGGGACTGTCCTCCTGATGTCTGTCCTAGTTGCTGAGGCCATCCTGGCAAGTGCATCGGCTCGACCATTGTCATGCATAGGTATCCTCTTCAATTTCACTTCTTTGAATCTCTTCAGTAATGACATTACTTTCTCAAGGTACTTGGCCATCCGCTCGTCCTTGGCCTCGTAGGCTCATAGTATCTGATTTACTACCAGCCTTGAATCACTATGGACCAAAATCTGGCTGACGCTAAGAGACTTGGCCAAGGAGAGTCCTGCTATCAGGGCCTCATATTCGGATTCGTTGTTGGAGGCTTTGAAGTTGAACCTCAGGGCGTACTCAATGTCTGTGCCATCGGGTGCTGATACTATCAGTCCAGCTCCACTTTCGCTGTCGTAGGAGGACCCGTCAACGAAGAGGCTCCACACAGTCTTTTCCTTTGAGAAATTTCCCTCGATGAGGGATCCCTCTCTAAAGAGGTATCTTCCCTCTTCGTTTTCAGCCACTTTCCTTCTAGCGGTGCTTGTCTCAGCCTTATCTGCAGGTGTGTCGTTGAGCCTGTCTTGTTGGGTATCTATCTTCCCGAGGCTCTCACCCTCGGCTTTATCATCTTCCTAAGTAAACTCGGCCATAAAATCCGCCAGTGCTTGCCCCTTAATGGCGTCCTATGTTGATACACAATATCAAACTCCCCCAGATCTATAGCCCAGGCCATTAACCTGCCAGATTTTTCTGGCTTGTGTAGGACCTGCCTAAGAGGAGAGTCAGTGAGGATGACCATTTTATGGGACTGGAAGTATGGCTTCATCTTCCTTGAGGCATGGATCAAGGAGTAGGCTAACTTCTCCATCCTTGGGTATCTTTGCTCGGCCCCCTGAAGTGCCTTACTGTTGAAATACACTAGCCTCTGTACCCTATCTTCCTATCTGATGATTGCTGCGCTAAAGGCCGACTCAGAGACAACTAGACACATATAGAGTCGTTCACCCTGCACTGGCCGTGACAACATCAAGGGGGACCCTAGGTATGACTTTAGCTCCCTAAAAGCCTCATCACACTCTTCATTCCATTCGAAGGCCTTCCTGAGGATCTTGAAGAATGGCAAACACTTGTCTGTGGCTCTGGATACGAACCTATTCAAAGAAGCCACTCGCCCCATGAGCCTCTGAATGTCTTTGATGGTCTTGGGGGTCTTCATTTCCAGGAGGGCCTTTATTTTCTCAGGGTTGGCCTCGATGCCTCTTTGGTTGACAATGAACCCAAAGAATTTCCCTACTTCGACCCCGAAGACACATTTGGCCGGGTTGAGCTTCATCTGGTATTTATCCATCATATTAAATGTCCTCTCCAGGTCAGCCACATGCTCCTCTGCCTTAAGGCTCTTAGTCAGCATGTCATCTACATAAACTTCCATAGATTTCCAAACTTGGTCTTCAAACATTTTATTTACAAGGCGCTGATACGTTGCCCCTGCATTCTTCAGAACAAAGGGCATGACCCTATAACAGTATGTCCCCTTGTCGGTAATGAAGGCTATTTTCTTCGAGTCTTCAGGGTCCATAAAGATCTGGTTGTACCCTGAATAGGCATCCATGAAGCTCATGATCTCATGGCTTGCGGTAGAGTCTACCATCTGGTCAATGCGGGGGAGAGGGAAGTTGTCTTTGGGACAGTGCCTGTTGAGGTCGGTGAAGTCCACACACATTCTCCACTTCCCGTTGGCCTTTGGGACAATGACTACGTTGGACATCCATTCAGGGTATATGACTTCTCTGATAAACTCCGCATCTTCTAATTTTTTGACCTCATCCCTTATGACCTCATACTTCTCTTTAGAGTAAATTCTCCTCTTCTGCTTCACCGGCTTCGCACCCTCTACCACATTGAGCTTGTGGCACATGATTTCAGGGTGGATCCCCGGCATATCTACATGACTCCATGCAAAGTCGCTCTGTATTCTCCTCAACAGTTTAATGAGGTCTTCCTTGATTTTTGGCTTCAGAGACTTGCCGACTTGGACAGTTTTATTCGGGTCATCCTCATTGAGGATGATGGATTCTACCTCTTCCGCGGCCTCTCTTTTTTTCAGCTTCGTCTCGTCTCTGGGGTCTAGGGTATCAATATTGTAAGTGGCTGTAGCCTTCTTGTGTGCCTCTCTTTCTTCTACGGAGTTATAATAACATTCTCGTGTTGTCGTCTGGTCTCCCTGAACTTCCCCCACCCTGTAAATTGTTGGAATTTAATCATCTGATGGACCGTAGACGGCACAGCTTCAAACCCCTTGAGGTCTACCCGCCCCA
This sequence comes from Sambucus nigra, assembly GCA_949130495.1. Taxonomy (NCBI): domain Eukaryota; kingdom Viridiplantae; phylum Streptophyta; class Magnoliopsida; order Dipsacales; family Adoxaceae; genus Sambucus; species Sambucus nigra. The sequence goes on along the minus strand of OX422208.1, from coordinate 307,328,397 downwards.
GTATAATATTGTAGGCTGAAAAGATATGTTCATCCATCACAAATAAGTTGAGCTTCTTGGTAAGACATCTCGGCCACTTGTCCCCCATTATGACATTGGCCTCATACACTCCGAGGGGATGAACCTTTTCCCCATTGAACCCAATCAACGGATGGTGGTATGGAACGATTCTAGTACGGCTGGGACCCAAGGCTTTGAAACACGACCAAAACATCACATCTACAGAACTACCCCCATCTACTAGGATCCTCGGCACTTCACACCCGTGCACCTTGGTAGTGATGACGAGAGGGTCATCATGTGGGGCTAAGAGGCCTTTGAAGTCCATTCTTGAGAATCCCACTATCAGAGTATCCATATCGACCTTCTTCCTCTTTTCTGACTTTTCTTCCAGAGAGGTTGAGTGTACTGTCTTTGTCATTGCCTTGGCTTCAGCTACGTGGGCCTTCCTATCGGCCACCTCCGACCCTCCTCCTGCTAGGCCCCCGGAGATTATCCCCACACCAAGTGAGATCATATTAAGTCTCTTGACAGGGCCTTGGTCATCTCTCGGAGGGAGGTCAGGGTCGTCCTCATCATCAGAAGGGTCGTCCCTTCTTTTTGGAGGATCTTCTCGGCATGCATCACCTCGCTTCTTTCTGGGGTCATCCCCTCGGCCCCTCTTGAAGGCACTCTTATCAATGTATTTCCTTAGCTTCCCTTTTTTTAACATTTTTTCAATCTCATCTTTTAGAGCAAAGAATTTATCTGTCACGTGGCCATGGTCTTGGTGAAATTCGCACCACAGGTTTTTATTCCTCTTGTTGGGGGCTGCCCTCAACTTCTCAGGCCACTTCAGTGATCGGTCACTCTTTATCTCATTGAGAATATGTTCATAGCTAACCGTTAGAGGGGTATAATCAGCGAACTTTTCATCCATAGACCTCTTCTTCCCCTCTTTGTTCTTCTTATGGTACTTACCCCCACTAGTGCCTCCTTTTTCATCTTCGTATTTTGCGGCCATCGCCTATTCGGCGTTCATCACCTTCCCTGTTGTCGACAGAAATTTATCCATCGTCCTCGGAGGGTCTCCAGCAATCTTCCATAGTAGCTTCCCCTTCTGGAGTCCTCCAATGAGGGCGGTCATGGCTATGCTCTCCTCATAGTCTTCAACCTCTAACTTTTCTTTGTTGAATCTGGCATGTAGTCTCTTAGACTCTCATTCTTCCCCTGCTTAACATAGAGCAGGTGTGTGGTCTTCTTCTGTGGCCTCACCCCAAAGCAAAAGTTATGGATGAACCGGTCTGCCAGCTGCTTAAAGTTTTCAATGGAATTTTTTGGAAGAGACATATACCAGATATGTGCAGCCCCCGTCAGAGTACCAGAGAAGGCACGACACCTCATCTCATCTGAGATAGACTATATGTGTGGACAGGATTGATACTCCCGTCATATCTTGGGGTGATCGTAGGCAGCTTGAACTTTGATGGCGTAGGGAAGTTGACTATCTTCGCCACAAAGGGAGAGCCTATGGAGTGTCCTCTATGAAGAGGGTCCCGACTTTTCAGAATATCACCAATCTTGTCCTCCGATCACTGGATTGAGTCATTTTAGGGCCTCATAGGGTCGGCCTGGCCGATGTTATCCCCCGCTGCCTCTTTAAGATGGACGGAGGGTTCTGCGGTGGTAGGCCTGTGTCGACTATTTACTTCCCCCTGACCATCGTCTCATCCTAGGGGTTGACCCCCGTGGGGTCGACCATCTGCTGCCTCCCTTCTGGACCTCGCAGCGCTCTTTGATCTGGACAATTTTTCCCGCAGGTCATTTACTGGGCCCAGCCTCTCAAAGGCCGACCCCCTGCTCAAGCGATCAGAAGCAGAGCCTCTTGGGAGATCATCAGGATTTGGTCTCCCGCACTTCCCTCTACTCTCCTGGAGAGGTCGGACAGTATTGTTGGAGACCTCATATGGTTCCCAGCATTCTATGGGGGCCTCCTCTCCCTCCAGGTCGTCATACCTATCCTCAGGGCAAGGGTTTCCTTGCCTCCCCAGGCGTAGACGCCGGGGGTCAGTAACATCCCTACACCGCTGGGGGGTGGCAGGTCTTTGTGTGGTGCCTGGGGTGGTCCTCTGGCCTCATGATGCCCTGGAGCCGCTGTCGGAGTAATCATCTCAAGTGAGACTCTTGATGGTCTTAGTATGTTCTGGCTTAGAGATGTGAACTGCTCCTGCATGATTCACTGGCTTGCTGCCAGCGACTTCAAGGTTGCCGCCACATCAGCCATCTCAGACTGAGGTGGTGGCTGACTGGAACTGGTTCCAACTCCACTCTCCGGTGGAGGGAGTGGTGGTGGTGGAATCTATGGTGCCATGTGTTTGAGCTATGAAGAGCTGAACTGAACAAAAAGGACTGGTGAGCTTGAGAATCTTAATGGGTCTCTTTCAATGGTTAAACATCTCCTCTCAGGGGGAGAGTTGGTTCACCACCAGAGTGCCCAGTGAGGTCAAGCTATACAAAGGAAGAGATGTCTTCTCGTTCCCACAGACGGCACCAAACTGATGATGCTTATATTCAGCTCCACCAGATAAGTAATGATGAGCTCAAACAGTAGTAACCATGGCAGCCATAGAGATGTATATGTATAAGTGTGTAGAAGGAGATGAGTATAAGAGGAATAAGAAAATGATGTATATTGGTTCAGCCAATTAGGCCTACATCCACTGTGAGTGTGTGATCCACTAAGTATGGGCACTAATGGCCTTAGATACAATGCACATAAGCTCCATTTCTCTCTCTACTGTGTGTACAAGCAGAGTTTTAGCTAGGATTACAATTCTTGATCCCTCCCTGTAGGGTTGTAGGTGACAAGTATATATAGGTCTTGGGGGTGTACTGTACCCCCCAAGTATGCATGGTGCATGTGAATGATGATCTAGACAATCCCCTGTTGACACCTATAGATTCCAAATTATGGCATAATATTCCCTCACGTGAGGGCGTGATATTGTTGTAACGGTCTTCCACGTGCAATACGAGCCTCACGCGCACTGTTCCACGCGTCTCCCAAACCACGCGCTGTGATGATGTCACCCTCGGCCTATGATATGAGGCCGAGGGTAAAGTTCCTTCTGGTAGCGAGTCTGGCCTAATTTAGGCCTCGTATTGTCGTACCCTCGGAGGGTCATCTGAGCCTGACGAGGGATCGGCCCCTTTGAAGGGTCGTCTGGACCGTGATGAGGGGTCGGCCCCTCGGAGGGTCATTCGGACCATGGTGAGGGGTCGGCCCCTTGAAGGGTCATCTGGACCATGATGAGGGGTCGGCCCCTTGAAGGATCGTCTGGACCGTGATGAGGGGTCGGCCCCTTAAAGGGTCGGCCCATTGAAGGGTCTTCTAGACCATGATGAGGGGTCGGCCCCTTGAAGGGTCGTTTAGGCCTGATGAAGGGTCGGCCCATTGAAGTGTCGTCTGGACCATGATGAGGGGTCGGCCCCCTGAAGGGTCACGAGACCATCTTGGTCTCGTCTTGGTGGAGGGCGCCCTCGACCTGGCCGAGGGTATATATGGGTATATCATGTGCAATAAAGGTGATAAAAAATCTCGCATGAAAAAAGTAATCATCAATGAACAACGAAATGCTAGCCACGCATTATTATGCACACTTATGAAATGAAGCCATATATCAAAACACCATGAAAAGACACATGAATTGATGGAATGTAGTTTTGATTCGAACATCTTAATTTCACATCCATATATGGTGAAAAAAATAAAAATCTTTTTTGAATTTTTCAAAAAAATTTATAAAAAATGTTTTTCAACGTTTTCAAACTTTATCTAAAAAAATCATTTTAGATTTTTCAACATAACCTAATAAATGAAAAATCAAAATACAAAAGGATAAACATCATATAACTAGAAAGTATATATATCATGAAGTATGGAAAACATGCAAGCAATGACCCATTAGATATAACATGTGAAAAGTAATGTGCAATCATGCGAGAATCAACCAGTCTACCATTTAGCTCCTCCAAAACCAATTTCCTAACCCTAACAAATGAATACTTAATTCATCAGCAAAGGGACAGTAAACTTCAACTTCCTAGGGTATTTTTTAAGATCATAACAAAAATGCCTAAGGTGACCTTTCCAACTGCAGTGTGTTCACGTGTAAACGCGATAAGAAACGAGACCTTTGGGTTGCCGTTTTCTAACACCCTTAAATGTGATTGAACCTCTAAAATGAACAAAGGTCTTGTCTTTGGCAACGAAGGAATTATATTTATGCAATCTAGTATCATTACTACTAATATTACTTGAATCTCTCAATTCATCGTTCAACCTCAAAATCCTTGACTCAACCAAGGAATTAAACTCTTCATTTGTTAGGGACTCCTTCTTCAAATTTTCAATCATTCCTAAAATGTTAGCTCATTCCCTTCAATACAAGAGAAATTATCCCTAAGAGTTTTCTCACGTTCCCTAAAATCAGTGATAAATTTATCATTATCCTCAATGCTACGTACACTAACCCTACAACATTTAAAGTCCTCTAATTCTTTCACTAAAAATTGGACTCTATCGTCACTCTATTTATTGGAGACTTCTAAAGATTTAAAAACACAGTTCATGTCCAAAAGCTTCTCACGAAGGATATCTCTTTGAGTTTGAATATTTTTCAAAAAATCAATATTATGATTAAAATGAAAATTTTATTTTTCAAGAATTTTAATTCTTTTTGAAAACTTCAGATCCCCAAAAGCTAATATCTCAACACGATTATGAAACTTATTATATTAACCTCGACTATCAAAGTCATATTCATCGCTAAATGCATCAGTCAACTTATCACAATGATGTCTCATCGAGATAAAAAACAGAAATAAACACGGGAGAGAGAGAGAGAGAAATTGACCACTCTAAGCGTCACGAAGTAAGAATCCACACGATAACTTAGTGTGCCTTCTCTAATACCAATATGAAAATATTAGTATCCTAAAAGAATCCACACTCAACACAAAGATCGCACAATAATTTAGTGTAACATGCTCTGATACCAATTTGAAAATGCGAGTAAGCTTAGGTAGGGATGGTATGAATAACAAAAAGTCTATTTTTAAAATTTTAAAATTCAAATGAATAAAACTTTAAACAGATTAACCCAACGAAACATGTGCACCAATTTTAAACTGATTTAAAATGATAAATCAATTTATCAAATTTTATCTTCTTAACCTAAAATATGAATCTAGGTGATTGGAAAATAAAATATGTAAAATAATCACACAATATGCCGATGTACGTGGAAAACCCATAATAAGAAAAACCTCGGACCGTCCAGCCAAACAGATCGTTATGATAAGGTTTTATAAAAGGCAGATAGTATACTTACACAACAACTCGTCACCCTTGCAATCCCTGACACTCTTCTATCTCCGACCTTACCTCCACAATGCAATGCAGGAGTCCACCCACGTAAGCTACCACAACGTGTGAGTCCACATACGCCTCAATATCCATCGATACTGCATGTAATAACCGCAACAAAGTAAACTAAGTATGGAGTCGACTACACAAAACTTTTTCTCTATCAAGATGATGAGAGAGACATACTAAGGTTCCCTCAAACAAAGACCTCAAAGCATAAGAACAATGACACCTGGATCTTTAAATGATTTAGGTGAAACTAGGGGTTTGGAAACTTTTGTATAAAGATGGAAAAACATTTTTCACATAAAGTTCTCAGAAAATCAGTCCACAAGAGTCCTTTTTGTATAAAACACAAAAATCGAGACATTAGACTTTGTTCGAACAAAAATAGGTTTTTGTTTGAACGAAATCAAGGCTTGATTCAAACGATCCTAAGACTCATTAAAAAAACTGGCATTTTCATTCAAACTTCCTTCTAATAGCCTTTCGACCGGTGACCCTCTATTATGCATAGAAACCCCATTTGAAGCTCGTTAAATGTTCGTTCCAATGAACTTTGGCCTTCATTATAACGGGAACCAAGTCTCATTTTGATGAAAACCAAATCTCGTTCCAATGATATAAAAATAAAAAATTAAAATTGATTTAAAAAAATATTTTTATAAAAATTCCCCGAATAAATTTTAAACACATACTTTAATAATATCTATAAGTCTAAATCAAAAACCTTAAACCAAATACCTCCTTGAAAGTGTCAGGATGATTCAACGCATTCGATCTTTGGAATGTTGGGAAGCATATAATGATGTGGTGTGTAGGATTTATAATTGGATACACCAAAATAAATAAAAGATGATCAATCATAAAAACTTGCCCTTATAAATATACCCCTTGGGCTATGCCGATACAAAAAACAAACCGAAATTAAACCCCCAAGACAAATACTACCAATGCCTTTCAAAACAAAACAAAATAAATACTTAAGACTTTGTCGTCAACTGAATGTCTTCATCTTGTGTAGCACTAAAATTTTTAATTATGTAAAATCTATCAAAGTATATGAGTTTAAAAATCACATATAGCTACAAATACATTACACCATGGAGTAGCACTAAAATATTTGAATCGTGAAAGTTCAATGTAACTGTGTGAACTTAAACCACGGGAAAATCAACATAGGCATAGAAAATAAAGTTACACAAAGTTAATAAGAATTTTCTAAAGAAAGAACTCAACTGCACCTTTGGTTTAAGAATGTCGAACAAAGTGAAATTTAATCGACTTATGTAAAATTCCATGAATTTTAATGCTTCTAAAATCTATAATGCCAAACTATTTTCTGTTTCTCAAGAAGCCCATTGTGAACACCCATTCATCTTCAACTTTATAACACCCTCAAACTTGCACATTTTTAAGTATACACTCTTAAATTTTTGTAGATATGATAATGCTCATGTAAGTGAAGCATCAATGAGATAAAAACGGCCTTGACACTTATGTTTTTGTGTGCTAAAGTTTTTCTTTTAGGATATTGCCAATTGTGGCTTTTAAGGCAAAGAGAATTTTCTCTTTCGTAGCCTCTTTACATTGCTCAAACTAAAAAAAATTGGGAAAAGAAATTCGGGCAATGATTCCTACAAGCACAACTTATCTCTAGTACATTTGGTTCGTTATTAAACACTATTGAGATGAGAACACCATATTCGACATATGACAAGTAATACAATGTTCAAAAAGTCCGTGCATGTGTGAATTAAAGGTGATAAACAGTCTAGCATGAAGAATGTAATCATAAATGAACAACAAAATGCTCGCCACGCATTATTAAGCACTCTAAAGAAACAAATCCATGTATCAAAACATCATGAAAAACTGAGATGAATGGATGGAATGTAGTTGTAATTCGAACATCTTAAATGCACGTCTATATATGGTGAAAAACAAAATAAAAATATTTTTGATTTTTTTTTAAAATTATCAAAAATATTTTTGATCATTTTCAAATTTTTTCTACAAAAATCTTTTTGAATTTTCCAATATGACCCAATAATTGAAGAATCGAAATAGAAAAGGACAAACATCATACAACTAGCAAGCCTAGATATCATGAAGTACAAAATCTCGTGTATGAAAAATATACAAGTAATCACCAATAAGATATACCATGTAAAGAATCATGTGCAAGCATGCAAGAATCAATCAGTCTAATATTTTAGTTCTTCCAAAACTAATTTCTTAACCCAAACAGATGAGTACTTAACGCATCGAGTGTTTGGAAACAATGGGACACTAAACTCCAACTTCCTAGGGTATTTTCTGAGATCATAAAAAAAATGCTTAAGGTGACCTTTCCTACCGTAGTGTGTCCACATGTAAATGCGACGAGGAATGGTACCTTTGGGTTGACCTTTTCTAATACCCTGTGATTTGGTTGATCCTCTAAAAAAACAATGGTCTAGGCTTTAGTAATAAAATCATTAGAATTATGGAAGACAATACCATTACTACTAACACTACTTGAGTCTCTCGAATAATCGTTCAACCTCAAAATCCTAGACTCAAGTAAGGAATTAGACTCTTAAAGTGTTAGGGACTAATTCTTTAAATTTTAATCATTACTCAAAGGTTATCGTGCTTCATATCAATAAAAATGAACGTATACTTAAGGGTCTTCTCACATGCCCTCAAATCATTAATCAATAGAAAATATAGAGTCCTCTAATTCTATCTCTAAAAATAAAACTCTATCCTCACTCTCTTTTTTGGACACGTCTAAAGATTTAAAAATACAGTTTATGCCCATAAACTTCTCACGAAGGATATCTCTTTGAGTATGAATATTTTGCAAAAAATCAATTTCATCTTTAAAACAAAATTTTTATTGTTCAATAATTTTAATTCTTTTTGCAAACTTCAAATTCCCAAAAGCTAATGTTTCAGCACGATTATGAAGCTTATTTGTAAGGGCGTATTTTTTTTATCTTTGCCCCTAGCATTTAGTACTTGTCTATATAGTGTAGTTTACATTGAGTATAGCGTATCATGTTACATCCGTCATGGCAGTTCAAGTTCACAAGTTCAAGAAGATGGATCTGAATATTAAGAAGCTTCAACATAATTTATGACTTGATGTATATTTGGTATGGATTTCATTTTGTGTTTCGTAGATTTTTTACTTAGTATTGTGATATTTTTCTAAATTGATTTTTGTCAAAATGAGGCATTTTCAAACAGTTTTTCGAAGAATTTTTAAACTTAAAAAATTATTTTATTTTTAACAATATCATTCAAATGAGATTGATATCTCACTAGAACGACATGCCTATGTCGTTAGAAGCTAGTTTTATATATGCATCGATCGTGCTTCAAACGAAAGAAAACTGTTTTAACTTTTTTGATCTCCTTGGAAGCGAAGTTGAGGTCGTTCGAATGAGATTCTGTCGCCTCAAAATTTGTGTCCTCCTATAAATACCTATTTTGTGAAGATTTTTCTTTAAGACCATTGATTTACAAAAACTATAGACCTGCTGCCTTTTGTCTTCACTTTTTATAGGGAAAAACTTATTTTTGATTCACACGATAATTACCCAATACTTTTGTTAATAATCTTTGCAACCCAAACCAAATCCATGTCGAAGTTACTCTTGTAGAGAAGGAGTCTGTACTACTAATCTTGTGATTCTCAAAGGAATAACTACTGACGACTGCGTTCGTTGTGGGTTCTCCTGGGAATTCATTATTGAAGAACGATTGCAATTTCTAGTTCTCGTGGGGAAATATTTCTCAAGAAGAAGACAGTTTCCTACGGGAGATTGGTCGGGTAAATTTCTCTAATTGTATTTGTAAGTTGAAGTTTACAGAACTATTAGTGAAATAAAATGTTTTTCCCATTGGTTTTTTTTCCTGAAATTGTTATTCTTTTTACATGCTTAATATGAATCATATACATGTTTAGGGTTTAATAAAAATTGGAATTTTTTTGTGGGATTGACATCTAATTAAATAAGTTTAATCCATCGGAGGATCGCACACACTCTCAAATTGGTATCAGGGATAGTTTCACCAAATCATCGTGTGATCCTTTTTTAGCAAAGTATTTTTCTGATATATCAATTTTTTTTGAAAAGTGATTTTGAAAAATCAAAATTTTCTGATGGATAACTTGTATAATCAGATGCTGGTTTTTGATGGCACAAATTATGCATATTGGAATACTTGTACGAGATATTGTTTAAAAGAAATTGTTGAAAGAGTTTGGCTCATATGTGAAAGAGGGTGAAATCCTCCCACTATCATAGTTGGGAATGACATTAATCCCAAACTTGTTTCTGATTGGACTGATGAGGAATTTAAGTGGACTACCTATAACCCCCGAGGACTTAATGCTATTTTTTGAGCCGTTACCCTGATGAGTTCTGCCACATCATGATGTGCACTACGTTTAAAGAGGCATAGGATACCCTCCATCTCATTCATGAGGGTACCAATGCTGTCAAGGCATCTAAGCTTCAAAATTTTCCCACCCAATTTGAGATTATCACTATGTTTGAGTCCGAGAGTTTTGATGAGTTTTATGCTAGGTTGTCGGACATTGTTAACATGAGTTTTAATTTGGATGAGAGAATTGAGGAGTCGAGAGTCATGAAAATGATTTTGAGGTCACTCCCTTCGTGATTTATTCCTAAGGTTATCATGATTAACTCTTTAGGGGTATTAGACTCCCTTAAGTTAGAAGAACTCATAGGAGACCTTCAAACTTATGAGATTGACATGATTACCCATACCATTAAGCCTATGGATAGAAAGATAGATTTAAAGACTCAAGTTAAGAAAAAAATTGAGTCTATGAGTCTGATTCTGAGGGTGAGGTTGATTTCGATGACTTAACCTTGTTTGCAAAAATCATTAAAAAAATTCTCAAAATTTTTAAAATAATTCTTCTGACAAAAAGATTCTTAAGAAAAATAAAAAGATGAATGAGGTCAAGAATAATGGTGAGAAAGAGGAAGATAAAAGGTGTTTTGAGTGAGAGGGCAAAGGGCACAAGGATTTTGAGTGTCCCACTATGCAAAGAGAAAGGGAAAAGAGATTACAAATAAAGCCACTCTTAGAGATAATGGCATCGAGTCGATTCATTCAGGGGGAGAATCACCACATGAAAAGATCGTTTCTTTCATAGCTAGTCATGTGAGAACATCCAGTTTGTTCCACAATGATGATGACACTTAGAAACGTGAGAGTCTCGATGATGTTTCGATCCATTCGAGTGAGTGTGAGGATGATGCTGCAAGTTAGGGCAAAGGTGATCTCCAAAAAGCATTTAGTGATCAATACACCGAGACATTGAAGACGAAAAAGATGAATAATGAATTGTCTCTTAGTGTTATAGATTTAGAGAGAGAGGTAGAAGTTTTGAGGGCGTGTGAGGCATCAACGAGTCAACACGAGAAGGTGAAGGTTTCTGTATGTGAGCAGTTGATCGTCTTAGGCTGGGAAAAAATTGAATTGACCAACATTGTGGCTTGTCTTATGAGAGATCTTTAATATTCATTGGAGACTCATGAAAAACTTGAAGACCATATATACCAACTCAAGAGAGATATCAAACGTTTGCGGGAGGTGAAAGTCACTTTAGAGGACACATATAAGAAGGTAGGGAAGATGTTCCTCGGTACTACTTTGGGTAATGTTTAGAGGATATGAATAGGTTATGACGGTGCATCCAGTTCCCATGTTGCACCCGAGCTCATTTTCAAGTTTGTGATAGATCCATATGGATCTTTACCTAACCAAACTAGGCAACTGTTTCCCCGTAGGAGATCACGTCCTAGACATTTTGAGAGAGGTGTTACTAAGACCATGCATGTTTGTTCCCATTGCAAGCAAAGGACACCTTAGGGTATTTTGTTTCAAGTTGGGTAGTGTATCACATAGGTATCTTCCACAATATGATACTACAAGTGTTCCCATGTGCACTCCCACACATGTTAGTCTGCATGCTCCTACACATCACATGAGTGATTTAAAGCGATTTCAAGAGAAAGTTGAGTATCTCGTCAGGACTTTACATTATTTGATGGATGTTTTTCATAGGATATAACCTCCTTTGGAAAACACCTTTGAACCTAATGATTGAGGTTTAGACTTAGTTGCTAACATATGATGATTTTCGTGTTCATATCTTCATGCCTATTGCTAGTATGTGCTACCATTGTACTTATCTTTTTTCATTTTAATATATTTTATGAAAAATCCGAAAATTGTTTTGTTTTTCTTGAACATTTTTGGAAAAATACAAAAATATTTTCGATTTCTTTTTAGAAAAAGTGAAAAAGCCAAAAGGATTTATTTTTGACAAAAATTTTGAAAAATACAAAACGAGTTTTGTATTTTATTTACACCATATATTGATGGATATTTAGGATTGCCAAGTCACAATGTCATTCCATTATCGACATGATTTTTAATAGTGTTTTGAGACACAACATCATTTCATCCACATGCGTTATAATATTTTGGAGTCATTGAGATGTGATTAGAGATTAGTTTCTACATGTCTGACTCATTGTCTCCTTTAGTTCACACACGCATGAATTTATTTGAGTATTACACTTGTCTATCATGTGTTGGTCAAAATGCTTTCATCTGAACCCTGCTTTTAAAATGAACGAAATGCCATAAAACGAGATAATGAAAGTAGTGCTTTTAAGAACCATTGCTTGGATTAAAAAAAATTGAAAATTATATCTCTGATAAATGTGTTAAATTTAATGCAATGGATCAGGCTATGAATCACATGTTGCTTTTAAATGAATAACCACCATTTGCAAAAAGAAAAAGAGCCTACTAAATTAAAATCACTCAAAAGAAAAAATATAAAGTGCTATGCCAAATTCAATTAACATTGATGCTTAGCTACAGATGAGCATTAATTTCTTCAAAATAAAAGGTTGAGTGACATATTATATATGTGAGTTTTGAGGGAGTTTATTCGAAGATCAATGAGTTTGCACATCCTGAAATTTTTTCATAAAAGCATTGCATAGTTTTGGGCGTTCCTGATGTGAAAATAATTTTAGATTTTGATTTATTTATTAGATATCATATGAATTCAACATTTTTACACCTAATGATGATTTTGACTTCATTCATTAGGAGTATCCTTAACTTATCGTGCACATATGTTATAATTGTTTGAGTTGATTTTCCTATCGAATTTTTCCGCACCCATTCATTTCATTTCCATGATTTGGTAATCTTAGGGTTATTTCATGAGCTATTTGATATATATATATATATATATATATATATATATATATATATATATATATATGTTTGAGATGATTTTCTATGTTTGTTGTGACCCACTCCAGTTTATTATTTTTTTTATTTTTTTGCTTATCTATTTCGGACAAATAAAAAGGCGGAGAATGAATTATGAGGAAGTGAGAGTTAGAACTATGGAGGAAAATTGAATTTCTTTATGAGTTTTATTTTATTTCAATCCCGATACATCATGAAGGTATATTTCTTTATCTCTTGTGTGTAGGTACACTTTGATAAGCATATGAAAAGTACACATTTGACAAAGTTTCCAAAAGTAGATCAAGAGAAATAAAGGAGATTTGAAGATTTGAAAAAGTTAAAGATTTTTAAAGACTTATACATGTTTAATATCTTTCCATTTTTTGGTTTCTTGGAGGGTATTAGATTTGTATAGGATTAGTTGGATAATGTGGATTTTTTATTGTGTACCGGAATAGTCATAGGGGGAGATTTGTATGGGCAAAATTTTCTTTCATCTCCCCTAGCATCTAGGAATTGTTCTTAGAGTCTAGTGTACATTGAGTATGACATATCCCATTACATCCATCACGGCAATTCAAGTTCATAAATTTAAGAAGACGAATCTTTATATCAAGCAACTTTAACATGATCTACGACTTGACGTACATATTTGGTATGGATTTTTTTTTTTTGTAGATTTTTCACTAAGCATTGAGATATTTTTCTAAGCTGAATTTTGTCAAAACGAGGCATTTTCAAATAATTTTTTGAAGAGTTTTTAAACTTAAAAAATTATTTTATTTTTAACAGTCTTGTTAGAACGACATGCCTATGTCGTTAGAAGCTAGTGTGATTGATGTGCCGATTGTGCTACGAATGAAGGCTTACTGTTTTACTATTTTTATCTCGCTAGAATCAAAGTTGAGGTCGTTTGAACGACATCTCTATGTCGTAAGAATGACTACATCTTCTCGTTTGAACGAGAATTCATCGCCTCAAAATTTGTGTCCACCAATAAATACATGTTTCGTGAAGATTTTTCTTCAAGTCTTTTAATTTATTAAAGTTGTAGACCTGACGCATTTTCTCTTCACTTTTAATACAAAAAAACTTATTTTTGATTCACGCAATCAATCCCAAATACTTTGTGAATCATCTTTGCAACCTAAAGAAAATCTATGTTGAAATTACTCTTTTAGAAAAGGAGTCTTTACTGCTAATCTTGTGATTCTCGAGGGAATCATTGCTGACAACTACGGTCATCGTGGGTTCTCGAGGGAATTCATTACTGAAAGAAGATTGCAATCTTTGTAGTTCTCTTGGGAACTATTACTACCTGCGGGATATTGGTCGAATAGATTTCTTTAATTATATTTGTAAGTTGGGATTTGCAAAACTATTAGTGAAATAAAATGTTTCTCATTTGGGATTATTTCCTAAAATTGTGATTTCTTTACATTCTTGATTTGAATCACATAGTTGCATGTTTAGGGTTTAAAAAAATTGGATTTTGTTTGTGGGATTGATATCTAATTAACTAAGTTTAATCTATCAAAGAATCGCGTACTCTCTTATATTCACCTCGAATATCAAAGTCACCGTCATCGGTAAATGCATATGTCAACCTATTACAATGATGACTTATCGAGATAAAATAATAATAAATATGAGAGAGAGAGAGAGAGAGAGAGAGAGAGAGAGAGAGAGAGAGAGAGAGAGACTCCCTTAAACATTACTAAACAAGGATCTACACGATAACTTAGTCTGCCTTCTCTGATACCAATTTGAAAATATTAGTATCCTAAAAGAATTCATGCACAACACAAAGAGTACACGATAATTTAGTGTAACCTGTTCTGATACCAATTTGAAAATGTGGGTGACTTAGGCAGTAATGGTCTCAATAATAAAAACTTTATTTTTAAAATTTTCAAATTTAAATGAATAAAACTTTAAACTGATTAACCCATCAATAACTTGTGCACCAATTTTAAACCGAGTTAAACGATAAACCGTTTTACAAATTTTATCTTCTTAACCAAAAACATGGATCTAGGTGATTAGGAGATAAAATAAGTAAAACATCTGCACAACAGGCCGATGTACAAGGAAACCTACAATGGGAAAAAGCTCGGATGGCCAAGACAAACAGATCACTATAATAAGATTTTATAAAAGTCACACAATGGACTTACACAATGACTGATAGCTCTTGCAAGACTTGATGCTCTTCTATTTTTTACCTCTTCTCCACATTATAATGCAGGAGTCCAAACGTGTAAGCCGTCACTACGTGCGGGTCTACACACGCCTAGGTATCTAACGATGAGGCTCAATAACTATCTATGGAGTCAAAATACGGAATCATCGCTTCTTCACAGCAACACTACAAACCAAGTATGGATTCCACCACACGAATATTTTTCTCTATCAAGATGATGAGAGAAACAAGCTATGGTTCCCTCAAACAAAGATTTTAAAGCATAAGAACAATGGAACTTGGATCTTTAAATGATTTGGGTGAAACTAAGGTTCGGGAGCTTTTTTATAAATATGGGAAAATTCTTTTTGCCAAAAGTTCTTAGGAAATTAGTCTACAATAGTACTTTTTGTAGAAAACGCAAAAATTGAGGCGACAAATTTCATGAGAACAGAAACTCGATTTTGTTCAAACGAAATCATAGCTTCGTTCAAACAATCGTAAGACTCGTTCAATCAAATTGGCCTTTTCGTTCTAACGACCTTCCAATGGGAGACCCTTTGCTAGGTAGAGAAACCATGTTTGAAGTTTGCTAGATGTTCGTTCCAACTAACTTTGACCTTCGTTCTAACGAGAACCAAGTCTCATTCTAAAAAGAGCCAAATCTCATTCTAATGAGATAAAAAAATAAAAAAAAATTGATTCTGAGAAATTTTTTATGAAAATGCCTCCAATAAATTTTTAGCACATTTGAGAATAATGTGTATAAGTCTAAATCAGAAAGGTTTTACCATATACCTTCTTGAAAGTTTCATGATGATTCGACATGTTCGATCTTCAGAATGTTGCTCGGTCATTAACTTATCTTCAATAGTGTTGGAAGTATAATAGGATGTGGTTTGTAATGGGATACACCAAAATAAATAAAAGATGAGCAATAATCATATAAACTTGCTCTAACATATATTTTAAGAAATAAGGGATCTTAGTGCCCAAAAAGTTTGTAAGACCATCTACAAGGCATGTTTCCAAATATGTTGACCCAAAATACAAAACTATATCCCTTGCCCAATTTTGTGTTTTGCTCCAGAGTAGTGGGCAAAGCCCACATCCTCGTTACAAGTGGAATGTCACGGGCCTTTGTTTGTTGTGGAAAGTTAGTTGTCGTGAGGAAAATGATAAAAATATCCAACAACTCTATTTTCAACGAATATGTTTTTATTAACTCTACAAATATCCCATCATTTTTTAACAATCACATTATTCATATTTTTTTATAAATATTTTATTACATTTAAATCTTTTCATTTATTAAATTTTGATCGAAAATTTCCCCTTGCCAACTCTACAGACCGACTTTCAAGAAACTTCCATAACCCAACATTTCGGAGGTAGCGCCGAAAAAAAAATATTTCGGAGGATGGGGGCTTCTAATTCTACAATGTTGGGTAGATATATCTAAGGACTCTATATATCATGCAAATGAAAAAAAAAGTTGTGGGAAAATGTGGCCTAAGAATTTAATAAGGAGAATCAACACACTGAGCACTATTCTGCAAGTTTTCCCAAGACACAATTCAACTCTATTAGTCGAGTGATTATTAATTTATGTGCATTTGTAGATCGGGTTTAGAGAAACTCTCTAGTACCCACAACCAGGATGTGACCCCCTATGTATCTCAACCATACAAGTTGGAGAAGGGGGATTTTTTTAAGTTCAAGAAGTGCTACTTTATTTTGAAGGGAGATTCAAATTGTAACAAAGATATACAAATGTGGTGCAAACCGTATAAGAAGGCTAGGACTGATTCTACATCAAATGAGAGTGTGACCTATGCTTCTAAGCCCATCTTTCCCTTAGTGCATGTCCAGATACTATACATTCCTTTGATAGAGGTCGTGTCATTTTGTGATAATTTCGTCCCAAAATATACTCAATCGAGAGTGAAACAATACATCGACAGATTTGCTAGACAGGAACGAAGGAAAGCCGAGAAACGTTCCACCATAAGAAACATTCATGGGTTTTTGGTGGACTTATATGTCTTCTTGCACACGATTCCTTAGAGGAAATTAGCCAATGCCAACCTGAAGGAGGCAATATCAGATTCTAAGGTGAGAATTTATGTGAAAAAAGGGAAGGCTTTGGAAAGAAATGTATAAGAAGATAGTCAACAAATACTATTATTTCTTGGAGCCTCGTACGCGTGCGTACTAGGATAAGAAGAAAACGTCCATCCTCGACAAGTGGGATGTGGAGGAGGCGAGGCCTGTGCATTAATAAGATTTTGAGATCCCCTCGAATGAAAGATGTACTTAATTTCAAATTAAAATGTTAAGGTTGTATTAGTTTGTGCTAACTTGTTATTACTCTAATAAATTGTATTAATATAAGTTTGCGTTATTATTTAAACAATTACGTAACTTATTAATTAAAACGAGGAATTACATTGACGCATTAAATTAAGAAAAAAATTACACTAACAAAGACAATTAAAGCAATGACATTGAACATAAATATATTAGAAACAACCTATATATTTTTTGTCCCATTTAGAAGGCTTACTCGGTGTGTAATGGAAATTGGTATGAACGGGTTAGGGAGGAACAGTCCAATGGAACTTGAATTTTAGAGAAGGCTCTAGATTAGAAGTCTCTAACTCTAAATCCTTTTGCTCAAAAGTCTCCTCCTCTAGCTCTAAATTTTTTTGTAGTTTAACAACTGGATCGACAAATGACGAGAGAGATGGCTTGTCCTCCTTGTCAAAGAAGTAATAGTATTCGGGGTTCAATTCAATGTTGGGACGCTTCCACTGATCAATGAATCTAATATAATTGGATGACTCTTCCTCACATATCACGAATTTCTAGATATGCCAATTTATAATACCATCAATCTTCCAAATTGCATTGCAGATAATTATATAAATTCAGAGCCGAACTCCCTTGAATACAACGTAATGTTCCAAACCACTTATCTTGGAATTAGCCATCGCACAAATTAGAGGGAACGGTAGTATGGATGTTGGTGCCGCAACAAGTTAACTTCCATGCTCCTCCCACGATAGTTAACTTGCCATGACAATAACATATTTGATGCTCCCGGGGGAAAAATATTAGTATAAGTTTCCTACTAAATTACCCCCGAATCAACATTTTTCTATTTGTCGTCGAACATGGTGACACAAAAACACAAAATGGGTTGGTATATATAGTTTTTGATACACTAAAATGGAAATCTCCCTTTGCTAAATCGCTTGTGCACCAACCACATTTTTCACCACTTGAATTTAGTCGACTCATCTATGTCTCTCTCTCTTTCTCTCCCTCCCTCCCTCCCTCCCTCCCTCACACACACACACACACACACACACACACACACACACATCTCTTATTTTGTGTGTGTGTGTGTGTATTATTTTTTTAAATTAAAATTTGCAACCTATCAATAAGAGATCTGATAACCGAAAGCCTTGAGTTAGAATTTATGTCCATAGAGTTCCAATACGTTTATATGAATATATATTATAAAGGTATCATTCGTGTTAATAGGAAAATAATAACCAATTAAGTAATTTTCTAAAAGAAAAGTTAGTTTTCTTAAACCTGCAGAACATAATATTGTAGGGACTACAACTTGATATTCTATTGTAAAAATGTTATTGTATGGAGAAAAATCACCCAAAAGGATCAAGATGAGAACAAAACAAAAATTCAGAGAGATAATATTTACATGATCCATCCATCTTAGGCCTATGTACACAGGGCATTAATGGTGTTCCATTATAATCTTGAGATAATTTTCATGATAGAGAATTTTTAGCCTCCAAGACCCCTTACACATTATGGATCTTCCCTTTATATAGAATTAGGTGTTACGATTGGATAAACCTATACTTCTAGAGTCTTAATTTCAATAAAACACTAATTATTGGAATCATCATTCTTCAACCTTATCTTGTATTTTTATTATCTTTATCTTATGAAATCGGGTATGGAGTGTGATCTTGATCGTGGTCAGCTGAGGTTATCTATGTTAATCGTGTATCGATGAATTTGTAGGTTATTCATCGATATACTTAAGGAAAAATCGTAAAGCTCAGTATCTTAGTGTCGCACTATCATCAGAGGCATTTTTTGGTTCCCCTATAATAGCTCCATGTCGTCGTTCACCTAAGTTGGATTTGAGATGAGCTTAGAGTTGTAGTATATGCATCATTTTGAAAAAATTGGTAAGATCACACTACTGATTAATCTTTAAATTTCCTTGTGTTGACTCCTATGCAATTATAATATATTTAAAGAATATTCATCTTAGCTAGAAGGATGTTTTATCGATCTATAGAATGGACTCGAGTGTGTCGAGATTCCTTCATACTCAAGGAATAAGGTTGACCGTAATTTTATGTTCACGTGTGGCATTGACTCTTATTTATCTTCATGCACTACTTTCATCATCATTGATCAATAAGGTTGTCATAGATTAACTAGGTTGTCTTAGTCATATTTGATTGTCAAAAATACATAAGTTGGTCATAAAATGACTAAGGCATTATAAGCTCAAAGTTTCTGACCTTGGCACTATAAATTGGCATTCTTATCCAATTAAGAATGTGCACACCTAGTTTCATGAGATAGCTAAGAGTTAATTAAACTTTATAGTAGCAGCCCTTTTATGGGGGTTATTGGCCCACAATAAATACTGGAAATGGAGAATGGCCCTAAGAAGATTATGAATGCAGAAATAATAACACACTATGTAGGTGGTTCGGCCATGAGGTCAGCCTAAATCCATGAGGAAAATAGAGGGGAGAGTTTTTTATTAACTTCAAAGAATGGTAATAACTGGAGTACTAGGATGCTAGCTGTGAGTCAAAGTTGTCACGTGCAATTTACAATGACTTTAATGTGAGCTAGATCTTCCTTATTAATATAAATTAGTCTCCTATGTTCTCAAGCCTCTATATATTTATCTTTACCAAGTTCAAGAGTTTCGTTAAGAATGGTCTTTTGGTTAGTTGATATGATCTTTGAGATTCGATCCTATCTTTTAAAGTTCATGATTATTTGGGCCAATTGCCATCATGTATTTCTCACATGATACGCCACGCGTTGGGCCATGTGGAAATAGTTTAGTCTCATTCCCTTCATTTGCTCCTAAGGTGGGGGTGATCGGTCATCCACGTCGATCAGCCATACCTTGTGTGAAATCTTAAGCATGCTGGTCATCATGCTGGTCGGCCATCATATTGGTTACCTTGCATTACTTTCATTTTTTGCCATGTGCCAAATTAATGTTGCGTTGTGTTTTACACGCATTTATTCTTGGGAATGCGTGAGGAGTGATAATCATTGCCTGTGCAGTGACTTCACACGTTTTCCTACCTTTGGGCTACATGTCTAGAATCATCACCCAAAGCAATGATGGTGCGTGGGCGCTTAGTGCCTTTTCCCAACTGTTGTGATGGCTTTCAGTTGATGGGGAGTAGCAGAAGGTATCAGACTTAGTAAGACTTATACCCTGGCACTTTTACCATTTGCTAAGGTATTTCCATTTCTCTCTATTTATAGCGTTCAAAAAGTTCATTTATATTCTGCTTGATCTTCCTCATTTCTCCTGCCATGTCTAGGCGCATAAGAAAATGCAAGATCACTACAATTAATGACTTTAAAGAATTTCGTAATCAATATGTGATTCCTAATAGTATTAAACTAAGGGTTTCCCCAGAGGAAGAAGACATTCTTAACCTTCCCTCTAGGGAATCTACCTTTTTTACGATAGCTATACTAGAAGGGGGAGTTCGCTTTCCCCTTCACCCATTAGTAGTAAGGGTTCTTCGTTACTACAAAATACTCCCTACCCAAGATAACGATAATTTCTATTGAATCATGATGGGGACATTTGTAATAAACAAAATTTATGGGATTGACCCAGGTCTTGAGGAGATTAGGTATTGATATAACTTGAGGTCTTACCCAAGCACTAGGTACTTACAAGCTAGGGACAAGACCCACAATTTAATCACCTATTTCCCTAGATCCCAAAATAATACTAAAAAAAAATGTCCTTGTGGTTTCTGGGGGCTTAGGGTTCCTTCCACAAGGGGGCACCTGGTAGGTCGTTCATAAATATTTTTCCTTCAATTTTAAGTTTTTATTATTACTTACTAATCGAAGTTTTCATCACAGGTATCTTTTTGAACACCAAACCATCCGTCTAATATGTTAACCTTAGAGGTTTGGAAGAGGCCAACCCCCTAGAGTTCATCCCTTTTGGAGAGCATATCACATTTTACCCGATTATGATCTCACTTACCCATCCCTTACCAACTTCACATCCATCCTACTAATCTCATATCTTTTTATTTTTGCATTAATGAAAAGAAAACATTATCTTCCTTACTATCTAATGATCAAACTTCCTATGATCCATGTCAATCTATGGCCTTGGGATTACTTTCCCATTTATCCTTTCTAAGTGATATGACCCCAACCCCTTTTGAAGCTATGTAGTAAGGTCCATGCCAGTTTGGCGCTAGCTTTCCTTCATTTGTCTTTTTTGTAGTGGGTAAAAGCTTTTTGAGGACTAGGTCACTGAATTGGAATTATCTGATCTTGACAATTTTATCATGTTTCTTTGCCAACTCTTGTAAAAGGAGGCCAAATGTATCAGAGCTTGCTATATTTTCCACATCTAGATCTAATTCATGAGCTATTCGGTTGTCATTTTGGATGTCCTAAAATATCTCGGATCTAAGTGTTGGTAGTTTGGTCTCTAGGGGATCACTACTTCCATGCCATAAGCAAGGGAGTATAAATTTTCTTTTATCGACTTTCTCAGGGTCCTCCAATATGCCCACAAAATCGATGGAACTTCATCAATCCATTTCCCCTTGGCATTATCTAATCGAGGCTTGATACCGGAAAAAAGAATTTTATTGGTGACCTCTTCTTTCCCATTACACTTCGTGAAAACTACT
The DNA here is from genome assembly GCA_949130495.1 of Sambucus nigra. Taxonomy (NCBI): domain Eukaryota; kingdom Viridiplantae; phylum Streptophyta; class Magnoliopsida; order Dipsacales; family Adoxaceae; genus Sambucus; species Sambucus nigra. The sequence continues at coordinate 307,306,520 of OX422208.1, read as the reverse complement.
GATGCGTAGTGGATCATGACTCCATGTTTGATGTAAAATTCACAATAATAATCTTATCGAATTAAGTTATATTGACTGTTACCAGTGCCCTTGGGATTCTAAACCTTGTGATGACAATATTTAAACTAACCTCCTGGCATCCGACTCTTTGATATGGGTGAGTGGTTTGGCCTCAACCCATTTAGTGAAGTAGTTAGTTTCTATTATTAGTTACCTTCGATTTTTTGGTGTGGCCGATAGTGGCCCCACTATACCCATGCCCCATTGGGTAAATGGCCATAGGCTTGTGAGGGGGTTCAAATCTCCCGCAGGTTGTTTGATTATTGGTAAGAATATTTAACACTTTAGGCACTTTATGGCAAACCTTGTTGAGTCTTTCTGCATAAATAACCACAAGTATCCTTAAGAGATTCCCGTATATGAGATCATTCTTCTACCCGTGTGTGCTCCGCAACTACCCTCCTGCTTTTGCTTAAAATTTCATCCCCTTGATCTAGGTGAACGCACTTAAGAAGTGGACTGGTGAATGATGTTTGGTAACCTTTCCATCTAAGTTGAAGCATAACCTTACTGACTTGATCTTTAACTTGTGCGTTGCCTTATCGTCTGGATATAGCTCATCGAATTTTAAGTAGGAGATGATGTTGTACATTTAGGATGGAGACCACCCTACTTGGAGAATTCTCAGTGCACTCTCTACATCTTTAATGCTTGGTTGTTCATTATATTCCACCTAGATTATTCTTTTTAGATCAATATCTATGGCAGAGGCCAGAGTGGAAAGAGCATATGCATGGCTATTGTCATTACTTGGGAGCTGCTCAACTGAGGGAGACTTGAATTGTTGAAGAAGGCTTCTAGACTTGATTATGTATGATATAATCCTAAAATCCCCTGCTTCATATTCCCCATTGATCATACTATAATAAATAATATGTGTCCCAGTGTTGTTATTGTGATGCTTCAATAAAAGGGCAGGATAGTAGTATTTACCACCCTTTATCTAGAATTGTAATCAAATTTGTCGAAATTTTATTTAATTTCCAGTAATTACAGACGTTTATTAATTAAACGCCAGAAAAATTTAATGTTTTTAAAAAAATCACTAAAAACGTCAGGATACTTTTATTTCAACACAATAATTTTTAACTCAGACTTTTTACACCTCAAATTTTCATTTTTGTTCCCACTTATTTCCCTCCAACATGGAACCAAACTCCATTGAAAATATAAATATCTATTCGAAACCCAGATATTGCTCGTTGGTTTTTCATCAGGTGTTGGTCGCTAGTTCTGTTCATCATACATATAGGTGTGTTTGTCGCTGGTTGGTTCTTCATCTATCTATGTTTTTCATCAGTTGTGTTGGTCGTTGTGTTCATCACATATGACCATTTCATTTTCATCAGTTCGCCTGAGTTGGTATGTCTTGTCTCGTTCCCTCCTGATTTAAATATATGATGTTGAATTTAGTTTCATTTTGATGAAATGTAAATCTAGGCTCAATGTTAATTAGTTGGAAGATTAATTATTGAAGGTTAAATTAGGGCTATTATCAGTTCAAATTTGATAAAATGTTAAATCGGGATATGTATCACGTATCGAAAACCCTATGTATCATGTATCATATATCATATCATAAGATACTGTACAAAAATAAAAAAGGTTTAGAACTAAATAAATTCATAGATAACCTTTTACAGTCAATTATGCAACATATATTATGTGTTAAATCATAATTTTATGAAATGATTACACTGTCTGATGGTAAGGGCTGGCATTTTTGACACGATAACCCGTTTATGGTAATAACCCAAAATGACCCGAACTTGACACGATTAGCTTGTATGGATTTAAGAGTACCCAAAACTTATACTCAAATAAAAATCAACGCGACCCGAAAATGAAACGACTAACCAGAATTGCCACCCCCTATGGTAATATTGCAACATTTAAAAAGATGAGAAACGTACGGATAAGTGAAAGAAATTGGACTTTTCAGTTCATTGTTTAAAAACTTGGTCGTAGTCTATGACTTGACTTCCCAATTTTCCAAGTTGATCGTTGTATTAGGCAATAAACAACAACACGTTATTTAAAGAGTCAAATAACTTTGGGAAATATAGATTTAAAAAAAATAATAGGATTAATAATGCGAGTTAGATGAAATGTTCAAGGTTAATTTTATAGATAATGGTAGTTCGAATGCTATAAAATGTTAATTTAGGTTTAATGTTACTGGATGAAATGTTCAAGCATAATGTTATGATTAATCGTATATCAAATTTGATGAAATATTAATTTAAAATTAATTTTATTTAGATGAAATTTTAAATGTTAATTTTTGTATGTACATTTCATGAAAAATGTGTTGGTATTCGCAAATGAATTTTCAAAGGCGTTACAAAAGAAGATTAAGATATTGTGAATGCTATGTATTTGGTCAAGTATCTAAGCAACGACTACAAATGATGAGGGATGGTGAATGAGACTTTTTGTTTAATGAACGTTTTTTTTTGTGAATGCCATGCCTTTTGCAACTCGGTTTGTTGGCTTGCAATACCTATTCAACTCGTCCTAGTTGGCTTAGTTTTAGTCGATAATTTGAACCACACAAAGTAAAAAGGTTCTCCTTAGCAAACCTATCCCATGACTCGACAAGAAGGGGTTACGTTTTCTTATCCCTCTCTCTTTGACTTTACCCCTACCTTGCTAAATGACGTTGGAGAACTAGCACTTCCCATTTGTGTTTGTTTTTGTATAATGTTCAAAGCTTGAATATGTAATTAGGTTTTTCAATACTTATTTGAGTCTTAATTGTTTACCTATAGTTGTAAGATCTATGTTACCGATAAGAATTTCTCACATTAATTTCAAATCTTTTTTTTTTGTTTTCATCTTCATTAGGTTGAATATACTGATGGATAAGAGTTGGATTAATATAAAACATAAGGTTCATCCTTTGTACGAGAAAGGAGCGGAGGAATTTCTTCAATTTGGATCTGATAATAAACCAAATGCTGGAAAAAATATTGTGTCCATGTAAGAATTGTTGCAATATGATATTTGTGAAGGAAGATGAGGTGGTGGAACATATAATACTAAATGGTTTTCTAGTGAGTTATTCTTGTTGGACTTTTTAAGGAGAATCTTCCTCATATTCACTTCCCTTTTTCGAATTAGTTGTTGATAATGAAATGAAAGAGACGATAGACGATACCATTGGAATTCCTCCTTCAAACCCGCTTAACTTTATGGATAGTGATAGTAGCGTCAACATATGGGTGAGGGCCCCGATGAAGAAACTAAGTGGGTCTTTAATATGATAAAAGAAGATGAGTGAAAGTTATACCTCGATTGTAAGACTTATTTTACGCTCTCATTTATTGTACAACTGTGGCATATAAAATGCCTTGGTGGATGGACAGATAAGACCGTTACAATGTTGCTTCAATTATTAAAAGATGCATTTCTCAAGGGTGAAACATTTCTAAAGTCTTAATATGAAGCGCACAAGCTGATTGCAAACTTAGGGCTAAAGTATAAGAAGATACATGCATGCCCTAATGATTTCATATTGTATTATAATGAGAACATGAGAGTGAATGTAGAAAGTTCCATACCCCAAGATATAAACAATCAAAGGCTCAAGCATATGACAATCTTACAATGTACTGAAAATTTTTGGCGAAGGTGGTAAAATATCTCCCTTTGATACCAAGACTTTAGAGTCTATATATGTCATCGAAGACAGCATCATAAATGAGATGGCATGCCGAGGAACATATTGATGATGGAAATGTAAGGCAACCCGCTGATTCTCTTGCTTGGAAAACATTTATCTAGATTTTGCTAAGGTCCAGCGAAATACCAGACATGGATTATCCAGTGATGGATTTAACCCATTTAGGATCTTGAGTATTGTTCACAACACGTGACCCATTATTATGATAATATGTAACTTGCCCCTATGGTTGTGTATGGATCAACCAAATATAATATTACTTCGCGGGCCTGATAATGGCATTGATGTTTATTTGCGCCTTTTACTTGACGAGCTCAAGGAATTATGGGTTGGGGTGACACTTATAATGCATCATGTAATCAGATAATTAAAATACGCGCACCATTGTTGTGGACAATTAGGGATTTTCCCGCATATGCAAAATTTTCAGGATGGAGCACTAAAGGTAAATTGGCATGTCCTTATTGTCCTAAGTATACTCGCTCCCGTTGGTTAAAGAAGGGAGGTAAAATTGATATATGGTCCATCGTCGATGATTACCGAAATGGTATTATTTTTCAAACAAATAAAATCTCATTCGATGCGAAAGTTGAGTTAGATACAAAGCCCATTCAACTATATAGAGCTGAAGTGTTTGATGAGTTGACGGACATCAATAATAAGTTTGGGAAGGATCCAAAGCCGGAACTTAAAAGGAAAAATGATGATAATGAAGATAGGAACCTCATATATAATTAAAAAAAAAACGAAGTGTATTATTTAAGTTAGAATATTGGAAGGATAATTTAATATGCCATAATCTTGATATATTTCATATTGAGAAGAATGTATGAGATAATATGCTATGGATATTATTAAATGTTGAGTTTAAGGGAAAGGATAATTTAAATTCTCGTCTTGATCTACAAGAAATAAATATTCGTAAGTTACTGCATCCTAAAAAAAAGGTCAAGCAGTAAATATTATTTTCCACCAGTGTGTTTCATATTGGATAATAAAAGAAAAGACATAGTTTGTAAAATATTAAAGGAGGTGAAAGTTCCAGATGATTATGCTTCAAACATATCACATAGTCACAACCTTAAACATCATACTATATCAGGACTCAAGAGTCATGACAACCATATCTTAATGCAAGAGTTTCTTCCTATTTCCCTAAGAAATGTTTTGCCTAAAAATGTGCGTGGACTAATAATTGAGTTGAGTAGCTTTTTTAGGGGTATGTACTCAAAAGTAATGAATATAACCGATTTAGATTATTCTGAAACTCGTATTGAGCTCACACTTTTCCATCTTGAGAGAATCTTTTCGCCTTCATTTTTTGATGTCATGGAACATTTGGTTATTCATTTAGTAGAATAGGCAAAGATCGGAGGACCCCCATAACTCCGACCGATGTACGCTATTGAGACGTGTGGTATTCGTTGCGATATTATGTTCTTTTTATCTTCTCTTGGTAAGCATTTTTATTTCCTTTTAAAAGTTAAAAAATTTCCCATGACAAATACTTTTCACTTTGAAGAATTATGTGAAGACCTGCAGAAATCCGAAAGGTTTAATTGCACAAGGATATTGGGTAGAAGAATGCTTGATGTTTTATTTAAGTACTTGTAAAATGTTGAGACGAAATCTAACCGACCGATAAGGAGCGATAAAGTCAATACTCTTGATAAAAAATGGTCGTGAGTTAGGAAAATTTGTGGGATTTGTGCTTGATGACATTACATATGTATAGGCACATCGGCATGTGCTTGTCAACACAAATGCAATTGCTCCATTTCTAGAGTAAGTAACCTAATTAATAAATTTCTCCCATTTTTAATTATGTAAAACATTGTGTAATGGTTCATTTTAACGCAGAACTCACCATGCAGCAATTAGGATTAATTCTCGCCTTAGACCACATGATGTGGATACCATTCATAATGAAACATTTCATTTGTGGTTTAATGATCATGTAAGTAATATGCATGCTGAAACTAAATTACACTTTTAATTATAGTATTACATAAGCATGAAATTTGATGTAGTTTTTGTAAATTTCAAATTGGTGCGAAAGTTATTTGAGACAATGAAAATAAAACTATCACAAGAAATTCGGATGTTAGCTATGCCTCCCTTAAAAAATCAAAAAGATTCACGAGGTATATTATTAATGGTATTCAGTATAGCACAAAGGCTCACGAGAGGAAACGAATGACGTAAAATAGTGGAGTCATGCTAAATGCACTTACTGAAAGTTATAAAAGTGATAAAGATAGGAATCTCGTATAATGACATGTTAATTTCTATGGAGTTTTGACGAATATTATTAAATTGTTTTATTCTAAAGACTACACGTTTGTGTGGTTCAAGTGTGACTGGGTTAAGAACAATAGAGGTCTCAATGAGAGAGATGCTTTTGGATTCACGATTATAAATTTCAAGTATTTGTTGTATCCAATGAAACAAATAAATGACGTACCTTTCGTACTAGCATCTCAAGAGAAATAAGTACTCTACGCAAATAACCCAATAGAGGAAAACTGGAATATTATAATTAAGAAAAAAGCTAGAGACTTTTTTGATTTATTTGGACAACCACATACAACTAAAGGGGATGTGATAGATCGAACAGAGGTATATAGTTATCAACATTTGGACAACACATCATTCACACGCGATGATGATGTTAGTTGGGTTATGCAAGTCGTGACTCGAATAATAGCTGATATGGCAACAGATTTGGGGACAAATGAAGATGAATAGAAAATTTTGTTAGCTAGGCATTTGAACTTGTAAGAACAACTTAATTTTGAATTATTTTTTATACTCATTCGTATTAATCGAAGTTTCTTAATAGGTTGCACACAAAGACATCTTGGTTTTGTTGATTTATTTTATTCAGTCGTGATTCTTATTAATGTTAGATTTTAGTAGTTTATAATGGTTTTGTTTCTAGTCATTATTGTTATATGTTCTCTACTTGCTCGAAAAGTGGCAAATTTAGAACCCTTGTTGCTTTTACTATTCTAGGTTCTTCTTCATGACATTTTTTTGTGTGTTAAGAGTGAGTTAGAAGCAACCATGATCTCTACCTTCAAATTAGTATCATAGCCTAATTCTGAGGAAATTTCCATTGCGCCAGCTGAGCTTTAGATTTCTTAGAAAATGTTTTGATGCTAAAAGTGGAATAAATATCTTTCTTTAATCTCCCAATATGTATAATACCCCATAGTTTTAATGACTTTTAATTTGAGATAAATTAAAAGTTAATGGGCCAAATTAATGGGATTAATGATGCGAAAAAAAATTAATTCGGATTAATTCGGATTGAATATTACTTGAGATTAAAGTAATAAATGATTTTGAATATATGATTTTATATATTACTTAGTAATATAAAAGTAATATGTGAATATAATAATTATTCTTGGGAGCTACAAATACGACAATAATGGAAATTAAGTCGAGATGCACTTATGAGTCGTGTTGGGAAATAAAATGAGATTTATTTTCAAGTTATTCAGATGATCATTTTGAGTGCGTTGTTGAGTCCGAAAGGGTCAAAATAGGCAGAAAAGTCAACCTGGGAATTTGATTTGGGTCTCGGGTCAATTGGAAGATGAAAGGACACCTCAAAGGGGCATTTTAGTCATTTTGCTTGGGAAATGAATAATACCTATGTTTTTTGTCTTTTAAATAACCTTGGAGGCTTCTTATATATGTGAGTTTAGATTGTACATAAGGTTTATTTCATTAAAACACAAAGTGAGGTCCTCTGAGAGAGAGCGAAAAGACTTAGAAAGAAAGTTAAAGGTTATCTAGAGGACAGGAAGAGTTGCTTAGAAAGGAAGAGTCACCTAGGGCAAATTAAGGGGACAACCACCGTCTCTACACCTTACACAACCACCAGATAGTCGCTGAAAAAAGGAAGAGGAGGTGCCAAACACTTGTCTTCTCCAAAGGTTCAGACCTACACATTAGGCAAGTGTAATTCTTGCTCTATTTTGGTGCTTATATTATCCATGTTAGATAAGGATTTTCTTTTGAATTGATGAACTTATGAATTTGGGATTAAAATGATTGATAAATACAGTTTAATGGATAGGCAAATTCATGTATTTGGAGATTTATACATGTAGAGATTATGAACATGAAAATGGATAGGTTTTATATATATATATATATATATATATGTGTGTGTGTGTGTGTGTGTGTGTGTGTGTGTGTGTGTGTGTGTGTGTGTGTGTATTTATTGAAGATATGAAAATGATGATAGGTATTGCATGTAGATGAATAATATTCATGTTGAATATGGAAATTTGATGATTTAGATATGTAATGATAGTTCTAAATTTTGTGTTTTTAAGAGGTATACAAATGGAGAATTGAGATAAATTGAAATTTTAAGAATTTAATGGGTTTGATGATGATACCCTTATGAACATATGGATTTGATGTTGCTCATATGTGAAAATCACCCTTGAACGTGTAAGAAGAATGTTAGAATATTTGGGTTTTCGATAGAATATAATCCATGAGGGTTTATGTGTAAGAACATGAAGAAATACGTAGAAAACAGAGGTTGAAGACGAACTGGAATAACGCTGATCTCGTTTGAATGAGAGATATTGTCGTTCGAATAAGATGCCATATCGTTTGAACGAAAATTTTGAATTTATGACCAGATTATAAAAATTCTCTTTTAGCCCAGAAAATTTTGGAGAATTGTATTTTAACCCACAATAGGTTCTGAATAATTTTGGTACATTAACAAAGAGTGAGAGACTTAGGTTAATGTTGGGAAATTAAATATCGAATTAAGGATAAAAAATTATGTGAGTGATAACTACATAATAAAATACGATGAATTACGTGTGAATAATTTTGGTACATTAAAAATAAGCGAGAGACTTGTGTTAATGTTGGAAATTATATTAAAGTGAGAAATACTTTATATATGTGATAACTAAATAATAAAGTATGATAAAGAGAATAATCTTAATTAACAAGTGCGGGTAGTATTGATAAATACAACGGGTACTTGGGATAGGATAAATTCTTATTATTATATATATATATAGGTCGAGTGTGTGCCTATTACTGTATAGGAGGAGTATGTTCCTATTAATTGATAATTTGTGTGTATGACATACCTATGCTACTTGCTATCGATGAGAGGTTTGCGTGTAGATGGGAGTCATATCCTAATGATCCTTAAGGGGGATCTTTGACTTTTTGCCTCAGAACATAGGACTTAGGTTGGATTGCCATTATTGAGAACAATGGTATTGAACGATCTTTTGAGTGCGTATGTATGTGCGTAGCCCAAAGGCTTAGGACTATGTTCGCCTCCACTGTTTGTGATTTCTGAATTATGGTTCGTGGGACATACTGAACCTATGGTCCTTTATACAGTGACAAGATGTACTGGGACATGATAACAGAGTATGAATGCACCGAAGTTGAGCCTTGGGGTGCAGTAATGTATATATAATAAAGTGAATGTGTATATATACTTGTGATAGTGTTTACTGTGTGAATTAAGTAGACATGAAAGAAAATAAAATCTGAAATGAATTAAGAAAGTGAATACTTAATTATATTTAATTGAAAAAGGGCTTATCCATGTTAAATATAAATTGGATATATATGTATTACCCGTATTGCGAGAGAAATACGTGGGAAAGATATGACATATGGTTAGTTGGCACTGATATGAACTAGTTAGCATGGTAATAGTAATTAAAATAGTTTTAAAGTACATTAGGTGTGCACTCTATATGAGAGGTGAGGATCTCAAGAGAGAGTCCGATAATCTAACATGTATATAATAATTGCCCAATATAACATTTATTCACTTGTTGTTTTCTAAACTATTGTTACATCAGGCTCTGAACCAATTTCTTGCATATTCTTCTGTCGCTTGTATCTTCTATATTAGGTGTCCATCCAGAGGAATGCCAGGCATAGAGGATTAGGGAATTTGACGTGATATGTATGCTAATAGAGTTGCGGACTTTGCCTAGACACTTTTATACCTTTGATTCATACATTTGTAGTTGATCTTTCATTTAGGGCATGTCGCCTAAGAGGATTGTATAAATTTATTTTCTATCTTAGACAAATTAAGTTCTTATGTCAGTTTTGGTACATTTAATTTTTGATGGGATTATTGTATTGAGATATTTAAACTGGAGAGTTTTATTCCAGTTGCATTTAATTCAGTTTTTATAATACTTAGTTGTTATTCAATGTGTGAATGGATTGTGTTAGATGGGTTTTGTTTTAAAAGTGGAATTTTTAATTATATTAAAATTTAAAAAGTTTAACACCTGCTTAGTTGGATATTAGCTGATTAATAAAAAGAAAAAAAATGATTTTCGACAATGATACTAAGAACGAACCAACTGTAAATCCTGTTTTAATTGGGTATAGGACTCATCACCCGGTATTAAATTGAGCGGGGTGTTACAATATGGTCATGTATATTGGTAGTCTTGCAAATATCAAAGATAGTTTTAATACTTAAGCAATTTTCTAAATCACCTGCAATGGGGAACCTTTTAAAATCTTTTTATTTCCATCCTTCTGTATCTCTTAGAAAATTGACATAGGAAAAAACTACAGGAGAAGTCTGATAAAGTCTTTTTTGATTTTTTTAAGACCCAAGACATCAATCAAATATGAATAGAAGATCTATTCTTATTGATAATTTGTAGTAACAATTGAGTTGATTTGATGAATTATAGTCCACATCTACAAAATTTGTAATTTAAGATTGGACACGTGGCTTTTATATTAATAGTTGATTTTTAGTAATAATTTTCCACTTTTACAACCAATAACCCTAATATGTTGTTGAGGTATTCGATTTCATTCATGCATACAAATGTTCACATATAACCGCAATTGATTTATATCTATTCTTTTGTGTCTAGTTCAAATGTTCTACATTCGGTTACTCTTATTATCTTACATTTCAAACTTTTGTTTTCGTGTTTGAGATATGCTCATCTTATTTCTCTTATCTCAATTGCAATTTCATATACTGTTATTTAATCCAAACGGTTTCAATTTTTGAATGTTAGTTTATGTGTGTTTGTGTGTACATATATATTATGCTACTTGTGTTCATCTAAAATTGAGTAATCACATTTTGTAATTTACTACTGGAGTCGTTGCTTTTAGATTTCAAATTTATATGATTCTGTTACTAATGTCAAGTGATGAGGTTATATCTCTTAGATCCTATTAATTTAAACTTATAACTTCTATTTTAGCTATCTCGTTTGGGCATTAAACACATGTATGTTCTTAAATGGATTTTCGACTTATATTTGATTAGATGTTTGTTCAAACTTGAGACTCCAGGATTTTGTAACATGCCTTAGCAGTTGATTTATAGTAATAATTGTCCACGTCTACAAAATTTTCTATTTTTTTGTTGTTCTCTTTTGTTGAAATTGAAATTCGATAATATTAAATAGTCAGTTTGAGTTTCTACAGTTAAAAATAAAATATTATTATACTTTACTAGTAGGACAATAATTAACATAATTAAACAACACCTAGAATATCCATGACCTTAAAACAACACCTAACATACACTACAAAAAAAAGTAGCTTTTGAGACGGTGGCTTAATAGTCCCAAAATATGGTTTATCCGTCTCAAATACTTTTTGGGACGATATTTGGGACGGCTAGGAGGGGTCTTTTTGATAGGGGGTTATAAATACTTTTTGTGATGCCATAGCCATCTCAAAAGAGTTTTTTGAGACGGGAACAAATCCGTCTCAAAAGCTCATCATTTTATATGACCCTTTTGAGACGACAAGCGAACTGTCCCAAAGGAGTGCTTTTGAGATGGGAATTAATCTGTCTCAAAAGGTTACTGTTTTACAAGATCTTTTTGAGACGGCAAGAAAGTCGTCTTTAATATATTTTTGGGACAGTTTTAACCATCCCAAAAGAGGTGAAGAGATCTTAAATTTTTTGCACCAATATACTAGGGAGAATAAAATCTATCGCTAAAGTTTAATATAAAATTAAATTACATTTGAAACAATTTATAAAAGCATCACCAAATGATGAAAAATATAGGGGCATATACCAAATAGTCTCTCCAACATTTTTTTATACACGTTTAGTCTAAGCTCTTTTATTTTTCTCCAAAAAATCCTTCGCCATGCTGCTGGCGCGGACCTTTAAAAATAAGAGAATATTAGTTAAATGGGTGTTTGAGGGACTATTTGGTACAAAATAAAAGGCATGGACTAAATGTGTATTAAAAAATATTTGAGGGACTTTTTGGTATTTGATCCAAAAATATAATACATAAGAGTTTCAACCAACGCAACGAATCATTTTCATTCAACATTAGTTAGAGTTCTTACAAAGCATCCCTAAATATTCATCAAAATAAAAATTATAACACTAAGTTCAAATATTCGACTTGACAACAAAAATACATTAAATTCTTATACTCCAAAACACAAAATGATTTTATCAAAGTAATCCCGCAATCTTAAAGTGTACGACCTCCAAAATCACTGGTTAGCATTGCACGTTCTACAAAAGTTGCCACCTGTAAATAATAAGTGTCAATTACGTCAAAATTAATATCTCACTCATAAAAAATACAAGGTGCAATGAACTACTATTAGTATATTCTCATCACAAACAACATAAATTTTAAACTATGATAAATTTTTAATAAATATCTAACTACTATTATTTTTCAAAAAAATTGACAAAGTCTCATTTGTTTATTCATGAAAACCACAGGTAACCAACCTATTTTAAACATTAAAATTGATTATAAGAATACTATACACCAACCAATAGCAAATTCTCACCACCACCATTAAAAATTTAACTTTAAAGGAGAGAATTTTTCAGCAAATACTGAACAACTATGACAAACCTAAAACATTGCTAAAAAAGTGAACAAAAATTTAACTCTCATTTGCTAAAAAAAAGTTTTTACGCAGGAAAAAATATTTTGCCCCAAATCAAACAGCGTCTTTGTTGTAAGTCCAGTCAATTTCAAATTAATATGTATTCAAGTTTGGTAAGAGCACCAACCCTACCTTCTACAATATTCTCTCTAAGTTTTATCTATTTTGACATGTAGGACTCGGCTCTATTCCTGCAAGCTAAAACTACTGTGACATGCTAAAAGTGAAACTAAAAGTATAAAGCAAGAGAACCACAAATGCATGATAATAAACCAGCTCAAGTACCTTATTAAAGTCACCTCCTTCTTCAATAAAATTAGTTTGCCATTCTAAGAAGCAACACATTCTCATACTGCGGACATTGTTATCTACAAATAGACATCAAAATATCAACTCACAAATAAACCATAAAGTCAAACAAATTACTATTCCAGCATTTAGGAACTGGATAATTTATCACTTGTGCCAAAAACGAAAAAAATAATTTATTCCTCTGAGTAAGTGAATTTCAACTAAAATATTCAGCATACACATCAAATTGGGAAACTCAAAGGACCACATAATAGTTATGAACAATGGAGATCACGTAATAGTTATGAAATATGGAAGGTTGATAAACTTTATTAACTTATTGATGAGTATTATACAAGTACAGCTTGCCTAGTATTCGGTGAAACCTTTTGAAACCACTTAAGCATATAGAGAGAGACAATTAAACTCAAACGAATGTAAGTAACACGGGGCTGAAAACTATTAACTAACATAATATGATGCATTAGTTTTTTTTGTTTGTCATTCCCCAAACTAACGTACGTAATGGTTGCCAAAACCCACACGTTTCCACTCATTATTAAGATGGTTTCAGTATCTCATTATAAAATCTCGAGTTTTTCATGTAATTATAATATAATGCATACAACTATCATATAATACATGGCGTGATTAAATGGAACGTGAGCAAATGAAGATGTAAAATATGAGTGGTGATAAGCATGTCTAATTCCTATTCTGCGAACTAAGTCCATAGAGACCAGATCTTTCATAGCACGCTAGTTAGTCTCCAAAGAAATGGTGGTGTCTATGTCAAGGACTCCGTCCTCATTAATTGCATCATGAACCAAAGATACAACACAAGAAAATGGTTCATATTAAACTAATCCTTGCATTTGCGTTGGGCTTCTATGATTCAACAATGGCTCAATATATCAGCATCAGATATACTTGTGGTTTTATCTCAATTGGGTGGCATATTTGGAGTCTACCAAGGTGCAAGTAATCACGAAGAGCTGAACAATTTGATGAAAGAAATAGTGATGATTCGCAGACTAAAAAAGATGCTATTGCCAAGCTTTCGATGAAGCGGAGGCAACAAGTTTTCCTGGATTTGGCAGAAAATGAGATGAGACAAATCAACTATTTATTTCGTGAGTTGGAGGTAGTGAAAAATAAAATTAAAGCGAGCCAATCCCAAGAGGAAGCTGACTCGTTGAATGTTAAAGAGAAAAATATTATTAATAAGATCTATACTAATTCTGCAGAAGCCAAGATCCCAGCAGTTCTCGATTACCTGGGAACTATCATTAAGGGAAGTTGCAAGTTCCTAATATTTGCACATCAACAACCAATGATTGATTCAATACACCAATTTCTTCATAAGAAAAAATTGGTTGCATTCGGATTGACGGTTGTACCCCAGCAGGATCCAGGCAAACTTTGGTTACATATTTTCAAGAAAAGGATTCAATTAGGACAGCAGTGCTATCTATCAGAGATGGAGGTGTTGGGTTAACCTTAAAGGCAGCGAGTATAGTAATTTTTGCATATCATGGACTCCAGGAGACATAATTCAAGCAGAAGATCGTTCTCATAGAATTGGCCTAGTGTCGTCGGTAAACATATACTATATTCTAGAAAATGACATATTTGATGACATAATATGGGATGTTGTTCCGAGCAAGTTAAAAATCTTGGACAGATGCTTGATGGACATGAGAATTCATTGGAAGTTGCAGCTAGCTCTAAGGAGCCTAGAAACAGCCCTGCAAAACAGAGGATGCTAGACTCCTTTGTTAAGCATTGTCAAGGCAAAAAAGAGTTTGATTAGACCCCTTGTACAGACAATAGATATGATAGGTTTATTAATCTTCGTTATAGAGTCAAAGGGGCTGTTAGAGTTGATGGCATGGTATTTGAATATTTTATAGTTAGGAAAAATTGATCCGGTAATGTATTGGTAAAGGTCTTGGCCTAATCTCCCTTTTATTTCATCTTCTTTCTACTATCATATGGGGTGGTGGTTGAGATCTTCAAAAACTTACCTGATCAAGTTCCTCATTGAAGTTCTGCCGGTATGTATTATGTGAGAAATGGGGAAATGCAGAAATAAAGCTCTGTATGATGGGAAGAAAATGGTGGCTAAGTTTATTATCAACCAATCCATAAACACTGTCAAAGAAATCAACATGAACAAAAGTATCAAAGCAAGGGGCAAGAGGACCTAATGAAGTTATTCTCATTGTCTAAAGAAGTATGGTCAGAGAAGGAACCTAAAGATATTGAATGGAAGAAGTCAAACCAATATAGTGTGAAACTAAATACTGATGGAGCTGTTAGATGTAACCCTGTGCAGTGTGGTTATGGGGGTATATTGAGAGATGCATCAGGCAACATTCTATGGAGTTTTGCAGGATCTAGAGGTTTACAAACAAGTATAGTTGTTGAAACTATGGCTCTATGTGAAGGATTAAAGATGTGTAATAAATTTGGTTGCATGGAAGTAGAGGTAGAATCTGATTCTAAAGTCTTGGTGGCTTTTTCTCTTTTTTAGTTTTTAATAAAACGTGTGGGGGTTCCGTCCCTCTTCGATAAATAAAAAAAATAAAGAATTGTAAGGTGTATAGTATAAGCTTAATTTGGAAATAATGTATAGAATTCTAGTAATGTTGGATCAATGGAAGTGTGAGGGATCCGCAGAGGTAGGCAGGACTTTTTGGGACTTGTTTGAAATCACACAGATGATTTGTTGCAATCAACTTGATCCACATTTCGTTAACATTTTTTGGGGGTTGTCGCTTTGGTACTAGAGGATTAACATAACATCATTGGTTTAGTATTGGGGCTTATTCTTAAAACCACACGTAAATTATTTTATTATTAATTAATAAAAGATTATTTTATTCATTTTGAAATGAGAATCAAGCGGATGACTACTACTCTAATGAGGTGACCCCGGCAATGCGGGTCGAGGCGCAAAGACTTTATATGGGGAAGTAAACTATTGTTGAGTAAACACCTTAAACCTACGAGTTTATATGAATGATGCAAAGGGGACCAAATTAAACTTTTACTTAATTTGATTAACTTTTATGAAAATGATTTTGATTTTCAAAGTTAATTATTAGTCCAAAACAGATTCAATTTTTATGCGAGTTTCTATTTATTTAGCCCTACCTTTTCGTGTGAGGTGAAATGCGAAAAATGTACAACACACAAGATTTATTTAACGTCGCAAAAACCCTTCCCCGGGAAAAACGACGAACTCCTCTAGGAGTTACCTAATCTACTTCCACTAAAACAATAAATCAACAGGAACGATTTACAAACAACAAACTTAACAAATAAAGAAGAAAGATCTAGTTATTACCCCACTCAACCAAGTCTCTAGCCTGGTTGCTTATTCAGTTCTCTCTTTAACTTGTCGTTACTTGTTTTTGCGTTCTTCACTTCTCAGCCTCCCCTCTAACTTCTTTAAGCGCAGGTTGGCTCAGTGCCTATTATTTATTTTCTAGTGAAGTGACATTGTGTGATGCAACAGCCTATATATCACCTATATCTTTGCAAGTCTTATGTTATTCAAATCAAGTCATCTTGACTTTGAATAAACTTTTGAAAACTTTCTTTTCTCTTTCTTTAAATCTCGAACACTAGACTTGTTCAGATATTACACAAACATGTGTCTACATGAATACAAAATGAGTGATTATATGAGAGTGATATGAGATGCAAACAATTTCTGAAAATCACTAACACAATCAAGCAATCATGTTCACAGAATATGACTTCAAATATATTCAATAAATTCAGAGACAGTCAAATATTCACAATCTTGTTTTTCAGAAAACAAATATTAGATTAAATCAGATTTTAATCTAAAATCGTATCAAGACTATTTTCACAAATATTTCAAATTAAATCGTAACAGTCTTAAACACACAAACAAATAATATTCAGTCAAGATATTAAATCTTCCACAAATCAGATCTCAGAAATCTTAGGTTTAACTTTCTAAACCTCAAACAATACAAATCTGAATATTACCAAATATTTTCTTAAAAATCTGTTTTAAAACAAAACGTTTTAAAACCATACAAGATCTTACAAATAAGTCACAAGCAGAATATTCACATACACAAATTAAATTCGTGAATAGTGTGTTGTGTACAAA
This sequence comes from Sambucus nigra, assembly GCA_949130495.1. NCBI lineage: Eukaryota > Viridiplantae > Streptophyta > Magnoliopsida > Dipsacales > Adoxaceae > Sambucus > Sambucus nigra. Next base: position 307,289,388 of record OX422208.1, on the reverse strand, counting down.
TCTTAGATCTAAAGACTGATCTACAAATACACACAAGAATGAGAGAACTCACTTACAAAAATAATGTGTTCTTGAAAAATCGTAAGTGCAGATTTACAAAGAGAGAAGTCCAATCTTCATTTTTGTTTTGACAGGAATCAACACTTGAAGATGTCACAAAAATATTTCTGGTTTAATCTCTCTCTCTAGAAATTTTGACAGAGTTCTGCTACAAAATTATTTCCTTAGCTCTCTTAAAATGAATACCAAAAGGGCTCTATTTATAGAGTGCACAAGTGTGTGCAGATTGGTGTAAAAAGGAATCACATGGATCACCAAAGAAATACACACAACCGTAGATAAAATATAATCTGAGGGTTCACAAAGAAACACAAAGTGATGTGTTAAAAATGTGACACGTATTATAAGCTGTAACAAACTAACAGATTCAAGAAATAAATCGTTTATTAAAACACAGTCGTTTTGAAAAACTGAACGCCAGCTGTTAAAACAGTAGCGTAATGAAAATGCCCAAAAAGATATTACCGTTGAGTACAGATATTAATACGGCATCATTTAAAAAAAAATACCAGCCGTGGTATTTATCAAAACCGTGGGCTGTAAATTCTGGTTTTAGAAATACCGTGGCAAAAATCAATTTTGTTTTTAAACAAAAACAAAACGCGACATCGTTTTAAAAAAAAAACAGTCCGTTGAGACGGAACCCGTAGGCGGTATAACCAAAAGGGGCGGTCACATCAATCTAAGGCAACAGCTATAAGGGTCCAATCCGATGTAATACCCCGTACTTTTGGCACTAGTTATTTTTGGGATTAATTAATTAAATGAGTATTAATTGGAAATTAATCCGGGTTAAAAATACTTACAAGATGCGAGTCGGTATTTGATTATGTGCATATATGATTATATATGAACTTGGTATTATAAAATTTGTCGTGAGATTTATATACGGCATTTTAGAAATTTTGTTGAGACGCGTGGGACCGCCGCGTCACGGTGTAATATTTTGATAATAAAAGTGAATTTAAAATGTATAAACCGTATGGTCGTTTTGAGTGCGCCAACGTGTCCGGAAGGGTCGAGATAGTCAGAAAACACTAGCCGGGGGTGTAGTTTGGATTCCGGGGTATTTTTAGGCCATACCGGCAACTTAAAGGGTATTTTGGTAATTTTACATTTTTAGGAATTAAAAATGACGAAAATTGGAGATGTAAATCTGATGTGGATTTAACCCACTAAACCCATTAACCAACCCATATTAACCCTTTAAGCTACGGAGGCTAACATTAGGTTTTACAATCTTCCCAAAGAAAACCCTAGCCACCTTAAGCCACCATTGGAGAAGAAGCTTGGAAGAGAGGAAATTCTGCAGAAACTTAATCAAACCTACACCAAAATCAGAAATCGAACCAAGGCAAGTGACTTTATTCCATTTAATTTCAGATAATGTCTTTTCCATGTTAGAAATTGAGGAATTTTAATTGTCCTTGAAAGATGAATGAAAACCCATGTAGTTTGGAGTTTAGAACTTGAAAATTTTGAAGAGATTTGCATGTAGAATGATAGGTAGATGATTTCTCTCATGATAGTTGTGATTAGAAGAAATTAAAACGAACTAAATTCTGGGATTTGATGATGATATTAAATTAGGGTTCATGTTCTTGAGATATTGGGAAAAAAGTGCAGAAATTTGTAAATTTAATTGACGTTAGGATGGATTGATCCCTTAAAAACATGTTAGGATGTGACTATATATGTTTAGTATTGATTATAGACCTTTAAACGATTGTTGGGACTTAGTTTAGAAGATTTGAGGTGTTAAAATGGATGAAAAACGAATTGGGGAAAAATCTGGGCCGAATCTGGTAGCTCGTTAGAAGCCCCTACCCAGGTCGTTCGAACGAACTCGTTCGAACGAGTTGACAAGTCGCTGCTAACGAGCAGGGACTTCATTCGATATCTCGTTCGAACGAGATATCGTTAGAAGGAACAGTTCGTTCGAACGAACTGGGATCTCATTCGAACAGCCTCGTTCGAACGAGACTTCTAACGAGTTGGCAGAGGAATCTCGTTCGAACAGTCTCGTTCGATCGAGACTTCTAACGAGTCGACAGTTTGGTCCTTTTTGGACTGTTTTGATTTTTGGAGTCCCGTAAACTTGTTCGAGGATATAGATAACCTTCCTTTGATGATGTAAGGATAGATTTGGGACTTTTTGGATTATTATGAGGAGTAAATTATATACGAGAGTTATATTCAATGAACCATTTGGGTTGAGACGTGAGTGTCTACTACGACGTGAGAATGAATTATGGCGCGTAAAATTACAAACCGGAATAGTATGAAATGTGATAATTATAAGTTAGTACGAGAATGCGATATGTACTATGATTAAACTACGGTATTACTAAGACGTGTGTTAGTTAGTATTGGTATATGAATTGTGTGTAAGACATACCTACCATACTTGCTATCACGGGAGGTTTGCGTTCGCTTAGGGCCCTCTAATCCTTGTGTTTCCCGGATTTAGACTGGTTACCTCGATGAACATAGGTCATAGAAAGACTTATTGGGATATTAATAAGTCCGCTGATCGTGGGAGCGTAGGTATGTGCGTGACCCATGTGATGTGACTGTGTTCGCCTCCATTACTTGTGATGTTGTTATCTGTGAACTATTCCTGAGAGATTCGGAATATGTAATCCTTATGTACGTGATGTACCGGGATGGATAGCAGAGTATGCGTGCACCGCAGCTTAGTTCTCGGGGTGCTTGTATTGTATATTTATGATGCGAATAATATACACTTAATTAATGAGAATCCTCATGTTAATGTTGTGAATATGTATTACGGTATTGGTTCGAGAAAAACATAACGGGTTAGCTGATAGTGAAATATATTACATAATGAGCATCTGAGTTTACGTTAAACCCCTATTTAATTACGAGCGTTATAATGTTAATGGAACCGAGTAATATGGGTAGGACCTTTGGCAGTTTAGCTAGATATGTTGTCACTTAGCTAGTGGTTTATATCGTTATAGATGGGTACTTGCGTTAGGAGTGCACAGTTAGACGAGAGGTGAGAATATAATGTGAGTGCACGTCCTAACATGTACTTTGCATTTAATGTTTTAAATATTTTTAAAGCACTTGCAGGTTTTTAAAATATAACTCCACATTCGGGTTCTGACCCATTTGCTTTTCAAATCTTTTTCTTGTAAAACCATTTTAGGTGCCTAGCCACAGGGACACCAAGCATAGGATTCTCATTCAGGTGACGAGCTGTAGCTGTTTGTGGAAGCTACAGGGATTTGCTTATAGACGCTTCTATCTTTTGGATTCCAGAGTCACTATCTATCAGTTGTAGGGCATGTTGCCCATTTCTATTTAGAGCATCTTTCACATTTCAGTTTTTAGACTTTGATTTGTATTGTTTTAGCATTCGGTTATTTATTTCAGTATGGGATTGTAGTGAGGAGTTTTCCTCCAGACTTTATTTACACTATGCGATGGTCATTCGTTTTACTTCAGTATGGTGAATGGTGTTGTTATTCTTTATTACACTTGTTGCATATTAATCAGACTTATATTAAAATTTGGCAACTTACTTTTTAAATACTAGGTGGTTAGTGATAATAAAATGTTTTCGACAGTGATGCTATTAACTGAGCCAACTTGGCATTTTGAATTAATTTAATAAAGGAGTAGCTACCCGGTATTTAATTAGTCGGGGTGTCACATCCGAGAGCTGCCCTGATGGGTCAAATCGGTACTACATGGGAACACGCAATTGGCCAACAGTTAAGGCAAAAGCCACACACGTATAAAACACACGCCTACTAGGACTATCAGTTCTTGGACAAAAACTCACAAGGGAAAAATCATGCATACACATACATAATATACATATTATATCATATATAGGATAAGTCATGCATGAAAACAATATAATATATAAAACTCAAGCCAAAGAACAAAGTCATGGACAATTCAAAGAAATCGGCCACTACTTTTAGCTTTGGTCAAGGTGCTAACACATGTTACTAACATATATATATAAACATACTAACATATCTATATAATATCACACATGCATCAGGTATATATACAAACATACACGCATACAAACATATATATAAAACTCAAGCCAAAGAACAAAGTCATGGACAATTCAAAGAAATCGTCCACTGCTTTTAGCTTTGGTCAAGGTTCTAACACATGTTACTAACATATATATATATATATATATATATATATATATATATATATATATATATATATATATATATATATATATATATATATATATATATATATATATATATATATATATATATAATAATAATATATAAACATACTAACATATCTATATAATATCACACATGCATCAGGTATATATACAAACATACACGCACATGCATATTTAAAAAAAATATTTTCAACTTCAAAAAAAATATTCTGCAACTTTTATTAACAAAAATATTTAATGACAAAACAATATTTTTCACGAAATATTTTTCTTATAAAATTTTCAAATAAAGTTTTTGAACTCAAAAATAATAATATTAAGACGAAACAAAACATTATCATTAGATATGATAAAAATGCAAAATGCAATGTGGTGTCGTGTCCTACGTGACAGAAATTCCTATGAGCCATAAAAATTACCTTTTTCTGAGATGGCGGACTGAATGGAGTGCACATTTGATGTAGATGGATAAAGAGAGCTTGGAGTCGATATGGGAACACGCAATCCTAAATTACAAAAATATTTTGTCAAAATTCAAGTCCAACTAGATGAAGTCCTATATAGCTAAAGCACGAAAAGCAAATCCTAGGTGTGCTCTATATAGGGCCGTCAAACTCCCCCATTGGACTAATTTTGACAAAACCCTTGAGTACATCAAATGATATACTAAGGAAAAATAATACCTAATATATCCTATACAAAAAATATCTATCTACCCACCCAACCTAGAAAAATAAAAGACACAACTCGATCGGATTCACGGTTAAGAAAACCTGCAAAACATAAATACACAATCTGCCGAGAAATCAAGTCAGTAGCATTTGCTCTACCAAAATATTAAAATGACAGAATTAAATGTGCAGAAATTATAAGACATGATATGTATGAAAAATATCATCAACACAAGACTAGAATATGTACTCAATTCTCCCCCATTTTGTCTAAATTAGACAATGGTAAAAGAAAAAAAATAAGTGTTCATAATCTGCAAAATAAGCGTCTCCTACATTAAACATGGCTTTAAGAGATACCGGTTATTAGTAGATACCTTCATCCTAAAACCTCAGAGATCTAGTAATCAAAGTATGCAGTTGCAAACACAAACAAAACATTCAAGTACAATCTCTCCAATCAAATGTTGAAGTTACATGTAAGCAAGACTTATCATAAGGCATAGACAGAATATCAACAAGCTGAAAATCACAAGAAATAGAAGGAACTATCCTAATTTGTTTATGAGATTTTGGAGCATAAAACTGGTATGAATATCCATTAGTGTCACAATACTTGGTAACTCCATTTTTATTAAACTTACCTCCCCCGTCATTGAATAAATCTAAGGGTATGGTAGTGTTTAAGTCCTTAACCTTCACGTGAGGAGACATAATGATTTTCTTATTCTCGCAAGCGTCACATACATTAGTTGGGCATTTCTTCGATTTTAAAAACTCTATTTGAGGTCTCAAGTCATAAGTCCTAATCCAAATAGGCAAAGTTTTCAAAGGTTTTTGTGCCTTTTGAAATTTAGGATAAAATTTATTTTTCGAAAATCTGGTTTTGTTAACATGAGGCCTAGACTTATTGAAGGAATGATTCCAATTAGTATTAGTGCGCTGTCTTCGAAAATTTGTAAATCGCTTCACGTTAGAGTTATGACTTTTAAAATGAGTACCTTTCTTGCGATTACCAAGGCATTCCCAGATTTGGTGACCAAAAACATCACACCTAGTACAAAATTTACTAGAAATAGGTAAATCAGATTGATAGTGTTTTTCCTCTACATGCTTGACAGATTCATTACGAATAAATGGTTTAGGAGGTCTATAGAGTCTCTTGGACGGAGGACAATATTTTGATGTAGATGCCTCAACAAAATTTTCAATGAAAGTATCAATGTCATTTTCAAAATCACTTTCAATTAAGACTTGTTTTCCTTTATCCTTTTCAAACAACTTACTTTCCAACGGAAGAGCCATTTCTTGGGCTTTTACAACGGGGACTGGTTTAGTAAAATCATCAGTTTTTGAAATAGAACCATCATAACCAAACCCTCTTGTATCACCCTTATATCGTTGTTCAGCAAGCAATTTGTCAAGGTCAAAAAATGTTATATCACGACTACGACACATTTTGAAAGATGTTTCACAAACTTGTTTGGATTTTTCAACTTGCAAAAGCGCTTCATTATATTTTTCTTCAAAAGAAGATAAATTTTCTTTTAAAGTCGTAATATGAATTTTAAAATCAAGTGATTGTTTTTCAAAATCAGTTTTGACATTGTTCATTTCAGTGGAATTTTGTTGAACAATCTTGTATTGGTTCTCTAAGGTCTCACTAAGCATTTTAACCAAATTCGATAATTCTTGTCTATTCTTCAAAGTCCTGACATACAATTCAGCATAATCATCATAGCCAACAAAATTTTCATGCTCATTTGTGTCCGTGTGTGAGTTGTTGCTATCATCAAATTCAGTATCACATAAGGCACGTTTAGAATCAAACGGAGCAGTTAATTCAAGCATAGAAGGCTGACTAGCTAATAAAGATTTATCAGCATCAATTAAATCAAGCACATCATCCGATTCAGAATCAGAATGAGAATCATATTCGAAATCAGTCATTCCTGCTAAGTACACATCTCCGCAACAATCATAAACTTTCCCAAAAAACGCAACACAGTTTGATTCATAAAAAATAGGAGGTCTACTAAAATTACCAAGCCTAAGTAATTGACTTGAATCATCCACTAAAACAAGGTAAAAAGTGTTTAACAAAAGTTTTGAAAACGATCTTTAAAAGTATAGCTCTGATACCACTTGTGGTGACCCCGGCAATGGGGGTCGATGCGCAAAGACTTTATATGCGGAAGTAAACTATTGTTGAGTAAACACCTTAAACCTACGAGTTTATATAAATGATACAAAGGGGACCAAATTAAACTTTTACTTAATTTGATTAACTTTTATGAAAATGATTTTGATTTTCAAAGTTAATTATTAGTCCAAAACAGATTCAATTTTTAGGCGAGTTTCTATTTATTTAGCCCTACCTTTTCGTGTGAGGTGAAATGCAAAAAATGTACAACACACAAGATTTATTTAACGTCGCAAAAACCCTTCCCCGGGAAAAACGACGAACTCCTCTAGGAGTTACCTAATCTACTTCCACTAAAACAATAAATCAACAGGAACAATTTACAAACAACAAACTTAACAAATAAAGAAGAAAGATCTAGTTATTACCCCACTCAACCAAGTCTCTAGCCTGGTTGCTTATTCAGTTCTCTCTTTAACTTGTCGTTACTTGTTTTTGCGTTCTTCACTTCTCAGCCTCCCCTCTAACTTCTTTAAGCGCAGGTTGGCTCAGTGCCTATTATTTATTTTCTAGTGAAGTGACAGTGTGTGATGCAACAGACTATATATCACCTATATCTTTGCAAGTCTTATGTTATTCAAATCAAGTCATCTTGACTTTGAATAAACTTTTGAAAACTTTCTTTTTTCTTTCTTTAAATCTCGAACACTAGACTTGTTCAGATATTACACAAACATGTGTCTACGTGAATACAAAATGAGTGATTATATGAGAGTGATATGAGATGCAAACAATTTCTGAAAATCACTAACACAATCAAGCAATCATGTTCACAGAATATGACTTCAAATATATTCAATAAATTCAGAGACAGTCAAATATTCACAATCTTGTTTTTCAGAAAACAAATATTAGATTAAATCAGATTTTAATCTAAAATCGATTCAAGACTATTTTCACAAATATTTCAAATTAAATCGTAACAGTCTTAAACACACAAACAAATAATATTCAGTCAAGATATTAAATCTTCCACAAATCAGATCTCAGAAATCTTAGGTTTAACTTTCTAAACCTCAAACAATACAAATCTGAATATTACCAAATATTTTCTTAAAAATCTGTTTTAAAACAAAACGTTTTAAAACCATACAAGATCTTACAAATAAGTCACAAGAAGAATATTCACATACACAAATTAAATTCGTGAATAGTGTGTGTTGTGTACAAATCTTAGATCTAAAGACTGATCTAAAATTACACACAAGAATGAGAGAACTCACTTACAAAAATAATGTGTTCTTGAAAAATCGTAAGTGCAGATTTACAAAGAGAGAAGTCCAATCTTCATTTTTGTTTTGACAGAAATCAACACTTGAAGATGACACAAAAATATTTTTGGTTTAATCTCTCTCTCTCTCTAGAAATTTTGACAGAGTTCTGCTACAAAATTATTTCCTCATCTCTCTTAAAATGAATACCAAAAGGGTTCTATTTATAGAGTGCACAAGTGTGTGCAGATTGGTGTAAAAAGGAATCACATGGATCACCAAAGAAATACACACAACCGTAGATAAAATATAATCTGAGGGTTCACAAAGAAACACAAAGTGATGTGTTAAAAATGTGACACGTATTGTAAGCTGTAACAAACTAACAGATTCAAGAAATAAATCGTTTATTAAAACACAGTCGTTTTGAAAAACTGAACGCTAGCTGTTAAAACAGTAGCGTAATGAAAATTCCAAAAAAGATATTACCGTTGAGTACAGATATTAATACGACATCGTTTAAAAAAAATACCAGCCGTGGTATTTATCAAAACCGTGGGCTGTAAATTTTGGTTTTAGAAATACCGTGGCAAAAATCAATTTTCTTTTTAAACAAAAACAAAACGCGACGTCGTTTTTAAAATAAAAAAACAAAACAGTCCGTTGAGACGGAACCCGTAAGCGGTATAACCAAAAGGGGCGGTCACATCAATTTAAGGCAACAGCTATAAGGGTCCAATCCGAGAGCTGCCCTGATGGGTCAAATCGGTACTACATGGGAACACGCAATTGGCCAACAGCTAAGGCAAAATACACACACGTATAAAACACACGCCTACTAGGACTATCAGTTCTTGGACAAAAACTCACAAGGGAAAAAGCATGCATACACATACATAATATACATATTATATCATATATAGGATAAGTCATGCGTGAAAACAATATAATATATAAAACTCAAGCCAAAGAACAAAGTCATGGACAATTCAAAGAAATCGGCCAGTGCTTTTAGCTTTGGTCAAGGTGCTAACAAATGTTACTAACATATATATATATATATATATATATATATATATATATATATATATATATATAAACATACTAACATATCTATATAATATCACACATGCATCAGGTATATATACAAACATACACGCATACAAACATATATATATATAATATTATATACACGCACATGCATATTTAAAAAAAAATATTTTTAACTTCAAAAAAAATATTCTGCAACTTTTATTAACAAAATTAATTAATGACAAAACAATATTTTTAACGAAATATTTTTCTTATAAAAATTTCAAATAAAGTTTTTGAACTCAAAAATAATTTTATTAAGACGAAACAAAACATTATCATTAGATATGATAAAAATGCAAAATGCAACGTGGTGTCGTGTCCTACGTGACAGAAATTCCTATGAGCCATAAAAATTACCTTTTTCTGAGATGGCGGACTGAATGGAGTGCACATTTGATGTAGATGGACAAAGAGAGCTTGGAGTCGATATGGGAACACGCAATCCTAAATTACAAAAATATTTTGTCAAAATTGAAGTCCAACTAGATGAAGTACTATATAGCTAAAGCACGAAAAGCAAATCCTAGGTGTGCTCTATATAGGGCCGTCAAACTCCCCCATTGGACTAATTTTGACAAAACCCTTGAGTACATCAAATGATATACTAAGGAAAAATAATACCTAATATATCCTATACAAAAAATATCTATCTACCCACCCAACCTAGAAAAATAAAAGACACAACTCGATCGGATTCACGGTTAAGAAAACTTGCAAAACATAAATACACAATCTGCCGAGAAATCAAGTTAGTAGCATTTGCTCTACCAAAATGTTAAAATGACATAATTAAATGTGCAGAAATTATAAGACATGATATGTATGAAAAATATCATCAACACAAGACTAGAATATGTACTCAATTCTCCCCCATTTTGTCTAAATTAGACAATGGTAAAAGAAAAAAAATAAGTGTTCATAATCTGCAAAATAAGCGTCTCCTACATTAAACATGGCTTTAAGAGATACCGGTTATTAGTAGATACCTTCATCCTAAAACCTCAGAGATCTAGTAATCAAAGTATGCAGTTGCAAACACAAACAAAACATTCAAGTACAATCTCTCCAATCAAATGTTGAAGTTACATGTAAGCAAGACTTATCATAAGGCATAGACAGAATATCAACAAGCTGAAAATCACAAGCAATAGAAGGAACTATCATAATTTGTTTATGAGATTTTGGAGCATAAAACTGGTATGAATATCCATTAGTGTCACAATACTTGGTAACTCCATTTTTATTAAACTTACCTCCCCCGTCATTGAATAAATCTAAGGGTATGGTAGTGTTTAAGTCCTTAACCTTCACGTGAGGAGACATAATGATTTTCTTATTCTCGCAAGCGTCACATACATTAGTTGGGCATTTCTTCGATTTTAAAAACTCTATTTGAGGTCTCAAGTCATAAGTCCTAATCCAAATAGGCAAAGTTTTCAAAGGTTTTTGTGCCTTTTGAAATTTAGGATAAAATTTATTTTTCGAAAATCTGGTTTTGTTAACATGAGGCCTAGACTTATTGAAGGAATGATTCCAATTAGTATTAGTGCGCTGCCTTCGAAAATTTGTAAATCGCTTCACGTTAGAGTTATGACTTGTAAAATGAGTACCTTTCTTGCGATTACCAAGGCATTCCCCGATTTGGTGACCAAAAACATCACACCTAGTACAAAATTTACTAGAAGTAGGTAAATCAGATTGGTAGTGTTTTTCCTCTACATGCTTGACAGATTCATTACGAATAAATGGTTTAGGAGGTCTATAGAGTCTCTTGGCCGGAGGACAATATTTTGATGTAGATGCCTCAACAAAATTTTCAATGAAAGTATCAATGTCATTTTCAAAATCACTTTCAATTAAGACTTGTTTTCCTTTATCCTTTTCAAACAACTTACTTTCCAACGGAAGAGCCATTTCTTGGGCTTTTACAAAGGGGACTGGTTTAGTAAAATCATCAGTTTTTGAAATAGAACCATCATAACCAAACCCTCTAGTATCACCCTTATATCGTTGTTCAGCAAGCAATTTGTCAAGGTCAAAAAATGTTATATCACGACTACGACACATTTTGAAAGATGTTTCACAAACTTGTTTGGATTTTCCAACTTGCAAAAGCGCTTCATTATATTTTTCTTCAAAAGAAGATAAATTTTCTTTTAAAGTCGTAATATGAATTTTAAAATCAAGTGATTGTTTTTCAAAATCAGTTTTGACATTATTCATTTCAATAAAATTTTGTTGAACAATCTTGTATTGGTTCTCTAAGGCCTCACTAAGCATTTTAACCAAATTCGTTAATTCTTGTCTATTCTTCAAAGTCCTGGCATACAATTCAGCATAATCATCATAGCCAACAAAATTTTCAAGCTCATTTGTGTCCGTGTGTGAGTTGTTTCTATCATCAAATTCAGTATCACACAAGGCACGTTTAGAATCAAACGGAGCAGTTATTTCAAGCATAGAAGGCTGAGTAGCTAATAAAGATTTAGCAGAATCAATTAAATCAAGCACATCATCTGATTCAGAATCAGAATGAGAATCATATTCGGAATCAGTCATTCCTGCTAAGTACACATCTCCGCAACAATCATAAACTTTCCCAAAAAACGCAACACAGTTTGATTCATCAAAAATAGGAGGTCTACTAAAATTACCAAGCCTAAGTAATTGACTTGAATCATCCATTAAAATAAGGTAAAAAGTGTTTAACAAAAGTTTTGAAACAGATCTTTAAAAGTATAGCTCTGATACCACTTATGGTGACCCCGGCAATGCGGGTCGATGCGCAAAGACTTTATATGCGGAAGTAAACTATTGTTGAGTAAACACCTTAAACCTACGAGTTTATATGAATGATGCAAAGGGGACCAAATTAAACTTTTACTTAATTTGATTAACTTTTATGCAAATGATTTTGATTTTCAAAGTTAATTATTAGTCCAAAACAGATTCAATTTTTAGGCGAGTTTCTATTTATTTAGCCCTACCTTTTCGTGTGAGGTGAAATGCAAAAAATGTACAACACACAAGATTTATTTAACGTCGCAAAAACCCTTCCCCGGGAAAAACAACGAACTCCTCTAGGAGTTACCTAATCTACTTCCACTAAAACAATAAATCAACAGGAACGATTTACAAACAACAAACTTAACAAATAAAGAAGAAAGATCTAGTTATTACCCCACTCGACCAAGTCTCTAGCCTGATTGCTTATTCATTTCTCTCTTTAACTCGTCATTACTTATTTTTGCGTTCTTCACTTCTCAGCCTCCCCTCTAACTTCTTTAAGCGCAGGTTGGCTCAGTGCCTATTATTTATTTTCTAGTGAAGTGACAGTGTGTGATGCAACAGACTATATATCACCTATATCTTTGCAAGTCTTATGTTATTCAAATCAAGTCATCTTGACTTTGAATAAACTTTTGAAAACTTTCTTTTCTCTTTCTTTAAATCTCGAACACTAGACTTGTTCAGATATTACACAAACATGTGTCTACGTGAATACAAAATGAGTGATTATATGAGAGTGATATGAGATGCAAACAATTTCTGAAAATCACTAACACAATCAAGCAATCATGTTCACAGAATATGACTTCAAATATATTCAATAAATTCAGAGACAGTCAAATATTCACAATCTTGTTTTTCAGAAAACAAATATTAGATTAAATCAGATTTTAATCTAAAATCGTATCAAGACTATTTTCACAAATATTTCAAATTAAATCGTAACAGTCTTAAACACACAAACAAATAATATTCAGTCAAGATATTAAATCTTCCACAAATCAGATCTCAGAAATCTTAGGTTTAACTTTCTAAACCTCAAACAATACAAATCTGAATATTACCAAATATTTTCTTAAAAATCTGTTTTAAAACAAAACGTTTTAAAACCATACAAGATCTTACAAATAAGTCACAAGCAGAATATTCACATACACAAATTAAATTCGTGAATAGTGTGTTGTGTACAAATCTTAGATCTAAAGACTGATCTACAAATACACACAAGAATGAGAGAACTCACTTACAAAAATAATGTGTTCTTGAAAAATCGTAAGTGCAGATTTACAAAGAGAGAAGTCCAATCTTCATTTTTGTTTTGACAGGAATCAACACTTGAAGATGTCACAAAAATATTTCTGGTTTAATCTCTCTCTCTAGAAATTTTGACAGAGTTCTGCTACAAAATTATTTCCTTAGCTCTCTTAAAATGAATACCAAAAGGGCTCTATTTATAGAGTGCACAAGTGTGTGCAGATTGGTGTAAAAAGGAATCACATGGATCACCAAAGAAATACACACAACCGTAGATAAAATATAATCTGAGGTTCACAAAGAAACACAAAGTGATGTGTTAAAAATGTGACACGTATTGTAAGCTGTAACAAACTAACAGATTCAAGAAATAAATCGTTTATTAAAACACAGTCATTTTGAAAAACTAAACGTCAGCTGTTAAAACAGTAGCGTAATGAAAACGCCAAAAAAGATATTACCGTTGAGTACAGATATTAATACGGCATCGTTTAAAAAAAATACCAGCTGTGGTATTTATCAAAACCGTGGGCTGTAAATTCTGGTTTTAGAAATACCGTGGCAAAAATCAATTTTGTTTTTAAACAAAAACAAAACGCGACGTCGTTTTTAAAAAAAACAAAACAGTCCGTTGAGACGGAACTCGTAGGCGGTATAACCAAAAGGGGCGGTCACATCAATCTAAGGCAACAGCTATAAGGGTCCAATCCGAGAGCTGCCCTGATGGGTCAAATCGGTACTACATGGGAACACGCAATTGGCAAACAGTTAAGGCAAAAGCCACACACGTATAAAACACACGCCTACTAGGACTATCAGTTCTTGGACAAAAACTCACAAGGGAAAAAGCATGCATACACATACATAATATACATATTATACCATATATAGGATAAGTCATGCATGAAAATAATATAATATATAAAACTCAAGCCAAAGAACAAAGTCATGGACAATTCAAAGAAATCGGCCAGTGCTTTTAGCTTTGGTCAAGGTGCTAACAAATGTTACTAACATATATATATATATATATATATAAAATAATATATAAACATACTAACATATCTATATAATATCACACATGCATCAGGTATATATACAAACATACACGCATACAAACATATATATATATAATATTATATACACGCACATGCATATTTAAAAAAAATATTTTTAACTTCAAAAAAAATATTCTGCAACTTTTATTAACAAAAATATTTAATGACAAAACAATATTTTTCACGAAATATTTTTCTTATAAAAATTTCAAATAAAGTTTTTGAACTCAAAAATAATTTTATTAAGACGAAACAAAACATTATCATTAGATATGATAAAAATGCAAAATGCAACGTGGTGTTGTGTCCTACGTGACAGAAATTCCTATGAGCCATAAAAATTACCTTTTTCTTAGATGGCGGACTGAATGGAGTGCACATTTGATGTAGATGGACAAAGAGAGCTTGGAGTCGATATGGGGACACGCAATCCTAAATTACAAAAATATTTTGTCAAAATTCAAGTCCAACTAGATGAAGTCATATATAGCTAAAGCACGAAAAGCAAATCCTAGGTGTGCTCTATATAGGGCCTTCATCTAACTGACAACGTTGGTATTCACTTACCAAATACACCTAACATTGGTTGAAATGACAGCGCCATCCTCAGCCCTAAGACACTCACACCGAAACCTAACATTGGGAAGAGAGCGGAAGAACGCGACAAATATGGTCTCTAAGTGTCGGTTCCAACCAATCATTGGGTACGGATCATATACACGATACAATGTGGGAAAAATAACTCGCCCGCCACTGTCTGGGTGGCTGATGATGACCTCCCCGTATTTGAACAAGATAATAATAAAGAGAACATGTCCAAAATAAGTAAAACCAAAGAAGACTTAACAAAATTTTGATCATTTCTAGACTTGCCTAAATTCTTCTAGCTAGTCACTTTTAAAAATTGAGAGTCTTGTAAAGACACGATCACTCCCCTCGGGTTACTTTAATACTTTTGAGGATATCCCAGACTCTTTCCGAGCCATTTCACTAGTTTTTTTTTTCACTTTTCACCTCCCGGAGATGACTTATAGCCCAAAACAATCATCTACAAGTCAATTTTAAAAACCGAGAAACCAATGAGAACACAAACACTTCCCACAAGTTACTTTTGTACCTTTTGGGGTGTTTATGCCTATCTTGGGGCCACTTGATTGATGTTTTGAGTTTTCTCTTCGTAAAGTCCATTTTATACCACAAAACGAGCGTATACTAATCAATTTTGGCAAGTGGAGTTTGATTAGGCAAGGGACACTTACCACATGTTCCTTTTGTGCATCTTGGGGCGTTTGTTCCTCTTTTAAGGGCACTCGGTCAATATTTTGAGTTTTTGCCTCCAAAAGCCCATTTTTTACACGCAAAAGGACATACACAAGTGAGATAATTTTTGAAACTAGATGTCCAATGGTGAAACTGTCTCTTCCCACGGGATACATTAATACCTCTTGGTGGAATGTTTTCTTTAAAATATGGACTGTTCACTCACCACTATTTTGTTCACTCTCCCAAAAGACTAACATGGGCACTAAACCGAATAACTTCTAGTCCTTCACATTCTTCTCTTTATCATAAATACAAGTTTTTTTTTATATAAAATTGGAAAATTTCAAAAAAGTGAACCAATACTCCACAAACTGAATTTAGGAAACATAAAAAATGGCTTTGAGCAGACTTGACATTGTTTCTACTGATCACCAAGTTAACTATTATTTGATGATCACATCATTTCTTTGTTATCAGAATGTAGAATACTTTCTATAGGCAAAAACATACATCCCCTAGCACCGACATAATATGTCAACAACGGCGCAAATAAAAGACATGAAGCTATTACATACGTACACTCCAAACAGCACATGTGTGTGTGTGTGTGAGTGAGAGAAATTTGCAGATATAAAGACAATGAGATGGATAAATTTTGCAGAAATTTTGCAAATATAAAGACAATGACAGAGTTTAATGAAGCCGTATTCATGTAGAAAAATGGTTTTTTATCTAACTCATCATCATGAGGACCAAAAGAGCAACGGAAATGGGGCGGTCAACTCTATCTATCTAAGAAATTTACTATCTTGGTAAAATCTAGGAAGCGTCTTCAAGATCATTCACAAAACAAATTATAATTCATTTTATATATTAATGTTATTGGGATGGGGGTTGTGGGGGTGGAAGAAAAAAAGCAAGAAATTTATCTAATTAAATAGAATTAGTATGTTACTAAAGTACGACATTATACTTCCAATACCTGAAGGATATAAGTCATCGGAAGAGTTTCTATGGGAAACTTGAATCTGATAGGAAACATCATGGTCACTGCTTCTGCCTGCCATTAATAGTTGCAATAAATTAATCAGCAAGCAATCAAAATAGGTACTAGGCTCCTTTCATATTGATATTTACTACGATGACAAGATGACAAGTTAAAAGGATAATTATACTAAAAAACACATGCTCTATAAATACTTACTCAATATAATAATAAATGAAGTACATAAAGTAATTCAAAATGGAGTAAAGAAAATCAACTATCAAAGCACAAGACAAACAACAGTGGCATGCAATCATATGTGATGACCTTAGATGTCCATGTGAAAGTTGAGTTCAAATATTCCTTATATACTTGCTGTAATAATAAGCAGGTTATGCACAGAATTCTTGGAAAGGCTCGATCAAGTCTTCTATAATGCTTCTTGGAATAATATTTTTCAGGATAATAAAGTAAATCATCTATACAAATTTAACTTGTATCACTCGCCTTTAATTCTATTGTTGGACCCTTTTAAGAATTATGGCCCTCGAAAAGACAAACTTTTCCATCCGAAGTGAAATATATTGCACCAACTCTCATAAAATAAAACCAAACACTTTATCGCATGAGTTCAAGTGGATTCTCTGCTATAGGGCGGTGATCAAATGTGGTATAATCTATGTCCAAAACTAGCAACTTCTTCCTTTTACAGCGTGGATTATTGAGTTCAATATATATCAATAACCCAACAAACATCATCAAAGGAGGTGGAAAATATCATCATATGGACCCGACCTAACCTTTTATCTATGTCTATACTATGTCAATCCATGTATTCATCTCAAATAAAAATGATATGCAAGTCAGCAATATGAGAATGAGCTTATGGAAACCAATACATTGATCCTAGTTTTAAAAATAAGCTTGTATTAAAACTAATAAAAAAAGATTTTTACAGTTCAGTACATGTATGCAATATTAAAACTAATAAGGCTAATCAATGAATAAGGTTTTCACGCAGGCATGATTTCTTCAATTCATTTCTCTCTGACGAAGATATCAAAATAGAGCTCTACTCTGGGAACACATAATAAGTAACCTCACTATCTGTTGAATTATGACGCACCTATTTTTTAGAATTGAAACATTACATATATAAATACTCAACCATTTTAGTACCTCTAAACTGGATCTCATTCTTGAGTTGAGCAGTAGATTCAAATATAACTCAGTCAACAGGGAGTTCACGGTCAGAGGCCAAAATACTGTGTCAAAAAGTGGAGTGTTATCACCAAAATATCCCAGGCAGCATGCAAAGGCAGTTATGATTAAATTAGTTGTCAATGAATACCTATCGAGATCTTGATGAGAATGAGGCATTGTTCCTCTCCTTGTATAAAAGCTTCTCAAACGTGTTGATGGAACGCCTACATGATGTATTTGGAGATGTAATATCACGACAGTCTGGCCAAATAGATGAAATGGCCATTATGGATTTATCTAAGACTGGGGGTGAGAGAGGAATGGGACTATGGACTTACCTAAAAAGAGTAAACATAATGTGGGATATCGTTAAGCAACACGAACCTCCAACGATGTTTCGCATAATCATGCCATGCTCCTAATTCCTAATGAATTCAATAATAACTTCCCAAATGAGTACAGTGTGGAATATTTTTAAAAATGAAAGAAAAGAAAGAAAACTGTACGACAATAATGCAGTTGTAATAAGAGCATACCTTCATAGTGATATGAATCCCTTCTGTACTTTTATTTCTTGTGTTAAATCAAGAAACAAAAAATGAATATAGTGTCCAACACATGATTCTCCAGTTATATAAAAGCAATTTTCAACAAACTCAGGATGGTCCTCAAAGAAGACATAAATCATTCAAATGTGAAAAGATAGAGATTGAATTATTAAAGAAAGAAGAGTGGGAGATAAGAAATACTATAGGAGGAGATAAGAGGGAGAAAAAAAGAATAGGAAGAACTAAAAAATATTGCAATACTACATTATCCCTAATTATTAAATACCTAAAGAAGACATTCGTAATTATTAAACATCTAAAATACTCCAAAGAACCTAATCTAATCCTGTAAGTAATTGAACCAAATACAATCGTAAGAATCAATACATGAAAATGGAGAGTGGAAAAAAGCATCAAACATTTAAGCATAATAATACGTAACTTAGCTGGTGAACTCAAACATCAAAATGTGAAGACGGTACACATAGAATCATATTTCCATCATATAAGTATGCAATCCCGACATATCCAAATATCAACTTTGGTTCTTGAACCAAATATAACAACTGAATACATTTAATTAACATTATCCAAAGCTTACCCATGCACTTCAACCCATGTCAAGTTATGTGGCCCCAATTATAATTGTGTACAACACATTACCTATATAACCGAAAACTAAGTGAACCCAATTGTACATGCACAAAAAAATAAACATAAAATGTAACCAAATAGGTACTTACATAAAAAAATGATTTACGTTCAAATGAATGAATAAATTACCTTTTAGGGTAAGTGTCCAAGTGGATCTTTCAACCAATATGCACAAATTGGCCCCTACTCGAATTAAAGTGCACAAATTGTTCAATTACTCTCTCGCTTTGCCAAAAAGTAACCTACAGGAAGTTGATGAAAGAGTTATTACAAAAATAAATTATAGACTACTAAATTTAAAAATTTACAAACTCTTAATGTTCCTCTTTGTAATAACTTTCCACCATGAGTATAGTTATGCATAATTCTCTTTCACCAAAGTAAGAAATACAAACACATGTCAACTATATAATGAAATAGAAGATATATAATTAAAATGTGGAAGAAAACCAACTTTTACACATTTTAGATCAAGTGCAAGCATTCTATGTAATTAAACGTATTTAGGTAATTACAATAACCAAAATATTTGACTCAATACCTGTTTTATTCAATTCAGTATGTATGTCGCTAAACAAAGATGACTATAGTGAACACATCTTACCCAGTAGCATTCAAATGAAATCATCTAGATTCTCCTACACCATAAGTTTACATACCCGGGATGAATACACATTTGCAGCCCGAGGACCTATACAATGAAAATATTCTAACCAAGAATCCCAAATATCCATCAGAAGCACATAACATTGTTTTGAATCCAAGGTTATATAAATCACCTTATCTCCTTAGAAAACCTTGTTTGTCCCGTAGAAGCAATTATTCAAATACCTTAATTGGAAAGAACCACAAATATTTTTCACAGATGAAAATTCTACACAACCAAAATATTAATGACAGCTACAAACTAAAGTTTCAAAAAAATTAGTTGGTTAGTATGCTTACAACATTCAAAATAACCCCTACACACTTTAAGAAAAGCATGCTAGGATTCAGTGAGGTAGCTTCTGATGAGTATGAGAGTAACCTCATTGAACAATCATAAACCAATTAGATACCATATTAACAAAATTGACCAAATAATCAAATTAGAAGAAGAACTTACATATATTCTAATTCTAAACACTTGTAATCCCCAATCAAAAAATGTATTCTTGGCAATACAGTTTATGGAATGTTTTTGGTATTACAACCTCAACAAAATCATATAAACAAATCAATAGTTAATATTGAGATCTAAATACCATAGCAATTGAGTACCTTGAGAAGAATTTGCATGGAGGAGGATGTGGAGGGATTTGGGGGCAGAGGGGCAGATGGGTTTGGGGGCGGAGAGGGATGGGCGGAAGGCGGGGCATGGGGAGCATAGAAGGGCGGGGGATGGGGAATGGTTGGAGCAGAGAGGGAGTTTCGGGGGTTGGATGAAATTTCTTTTTTTTTCCTTCTTTTTTTTGTATGATAATAGAACGTTAAAGCAAGAAGGAAAATTTTGAGGAGGAAGTCAATTTTTTTAGCCATCTCAAATAGTAAGATACTATTTGAGACGGAAAATAATAAACTGTCTTTTTAAGAGTATTTTATAAGACGGGTAATATAAGGAGTTTTAAATACTTGATACTATTTGAGACGGCAAGTAATAATCCGTCTCTTAACATGACTTTATAAGACGGTTAATATAAGGGGTTTTAAATACTTGCTTTTTTTAAGACAGTCAATTATTTATGTCTCAAAAAGTATGTTTTAGATACTTAAATTTAGCCGTCTAAAAAACTTCGGTCCTAAAAACTACTTTTTTTTGTAGTGATACTTTATCATTTTACCGAAGGCCCTACTTTTGTTTTATGTTTTGAAACAACATCCAAAAATATCGTTCTTAGCATAATTGAAACAACACCTAACATACATTGCTTTATGAATGCCCCCTTCCTCAATAGGCCCTGAACTCAGTTGATGTCTTAGATTTTAGTGTCAGTTGGGAAATTAAACTTTATGTCAAGGAGACTCCTTTGTAACTTCTACTAATTTATCGCATCCATAGGGGTTGCACCGTTGATATAACATGTAAAAATGCTTGGTCTGATTCTCTTATTGATATGGCATCAACTATAGCGTTTTCTTCCCCTTTTCATACGTGATCTCAAAATTTAATCCAATCATAATTTTTAACCACTTATATTGAAAAAAGAATGTGATATTTTGCTCCTTAAAAAACTTTTGACTATATTGATGAACTAAAACAATGAAATGACTTCCTAATAGTAATCCCCCCACCTAGAAATTGCCATTATAAAAACACACATTTCTTTCTCAAAGATGGATAGACCTAGACTTCTATGGCCCAAGGCTTTTCTCAAAAAGGAATTGGCTTCCCTTATTGGCTGAGCATAGCCCCAATTCCTCTTGAGCTAGCATAAATCTCTACATAAATGGTTTCTAAAAGTTTGGAAGAGCAAGTACTGCTGTAGTTGTCATAGGTCTCTTCAGGGATTCAAAAGCTTGGGCTACCTTGTAATATTTCCATATCCTTTACTGAATCTCCTTTAGAAACCTATGAGGCCTAAAAAACCTCTAAGCTCTTTCACAGAAGTTGGTGTTGCCCATTGCAACCTATCTTCAACCTTCTTTGGGTCTATAGCCATCTCTGCTCAAATTAAATGGCTTGATTATCCTACGCTTAGTTGTGAGTCCTTGAGCTCTAGACTAGTTATATCCACTCTTAAATAAAGTTTGTATATTCTCTATAATGTTTCATAAACCACAATAAGAGCAAAATGCACACCCGTTGTTCAATAAAAGTGCCAATACCAGAAAATTCCTGCATGTAGAAGTGCTTTGCCTTTATTTTGACTATTTTGTTTTTATAATTATTATCTTTTTTCCCATTGAAATGTCACTTGTTTGCTACTTTCTTTTTTCTTGTTTAAAAAAATATTGCGATGGTTATATGGTATGGTACTTATCAATTCTTTTAAATTGATGCCAGTTTGATTTTTGGCTCTAAATGTCTCACTCAGTTATTTATTATAAATATCATTTAGAGGATTTGTGCACATCCTTTGTATATCAGTCCCAATCAAGCATTGTGTGCATCTAGATTTTCTTTTTTTCTTGATTATAATCTATAAGTGTATGCATCATGTTTTCATGTTGATTATAATCCAAAAGTGTATGCACATAGCAAAAGACTACATGCCGCCTAGGAATATTTGTATGCATCATGGGAAGTACGCACTGATTATAGATTTTATTCTTGTATTTGTTCTCATGTTCAAAGCACATTGACGGTAGACACGTGCTTATGGGTTCATTTGCATATTTTAAATACATTATGGCTTAGATATTTATAGGACAATACTTTATAAATTTAAAGATTAGTAGTTTTGATTCAGGACTATTTATGTACGCTATAAATAAAGTCTTAGGCCTCTATATGCAATGAGACTTGAGATATCTAACTTGTTTTTTTGTTTGTTTCCATCTAATTTTATTATACTTGACCCCTTCTTCCTCTTTCCCTCTCCTCCTTATCAAATAATTACTCTTTTTTGCTGGACTCATATTCAGAAATAACAACCTAAAAGGATATGATACTTAGCTTTTGTAAATAAAAAAACTAACATTTTGAAATCTTGCAATTGGAGAAGGGAAGAAATAAATTACTTTGTAAGGGGACCAAAGCCATACTCACCTTGACTTTTAGTAGGTGAAAACTTATATGTTTCGTTACCCTAGTGTCTAAATTAAGGAGTGTTAATTATATAATTATATAAATTCTGTATTTAGCAAATCGGTTATTGAATCCAAAAGTAACATTTCTTGTTATTTTGCTTCTCCTTTAATCTTGAAACAAGTGATACATTTAATTAACATAAAATGAATGACTTAGTACTAATATTAAAGAATATCAACACCATAATGACTAGTCTTTTATAACTTGTGGAAGCTCTAATCTTTTGGAGTTTGTTGAGTTGTCATAGAATTTATGCAATAACTTTATAATTAATATGCATAGCACATGCATCGCGTGTCACAATCTCTAGTCTTTTATAAACACAACATGTGTGGAAGTTTTGTTCTAAATGATTATACGAGTTATATGATTATATCCTTTTAAAAACATAATCATGCAATAATAACAATGAACTAGTCATTATAAGTATAAAACTCTTACCATGTGTCTAACTTACGCGTGACTTGTTCTACCAGAATTTCATACTAGAATTTTTCCCACCATGCTAAAAAGTTTTGGCTATAGATGTTCATTATTGCTATTTATCTTGTGAAAGTATGTTAGCTGATCATTAATAAAATAGTAGTTGTCCAAATCCTCAAGCAAATATATCTCCACCTTGTCAAAGTACGCTATTTTTGCTACTTTATTTCAATCGGATATATTCATATGTGCTACAACTAACATTAACGCTTGTTTTTATTTCGTACAATACGACGACAGTAAGTAGATCTCAGAACCAACACGTTAGAGGAGTTATGCCATCCTCTAGTGAGCCGTAAGAGCACATTGGTCAAAGACCATTTTTCATGCCTCAACCTCCATCGAAGTGGCCACCAACTAACTCTACTACTACACCATTTAGACCTCCGTTGTCAGGCAATAGTGAACAATAAGGCCATGTCACAAGTAAGGCAAACTAATATTACACAATTGATTTTATGGTTGGTTTTAGTTGAATATACAAAAACTGACTTATTGAATTCCCGTACCTAAATTCGATTATTGAAATTACCATTCAAAATCATGATCTGTGCTAAAAATACACAATTTTTAGTACATTTGGAATTGGTATGATGCTTTTCTTAGTATGTTTTTTTAGTAGAACAATTGTTGTGTTTGGCTAAAATTATTTTGGTACGATATCATTTGATTAAAGTTGGTCATTCTAAGAATCCTTGGTCCATTTAATTCATTTAAAGTTGGCATTTGATCCCTCCACTACATGTCTATATATAAAAAGATTACTAGTTTTTATCTTCGCCTACTTGATACTTAGATCCTAGTTCCGGTCTGGAAGAGGAGGATCAAAGAAGAGTTTGAGGTTTAACGTTAATGCATAGTAGGTGGGGTGAAGATGGTGGAATTTTAAACATAGAGGTGAATGAGCATGAGCAACCCATTGAGAAGACAACATATAGACTTGCTTAAAATTTGGGGTTTTTAGTATGCAATGGACAGTTAAAACCATTGATTGGAGACTTTGGAATCATATCTCGGTATCATCTACTATTATATAAAGCTATGGTTTGTCAAATTTTCAATTTCTCACAATACCCTCACTTATCACTAAATGCAATATCCTGCCCTAGTAAATTAATAAATCATGTATGGATTATAGATGAGGATAATCAATTGTAATTATAAAAAATTGTGGGTAACAAATCGGATTAAGTAAAGATAATTAGTGGATTTTTGATTGTATGGATTATGGAATTATTAGTTTTGATTAAATAAAATTATATATGCCTCTACATAAAGTTGGAAGCTATTGGGGGATATGTGAAAGGAATGAAGAATGATTAAATTAAGTTAAGGAATTTGTTATTTTATAAGGTCCGATTATTTCGCTTACAATTGGGTATCTCCTTATGAGGTTTAAAAGTTTTTGGGGTGAATCTGAGAGACCAGGAAAGTTCCGTCGCTTGAACGACAAAGGTTGTTATTTGAACGACGCCATAGGTCGCTCTAATGATGCTAGAATTCGCTCGAACAATGCTAGAATTCGGCAACCCTGTTAGGTTGGGTAGGGGTTATTTGATGAATATGGTTAATATTTAATTTTTGGGTTGAACAATGATGTCTGTGAATGATTTAGGACTTCTGGAATATTAATTTTTGGTGGATAAAATACATTGGGATGGTTGGCATGTATCCGGGCTGAGAATTTGAATATTTGGTAAAAATATACTCGGGAATGAATTTTGAGTTAAAAATTCGGGAAAAAAGGGATACACGATAGTAGATAATAATATGTGTCCAGAAATGGTATTTTAATGATCAATTAATTAATTAAGTGATTAATTAATTAATTGACAATCGAGGTTTTGATGCGAGAATTTTAGGCTAGTGCTACGTGGGATATGCACGGTTAGCCGAATTTATTGGAGATATATATACGGGTATAGAGATGTAATACCCCATATTTCTAAGGATACAAGATCTAATTAAATTGGCGATTTAGCATTTATTTAAATTGGAGATTCATGATTTATTTGATTCGGAGTAATTATTTAATTTAGTGATTTAGAGTTTAAATTTATTCGGTCTATTTTAGTCTCACGCGTGCCATATTTTGAGGTGGAAATAAGATGATTGTATAAAGTGACTCGGATGATGATTTAGAGGTCACAGTTGATTTCGAAAGGGTTAAAATAGTCGAAATAGTATACCCGGGGCAATTTTAGGCCAAACAGACACTGTATGAGGGAATTTTAGTCATTTCGTAATATAGGGTTAAGATACCCATGAATTTACAAATCCTTTATTAGTCTATAGTTGGGAGACACTAGGGTTAGAAAGACAAAAAACAAAGAGAGGCCATTAGAGAATAATGAGAATCCATTTTTGAAGCTTAAGAGAGAGTTCTTGAAGGATTTAACCTTATTATTGTACCACCATCAACATTGAAGAGTGGATTGAAGGGGAAGACAAGCAAATCCATCATTAACAAACAAAATCAGATATGCTGGACCAAAGGCAAGTGTTTATCTTGCATTTATTTTAAGTATGTTATAATACCCATGTAGAATAGGGTTTGATTTTCTTATTTTTGGAAGATTTAATATGAATTCGGGTGGTTTTAATCTAGGAATTGAAGTAGGATTGCTTGTAGTTATATTTTTGTATGTTGGTGACATGAAATCAAAGGGTTTGGGATGATAAAGAAATCTGGGTTCTTAATTAAAAGATGTGAAGAACATGAGAAACTAGGGTTTTTATGATTTATGAAGATTAAATCTTGTATGATCCCTTTTTTGTTGGGAATTTAATGATAAAATTCATTAGGAACTATTAGAATGATCCTATATAAAGTTTGGTTTAGAGTTGGGATGTTTGCAAGAAGGTTTATGGGAGAAAAAATGGACAAAATCGAAAAAATGTAAAATAAGAAGAGACCTGCTACATTTCGAATCGATTTAGCCTCCTGGACGAATCGATTCTGTTGTCCAGATTTGTCTAATTTTTCCTTTTCGATGTTATTTACTCTTGTGATGAATTATGAAGAACTTGGGTGTTAATCCTAGAATTAATTTATGACTTAGAGGAAGTCAGTAGGTATATGTTCAAGACTTTATTAGATCTGAATGTGGGAAAGAGTGGAACTTTAAACCGGCGATAGTAAATGGAGTGAGTACAAATCGAGAATTCGGAATATGGGCTTCGGGAAGAGTGGACCATGACCTAAGGCTATAATCAATAGGGAATGAGTGTAATAACTACTAAATTAACTTAAAGGGTAACTATAGGCCTTTCGAGTAGAGAATAATGCTCGCATTATATAATCGAGAAGTGTAAAATGTGAATGAATTGTATGATGAGTATTCGAGAGATAAATACTACGTACGAGTTATAATTATAGGTTGAGTGTATACCTATACGAATTTATTATTATAGGTCGTGTGTGTACCTATACTGAATATACATATGGATATTTTGTGTGTATGCCTATTATGTGTTTTTGTGTATGTTAACTTACCTACGCTACCTGCTATCACAAAGGTCCCTCACAATGGGCAATCCTACCTTGATGATTCCAGTGAGGTCTGGATTTGTTCCCTAGAGCATAGTACTGATAGTGGATAACTATATGAGATAAATAGTGATGCCGACAAGCCATTTTGGTATGTTAGGTATGTGCACATCCCCAAAGACTTAGTGATATGTTCGTCTCCAATATGTTTGTTTTGATAGATGGTTTGAGGAGACATTTGAGTCGATAGTCCATGATCAGGTACGATAGGTACTTGGAATTATATCAGAGTACGCGAGTACGCATCGTTATGACCAGTCTGGGAGATGCGGTATTATATATATATATATATATATATATATATATATATATATATATATATATATATATATACACTCATGGATGCTTAGTCTTAGTTATGTGTGACAGTAAGGAGACTAGATAGTGTATATCTAAAAAATGTCTAATCTACTTAAGTGTAAATAGTAGAAAAAATAGACAATGTGAATCTAAAGGTAACGTATGTGTGAGAACTTAACATGAGTATAATGATAATAATGTAAGAGTAATGGTAATTATTAGTTGTTCGGTAACGTACTGTATGGGCGATATGGGGCAAGTTAATGAGAAACTTAACTAAAAGCATAATGATAATTAAGGGTATACTGTAACGTACTGTATGGGCGATACGGGGTAAGTTAATGAGAAACTTAACTAAAAGCATAATGATAATTAAGGGTATACTGTAACGTACTGTATGGGCGGTACGGGAGAGATAGACTCGTTTATGGTTAGTTAGATTCTGAAGACCTAGTTAGATTGGTTAGCTTTACTAGGTGGGCTTGGTAGAAGACATTAGGTGCGCACTATAGATGAAAGGTGAGGGACACAAGAGAGTGTACGCACCTTAACATGTGCATCTAATAATTGTTCATGTAAACTGCAATTCAAATACTTGCTAAACATTTTCAAATGATTTTACTTGGGCTCTAACTCGTACTTGCAAAAAAAATTCCAAAACCTTTTAGGTGTCCAGTTATAGGGATGCCCAGATTGATGATTTGTTCCAGGGATGTGTAGTTGCAGCACAAGTGGATGTTTATAGTATTTGGACTTATATGCTTTGGTTACTTTATTACTAGAGTAGGATGCAGTTTAGTTATTTCATTTGGACATGTCGCCCCTTGAGATATTTATTTTAATCAGTTTATCAAACTTTGTATTTGTGGACTCAGTTTGATTTCATTAGATGTTTATTTGGATTTTATTATTGAGAGGCAATGGTTTATTCAGTATCATTTTATTTCAATTATTTATCTGGTGTTTAGTTCAGATTATTTTTACTGCATGGATGGTTTGATTATTGTGATTCTTTCTCTTGTTTCTATTGGCTAATAAAAAGATAAAAATTGGCACCAACTTTTTGAATACTAGGTTCTTAGTTAAATTTTAAAAAGTTTTTGACAGTGATGCTACGAACAAACTAGATGAGATTCCTATCTTAATTAGATGAAGGATTGATCACCCGGTATTTAATTAGGCGGGGTGTCACAAGAGAAAGTATATGTGTATCATTATATCTGTGTGTATGATATAATTATGTGAACATATCACTCTAATGCTATCAGGGGAGGTTGCGCGTCGTGGGTGATCTCTTCGGATGAATCCCAGTAGTTGTAGTATCGGCCCCAGGGTCATAGGGCCATGCATTCCCACCCTATGTGAGGTTGGAGTCGAATTAAGGTAATTTATGGTTTGGTTATGACTCACTAACTTAGGAATACAACCACCTCTAGTTATGTTTACAATTTATGGATTCGTTGGTGAGATTTCGACCCGATAGCCCAGGATGATATGTGTATGCCATGGAGCATGCTAGTACTAGAGATTCTCATCTAGTGATTTATTACTCCAAGGGATGGTGATTATATGTATATAGAGAGTGATATATATGTGTGCTTGAAGTGATATGGAAACATGTATATACATGTGAAGAAAAATATATATGATGTTGATACTAAATATAGTCTGCTGACATAGACCATTCACTTATAGACACGTGTCAACCAACGTGGCAATTATAAATACTTCTACCGAGCAACTCACTGCCACCGAGATACTCAAGCTCCTCGAGAAACTCATACAATCCGAACAACTTAGGCGTCCTAAGTAACTCACAGCTCAAGCATACAGAGCAACTCACAGCTCAAGCGTACCGATCAACTTAGGCGCCCTGAGTAACTCAAGCGTGCCGAGCTATTTAGACGGTCCGAGCAGCTTAAGTGGTCCGAGCTACTTAGCGTACAGAGCACTCAAATTAGGATAATTAAAAAGACGACTGCGCATTAAATGCTCATTATTATCGTACATATGTATATGTCTACTAGATAACAACGCATTGTCCTTTCACATGTATAACCTCAAGGTTATAAATACATTGTAACCTCCTCATTCGAAGGGGACTCTGGATCTCTGGGTAAACCATTTATCGAGAACTCCAGGCAAACAGTCAGCAATACAAAAATAGTGGATGTAGGCCATTTTCATAAGGCTGAACCACTTTAAAAGTCTATTGTCTCATATTTATTTATACATTTTTATCTGTGATTAAAATAATTAGATCGAATCTAGTTTTTTACATCAACAGATTGGCGCCGTCTGTGGGAAACGACTGTATTTAACGTTATTCACCAAAAAAATTCATCAACCATGGCTGATAATCCAGAATCAAGTAATCGAAACACTGGAATCCCTCCAAACCCTTCTACTCCCCCAAATGTTCAAGATCTGGCAGGCATAATGGCTAATTTAGCCTAAGGGCAAACAACCATGCAGGAGACCATGCGTCAACTGACACAAACTATTCAAGGTGGAATGCCAGCCCAATCTGGACAATGAAGTTTTCAGTGAAATACCCATCTGCCTTCCCCAAGAATAAGACGAACGCTGTTACCATAGGTTTCTCACTCCAGATATACTGAGCCATATCGTAGTGATAGATCTAGTGATCCTTCTTATCAACCTGGTCGGACTTCATTATTACGAGCTACAAATTCTCAATAAAACATCACTTTAATTCCAGAAAGGACTAGTGCTCTTGAAAGGTTGAGCAGGGTCTCTCCTTTTGATCGTTTGGGCCCTCGAAGGAATAGAAGTCCTCCTAGGATTGCGTCGAGGAATTCTCAACAGCCATCCGACCTAAGGGAAATCTCTGCTCAATCACATCCAGTAGCCCGTAATGAAGGATCCCAGGAAGAAAACTCGGCGCGATCAGTTGCTCGAATAAATAAGCCCGAGGTAGGATACGATGCATGGAAAGGCTCGATTCAAAGATTGGAGGATAGATTAGGGGAAATATCTAAGGCTAAGAATCCTCTACAAAGAACTTTTATCCAAGGGACACCATTTGTACCGGTAATTGTGAATTTTCCCACCCCATCAAAATTCAAAGCTCCTACGGTGACTCCTGAATATGATGGCAAAACTGACCCTGTCCTTCATATAGAATAATATGAAGCTGCTGTCGATATCTATGCAGTTCCAGATGAGATAAGATGTAGGGCATTTTTAGGAACTCTTACCGGATCAGCTCAGATATGGTACAACAACCTTCCTCGGGGAAATATTGCGACTTTCTTTCAATTGGCAGAACTCTTCATCTGGAATTCCTATTTTCAAGCGAAACCAGTCAAACAAGTAGCACACTTGCTAAGTGTTAGACAGAAGGCAGGAGAAGGCACCAGGGACTACATTACTCGCTTTAATAATGAGAAACTTGAAGTAATTGATTACGAGGAGAAAACAACAATTACTGCCCTGATGAGTGGACTGTTGCCAGATAAGTTGTACTACACTCTAGCCAAAGATCAACCTAGGACCATGGTAGAATTAATGGAAAAAGCATCCAAAATAATGAATGTCGAGGAGGCCATTGCTGCGAAGAAGAATGCGGATGCTAAGGAAACCAAGGTGGAAGATAGTAAAATAAAAAAGAAGGATCAGAAGAACAATGGTGGCAGCAGGCAGTCTAAAGGAAAGCAAGCACTGGAGAAGATGAAGAAATTTGGAAACTATACTCCTCTGAAGGTAGATATAAATCATATTCTAGAGGATATTAAGAATAGCGAGGAGCTAGCTTGGCCAGCAAAAATGAAGGAATATCCTGACAGAAGGGACAAGTCCAAATATTACGAATTCCACAAAGACCATGGTCATACAACTAAATGTTGCATAGCTCTCTAAAATGAAATTAAACCACTCATCAGACGAGGAAAATTGGCTAAGTATGTTGATCGCCAAAATGGTGGGAAGACCAGCGGCTGAGAAAGGCAAAGATCTAAATCTCCTCGTCGAGCAAAAGAAGATAAGAAGAGAGACCACGATGATGATCCAGAAGATGATCCTGACCTTCCTAAAAGGCCAAGACAGCCAGAGCATGAGGTATTTTCAATCCATTTTGGATCATTTGAATGTAATGTGATTACAGGTGGAGATGCAGGAGGTGGAGATCTTACTGCGGAGAGGAAAGCCTACCTCAATGAGGCTCAAGCTTTCTCGTATATACAACGAATAAACTTGGATGAAGATGATCGCCCGAGGAAGGTAAATAAAGATAAACTGGTCATTGGTTTCACTAAAAATGACCTGGCAGGTGTCTTATATCCTCACGATGATCCATTGGTAATCAAGATGAGAATGAAAGAAGTGATGATTTCACGAGTACTGGTGGATAATGGTAGCTCGACAGATATCATGTTCTACCCATGCTTTGATAGTTTGAATCTAAAGCTAGCCCAGTTGGAGCCATATCATAGGCCCCTCCTTGGTTTTACTTGAGAGAAGGTTTTTCCACTTGGGACGATCAAGTTGGATATGCTTATTGGTACATGGCCTCCTTGTCGAACAGAAAAAGTACGCTTTTTCATAATGGATAAAAATGTCCAATCAGCTTACAATATCATTATGGGAAGGGTAGGTCTGAAGAAGTTCAAAGAAGTACCATCTACCGTACATCAATGTTTAAAATTCCCTACCAACTTTGGAGTTGGAGTTGTGAAAGGCGACCAGAAAGTATCTCGGGAATGCTACTATTCATCTGCCGAACAGGAGGAACATAAAGAATCCAAGAAGAAGACTACTACCTATCAAGTAGATGAAATAGAAGATGCAGAAATTGAAACGTTAGACCCTAGAGAAGAGTCTCGGCTCATAAAAGGCCAGGTCATGGAGGCTACTGAAAATGTCATTCTGGTCGACGAGCATCCATAACGAACAACTCAAATTGGTGCATCACTGGATGTATCGATAAAATAGGAATTGATAGCATTTCTAAGTCATAAAAAATAGACTTTTGCATGGAGTCATGAAGATATGCCTGGGATAGACCCGAATTTCCTGTGCCATGAGATCAATGTGAACAAGGAGGTAAAGCCAGTAAAGCAGCGAAGAAGAGTGTTTAGTCCTGAGAAGAACCAAGCTATACAGGAAGAAGTGGAGACACTACAAAAAGCCTCTTTTATTGAGGATGTCAAATATCCTGATTGGCTAGAAAATGTGGTGATGGTAAAGAAGAAAACTAACAAGTGGAGGATATGTGTGGATTTCACTGATCTTAATAAGGCATGCCCAAAGGATCATTTTCCTTTGCCCCGAATCGATCAACTGGTGGATGCTACCTCGTGGCATGAATTGTTGAGTTTCATGGATGCTCCTTCTGGTTACAACCAGATTAAAATGAAGCCTAAGGATAGGGAGAGTACCTCTTTTATCACCCCAAGGGAAACTTATTGCTATAATGTTATGCCTTTTGGACTTAAAAATGTAGGTGCAACATATCAGCGGCTGATGAATAAGGTGTTTGCAGACATGTAGGTTTATGTTGACGATATGCTGACGAAGAGCAAGAAAGTTGTTGATCTTCTAGTTGACCTAGGTCAAACCTTTGATCAACTAGAGAAATATCAAATGAAGATGAATCCCACCAAATGCATATTCGGAGTACGAGAAGGCATATTTCTCGGGTATATTGTTAACCAACGAGGTATCGAAGCAAACCCTGAAAAGATCAAGGCCCTATTGGAGCTGCGATCTCCAACTACAAAGAAGGAAGTGCAAAGTCTCACCGGACGAGTTGAAGAACTTAATAGATTGTGTCGCGAGCAACTGACATATGTCTCCCATTTTTCAAAACGCTGCAATTTTTTTTTGAGTGGAATGATAAATGCGAGGAGGCCTTTTAGGAGTTGAAGAAATATCTGGGGACACCTTCATTATTATCTAGACCAGTGATGGGAGAAAGACTATACTTGTACCTGGAAGTTTCGGAAAAAGCGGTGAGCTTGGCATTGATAAGAGTGGAGGATGGAGTACAAAAACCAGTCTATTACACCAGCAAAGCTTTCTGAGGAGCAGAAATCAGATATCCAAGGCTGGAGAAGTTGGCACTAGCACTAATTGAAGCAAGTAGAAGGATGAGGCCATACTTCCAGACTCATATTATAGTTGTGTATACAGATATGCAGTTAAGGCAAGCTCTGCACAAACCAGAGAAATCAGGAAGGCTAATGTACTGGGTAGTAGAACTTAGAGAATATGATATAATTTATGAGCCTAGATCGTCTCTCAAAGGGCAGGCAGTAGCGAATTTTATCGCAGAATTTACTCAGGAGGCTTTCCCCGACGAGCAGGAGTTGAATACGGACTAACCTGTGGATGTTACAGGATCATCAAATTTAAACTCCGACCAACTTACGTCGGTGGACGAGCAGCAGGAAATGCCGGAGAAGGACAAAAGGAAGTATAAAATATTCCACCGAGGAACTCTATCTGATCAAGAATTTGATAATAAAGTACCTATATGGAATTTGTATGTGGATGGCTCTTTGTGCACCACAGGCAGTGGAGCAGGGATTATTTTAAACAGTCCAGATGAGATTGATATGGAGTATGCTCTGCGCTTTCAATTTAAAGCTTCTAATAATGAGGCCGAATATGAAGCTATAATCTTGGGCTTAAATCTGTCTAAAACCATGAAGGCAGAGTAGGTCGTTGTATTCAGTGATTCACAGTTAATTATAAATCAAACACTGGGGGTGTATGCAGTAAAAGGAGAATTAATGGTCAAATATCATGCAAAAGTAATGGAAGTGGTATCAAGTTTTACTGCAGTTCAGTTGATTAGAATACCAAGATTGGAGAATGCAAGAGCAGACGCACTAGCTTAATTGGCATCAGCCACATGCACCGAGCTACAAAGAATAATCCCAATAGAAATCCTAGTTGGTCGGAGCATAGACGAAGATCTTATGAGGAACTTCACTGCCCTCGACTTGGGACCATCTTGGATGGATCCCATCAGGGCCTATATTGAAGAAGGGGCTTTACCAACTGATAAACTCACAGCCAAGAAACTAAAGTTTAAAGCTGCTCATTATGTATTGACCAGTGGAATTTTGTACAGACGAGGAGTTATAGCAGGGCTGCAAAGATGTGTCCATCCCTACGAAGTGAAAGATTTGATCGAAGAGGTTTGTGAAGGGTCTTGTAGAGCCCATATAGCAGGTCGAATGCTTTTGTAAAGAATAATGACGTAGGGATACTATTGGCCGACGATGAGAACTGATTGCACAACTTATACTAAGAAGTGCAAAAAATGCCAACGCATCTCGTCCATCCGAAGAACTCCTCAAGCATTGTTAACACCCATAACGTCCTCTTGGCCATTTGCCATATGGGGGATAGACTTGGTCGGGCCACTTCCAATGACTAGGGGAAGATTCAAATACCTTGTGGTTGTGGTGGATTATTTTACAAAATGGGTGGAAGTTGAGCCTCTCATTGATATGACATACAACAAAGTCTATCAATTCATTTGGAAAAACATTATTTGCAAATATGGTCTCCCGCATGCGTTCATTACTGACCATGGAAACTAGTTTGACAACGAGGAGTTTGCTGCATATTATCATCAATCCAATATACTGAAAATCCACTCCGCACTAGGCCATCCCCAGATCAATGGGAAAACTGAGGTGATAAATAGAACGCTACTGAATGGATTGAAGAAAAGACTGGATGATGCAAAGGCAAATTGGATTAACGAGATACATTCTGTATTGTGGGCTTATCGCACCACACCACGAACAACAACAGGAGAGTCCCCATACATGCTGGAATTTGGGAGTGAGGCTGTCATACCTGCTGAATTGGGCCTACCTACGCACAGGGTGCTTAATTTAAATTCTCCTGTCAGTGACTTGATGAGAATATTAGACCTAGATATGCTAAAAGAAGTTAGGGAAGAAGCAGCAATCAGGAATGCAACATATCAACAACGAACAACTTTGTTCTATAACAAAAGAGTGAAGAAGTGTGATTTGAAGGAAGGGGATTATGTGCTGAAGAAAGTGATCCAAAAGCACAGCAAACTGGAAGCCAACTGGCACGGACCCTACAGAGTAATAGAAGTTGTTCGTACAGGGACATACAAGATTGAAACTTTAGAGGGGGAGAAATTCAAGAATGCATGGAATGCAGAGCATCTACGCAAGTATTATCAGTAATTGAAATTTCAATGTAATGCAATTCCTCTGTAATGCAATTTCTTCAATATGAATAAAGTGATGATTCCACCTATTTTCTTCCTTTACCGAATTTTTTCGGAGTATTAGTTCTACACACTACACAAATCTAAATTTGGAGCAGCAACATACCATTAACCACCAATTTTGGTTGGTCGAAAACTCAATTACCACCAACTTCGGTTGGTCGGGAACTTAATACCACCAACTCTGGTTGGTCGAGAATTTAATTACTATCAACTCCGGTTGGTCGGTAACTTAATACCACCAACTCCGGTTGGGCGGCAATTCGATTACCATCAACTCCGGTTGGTCGAGAACT
Organism: Sambucus nigra; assembly: GCA_949130495.1. Lineage (NCBI taxonomy): Eukaryota > Viridiplantae > Streptophyta > Magnoliopsida > Dipsacales > Adoxaceae > Sambucus > Sambucus nigra. The sequence goes on along the minus strand of OX422208.1, from coordinate 307,253,597 downwards.
TAATACCACCAACTCCGGTTGTTCGACAATTCAATTACCACCAACTCCGGTTGGTCGGGAACTCAATTACCACCAACTCCGATTGGTCGGCAATTCAATTACCACCAACTTCGATTGGTCGGGAACTTAATACCACCAACTCCGGTTGGTCTGCAATCCAATTACCACCAACTCTGGTTGGTTGTCAATTCAATTACCACCAACTCCGGTTGGTCGGGAACTCAATATAACTAACCCTAGTTGGTTGGTACCAAACCAAAGAGTGACAAGTCACGATGATCAAACAATAAATAGGACAAGTTCTATTATCCAAAAACAAAACAGAATGTACATATCAGAATGTACATATATTCACAAACAAACAAACAAGGACATTATACAAATTATTTTGAAGAAAATAAAATGGCAAAAGACTAAAACTTTGTTCATTCAAATCAAGTAGAATTACATATGCTGTGAAAAATACACTTCATTACATAAAAAATCCTATTCTATTTGTTTTTTCCCTTCTGCCTTTGAAACAGGTTCTATTCCAACAGGAGGATCATCTAAGGCATAAGGAGAATTTATAAAATTTACATCTCTCAACATTCTAGCATTCATTACAGAGGGCCGATCAAGTAAATGCTCCGGGCGAGATATCTCAAAGTTCGCATGAAGACTGTAATCACCGAGATACATGGAGATTAAGCATTTAGGAATTGCCCGAGCAGGAATCGATCCGATGTCAAGCTTAAAAGGAGGCACGGGCAAATCGAGCACTCCAGGGTCATAGTAATCCCATAAGTAGTGTCCTTGCTCTAATTTTAGCACACACAATGCATTCAACCACCCTTGCTTATACTCCTCGTTATTTGACTGCTGGATCCGAGCATCAAGATGGTAAAGGGATTGATTATACCCAGGCATCCAAAACTCTCTGGGTTGTTTATGGAACTGATAAGTTATCCTCTCCAGTTACGCGTGGAGATTCTTCACCAAAATTTCCTTATTTTCCAAAGCAGAACTCTGGGAAGAGAGTTGGTCGGTAAAGTTTAGAATTTTCTTGGACATTTCTTCCAAAGCTTGATTCTTGGCCATCAACAGGACTGCCTGATTCTCCAAGGCTGATTGAGTTCTCGCTTCTTCGATAGAAATCTGACTAGCTCTTGCTCATCCACGGGAAGAAGATCTTGCTCGTCCACGAGTAGATGTGGAAGGTACAGCTCTTTTCAAAGTTTCCAACTCATCTCTTAAGTTGGCGTTCTCTACCTCCAAGAAAGAAAAGCCTTCATCATTAATATGGACCAAGGCTCCCGAAGAAGATGCAGTAGATTTGAGTTGTTTTATCTCTTCTTGCAAAGTAATATTCTCCTGCTCCAACAACTTGGAGATATGCCTGTGATCTTCAACTTCAAGCTTTAGAACACTCTCTTTATTCTCATAAGCATAGATAAACTTGTCATACCCTTTGTCAACACTCAATTGTTGATATTTTTTCTCGTATCCTTGGTGCAAAAGGGTAGAAGATTCTTTATATTGCTGTTGGAGTTCCTCGATATTTCCTTAGAGATCTTCAATCATCTCGTAGTAGGCCACATTGTTAGCAACATCACAATTGAGCAAATACTTTAAGTATTGATAAGCTTTAGCTGCTCGTTCAGAAGCATTCGAACCAAGAATATCAATGATTTGTGCTTCATTAAGATCTACATAACCAACTTTAAAATGGTCATTGCATCTCTTCATCAATTCAGTGTCATGAGATGATAAGAGCTCCATCCTGGCCATAAAGTAACAAAGAGAAGAAACAAAAAGAATCAATAATGATGCAGACAGAACAAGTTAAAGAGAAAGTCAAGACGAACGACCAAAGTTTGAATTTTTATTCATCATAAGAAGAAATACATAGTCCCAGGTTACATTCAAGAAAGCAACAAAATAAAAAAGTCCAAACAACTTTACACCTTCTCCTTGTTTCCTATAACTTCCTCAAAGGGTTTGGAGGAAGTAACTGGTTGCTCGGAGGACAAGGGTAGCTGCTCAATAAAAGTGCTGGTTAGTTGGAGCTGCTCGGAGCAAGGTTGAATAACAGGAACAGCAGGGACCTGATCTCCAATCATCATAGAAGATTCATCTGAAACAGCTTCATCCTCTTCTTCTCTAGGTTTTGGAGGAGGGCCATGAGTATGCTAATGGAATAATTCAGAATTCTCAGTAACTTTCAGCTCCTCCAAGGCTACAACCCATCCATCCCTAAAATATTTGAGGCTGGCATACTCCATTTGAGAGGACATGGCAGCCAGTCCCTTGTTCCAGCCTTTGCCCCAACCAGCACTGAATGATTTTTTAATTGTTTTTTTCCTTTTTTCCTTCTCCTAGGAGGTCCTTTCCCTAAGAAGCTCCTCGACAGAATTTAACTTCTCTTCCACCTCCATTTTTAGTTGCTTGACATCTTGAAGTTTAACAACTTCCACTTTAGCAGACTTGAGCTTAACTTCGAGCTCCTTGTTGCTCTATTCAAACTTTTTGTTACTCTGCTCAGACTCCTTTAACTTCTTCTCCAATTCCTTGGAGGCATTCACAGCTTGATTTCTGTCCAACTCAATGGACTTGAATTGATTCTCCCAAGCAACTTTATCTTCCTCGTACTTTTGACGAGAATATTTTAAAGATTGGGTCATCCCAAAAAAATCTTCCTCTACTCCTCCCGAGGATCTTGAAACCTTGATAGCTTCATCCTTATTCACAATGCTATTAAAACACGTTACCAGCTGTAAAAAGAAATAACTTTGAGTCAATACATGAACATAATATTATAAAGTGAAAGACCCAGGCTAACAATACTTACTGAGGCAATGTGTTGAGCAGCCAGGGTAGTGATTCTCTCACGAGAAAGAGTGTCTTCAAGGCCTTGGACTTATAGGATAGTCCAGGATTTCACCAAGCCCATAGCAGAACTCGGAGGAACAAAAGTTGAAACACCACCTTCAACATTTAAAAGTTGAGAGATAGGTTCAGCAGGTCTCGCAGAAGGGCTTTTCTTTAACCTCCTCAGAGGAGAAGGAGAATTTTCAACTAAAGACATTGTCTTTATTGGTGATATGACAATAACCTCGCTCGGAGGAGAGATAGAAACAGTCTTTCTCGGGACCACAGGGGTCTTTTCGACAGCCTTCTTGGCAATAGTAGGAGGGGGTACATTAATGGTTTTTGTCCCTTCTTCTGGGATATCTTGTTTACTTTTCTTTTCCTCTACACCAGTTGAGGCAGACTTATCAAAGAAGGAAGGAGCTCTTTTTTTCTTCATTAGATCACTGATGGGAATACTTGACTCAGAGGAATAACCTTCCACACTAGTCTCAGAGGCTGGTACTTGGTCAAGGTTAACTACCACCGGACGAGGAAAAGCAGTGAAAGATGAAGTATAACACTTGTATTGCAATAAGTAAGAAGAAGATCTAATATGTTCCTAGGCAACAGACTGATGCAAATCCCAGATGAGTTTTAAACGCTTTAAGTTAACATCAGCCTCTTTTGGAGATTTTCTTTTACTGTCAACTGTAACGAACAAAAGAAAATGTCAGTGATGCATTTTATCAAACACAAAGAAAATAAGATTTCAAAAAATAAAAACAACCTATTCCATTACCATAAGGGGGACACCTGGGACCTTGATATACATTATCTCCATTTAGTGGAGGGTGTTGCCAATTTTTCATAACAACCCCATGCTCAAAATAATCCCTATTGGCATCAGGTAGATTGACAACTAAAGCTCTATTAAAAAACCTAGTTTTTAAATAGAATGTGGTATCACTGACAACCCATCTATAGCAGTACATAATATCTGGAATCCCTAAAAGGGTTCCATGAAGTTGATTCAATCTATGTACGCCATTAACTATCCTCCAGGTATTTGGAGCTATTCTTACAGGTACAACGTCAAAATATTGGCAGAACTCTAAACACAGGGGATTCGGAGGAAAAAAAAATCCACATTCGGCCATAAAAAGACTTGGGAACCAATGTCCCTCAGCCAAAGAAAAATAATCAGAAGGTTCAGAAAGTTCTTCCAAAATAACCCACGAAGGGATTGAAATTTCAAACCAAAATTTTTCCAGCGACTCAACAAGATAAACCATGATGAACAAAGTAAATAAAAAAAAGGGAAGAAAATCTTACAGAGAAAAAGAGATCAGGTGACAATGAACGATGGAAAGAACGAAGGCACAAGACAGAGAGAAAATGAAGAGTTCAAAGATACAGATTTGAAAAGTGAAAGACGATAGGATTTCTGCCGCGTTTAAATACTTTACCTCAGGAATAGGGAAAGACAATGAATACAAAGAAAGATGTTTGCGTTTTCGGCGGCTAAAAGAAGAAAAGGGCACAAATATTGAAGTGGTCATGAAAATTCAAAATATTTATGAGACCTGATACTATGCACTCAAAAAGGAGTTATATACAATGAACGTTTTCCTAAAAACCATAGAAACCAATAATCTGAGCAGTTTTCGAGCAGAATATTCCACACTTTTCTTCAACCTAAAAGTGTGAAACATTGGGGGCTTCTGTTGCAACCAAATTTAGTCCGCTGACATGGACCATTCACTTACAGACACGTGTCAACCAATGTGGCAGTTACAAATACTTCTACCGAGGAACTCACTGCCACCGAGCTACTCAAGCACCTCGAGCAACTCATACACTCCGAACAGCTCAAGTGTACCGATCAACTTAGGCTCCCCGAGCAACTCAGGGGCCCCGAGAAACTTAAGCATGCCGAGCTACTTAGGCGGTCCTAGCAGTTTAAGCGGTCTGAGCTACTTAGCTTACAAAGCACTCAAATCAGGATAATCAAAAAGATGACTGCGCATTAAATGCTCATTATTATCGTACAGATGTATATGTCTACTAGATAACAACGCATTGTCCTTTCATATGTAGAGCCTCAAGTCTATAAATACATTGTAATCTCCTCATTAGAAGGGGACTCTGGATCTCTGGGTAAACCATTTATCGAGAACTCCAGGCAAATAGTCAGCAATACAAAAATAGTGGATGTAGGCCATTTTCATAAGGCTGAACCACTTTAAAAGTCTATTATCTCATATTTATTTATTCATTTTTATCTGTGGTTAAAATAATTAGATCGAATCTAGTTTTTTACATCAACATATGGCATGAGATATTAAAATGTGAATATTGAAAATTATAATTGTTGAAAGTTATTTGGAATGAATCGGTAAATGATAATTGAGAATAATTATTTTTAAGAGTTTGTGAAAGCTAATTATGTAAAATACGCATGACATGGGGTAGCGTATGGACTTATGGGTATATTGAGACTAGTTGGGTTGCGTATCATAACTAGAGGTTAAAATGCATACATTATGTGCAAACTATAGTTGACGGGGGAGTATTATCTAAAGGGACTGCGATACCAGTTTAAATACGGAAGAATGCACTCATATTTATTAATTCATTTTAATTGCTGGAAAAATATTTTCAAAAGGATTTGGGATTTGACTCGTAGCAAAACATTTGCAAAACCTTTTAGGTGTCTAGCCACAATGGCGCCAGACATGAGTATCCTTTCTAGATTATCTGAGCTACTGTAGCTGTGGAGTGCTTGCAGGGATTGCTATAGCTATTATATATATTTGAGATTCTAGATAGGATTCAGTCATTTATCTTTCGGGCATGTCGACCAATGTCAATTTTTATTTTGGTTTATTTATTTAAATGTTATTATATTATTGTATTTAATTACAAACCGATGGTTTATTTAAGTAGTGGATTTTATTATATTGCATTATTCAGATTGATCTATATGGTGGTGTATTTAATTATTTATCTGAATGAGGTTTGGTGAATGGTTTTATAGTTATAGCATTTTAAGAAAGTTAAAATTGACACACGACTTAATTAAATAATAGGTGGTTAGTAATTAATTGGATTTTCAACAGTGATGATAAGAATGAGCCAAATAATAATCTTGCTTCATTTTAGTAGCCATCTGCCCCGCATTATTTTAATAAGCGAGGTGTCACTGATGGTTTCATAGCATCAGGTTCTAGTGTCCTTAGGATCAGTGCAGACTCACTACATTTTCGGTGTTTCTTTTCTTTGTAGTAGAGCCCAATGCTTAGTATTGTCGATTCCTATTGCACTGTACGTTATCCTACTATTGTGTATAATTGAGGATGTGTTGCGTATGAAAAATAATGGAAGACAAATATTGAGGGTCGTTAGGAGGACTGCTGAAGGAGAGACTCAGTCGGAGCTATAGAGTTTTTGGGGAATGCTGACTGCAGTAGAGGATGCTACTATTGTTTCTCAGGTAGTTAATGCAGTGAAGACTACCATGGCACTGTAGTTTTCCACATGTTATCATAGAGGGCGATGGCACTAATTTAGACTCACCCAATTCAGCCAGTATGGGAGAGAGTCAGCGGGGCCATTTAGAAGGGCCATCCTTTAGAGTCTCCGGGGTATGCATATGTTGTATTAACTATCCAATGGAAGGGGAAAATCTAAAGGCCTTTTAGTATGGTGTAGTGCAGTGATACTCATAAATAAATTTTGCTAATTTTTTTAAGCTCAACATTGCAGTGGAGGGTCAATCACTACATCTAAGGAAAGATATACTATAGATATCGAGAAATTTTGGGTTGGGTTTGACGCAAGTAATTTCATCTACCATTCAAACAAAGATGCAAAGAAAGTTTGGGGACTTGTCACAGGAGGGCTAGATAGGGGTCGGGTATGAGGAATAATTTATTTATTTAGCTAACTTCATACCCGATGAGGTTGATACGAAGGCAAATAGGTTCCTTAAGTTTGATGGACTCACGAGTATAATTCACCAGCACTTATAGGGAAATTAAGATAGGGCAACTTATGTCGATGTTGCAAATACAATATTATTACCATGGCAATATCATCGCTTCCTTGTGAAAGGGAGCCAAGAGATTGAAGAGTCTAGTCAACAGAGTAAGACTGTATATAATCGATGCTAGTGGGAACCACTTAAGGGGTAACCAAGAGAGGGACCCATTTAAAAGATTCCATATCAAGGGAATTTTGACAGTGTGAAGGTGGATTCAGACAGATCAATCAGAACCGAGACTACCAGAGCTAGAGAGTAAGGAAACTGTGATATCTCTAGTGAGGCTAGAGATAGGGGGATTATACAAGAAGGTGTTCTATACGTGGAGATAAGGACCACATGCGTTGATATTATCCATAAGGAGATAGGGGACATGATTAGGGTGACCAGTAAGGACAATAGTTATAATAGTTTTTTGTTTATATTAGACGTGAGTACTACGTCAAGGAACCATTTGAACAGCTAGTGCCATTGGCAATGGGGGGTAGGATTTTTATCCTGTGGAAAATGGGGTAAGTTTTGCATGACACGAACATGTCAAAATATTTTGTTAGCTCTAGATTTGCGCGTGAGACGGGTTTGGTGGATGTATCCTTATTATCACTATTGCGTGTTTATATTCATCGTTGAGTAGTGGGGATTTATTTGGTTCCCTTTTTAGGGGAGTGGGTGCAGACAATGAGAGGATATGTTTTAGTGGATTTTCTCATAAACGAGAGATATATTATGCGAGTATGATGTCATCCTAGTTATGGACTGGTTAGCGATGGTTTTAGTGATGGTGGACTGTTATAGTAAGGCTATCGTGTTCACTATTCCAGGGCAGGATGTGAATTTTTTGCGATGTCTCACCTAAAAGAAGGTCAAGCCCGCGTATATACTATTTCCTAGTGGAAACTTAGGAGAGTGTAGTTGTCACGTATTATTTGATATCGGTGCATAAGGACGGGACTAATGTGATTCAGGGTATATCAGGTTTAACGCCGAGCAGAGAGATTTAGTTATTTATTGATTAATCGCTGGGAACTTAGTGATAGTGCGATCGATGTATAGTAAGACTCCTTTATAGATGTGGGAGTTGAGGATTAGACTTATATATTCACTGATAGGATTTTGAGTGTCCCAATTATGTGCTTTTGATCAAAGGATCTCAATAAACGACAATGCTAGGTGATAGAGCATTGGGAAAATTCCTTAGTTGGATTTCGATTATGTGATGTTCCACACATGAACCTTAATAAACATAGGGAGTTTAAAGATATTTTTACATGCTAGAGTATTGATTTTGAACAATATCATGATCATTGTACATGTGGAGAAAAAACTTTGAGCTGAGAGATATTACGCGATATAAGGCCAGCGTATCCAGGTAGTGCTGTGTAGGAAGTACTGGGGAAATTTTTACACCACTAGTGGATATGTGGGATAATCTTTAGGATAATTAAGTCGTGATTACTAGGGTAATTGAGTATAACCTTACGGTATAGCCATGTCGAGCATGCGAGGTTGAGTTTAAGATAAATATGTTATGTCTATGATGTTTGTGCATATATGCACGAGATATATGGTGTATAGGAGTCTTGGTTGGTTTAATTTTTAGAATCATCTGGGATAAGGGGACTTGGTAATAAATGTGTTGAATCATATGCCCGTAGAGCTGTAGCAGCATATTTGGAATAGGGATGGAAATTTTCCCCAAAAAATTGAGTCCCCGCGGATACCTGACCCTATCGGGTAAGATATGGGGATTAAGTTATGGGGATCGGGGTGGGTTTGGAGAGTTCAAAAACTGCCCAAAAATTTTAGGGTATAGCCATGGGTCCCCATAGGGATACTCGAATTATTAATATATAATAAAATATGTATGTATCTATGATAATAAATATATAAGAATAAAGAAAGGGAAAGGATGCAAGAGAATATAAAAAAACCTACCCTAATTTTCTTCTAACTCTCTTTCGCCTCCCACTCTCGAAAACCTCCTTCATCTCCCCCATGCACCTGCGCCTCCTCCTTCCTCCCACGATAGTATCCAAACCATCCCTGCCTCCCATGATAATGGGGGCCAAACATCCCTCCCACGACAACGGCCAATCACTTCCTGAAATCTGGCAACAAACTTCCACTCAATCTGGTAACCTGTCGAATTTGAGTTTCTATAAGGGAAATAATTTTGTTTCCTCCTAAATTTAATTTTCTGTTTTTAGATAAGTGAGTCTTTTATTTTTTTTTTTTCTTGTTGATAGTTCATTCATCTGATGAAGCTAAGGTTATTTTTTATGGCATCTTGTAGGTGTGAGTGTTTACATGTGGGGGTTTTCTCAAAATCTTACAATATTGCCACATCTCTAACTTTAGGTCAACATATACTCTGTTTGATTCCTCAAGAAAAAAATACGTGGTAAAAATAAAGGAATGAGATGTTTGAGCTAGTCAAATTTTGCACATAATAAAAAGAAATCTCCATACAAGTGGGTTTTGTGCTTATATATTTGTGTATTTTAGTTAACTTTTCAGATGTGTGTGTGTGTGTGTAAAGAGATGCTAAAAAAGACTCACATGCTATTTCATTTTTTTGATATACTTGCTAGCTAAAAAACTTTTGGAATTTGACTGCAGAATGCATGTATTTTGGGAGTTTTAACTTAGTAATCTTACCCAATATCCTCTATCTTGAATGAGTGAAAATTTAACTATAAACTATTTGTTGATTTTATTAGTGATTCAGTACACTAGTTGTTGATTTTTTATGTTGAAACATTGCACTTTGTTTGATATACATGTTATGTTGTAAAACTATAAACTATTTTGGAGTTCTAAAGTTTGGATTTTGAATTATTGCACCTTAGTTATGTTTAATCATTTCTAATTGGGATGTAATTTAAATATAATTTTTACTAAGGTGCTTAATTGTGTTTTCCCCTATGCAGCTATGCTCGTCATCATGATGAAATGGATTTTTTATATTAAAAAAATGAAATGGGTTCCTTGCGGGTAAATCGATACCCATTTTAAATGGGGACAGGGATCCTTGAACCCGTTATAACGGGTAATGGGGCAGGGTGGGGAATGATATTTCTAATGGAGACAGGGATGGGGATGCTTTCCCCGATCCCGAACCGACCCATTGCCATCCCTAATTTGGAAGACCCAGATGGACATATTTATGTGTGTGCGCGCGCGTATGTGTTTATTATTGCACCCGAGATGGGTTCAAAAACTGTGAAGACATAGGTAAGGTATCTTTATCTAACCAAGTGATGGTCCAACAGCTTTGGTGAGTAAAGTGGAGTCTTATTTAGTCGAATACTAAGGGTGGATCGGGCATAAATCTTATGTCAATTTCTACAAAGAAAAAAAGTACTTAGAAAGTGCGCAGTTTTGGAGTAAATACATGGGTCATGGGTTTTGGCATAACCAGGCAAGGGAGTAAGAGGTACCACGTGATGAGGGATAATGAGTGAATGGGCCGGTGTGGAGTGAGACATAGTGAAGTTTTCTCCAACTGCACCACTCATAGATGGGAAAAGGTTAGTCTGAGGCGATCCACTAGAGATTTTCCATGATTGATGATTCCAGTGATGGAATGGATAGGCAAATTAATTAATTTTGTTGTTGGGTTACCAATATCGTGGAACGATCAAGATTCCCCCTGGGTTGGTGAAATGGGTTGACTGAGAGGGAGCAATTATTATTAAGTAGGGGAGTTACAGTATGGGGCAATGTGTCCATCGTTTCATTAAAGAATAGGGAATAATTAGGCACAAGGTGTCGCCCAATATTATTTTGAATCAAGATGAGATCCTTGATTCCCACTCTAATAAAGGTTATCATAATCCGAAGGGGGAAAAGTTGCAATTTGAGAAAGACATAAGGGTAGACAGGAGAGGTAACTAAAATATTAGAGAATCCAACAGATGCGTATTCTGGATTGTATGGTAATTGGGAGTAGTAGTTACAGTTGCAAGGAAACTTTTGATGCTTTGTGTAAGAAGTTTTGTTGTCCACCCTCTGGTTGATTAAAAGTGGGGGAAAACAACAAGTTTTACGAACCAGCCGTGATTTAGAGTTTGTCATCATGGATTGAGTTAGTCAAAGTTATTTTCGCAGAGTTTGAGAACATCGTAAGAGTTACCTCGTCATGAACTAAAGAGTTAAAGACTTGCGTGAGTGGTTAGAAATTACTGCGTGTATTCTTCATTAAAGGAATTATGTGATTTATCAAGAAGGGAAGTTAGCATCTAGGGAAGTGGGGCCTTTCCCCAGTATTATGATAATAGAACCAATGATGTGTAGGCTCGTGTTATTAGATCATTATTAGTGATTTACTATGGTTTTGCGTATCATCCTCAAGGTGAGACCTTAATAATGATGGACTATATCGATATGAAATGATTTGGACTGATATGTCATTAATCTTATGCCATAGCGAGTAGGCCTTCAGGTAGGATGGTCCCACTAATGGGCGTATAAACGAGGCACCATAAGGTTATCATGATTTGATTTTGGGTACGTTCGAATGCCATGTGGGTAAGGGTCCAAAGTTTTGAGTATGAGGCATATTAGAATTTCGCGGATGAAATTCCTTTGCAAGGGGGAAGTACGTAATACACTGTATTTTAGTAACATTTAAATTACACGTGTCGCAATAATTTAATGAAATTATAAAAAGTAAAGTGAATTTAAATAAATATTAAATAGTGAGAAAGGAATTAATATTTACGTGTTATTATATTTACTTGTGTGATAAGCAAATTAAATTGCATTATTTTATATTGCATCGTAAGTGAGTAAAATCAACGGGTTATAATATCATATTCAGGACGCACATGTGGGGTCTTGTTAGGTAAAAGATGGTAAATTGATGATGGTGTGCATCCTGTAATTTTAGGAATACTTAAATTACACAAGTCGCAGTCATTTAAGTAAATTAAAAAATAAAGTGAATTTAGATAATTATTAATTAGCGAGAAATGGATTAATATTTATGAGATATTATATTTACTTGTGGGATAAGTAAATGAAATTTCATAATTTTATATTATGTCGTAAGTGAGTAAAAGCGACTGGTTGATAATAAGTTATTTGCTACGCGCGTGTGGGGTCATGTTGGAAATAAGATGGTAAATCTGTTATGGGTGAATCGTATGACGATTTTCGAGTGCACGGTTGATCTGGAATGGATCAAAATTTTCAAAATGAAGTACCCGTGGGTAGTGATAGGGTTCCAGACGCTTTTTTAGACTAGGCGGGACTCGTATAGGAGCATTTTAGTAATTTTTGAAGAATGTGAAACGGAAAATTCGGGAATAAACTTATATAATGAAGGGTTAGGGTAATATGGTTAGTCATTTTATAATAGCAAAGGTTTTCATTGAGTTATATCAAAATTTGGAGAGAAGTTTAAGAGAAAAGAGAATAAAATTCAAGAGTTCTTGAAGGAAACTCAAAGGGTGCTCAAGAAAGGGTAGGAATAGTGAAGAAGTTGAAGATTTATGGGCCTATGATAATCATCAAAGGAGGTTCTTCTATCAAATTCAGACTCTACAAGTGTTTAAAGACAATTAATTATCTTAGTAAATAATTATGTGTAGTATTCAATTCATATAATGATTGAGAAAGGATTTTGGGGTGGGATTCATAGACAATTGGGTTTTTGGAGAATAGATTCATAATAAAATTTTGTGATTCGTTTATATTGAAATTCGAAAAATTGAATCCCATGTCGATAGATGAATAATTGATTTAGTAGATTGAGAAAATTATGAATTGTTGTGATATTGAGAGAATTTCGTATTATTTGAAAATTAAGAGTAAATCCCATATAGTGATCATGTGTAGATGAATTCTATATTAAAATGGATCCGTTCATATTTTGGATTCATGAAAATTTTTAATCATTAAGAAAAATATTATTTGGGATTGATTCTTTTGGGTTAAACTTTGCAGAAAATCAAAATGGGAAGAACTGGGGTTGACTGCAGGGGCGAACCAGCTCGACCTCAAGACGAATCGATTCGGCGTACCTATTGCAGCCAAGTTGGGTTAATTGATGTAATTTGGTCGTGATTTTGTTTCGGGTTAAATTATATTATTCGAAAATATTTTAGGATTTCGGGAAAAGTAGTTAACATTGATAAAAAATTCCTTGGGATGAATAGGGATATATTCGGGGTATGAATGGGAGTATTGGAGGGAATTATACATAGGAAATACATTAATAGATTTATAACGAAAATTCAGAAAATGGGGATACAGGTTCATTGAGAATAGTATGTGTCCATAAATGAGAATTAAAGAATCAATTAATTAAACGAGTGGATGTTAAAATAAATTGGGATTGTGAATGATTACTGTCTAGTTCTATGAGTGATAGGAACGATTAGTCGAATCTTTGGGAACATATATATGGGTACAGAAATAGGATATATGTATCATTATATATGTGTGTATGATATAATTATATGAAAATATCACTCTAGGGCTATCATCAGAGGTTGCGTAATGCGGGTGATCTTCCCTGGCAAAAAATAATAGGCTAAGTATCGACCCCAAGTCAAAGCGCCATGCATATGCTTGTGTGGTTGCAGTTGAAGTGAGATAATTTTGGTATGGTTATGACACACTATCTCAGGACTATGACCGCCTCCAACACATTTTCGATTTGGCAGGTTCGGTGTGAGAATCTGACCAAATAGTCCTCGATGATGTGTGTATGCCCTAGTGCTTGATTGCATTTTAAAGACTTTAATCCAGTGAGCTATTACTCTGAGGTATGGTGGTTATACGTGACATAAGAGTTCTTGTTATGCTATAGAAAATACGTGTATATATGCGTAGAAAAATATATATGGTTTTAAGACAATAATTGTTAATTATTATGTCATAACTAGTGAAAGTTATTGAAAAATAAATTAATAGATTATAATTGAGAATTATAATTGTTAATTGTATGTGAAAACTAATTTGATGAAATATGCATGAATAAGGCAGCGTATGGACTTAAGGGTATATTAAGACTAGATAGGTTGTGTAGCATAACTAGGTGTTAAAATGCATACGTTAGGCGCACTATAGTTAAGGGATGCGTATTATTTCATGTGAGTGCGATGCCAATTTAAGTATGGAAGTATGTATTCATAATAATTATGCATTTTAATTACTTGTAAAATATTTTCAAAAGGTTTTTGGCTTTAACCCTTGCCAAAATATTTTTAAAAACTTCTAGGTGTCCAGCCACAGGGACACTAAGCCTGATTAACATTTCTAGGTCATCGAAGCTGCAGCAATTGTGGAGTGTTGCAGGGGTTGTTTAGCCATTTTTTATATTTGAGATTCTAAATAGGATTCTCCAGTTATTATCCGAGCATGTCGCCCAATGTCAGTTTTTATTTCAATTTATTTAATTCAATTTGATTGATTTTTGTATTGGATTGTAAACCGATGGTTTATTCGGTCAATGTACTGTATTATATTCCAATATTCAAATATGATTATGTGATTGGGTTTTAAATATTTTTCTAGCATAGTTAAGGGTGAATTGTTTTATTTATGTTAATTAAAGTTTAAAATTAAAATACGACTTAATTAAATAAATGGTGATTTGTAATAAATTGAATTTTCGATAGTGATGCTAAGAATGAGCCATTTGAGATTCCTATTTTATTTTAGTAGAGGGATGAGCACCCATTTTTTACTAGGTGGGGTTTCACAGATGGTATCAGAGCATTAGGTTCTAGTTTCCTTAGGATCTGTGCAGACTTCCTATGTTTTTAGCATTTATTTTCTTTTACATAGATCCCTATGCTTAGGACTGTCAATTCCTATTGCGATTTACGTTCTTCTGATATTACGTATGATTGAAGTGAATCTTATACGAGTCCAGTTGGGTTGTGTATGCCAAATAATGAAGGATAACCAGCGAGGTCTATTAGAAGGTCTGCAAGAGGATAAGAGAGGCCGGAGCCGCAGAGTATTGGAGGAACGATGCCTGCAACAAAGGACGCCACTATTGTTGCTCATGCAGTTAGTGTTGTGATACCTTCATGGTGCTATAGTTTCCCACACACCACTACAGAGGACGATGGCACTAATTCCATCTCACCCAGTGCATTCATTATGGGAGAGATTCAATGGGGCCATTCAGAAGGGCCATTTATCTGAGTCTTCGACAAATGTGGACATTTTATTAACTAGCCAATGGAAGAGTTATATGAAAAGGTGTTTGAGTGTAGTGGAGTGAAGTGATGCTCAAAAATAAAAAATTTCAATTTTTTAGCTCGTAGGGGCAGCGTTGTCATGGTGAGAGTCGGTCACCACATATGAGAAAAGATAAATCATAAATATCGATAATTTTGGGGTGATTTTTGACAACAAGTCCTTTCATCTGTTGTTCAAACAAAGATGTGAAGAAAGTTTAGGGACTTGTCATAGGAGGGACAGACAAGGGCCATGTACGAGGAAGAATTTTCTTATTTAGCTAACTTGGTACCTAACGAGGTGGATACAAAGGCGAATAGGATCCTAAAGTTTGATGATGGACTCATGAGTAAAATTCACCAATAGTTATGGGGAAATTTAGTTGGGATGACTTATGAAGATATCATCAATCATGTACTATTAACCATGTCAATATCAATGCTTTTATGTGAATGGAGCTAAGAAATTAGAGAGTCTAGTCAGTAGGGCAATACTGGATGCAATTGATGTTATGGGGCACTAAAAGAAAATTAATCGGCAGTGAGACTTATTTAAAAGATACAAATAAAGGGAATTTTAATCGAGTGAAGGTGAATTAAGTCAGGGCCAACAGGACCAATAATGTGTTCTATAGGACCAGCGAAGCCAAGGAAACAACTAGAGTATCCATCAGGTCCGAGGTTATCAGCGCTCGAGAGCAAGGCAACCCCGACATGGATAGTGGGGCAAGAGAATACCACATGTGTCGATATTGATCACAGAGATATAGGGGACAGGAGCAAGGTTCCCAACAAGGGAAATAGTTACAGTAGTGTTTGGTTTAAAATTAGATATGAATACTACTTCCAGGAGCCATTTGAAGAGCCAGTGCCATTGGCCATGGAATGTAAAATTTTTACACTTGGGTAAATGGGGTATGATTTACATGACACAAATGTGTCACATTATTTTATTGGCACTAAATTTATACGTAAGACGGGTTTAGTGGATATATCCTTAGTATCATTACTGTGTGTTTATATTTACCATTGAGTTGCAAGGATCTTTTAGGTTCCATCCACAGGAGAGAAAGTGCAGACACTGAGAGGATATGTTTTTTTATGGATTTTCTCGTATAAGACAGATATGTTATGCGAGTATGATGTTATTTTGAGTATGGACTGGTTAGCGATCATTTGAGCGATATTGGACTATTATAGTAAGGTTATCGTATTCGCTATTCCAGGGCAAGATGTGTTGTTTTTGCGACGTCTCACCTGAAAGAGGGTCGGTCCGCGTATATACTATATTGTAGTAGAGACTTAGGGAGAGTATAGTTATCTCGTATAACTCGATCCTGGTGTAGAGGGACAATACCCATGTGATTCAGGGACCATCGAGCGAAGATATTTAGCTCCTTATTGATTTAGCACTAGGGACTTAAAAATAGTGCGATAGACATATCGTAAGACTCTTTTAGAAATGTGGGAGTTGGGGATTAGACTTATATGTCTGTGGATAGGATTTTGAGTGTCTCGATTATGTGATTTGGGTCCAAGGACCTTGATAACTGAAAATTCTAGGTGCTAGGGCATTAGGGGAATACCTTAATTGGATTTAAATTGCATGACGATCCATACGTGAACCTTAATAAACGTCGGGAGTTGGGAGTCATCTTTTGATACATGGGTATCATTTTTGAATGATGATCATTGTATGTGTGGAGAAAATACTTTGATCATAGAGATATTATATGATAAAAGTTTAGTGGAGCTGGGTAGTGCCGTGTAAGAAGCATTGGGGAAATTTTTACACCACTAGTTGATAGATGGGATAATCTTGAGGACAATTAAGTCGCGATTAGTAAAGTGAATAAGAATACCCTTACGATATAAACACATTGGGCATTCGGGGATGAGCTTGAGATAAATACATTATGTCTGTGCTGCTTGTGCGGATATGCACGGGATATAGGGTGTATAGGCGCCCTAGTTAGCTTGATTTTCAAAAATGTCTAAGATAAGAGAGAAGTTGTATTAAATTTATTAAAGTGCATGCTTATGTGGCAGTAGATGCGGTATTGGAAGATCAAGATGGACCGAACTTCGGTTGAGTAAGAAGATAGTCCGAACACACACACACACACACACACACACAAACTAAGGAGA
This sequence comes from Sambucus nigra, assembly GCA_949130495.1. NCBI lineage: Eukaryota > Viridiplantae > Streptophyta > Magnoliopsida > Dipsacales > Adoxaceae > Sambucus > Sambucus nigra. The sequence continues at coordinate 307,236,377 of OX422208.1, read as the reverse complement.
TCCATTACCCTTTAAAAAGGTTAAAATACAATGGAGAGACAGGAAAAGGATATATCTATCCTAAGGAGGATCCAACAGTTTTGGAGAGTTGAGCAAAGTGTTACTCAATCTAATGCTGAGGGTGGCTTGTGCATAAATTGGCTATGGATTCTAATCAGACGAAGAGGACCCAGTAAGAGGATTAATAAGTACCACATGACGTGAGATATTGAGTGTTTTGATTGGTGTGGAATGAGATATATTGAAGTTGTCTCCAGGTGCACCACTCGTAGATGGAAAAAGGTTGATTCGAGGTGATCCACCAAAATTTCTAATGATTGGTGATTCCAGTGACGGAATGGATAGGCAAACTCATGAAGTTCATTGTTAGGTTACCAATGTCGTTGAGTGGTCAAGATTACCTTCGGCTTGATAAAGTGGGTTGATCGAGAGGAAGACATTATTATTAATTTGGCGAATTACACTATCAGGTAGTGTGTCCATTTTTTCATTAAAGAAAAGGGAATAATTCGGCACAAGGTGTCGCCCAACATTATTATCAATAATGATGAGATCCTTCAACCCCACCTCTGATAGGGGCATTAGGAGCTTATGGTGGCGAAGTTACAATTGGAGCAAGATGTATTACCATTGATCGAGGGGTAGATAGGAGAGGTGACTAAAATGATAGAGAATGCGAGAGATGCGTATTCTAGAAATTAAGGTAATTGAGAAGAGAAATTACCATTGGTAGAGTTGTGTGTAATAACTCGTAACTTCTATTATTAGAAAGATGTCTTTTGAGACTTAAGGCGGGATGCCTTGTGGTTGGCTAAGGGTGAGGAGATAACAAGTTACAGGGGTCGAGCGTGATTTAGAGTCAGCCAATAGGTAATGAGTTAATAGAAGTCATGTTCGTATTATGGGTGTCTTCCATAAAAGTAATTATGTTATTTGATAAGAAGGGAAGTTAACACCTTGGGAAGTGTGGTATTTCCCCAAGATTGAGATGGCAAAGCCAATGGAGTAAAAGCTCGTATTATTAGAGCATTATTAGCAGAATCATGATAGTTTTACATATCATCGTATAAATGAGACCTTAAGAATGATGGAATGTATCAGTATGAAATAGTTTGAATAGACTTCTTGTTGATATTGGTGGTAATGAGTAGGATTTAACAGAGGATGGCCACTAGAGGGTGTATAGTTGAGGCACCATAATATTGAGTGTGTTCAAATTCCATGCGAGTAAGGATCCAAAGTTTTGACAACTAGGCATATCTAAATCTCGAGGATGAAATTCCTTTACGGGAAGAGTATGTAACACCCCATATTTTTAGGAATAATTAAATTACATGTGTCGCAGTCAATTAAGTAAATTGAAAAATCAAGTGAATTTAATCAAATATTAATTATCACGAAATGGTTTAATATTTATGTGTTATTATATTTAGTTGTTATGTGATAAGTAAATGAAATTGCATCATTTTATACGTCGTAAGTGAGTAAAGGCGGCAAGTTGATAATATCTTATTCGGGATGCGCGTGTGGAGTCGTGTTGGGAATAAGATGGTAAATTGGTGATGGATGATTGGAAGATGATTTCGAGCGATTGATCTAGAATAGGCCGAAATAGTCAATATTAATTTTTCGAGGGTAGTGATTGGGTTTTGGGGAATTTTATACTAGTTGAGACAAATACAGGATCATTTTAGTCATTTTAAAGGAATGTGAAAAGGAAAATTCTGGTTCAAACTTTTATAATGAAAGGGTTAGGTTAATATGGTTAGACATTTTACAATACCAAAGGTTTTCAATGAGTTATATCATATGTTAGAGAGAAATTGAAGAGAAGACAGATGAAAATTCAAGATTTGAAGGAAACTCAAAGGGTGCTCAAGAAAGGGTGGGAATTGTGAAGAACTTGAAGATTTCTAGGCTTAGGATAATCATTAAAGGACGTTCTTCAATCAAATTCGAACTCTACAAGTGTTTAAATGGAAGTAATTATCTTGCTAACTAATAATGGGTAGTATTCAATTCATATCATGATTGGGAAAGGATTTTGGGTGGAATTCATAGACAATTGGGTTTTTAGAGAAATGATTTCATAATAAAATTGAGTGATTCGTTTATATTGAAATATGAAAACTTGAATCTCATGTAGATAGATGAATTATTGATTTAGTAGATTGAGAAAATTATGAATTGTTATGATATTGGGAGAATTTTATATTATTTGAAAATTAAGAGTAAATCCCATATATTGATCATGTGTAGATAAATTCTATATTAAAATGGATGTGTTCATATTTAGGATTCATGATAACTTTTAATCATTGAGAAAAATATGATTTGCTATTGATTATTTTGGGTTAAATTTTTCTGCAAAATTGAAATGGGAAGAATTGGGTTGTGTGTAGGGGAGAATCGATTGGCCCTCAAGTAGAACCGGTTCGACGTGTCTGTTATAGTTAGGATGGGTAGCATAACTAGGGGTTAAATGCATACGTTAGGTGAATACCATAGTTGAGGGGTGAGGATTATCTCATCTGAGTAAGACACCAATTTAAATATGGAAGAATGGATTCATAGTTATTATGAATTTAAATTACTTGTAAAATATTTTCAAAAACTTTTAGTTGTCCATCCATATGGTCACCAAGCATGATTATCACGATCAAAGTGTTGCAGGGATTGTTTAGTCGCTTTTTATCTTTGAGATTCTAGCTAGGATTCTATCAGTTATTATCCGGGTATGTCACCCAATGTCAGTTTTTACATCTATTTTATTTAATTCAGTTGTATTGGATTATTTTATTGGATTGTAAGCCAATGGTTTATTCAGTTAATGTATTTTATTATATTTCAGTATTCAGATATGATTATGTGATTGTGGATTTAATTATTTATCTGGAATAGTTGGCGGGGAACGGTTTTATTTATGTTAATTAACGTTTAAAATTAACACACAACTTGATTAAACAAAAGGTGGTTAGTGATAAATTAGATTTGCGACATTAATATTCATGAATAGACAAAAAATATTTTGCGGCATTTTTCTACTCTTGTTGGCATAAGTTTGGTAAGGAGTAACTAATCATGACGTTTTATTTAAAGCTAGTGGAATATTCAAATCCCGACATTTTTATATAAATTTTGTAGGTGGGTACACTGCTAAACAGGTAAATGAAGCTTTTAAAATGCTGGTTCAAATGTCAGAATAGATGTTGTCGACTTTTATAATAAACGTTGGGAATTTCCGACTGCGGCAACACCGACTTTTAAAAAATGTTAAGATATATTTTATTGACGTTAATATTTGTCGACACATTTTGAACGTTATCTAATCCTAATATTATTGTAGTGGATTGTTCGGATTAGTCTGGAGTCACAAAACATAGTAATGCAGTGAGAAACCAAGCTCATTTCCCTCTTCACACCGTGCACCATGGATTTATATTCTGCCTCATTATTTGATCCTTTGAATCCCAATCCGATGGATTGATCAATAATCTCGCCTTGCAGTTTCACAAACACTATTCCAACTCCTATGCCCTTATCATTTGATGAGTCATCCACAAGGAGATTCCAGGACTACTTTTCCTCACTAACCACCAATGACTCTGTGATGGGATGCGATTGTTTGTCCATTTCTCTTGGAGATATTAAAAAATCTTCCATAAAGTCTATCAAGACCTGACATTTGATCGTTGTTCTGGGCTCATACTTGATGTCGAATTGGGCCAGTCTGAGGGACCACTTGGTTATTCAATTGGAGAGGTCGGCCTTCTTAAGAGCATCCTTCATGTGGTAAGCTATTTGGACGACTACCGTATGAGCGTCGGGCTAGTGTCTTAAATTCCTTATGCGGTCACTCGTATATGGGCATGGATTTTATTTCTGCATCGAGAAAAGGTGTGTCTTATGCTGTAGATCATTCTCCATTCTCCACCATTTAGAGAGATCAATGTCGCACTGTTCGTGTTCCCCGAGACAACCAAATAGAGGTACATGTCTTCTTTTTCTTTAGGAATTGACAGTAAGGGAGGGGATCCCAAGTATTGTCTAATCCTTTTTAAAGATTGATCATATTATTCTGTCCAAATTGTGGGTCTTACTTTCTTCAAAACTTAGAAGAAGGGTTGGCATTTATTAGAAGATCTTTAAATAGAACTATTAATGGCCACTAACATTCCAATAATATCCTAGATATCTTTGATACTGGTGAACTTTATGAAGTCCTACAGTGTCTTGATTTGATCTAGATTCATTTTAATGCCTCGCCAAGTAACCTAAAACCTTGCCAAAGCTCACACCGAGTACACATTTGGAAGCGTTTAGAAACATTATGTACTCTCTAAGAATGTTAAAGGTCTTGCAAGGTCTCTTTGATAATCGATCAAATACTTGCTCTTGATGACCATATCATCAATATATACCTCCATAGTGAAGCCGATCAACCTCTTGATCATCATGGTAACTAGCTTCTAACAAGTTTCCCATACGCTCTATAAACCAAAGGGCATTACTTCGTACCAATAAAGTCCCAAGGTTATGATGAATGAGGACTTATCTTTGTCTAGATCGAACATGGGTATATGGGGGTATTTAGAGTACGCATCCATAAAACTCATGCATTGATTCCCTTCTATGGGATCCACAAGTTGATCTATTTGGGGCAGTGATAAACTATCCTTGGGTCAATGCCTATTGAGATCGACAAAGTCCAAACCCTCCATTTTTCGTTCTTTTTATTGACGACGATAGTATTGGAGATCCAATCTAGGAATTAAAACTCTCTGATGGAGCCGGCCTAGGGTAGGTTGTCAACTTCAGCTTCCACCACCCTTACCTTTTCAGGGGTCAATCTTTTAGGTAGTATAACTAGGAGTTAAATGCATACATTAGGTGGGCACTGTAGTTGAGGGATGAGGATTATCTCATATGGGTGTGATACCAATTATAATATAAAAAAATTTATTCATAATTGTTATGCATTTAAATTATTTGTAAAAAATTTTCAAAAGGTTTTAGGCTCTAACTCATGTAAAAATATTTTCAAAAACTTTTAGGTGTCTAGCTACATGGACGCCAAGCATGATTATCACTTCAGGTCATCGAAGCTGCAAAAGACGTGGAGTATTGTAGGGATTGTTTATCCGTTTTTTATCTTTGACATTTTATCTAGGATTTAGTCAGTTATTATCCAGGCATATCCCCCAATGTCAATGTCAATTTTAATTTCAGTTTTATTTAATCCAATTGTATTGGATTATAAACCAATGGTTTAGTTGGTTAATGTATTTTATTATAGTTTAGTATTCAAATATGATTAATTGATTGTGGATTTAATTATTTATCTGGCATAGGTGCTGGTGAATGGTTTTATTTATGTTAATTAATGTTTAAAATTGACACACAACTTGATTAAACTATAGGTGGTTAGTGATAAATTATATTTTCAACAGTGATACTAAGAATGAGCCATTTGAGATTCCTATTTCAGTATAGTAGAGGGTTGGCCACCCGTTAATTTAATAGGTGAGGTTTCATAGATGGGTGACTCGAATGACGGTTTCAAGTGCACGGTTGCTTTGAAATAGGTCAAAATAGTCAAAATTAAGTACCCTGGGGTAGCGATTGCGTTTTGGGAGCTTTTTAGACTAAACAGGACCCGCATATGGGTATTTGGGTAATTTTATTATTATTATTTAACCTAATTTCGGAATTAGGTCAAGATAAAAGAGTTTTAGATAAGGGAGACATCCAGATTATCTTATCAAAAACCTAAATGTTATACCAAGATACTAATGAGAAGCTAGAGAGAAAAGAGAAGGAAACTCAAGGAATGTCAGGGCAAAACCAAAGGGACTCAAGAGGAGATGAACAGGGAGATTTATAGACTGAATTAGAATCATCAAAGGAAAATATTTAGACTCTACAAGTGTTTAAGTCAAGTGATTAACTTGTTTAGTATTTTATGTGTACAATTCAATTCATATTAGAGTTGGTGACAATTACTTTGGGTGGGATTCACGTGTAAAATATGGGAGTTTGGGAATGAAATCTTAAAAGTGAAAATGATAATTATTCCATATAAATTTTGGGCGGAATTTAAATAAAAATATTTGATCTTGAATAAGAAAAATTGAAGATTAGTATAAATTTGTGATTTAATTAAGAAATAGTGATATTCATAATTAAGGTATTGAATCCTATGATTTGTATGATGTTTAAATGGAGTTGAATATGAAATTAAGTAGACTCATGATTAGAATTGATGGATAATGAATATTGGTCAACTTAATTAAGGGAAACTTTGCAGACATTTGAGTTTAGGCTAAAATGCGGTTGTTTGTAGGGTCGATCGGTTCGCCCTCAAGCGGAACCGGTCCGGCAGACTTGTTAGCTTGGGTTTGGGTTATTTGATGAATATGGTTATTATTGAATTTTTGGGTTAAACGAGGATGTCCGTGAATGAGTTAGGACCTCCGAAATATTATTTTTTGATGGATAAAATACATTGGGATGTATCCAGGGTGAGAATTTGAATATCTGGGGAAAGTAAAATCGGGAAATTTATTAATGAATTTGTGATGAAAATTCAGGAAAACGGGGATACGGGCTAGATAAGAATAATACGTGACCAAAAATGGTATTTTAATGATAAAATAAATTAATTAAGTGAATAATTAAATAATTGAGAATCGAGGTTTTGACTCGAGATTTTAGGCTAGTGGTGCACGTTAGTCGAATTTATTAGAGATATATACTACTAGAGAGACAATATATATGTTTCATTATATTGGTGTACATGATATAATTATGTGACCATACCACTCTAGTGCTTTCGGGGGAGGTTGTGTGCTGTTGGTGATCTCTCCTGGTGAATCCCAATAGGTGTAGTATCAGCCCCAGGGTTATAGGGCGATGCATGCCCACCCCATGCGAGGTTATAGTCGAAGTGAGATAATTTGTGGTATTGTTATGACTCACTGACTCATGATTATGAACGCCTCCAGTTACATTTACGATTTTTGGGTCCGGTGGTGAGATTCCGACCCAATAGCCCCGGATGATGTGTGTATGCCATGGAGCATGATAATACTAGAGATTCACATCCAGTGAGTTATTACTCTGAGGGATGGCGATTATACGTGTATAGTGAGTGATATATATGTGCGCTTGATGTTGTATGGAAATATGTATATACATGTAGAGAAAAGTATATATGGCGTGAGATATTAAAATGTGAATATTGAGAATTATAATCATTGAAAGTTATTTGAAATGAATAGATAAATTATAATTCTTAAAAGAATATGAAAGCTAATTATATAATATACACGGACACAGAGTAGCCTACAAACTTGGGTATATTGCGACTAGTCGGGTTGGGTAGCATAACTCGGGGTTAAAATGCATACATTAGGTGCGCACTATAGTTGAGGGATGGGGATTACCTCAAGGGAATGAGACAGCAGGTTAAATAGGTAAGAATACACTCATATTTATTGATTCATTTTAATTATTTGGAAAATATTTTCAAAAGTATGTAATACCCCGTATATTTATTGATTTTTTATTATGGGATTAATTAAATTAAATGAGAATTAATTGGAAATTAATCCGGATATAAATACTAGAAAGATGTGAGTTGGTATCCGATTATGATGCGTACATATGGAAATATATGAATATTGAAAATATTTAAATTGTCACGAGATAGCAATACGACAATTTGGGAAATTTAGTTGGGACGCGCGTGTCAGTCGCGTCAGAAATGTAATTATTTGAATTAAAAAGTAAATTTTATTTTTATCAATCCAATGGTCATTTTGAGTGCGCCAACGTGTTCGGAAGGGTCGAAATAGTCAGAAAACTTAGCCGGGGGTTTAGTTTGGGTCCCGGGGCATTTTTGGGCCATACTAGCAACCTAGAGGGGTATTTTGGTAATTTTAAAAATATGGGAATTAAAACCTACGAATTTTGGGATTTAATTATATATTATTTAAGAACCCACTAAGCCCATTATCAGCATTAAGTGAGTTAGAGGGCTACGGGAGTTATAGGAGAGTTTGAAGAGTTCCAAAAAGAAACCTCCAACCACCATCTTCAACCTTGGGAGAAAATCTGTAGAGAAAGGAGAGAAGCAACCTTCATTCACCAACATCAATTATGAAGAACAATCTAAGGCAAGTGATTTGATATTTTTAACGCATTGAATATTTCTTCCATGTTTAGTGTAGGAATTTTTCTTATCTTGAAAGTTTTGAAGAAAACTAATGAAATTGATGGAGAAACTTTGAATTTGGGTTAGGATTTTCATGTAGAATGATAATGGACTGATTTAATATTCGAAGAGTTGTATATGATGATTTAAAAACAGATTTATGATGAGTAATTGGGCATCATAAAGATTATGGGTTCATGTTCATAGGGTTTGAGGAATATTTGGAGATTTACATTAATTCCATGATGATTTGTAAGATTTGACCCCTAAAATATACTAAGAGATGATCTAGGGTGATTAGAAATGGTTTATATACGTTGTTGATACCAAAATTAATATGCTGATGTGGACGAATAATACGAAGACACGTGTCAATCTACGTGGCACGATAGCAGCGAGGAAGTTCATTTCCCGACCAACCATGCTTCTTTCCGAGCAACGAGGATACACCGAGGAATTATAGCACACCGAGGAACTCCAGCGCACCGAGGTACTCTAATTCTCCGAGGTACTCCTGATCAGCTAGCAGCTATGGCGGTCCGAGCTGCACCTCGGTCGTACCATTAATTGCCAGATAATCAACAGTTCAGATATTCATTGAATACTTATATTCTTGACGTACACGCTGCATTAAATGTATTACCCTTTCATATGTATATCATTTAATGTATTGAACCTTTCATGTACAGCCTCAAGGCTATAAATACCTGGTATCAAACCCATTCAAGGGAACCGGAATTTCTTGAGAGAACTTGTAATCAAGAATTCCACAAACACTCAGCAATAACATAACAGTGGACGTAGGCTTTATTCCTAGCCGAACCACTTTAAAAATCTTTGTCTTATTTATTTATCTGTGATTAAATAATTAGAGCGATCTAGTTTTTTACATCAACAGATTGGCGCCGTCTGTGGGAACGACTGTTGCAATCGTTTTTCACCAAAAATCATTTGTTATCAATGGCAGATAATCCCGAATCCAGTAATCGAAATGCTGGAAATACTGGAAATCTTCCAAATCCATCTGCACCTCCAGATCTGGCTGGAATTATGACAAATCTGGCTCAAGGACAAACCGCCATGCAAGAATCTGTGAGGCAACTCATTCAAACTCTTCAAGGCGGTGCACCTACCTATTCAGGGTATAGGAGTGATCGTGGGCAATCACAATCCAGACGTACTGGGTCATATCGTAATGGGGAGTCTACTGATTCTACGTATCAACCTGGGAGAACATCATCGATACGGGCTACGGATACAGATCAACGTGTCACACTCTCTCCGGAAAGAACCAGTGCTTTGGAAAGATTAAGCAGGGCGTCTCCTTTCAGTCGATTAGGACCAAGGAGGAATATGAATCCACCCAGAGCTCCGTCGAAAAGTTTTCGGCCATCATCAGGTTTGAGAGAAGGATCAGCACAATCACGACCAGCTACTCGTCGAGATAAATCTCAGGAAGCTACGTCAGAACACTCAGTTGCTCGGACTAAGCGGCCTGAGGAAGGAAATGAAGCATGGAAAGGTTCCATTCAGCGGTTGGAGGATAGACTGGGCGAAATGGCTAAAGCAAGAAACCCCTTACAGAGAACTTTTGTTCAAGGGACACCTTTTGTGCAAAACGTTGTGGATTTTCCTACACCATCGAAATTCAAAGCACCAGTAGTGACCCCTAAGTACGACGGAAAGACAGATCCTGTACTTCATATAGAACAATACCAAGCTGCTGCTGACATCTATGCCGTACCCGACGAGATGAGGTGTAGGGCATTCTCGGGAACTCTTACCAGATCTGCACAGATATGGTATAACAATCTTCCTCGGGGTAAGATTTCAACTTTTATTCAATTAGCCGAGTTGTTCATTGGCAATTTTTGCTTTGGGGCGAAGCCAATAAAATGAGTAGCACACTTGTTAAGTGTTAGACAAAAATCAGGTGAAAGTACTAGATATTACATAACTCGTTTTAATAACGAGAAGTTGGAAGTCGTAGATTATGAAGAAAAGACAGCGATCACTGCTTTGATGAGTGGTTTGATGCCTAATAAGCTGTACTATACTTTGGCCAAAGATCCACCTAAAACTATGTCGGAGTTAATGGCTAAAGCGGCCAAAATCATGAATGCCGAGGAGGCTATGACTGCGAAGAAGAATATGGATAAAGAAATCAAGGTGGAGGTTGACAAGTCTAAGAAAAAAGATCAGAAAGGTAATGGTGGTGACAAGCATCCCAGGAATAACAGGATGGCCTTGGAAGTCCTAAAGAAGTATGATAATTATACTCCATTGAAAATGGGTATTAATCATGTTTTGGAAGAAATCAGGAATAGTGAGGAAATCAAGTGGCCAGAGAAACTGAAGACAAATCCCGATCTGAGGAATAAGGCCAAATATTGCGAGTTTCACAAAGATCATGGCCATATGACAAAAAATTGCATAGCCCTTCAGAACGAGATTGAAATACTCATCCGAAGAGGAAAGTTGTCAAAGTATGTAGATCGCCGAGGTGAAAGGAAGAATGAGGACAAAACTAGAGAGAGATCTAGATCTCCTCGTCGTGCAGAGGAGAAAAAGAAGAGGGACCATGAAGATGATCTAGATGATGACCCTGATCTTCCCAAGAAGCCGAGGAAGCCTGAACGAGAAGTATTTTCCATACGTTTTGGGTCATTTGATTGTAATGTTATTACAGGAGGGGATGCAGGAGGAGGAGACCTTACTGCAGAAAGAAAAGCTTACCTCGGAGAGGCTCAAGCTTGTTCATATATTCAGCGAATAAATCTAGCCGAGGATGATCGTCCGAGGAAGGTGAACAAAGAGAAGTTGGTGATTGGTTTTTCAAAAAACGACCTGGCAGGTGTTCTTTACCCTCATGATGATCCTTTGGTGATCAAAATGAGGATGAAGGATGTGGTCATTTCAAGGGTGTTAGTAGACAATGGTAGTTCGGCAGACATCATGTACTATTCATGCTTCGATAGCTTGAATTTAAAATTATCTCAATTGGAACCTTATCACAGACCCCTTCTGGGTTTTGCTGGCGAGAAAGTTTTTCCACTTGGGACGATCAAGTTGGACATACTCATTGGAACTTGGCCTGCTTGTCGAACCGAAAGAATACGCTTCTTTGTGATGGATAAGAATGTGCAGTCAGCCTACAACATCATCATGGGAAGAGTCGGATTGAAGAAGTTCGAGGCAGTTCCATCTACAGTACATCAGTGTCTGAAATTCCCAACGAATTTTGGAGTTGAAATTATGAAAGGTGATCAAAAAGTAGCTCGGGAATGCTATTATTCGTCTGCCGAGCAAGAGGAACTTGAAGAGTCAAAGAAAAAGACTACTACTTACCAAGTGGAGGAAGGTACAGAAATTGAAACTCTTGACCCTAGGGATAAATCTCAACTCGTAAAAGGGCAGGTGGTGGAATCTACAGAAATTGTTATCCTGGACGACGAGCATCCTAAACGAGTAACTCAGATAGGATCGTCGTTGGATGTTTCAATAAAACAGGAGTTGATAACTTTCTTGAGAAGCAGGAAGAATACTTTTGCTTGGAGTCATGAAGACATGCCATAAATAGATCCAAACTTCTTATGTCATGAGCTCAACGTGAATAAGGAGATCAAGCCTGTGAAGCAAAGAAGAAGAGTGTTTAGTCCCGAGAAGAACCAGGCCATACAAGAGGAGGTCGAGAAACTCCAGAAAGCCCGATTCATTGAAGATGTGAAATATCCAGATTGGTTGGCAAATGTGGTGATGGTAAAGAAGAAGAACAACAAATGGAGAATGTGTGTTGATTTCACTGATCTCAACAAGGCGTGCCCAAAAGATCATTTTCCATTGCCCAGAATTGATCAATTAGTGGATGCTACCTCGGGACATGAGCTACTCAGCTTTATGGACGCTTATTCTGGCTACAACCAGATCAAAATGAAACCTGAAGACAGGAAAAGTACTTCTTTTATTACCCCAAGGGGAACTTATTGTTATAATGTTATGCCTTTTGGTTTAAAAAATGCAGGTGCAACGTACCAGCGGCTGATGAACAAGGTTTTTGCCGAACAAATCAGTTGCAATATGGAAGTCTATGTCGACGACATGCTCACCAAAAGCAAGAAAGCTACTGATCATCTAGTTGACTTAGGCCAAACCTTTGATCAACTGGACAAATACCAAATGAAGCTCAACCCGATAAAGTGTACCTTTGGAGTACGAGAAGGAATGTTCCTCGGATACATCGTCAATCAACGAGGTATTGAGGCAAATCCAGAAAAGATCAAAGCTCTTTTAGGGCTGTGATCCCCAACGACGAGGAAAGAAGTACAGAGTCTTACCGGACGAGTTGCAGCTCTCAACAGATTTGTATCCCGAGCAACTGATAAATGCCTCTCGTTCTTCAAAACACTATGAAAAAGTTTTGAGTGGACTGATGAATGTGAGAAGGCCTTTAAAGATTTGAAGAAGTATTTGGGAGCCCCACCGTTGTTGTCTAGGCCAATAACTGGAGAGAAGTTGTATTTGTATTTGGCAGTATGAGAAAATGCAGTTAGCTCAGCGTTGATCAGATTGGAGAATGGAGTCCAGAAGCCAATTTATTACACAAGTAAGGCTTTCCGAGGTGCAGAGATCAGATACCCAAAGCTGGAAAAATTAGCATTGGCATTAATTGAAGCAAGTAGAAGAATGAGGCCATACTTCCAGGCCCATACCATCATAGTGTATACCGACATGCCATTAAGACAAGCCCTTCACAAGCCAGAAAAGTCAGGAAGATTGATGTATTGGGCAATAGAACTCGGTGAATATGATATTGTGTACGAACCCAGATCATCATTAAAGGGGCAAGCTGTAGCAGATTTTATAGCAGAGTTTACATACCCTGATACCCCCGAGGAGCAAAAGGTGCTTGCTGACCTACCTGTGGACGATACAGGATCAGCACGCACGGGTCCAAACCAACCAAGGTTGGTAAAAGGACTTGTGGATGTAGAAGAATCATCATGTTCAAACCCAGACCAACTAAGGTTGGTAAAAGGGTGCGAACAGATGACAGAGGAGAAGAGAAAGATAGCAGGGGATGATGAAAGAAAATTACAAGTATTTTGCCGAGGAACTCTGACAGACAAGAAATTTGAAGACGAGGTGCCTACATGGAGATTATATGTAGATGGATCATCTTGCACAGCTGGTTGTGGAGCAGGGATTGTTTTAAACACCCCAGATGATATTGACATGGAGTATGCCTTGAGATTCCAATTCAAAGCTTCCAATAATGAGGCTGAATATGAGGCTATGATAGCAGGTTTTCGTTTGGCGAAAGTCATGGAGGCACGACAAGTAATTGTTTTCAGTGATTCTCAATTAATTGTGAATCAAATGATAGGAATATATGCAGTGAAGGGGGAATTAATGATGAAGTACCATGCAAAAGTGATGGAATTATTGGCAGACTTTGAAGCCATTCAATTGCTAAGAATACCGAGGATGGAGAATTCTAGAGCAGATGCATTGGCCCGATTAGCATCAGCTACGCGCACCGAGATGCGAAGGACAATACCAATTGAAGTACTGGAAAGTCGGAGCATAGAGGAAGACCTGATGGTGAAAATTATTACCCTTGATTTAGGACCATCTTGGATGGATTCTATCAGGGCATACATTGAAGAAGGAGTGCTACCGGAGGATAAGCTCACTGCCAAAAAGCTTAAGTATAAAGTTGCTCGGTATTTACAAACTAATGGTGTTTTGTATCGATGAGGAATTATGGCAGGTTTGCAGAGATGTGTGCATCCATCAGAAGTCAAAAATTTGATTGAAGAAATCCATGAAGGATTATGTGGAGCTCATGTAGCAGGTCGGACTCTTCTGCAAAGGGTAATGACACAAGGATATTACTGGCCGACGATGAGGGCTGATTGTATAGCATATGCTAAGAAGTGCGACAAGTGCCAACGTTTTTCCTCCATCCGACGAACGCCACAAGCATTGCTAACACCAATAACTTCCTCTTGGCCATTTGCCATGTGGGGAATTGATTTGGTTGGACCACTGCCGACCACCCGAGGAAGATTCAAGTACCTCGTCGTTGCAGTGGATTATTTTACGAAGTGGGTAGAGGCTGAACCACTAATTGATATGACGTACGAGAAGGTATATCAGTTCATTTGGAAGAATATCATTTGTCGATATGGTCTCCCACATGCTTTTATCACAGACCATGGAACACAATTCGATAATGAAGAATTTGCTGCCTACTGTCATCAGTCGAACATTTTGAAGTTTCATTCAGCACCAGGCCATCCCCAAAGCAATGGACAGACTGAGGTGACGAACAGAACATTATTAAATGGATTGAAGAAGAGGCTAAGTGAGGCCAAAGCAAATTGGATTAATGAGCTTCAGTCAGTTTTGTGGGCTTACCGAACAACTCCCCGAGCAGCAACTGGAGAATCACCATACATGCTGGCATTTGGAAGTGAGGTTGTAATACCTGCCGAGTTAGGCCTACCGACACACAGGGTGTTGAATTTCAACTCTCCGATCAGTGATTTGATGAGAAGATTGGATTTGAATATGCTCGAGGAGGTTAGAGAAGAGGCAGCTATTAGGAATGCCGCTTATCAACAACGAACAGCTTTGTTTTACAACAAAAGGGTGAAGAAATGCGATCTAAAAGAAGGAGATTATGTACTGAAGAAAGTCATTCAGAAGCAAAATAAGTTGGAAGCAAACTGGCATGGACCTTACCGAGTTACAGAGGTTGTTCGTCCAGGAACTTACAGAATAGCAACTCTAGAAGGAGAAGAATTTAAGAATGCGTGGAATGCTGAACACCTACGCAAGTATTATCAGTAATGTAAAATGTAAAGCTTTTCCTTCAGTATGAATAAAACGAGGATATTTCACCATTTTCTTTCTGTTGAAAGTTTTTCGGGGAATACTAGTGTAATACTAGTGTAATACACTACAAAAGTGCTCTAAGGAGCCAACCTCCTTTAGTTAGGAGGACAGCTCTAAGGAGCCAAAAAGTGCTATAAGTAGCCAAAAGTGCTCTAAGGAGCCAACCTCCTTTGGTTAGGAGGACAGCTCTAAGGAGCCAAAAAGTGCTATAAGTAGCCAAAAGTGCTCTAAGGAGCCAACCTCCTTTGGTTAGGAGGACAGCTCTAAGGAGCCAAAAAGTGCTATAAGTAGCCAAAAGTGCTCTAAGGAGCCAACCTCCTTTGGTTAGGAGGACAGCTCTAAGGAGCCAAAAAGTGCTCTAAGGAGCCAACCTCCTATGGTTAGGAGGACAGCTATAAGTAGCCAAAAGCTCCAAGGAGCCAAAAAATATTCCTTTGGTTAAAAGGTGTACACCAGCATGATCAATTACGGTTGGTAAGATAAAAATATACTCTCATATTACAACTTATGATTGGTCGGGAGGTAATATTATTACAAAGAGTTCTTTGAAGAACAAAATATTCAAAAAATACACCAAGTATAGTTGGTCGGGGATAAAAACCCAATAACTGTAGTTGGTCGGCGAGGACAAATTATTGATCTTAGTTGGTCGGACGCATTTTTATAATTGAACCAAGTATAGCTGGTCGGGGATAAAAACCCATCAACTGTAGTTGGTCGACAAACATATTTTCCCACCTTGGTTGGTTGGAAACAGTTTGAACAATTTACATTCATTACTTTATTGATCAACCTTGATACTTGTAAATTTTTAAGTTGGTTGATAAATAGCGCGATATTGCCATCTTTTTAAATACATAGATACATATGCACAAATATAAAGGTGTTTGATAAACACAAGACAATAGCAAAATTGGCAAACAGAAAATGAAAGTCTTTTCATTAAAAATCTGGAATAAATTACAAGTTACATAAATGTACTAACTGTTACATTGAAAACCTATTCTATTGGTTTCTTTCCTTTATTTTGTGAAACATGCTCCTCGCCAGCAGGAGGATCCTCTAGGCAAAGAGGAGAATTGATGAAATTAACATCCCTGAGCATTCTGACGTTCATCACAGAAGGTGTATCCAAGAGATGCTCAGGACGAGACAATTCAACCTGAGAATGAAGGCTATAATCGCCAAGGTATTTTGAAATCAAGCTACGAGGAATGGAACGAGCTGGGATCCATGCCATGTCCAATTTGAAAGGTGGTACAGGCAGGTCTAATAATGATGGAGCATGATAATCCCATAAAAAATGGCCTTGCTCCAATTTTAACACACCCAGTGCGTTCAACCATCCTTGCTTGTAACCTTCATTGTTGGCATGTTCAATACGAGCATCCAGGTGAACAAGGGCTTCATTGTATCCTGCCATCCAGAATTCCCTTGGCTGTTTATGGAATTGGAAGGTTAATCTATCCAATTGTTCATGAAGGCTTTTGGCAAAAAGATCCTTATTGTGCAAGGCAGATTTCGTCGATGTAAGCTGATCTTCCAGAGACAGATTTTTATTGGACATTTCAGTCAGAGCACGGTCTTTTACTTTCAACTGGAATGCTTGAGTTTCCAGAGTAGACTGAGTGCGAGCCTCTTCAACATTTTGACTGAGGACTCTTCCTCGCCCCCGAGAACCTCTTCCTCGTCCCCGAGCAGTTCCAGAAATGGCAGATCTTCTTAAGTCCTCTAGCTCTTGCCTTAGTTTGGCGTTTTCGACCTCTAAGAACGAGAAGCCTTCATCAGTAACTGGTATTAATGCAGTAGAAGATGAAGCAGCAGATTCATATTGAGCCAATTTTTTTTGTAAATTATTATTTTCTTGTTCCAGGATCTCAGCAATCTGCCTGCAAGCTTCAACTTCACCTTTTAGGGTCCTTTCCCTAATATCATATCCAGCAATGATCTTCTTATGGCCTGTTTCAGAAGAAAGTTGTTGGTATCTATTTTCATAATCTTTGTGTAACAAAGCCATTGATTCATTGTGCTGACTTTGGAGATCCTTTATGGAATCATGAAGTTCCTCGATCAGTTCGTAATACGCCACATTATTGGCCACAGATCTATCAAGCAAATCCTTCAGATACCGGTAAGCCTCAACTGCTTGTTCTGAGGCATCGTGACCAAGGATGTCGACAATCTCTGATACACTCAGGTCTGTATGACCAGCTTTATAATATCCATTGCATTGTCGCATCAACTCAGTATCAGGAGCAGATGTCAATTCCATTCTGGCCAAAAACTAATAAAGAAGAGGAGGCAGGAATTAATAAATAAGAGCAGACAGAGTATCAACAAAGAAGAGAAACAAAGATGTATTTTATTAAATCATCAAAAAATTACATTGTTCGATTAAAAGTAAAGAAATATAGAAATGATACCGAACAACTTTACACCTTTTCCTTGTCCCCCAAGACTTTCTCGGGAGGCTGGGACGAGGAGCTCGGTTGCTCGGTGGTAACAACGGTTTGATTAGCAGGAATCTTCTCGGGAGGAGGGGGCATGGAAGAAACGTCCTCGTTGATAGAGGGTTGAGAAGCAGAGACTGGGTCACCCATAGCCATAGAAGACTCATCTGAGGCAGGCTCATCTTCTTCTTCTTCCACAATTGGTGGAGGAGGACCAGGAAGATGTTGTTGGAATAGCTCAGAATCGTCTTGGATCTTCAGCTCTTGCAGAGCAGCTACCCAACCATCATGGAAATATTTCGACTTCCCATATTGGACTTGGGATGTCATTGCAGCTATCCCTCTCTCCCATCCTTTCTCCCAACCAGCACCGAAATGTTTCTTAATTGCGACCTTTCTCCTCAATCTCTCCGAGGAGAGTTTCACCTCCAATTCCTCTTTTTTGACCTTGATATCTTGCAAGGTAGATAACTCTTCATTTGCCTTTTTCAGCTGGCCATCATATTCTTGATGTTTAACCTCTAAACCCTTTACTTTCTCCTCCAAATTCTTGGAGGTTTCGGCCATTTTTACCTTCTCAGCCTCAGCCGCAGCTAATTTCTTCTCCCAAACAGCTTTTTCGTCAATATATTGTTGACGAGATTCCTTTAAAGATTGGGTCAAACCCAACAGAGCATCCTCTACACCTGACGAGGAGCTTGAAGCTTTAATAGCTTCATCCTTCTTCACAATATTATTGAAACAATTCACCAGCTGAAAGATGAGAAAAAATAGCGAAGTCAATATAAAATGCAAGCTTTCGGAGAAAGAGAAATCATAAGTATGAGAAACTTACTGAAGCAAGGTGACGAGCAGCTAGGGATGTCAGTGTATCCCTAGGAATTCTTTCATCAAGACCATGGACCTCAGGTACGACCGAGCTCATTGCAGAGCTTGGAAGAATGATGTTTGGAACATCAGTGCCACTAGCAGGTAAAGAAGAGGCAGTTTCAGCCGGAGTAACCAAGGATGATTTCCTCAATCTCTTCAACGGGCGGTCAGAACCTTCAACCAGAGAGGTCTTGGTCGGGGAGATTGTAATTACATCTGCAGGAGCATTTTTCTTGCTCGGGGCCACTGGGGGCTTCTCGGCAGCCTTGGAGGACCCAGCATCTACTTTTTTAGTCCTTTCTGGGACATCAGTTTTGCCTTTCTTGGCTCCAACAGCAGAGGAAATTTCATCAAATAGAGCAGGAGGAGCTCTTTTCTTGCCCATTCTCTGAGATAAGGGGATATGAGAATCTGAAGATGAACCTTCTGGTGTTGAAGCTGGTTCAACAGGGCGAGCAGTATAAGAGGTTGTGTAACTCTTATACTGTAGCAAATATGAAGCAGATCGGATGTGTTCGTCTGCAATGTTCTTATGCAAACCCAAGATAAGTTTCAGATGTTTAATATTCACTTCTGATTCCTTTGGAGTTTTTCTTTTGCTATCAACTGCAAATAAATACATAATGAAATATCGGTCATACATTTTATCAAACATGATGAAAGCATAAGTTTATAAGTAAAATAAAATGAAAAATAAACCTATCCCATTGCCATATGGGGGGCATCTGGGACCGTTGTTTACTTCATTCCCAGCTAAAGGCGCATGTTGCCAATTTTTTATGACCAACCCATGCTCAAAATAATCCCTATTTGAGTCAGGGAGATTAACTACAAGAGCCCTATTCAGATACCTAGTTTTTAAATAATAAATATTATCTAGAGTGGCCCATTTATAACAAAACATAATTTCAGGGATCCCAATACGAGTCCCATGAGTTAGATTTAATTTGTGCACCCCGTTAATTATTCTCCATGAATTGGGGGCTATTTTTGCAGGAACAAGATCAAAATATTGACAAAACTCAAGACATAATGGGTTTGGTGGAAAGGAAAAACCACATTCAGCAACAAAAAGACTGGGGAACCAATGTCCCTCAGCCAATCGAAAGTAATCTAAAGGCTCAGAAAGAACCTCTAGAGTTACCCACGAAGGAATGGAAAAATCAGAACGGAATTTCTCAACAGACTCCACAATATAAACCATATTGAATAAAAGAGATACAGAAGAAAGGAAGAAGATCTTACAGAAAGAAAGGAGGTGTGTTGACAACGAACGGAAACAAGGATGAACGCACAAGAGAAGAAGAGAATAGAAAGCTTGAATGCAGAAAATGGAAAACGTAGACGACGGTATGGTTACCAAAGAAGTTTAAATACTTTGCATTGGGAAGCGGCGAAAGAAATGATTACCAAAAAGAAACTACTGAACTTCCGGCGGCTAAAAGGACAAAAAGTGCACAAAGATCGAAGCGCTTATAAAAAAGGCGGAAACAGCGAAATAAGAAGGAAATTTGAATACAATGTTCCTGAAACCCAGGAAGATTATTTAATATCGCCATATACCGAGAAAGAATGTTCCATACTCCTCTAAGTTCGAAATATGAAACATTGGGGGCTTCTGTTGATACCAAAATTAATATGCTGATGTGGACGAATAATACGAAGACACGTGTCAATCTACGTGGCACGATAGCAGCGAGGAAGTTCATTTCCCGACCAACCATGCTTCTTTCCGAGCAACGAGGATACACCGAGGAATTATAGCACACCGAGGAACTCCAGCGCACCGAGGTACTCTAATTCTCCGAGGTACTCCTGATCAGCTAGCAGCTATGGCGGTCCGAGCTGCACCTCGGTCGTACCATTAATTGCCAGATAATCAACAGTTCAGATATTCATTGAATACTTATATTCTTGACGTACACGCTGCATTAAATGTATTACCCTTTCATATGTATATCATTTAATGTATTGAACCTTTCATGTACAGCCTCAAGGCTATAAATACCTGGTATCAAACCCATTCAAGGGAACCGAAATTTCTTGAGAGAACTTGTAATCAAGAATTCCACAAACACTCAGCAATAACATAACAGTGGACGTAGGCTTTATTCCTAGCCGAACCACTTTAAAAATCTTTGTCTTATTTATTTATCTGTGATTAAATAATTAGAGCGATCTAGTTTTTTACATCAACATACGTTAAAACATAAATTGGATGGACTTAGCGCAGATTTAGAGAAGAGAAAAATTGAGAAAAACGGACTTGAGAATTTCTGGGCTGAAACTTCCATCTCGTTAGAAGACCTACCCAGGTCGTTCGAACGACCTCGTTCGAACGAACTTCTAACGAGATGACAGTATCCCTTCTAACGAGTTAGTAGTTCGTTCGAAGACATTTCGTTCGAACGACACTCGTTCGAACGAGATTTCTAACGAGTTGACAGAATGGCCTTTTTGGCCTGAATTTATTTCTAGTATCCCGTAGACTTATTTAAATGTTGAGGTAACCTTCCCTTATTAACTAGTGGGTATAGTTGGGAGATTGGGATGCATTGAAGAGTGAAAATTAGAATCGTGTAGTAAACCGGATGACATTTGTGGATTGGGAAGCGAGTAACTAATCACGACGTGAGAAGAGTTGATAACTTAAATACATATAAACCGAGGACGTGTGAGTGGTATAACACTAAATTTTGGTATAAGAACGAGTAGTATACCACTAATGAAATATTTTGATACCTAAGATGTGTGAATACTTAGTATACATAGTTATATGTGTATAACATACCTACCGTACTTGCTATCATGGGAGGTCGACGTTCGTTCAGGGTCATCTAATCTTTGTGTGCCTACGGGGGGATTTTGATTGGTACCTCGAGGACGTAGGTCAGAGAAGGACTTATTGAGAAGTTAATAAGTCTGTTGATTATGGGAGCGTAGGTATGTGCGTGACCCATGTGATGTGAACTATGCTCGCCTCCATTGTTTGTGATTGTTGTTTAATGAAATGATTCCTGAGAGATTCGGAATACGCGGTCCTTATGTACGTGATGTACCGGGATTGGATAGCAGAGTATGTGTGCACCGCAGCTTAGCCTCGGGGTGCCAGTATTGTATGTTTATGATGAGAATAATATACTGTTAATTGAAATGAATTGTCTTGAATAATTGTGAGTATAAATAATAGCAACGGTTTGTAAAGTGAAAATGAAAGATCTCTGGTAATTAGTAGTACTAATATGGGAAACTGTGTAACAAGGCTAAACACTCTGAAATAGAAGATGTTGGGAATTTAAGTTGGATATCGTATAGTAATGTTAGATTTTGTAACGGACTAGTTAGATATAGAAATAACTAGAATGGGTACGGGTACGATAGGAGTGCACAATTAGTTGATAGGTGAGGAACTCATGTGAGTGCACACACTATCATGTACTTTATATTCACTGTTTAATGATATTAAACACTTGCAAATTTTTAAATTATTTTCACAATCGGGCTCTGACCCGTTTACTTTCAAATCTATTTTTGTAAAAACCTTTTAGGTGCCCAATCACAAGGACACCATTCATAGGAGTTCTATTCAGGTGACGTGCTGTAGCTGCTGTGGAAGTTACAGGACTTTGACAATAGACGCCTCCATTTTCGATCTTGACTCCATTATCATATTTTTCTCATTTGTTGGGCATGTCGCCCCATTCCTTTTAAAGACATCTTACTTTTTCAGTTACTTCAGACTTTGGGTTGTAATTAATTTTGGTGATGCAGACTTTGCATTTATTTATTTCGGTATTCAGATTGTTGTGAGGAGTTTTCCTCCAAATTCATTATTATTGGATGGTTATTCTATTGTGACTATGTTGTGTTGGTTATGTTAACTTTTCATAATTCATTTATTGCATGTTAACCGGATTTAATTAAAATGTACAACTCACTTTTTAAATAATAGGTGGATAGTAATTGTTAAAACGTTTGCGACAGTGATTCTATGAATTGAGCCAACTTGGCATTTTGTATTAATTTAATAAAGGAGTAGCTACCCGGTATTTAATTAGTCGGGGTGTCACAGGGCACTGATCCATAGAGAAATATTTTCAAAACCTTTTAGGTGTCCAACCACAGGGGCGCCAAACATGAGTATTCTTTACAAGTTATCGGAGCTACAGCAGCTATGGAGTGCTTGCAGGGATTGCTATAGCCACTATCTGTCTTTGAGATTATAGATAGGATTCAGGCATTTATTATCCAGCTATGTCACCCAATGTCAGTTTTTTTTTGGTTCATTTATTTCAGTGTTATTGGATTACTGTACTGAATTGCAAACCGATGGTTTATTCGGTTAGTGTTTTTTATATTGCATTGTCCAGATTGATCTATATGGTGGTGTATTTAATTATTTATCTGAATGAATTGTGGTGAATTGGTTTTATTGTTATAGCATTTTTAGAAAGTTAAAATTGACACACGAATTAATTAAATAATATGGGGTTAGTAATTAATATTATTTTTGACAGTGATGCTGAGAATGAGACAAATGAGATTTTAGTTTTATTTTAGTAGAGGGCTGATTATCGACTATTTCACTAAGTGGGGTGTCACAATAATGCCCACAAAGGTTCATGCTAATGCTTCAACTCTTCCTTTTTTTTTAATCCACACAAGAAGCCAATCTTTGAAACCGTTTTGGTTATGTTTGGACAAGGGACATAGGCACTGATTACAAGATTCCTAGGAGCCTTAATGACTTCCCCTGATGCATGGGAAGCGATGGAAGATTTTCTTACCCGCCATAAATAACAATTCCAAGTTCTATAAAAAAAACTCGACCGTTATATTTATACACAACAAAAGATTACCAAATACATGGACAAAAGAACAATCATATTAAAATACTAAAGCGATCTCTAAGATGGTTTTTCTATTTGGAATGCTACCTGAATATTAATATAAAACATTTAAAAACCAATACGGTGAATCAATAGCGATTGTAGCGATGGATATGCATGTGGAAACTTCCTTTTTTGTCCCTATGATGTAAAAAAGTTATAATTTTATTGAGAAATATATGCGTCAAGAGGAAAACCATTAAATAATGTTTCCATTCAAAAATAAGAAAAGAAGCATTTAGTGCACATATGCTTATTTGATGCTTTTAATTTTCAGTGGTGAAGGCATATCAGTACACATCCTTAGCATGTGTTATGCCACTGGATTGTTGGTCAATCCCATCCATCATATATCTTACATGATTTTTCTTGAAGATAGAATACATATTTTGAAAACATGATGGCATTTTAATTTTTGTTGTTGATCTTCTGATGGTGGTTTATTCAGATGTAAATGCAGTTGATTGATCATACAAGTAAACATCGTTGTACTTAGACATTTTATTTACTTAATACTTTTTCATTATCCTTATACGTTTCAATAGAACTATCATTGAATAATTTTGCATGCCACTTACCGTTTTGGGATTATTGGCAAAAAACGTGTTGATTGTTCACTTAATATGTTATCCTTCCTCTGATCCGTGGGCATTTTAGGATATAAGTTGTGCATGTTTGTTCAACATGTTCCAACTTTAATGGGACAATTAGTATCGAAAGTTTGTTGTTGTTGGAAGCATACGCCAAGTCATAAAGTGAGAAAGCAAGCAGTGAAAATCTAATTCGCAAGCGTGACCACCAACACGAATACAAGCCAGCAGTCAATAAAATAATTCTACTTTCGATGAAATTAAAAAAATCAGTTTATGTAGTACAAATTGATATTTGTAGATTTATTTATCATTTATTCCTGGATATCTGCCGACAAGTTATGGATCGAGTTTGTTATAATAGGAAAGAAACACAAAATAAAACTTCTTTATTTAGCTTATATTCTCTAAGCCTTTACCTTTCCTTCATTTTATACGTGGGAGAGTTGATGTAGTGATGCTATATTATAATTTCTTTCATGGGCATTATTATAATCTTACATATCATGTTATAAAATATGTTACACTTCAATATATAATCTCTAAGATATCTCGGCTATAATATAGCCATACGATAGGGAGGGCTATTAAAGTAGTGTCGGCACTATGTAAATAACAATATTTATCTCCTTACTTGGTGGTAACCCAGGGATCTTCTGAACAAAGGCAAGGAACATTCGAAAAACTGGAATAGAGTATTAAATACATGGTGACTCCCTCTAAAATACTATCATATATATAGTAAAGATTGCTACTTAACCCTCCCTCAAGTCTTCGCATCACAATTAGATACATTTATTGCATCGATAAGTTATACACCCCATAAATAATTATTTAGTTATCCCTCAACAGTTGTTGTCCTCCGCATTAGTTGAAAAAGAGATTGGTCCATTGATGAAAATATTTGGCATAATAAATTCAAAAAGAAGAAATATTTATGCTGTTGAGTTTGACAATAAGAAAACAAAAAACTAAAAATGTGTCGATCGCAACACACTGAGATGACGTGTCACGATTGATTATCGTCTTATAGACGTGGGTTTATGCCCACGACACTAACCAATTATAGCACACCATGTCAAAGTGTCACGACTGACACATTAAAATCATTTGTTGGCATACATGGACCCAAAACAAAAAACTTTAAATATTGATACTAATTATATATTTGGTTATATATTAGAATAATATATTCCAAAGTGCATTACACCCGACCTTGCATCACACGGGTAACCACTAGTGTGTGTGTGTGTATATATATATATACACACACACACTAGGGTATTCCCGTGATTGAAGGCACACTGATAATTTTGAAAACCAATAAAATCCTAACCCCACGAACCTAGAAAACCACCCTAGACTCTCCTAAATCATATAGCTCCAGCCCTTGTGCATTAACTCATCTCCTCCCTGCCTAAATCGTAACACACTCACAGACCCAATCACTTTGACCCCAGCACGTGCACATACCAAACACCATACCCAACGACGCTTGTTTCCCAACCCACTTCCCTCATCCCACCTGCTACTTCCCCTACCATTGTCAAATCGAGATAACCCTGAACCCCATCTACCATAACTCCCCATGCACACCCTCTACCAAGCAGTACCCATCCCCTCGCACCTGTTGCTACACACAGACAAACTCGTGTCGATGGCACTATCGTAACACACTTGTACCGGTGTCGATGTCACTATCATATTTGTCCCTGGTAAAACCATTTTTAAAGTGAACCTCACCCAATGTTTATATAATAATGCGACATCTTCCCTAATTAAACATTGGGTGATCAGTCCTTTATTAAATTATAACAGGTTTCTCATCTGGTTCATTCTTAGCGTCACTGTCGAAAACTTTTTTAATTACTAAACAGCTAAGGGAAAAATTATGCGGTTGCCAAATTTTAACTTCAATTAAACATATAACAACATGAGGAACAATATATAAATCAAATACCAACATAAGAGTCTGAATATAATAACTAAGATCAAATAAATTCTTGCCGAATAACCCATCGGCCAAAAACAAACGAATAAAAAACTCCAAAAAAATGAAAGTACTGAGGGTCAACATGTCTGTACTGAAATCTGAAATCCTACACTATATCAAAAAGTGAAATAGGCTTCTAATCAAAGCCCTGCAACATCCACCTATGCTGCAGCTACGAAGTCCCTGGAATGAAGTCACGCTTGGCGTCCCTGTGGCTGGACACCTAAAAGGATTTGAAAAATATTTTACATATCAAGAGTTAGTACTCAAAATGTTTTGAAAATATTTAGCAAGTAATTTATTGTAGTAAAGATTAGTTATTGATTACACATGTTAGGTTTACGCACACTCCCTTGAGTTTCCTCACTTGTCATCTATAGTGCACGCCTAACGTTCCATACTAGCCTATTTAGCTACACTACCCAGGCTATTTAGACTGTTTTAGTCGTCTGAACTTACCTATACGTTTAAGTTCCCGTACAGCCCATACAGTACCAAATTTTATTATCACTCCCCATATGTGAGTTAATTCCCGTGTAACATTTCACATATATTAGTTCCTTATTTTGAAAGTTAAGTCTGACCATTAAATCTTATTCATTATATGTTCACCATCTAATATTATATCTTTCCAATTAAATTTTATCCACTTAATTTGCTTTTTAGATGTATACATGTCATCTAACTATCTACTACTTCACCCTAGTAGATTGCTCATATAGTATATATTTTACACATAATATATACTATAAGGATCATTGGCCAGGTCTAATCATTAACTCCAATTCTCCCAATTTATATTTTTATATGTATGCACGTCACCTAAATATCTACTATCTCACTCAAGTATATTATTAATATAGTGTATATTTCACTCACAATATACACTATACGGATTATTAGTCCGGTCTAATCATCGACCTCAATTCTCCTTTCATTTACATTGGCATGTCTAATCATTGACTCCAATACTATATAAGTAATGTAGGTATTTCACACAACCTAAGTAAATAATTTATAGCTATTCACACAATCTAATCGTTCACATTAGTACGTAGTAGATTTCTCTAATACTCACCGTACAGTTTATTTTACGATTTATCTCATTATCGCATCTTCTCGAGTATTCTCCCAACTCTAAGGGACCTAGTTAACCCCTTTGTATTTTCAGTAGCTAAGCCTAACTTACTCTAATGGTATACTTATCGTCCATCTCAAGTTCCCGTAAATTATTATTTCACTACCTGATAATTTACGATGCAAATTTATCCAATTGATTCTCGTCTTACTTTCGTTGCTAAGACATATCTACAAATCCTAAGCAGGCCTACTGTAGTATTAATAATTCCCTCCAAACCCCTTACTAAGGTTCTAATAGGTTATAAGAACTAAGTCAAAAAGGGGGAAAATAAATTTTCTAGGAACCTGACCAAATACCGGATCGATCTTTTTTTTAAAAACTGGATCGATCCCCCTTTTTTTCTTTTTTTTATCGGATCGATCTTTTTTTTTTTCAAACCGGATCGATCCCCTTTTCTGCAATTCACCAGCCTTGTCCGTTCATGCGTTTTTTGCCCATGATCTACTACCAACCTCCATTACTCTACACCAAGGTTTTAACTAAACATTACTAACCATTTCTACATACATTAGGACAGATTCTAACGTAATTATTTTCTCAAAACATTACAATAATCATGCAAGAAGGGATGTATTCTTTATATCCTCTAAAATCCTAAGTTTCATAATCATCCATCATTTTTCTACATACCTAGATTTATTTCTTGGAATACAACCCATATCTTCCAATATCAATATCTCTACAGATTTCAAATCATTCTACATGCAATTTCCTACCCAACATGCGTTTACTTAAAGTTTTCTTCTCAAGAATTCATCAATATCATCATATGATTGAAACCCCAATTACATGGGTATTATAACTTCAATTAATTGCAATAAACACTTGCCTTATTCACTGTAAGGTCTGATTTCGTGGGTGAGCATGATGATTTGATGTTTCCGTCTTAAAATCTTCACTCCTTAGGTGCTTTGTATGCAAGAATTCTTTCAAACCTTCAAGAATCCTCCTTAAGCTTTTAGAAATGGTTCCTATCTTCCTTCTAATGGCCTCTCTAAGCTTTTTGTGTTAGGAACCCTAGTCCCCCATTTATAATCATCAGATATAAGGCTCTAATTTTCATAGGTCCTTTAATCTCTATTTTTAAAATGACCAAATTATCCTCCAAAGGTGTCGGTTTGGTCCAAAATTGACCCGTGACTCAATTAACATTCATGGGTATACCATTTTGACTAATTCGCCTCTTCCGGACTCATCCGTGACCTCTAAATTATCATTCTAATAACCTAAAATATATTTCTCATTTCCCACCTCATCATAGTCTAATGTGCGACTCTCGGTGAGATAACATAAAATACGCCCATATCACTCGCTATGATGTATATCATATTTAACTGTCAATATTTACTATTCACTCTTAGTAAATTTAAATCATATATTAATCAGTATTTATCTCTCGATTAATATTTTAATACCACGATTATTATTCGATCACTTAAAAATCATAACTAAAATTTCATCTCATTAAATTACTTCACTTACGTAATTTAAATATTAAAACACATTAAATTACTCTACTCGCGTAATTTAAATATAAACTAATATTAAATTACTCCACTCACATAATTTAAATTAAACATATTTTCATATTTAATTACTCAATTAATTAAATTCTAAATGCGTAGAAATATGGGGTATTACAAAGAACTCACGTGTGCAGTTGATATACTGCCTAATCCACTTGAAAAATAATTTAGATATCATGGGTGTAAATCAAAATTTTCAACTCATTCAACTCAAAATTTAATTAGTATTTTGGTGGTTTTTTAAGACACATATCCTTACTCTATATCAATTAATATAGGAAAGCATATATAAACCTAATAAGTACCTAAAATTCCAAACCGACTGCAAGGATGAAATATAAAACAACTTGAATATCCAACACTTGGGATTTTATTTCTACAATATCCGGCACCAAGAATGTGAGTAAAGTTTTACAAATTAATCTTACAAACTTAGAATCCTGAATATATAAATTTCAATATAAATAGGCTTCCCTTTAATGCGACACCAAGTGCATGAAGTCCAATCTGAATAGGCTGCCATTTAATGCATCTTGCAGAGAATCTATTTCGTTCTCTAAGTATTCTTCTTCTGGTATAATATCCACAAATCAGGTTGAATTAAGTAGTGTGTGATCTAGATCAAGAACCAAATAAAGCTTTGGACACCTAACATCTTAGATGTTAGCCTCACAACAACCTAGGCCACAACTGTTATAACACTCGTGTTGTAGCCTTCTATTACACCTGATATATGAACCTGTACATGTAGTATCTGAAATTCTATGATATATGTACCTGTACACGTAGTATCAAAAATTATGTCGTGTCAATCATATCTCCTGAAAAATTAGGATAGAACATGAAATGTAGTATGTAATTTTTAGGAGAAAAATTATATGTTCAATATGTTTGAATGCGTGTTCTTAGCATCCATAAACATTAACAACTGTTGTAAGGAAAATGAGAAAAAAATTCTTTTTTTGCTATTACCATATACCAAATGGAGTGCACCAAATCTTTCTTAACCAATAACATATTCAAATGTCCATATGGTAATTTATGAAAATTCTTTGGTCATTCAAATGTCCCTACGGTATGCACATAATTAAAGCATTTTCATAACTTTTAGGGAAAAAAATCAAGAGTGTGCCGATAAACTTACCAAATTTCTTCAACTTTCAGCTTGACAAATAGCAGATTTATAAAGGGTACATCTCTAACATCCACGTGTCTTGTGTAAGACATGTCCGTTATTACTTTTTAATATTAAAACTAATAGCATACCTGATTTGAACTGTGATTTGATTTTGAATCACAGTATGATGAATCAAAGATTGAAGGCCATTTTCACTTCATTCCCCACCTATTAGTTGAAAAACAAAATACAAAACTGTGAGCCCTCCATTAATTAACCATCATGAAGACAAACCTAACATGCCAAAAGAGCAAACCTAACATGCCAAAAGAGCAATTAAAGTATAAAATCAAAACATCAATCCATGAACATATCTAAAATAAAAATCCTACATAAAAAAAGCAGAGAATAAAAAGTATTTGTGCTCAATGTATCAAGAATATGGATAAGCTGACATCTTTACCAAACTTAGTTACTCTGAAGGATTTTGATACATCACAGTTCCCTAATATGGCTCGTGTAGCAAACCTTGTGCAATCGCGGGCAAGGTGACCCGTCTTCCTATAATTCTTGCAAGACTTATCATTGGTACAGTCAGATGCCATATGCCCTTACTTATAGCAGTTGTGGCAGAGTCTCAGGTCACCAGGTACCCGAGGGGGAACTGAACAGTCTTTAGCATGGTGCCTCGTCTTACTGCAGGTGTGGCGGATGCCCTCATTTGGACATCTTTTGATAATGTGGCCAAGTTCGCGACAGTTCCAGCATAGAGATTTTGTAGTGCACTCAGATGAAATATGCTCGAGTAGTCTATAGTTGTGACATATAGACACATTAGGGCTTTCTCAAGCATAATGAACTATTCGTTTGTAGTTCTTATAGAGATTGCTCAGGCTGTAACCCCGACTTGCATCCCTCCTGTATGGTGCATCGCGATAGGAACAGCCATATTGAAACAACAGTCTATCATGGTTTTAAATTTCTCCTATAGTGTGTAATTGAAACTAAAACCATATTAAAGAGAGTCAAGGAAAGGATGAGAATATAGAATATTTGGTGAATGATATACCTTTAGTGAATGTGGTATAGAGTTGATAGACCTTTGGTGAATGATCAATGGGTCCAATTATTCTCATCTTCAATAGTGGATCTAAACATGATAAATTAAGACCATAAATAGGCTGAATCCAATACCTATTATCAACATGTGTTAATATTTTCACTCATATAGGTCCAATACAATGCATGTGTTTATCAAACCCACGTGTATTGTATATAGAATTAATCAAATTGAACATAGCTTCAATGCCTATGAAAATTTGGAAGTCCAAATACATTACCAAACATCTTGATCACTTTAATCACAACTACAGTATCTAAAGTCCAAATGCATAATTAGTATAAAATAACAAACAACACATGACTTTACTATATACTAATAAAATATTCAAAATTTAAAAAACCTCTCATATGACATTTAAATATAGACTCACTTTCTAACTAAATCCGTAAAACTAAGAAACTAAAAATTCTAAAGATTTTGAACGCCAAACTAAAAATCTGAATGTAAAAGGGAAAAACATGAAAACAGAGAAAGAGAGTTTGAACCCCAAACTATTAGAGATTTTATGGACAAATCTAAACAACCAAACAAATTGAGGAAGACATCAACCCTTTCAAAAAGGAAATTAAGCAAATGAGAAAATACATTTGCCAAAGAACTAAGATACAATGTTGAATACAACATGAAGATCTCATCCAACTAAGATACAATGTGTGCGACCTCACCCAAAGAACTAAACATTTGCTAGTAACATTTTTTACAACTAAAAAATATATTTACCAAATGAAAACTAATTATAAATTTTTGGCTCTAATGATAAATGAGGGTAAATGAAAAAGAGAACCCAGCTTAATGAAAAAAAAAGAGAGAATCTTTCAAAATCCCCAAAGCAAACACTCACAGTGGGGGAAAAATTAAATTTCAGAAGAAAAAAATGCTTGAACATATAACCAAATGTTCATAACTTACTGGAAGGTAACATTCCATTTGCTCTTGCACTAAAAACCAAATGTGTCAGACATGCTTGGGAATTTATATGGATATCATACGTTTAAGAATACATTATATATGATTTAGTTTTATAAGTTTGGTACCTTTTAGTCTCTTTCTTAGATGACAATGAATCCCATGTGCCGAGTTATTCTATAAAAAATCAATGTTGGTCCAAGTGAATATCTCTTCACCGTTCTATGCTCAGTTAAGCATTTAATTTTGGGGCAAACAACCAAATTCGTTAAAACCCTAAACTAAGAAACCCTTATTTAAAAAAATCGGTAAGGTTTATGCCTAAAAAAATTCAGGGATATGAAACAGAAATGTGAAGAGAAGAGAGGTACCTTCAGAGATGGCCATCTGAGGTGGAGATGAATGAGAGACGTGAAACAACATCAAAATCAACCCCCAAAATAAGAAAACTAAATCAATGAGACTCAAAATCAAAATACAGAAAAAAGGGCGATTACTAGAGAGAGAGAAGGATGTCTGAGTTGTGATCGCGTGCGTATATGGTCTGTCATTTTAAGAGATAGTGAGAGAGGAGTGGGTAGCGTATATTGGTTGTGCTCAGATGGGAGGGATCGTGAAAATTGGGAGATATGATATGGGATGGAGTGTGGAAAGTATGAGAGAGAGTTTGGTTGTGATGAGTTTACAAATTTACCCTCAATTTTGAATTTTAAAGTAGAGGGGGAAATAAATTGGAGTGTGTCAAAAGAGGGGGAAATTAAAAATTTAAGGGGTAAAATAGGGAGTGCAAAAAAAATTCATATTAATGACATCATAGTGCTATCTTATGACATACATAAGTTTTGTTCCTTATTATATATATATATATATGTGTGTGTGTGTGTGTGTGTGTGTGTGTGTGTGCGTGTGTGTGTGTGCGTGCGTGTGTGTGTGTGTGCATGTGTGTGTATGTATTAGTAGCTATTGTTCCATATTATTTGATTATATTTTTAATATAAATTTGACTTAAGATGGTTAGTTAAGTTTTAATTAGTTATGTGTTCCCTATTTTTTATACTTGCATTGTTAATGTAAATTAAACTATGCCCATGTAACTTATGTTATCATGATGTACAATCAGTATGTGTTTTGTGTATAATTTAAATTACAATTCTATGTCACCGTGTAATATAAAAAATTGGAAATAGATTTATTGATCAAGTGTTTCTTTTTTCTCTCTTAGTTCAGGATCGCGTGGCAGCAAAGAAGGCAAAGAAAGACAAGTAGTATAGAAGATAAATTTTCAATGTAATTCATAATATTTTTGGAGCTTCGATTTATTCATCTTTGACACTTTATTTTTTCTTCATTTTTGCAGGTCTTGCTTGCATTTGATCGTGAACATGGACAAGGTGTTTGAATGGCTGTTATATATTTTTTCTTCATTTTTGCAGGTCTTGCTTGCATTTGATCGTGAACATGGACAAGGTGTTTGAATGGCTGTTATATATATATATATATAGTATCATGCTAGGGTAGAATGTTAGTATATGGATATTGTATTTGGGATTTAAATGATTGGATATTTTGGACTTATGTTGAATATTGTTAGGTTATTATTGGAGAACATTATACTATTTTGATACTATAGATCTTGATATTTTTTTGGGTAATGGTATATAAAGGGTGACTAGTTAATATAAATAGTTCAAACATTAAATTACGTTGTTTGATAATTTGGTGTCATCATAGAATGCTTAATATTTGTGAACAAACAAATAATATTTTGCTATAATTTTCTATTATTATTGGCATAAGTTTGGTATGGAGTAACTAATCCCAATGTTTTTGAAAGCTGGTGGAATATTCAAATCCCGTCATTTTTTATTTATATGTTGTAGATGGGGAGACATCTAAATAGGTAACTGATAATTTTAAAACGTCGGTTCAAACTCTGAAATAGATATTGCCGACGTTTATAATAAACATTGGGAATTCCCAACTGCGGCAACTCTGACTTTCAAAAAAAGGTTAGGATATATCATTTTGACCTTTTTTTAATATTTGTCGGCATTATCTAAACATCGTCTAGTCTAATATTCTTTTAGTGGCTATTTTATGATCAGTTTAGAGTCACAAAACACAATAATGCAGTGAGAGACCATGCAGATTGCCCTGTGCAGACCGTGCACCATGGCTTCATATTCTGACTCATTATTCGATCCGTGGAATCCTAATCTGATAGCTTGATCAATAATCCAGCCTTGCAGTTTCACAAACACTATTCCAACTCCTATTCCCTTATCATTTGATGAGACATCAACAAAGAGATTTCAGGACTACTTGTATTCGCCGACCACTAATCACTCCTTGATGGGATGCGATTGTTCATCCATTACTATTGGCATTATTAAAAATTCTACCACGAAGTCTACCAGGACTTGAACTTTTATCGTTATTCATGGCTCATACTTGATGTCAAATTGGCCCTACTTAAGGGACCACTTGGTCATTCTATTGGAGAGGCCGACCTTCTTGATATCATACTTCTGGGGGGAGTTGTTAGGATGACTACCATATGAGCGTCGAAGTAGCGTCTTAAATTCCTTATGGTGGTCATCGATATATGGGCATGGATTTTGTTTCTTCTTTGAGAAAGGGTGTGGATTATGTTGAAGATCATTCTCTATTCTCCACCATGTAGACAAATCAATGTCGCACTGGTCGTGTTCCCTGAGTTAGCGAAATAAAGGTACATGTCTTCTTTTTCTTTGGTTGTTTAAAGTAAGGGATGGAATCCCAAGTATTGTCTATGCCTTCTAAATAATGGTCGTATTCTTTTGTCCAAATTGTGGGGCTTGCCTTCTTCAAAGCTTGGAAGAACGATCGACGTTTGTTAGAATATCTTGATATGAAATGGTTAAAGGACGCTAACATTCCAGTAATGTCCTAGATATCTCTAATGCTGGTCAACTTTTTAAAGTCTTATAGAGTCTTGAATTGATCTTGATTTGCCTCAATACCATTCTGAGTCACCAAGTAACCTAAAACCTTGCTAGAGCTCACACCGAGTAAACATTTGGAAGCGTTGATAAACATTATGTACTCTCTAAGAATGTTAAAGGTCTTTTAGATGAACGAACGAATACTTGCTCTTGACAACCATATCATCAATATATACCTCGATGGTGAAGCTGATCAACCTCTTGATCATCATCGTAACTATCATTTAACAAGTTTCCCCTATGTTCTCCAAACCAAAGGGCGTTACTTTGTACCAGTAAAGTCCTAAGGCTGTAATGAATGAGGTCTTCTCTTGGTCTGGATTGAACATGGGTATCTGGTGGTAACCAGAGCATGCACCCATGAAACTCATGTGTTGATACACTGTTATGGGATCCACGAGTTGATCTATTTGGGGTAGCGGGAAACTATCCTTGGGAAGTGCCTATTGAGATCAGTAATGCCCATGCAAACCCTCCATTTGTCATTCTTTTTATTGACGATAATATTATTGGAGATCAAATCTGGGTATTATAATTCTTTGATAGAGACAACCTAGGGTAGGTTATCAACTTCAGATTCTATCACCCTTTCCATTTTAGGGGTCGACTTTCTAGGTTTCTGTATGATTGACTTGATGCTTGGTTCTATATGCAATCAGTGGTCTATTCTGGAGAGATCATAGGGTTTCCAAGTGAAGTGGTCTGCATTTATTCGAAGGAAGTAAGAAAGTTATTATGCTTCATCTTTAGGGTTTTTTTCTTCGATGAGGAAGGTATTTTGTGGTTGTGATAAATCCAGAGGTACAGGGACGAGTTCCTCTATTAGACATTCGATAAGAGCCAGTCGAGTTCTTCAACTCTCGATTAAACTCCCTTTCATTTCTACTTGGGTTGATCGTCCTCCGAATTATCCTCATACTAAATATTCTTAGACTGGGTCTCCTTTACCTTAATGGATGAAATAACATAGCTTCATGCCATTGCTTGATCTCCTCTGGTTTCTATCACTCCTTGTTCAATCATAATTTTGATTTTATGATAGGAGGTCATGACCATCATATTATGTATCCATCCTCTACCTAGTATGTCATTATAGGGATACTTCTACTGGATCACATAGAATTTTACTTATTTATTAGCTAGACCAATCTTGATTAGAATCTTGATTTTCCTAGGGCCTCTCTAGATTAAAGGGTCGAGGTTGGTATCTAGTTCCTTGATTCAATATCCAAGATTGTAAAGTATTGTCAGGTAGATGAATTTTGAAGAGCTTCCTTATTCTACCATCACCCTTCTTATGTCAAAG
Source organism: Sambucus nigra (assembly GCA_949130495.1). Taxonomy (NCBI): domain Eukaryota; kingdom Viridiplantae; phylum Streptophyta; class Magnoliopsida; order Dipsacales; family Adoxaceae; genus Sambucus; species Sambucus nigra. The sequence goes on along the minus strand of OX422208.1, from coordinate 307,200,367 downwards.
TTTGTGACTCGCAAGGTGAGTACCAAGGCATCCTTATGAGGTAAATACATAGACCAAATCATCGTCGGTGAATACAATGGCACGATCAGTATCCAAATCTTTCATTTCCCTCTAGGCTAGGATTTTCTTGGATAAGTACACCTGGAATGCTTGTTGGATGATGGTTGTTATTCTCACCGTCTCCCTGAGCTTCTTACCAGTATAATGAGTTGGGTCGATGTAGTTGGGAATGGCAGTGACCAATCCTACTGGTGAAATATTATCCTCTTATTTTTGGACAGTATTTATCTTCGTCATTACTTTTGCCTTTCTTGCACTGATGTTCTCTTTAAAGTGGACATCTTGGAGGAGCTCCACCAGGTATTTTTTAAATATTTTACAGTTATCTATGAGGTTACCATGGTCTTTGTGATAGTTACACCTGAGACCGGTGTCCCTATCTTTTGGATCACCAACCATCTTGGGGGGACCTGTTAAAAAGGCTTGTCCTTGATCTGATGAATAATCTTATTGATGGGCTCCTTTAATAGCATCTCTAGTGCCTTATGACAACTCTCACCGGGTTGATATCTAAGGTAACCTTTTGAGGCTTCATACCTAGAGCCCTTTTTAGTTGAACAAGGTTGATTTCCCCTTTTGAGTGCCTTTTTAGGGTCATTCTTTTTCTGATCGGCTAGGAACTCCACATTGATGAGCTCATCCTCCACCTTAGCTTATTTTTTAATATGGGACATGAGGTCATCCATTGAATCTGACTACTCCACATAAAATTTGAAGGAAAAGATTGCTAGTTAATTGTTTTAATTGTTAATTTTACTGTACATATAATTGTTAATTTTAACGTACATCTCCCAGTACCTCTGAGCATACCTCCTGGGAGATTTTACTTTAATCTTCTTGAAAGATATCAGCGAATCATCCTCTTTTATTACCTTATTACTTGTTATAAATAGGGTCATGAATTTCTCGTCCAACTCACTAAAATAGGAGGCTGATCTAGGGGAAATTTCTCAAACCATTTCAGGTCTATCTATCCTAGAATGGATGGTATTACCTAACATAATAGGGTATCATGATGGCTTCAAAGAAACGTGGTCTGCCGATAGTGCCTGATGCAATGGGTAGGGTATGGCTTCCTTTCGTATGTTATATCTTTTATCATTAAAAACTTCTTTGAGGGATCAAATGACTCTATCACTTCGATAATGGGTGAAGTTGAACCATGCCCAGAGCCTTTCTGCACACGTATGTCATTTATCCCACTGACTCCCTTCGAATGAGTCCTCTCACTTCGTCACTCTTCACTTAGTTTGGCTACACCTCCAGACAAGAAGGCTTTGAGATGAATCTATGGGTTGGGGATGGTGGTGCCTGTGATTGATAGAATTACTCCTAGGAGAGTTATCATGTCATTGGTGGTGATGCACAACATGAAGGCTTATTGAATATAAAGCCCTACCAGGTTGATCCAATAGGGAGTGAGGTTCCCTTTAATGATGATATTGAGTACGAGAATATGATGTACGATCCCCGACTGCTACATCAAATGCCCCCCCATACAAGAGATATCTTGAGTGCGATCGTCCAAACTTTCCACATAGATGCTGGACAAAGAGGGGAACAACTCTTCCCTATAATTGATTGATCGATGGTGTATGATATCACCGAATAGGTCCATATCTCCCAACTGAACATCCTCTAGACCTTGAATGTCGGTGGAGAGATGGAAGTCGAATATGAGTGTGATCCCTCCTTACGATGCGTATTTCAGGCTAAACACGACTCCATGCATGAGTAGGATGAGACTGGTCTTCCCTCATTATGAACTTTGGGATTTAGTGGCTTTAATAATGGTGAGAACTTTGAATTTACCACAAACAGTGAAAAATTATGGGGCCTATAGACCCATAATTGATATGAGAATTATAGAATGACCCTAATAAGATTATGAATGAATAACTAACAACACATTATGTATGTGGTTTGACCATGAGGTTGAACTACATCCACGAGGAAGAGAGACGAGAAAGTTTTGTTTTATTAACGTAAAAGAATTGTAACAACTGGTGTGATAGGGATGCTAGCTGAGAGTCTAAGTTATCATGTGCAATTTAGAATACCCTTAATGTGAGCTAGATCTCTATTATTTATAGACCTAAGTCTCCTACATTATCAGGACTCTTTGTATTTATCTTTACCAGGTTTAAGAGTTTCATTGGGGATGGTCTTTTGCTTAGTTGATATGATCTTTGTCATTTGATTATATCTTTTAAAGTTTGTTCTTATCTAGGCCAATTGACCATCATGTGTTTCTCATATAATGCGTCACGTGTTCAACCATGTGGCAATAGTTCGGTCTTATTCACTTCACCTTTATACAAATTTACATTGTAATTATGTGTGTCATTATAGTGGTACTATAGGGTTGTATTTAGGGTCGGGATATGGTGGGGATGACTATGATTTTAACTTTAGTGTTTTTAGTGTGTGTGCATCACATCTGGGTACATACTTCTAATGTGTGGGTAGGTAGAAAATTCAGGAGTTCTTATGAAAAATTTTGCCAAACAAAAGAGATATGGTTCTTTATGATTAGTGAGATCATTGTAGAATCAACAAATGGATGACTTAATCATGCTCATTGTTGATGAACAAAATTTTCTGCTCTCCCTCATTGGAAAAAATAGTTAAGGTCTATAGAATCAGAAAGACGGTCAAGCAAGTAGATTCCTTAATATCCATTAAAAGGATAAAATGTGAATCATTTAAAATGTACACTGAAAGGTACTAGGAATTATTCAATGAAATTGAAAACTTCAATGAGTAGATGGAAATCACCCCGTTAAAGTCCAAACTAGATGACCTCTATCAATATCATGCTAAGAATCTGTCATCCTCAATGGACTATTTCATGGATTGTATAGAGAAATATACAAAAGTAGACGATGAATTCATTAATGTAGTCAATCATATCGATCATTCTTTCAAATCAACTAAGAAAAGTGAGACAAAAAAAGGAGGAAACCAATTTGTGGACATCTGTGGAAACCAATCTATAGACATATGTGGACAAAAAAAGGAGGAAACCAAAAAAAAGGAGGAATGATCAACCCTTGATATAAAAGGGGAAAGATGGAGAATTCTAAAGGGCATATAAAGGCGTTGATCAATGAGAAATCCTATCAGGTTATGGACATCTTTTTTAAGAAGTTAATTTATAAGATCACATGAAGGGAAACTAATCTGTGGTTCACTTATCATCAAGATCCTAGATAAAGGGAAACCAATTTGTGGTTCACCTATCATCAAGATCACATCCATAAAATTGAAAATTATAAGATGCTCAAATGCCAACTGAGCGATCTTGTCTAGGGTGTCCACCTTAAGGAGTACATCGATGCTATAAAAATAAGAGTTTCAGGTTGGACTAATGTTTCTCACAAGTGGGATGATGTCTCATTCTCTTTAGTATGATCATAGACACTCATGTCTACATCGATCCATCATAATGCAAAAGAAATAAACTCCAAGATAGATCATGAGTCATCGCCACCATGCAAGAAGGTTTCTAGGTAAAAATATCCACACCAGTCCTTCAAAAGAGGGAACAGAAGGAGGTAGACTTCGATCAAGTAACAATGTTTCCTTATGAAGACCAACGTCAATATCCTCACAAAGCATCCTTGATCCTCACTCTAAGGGTAGAAAAATTCTACATGAAGAGGAAACTAGTTAATAAAGGAAGCTTATCATAAATTATGTCACTTGTTTTAAAAAGTTGGATACAACGTCCTAGACTTGGATACAAAATTCTTCCCTTTAATCAGCTTCACTGATAATGTGGAAACATCACTGGGGAAGATTCATCCATCTATCAAGGTCGGACCCATAAATTGTGAGATTGATGTAACACCCCATATTTTTATATTTAATGAAAAATATTATTGGATGAATTATCATATTACTTGAGATTTCTATTTGTGAACTACAAAATAATTATGTGGGACTTTTAGTAAATTATTTGAATAATATATGGATTCAATAAATCAAGTGTGAAATATAATTGTATTTACATATTTTAATTAATTAAAGTATGTGTAATTTATTGAATTTTTATTTGACTAGTTTTTAAATTAGTTATTACGTGACTACAATATCCTATACTTTTGGGAATTAAATAAATAAATTTTTAATTATGAATGAATATTTACTCAGGTAATTTAATGATATTTATTGATTTGGGTTATTAACTAGAATTTATAATGATAATTTTTAAATTAATTGTAAATGACTCATTGCTTTAACAATACGATTGTAATTAATTTTTTATGTCACGGGTTGGACGTGGCTCTTAGAGAACAATGATGCCTAGAATAGTATTTTTAATGTGCCAAATTGGGCCCTTGGGTAGGTACCCCTTTGGGTGAAGTTTTCAGAGCATCTGGTTTGTAGTTCAGGATTATTTTGGAGTCTAAAAATGGGCCCATTATGGACTTGCATAATTAGGGTAATAAATTGATAATTAAACCTAATGAATCATCATAACATATCATATTTCATAACCTAGCAGTAGAGGAACACTTTGGGAGCAGAGATGAACATTTCTCTAAAGGAAAGAAATAATATCTTTATTATCGTATTAAGTTACCGATTTATGATTTTTATCGACGTGTATTAATAAATTGGTTAGGACATGATATTAGGGTTTAAATCTGATTCTTGATTTGTAGAGTTTCATTATTAAATATGCTTATTATAAATTTAAATTATTTAGACGATTAAACCCATGTTTATATTGATAATTATGTTTAACTTATAACTATATGACTTATATTATTGGAAAACCATGTTTACCTTATTTTGAATCCTTAGTCATTGTAAATCTGATTCGGTTGACAGTTAAAATTGTTGATTAATGCGTAATCAGATTTTTAAAAGAAAAAATTCAAAAGAATATGGTTAGGTTAGTACGAGTACGGTTTGCTATGTACCATGGGGTGGGGTGTCATATCAATTTAAATATAGTGAGGACAAGTTTCAAATAATGTTAAATGCCTTTATGTTGAATTTTAAGGGTATTTTAACATTTGGAAATGTTTTCTTTGGTGGTTATGTTAGTTGGCCTTATTTTATATATATATATGTGTATTGTTATACATGGGACTCGGACGTTGTCTATGAAACTAAATCGAAAATACATTTGATCATGCTAAACTAAAATCAAAAGGTACATAAAAAGTTAAATTGTTATAATACATTTGGGATGAGTTAATCATGGTTAGTTAATAATGATTAACAATATATGGTTATGGTACCTTTAAAATGATGGATTTATTTAGAGTATTTTTACTCTCTATATGATTCCAAGGTGGGCCTGAGTTGTGTTATCACTGAACTATAGGATCGATATGGTTTGGTATGTCGGCGCAAATAATAGAACGGTTGGGTTAGGTGAATAATTTATGTTGGGTCGTTTAGGGTTGGTCGTTTACTCTGGGCCGACAAAATTAATTTATATTGGACTGTGTACCCTATGTCATAGGGTAGTTATGATATTGGTTAGTGCTCGATGGTAACTTGGATTAGACATGATCCGGGATAATGCTCCTAAAAATTAATTATGTTTATGGTGGTTAGAGATGGTTGGTAATTACCTATGGAGTCTCATACCATTGATCCAGATGAACGATCTGGCCTAGTAGAAGTAGATTATCGGGGGATGTCCTTTTTTGGATTTCATTTTCTAGACGTCCCACGCATGGAGTCTAGTTTAGTTGGGAGTTAGGATATATTGGGTATGATATCTTTAGTAATTACATAGTTTGGATTTGGTTCATGTTGTGATTGCTATAATGATGTAGTGAGTCTCATGTCAACGGATCTTAATGACCAACTAGGCTTAGCATAAGTGTCTTGTGGGGTTCCTTGTTTGGATTTCATATATGAAACGTTCCACATTGAGGATGTGTGTATTTAAACAAGTCTTTATCTATAAACAAACCTATATATATCGAATGACTTAACGAATTATAAGGACCTTATTTTATAAATGTTGGTCTAGAATCTCGAAATTTCTGAGTTGTGCTAGACCATAGTTTATATGTCATACACCGCTACATACCACTTTATTTGGAACGTCCTCACATATTCATCCTTGACGTCCATCATCCGAATATCTAGCAGCACACATTATCATCACGCATTGATTATCATCAACACACACCCATCATTCTCAATGTGCATCATGCATCTTCAACCGATCTCCACTAAATCCATTTCATTAAATGTATAATGTTTAATTGGAGTTAATAATGTTCATGTTTATATTTGGAAAATTTTTAATTTTTTTTCATAATTGTTCATATTTTATAAAAACAAGGCTGGCTAACGACCTGATCAAACGACATTACTTGTCGTTTCTTAGGTCGCGTGATACCTCGTTTCTTAATGCATCAAATGACCACGTACCGTTTTGATTTTCAATACTTCGTTTTCATGGTCATTACTTGATGTATCTAACGATATCTAGTGTCGTTCGAAAAACATCTAGTACGTCATTTGAGCGACATTGCTCCACCTTCGTTATTTTTACTACTATAAATACCTGCTCTAAATAAGACTTTTGTAAGTCTTTTACTACTCCGTTTTATGTATAACTACTGCGATTTAAGACTCAATTATTTTAGGTTAAAACCTATTTTGATTCACCAAAATATCCTAAGCCATATATGTGAACCATTATTAAACACTTTTACTCATATTAGCCATTCTTGGAATAGATCGTGTTGAGAAAAAAGCATGTCTCCATTGCTCTTGAGGGGTCTCTTACTGACCATTGAATTTATTGAAGGAATTCTTGCTAAAGAAAAGAAACCTATGCCTACGGGTATTCGTCTGTTAAACACGTTGTATTTCTGTATGTATATATAAGTCAAGGTTTACCATATATAGTGAAATAAAGGGTTTTGCCCCTTTGGGGGATTTTTCCTGAATTAATGTATGTGATTGTTTAAACTGCATACTAGATAGTTTTCACTGATTTCAATCACATTAGATACATGTTGGAATTAAATTAAATAAGTTTAGACATTGAACAAAAGATCACTCTAAGAGAGAGAGTTTGTTTAGAGAGAGAGAGATAGAGAGTAGTTTTGAGAAAGAGAAAGGGGACTTAACCAAACAACTGGCTAATATTACGAGTGAGATACTTGCATCCATGGAGGTTTGGAAGAAGCTTAAAGACCTTGTAGCCCAACTCACTCACGATCTTGTGAGAGCCTAGGAGGTCAAGGTAAATATTGAGGACAGATAAGAAAGGATGGGAAATATATTCTGTGACCTTACTTTAGGGTTTGTTAAAAGGTCGGTCTAAGACAATGAACTTTTGTACTTATTACAAGGGAAAAGGCCAACTTAGGTACTATTGCTATAGTTTGGGTCGGACCCAGCATATACATGCTCTGTCACACCACACTAGTGATCTTACTAGTCTTAGAGAGAAAGTTGAGTTTCTAGTTGCAACTTCTCAAAGTTTGATGGAAGAGTTCCAAGGATTTATTTGCCATTAGTGGATAATTCCAATGTCCCAATTAGAACCAAAAATGACAAGGGAAGATAAGGTTACCCCTTCTTGTGTGCCTATGCATGACATAAAATCCCCTGTTGTCTATGCTTCTCTTCAAGCACATAGTAGCTCACTGTAGTATTTTGATAGTAGGTTCTCTAGGAACATGATAGGTGACATCTCATTTTTTACCTATCTTAAAGATCGCAAGGAAGGTAAAGTCACTTTTGGAAGCAAATATAGCATAGTAGGATGAGGTACAAAAGAGATACCCAGGTTTCCTAAGCTAGAGAACATTTTTTACATCAAAGGTTTGAAAGCAAACCTTCTCAGCATTAACCAGCTATGCGACACTGACTTTGCGATAAAGTCGATAAACCTCTATTCGAAGGGGTGAGGATGGAAGATAACTGTTACGAAATTGTGCCCAAGTCCTCATTTGTACGCAACAGCACCACAATCTCTTCTATGGATCTATGTCATCAACATCTAGCTCACGTTAATTTTAGATATTTGGAGCATTTAGCTAAAAATGACATATTATGTGTCTTGCCATCACTTGGGAAACCAAATTACATAGTTTGTGGACTCTTTCAGTTGGGAAAATAAGTCCTTAGTCCCTATCAGAAGTTGAGTTCCATTACCCCTACACGTGTGCTTGAGTTGATTCACATGGATCTTATGGGTCCTACTCGCACTGAGCGTTTAGGTGGTAAGAGGTATATCCTCGCCATGGTTGATGCTTTCTCTCGCTATTCTATAGTAGGTTTCCGGAGAGATAAATTCAATGATGTAGAGTTTCTTATGACCAAGTTTCGTTTCCTGTAAAATCAACACGGTGTCACTATAAATAGAATGCATAGTGACAACGACACTAAATTTAAGGAACCAAAGTTGAATAATTATTGTGATATCCTTGGAATCAAACATTGGTTTTTTTCCATGAAACTCCTCGGTAAAATGGGATTGTTGAGAGAAAGAATAGGCATATTCAAGAGATGGTTAGATCCATGCTTCGCGATCATAGAGTGCCTAGAAGGTTTCAGTCAAAGGCGGTGTCTATCGTGTGTCACACGATGAATAGGGTATATCTTCATCTAGATACACTTTAGGCGCCATATGAGTTGTGGACAGTTAAGAAGCCCAACCTTTCATTTTTTTGTATCTTTGGGAGTAAGTTCTACATTCTTAGGGATAGAGAGAAATTAGAAAAGTTTGAATCCCGGAGCTACGAGGGAATTCTATTAGGATATTCATCGGCAAGTAAATCCTACTGGGTTTTTAACTTGATCAGCTCTAAGGTTATGGAGTAAATAAATGTCACCGTGCAAGATGATGAACTGCCGGCATTTGATGATCCTAGCCTTTTGTGTGAGGATAACACACTTCTATGTGATGATCCCATTTCCCCTCACACACCAGGGTGGACCCTACTCTTGATTTATAGGACACACCTCCTTGGGTTTGCAAGAGTCACGATCCTTCTGCCATTCTAAAGGATCCCACCTTTGGGGTTAAGACTCATGCTACACATCCAAAGTTAAGCCCAAGAACGTCAAAGAAGAACTCAAAGATGAACACTAGATATCCTCTATACAAGTTGAGTTACTTCATTTTAGAAAGAATGATGTCTAGGAACTTTTCCACCAATCTAGTGAGAAAAATGTGATTAGTACCAAGTGGGTCTATAAGAATAAGATGTATGAGAATGGTACCATTATACGTAAAAAGGTTAGGTTGGTTACTCAGGGCTACACACAGATTGAAGGTGTAGACTTTGAGTGATATTTACTCCTATTGCAAGGCTTGAGTCCATCTTTTTACTACTCATCATCACATATCATCTGCGCTTTATGTTATATCAGATGGATATCAAGAGTGCCTTTCTAAATGGAATTCTAGAGGATGAGGTTTACGTGGAATAATCAAAAGGTTTTGAAGACCTTCATCACCCTAAACACGTCTATTATCTGAAGAAAGGCTTATATGGTTTGAAGCAACCACCCCATGCTTGATACGAGAGGCTTACTTACTATCTCCTAGCCCGTGGCTTCAAGAGAGGGGGAATAGATAAGACTTTGTTTGTTAGGAGAGGAAAAAGTGTTATTTTAGTTGCCAAGGTCTATGTGGATGACATAGTCTTTGGATCAACATGCTCCTACCATGCTCGCGACTTTGAGGAGGAGATGAAGAGTAAGTTCGAGATGAGCTTGGTTAATGAGCTTACATTCTTCCTTGGTCTCCAGGTTTTTCAGCTAGAGGATAGGATGTTCATCTCCCAATCCAATGAAAAAAATTGGTTTAGACCCGCTAAGCACGCACGTACCCCAATGAGTACCTTAACTAAGCTTAACAAGGACACTTCAGGAAAGGATGTAGGGTAAACCTTGTATCGAAGTATGATAGGTATGTAGTCTTCTCTACTTGACTGCTAATAGTCCCCACATCTCCTTTAGTGTTGGAGTCTGTGTGTGATATCAGGCTCCTCGAAAGAGTTGTGCATACTCGCTCTTAAACGTATTATCAAATACGTGAATGGGACTCTCTCATACGGCATTTGGTATTCCTTTGATATCGACAACTGTTTATCTTCCTATTCTGATGTTGGTTAGGCCGGGGATCTAGATGGATGTAGGAGCACTTCTGATGGGTGTTTTTATTTTGGTTAGCAAGAAGCAAAGCTCCATCTCTTTGTCCACTATGGAGGCTTAGTACATAGCCATCGGGAGTTATTGCACGCAACTCTTGTGGATGAAGCAGATGCGGGAGGATTATGGGATGTTACAGGACACCATGACTATTGCTTGTGATAACATGAGCGTGATACAAACATCCCACAATCCAGTCCAGCATTCGCACATGAAGCACATTAGGATACGCAATCACTTTATCCGTGAGTCAGTAGAAGAGAAAGTCACGTTCTTGAGTTTTGTGTCCACAGACCTTCAGTTAGTCGATATTTTCACGAAGCCTTTATATTCCCTTTGATTGGGGAGTCTTGGGAAGTCTTTAGGAATCTTGACAGATGACTGAGGGGTGGTTACCATGTCTAGTTTAGGATACTTTTTTCATGCTCATATCATATGGTTCTTATTGCTAGACTGTATCATTTGTAATATTTTTGTGTATTATCTTACATTTTTGTCATTTTTTAGAAAATACAAAAATATCTTCTTTTTAAGAAAAGAGAAAAATATAAAATATTTTCAATTTATTAAGAAGAATGAAAAAGCCTAAAAATATTTTTTTATATAAAAGTTTTGAAAACCAGAAAAAGATTTTTATAATTCTTTTTACACCTTTTATGGATGGACATTTAGGATGACCAAAATCACAATATCATTTCTGTATTCCACTTGACTTTTTGATAGTGATTTGAGATGTTAAATCATTTCATCCATGTGCTTTATAATGTTTGGAGTCACTGAGATACGATTAGTGATATATTTATACATGTTTGGATCCTTATCTCCTTTACTACACACGTGAATGAATTTATTTGATTATTGTACTTGTCTATCTCATGTTGGTCAAAGTGTTTTCATCTCAATTCTGTCTTTAAAACGAACAAAATGTGGTAAAACTTCACAATGATAGTAGTCCATGTAAGAGTTGTTGCCCGTGAGGAATTTGTTTAATATAAATATTGATGATAGCATAAGGGAAAGGTCTACATAAGGATCAAATAGCCTTTGGGAGAAAGCCAACGTTTAAAAAGAGCCAAAAAAGTGTGGTGTTGTAAAAAGTAGCCAAGGACAAACTAGTTTAGTTTGATATGATCATTCAAAAGAAAAGAATAGAATAGAAAAATATGATCATTATTTTTTATGGGGGAGTTTGGTTGGAAATCAACGGGTTTGCATGTTCTGAAAAAGTCTTGAAAAAGCATTACATAGTTTTAGATGTTATTGGTGTGAACATTAATTTAGACTTTGATGTGTTGATTAGATTGAGTCGGTTACATATAAATTTAACATTTTTACACCTAAGTACGATTTTGAGTTCATTTGTTAGGAGTGTCCAAAATTCATCGTGCGCATATATTATGAATGCTTCGATTGATTTTCCTATTGAATTTTTTCACACCCCTACATTTATTCTATCATCGTCTTAGTTATCTTAGTGTTCCTTTCATGGTGTGATTCCTTGCTGTATATTTTTTTTTTGGTAAAAAACTAATTTTGAAAAATTGATAAAAGAGAAGTTTATAACTTTGTGCACTCTCCATATGCACTTTTACGTTTCTTCTAATTTGTATATTTGAGGACATCATAAAAATGGGGAGAACGAATTATGGGGGGAGTAGATTTGTTGAGTGTTTGATTTAATGATTTACTTATGCTTAATTGATATTGACTTTATGATTTTATCAATATTTTTCAAACTTTTGCGCATCACAGGTATTTGTTTCTTGTCTCATGTGTGTAGGTACAAATTGAGGATCATTCTTTTGGCAGATCCTGATGATGACAAAGAAACATTGGAGAATTGAATCTTTTAAGATGTTGAAGTTTGAAGACATGTACTTTAATATTTCCATTTATGGGTTTTTTGGGATATTAGATTGTACGTCTTAGTTTTTTGGGGATGCATAATTCGGATTTTTTATGAAAGTACCGGTATAGACATAGGGGAGATTTGTAAGAAAATGATTTTATAAATTTCTGTCTAGAATCTAGGAATTTCTGAGTTATCCAAGATCATAATTGATATGTCGTATACCCCTACATGCCACTTCATTCTGCACGTCTTCACACGTATATCCTTGGCGTCCATCATCCGAATCTCTAGCAGCATGCATCATCATCACGCATCGATTATCATCAAGACGCACCCATCATCCTCAATGTGTGTCATGCATCTTCAGCCGGTCTCCACTAACTCCACTTCGCTATAGGTAAAATGTTTAATTGGAGTTAATAATATTCACATTTATATTTGGGAGATTTTTTAAATGGTTTTTATAGATGTTCCTATTTTATTAAAACAAGGCTAACTATTTTAAAATGAAAAAATAAATAATTTTTTATTTCTCTCGTTCAAACGACAAGATAGTGTCATTTAAACGACATTCATATGTCGTTCTAACGACCTGATCAAACGACATTACTTATCGATTCTTAGGTCACGCTATACCTCATTTCTTTAATACATCAAACGACCACTGTTTTAGTTTTTAATATTTCATTTTTATGGTCGTTACTTGAGGTATATAATGACATATAGTGTCGTTCGAACGACATTATGCCACCTTTGTTATTTTTGCCGCTATAAATACCTACTCTAATATCAGGGTTTTACAAGTCTTTTACAACTCCGTTTTCTGCTGAACTGCTACGATTTACAACTTCATTATTTTAGGTTAAAACCTATTTTGATTGACTCAAATATCCCAAATCATATATGTGAATCATTGTTAAACTCTTTTACTCATACACTACAACAAAACTTACATTTAGCTATGATTTTCTTACCTACAAAAAAATTTTCGTGGCTAAATATCAACATCTACTACAAAATTAATTTCGCGGCGAAAAACATTATCTTTAGCAACGAAAATTCAAATTTCGTTGACAATAGATCCCCCAAAGGCTGGCACCAAACTCTTCCCGCGCTTGAGTGTAAGTGCAAATTATTTAGCAACGAAAGTAAACTCATTGGCAATGAAATAATTCGTAGTAGTTAATATATTATGTTTGCAACGAAAAAGATTTTGTGGCCTAATGTGTAAGTTATTGGGCTACGATTTGTTTTGTGGTAAAAAGGTAAATTTTTTTCTAATGCTCATCAAACTCCCCCGCGATTTCAATCTCGGCTTTCACATACCCCTCCAAAATCGAAACAACATTTGAGAGACCTACCAACCCACAAACCCTCGATTTCAATCTCGGCTTTCACAAACCCCTCCAAATTCATGTCTCTCTTTCTGTCTCTCAATTCCGCACTCTCTCTGTCTCTCAATCAGGTATACTCTCTCTTTCTCTCTCTCTCTCTCTCTCTCTCTCTCTCTCTGTATACAAACCCTCGATGCAAAGGTTATACAGATGTTTTGTGTTTTGTGTAGAGGATATTGTAGTTTCTTTATTTATGCAGATTTGCATCTTTTGTGTTTATATTGTTTGTTAATTTTTTATAAATAATATAAGTTGCTTGAAGGTAGATATAGAATTAGATGAAAAGATTATTATAAAAAAGTTAAATGGTGATAAATATAAATTCCAATGGAAGTTAAAGAATATTATTAACGAAATTCTTCTTTCATGTGAAGATATGGATGCTCAATTTTTGTACTGTTATAGATAAGACAATACAATTTCAGATTCTTTAGCTAATTTGGGGGTGAATGCTCAAGGATTAATGATATTAATTTTTTTTTAAGACTTGCCTAATACTGCTAAATGTTTGGTGAATGTCGATAAATCGGGTTTGCCTTCTCTAGGAATGCAGAATGTGGGAAATGAAATATATCATGTGCATTTTGTGTTTTTGGGTTAATAAAGGCGAGCTAAAATCATTTTTATTCTTGTTGTGTGTGTTGATTTTTTGTGAATTACCCCCACCCCACCCCATTTATATTTATATCCTCTTTCATACTAAGATCTTGATAATATCTAGTTTATGTTAAATTTATTGGTGCATAACTATGTACTTTTATTTTTTTAGATATAGACATGAATTTTGACCTTTTAGAAAAAAATACTGTGAAATATTATTATATTATAGAGTCAAAATGATTTTTTATTACTTACACGTGGCCAGGGGCTTCAAAAGATTATCAAAGCTACTGGGAAAAAGATGCGTATTGAGATATCGAAGGAAAAAATACGAATGTTTTGGATGGTGTGGCCGACTCACGCGTATTGTTGGATTCCAATGACTTGCTTTTAATTTTTTTAGTGACTTGTTAAAGTCATGCTTGTGTTGAGTATGCTATGGACTTTATTATGCTAGTAATTGCAATGAACTTGATTATGCCGTCGACTTTATTATGCTGTGGGCTTTATTATGCTAGACTTTATTATGCTAGTATTTCTTATTGACTTTATTATGTTCGTTAGGTTTTGCATTTTTGGATTATTTGAGTTAATTTTTGCTATATGGTATAGCCTTTTTTAACTCTGCCAATGCATATATTTCCTTTGCATTGCCGGTCCCAAGTCCGGATAAAGGAGGAGGGAAGAGGTTTTTATACCTTCTATCTCATACTTGTTATTATATCCATATTTCTATACTTGTCCAATGCAATAAGAAAGCTAACGTACTCCTCCTAAATTCTCTATCATTTTATTTTTCTGAATATTCATATTTTGATGTTGATAGGATACCAAAGCTGAACTGTGAACTTCACGATTGCTTCGTGGAACTGCTTCATCCACCTGAAGATCCCGTTATCTTGATATCCTCTTTCCTCATTACCTTACGTGGTAAGTTTATTTAACATCTTTTTCTCCTTCTATGTGAAATAACTGAAATTCTTCTTGTTCGGTCAAGTAAGGGAAATTCTAATGAATTCGAACTTTCTCAATGGTAGATTTTCTTTTTTTTTTATTCATGATCTTCACTTTGGCTTACGTCAGGGTGGAAGCTTACACACCTATCAAGATCCAAGGTGGATTCTTCAGGAATGAAGATCGAGCAATATGGTAGCAGGACTCCATCTCGATGGGTTACACCTAAAGTCAAAATGGATGTATTTCCATGCTCAATCGAACAAACAGTTGCTTCAGCTCTTCTCCTTTTGTCCACCACTACCCCACAGTAAAAACATTTCAAATTCACTTCAATTTTTTCATTTCATTTGATTAATTTCAAATTTTGATTGCGTTTGTGAACTTTGTAGAACTAACGTGTTGTGTGATTCGAAATCGAGTGATTCTATTAGTTTGATCAGTCAAGATTGTTTTTCACCAGCTATTCAAATGCGTAGGTTTGAGATGATCACTGTTGTAGCTGATTCTCAACAACAAGGTCATCTCTTTTATATTCAGTATTTGGTACATTTTGCAACATTTGTACAATCTTAAAATTCTACACCAAAACATGTTATGAATTTGTGAGTGTTTATGTATACTGATAGGCAGAGATTGAAACTCATGGACAAACCGGGTCCTTGTCTATATATGTTCACTACGGTCAAAGTAGACCAAAGGATGCAAAAAATCTAGCTCAGAGTGATGTTGTACTAACTACATATGGAGTTTTAGCCTCAGAATTTTCAGCAGAGGTACCTTACCAGGCTCTTGTTCCTTTTTTCAGGCAATTTATATGTGCTCATCATAGTGATTTTATTACTAAAGATAAGATGTGCTTTTATAGATATCGATTTTTCACTCTATGGTTCCATATTGTAGAATGCTGAAGACAATGGAGGACTTTACTCAGTGAGATGGTTCAGAGTAGTGCTAGATGAGGCACATACCCTTAAATCTTCAAAAAGCCAAGTTTCTATGGTTGCATCTGCCCTTATAGATGATCGTCGGTGGTGTCTTACTGGTACCCCTATACAGGTATGCTTGTGTTTAATTTAATGCACCATGTTGCTTATTGTATGCAGTTTTTTACAGGTGAACGTCATATTTTTGTCTTTTTATATTTAAAACAAAGTAGTTTACAAGAAATTATGTTTATTTGTTTATATCTGCCTTATTCTTTAAACTTTTATTTTATACAAAATATGTATTTGCCCAAGAAGTCGAGCCTTTTGTTGCTAGAAGTTGTGTAGATAATATTTTGGAACTTCTTGCTCGTCTTCTCTCACTTATTTTTGGTTTGTTGTTTGATTAACCAATACATGTCTTCTTCAATGTCACACCCTAGCCCTGCAGGCTGCGGCATAAATCTCACATCGGCTCACTCTTTGAGGTCTAAACGGGTAATTCTGAGGCCCTAGCTGCAGTCTTATCTAAGACCTCGGAAGACAAAATCAACTCCATAGATTAAGACCTCATTTAAAAAAAAATTAATTATCATCTACATCACCTCACATAAAGATCATAAAGTTACTACAGATGCATCAATTTCTACATCAAGTCCACATCCATGCAAAGGACATAGTATAAAGGGAATGAGATCATAGCTCAGTAAGAGAGCGTGCAACCCTCGGCACTCAACATCTGCTGTATTAATATACAGATATCAAATAATATATTGAATCATTGGGATTAATAAGCAAAGTATCATAACTGCATGTGATTAATGAATCAACATAAGTGGAGTAAGCACAAGGTAAACAGTGTCTTGCTCCACCAAGATACATAATGACTTTCTATTTTCTTTCTTGCTTTTTTCTCTTGAAAGATAGTAAATACTATTCAATTCCATTATCGGATATCACAAACAATTTATTCATCCCCAAATAGCTGAACATTATGGGACAATCCATTCCAATTATAAACAACATTGACTCCTTGAAGATTCCAATAATATCTCAAAATTTCATTTGCATATGGTTATTTGAAATTGATTTGGATTTAATTAGCGGTTACTCTATGTTTCAAGGTGGCCTGTGCACTTCTTATGTCAGGCGAAAATCTGATTAATCGCATAAATGTGAAGGATATACTTGTTGAGATGGGAACCTATTTTCAAGTGCAGGTAAGTGTAATTTGTACAAATTAACATCTTTATTGTTCTTTTTGGTAGAAATTGAAATATTTAAATTAAAACAATTGCACCACATTGTTCAAAATTTGAAGTTCGCATCTCTTTCCTCGTATCCTCATCTTTCAACAGACCGCGCGCGCGCACACACACACACACACACACACACGCATATATATATATATATATATATATATATATATATATATATATATATATATATATATATATATATATATATATATATATATATAGCTTGATAGTATTGAAGTCTACAGAATGTGACCGTCTCAATTGATATTATGCTGATATGTTTTTTAGGATGGTTACCTGGATTGTTTTGGTGAACCTGAGGTCATTGGTAAGTTAAAAAACTTCATGGATATACTCAGCTGCATGTTCTCATGGATGTTCTCACAATGATTTTGAAATCTAATTTACTCTATTGCATTGCTAGATCAGAACCGAACATCCAGAGCATAACTCCAAGGGATCGAAATATAATCTATTTCGTATGTTAGGGGGCCAAATTTATCCCTTTAGCAAGCCCTATGCAATTGACTCTAAGATGAATCAAATTTGCATAACTCCAAGGGATCGATCCATTGAATCCAACCGAACAGCCATAGCATAATACCTACCTAAGGCTGCGAATCCAACCAAACAGTGGTGAAGGTAAGGCTGCCTAAGGCTGCCTAATACCTTCCTAAGACTCTAACATGGATTAAATTTGCATAACTTTAAGATTGCACTTTTCACCACCATAGTGGTGAAGGTACCACTACCTAAGGCTTCCCCCAACTTTTAGGATGTCAATAACTTAGAGATCGATCCATCGAATCCAACTGAATAGCCAGAGCATGTGTTTTAGTTATATAAAGGCTTAATTCTTTTTTTCTTGGAAAAATAAAATTAGCAGAATATAAACAATGATATGATGGGCAAATCATAATACCTAGGAAAAAAAGTACATACTTTAGGATAAAAATTGAAGATTTAACACGATTCAGTCATATCTATACAATTGCAAACTAAGACATGCACCCACACACTAAGATATGTTTAAACCGCAAGAATGGTAATAATCTCAACACCTGTGTATGCGCACACATTTCTTTGTGAATTGTGGGTGGTTTTGGACATTATATTGTTTTTTGAAGTGAATGAGCTTTTCTTTCTCTTTGTTATTGTCCGAATTTGATTATCAATTATGTTTGAATTCAATAAAGACTTGATTTTTAATGTTTTATTTTTATTTCAGGGAATAAATAAAAGGGAAAATATGTCGGGAAGCATATCAGCAGAATCGGGGCAGCTTGAGAATGAAGTATTTGAATGAGAGCATTGAAAGGAAAAACCTTTTATGAGATAATGCAAATGCCTTTTTATTTTCTATTTCATTTCCATCATTCATAGATATGAGGGTGTAGATATGGAGCTACTATGGGGCTGAATCACAACCTTTATGTGCACCTGAATAGTTTAATTTGGGGTGCAAAATGGGTGATGGAAGCTGCTACGGGGCTGCTTTGGGGCTCTTCAGTTCCTGCCGCTCTCTAGTTGCGATCGCCAAAGGTATGCGGAAGGTAGACTACAATGTTTAAAGTTGCCTTTTTTCTTCTCATAATGTTATAGTTTCACTAATTGATTCCATTCCAACATAGAATAGTTTTGTTTTTTTTAATTTGTCACGACCATAACCACTTTAAAATACAACACTATAATGTTTGTGTCATTTCTAAAAATATTTTACTTTTGAAATTATTGAATATTGTAGGATTGGTTGTTATCTCTTAATAGGGTGGATAGTCCAATAAACAAAGGAGACTCTGTCCAATTTTTTTTATAAATGGACACTTTGTTTATTTGAGACACAATGTGAATTAAGTGGATGGATATTTTATATTTCATGTTATATGTGAATTTGTTTGATGAATTTATACTATTTGAATGTTGTTGGAGAATTTATTATTTGTTAAGTAGGGTGGATAGTCTTATAAACAAAGGAGATTTTGGCCGATTTTTTTAAAAATTACACTTTTTTTTTATTGTGGAGCAATATTTTTACCGTTTTGCAATTACATACTTTGAAAATTTTTACCGTTTCGCAATTACGTACTTTAGAAATTTTTTCGTGACGCATTATAACTTTTTCATGATAAAGACAAATCAAATATTACTTTATCTTAACTAATGGTATTGTATTATCCTAATTGCAGATTTGATGTGACAAGAAGTTATTTTTGGGGCGCCATGAACTCTTGACATTTGACGTTTGTAAATGAAATCTGAGACTTCTAAGTCCTTTAACTAGTTTAAGTTATTTTTTTGCATCATGAGTATTTGTCGTTTGTAAGGGGATGAAATGTGGGACTTCTACGTCTCTTAACAAGTGTTTAGGTGACTTGACAATGTATGTGCACGTGACATAATGTGAAATTTGTTTATGATAATTTAGTTATTTTGTGCATCTTAACGAATGTGTTTTTTATATGGTAATTTGTTTTAATTTGGTGATATACAATACTCTATAAAATTCATTTTTCAAAATAAAAAATATATATATTGAAACACTATATTACCAAAATAAATGTTTCGTAGTTAAATATGCAATTGATAAATAAAAATACGGTTTAAGATTTTATAGTTCATTATTGAAAAATTAATGATTAAAAATCATTTTTCAACAATTAAATTTAGTACCCAATAGATCTTGAGGGAAGGTACAAATTTCGTGGCAAAAAGCATCTAACACACTAGTTTATTGATAGAATTGGCAACGAAATGAAGACATTTAGTAATGGAATGTTGAACAAATAGCTACAAAATAAATTGTAAATTTCGTAGCTAAAAGCTTTTAACACACTAGTTCATTAATAGAATTGGCAACGAAATGAAGCTATTTAGCAACGAAATGTTGAACAATTAGCTACGAAATAAATTATAGCGTAAATATGACTATTTGTCACGAAAAAAATTTCGTGGAAAATGACCTAAACAATTGGCAACGAAATTTAATTTCGTGGTCATATACATTCAGCGATGAGCCTTTGGTCACGAACTCTCTACGAAATAATTTTCGTTGCCAAAAACTATCAGCAACGAAATATACACTTTTGGCTACGAAAAATTTCGCAGTTAAATGTAAGAATTGTTGTAGTCTCATTCTTGGACTATATCTTGTGAAGAAGGAAACCTATCTCCATTGCTGACTGTAGGAGATCTTGAGGGATATCTTGATGCCTATTGGACTACTTGAGGGAATTCTTGTTGAAGACAATGAATTGATGCCTGCAGTATTCATTTATCAAACACGTTGTATTTTTCTATGTATATGTAAGTCGAGAATTGCTATATATAGTGAAATAAATGGTTTTGGCCTTTTCGGGATTTTTCGTGAATCTTTGTTTGTGATTGTCTGCACTGCATGTTAGATAGTTTTTATTGGTTTCAATCACATTAGATGCATGTTTAGGGTTCGATTAAAACTGGAGATAAAATTTGAATTTAATTAAATAAATTTTAGACATTGAGCGGAAGCTCACTCTTACAACTAGATGTTTTGATACGAAATTTATCCAACTTTTATATAATACAAATATTTACATTTTAATCTCCCCCTTTGTCTATTCCTTGGAAAAAACCCAAAACCCCAAAAATATCTTGAGTAATCCTACCGAACCCACTCCAAATTAGCCATATAATGATATTAGTAGTAAGTATTGCACAGGGAGTCAAAAGGACCAAATGATACATCAAAGTAGAGTTTAAAAGGATGGATATGATCCGGATCAACACGTTTACACCTAAAAACACACAATAAAACAAAATCACACAGAATATGGTGCGAATAAATACTAACTCCCCCTACTTAAGGAATCGTCCAAAAAATCAATGATATATATATATATTATATAAAGTATGTAAGTATGTGAGATATGAAAATATCATCTAATATCTATATAACAAAGTAGGAAAGTGTTTGAAATCCCACAATGTAAAGGCACAATAACGGTTAAGATGTGCTGAGGAAAAATTAAAGGCTGAGATCACATCTCTATTTTTGATATCCTTCTTGATTTTTTTTATATTCCACCTAAAACACACACCATTTTATATTGTAATTTGAATTTGGTACACATTTACCAAGAGAAGTTGATGTCACTTTCGCCGTCATCATACTGCCCCTTCCCTTCATATTTTGTAAATAAGTTTTTTTTTTAATTTCAAGACCCACTCTCACGTATATCTCCCACTCTCTTTTTTTATCTTCTTCATTCGACCATGTGAGTACCTCTCTCTCTCTCTCTCTCTCTCTCTCTCTCTCTCTTGGACTTTGGGTGTATTTTAAGGTTTTTCAGCTTTTATCATGTATTTAATAAGATTATATGGGTGATTTTGGGGGTTTTCATGAGATTTTAGGGTTTAAAG
This sequence comes from Sambucus nigra, assembly GCA_949130495.1. Lineage (NCBI taxonomy): Eukaryota > Viridiplantae > Streptophyta > Magnoliopsida > Dipsacales > Adoxaceae > Sambucus > Sambucus nigra. Next base: position 307,178,772 of record OX422208.1, on the reverse strand, counting down.
TATTTTGATTTTAGGGTTTTCCTAAATTAAAACCTTAGGAAAGGTTATATTTTTTCTCAGTTCACCATTCTTTTTAAATTTCAAACCATTAGCACCTTATATATGGGTCTTTATAATTGACCACAAAGCCCTATTTTTCCAGAAGGTTTGTGACTCTTTCAGTTTTGATTCTATTTAACCATTAAACAAGTATATTTTTTTTTATCTTTTTAGTGTTGGGTATTGGGTCTTTTTAGTGTTTCACTATCTTTTATCTTACACTTTGCTATACCACCTCCACTAACAAACCAAAAATGGCCAGTTCTTTTATTTATGTAGGTTTTGTGGTTTTGACATAGTTCATGTAGGTAGTATCTTCTTCAAGATATATGGCTTTAAGGAGAAATACTTAGGTGAACATGAAGCTCAAATCTCACAAGAACATTGCAATGTCACTAAAGAAGAAATTAATAGGGTGGCTTCTTCATTCGTTAAATCTCATCTGGTGATTCTTTAGAGCCATGGGACATTTTTTTTAAAATGGTGCAAAACCATCCACATAACTAAAGTTTAAACATACAACTTAAAATATTTTATTATGTGCTTCAAGTTATCATTTTTATATCTTACATTTTAATTATTTGCATTTGAGTTTGTATATCTTTTGTTTCGTAGTATTTATGATGGTAAGATTTGATTACATGTCCATTATTAACGGTATATTAATTTTCAAAGTGGCACACACCAAGCTTTGAGTATTTATGAGAAAATTACTGAAGCAATATGAAATTGATAATTGCAATATTGTGATATTCTAGCACCAAGTGATCTAATCTGATACAGTGTAATGTATTATTTAGATGGTGTTGTATAATGTGTTATTAGGATGATATTCGACGTTTTTAATATAACATGGGAAATTAGTGTGTATTTTTAATTTTAGGTGAGATGTTATAAGAATTTTTTTGTTCTTATTTCTGAAAAGAATATGTAAATATAAGCAATTGATTAATTTCCACCTTTTGGCAAGCAAGTATGCGCGATGTTTGTTCAATCGTGAACCCGAATTATGCTATCATTATTTCCAAGAAAATGAGAAATTTCATTTGATATTTTTACTTTAGATATGTGAAAATTGTGATAATGATTAATGGAGTGTTTTTGTATACGATTTTCGATAGGTGGGTTAAAATTGATAGCTAAGATTTCTAACTGATGAGAGGGAGATGTAGTAGTCAAGTTATGAATCCTAGACTACATTTGGTTCAAAGTTGTGATGGTGTTCTAAGCATTATCACCTTAAGGATATGATCCGTATCAACCATGTGTAGGCGCAACATAATAAGAGGTTGTATCATTGGTTCACTATATATCCCTTTTCACCTTCCTCAATTGAAAAAATAAATGCATATCTATATTAACTACTTCCACAATTTGGATTTCTATTTTTTATGTCTAACCAATGATTACTCATATTTGTTCTTTGGTTAGTTTGTATTGTCCCACATGTAACTATTGTATTTAATTAAATGGACAGATGATGAAGAGAGTGATTCAAAGCCCATGTTTGATTGAATGACTTTGTTTGTTAATATCGTAAAGAGTTTCTCTGTAATTATAATCATCATTTTAAATTTATTTCTCTAAAAATAGATTGTACTATTATTTTTTAATATTATGAATTGTTGTCTTTTAGTTCACTGTTATAATTAACAAATGATATACTACATTGGGTCAGTTGATATTTTTCGGAATATATAGATGTATATTGTCTTGTAATTATAAAAGATAGCCTTAGTTGCATTTTAATGTCCTGGGATGTTTTAACCATTTTAGGTAGGCTAAATAGACTTTTTTAAGCTTCATAGTATTCTTGACAAATTGAACCTCAACGACTATTAATCAAGGGGAGTACAAACAGAACCTCCTATATAGGTCTAGATAATTTAGGTCAACATCTCTCTCGACTCTAATAGAACGGGACATCAAGATAGCATGGAGAGTACAATCATCTCATCTAAATTGAATCACTGAAGCATTGGTCATGGGATCCAGGACCGACATAGATGCTCTCGGGGCTTGCCTATGAGATGTACATCGTCATCGTAGTGACTCTCTAGCACATGAACTCTTATTGGGACCGCTCATGGGTTGAGGTGACACTTTCTTCCTTTCATATATCCTTTCTCTCACCATGCTAACAAAAATAATATAGGCAATAACGTAAAACTAGATTACGATTGAATCCTAAGAATGTATGAGAGAACAGAGATCTATCAACCTAAAATCTCCAAAATATGGACCGCGAACTCCAATCAAGCTCCTAAATTACAAGTCCAACATAGATAAACTCTAAGAAAGGTAAATTAACAAAACAAGAATAGATATTGAAGAATTGCAAAATAAAATCCAGACGAACTCAAACATATCTAAAAAATAGGGATGAATATGAGCAACTAACAAATAGAATACTAAATCCCCCTCAAAATAATCAAGTACTTAAAAAAATCCAATCTTCGGTCAAAATATCCTAGGGATTATTCTCTCGAATCTTTTAGATTTTAAATGAGTAATAGAAACAAGAAACCTTAATATCTAGTGCCATTAATCGTGCACATGGGGGAAGTTTATCGTGGATACGGGATGTCGTGTATACAACTGTATTTTAATCGTGCATACAGTTTGAATAAGAGTATCTAATCAGGAAATATAGATCTAGAAAAGGATAAGTATGAAACCAAAACCCAAACTCTAAAAAAGATACGGTATGAAACAATGATTGTACATGCAAATTCATTCATTTTATACTTGAAAAGCTTAATTTTGAGACAAATGCACAAAAATCAAAACACGCACACACACACACACACACACACAAATATATACATATGAAAACTCTAAAATGAAAATATGTGATAGTGTTTAGGCAAATCATGACAAACGTGACATGATAAACAAATTTCTTATAAATCTTGATTAAATCATATATTTAGTGGACATTCAAATCAAACAACAATAAATTCAACATATAAAGATCAAAATTCTTATAAAATAAAATCAAGAAACTTTGTATTTCAATTAAGGTATGATTCGTGACAAACATGGTTTACAAAATCAAAAGAATACACATAACCAAGTCATAAGAAGTTACAAATGATGCTTAATTTTATCATTACATCAATATCCTTTCAAGATCTCATCAATTAGTAGTTTTTAATCACTTTCTCCCTAAAAAAAATGTTTTTTGAAATATTTTCAATACAAAACTAAAATAATAGTTTTCATTTTAAAAGTTATGTCACCATCTTGTTTTGAATGCCAGTTTAAGCTCTTGGCTTATGGCTATTTCCAATTGATTGGCTTTGTCATTGATTTTTTTTCCAGACACCTAGATGACACATGCCCAGTAATAGTTAAATTCAAAAACGTGTGCAATCAATCTAATGGTAAACCTTATAAACCCATATAATTTAATCCTTTTTCAACCCCAACAAGTATGAGACCCACAAATCTCACACAAGGACCATCAAAACTTTCAAAAATAATACGAGATCTCGGGATTTGATCAATGATTAAGTCAAGCAATAAAATAGAAAATCAAATAAATATTGTCATATGCATCATGTGATATGCAAGTGAAAAAGTAGTGTGAAATCAACACCAAAGATATTAACAAATTTAATAATCATTATTTTTCAAATCAATTCCAACCAAAACACTAACATTATCAAAATTTTCAATCAAAATATTTAAAAATTCATATTTCAGTCATCATTTAAGTTAAGTCTATTCATCAGATTGCATGATTTAAAGGACTTGACCATATAATCACAAAAATTAACAAAGTTAAAAATCTTTTTGTTTTTTTTTATAAAAGATTGATGTATGTATTTACAACATGTTAATCAAGGACCAAAACATATAGAAAAATGCATGGAAATGCAAAAATTCATGAAATTCCTCACCAAAATATGAAAAATTATTCAATTATATCTTTCAAGATCTCACCCACGGTGATGTTATCCCAAAAAAATCAAGAATACCTAAGAGGGGACCTACAACAACTAAGAACCCTAAGCATCCTAAGTAGACTATCTCCTATATAGCAATCAGTGTGACATCTTCCAGATCAATGGGAAGAACATAAAAAACTTCCCTCTGCACGAACTTCATTTAAGTTACTTCAACTTCCATTTTCTTTCTTGGAGAATTCCTAGTTAATCCATTCACACTCTAACATCCACTCGTATTCCTCATAGGATTAATATCCGTACTCCTTTGAATTTTATCAAACGGTTAATGTCCAAGTATCTCCCTTATAGCCTCACCTAATATTTTCACTAGGAAATCCGATATCTTCATCAAGTTACCAACTTGATCCCAAAGTTTACTAAAACACTGTGGAATAATTGAATCCTATTTTTCATGAACTTATGGTTTCTTTCTTTTAAGAACCTACAAGCTTTATTAGTATGACCTTGAATCTTACAAAAAGTGCAATGTGGAATACTCCTTCATAAATTATTTTTGGCTTCATGAGCTCTCTTATCAAGTCTGCTATCACACAAATGTGGAGGAACATATGGAAAAGGTCTTGGTTTACCATCACGATGTCTAAAAAACTTCTTCCTATCAAAGACATCTCCAAAGATGAATTTCTAATTTCTTTTCAACACCAAGGTATCAAGCCTTTCTTTTTGTTTAATCTTTTTAAATTTGTATAAAAAGACTCAATATGACATTCTTTGTAATAAAAGGTGAAAGAGAATTATTTTGGATGATCATTTGATAATTTTTTTTATCATTTTCCTTTTTTCTTTTTGTACCTTCTCATTTTTCTTCAAGATCAAATGATCGGTATTATTCGAATCAAATGATGAACATTCACTCGATGTATTAACTTAAGAACAAGATGACTTCATTTTAAAAAATTTAGATAAGTCAGATTAGATTCTCAAAGATTCAAATATTTCTCAAATTTACTTCTATACACTTCACGAACAAGAATCACTTTCATCACTTTTTTGAGTTCAAGAGTCAAATAATTTTTCTCTTATTTAGTAATTGTGAGGTTTTCAAAATAAAAACTTTTTGTACTATTCAGTCATCCTAAATTTAAATTTTATAATCTCAAGGGATTATATTTACTTTCAAAGCACAAGTCAAGTCTAATAACTCACCCTCTTTTTAATCAATTTCACCTTTTGATTTGAAATTTTACTTCACTTTTCAAAATCACTTTCAAAAGATTATTTTTCTTGTTTGGAGGGATTTATTTTCTCAGCTAATTTAACATTCAAATTTTTCTATTTGAGAAGTTGAGACATTAACTCTTCTTTATCTTTACTCCATAATTTGACACTTTCAACTTCACCACGTTCATCAAAGTCAACATCAACACACTTTAATTTTTTAAAAGAATGAAAAGATTTATTTTTCATCTTTTCTATTTTAAAATTTCAAAGTCTGTTAATGTTTTACCCTTTCATTAGGACTAAAAGACATATGACTATCTAAACTATGCATTTTTGGACAATAAAAATCCATCTCCAATCATAAAACAAATCTACTCACAAACACACAATATTATAGAGTAAAAATATAATGAACACACCACAAAAGTAAGATCTAACTCTTAGCATGTCAATTCAAACAAGAATAAACACTGTGATACCAATTGAGTATGTGTGTATTCAAACAAATGTTTAACTCTAAATAAACCTAGAGAGGGTGAATAGGTTTATTTGCAAGATATGACCAATTTTTGGAAATTTTAACTCTGCTTCTACTTTTAATTGACCTAGTACATGTTATAACTAGGTGATGTGATGCAAAACTTGGATCAACAAATTAATGAAGAAATTTTGGCAAAATTAGTATAATTCAATATATTCAAAAACCTAAATTCAAATTTAACGAGTTACTCTAATTCTATGTCAGATCTAAGAGTAGTGTGTGATGTAAGTGATCAAAATAACATTCAATACATATAAGTAATTCATGAGGAAATCCCACAACCCAAGGGTAAACCTTATCTCACTATAATTCCTTATTCAACTTAAAAAGATTTTTATACAAACTTAGAAGGTACCAAGTAGTCACCTATGAACTTTAGACTTCCCTGTTGATAATAAAAAATCCACTTTAAGCATCACAATTTGAATAAGGAAGTACACTATTTTACTTAGAATAGTTGCATGCTCAATATCTCTGATAAAATGAAGCACCTTAATTTTAGATCTAGGAGTGTTGGATCAAACATTTCAAGTGTACATTGTTTGAATTGAACTTTGGCTAGTGTGGATCTGAATCAAATGACTCTCAATTTGCTCTCAAGATATAAATCTAGTATGGATCTAATTTTTCGTCTCAAATTGGAGGGAATAAGTGGATTTGAAAACAGAAAGGGAAAGTAAAATCTCTCAAACTAGAAAATACTCTTTGAGATATTGAAGAATGATCATGAAATCAGATTCTTTGAAATGAGAGGGAAATGTACCTATTTATAAAAATTTTAAAACTTCGACTTCGTCATGCGCGCAATCGACTTTTGTCGTGCGAACAATTTTAGTTACTACTCTGAAAGGTTCATAGCAGTGCACACGAGTCAAATCCTAACTGTGTGCATGGGTCCAAATGGAACCTTGAGAACGACTTCAAGTCGAAATGAAATAGACTTCAATTAAAGCACATTTTAAAAGTTAGGTTATTTCTCAAAGTGGTATGCACAATAATTTCAAAATAAAAAAAAAACACTCGTTAACCCCTTAAAAACACCTTTTGAAAAAAAAATGTGCAAAGTATGCATAGCCAATGACATTTAATCACAAAAACTATCAAAAGGATGTATCTTCAAATCTGCAACGAACTTCTTTGTGATGTAGGTAGCTTTGGTGGATCTTCAAAATAAAAAAATTCCATGTGGTCTAAATGAATGAGCATCACACCACTCAAATGTCTTGCCAACGATCCAGTTCTACGTAGCTTGCATGACTCAATGACTCAATTCTTTGACATAAAATTTATCCAACTTTTATATAATACAAATATATACATTAAACATGTATTGAGTTTAGTAAGGTTAGTAGTTGAGGGAAGGTGGGGTAGTAGGACTATTGGTTTTTATTTCACGTTCAAAATCTTAGGGATTGAAACTAGTCGTATTATTAGACTTGTTACATTTGGTGATATGTTGAAAAGTTAATATATGTGGAGAGGTAATATTAACACGTTGATGTAAGGATATATATATATATATATATATATATATATATATATATATATATATATATATATATATATATATATATATATATATATATATGGTTAGTTATAAGTATATTAGGTTAGATGAGAGGTGAGGTGTGGTTGGTATGAGTGTCGGCGGGAACGCCATGAGGCATAAACGAATCACATTTAATATTGTTAAGTAATATAGATATTTCTTGCAACTTTCGGGATCTGATCAAAATTTATAATATATGGAAAATTATTATAGTGGAATTACTTGAATAATATACGGATTCCATAAATCAAGATTGAAATATAATTATATGAGCATATTTTAATCAATATAAATATATGTGAAATTTAATGAATATTTATTTGGTAAGTTTTTAAATTAGTTAGTACATGACTATTAACTAGGTATTTTTGGAAACTAAATAAATGATAGTTTAATTATTAATAAATATTTAATTAGATAATTTAGCGAGATTAATTGGTTTGTATTATGAACTCAAATTTAAAATGAGAAATTAAAAACTAATTGTAAGTAACTCATTGATTTAATAACACAATTGTAATTAATTTTTGGTTTATGGGTTGGATCGTGTTCTTAGAGAATATAGTACACAATATAGTATTTTTTTTCTTAGAGAACATAGACACTCAGAATAGTTTTTTTAATATACAAAATTGGGCACTAGTGGTAGGTACCTCTATGGGCCAAGTTTTGGGAGTATTTTGTTAGTGGGTTTGGCTTATTTAGGGCTTCAAAAGTGGGCCCATAGTGGACCTATAAGATTTGGTTTATAAATAGATAATTAAGCCTAATTAATCATCATAACATGTCATTTTTCATATGATAGCACTAGATGATGAATTTAGGAGAAGAGAAGAACAGTCAAGAGGGTTCAAAACAAGGGTTTCTTCTCTAGAGGCAATTGTGACAACCCGCTCCAAATAATAACGGGTGGCCAGCCCTATACTATAATAAATCAGGTATCTCAGATGGCACAGTCTCAACATCAACTACTAAGCACTATAATATAAGGCTAACTACCCGAAATCATTAAGTGCGAATTGTCAAAAAATTTAAACTTTTTATTTAACAACAACAACAACAAAACCAATAATGCAATCACAACCAACAATATACATCTAACTATGATGAGTGAAATGTGCAAACTCTAAAGATATATACAAAAGCACAATACAATGTACAACAAAGTCTTAACAATGAAATACCCGAATATGCTGTCGGGTAACAGACAATACAATAATTTGAGAAATGAAATATGGAAGTGTTAATCTACAACACTTGAATGAAACTCAATATACAAATTGAATCCTAATCTGGATGTACAGAGATAGGAATCGACTAAAGCAAAGTTCCGCAACAGTCCGCTACTACCACAGCTCCACAAATACCCTGGATGGATAACATCGAAGGCGTCCTTGCGGAGGAACACCTGAAGTAATACAATATATACAAGGAGAAGGAAAATATAAACGGGTCAGAGCCCGAGTTTGAAAAACGTTTTATAGCAAGTGTATTAAAATGCATAATAATTATAAATGCATTATTACATGATTTAGTTGGAATCGAACTCTCCATAATAATTAAACTCACCTCTCATCTAAAGCGTGCACTAAACGTATGCACGTGATCTCCAAATGGATGTCCGGTTCTATTTAGGTAAGAGGATCCTAACTTAAACCCAAAAGAAGTTTTTAAGCGAAATCATCTAACCTATCTCCCAATACATTTGTTTCCATAATTTATAAGTCATATACATTAACTTTAATGTAATAGTAATAGTTATCTTTATAATGTTCACTTGTTGAACATATAAAGTTACATGATCCAATCATGTCCATATCATCACAATACATCAACAATCTCATTTACTAGAATTTTATATTCTAGTGATGCCCTTATAAGGCATGAAACCATATATATAATTATTATATGAGTTATTAGTATCAAGAGTTAAGGACTAAACTCCTCCCGATTCTCAACACGGCGCTACTTTTCGTGCGTGGGACGTCTCGCTGAAGCGAAATCCAAACAAGGAACCCCCCCTTTACACTACTCCTGACCGTATCGATCCTCGGGGCTCATTATGCCCTCAATGAAATATGCATGTAACCCAAATGATTATTATCCAATTTTAATTAATTAATATTCCCAATTCTCAACAGTACACGGCGTTTCATGCGTGGGACGTCTCGCCGAAGTGAAATCCAAACAAGGAACCCCCCCGTTACACTACTCCTGGCACTGTTGATTGTCGGGATTGGTTATATATATATATATATAATTATGAACATTAAGGACTAAAATTATCCCCAAGTTCCAACATTACACTGTGGTTCGTGCGTGGGACGTCTCGCCGAGGCGAAATCCAAACAAGGAACCCCCCTGATACACTAATCCTGGCAATGTAGGTCGTTGAGGTCCATTATGCCCTTGATACCCAAGTACGAACACAAGTAATAATAACCATCCAACCGATCTATAACTCGAAGGACGCAGGCTCACATGCTATCATCTTCCAGCAGCCCATATACGTAGCAAATTGGGGCCACCTGGTGGGGTTCAACGACACCCACCTCGTGATCTACTCACGCACACAACGTCCCGGGAAGCGGTCATAGCTCCTAACCGGCAAGTGAGAGCGACACATACGCACGACCTCTCACCCCCAAAATAAATAAATGTATATATATATATATATGTCATTTGATGACCACCATGGACGACTATGACCTGGAGAATATCCACATCCCGCTTTTCTAGTCAGAATGCTCAGCCTCTACGCACGAAACTTCCCAATGATAGCAAGGAGGGGGTATGCTTAACATGTATATACACCATCATATAAGGTATACATACATCCCACATAATAAAGATATACCATTATATAAGGTATACATGCACATCATTTCCATATTCATTATACGCCCTTAGGCGAAATAGATTAATATCATTATTTAGTATATCTCTCTCTTTTGATACACTAACCGTCAATTCTCGCACAATAACCCCAATTAGTATATGCTATACTAATACTCACTTGAAGCTTACATGTCGCTTCTAATAATGAATTGTCTCAAAATTCAATTCAAGTTAAGGATATTCTTGATCCTAATAAACCTCAATTTGCATACGCGGTTCTCCATCCATAATATGGTTCAATTTATTTTATGAACCCTTAAAGTTATCCCATTTGGGATTGGATCCTAAGATCCGGTATCTCTAAGTTATTCTCATTCTCAGATCGTGAAATTGTTATTATCACCAAATAAAAGTGGGCTTCCCCACTTAGTAAAATACCAAAATCTCCAATCGGTATTCCTCAAATACTAACCTCGATACTTAGAGCATTTTCCACCAAATTGATATGCTCTTTTAGATTCTCACTTCTCAAAATCAATCACTAAAACTCCCCGACATTTTCATTTAGTCATTTATCATTATTTCTCTTATTTCCCATATAAGAGAGATATGGCACCATCACATTTATTTATCAATTAGCCCCATATATCGTCTTATGATTCTAAAGTCTATAATCCCCTTATATAATCACTTAATCCTTTATGATACTCTGATTATGAAAGTCCATACATACAAACCCAAAGAAAAAGGGGATAAATTAAATTCTCAAACATGAACCGAAAAGAGGGGACCGGTCGACCGGTGCCCAAACCGCGGTCGACCGCGTTTCTTAATTTTGCCTATAATCGAAGACAGTGTGCCCAATTCTGGAGGCGCGATCGACCGGCCCTCTGTACGCGGTCGACCGGCCCTACCAGGTACCACGGCCAAACTTCATTTTTACACAACTCCAACTTCTCAAAAACCTCCAATATAATTACATTTAACCACAAATCTTCAACCCAACCATATATATCATCAATAATCATCCTAGAATACATATAAACTAATTTTTATCCTCAAATCAAAGATCTACATATAAAATTGAAGATTTTTCCCAAAAGTTAGGTTTTGTTAAACTAAACCTAAAACCCATAATATCAATCCACAAATCATGCAATAAAATAGTACACAACAATTATTTAGCAAGGTTAATCACTTGCCTCGGGTTCGTAGGGTCTGAATCCGCCTTGAGATCGCGCATTGGCCGGAAATCTCCACTTTTTCTCCTCTTTTCTTCTTCCTTTCTCCTTTTCTCTCTCTTTCTCTCTTTGTTTCTAGGGTTTTCCTCTTTCTCGTAAGTGAGAATGACTTCTCACGTGGCTTTTAAGCCTTATCCCACAAGATACACACTTTAAATGATAATACACACTTTAAATGACCCGGTAACTTTAATTCGAGTCAAACGGTCCTAAATTATTTCGGAACCTAAATAGACCCCAAGTACAGTCATTTTGACTTTCTCGATCCTTCCGAAAACAATGGTACCCTCAGAATTTCCACTCGACACACTTTTTAATGACTCCAAATTTTGACCTCAATTGCCAATTTAATTGTTCTCCAATAAAATATTATTTATTTCTCCCAAAATAAATAAATTACCATCTCCAAGGTCTCGGGTTGTTACAAACTTCCCCACTTACAAAAAATTCGTCCGCGAAATTTAGCTAAGCCTAATTCTCCAAAGCTCAACTAGTCCTACTATACCCAATCTTGCTAATCCTATCTCCAAACTTCTAACTTCCCATGAGGAGTTCATTTTAAATTTATTATAAGTTAATTATGAGTTAAATAAAACCAATTTCCACAACAAGGGCGCCCATACACCTTTTATATTTGAGCTTTGTGCTCACAGCAATCAAAATGAGGCTTTATTTGCCTCCAAGTTCCACAATTCCATAAATATAATACTAACATTTTAATGGTGTGAAAATTTTGAATGGTCCAAAGAAATAACTCCTCTCAATTCCTGACATTCGCCACTTTCGTGCGGGGAACGTCTCGCAAAAGCGAAATCCAAACAAGGAACCCTCCCAATACGCTACTGTGTGGCGACGTCGAGGATTGAGAGTTTGTTAAATCCGGACTAGGGTTTGAAAAGTTTAATTTTATAAAAATCATTTTGAAAGGGCCCGAAGGCCGATAAAGGTCTTATTTAAAAAAAAGTTTATTTTGAAAACGGTTTGTATATTATAATATAATATAAAATGCCTTATGTCCAACACAAGGTCTTTTGAATCATCATATACATAACATATAGCTCACAAATATTATCATACTCATGAGCTAAAATTTTACCTGCGTCCCATCAAACCACAATCTCAACTTCCAAACATAAACAACATCTTACATCATTTCAATATATTACCATTTATAAGGCAAATCCATATCTAGAATACAACAATTATAATAGTCTATCATGACTATATAAAAAGAAGTAGCTTTATCATTACTACTTATCACCATAACCAAACTTACATTTACCACAAGGTTTAAAGCTCTTTTTTAGCACCTTGCAAAATTATCTATCCTTTTTACAAAATAATATAATAAGAGCCTATCTAGCTCAAAATTTCCCTTTAGGGTCATTACATACATAATAGGGCTATATTTCTACCCTTTCACAATTATCTTACATACGATATCCCCAAAACTCATTTTAGTAATTATCCTATTTATAAAGGAAAATTAACTTACATCATCCATCTCTAGTCCGATTGCCCGTCCTCATCAATGGGCTCCCAAACGTAGTCCCCCGGTCTAAAGCGACCTCGAATCTGCTGTAGGGGTTACACTTCCAAAATTTCATCAAACTGTGGTCCTTTACCTCTTTTAGGACAATCTATCTTTTTATGACCTATTTCTTTACAAAAGAAACACTTACCCACAAATCCTTTCTGCGCACTCGCATTACTGGCACTCTCCTTGCCAAACTTATTTGATGAACTCGAATCTCAAAAGTTCTTACCCTCTCGTGAACGATGATGATATTCATGAAACTTTAATAGTGCCGCATTCACTACCTCAACGAAAGTCACTAACCTAGGACTCCCTAACAGATGTTGTCGGATTTTCCAATCTAAACCTCGAACAAACTTTGATATACGTTCCTCTGCCGTATTTACCTCATTAGGTACTAATTTCGCCCATCTAGAGAAGTCTTCCTCATATTCCGCCACCGTTATATTTCCTTGAAAAATCTTTATATCTCGATTAGGGGAAGGAAAATACCTTCAATCGAAAAGTTCCCAAAATTCTTTAATAGGCAAGGTATCTCTCTGTTCAGATGTGGTGATAGACTCCCACCATTGAAGAGCTGCACCCGATAACCTAAAGGTGACTAAAAATTATTTCTGCACCTCACTACACTCAACCATACGAAGATGCCTCTGCATACTATTTTTCCATTGACTTGCAGCCACTGCATCAACTCCCCCTTCAAACTCGGGAGGATGCCACTTACTAAAATCTTTCTTCACTCTCTCCCATAAAAACAATCCTAAATGAGGTGGGGCAGTGTGAGCGGCAGATTGCTGAGCCATTGTAGAAACGACAACGGTGACCGCTTGTGCTACAATATTGGCAACATCATTCGTAGTCATGTTCCTTTGAGGCATTTGAGGTTGCCCTTTATTTTCCCTGGCTGAACGACCTCCCTTCGATGGCATCTGAAACAAGAACAATTGTATCAGAACGCCTTTCAAATATTTTGAATTACAGAAAGATATGGACGTATGAATGCAATCGTCCTAATAATAAGGCTCTACATCAAGAACGCTTACAGAAGATCGTAGTAACGCACACAGATCCTAAAGACACTAGAACCTGATGCCCTGATACCACCTGTGACAACCCGCTCCAAATAATAACGGGTGGCCAGCCCTATACTATAATAAATCAGGTATCTCAGATGGCACAGTCTCAACATCAACTACTAAGCAGTATAATATAAGGCTAACTACCCGAAATCATTAAGTGCGAATTGTCAAAAATTTTAAACTTTTTATTTAACAACAACAACAACAAAACCAATAATGCAATCACAACCAACAATATACATCTAACTATGATGAGTGAAATGTGCAAACTCTAAAGATATATACAAAAGCACAATACAATGTACAACAAAGTCTTAACAATGAAATACCCGAATATGCTGTCGGGTAACAGACAATACAATAATTTGAGAAATGAAATATGGAAGTGTTAATCTACAACACTTGAATACTAACTCAATATACAAACTGAATCCTAATCTAGATGTACAAAGATAAAAATCGACTAAAGCAAAGTTCCGCAACCGTCCCCTACTGCCACAGCTCCACAAATACCCTGGATGGATAACATCGAAGGCGTCCTTGCGGAGGAACACCTGAAGTAATACAATATATACATGGAGAAGGAAAATATAAACGGGTCAGAGCCCAAGTTTGAAAAACGTTTTATAGCAAGTGTATTAAAATGCATAATAATTATAAATGCATTATTACATGATTTAGTTGGAATCGAACTCTCCATAATAATTCAACTCACCTCTCATCTAAAGCGCACACTAAACGTATGCACGTGATCTCCAAATGGATGTCCGATTCTATTTAGGTAAGAGGATCCTAACTTAAACCCAAAAGAAGTATTTAAGCGAAATCATCTAACCTATCTCCCAATACATTTGTTTCCATAATTTATAAGTCATATACATTAACTTTAATGTAATAGTTATAGTTATCTTTATAATGTTCACTTGTTGAACATATAAAGTTACATGATCCAATCATGTCCACATCATCACAATACATCAACAATGTCATTTACTAGAATTTTATATTCTTGTCATGCCCTTATAAGGCATGAAACCATATATATAATTATTATATGAGTTATTAGCATCAAGAGTTAAGGACTAAACTCCTCCCGATTCTTAACACGACGCTACGTTTCGTGCGTGGGACGTCTCGCCGAAGCGAAATCCAAACAAGGAACCCCCCCTTTACACTACTCCTGACCGTATCGATCCTCGGGGCTCATTATGCCCTCTATGAAAGATGCATGTAACCCAAATGATTATTATCCAATTTTAATTAATTAATATTCCCAATTCTCAATAGTACACGGCGTTTCATGCGTTGGACGTCTCGCTGAAGCGAAATCCAAACAAGGAACCCCCTCGTTACACTACTCCTGGCACTGTCGATTGTCGGGATAGGTGATATATATATATATATATATGAGCATTAAGGACTAAACTTATCCCCAAGTTCCAACATTACACTGTGGTTCGTGTGTGGGACGTCTCGCCGAGGCAAAATCCAAACAAGGAACCCTCCCCCCCCCCCCCCCCCCCCCGATACACTAATCCTGGCAATGTAGGTCGTTGAGGTCCATTATGCCCTTGATACCCAAGTACAAACACAAGCAATAATAACCATCCAACCGAGCTATAACTCGAAGGACGCAGGCTCACATGCTATCATCTTCCAGAAGCCCATATACGTAGCAAACTGGGGCCACCTGGTGGGGTTCAACGACACCCACCTCGTGATCTACTCATGCACACAACGTCCCGGGAAGCGGTCATAGCTCCTAACCGGCAAGTAAGAGTGAAACATACCCACGATCTCTCACCCCCAAAATAAATAAATGTATATATATATATGTCATTTGCTGACCACCATGGACGACTATGACCTGGGGAATATCCACATCCTGCTTTTCTAGTCAGAATGCTCACCCTCTACGCACGAAACTTCCCAATGATAGCAAGTATGGGGGTATGCTTAACATGTATATACACCATCATATAAGGTATACATACATCCCACATAATAAAGATATACCATTATATAAGGTATACCTTGATATACCCGTTTATATCCTCGGCTTAGATGAGGATTGCCTCCAAAACGGACGACAGTACGAGGGGACGACCCTTCACCAATCTCTTGACAACCCTTCGCCCAGGCTTCAGACGACAGTACGAGGGGCCGACCCTCCACCAGACTTCAAACGACAGTACGAGGGGCCGACCCTCTACCAGGCTTCAGACGACAGTACGAGGGGCCAACCCTCTACCAGGCTTCAGACGACAGTACGAGGGGCCGACAGTACGAGGCCAGAATTAGGCCAGGCTCACTACCGGAAGAAACTTTGCCCTCGGCCTCGGCTCATAGGCCGAGGGTGATATCATGATGGCGCGTGGTTTGGGAGACGCGTGGAACAGTGCGCGTCAGGCTCATATGACACGTGGCAGACCGTTATAACAAAATCACACCCTCACGTGAGGGAATATTATGTCATCATTTGGCATCTACAGGTGTCAACAGGGAATTGGCAAGATCATCATTCACATGCACCATGCATACTTGGGGGGTACACTACACCCCCAAGACCTATATATACTTGTCACCTATAACCCTACAAGGGATCGATCCATGAACAGTATCCCTAGCTAAAACTCTGTTTGTACACACAGTAGAGAGAGAGAGAGGGTTATGTGCATTGTATCCAAGGCCATTAGCGCCCATACTTAGTGGATCACACACTCACAGTGGATGTAGGCCAAATTGGCTGAACCACTATACATCATTGTCCTAATTCCTCTTATACTCATCCCCTTCTACATACTTATACACTTATTCATCTCCATGGCTGCCATGGCTGCTACTGCTTGAGCTCACTATCACTTATCCGGTGGTGCTGAATCTCAGCATCATCAGTTTGGCACCGTTTGTGGGAAAAAGAAGACATCTCTTCCTTTGTACAGCTTGACCTCACTGGGCACTCTGGTGGTGAACCAACACTCCCCCTGAGAGGAGGTGTTTCACCATTGAAAGAGACCCACTAAGGTTCTCAAGTTCACCAGTATTTTCTTCAGTTTAACTTTTCATAGCTCAAGCACATGGCACCTGAGATGCCACCGCCACTACTTCCCCCGCCGGATGAGGGGGAAAGACCCAGTTCCAGTCAGCCGCCACCCCAATCTGAGATGGTTGATGTGGCGGCAGCCCTAAAGTCTCTGGCAGCAAGCCAGCAGATGATGCATGAACAGTTCACAGCTCTAAGCCAGAACATACTGAGAGCACCAGGGGTTTCACTTGAGATGATTACTCCGGCAGCAGCTCCAGGGCAGCATGAGGCCAGGGGACCACCCCAGGCACCACGCAAAGACCTACCACACCCTCAGCGGCGTAGGGATGTTGCTGACCCCCGGCATTTACGCCTGGGGAGGCAAGGAAACCCTTGCCCCGAGGACAGGTATGACGATCTGGAGGGAGAGGAAGCCCCAATAGAATGCTGGGAACCTTATGAGGTCTCCAACAATACTATACGACCCCTCCAGGACAGTAGAGGGAAGTGTGGGAGACCAAACCCTGATGATCGTCCAAGAGGCTCCGCTTTTGATCGCTTGAGCAGGGGGTCGGCCTTTGAGAGGCTAGGCCCGGTAAATGACCTGCGGGAACAGTTGTCCAAACCAAGAAGCGCTGCGAGATCTAGGAGGGAGGCAGCAGATGGCCGACCCCAAGGACGGGATGATGGCCAAAGGGAAGTAAACAGCCGACACAGGCCTGCTGCAGCAGAACCCTCCGTCCACCTTGGAGAGGCAGCAGGGGATAACATCGGCCAGGCCGACCCTGTGAGGCCCTGGAATGACTCAATCCAGCGGCTAGAGGATAAGATTGGTGATATATTGAAGAGCCGAGACCCTCTTCAGAGGGGATACACCATAGGCTCACCCTTTGTGGCAAAGAGAGTCAACTTCCCCACGCCATCAAAATTCAAGCCACCTATGGTCACCCCAAGGTATGACGGGAGTACCAACCCCGTCCACCATGTGGAGATGTATCAGTCGGCGGCAGACATATACTCTATCTCAGATGAGATGAGGTGTCGTGCCTTCTCTGGTACCTTGACAGGGGTTGCGCATGTGTGGTACACGTCTCTTCCAAAAAATTCCATTGAAAACTTTAAGCAGATGGCCGACCTGTTCATCCATAATTTCTGCTTTGGGGTGAGGCCACAGAAGAAGACCACCCATCTGCTCTATGTTAAGCAGGGGAAGAGTGAGAGTCTGAGGGACTATATAGCCAGATTTAATAAAGAGAAGCTGGAGGTGGAAGACTATGAGGAGAGCATAGCTATGACAGCCCTGATTGGAGGACTCCAAAAGGGGAAGCTGTTATGGAAGCTTGCTGAAGACCCTCCGAGGACGATGGCCAAGTTGTTGTCGACAGCAGGAAAGGTGATGAACGCCGAAGAGGCGATGGCTGCAAAATATGAGGACGAAAGAGGAGGTGTAAGTGGGAGTTAATACCCCAAGAAGAACAAAGGGGGAAAGAAGAGGTCCTCGGATGACAAGTTCGCGGGGTACACCCCTCTGACGGTCAGCTGTGAACAGATTATCAATGAGATTAAGAGTGATCGATCCCTGAAGTGGCCCGAGAAGCTGAGGGCAGCCCCCGAGAAGAAGAATAAGAACCTGTGGTGTGAGTTTCACCAAGACCATGACCACGTAACGGATAAATGCTTTGCTCTGAAAGATGAGATTGAGAAGATGCTTAAGGAAGGGAAGCTCAGAAAGTACGTCGACAAAGGTGCCTTCAAGAGGGGCCGAGGGGACGACCCCAGAAAGAAGCGAGGCGACGCATGCAGAGAAGGTCCTCAAAAAAGAGGGGACGACCCTTCTGATGATGAGGACGACCCTGACCTCCCGCCGAGAGACGACCACGGCCCTGTTAAGAGGCTTAATATGATCTCGTTCGGAGTGGGAATGATCTCCGGGGGTCTTGCAGGAGGAGGGTCTGAGGTCGCCGACAGGAAGGCCCATGTGGCTGAGGCAAAGGCAGTGACTAAGACGGTACACGCGACTTCTCTGGAGGGCAAGTCAGAAAAAAGGAAGAAGGTTGATATGGACACACTGATAGTGGGATTTTCAAGAATGGACTTCAAAGACCTCTTGGTCCCACACGATGACCCTCTCGTCATCACTACCAGGGTGCACGGATGCGAGGTGCCGAGGATCCTAGTAGATGGGGGCTCATCTGCAGACGTGATATTTTGGCCGTGCTTCAAAGCCTTAGGTCTCAGTCGTGCTAGACTCATCCCGTACCATCATCCATTGATTGGGTTCAGTGGGGAAAAGGTTCATCCCCTTGGAGTGTATGAGGCTGATGTCAGGATGGGGGACAAGTGGCTGAGATGGCTCACCAAGAAGGTCAGTTTCTTTGTGATGGATGAGCAGGTGTTTTCGGCCTACAACATCATACTGGGGCGTGTGGCCCTCAAAGGTTTTGAAGCCGTGCCCTCTACAGTCCATCAGATGATCAAATTTCCAACCCCTTACGGGATGGGGGAAGTTCAGGGAGACCAGACGGCAGCGAGAGAATGTTACTACAACTCTGCTGAAGAAAGGGAGGCACACAAGAGGGCTACAGCCACTTATAACATTGATACCCTAGACCCCAGGGACGAAACGAAGCTAAAAAATGGAGAGGCCGCAGAGGAGGTAGAACCCATCATCCTCGATGAGGATGACCCGGGAAAAACCTTCCAAATTGGCAAGTCTCTGAAGCCCAATATCAAGGAAGACCTCATCAAGTTGTTAAGGAGAAGACGAAGCGTCTTCACGTGGAGTCATGTAGATATGTCGGGGATCGACCCTGAAATCATGTGCCACAAGCTCAATGTGGTAGAGGGAGTGAAGCCGGTAAAGCAGAAAAGGAGGATTTACTCTAGAGAGAAGTACGAGGTCATCAGGGATGAGGTCAACAAATTGGAAGACACTGAATTTATCAGAGAGGTCATCTACCCTGAGTGGTTGTCCAATGCAGTCATTGTCCCAAAGGCCAACGGGAAGTGGTGAATGTGTGTGGACTTCACAGATCTCAACAAACACTGCCCCAAAGACAGATTCCCTCTCCCCCGCATTGACCAGATGGTAGACGCTACTGCAGGCCATGAGCTCATGAGTTTTATGGATGCCTACTCAGGGTACAACCAAATCTTCATGAACCCTGAAGACTCGGAGAGGACTGCCTTCATCACTGATAAGGGGACATACTGCTATAGGGTCATGCCCTTCGGTCTAAAAAATGCGGGGGCAACATACCAGCGCCTCGTAAACAAAATGTTCGAAGACCAAATTGGGAAGTCCATGGAGGTCTACGTGGATGACATGCTGACCAAGAGTTTGAAGGCAGAGGACCATGTGGCAGACCTGGAAAGGACCTTTAACACGATGGACAAATACCAGATGAAGCTTAACCCGGCCAAATGTGTCTTTGGGGTCGGGGAAGGGAAGTTCCTAGGTTTCATTGTCAACCAAAGAGGCATCGAGGACAATCCTGAAAAGATAAAGGCCCTTGTTGAGATGAAGACCCCCAAGTCCATTAAAGACGTTCAGAGGCTTACAGGAAGAGTGGCTGCCCTGAACAGATTTGTGTCAAGAGCCACAGACAGGTGTTTACCATTCTTCAAGATCCTCAGGAAGGCCTTCGAATGGAGTGAAGAGTGTGATGAGGCTTTCAAGGAGCTAAAATCATACTTAGGGTCTCCCTTGCTGCTGTCATGACCCGTGCAGGGTGAACGACTTTACGTGTACCTCGCCGTCTCAGAGTTGGCCATCAGCGCAGCCATTGTGAGAGACAAAGACAGAATACAGAAGCCTGTGTATTTCAACAGCAAGGCACTCCAGGGGGCAGAGCAAAGATACCCGAGGATGGAGAAGTTGGCCTACGCCTTGATCCATGCCTCGAGGAAGATGAAGCCGTACTTCCAGTCCCATACAATGGTCATCCTCACCGACTCTCCTCTTAGGCAGGTCCTACACAAGCCAGAAAAATCAGGTAGGTTGATGGCCTGGGCTATAGAGCTGGGGGAGTTTGACATTGTGTATCAGCCTAGGACGGCCATTAAGGGGCAGGTATTGGCAGACTTCGTGGCTGAGTTCACTTGGGAAGATGATAAGGCCGAGGGTGAGACTCTCGGGAAGACGAATACAGAAGATAGACCTGCTGACACACCCGCAGATAGGGCTGAGACAAGCACCGCTAGAAGAAAAGCAACTGAAAACGAAGAGGGAAGGTACATCTTTAGACAGGGGTCCCTCTCTGAGGGAAATTTTTTAGAGGGAAAGACTCTGTGGAGCCTCTTCGTTGACGGGTCCTCCTGTGACAGCGGGAGTGGGGCTGGACTGATACTGTCAGCACCCGATGGCACAGACGTCGAATACGCCCTGAGGTTCAACTTCAAAGCCTCCAACAACGAGGCCGAATATGAGGCCTTAGTAGAAGGCCTCTCCTTGGCCAAGTCTCTTAGTGTCGGCCAGATTCTGGTCCATAGTGATTCAAGGCTAGTGGTGAATCAGATACTAGGGGCCTACGAGGCTAAGGACGAGAGAATGGCTAGATACCTCGAGAAGGTGAGGACACTACTGAAAGGCTTCAGAGAAGTAAAATTAAAGAGGATACCCAGGCTAGACAATGGCCATGCTGATGCCCTTGCGAGATTGGCCTCGGCGACTAGGACAAACATCAGGAGGACGGTCCCAGTGGAAATTTTGCTTCAGCCAACTATTGAGGACGCTGAGGGAACACTTGGCAATTGCCTAAATGTCTCTCAATAAGCTTCATGGATGGACCCCCTGATCAAATACATTAAAGAGGGGGAGATGCCAGAAGCAAGGCAGGAAAGGAAGAAGCTGAGGTACAGGGCTGCAAAATTCACTATCATCAGAGACACCTTGTACAAAAAGGGGTTTTTGCTCCCCTTACTTAGGTGTGTGCACCCCTCAGAAGTTCCTTCCATTTTGCAAGATGTGCACGAAGGATCGTGCTCAAGCCATATCGGGGGCAGATCCTTAGCGAAGAGAGTGATCACCCAAGGCTACTAGTGGCCGACCTTGGGGAAAGACGCCGCAGCATATGTAAAAAAGTGTGATAAATGCCAAAGATTTGCTACCATCCCTCATCAACCCCATCAGCCTCTTACCTCCATTACATCTCCGTGGCCGTTCGCAGTGTGGGGGATTGACCTGGTAGGGTCCTTACTAAGAGCAGTCAATAACTATCGGTTCCTCATTGTAGTGATTGACTACTTCTCAAAGTGGGTAGAGGCCAAAGCGATGGTCACAATTACAGAGCAGAAAACCTTCCAGTTCATCTGGAAAAATGTGATATGCAGATATGGTCTGCCCAACACCCTCATTTCAGATAACGGGACGCAGTTCAAGAATGCCTCTCTGCAGAAGTACTGTGAGAGGGTAAATATCAAACAATTTTTCTCCACCCCAGGCCGACCTCAGGCCAATGGGCAAACCGAAGTAACAAATAGGACAATCCTAGATGGAATCAAGAAGAGGCTTGAGAAAGCAAAAGGAAGATGGGTCGAAGAGTTATATGCCGTACTGTGGGCATACAGGACGACAGTGAGGACTTCTACCGGGGAGACCCCATTCATGCTAGCCTATGGATCAGAAGCTGTCATCCCCACCGAAGTCGAGTTTCCTACTCATACGGTCCAAATGTACGACCCCCGGGGAAACGCGAAAGAAAGGAGACTTGACTTGGACCTGATTGGGGAAAGGATGGAGGACGCTGAGATAAGGCAGGCTTCCTACCAGTAGAGGACCGCAAGGTTTTATAATCAGAGGGTGAAACAGAGACCTATAGCAGTAGGAGACTTGGTTCTCAAGAAGGCTTGGCAAAAGCCCAACAAGCTCCATCCTAATTGGCATGGCCCATATAGGGTCATCGATGAAGTTGTCCCAGGGACCTATAGACTAGAAAACCTAGAAGGGGAACCTTTTTCCAACCCCTGGAATGCAGATCATTTGAAGAAATACTATCAGTAGTGTTGTAAGGTCTTGAAAGGCCATAATTGTAATGAGAGTTGCTCCAACAGAACACTTGAAAAATTAATGAGAAATATCAGTGTTTCCCTCATCCTGTTGACAGTCCTAGCACGCATGGAAACATCTACAAAAAACCATTAAGTTGGTAAGTTGAACCCTCGGCTATAATGAGGACCACTGGAGGGGACGACCCCACCACTGTTCTCAAGAAAGACGAGGGTAAACTTAATTTAAAACCATTAAGTTGGTAGGTTGAACCCTCGGCTATAATGAGGACCAGTGGAGGGGACGACCCCACCACTGTTCTCAAGAAAGACGAGGGTAGACTTAATTTAAAACCATTTAAGTTGGTAAGTTGAACCCTCGGCTATAATGAGGACCAGTGGAGGGGACTACCCCACCACTGTTCTCAAGAAAGATGAGGGTAGACTTAATTTAAAACCATTAAGTAGGTAAGTTGAACCCTCGGCTATAATGAGGACCAGTGGAGGGGACGACCCCACCACTGTTCTCAAGAAAGACGAGGGTAGACTTTATTTAAAACCATTAAGTTGGTTACTTGAACCCTCGGCTATAATGAGGACTAGTGGAGGGGACGACCCCACCACTGTTCTCAAAAAAGACGAGGGTAGATTAAATTGGGTAACTTTAACCCTCGGCTATAATGAGGACCAGTGGAGAGGACGACCCCACCACTGTTCTCAAAAAAGACGAGGGTAGACTTAATTTAAAACCATTTAAGTTGGTAAGTTGAACCCTCGGCTATAATGAGGACCAGTGGAGGGGACGACCCCACCACTGTTCTCAAGAAAGACGAGGGTAGACTTAATTTAAAACCATTAAGTTGGTTACTTGAACCCTCGGCTATAATGAGGACCAGTGGAGGGGACGACCCCACCACTGTTCTCAAAAAAGACGAGGGTAGACTTAATTTAAAAACCATTAAGTTAGTAAGTTGAACCCTCGGCTATAATGAGGACCAGTGGAGGGGACGGCCCCACCACTGTTCTCAAGAAAGACGAGGGTAGACTTAATTTAAAACCATTAAGTTGGTTACTTGAACCCTCGGCTATAATGAGGACCAGTGGAGGGGACGACCCCACCACTGTTCTAAAAAAAGACGAGGGTAGACTTAATTTAAAAACCATTAAGTTAGTAAGTTGAACCCTCGGCTATAATGAGGACCAGTGGAGGGGACGGCCCCACCACTGTTCTCAAGAAAGACGAGGGTAGACTTTATTTAAAACCATTAATTTGGTTACTTGAACCCTCGGCTATAATGAGGACCAGTGGAGGGGACAACCCCACCACTGTTCTAAAAAAAGACGAGGGTAGATTAAATTGGGTAACTTTAACCCTCGGCTATAATGAGGACCAGTGGAGGGGACGACCCCACCACTGTTCTCAAAAAAGACGAGGGTAGACTTAATTTAAAACCATTTAAGTTGGTAAGTTGAACCCTCGGCTATAATGAGGACCAGTGGAGGGGACGACCCCACCACTGTTCTCAAGAAAGACGAGGGTAGACTTAATTTAAAACCATTAAGTTGGTTACTTGAACCCTCGGCTATAATGAGAACCAGTGGAGGGGACGACCCCACCACTGTTCTCAAAAAAGACGAGGGTAGACTTAATTTAAAAACCATTTGGGTTATTATGATCCTCGACTATGATAAGACCATATGAGGGGACGACCCCACATTGGTCCTCAAAAAAGACGAGGGAGGGGTTAGTAGCATCAACAAGGAGCAAACCATAAAAGAATTAAATATGGAAGACAGCAATTATGGAAGGGAAGAGACAATGGTATTAATAAAACATAAAATATAAAGTGTTTTACAAGGCCATTGAACAAAAATACACTTGAGGGGTATGGGCTACAGGCAGCCACCCTATGGGACGACATCAGAAGGGCAACATCTATTGGAATGGTCTCCTCAGTTACTAGCACTGGGTGATCTTCAGATGTACCGACCCCCTCGATTTGGACTTGGGACTCCACTTGGTTGAGGGCCTCGGCAATTAGGGGGTCGTCCAGTTGAACACCCTCCAGTGAAGGACGAACAGAGGATACGACATCGCCGAATTTGAGGACGACCCATCGGCAGGCCGTCCTGATCCCCCTTTCCAGATACTCAAGGCCGAAGCCCTGAAATTCATCTGAAGTCTTATAAGCCTCAACAGCATCGACCTCAGCTTTCTTGATGGCTGCTTCCAGATCAGTCTTGTGCTTGACTTCCATGCTCAGTAAAGCCTCATCCCTATCCTTGATGATCAAGTCTTTGGCTTGCAGGTCGGCATCGTGCTGCCTCATCAGCTCATCTAGGACCCTAGCATGCTCGGTCCTAGCACTCTCAAGCTCAGCCCTCGCAGTATCAAGCTCAGTCTTCGCAGTATCAAGCTCTGTCTGCAAGACAGCCTCATGCTGAATAGCCCTTTCGGCCTCATGGAACTTCATCTGATTATCGTCCATCCATTTGGTGGCTGAGGCAAGGGCACAAACAGACTGCACGAAAAATGAACAGATATCAAGAGGGGCCGAGGGAACAGTTAGCGAAAGAATGAAATTAAGGAAGTGGGTCAAGACCAATACCTGAGCAAGGGAGTGCAGACCATAGTCGTACACTTTAGTAGGGGGCATCTTTGCTAAGAACTCGAAGTCAGAGGCCGACGGTGCAGAGAACATCGAGGCTTTGGCAGCCCTTAAGTTCGTGATCAGTGACGAGGGGTCGGCCCTCAGAAGGTCCAGATTTTAAGACGAGAAGGCCCCCATGCTGGACGAAGAGGTCGTCCCCTCAGAGGCGTCGACTCTAGCCCTCGTCCGAGAATCAGGCCGAGGCTCAACTGGGCCCTCAGGCTCCTTCCTTTTGTTACTCTCAGTGGTCGGCTCCACCACTGTCGGCCCAGTGGCCTTTGTCTTCCTCGGAGCCTGCTGAGGCTCCTTACCCTTCTTCTTGGCCAATCCAGACAGTAAGCTGGGAGCTGTCATTTCCCAAAGATAGTTTGGTGTACCTGCAGGGCGATCTGATAAGAGGACAACATGTCAGAAAAGTTCAGAGATAAAGAGAGAACACTTCAAAAATAAGTAAAGAAGGGAAAATGTTCAGTATAACTCACATAGTTCTGTCAGAGGGCCGACGCTCAGACCAGCTTCTTTAAGGAATCGAGGGGTCATCAAGTCTTCGAATTTTGCAAGCTCATCCTCTCGCCCTCATCCTCTCAGATAGTCTACTATATCCTTCTCTTCCAAACTAAGTCCAGGGTCTGACCTGGCCTTCATGGAGGGGTTAGACCACTTCCTGGGGACCCTCGGACCATCGTCAACGGGCTCCCACTCCCCGGAGATAAAGAAAAACCTCTTCTTCCAATCATGGTTGGAAGTTTGTGCCACATGGAGGAGTTTCTTCTCAGACCTCCTTGCCCCCAGGTGATAATATCCAGGCTGCTTGGACGAGGAGGTGATGTTGTAGCAGCCCAGAAATAGGTCAACCGAGGGCTCATCGGTAAAGGCATTCTTCCACAAGGAAATATAGCCCAAGATCGTCCTCCAAGAGTTGGGAGGAAGTTGAGAGGGGGAAACACCGAGGGCAACCAGAATATCTGCAATGGCAGGGTGCAGAGGGAGTCTGACTCCAACCTTGAACATCTGTTCGTAGACTGCAACCTCTCCCTCTTAGCAATCGAAGACCCTCTCAGCCTCAGAGGGAACCCTCATAGTCACCCCGGAGGGCACTCCATAAATATGCCTCCATATCAGGAGATCTCGATCCCTAACAGAGGAGACAAAGGACGAGGCGTGGGAGGTATCAACCTCATCATATGTATCATCGTCCTCGTCCTCAGATCTCTCCCCCTCATCACCTGCAGGAGGACCCTGAGGAAAAGCCACTTGGAAGGCATTGGGGGACAGGGTTGTCACAGGGACAGCCTCAGAGGGGGCCGTATCCTCGGCCTCTCGGCCTGGGCTAAGGTCAGGTGTGTCCCTTCTGCCAGAAGTTCCAGCACCAGTTGGTGAGGAGACTCTCTCGTCCATCTCACTTGGGTTAGATGTCTCGGCAGGATGAGGTGACGACCCAAAAGACTCAGAAGGTTCGGATGGTCTTATGGTGGCAAGAGGAATGGGAAAGATGGGTCATACCCAATTAGGGTCGGCCCCTCGTCTCCTCTCTTCCTCTTCCTCTATTCGTCTGATCTCGGTAAAGAGATTCTCTCTCAAGGACGGGAACTCAGATACTAAGCTGTAAAGCCTCCTAAGCATTAAGGGGAAGACTCTACACTTAGAGAAATTACACTAGACTTGGCTAATTCAGCTACAAACAAGTGGGGAATTGACCAGGTTTGACTTTTGGATTAAACAAAAGAACTCAAAGGTTTTCGTCAAGAACGTTCAAGAACCTTTAACCGGAGAAGGCACCAGAAAAAGCTATGGGGAACTCGAAGAAAATGCAACCCTATGGCCCTAAAAAACAAACAGAATTGAAGACAAAGGAAAGCTCTTAATGAAGGAGAATACCTGATAACGAGGGGGAGTAACGCTGCTGAGACCTGACGAAACGAAGGCTGCAAGTGGCAAAGCTTACTGGTTCTAGAGAGAGAATAGACTTGGGCGCGAAGAAGAAGAAGCTGGAGAGAGAGAGTTTAAAAAACTCTTAAATACCCTGGCAATAAATGAGCACATTTGCCAAGAAGGGTATAATTAGGGCACAAAGCCCCATGCAAGTATGCAGCCGCCGTGCCTTGGAAACTTGAATAGCAATGAGTACCTGCCCATGTGTCACTCACCTAACTGATCATACACGCATCCCAATTTCAACATTATCCCTCAGCCATCTCAATGGCACCTATGGCTAAGGGCTGGGGGGTGATTGATATACCCGTTTATATCCTCGGCTTAGATGAGGATTGCCTCCAAAACGGACGACAGTACGAGGGAACGACCCTTCACCAATCTCTTGACAACCCTTCGCCCAGGCTTCAGACGACAGTACGAGGGGCCGACCCTCCACCAAACTTCAGACGACAGTACGAGGGGCCGACCCTCTACTAGGCTTCAGACGACAGTACGAGGGGCCGACCCTCTACCAGGCTTCAGACGACAGTACGAGGGGCCGACAGTACGAGGCCAGAATTGGGCCAGGCTCACTACCGGAAGAAACTTTGCCCTCGGCCTCGGCTCATAGGCCGAGGGTGATATCATGACGGCGCGTGGTTTGGGAGACGCGTGGAACAGTGCGCGTCAGGCTCATATGACACGTGGCAGACCGTTATAACAAAATCACACCCTCACGTGAGGGAATATTATGTCATCATTTGGCATCTACAGGTGTCAACAGGGAATTGGCTAGATCATCATTCACATGCACCATGCATACTTGGGGGGTACACTACACCCCCCAAGACCTATATATACTTGTCACCTACAACCCTACAAGGGATCGATCCATGAACAATAGCCCTAGCTAAAACTCTGTTTGTACACACAGTAGAGAGAGAGAGAGGGTTATGTGCATTGTATCCAAGGCCATTAGCGCCCATACTTAGTGGATCACACACTCACAGTGGATGTAGGCCAAATTGGCTGAACCACTATACATCATTGTCCTAATTCCTCTTATACTCATCCCCTTCTACATACTTATACACTTATTCATCTCCATGGCTTCCATGGCTGCTACTACTTGAGCTCACTATCACTTATCCGGTGGTGCTGAATCTCAGCATCATCATACCTGCACATCATTTCCATATTCATTATACACCCTTAGGCGTAATAGATTAATATCATTATTTAGTATATCTCTATCTTTTGATAAACTAACCTCAATTCTCGCACAATAACCCCAATTAGTATATGCTATACTAATACTCACTTGAAGCTCACATGCCGCTTCTAATAATGAATTGTCTCAAAATTCAATTCAAGTTAAGGATATTCTTGATCCTGATAAACCTAAATTTGCATACGCGGTTCTCCATCCATAATATGGTTCAATTTATTTTATGAACCTTTAAAGTTATCCCATTTGGGATTGGATCCTAAGATTCGGTATCTCTAAGTTATTCTCATTCTCAGATCGTGAAATTGTTATTATCACCAAATAAAATCCCAAATAAAAGTGGGCTTCCCCACTTAGTAAAATACCAAAATCTCCAATGGGTATTCTTCAAATACTAACCTCGATACTTAGAGGATTTTCCACCAAATTGATATACTCTTTTAGATTCTCACTTCTCAAAATCAATCACTAAAACTCCCCGACATTTTCATTTAGTCATTTATCACTATTTCTCTTATTTCCCATATAAGAGAGATATTCCACCATCACATTTATTTATCAATTAGCCCCATATATCGTCTTATGATTCTAAAGTCTATAATCCCCTTATATAATCACTTAATCCTTTATGATACTCTGATTATGAAAGTCCATACATACAAACCCAAAGAAAAAGGGGATAACTTAAATTCTCAAACATGAACCCAAAACAGGGGACCAATCGACCGGTGCCCAAATCGTGGTCGATCGCGTTTCTTAATTTTGCCTATAATCGAAGACAGTGTGCCCAATTCTGGAGGCGCGGTCGACCGGCCCTCTGTACGCGGTCGACCGGCCCTACCAGGTACCACGGCCAAACTCCATTTTTACACAACTCCAACTTCTCAAAAACCCCCAATATAATTACATTTAACCACAAATCTTCAACCCAACCATATATATCATCAATAATCATCCTAGAATACATATAAACTAATTTTTATCCTCAAATCAAAGATCTATATATAAAATCTAAGATTTTTCTCAAAAGTTAGGTTTTGTTAAACTAAACCTAAAACCCATAATATCAATCCACAAATCATGCAATAAATAGTACACAACAATTATTTAGCGAGTTTAATCACTTGCCTCGGGTTCGTAGGGTCTGAATCCGCCTTGAGATCGCGCATTGGCCGAAAATCTCCACTTTTTCTCCTATTTTCTTCTTCCTTTCTCCTTTTCTCTCTCTTTCTCTCTTTCTTTCTAGGGTTTTCCTCTTTCTCTTAAGTGAGAATGACTTCTCACGTGGCTTTTAAGCCTTATCCCACAAGATACACACTTTAAATGATAATACACACTTTAAATGACCCGGTAACTTTAATTCGAGTCAAACGGTCCTAAATTATTTCGGAAGCTAAATAGACCCCAAGTACAGTCATTTCGACTTTCTCGACCCTTTCGAAAACAATTGTACCCTCAGAATTGCCATTCGACACACTTTCTAACGACTCCAAATTTTGACCTCAATTGCCAATTTAATTGTTCTCCAATAAAATATTATTTATTTCTCCCCAAATAAATAAATTACCATCTCCAAGGTCTCGGGTTGTTACAGCAATAAATACTATATTTCTTATCATTTAAATGCAACGAGTTTATTATTTTCATTGATATATATGAATTAATTGGTTTGGAGCATGATATTATGGTTTAAATAAGATTGTTGATATGTGGAATCTCATTATTAAACATGTCTATTATATATTTAAATCATTTAGATGATGAAACCCGTGTTTATACTGATAACCATGTTTAAATCAAAACTATATGGAATATATTGTTCTTAATAATGTTTAACCAATTTTGAATCATTAGTTATTATAATTATTATTCATTTTACAATTAGAATGGTTGATTAATTCATAATCACATATTTAAGGGAAGATATTATTGTTAATTGAATCAAATCCAGGTTTAAGGTTGGGTTACTTAACGAATATGCTAAAGTAATGTTTCAGTCTCGAGTAAAGAATTCATTACCTAGATTAATGACATAATAGGGTGGGTTTTTATTTAGTAGTGATTAGAAATAAGAAAAAGGTATTCTAGAGGGGTAAGAAGCTTTAGTGGGGTCGTTAATGGAAGACTAGGTTTTTAAAAGTTGTAAATTGGGTTTTGAGAAGAAAAACCCCGAAAATAATTTTTTTAGCATCATTACATCTATTCGCTATATCCTAAGCACGACTATAGGTAGCCCCATGCGCACATATTTAAGGAGGGAGTTTTGGAATAGGGTGTCATGCGCATGACCTTAAAATAGGCCAGTGCGTTCAGTTATGGGAATAATGGGTCTCTGTGTGGTTCTTCCTTGAGGTTCTTTGGTAAGGGCTTATGGGTTGTTTAGGAACGGTTTACGAAAGTGCTTAGGGTGGTAAGTGGATCCTACCCTATTACAGTAATAATCTTTGTGTCGCATGAGTATATCTATATAATAAAGGAGGAGGGACTTTTTGTCTCCCTCAACTAACGGTTGAGATTAAAAATTGGTGGGTTTGGTCTTTATCAACTCACGGTTGAGATTAAATCTGTCATTTACACCCATTTACGGCTGAGTTGAATCTAACAGCTGAAAGAATTGGTACATCCCACTCTTTGAGACTGACATTGGAATACCTCGAGCCTCTCCCCATGTCATATCTCTTAACTTCTCCCTCTTACACGCCCATTCCCAAACATTAAAAGTTGAGCCTTTACACGCCTCTTAACTGCTCCCTTACTGCTTTCCCAAGAAAATCTCCCTTATTCACTCCTCACACAAGATCAGGCGTGTAGCTCTTACTCTGATTTCGAGGGTAACGCAGCCCTCTTCGGCGTCGGCCAAACTCAGGCAACACAATGCAGGCTACTCAAACCGCCGACCCTTCATTTTCTCCGACATAGGTTAACCAAATCAACTCTTTCCACAGCTACCAAACACTCCAAATCGACTCATCTTTATACAAAACACTCCAATAAACTGTTACCTCCAAACCCATCACCGGAGATGGTCAGACCCGGAGAAAACAGGCGCCAGAGAAACCCGGTTGGCCATACTCAAATCCATCAGCGTAGATGGTCAGGCCTGTTGTGCGTACCCATCGCCGGAGGTCAGCAGGGCCGGTTGTGCTTACTCATCACCGTAGAGAGAGTTTAGATTATATATATGTTTTTTTTTAATAAAGTTCAATACCCGGTGGACCTATTTTAAGTCATTTTTCATTTGGAATTTTATAGAGATGCTAGTTTTGATTGCACAACTTCTCAACCCGTTATCGATGGTGAGTTTTGATTACAAAACTTCTCAAAACATAAAGGTTCTCAACCCAGACTCATTACAGACGGACACCACCTACTTCTCAACCCGTTATCGATGGTGAGGTAACTCCGGATCCCTGGTTTCTGTCCCAGGCATACCTACTTTTTTTACAAATTATTCGGTGCAGGTCAGGCACACACAGTTTGTATGTTGATGGCAGTTCTACCGCCTTATGTCTACGAGTGTTGTGAGGTTCGAGTAAAGAATAAAGAAGGTGAGTTTGTTTTATAGTCCTGTGTTGTCTTTTTTTGGGGGCTGAAAAGCTATTTTTTATGTCTTCCTTTTTTAATAGATGTGGGCAATAGGGAGTTTTTTTGGTACACCCTTTGTTACAGACGGACACCACCAATTTCAGTATGACGTTTCAGTTGTGAAGATGACTTCACTGACTATACTCAACCTTATGTGTACTTTTTGAGTTTTCAAACAAAGATATAAAAAATATAAAAAAGTGAGGTATTAAAGAGTATTGAAAATAAAATACATTATTTTGAAAAGATTTTAGTCCCAATCTGCATTTTACTTGACTAAAGGGCATGTGTTTTTTATCACACATCTTTTTGGCTCAAGTAGGTGTAAATACGGATGTGTGCAAGAGCTACAAGTAGCTTTAGGTTTACTGTGTAAACTTGATTGTAAATACAAGTGATAGAAATGACTTAGGTATGTAAAAGACAACAGGCATAAAATGGATTACAATAATTTCGTTAAAAAAGGGGGGAATTAAAAAGTATAAATTAAATCATATCTGGGAGGAGCCATAAATGCCACTGCGAGCCAATGCAATAAGGGTATTGAAGAAACTAGAGAAGGCAGGGATGGTCTGTTCGACGCCATTATTTGAAGAAATATTTTGGGTGTTAAAGGGGACCACAATCTCGATTCAAGTCATAGAAAATAAGGATGATGTGGAAGGTTATGGGGGTGTGTAATGTGGGAGCGACGAAAACATGGAAAAAATAAGAATGGGTTAAAGAATTTGAAATGAGCGGTGAGCATAAAATAAACAACATGGGAACAAAAGTAAGGGAAAGTATGATCCACTATCAACTGGGTTTAACAATTATAAGAAATTATTGGACACATAACTTTTTTTGTAGCGCGGGGCTCCATATTCATGAAAAGCTAATTGTCAAAGGAACGACATTTTGGTTAAAAAAAGTAAAATATTAAGACATTAAAACATTAAGGGTTCGTTTGGCAATCCAATTTCAAGTCATGGAATTGGAATTAGAAGGTCAAATTTAATTCCGTGAAATTGAAGTTGGCCTTTCAATTTCAATTCCAAGCCTTGAAATTGGATTGTCAAACGGATCCTAAGCAGAATTGTCACATTGCGTGTGGCCCTAAATAAGATACAACTTCAGTTGAAACTAAATTAGATGAATATATGTATGGTTTCAAAAACAAACTCTTTAAAGATATTCCTCGAGGCAATTTGAAAGTGCTATTTATAATGTTTTATTTTTAGAGTAAAAAAAATATACACTGGAATACATTTTTTTAATTATATAACTAAATAAATATTAAGACGAATGTGTATAAAATATACTTATGTAAATATGATCCATATAAGTATAGAAATATATAACGAAACAAATATTATGACTTAAAATAGATGTGTATAAATGAATTAATAACAATAATAATATGTATATGTATATATTATTAATGATAATAAGAGTATAGATTGTACAAATAAAAGTATTATTAAGAAATTGTTACATAATACTTTATGGATAATTGTTTGGAATCATCAAAATTAATAAACAATATTAATAATTAGTACACACCGAACATGTAGTGAACACATCATCGTTGTGTTTAATAGTCAAGTGAACTCGAATAACTTTACAATCGAGCAATCGGTACTTATGAACTACTCTATGCCTCAACTTGAGACATTTTTTTCTTTTTCCCGCCAATGCTTTAAGCGTAGAATTTTATCACGGGAACAAATTTATTACGGAAACAAATTTATCGTCGTGCTATTAGCACGGGTACAAAATATCACATAAATAAATTTATCGTCGTGCCATGGGCACGGGTACACCCTAGTATAAAATAAAGGAGGAGGGATTTTTTGTCTAAACCAATTGATGGTTAAGATCGAAAGTTGATGAATTTGATCTTTATCAACTGACGGTTATGATGAAACCTTAAGGATGAAATCTTAGGAGTTTGCATCCAATGGCTTAGATTCCTATAAAAACACCTTAGAACGATGTGAGTGTTTTACACACCTTGAACCCTTTGAGTTTGTAAAAACGTTTGGCTGAAGTAGAAATGTTTCACTGCAACTAAGTACACAAATTAATAAGCCTCGAGCCTCTCAAACTAACCTCTCAATACCCATCCAAACCAACATATCATCTACTCTTTTTTGGGTGACTCTCCCTCCCTCTCTCTCTCTTCTCACTGTGCCCTCATCAATCCTGCTACGTCCCTCTCTCGCACACTCCCTAGATTTTTGTTCGTTTTTTTTTTCATGACCTCCGTCGGTGAAGGTTCGTTTAACATTTCTGATGTTATTTTTTTCCAAGAGACATTTGGTTTTGATTTTTTTTGTACCTGTACTATATTTACAAGTTTTTTAAGAGATTTGTTTTTGATTTTTTTTTCTGATCTCACTTTGTTCGGCTTTGTTTTTGGCTTTTTGTTTGGGTTCAAATCATGCTTTTTATAGTTCTCACTCTCAGAGGCTAACCTCCACTCATCAATAGAGAAATATCCCATCTATCTCTACGCACACAAATCAGAAGGCCGATGATCACCGGCTGCAGGTTTCTCTCATCTCAAGTCTCATAGAACACGGGTTAGTTTATTGGGTGTCAGGTGATAAAATAATCTAATGAGTTTTTGTGGGTTGGGAAATGACACATGGGTTAGTATACGGGGTGTGAGGTGAGTCGGGTTGGACTCTAATATGTTAGTAGCTGGTGGGTCTCTGTTTATATGGGTGGCGGAGCGGGGATGGGTAGGAGCGGAGTTGGGAAGTATAAAATGTGTGGCGGGTCTCTGTTTAAATGTGATGTTAGGAGCTGGTGGGTCTCTGTTTATATGGGTGACGGAGCGGGGATGGTTAGGAGGGGAATTGGGAAGTATAAAATATGTGGCAGGTCTCTGTTTATATGTGATGGGTCTCTTTTGTACATTTTTGTTTTGATTTTGATTTTGGTTTGAATGATTTTGTTTGTAGATTTCAACTAATAGTTTTATTTTTTTAGATTTCACCATTTTATATCCCAGGTATGATCTCTACTTTCCCCTACAACTTTAATTGCAACATTAACTGCCGAAAGTGTTGACTCTTTGGTACTTTGATGTTTTAGAATTTAGATTTTCAGGTTTTGAGCAAAAGACTTAATTAGGACTTAAATGTTTACAAACAATGCATAAAGTGGATACATATGTTACCAAGTTTTCAGAATTTGGTTATGGATCCCTACGGGTCGTAATGTTATTCAATATATAGTGAGTAGATGAGGTTGTGTATCGAAAGAAAATATTATGACAATGGTCGAGTAGATATGGTAAAAACGTTGTTGAAATTTAGACATGAAATGATATTTTTTTTTAGTTTTTTTATTTCATAACTCATGCCGTTGGATCTGTATTTTTTAATTTACTACTTTTGTAAATATTGAATTTTTCTCTATTATACATACTCAATGGATCTTTTAGTTTTTCTCCATTTTGTTAATGGTTAGGGATTACAAGTCATGTTTTGTATCGTATGACCGATCATAGACGAAAATTAACAAGGTATTGTCTAAGCTAACACAGAGAGGTACAACCTCTCATTAAACCTACCATACTTCAAGGAAAATCCAGTCGCCCTCCCCAACTTTCTGCGTTGGCCGAAAATCACTGTGGTACTAATCTTTTCACTTTTACTAGCACAAGACACAAATCCCTTTACCTGGTAGTACTTACATAACTTTTTAGGTTTCATTTGGTACAAAAAATATGGCAAATATTGTCACGATGGTAAAATTCGTCATTACAAAATTTATGAACACAAATGTTTTTTTTTTCATATTAGGCTATTAAACAACCAAATGAGATAAAATCAAGTTTTATAGTCAAAATATTTTTATAATACATTTTTAAAACATATTATTATAACATTTAAAAAAAAATTAAAACAGTTTCTATAATGTATTCAAAACAATTTCTAAAATATTTAAACAGTTTAACAATATTTTTGTAATAAGGTTTTTGATAAAAATTGTAAAATATTATTTGCTAATGGTTAGGGGTTACAAGTCATGTTTTATATTTTATGGCTGACCATAGATGAAAATTAACAAGGTATGGTCTAATCCAACACAGAGAGATACAACCTCTCATTAAACCTACAACACTTCATGAAAAATCCAGTCGCCCTCACCAACTTTCTCCTTTGGCCGAAAATCAGTGTGGTACTCATCTTTTCACTTTTACTAGCACAAGACACAATCCCTTTATCTGGTAGGTACCTATCTCACATAACTTTTTAGGTCCATTTGGTACAAAACAATATGGCAAATATTGTCATGATGGTAAAATATGTCATTACAAAATTTATCTAACACAAATATTGTTTTTTTCGAAAACAAGTTTTTTAGTCAAAATATTTTTATAATACATTTTAAAAACATATTATTATAAATTTTTGTAAAAATGCATAAAAGAGTTTAAAGAAGTTTCTATAATGTATTCAAAACAGTTTCTAAAAATGATTTAAACGGTTTTTATAATATTTTTATAATAAGATTTATAAAAAAAATTGTAAAATATTAAAAATAGTTTTTAAAACATTACAAAACAGTTTTCTAAATATCGAAAACAGTTTTTCTAAATATTTATTACGCTTTTTCAAATTGTTTTTAAAGACATTAAAATAGTTTTTATATTATATGAAAAACATTTTTGTAAAAAGTTTAAAACAGTTTTGATAATACTTTTATAATATGGTTTTTAAAAAAATTTGCAAAATTTTTTCTTAACAAATTTTTATAATATTTAAAACAGTTTTTAAAACATTACAAAACAGTTTTCTAAGTATTGAAAACCGTTTTTCTAAATATTTAAAACGGTTTTTCAAATTGTTTTTAAAAACATAAAAATAGTTTTTATAATCCATCATATTAAAATTGTAAAAAATAACGCAAATGTATCATCGGATGACCAACTGTATTTATATTTGCACTATTGGTAATACGAGAACAAATTTATTACGCGAACAAAATTTTTGCCATGCCATCGGCACATGTACAAAACATTATGGGAACAAGTTTATCGTCGTGCCATTGGCACGGGTACATCCTATGTAATCATAGTTAAATTACGGATCTTGAATAAAGTCTTCAAGTGTTTGCTTCAATTCAAATGTAATCATAGTTAAATTATTATTGAAAACACAATGGGCTACGGTTAAGAAGAAATTCCGATTATCACTTTTCCTTTTCAAATTATAAAATGTTAACTAGAATTTTAATGATAATCGTTGGTATTAGTGCCAAAATGCTTTCCAAATAATAGATTAATCTGTATTAGTTCACACTTTTAAATACGTGCCTCATATTTAAAAGTTACGAATCAAATATGACGTCCATATTTAAAAGCTTCAAGTCAAATATGAATCTCATTAACAAAAAAATATGAGTTAAATAAAGAGTATATCTTTAAACGTTATGCAATAAATATATATTTTTTTACAAATACATAGAATTGTAAGTATACTTGCATGAATAAAAAATGTGTTGACTCGGTCAATATTTGACCCGTCCCATATTTAGTTTGGTACGGGTACAAAACCAAATTTATCGTCGTACTATCGGTACGGGTATAAAATATCACGGGGCCAAATTTATCGTCGTGCCATCGGCACGGGTACACCCTAGTGTATATATATATATATATAATGATATTGCATGTATAATTCACTATAAAATTATATACATACATGAATAATATTTTTTAATACATATGTACTATATGTATATTTTACATTATTCCATACATTAATAATATATGTATAAAACTATATATAAGTATCATGTATCTATTGATAATATTATTTAACTTTATATTATTCAATACGTAATTTTGTGTACATGTACATATATATTTTTTATTTATAAGAATTATAGACATATTAATGTATTATGTATGTATATTATATATTAAGGTATAACTGTATTAAAATATTAAAAATGAATAATTCTGAATTGAAAATTAAAAAACAGAAGTTATAAAACACCCTAAACCTGTTTTCTGAAAAATTTGATTATAACACAGAAATATTATTATTTTTTGTTTAAAAATAGGTTGCCAAATAATTTTTTTTATTAAAATTGTATTTAAACACAGAAAATAAAATTATAATCACAAATCAAACATCCCCGAGTAGAGAAGATAATTTTTATTTTTATCAAAAAGGACTAAGCTTAAGAAAAGTGTAGTGGTGAGGTAATTAAAAAATAAAGTTAAAACTAAAAAATACCACCAACACTAGAGCGAAGCGGACCAATCAATGGTATATTTGTAGTTCCTGATTAGAGCAAGGGCATTCCCAGACCTCTCCAAAACCCTAGCGCCTCCCCATAAATTGTTCCAACGTTGTCACTTCCTCGCCTCCTAAACACGCTCTCTGGAATTAACCATTTGAAAGCAACCATGGCGACACCCCCAGCCGAGTCCGTCCAATGCTTCGGCCGCAAAAAGACAGTGGTGGCAGTCACCCACTGCAAATGCGGCCGTGGTTTGATCAAAATCAACGGCGTCCCCATCGAGCTCGTGGAGCCGAAGATCCTCCACTACAAGGCCTTCGAGCCCATCCTCCTCCTGGGCTGCCACCGGTTCGCCGGGATCGACATGAGGATCCGCGTCAAGGGCGGAGGCCACACTTCCCAGATCTACGCAATTCGTCAAAGCATTGCTAAAGCCCTCGTCGCTCACTGCCAGAAATACGTGGACGAGCAGTCAAAGAAAGAGATCAAGGATATTCTCATCAGGTACGACAGGATCATTGAATTGTTTAATATCATTATTTAGTATATCTCTCTCTTTTGATAAACTAACCTCAATTCTCGCACAATAACCCCAATTAGTATATGCTATACTAATACTCACTTGAAGCTCACATGTCGCTTCTAATAATGAATTGTCTCAAAATTCAATTCAAGTTAAGGATATTCTTGATCCTAATAAACGTCAATTTGCATACGCGGTTCTCCATCCATAATATGGTTCAATTTATGTTATGAACCTTTAAAGTTATCCCATTTGGGATTGGATCCTAAGATCCGGTATCTCTAAGTTATTCTCATTCTCAGATCGTGAAATTGTTATTATCACCAACTAAAAGTGGGCTTCCCCACTTAGTAAAATACCAAAATCTCCAATGGGTATTCCTCAAATACTAACCTCGATACTTAGAGGATTTTCCACCAAATTGATATACTCTTTTAGATTCTCACTTCTCAAAATCAATCACTAAAACTCCCCGACATTTTCATTTAGTCATTTATCACTATTTCTCTTATTTCCCGTATAAGAGAGATATGCCACCATCACATTTATTTATCAATTAGCCCCATATATCGTCTTATGATTCTAAAGTCTATAATCCCCTTATATAATCACTTAATCCTTTATGATACTCTGATTATGAAAGTCCATACATACAAACCCAAAGAAAAAGGGGATAACTTAAATTCTCAAACATGAACCCAAAACAGGGGACCGGTCGACCGGTGCCCAAATCGCGGTCGACCGCGTTTCTTAATTTTGTCTATAATCGAAGACAGTGTGCCCAATTCTGGAGGCGCGGTCGATCGGCCCGCTGTACGCGGTCGACCGGCCCTACCAGGTACCACGGCCAAACTCCATTTTTACACAACTCCAACTTCTCAAAAACCTCCAATATAATTACATTTAACCACAAATCTTCAACCCAACCATATATATCATCAATAATCATCCTAGAATACATATAAACTAATTTTTATCCTCAAATCAAAGATCTACATATAAAATCTAAGATTTTTCCCAAAAGTTAGGTTTTGTTAAACTAAACCTAAAACCCATAATATCAATCCACAAATCATGCAATAAATAGTACACAACAATTATTTAGCGAGTTTAATCACTTGCCTCGGGTTCGTAGGGTCTGAATACGCCTTGAGATCGCGCATTGGCCGAAAATCTCCACTTTTTCTCCTCTTTTCTTCTTCCTTTCTCCTTTTCTCTCTCTTTCTCTCTTTCTTTCTAGGGTTTTCCTCTTTCTCTTAAGTGAGAATGACTTTTCACGTGGCTTTTAAGCCTTATCTCACAAGATACACACTTTAAATGATAATACACACTTTAAATGACCCGGTAACTTTAATTCGAGTCAAACGGTCCTAAATTATTTCGGAAGCTAAATAGACCCCAAGTACAGTCATTTCGACTTTCTCGACCCTTTCGAAAATAATTGTACCCTCAGAATTGCCATTCGACACATTTTCTAACGACTCCAAATTTTGACCTCAATTGCCAATTTAATTGTTCTCCAATAAAATATTATTTATTTCTCCCCAAATAAATAAATTACCATCTCCAAGGTCTCGGGTTGTTACAGTAATAAATACTATATTTCTTATCATTTAAATGCAACGAGTTTATTATTTTCATTGATATATATGAATTAATTGGTTTGGAGCATGATATTATGGTTTAAATAAGATTGTTGATATGTGGAATCTCATTATTAAACATGTCTATTATATATTTAAATCATTTAGATGATGAAACCCATGTTTATACTGATAGCCATGTTTAAATCAAAACTATATGGAATATATTGTTCTTAATAATGTTTAACCAATTTTGAATCATTAGTTATTATAATTATTATTCATTTTACAATTAGAATGGTTGATTATTTCATAATCACATATTTAATGGAAGATATTATTATTAATTGAATCAAATCCGGGTTTAAGGTTGGATTAATTAACGAATATGCTAAAGTAATGTTTCAGTCTCGAGTAAAGAATTCATTACCTAGATTAATGACATAATAGGGTGGGTTTTATTTAGTAGTGATTAGAAATAAGAAAAAGGTATTCTAGAGGGGTAAGAAGCTTTAGTGGGGTCGTTAATGGAAGACTAGGTTTTTAAAAGTTGTAAATTGGGTTTTTGAGAAGAAAAACCCCGAAAATAATTTTTTTAGCATCATTACGTCTATTCGCGATATCCTAAGCACGACTATAGGTAGCCCCATGCGCACATATTTAAGGAGGGAGTTTTGGAATAGGGTGTCATGCGCATGACCTTAAAATAGGCCAGTGCGTTCAGTTATGGGAATAATGGGTCTCTGTGTGGTTCTCCCTTGAGGTTCTTTGGTAAGGGCTTATAGGGTGTTTAGGAGCGGTTTACGAAAGTGCTTAGGGTGGTAAGTGGATCCTACCCTATTACAGTAATAATCTTTGTGTCGCAAGAGTATATATATATATGGGACAATGGTGTTATGAATAGTAACTCATGTATGATAAGACATGCATGATAAACATGCATGGCATTTTATGTGTTGCATGCTTGCATGCATATACATGCATGTATGCATGCATACATACATACATACATTATTATTTTTTTATTTTTTTATTAAAATATTAAAAAAAATAATAATTTTTTAAAAAAATATTTTTTTATTTTTTTAAAGTTTTTTTTTTCTAAAAAATGACGGGTTATTATGCGCTGGATTTTATCACGGGAACAAATAAATCACCGTGCCCTCGGGCACGGGCATCCGCTAGTATATATATATATAAGAGGGGTGTTTGAATAGTGCCAACAAATCAATGATTGCGATCGAATTTTTTGGAACGATCTAAGGGTCTTACATTGTGCCACGTCACAATTTACCCATTGTGACATGGCATAATCTAATGTGCTACCTCTATTTCTTTACAAATTTACCCTTCGATTATTTGATTTGCTGCTATTTTCTTTTCACGAAACATACCCTTGAATTCAAAATTTGGGGTATTTTCGTAACCCTCCACGATTACCCCCCTTTTCAATTATGCAGAATCCCTTTTCATTTTGTACACTCTTTCACACTCTTATCTAGGGGTGGAAGCGGTACGGATTTTTAACGTACCGTACCGTTTTGGTCCGAAAAAAAATGGGTTTGGTTTCATATATTAAAATACCAGAAACCAGTCTTACCGAAACCGAAATTACCACAAAAAAGTTGGTTGGTTTTGGTTTTAATATTTAAAAAACCGATTTACCGAAATTACCGTACCGAATATTATGAAACCAGAAAAAACCGTACCGATATTACCATACCGTACAGAATTTACCGAAACCAGAAAAAACCGTACCAAAATTACCGCGTCGTACCGAATTTACCAAAATTACCGTACCGAATTTACCAAAACCAGAAAAAAGTTGGTTTTGGTTTTGGTTTTAATATTTAAAAAAGTTGGTTGGTTTTGTTTTTGGTTTTTGGGGACTTTTAGTGTTGTTTACCGAAACATAAAAAATCGAAACCAGAATTTACCGAAACTCAGAATTTATCGAAACCAGAAAAAAACCGAAATTACCGAAAAAACCGAAATACCAGCCGGTTTGGTTTTGGTATTGATTTTGGTGTACCAGGTGGTAAACTGGTACGATTTGGTTTTACCATCTAGAGTTTGATTTTGGTATTGGTATCTACTATTTACCGACCAAACCGTACCGCTTACACCCCTACTCTTATCTATGTCAACACGCCACTCAATTTCATCTTTCTATTTCTACTCTCTCTCCCCACCCTACCCATCTTCTTATCTGTTTGGACACGCTACAACCATTGTTTCTTTGAAGCACCATTCATCAATATCATCTTCTATCACCAGTGTAGCGTCTAGGTATATGAGTTTTTGTAACCAATTTCCAACCTTAAAAACTATAACTAGGATGTTTTGTTTGGTTTTGCAGATCTCCACTAATTTTTGTTCAGTTTCAACGTTTATACAGCTACAATATTTTTTTCATACCGAGAATTTTTGCAGATCTCAACGAACAGTTCCATCCAAGACCCGATTACTGTTCACGCCCCTTCTTAGACTGAGTTTTAGTTGAATAGCATATGGTAATGGTATATTTCTTTCCTACTTTTTTTGTTGCACTATTATTCATCAACGAACAGGGGAGACTGTTTTTGCCCAACGGCTTGCCAAAACACGAACATGGGAGATTGTTCTTTCATACTTCCACAGGCTTTCCAGGGCACGGACTGCTGAGGGAAAAATAATTCCCCAAGAAAATCAAATCACGTGGGACCCACGAATAATTTTTTTTTATATTTGCTTGGTGTTGTTGATAAAAATGAGGCCGATGAAACTCAAAGCACCGACGACTGATGTGAATTTTTAGTTGTTGAGTTTTCAAATTACCGTCCAATAATTGTTTGGATGTTTCTATCTCTATGCGTGTGAATATTTTTTTGAATTTACATTCGGCATGTAAGTTGTGTTGGAATTTGTTCTAAATAATAATCTATGTGGGTAAAAGGTTGATACAAGGTGACTTGAATAGTTGATGCTCCAGTAAGGAAGACAAAGGCAAGAGTTCAAACTTATATACCATGTTTGTATCCTGTTTATTTTTCTTTAATTTTCTTTATATTCTTTTATTTGTAGTTAGTATATATTTTTTCTTCATAACCTTTACATGCGAATGATTTCTAGCACCAGTATCTAATTGGTTATTGATTATTTATCAGTTTACCTTTCGTTGTAGAATGGTTGTTCAAACCCGCTTCTTACTAATTTTTCTCTCTGTTTACCTACGCAGATTTGAAACTCAGACTCAAAACATTTTAATTAAATAATGCCTTTCACAAAGAAGGGCTTTGATTCCCTTTTACAAAGTTATTTTCAAGGCAATTTTATTATCTTTCTCCCTCCAACCAATGGCCTCTTTTGAACCACTTACATAGGCGATACAGAGTCCTCTCTTTCAAGTCCATGTCTTCGACTCTTTCTTCTTCATTTTTTTATGTGGTCTTTGGTGTTATTATTTATAATTTGCAGGTTCAAGGTGGTTTCTCTGGTGAAACAATTTGCCAATAACTCGTGGCCTTTTGTTCAAGATGGTGTTATTATTTTTTACGTGGTCTTTTATTTATCACCTCCTTCAGTTATATAATGTTCATAGCGCCTCATTCACTTAATTATCTGATATATCTATAGTTGCTAAACCAAATTTGGATGGTGCCAAAATGAAGTGTTTGGACATATCCGTTAATTTTTGTCTTCATAGTTGCGTGGTAAGGTATTGTTCAAATGCCAAAGTTAAGTCTCGATGATGAATACAAGCTATGTTTAGAAGGAGTGAGGTGGGTTTGATGCTAAATGGTTAGTTTAGGTTATTGCCTTTTAAATTTAATTAAGTTATTGATAATTTATTTTGGGTTGATTTACTTTGGATTATTATTTTCATTAAGTACATCTATTGATGTGTTTATTTAAAGTGTTGATTTTTTACCTCTATTTCTCTTACCCTATCTCTATACAGATGTGTGTGAATTTTTTTATTCTTCCAAATTCCAATTTTAACCTCTTTTATACTAAGTTGTTTCTGTAGTGTGTATTGTTTCCTTAACATGGTATAAACGTGATCTTAGCCAAGTCTTTCATTTTTTTTCTAGATCTAGTGCAATGCTCAAAGAATATCTTGCTTTTTGATGAGTTTGTAGAAAAATGTATGATTGTATAGACATTTATATTATATTAATAGATGCACTAAACAAAAAATCTCCAATTATCAAATATATCATTCTAA
Source organism: Sambucus nigra (assembly GCA_949130495.1). NCBI lineage: Eukaryota > Viridiplantae > Streptophyta > Magnoliopsida > Dipsacales > Adoxaceae > Sambucus > Sambucus nigra. The sequence goes on along the minus strand of OX422208.1, from coordinate 307,133,866 downwards.
TATCTGTAAATAATTTTAGATATCATAGTGTTATTCTTAGGGCATGGGTATAATTTGGTAATATTTAGGTCCATACCCTCATTCACATCATACCATTGAAGTTAAAATAATCATAGTGAGAAGTCAAGGATGTGAAAACATGCTTTTGGGAAAGATAGTGGTTAAGCAGAAGCACTTTTCATAGTGGTGGTGGGTAGGCACTTTTTCACTAAAGAAATTTGTATTAACTATAGTCTATATGGACAGTTGGACAAATCACATGTAATGCTTTAAATTTAATTATATTAAATAAATTTATAAAAAGTTGTGTTTTGGGCCGATGCTATAATACATGACACAATGAGCCCATTTTTTTTTTTATCTTTGTAAATTTTTTTAGATTTTCTAACTTGATATCTTTATATAATAAAATATGAGTTCGTGACTCGAGATAACAAAAATAATTTTGGCTCATTGAATTCATTGGATGTGATTTTCTAACTTTCTAAAAGTGGTTTTCTAACTTGAGTTCTTTGGAAGAAAACTAAGATAATAAATTGATGTTTTAAAAGTAGTTTGACTCATTGAAGTAATAAGAAAATTAAAAAAAGCTTTAATAAAAAAGAAAATTAAAAAAAGACTTTAATAAAAAAAAATGGCAGTATGTGATGATGGGGGTAAGGTAAAGTCTTGGCATGTGAGGAAATCAATTCGTTGGATGAAGATAATGATGCTCAAGGTTGTCTGCAAAAGGAAGGACCACGTGTTTCAAAGGCACCTTCAGACATGTAATAAATTAATCAAAGGCACATTGATAGAATATATAATAAATTAATATTAGACAGTAGCTTTCCAAGAAAAGTACCTTCAAACACAAATACATATTTTTTAAAGAAATATTATCTCTCAATCCACATGAAGAGTTGGTTGAGCTAACTACTTAAAGGTATCATAAATTTTTTTTTGGGTGAAAAAAGTATCATAAATATATTTCACTAAGTGTGGCATGTGGCTCGACATGAGTTAAAAATTCCATCTTCATCTCCTTAAACAACATCTTCATCTGCTTTTATTTCAATTTTTAAACATGAAAACTTTCCAAATAAAACAAAACATTACATGTGTTTTTTAAATCAAAAATGAATATTATCCAATCAATTTGTGTTATGCTGATTTTAATCGAGTGTGTTCATACTAGGATAATAATAGATTTGAGTTGTTTAAATTAAGATATGGCACAGATGGGATATGTGTAACGTTTTTTTATAAAAAAAAACACTATTATATAAACAATTAAAATGAATATGCATAAAAAATATTTTTTAATAAAAAATAGTTAAAATAGATTTTTATATATTTAAAAACATTTAAAATAAATTTTTTACCCCTATTGTATTGGATGAAAATGTCCCCATTTTTTCAAGGATTATGTCAAATACATTAGTATTACACGGAGTTAAGCCCAAAAAGTCTTTTGTTCAAAAAATAAAAGTTTTAACTTTATAAACAAATGCGTGCTTTTAAAAGAAATAACTTTATAAACAAATGTACATGTGTTTTACCCATTTTTTAGGGGCATATACCAAATAGTCCCTAGAATATTTTTTAATACACGTTTAATCTAAGTCTTTTTATTTTTCTCCCAAAAGTCCTTCATCATGTCGCTGACGCGGACCTTTAAAAACAAGAGAATATTAGTTAAATGGGTATTTGAGGGACTTTTTGGTACAAAAATAAAAGACTTGGACCAAATGTGTATTAAAAAATGTTTGATGGACTTTTTGGTATTTGATCCGTTTTTTATTCAAAATTAATATTATTTTGTTAACATTTTCATATAAAAAACTGTGTTTTAATTAAAATGAATATTCTCTATGACTTTAAAGCGTAGAGAACTTTCAGGATAGATCATTAATTTTCATACGATTTTTAGGGCATACTATTAATATTGTTGTTACAATATAATACTCTTATTGAAAATTTCACCATTTTGCAATTATGTACTTTGGAAATTTTCACCGTTTTACAATTACGTAATTTGAAACTTTTCATCGTGCCTTTAGGCACGGGCATACACTAGTATATATATATATATATATATATATGTATATATATATGTATATATATATAGATATATGTATATGTATATATATATATATATATATATGTATATGTATATATATATATATATATATATATGTATATGTATATATATATATATATATATATATATATATAAATAAGGAGCAAAAGCTTTTCACTATCTCATAAGTTGATAACTTAATCAGGGGCTAGGATTGAACCAACAATACAAGAAATCAAGGGTTGGATAAAAATTCCCACCATTAAGCACTATAACTTATCACACCTGATTCTCTACTCTACATTGTATTTATAATTTTAACCCAATAAACTTACTTTCCCGCTCATTTACTTATTAGATTTTCATTTTTGATTCAAAATGAGAGGGTGTTTTGGTAAAACAGTAAGAAAAGTACTTTGGTGGTCTTATACACCAACTATTCTACAATCCTCTCTTTTCTCTCTCACCGTATTTCTAAAAACCTAAACTCTCATCTCTCTTTAATCCAAGCGATCCCCGGCAGCACCTCAGGCCTCATCTCTCTCGCACCTGGCAGCACCTCAGGCCTCATCTCTCTCATCACAGCCATCGCTAGCATCTCAGGTAACTAACCTCATCTCAGGTCACTCACTCGCCATTGTATGTGAATGACCCTGGAAAAATATCTCTTAAACTCACGTTGACAGATCCAGATAGGAAGTCGCCTGGTGGTTTCTCCATAGTCAACATTTTTCTTACACAAATTTCATTTCACGAACCTCTAGCCACCAATATGTCTTTCACACATTGAACCCAGCGGCACTTTTTAATCATGTGTTATTGAGTTTGGCAGAAACCGAAAATTGATTGCTATTGATATCTGATTTAATAACACCGGGCTCGATTTTTTGTGTAATATCCTTTACGTAAACATTTAAAAAACCATTCTTACACTTTATATATCAATACCTTACAGCTAGAAGAAAACACTCAAACCTCTGAAAATATCAATATCTGATTTAATAACATCGGGCTCGATTTTTTGACACTCATCTTAACTCACTGTTTGTAGATATGATTTTTTACTCCATTTATATGTGTTTGTATATAAAAACCCTCTGTAAATAAAAACCCTACGAAAACTGTATAAAAACCCCTACACCCTCTGCATAAATATGTACAAATATATCTGTGTTAATTTCTAATATGTTGCCTCTGTTTGTTATTTGGTGTGGTACTACTTCATATATATGTCAATTACGGAGGAGAGTTCCACGGAAGTCAGTAGCACCCCTACTACGGAAAGTAGTCAAAAAAAGTCAAAGATTGGTGCCAAATCCGGTCTTTCGGGAAATCATGGAATTTCAGAGGTATGGAATTACTTCACCAAACAACTTGTAGAAGGAACCGAAAAATATTCTGGTAAAGATGATTGTGTCTTTTGTCATTCTACTATTAATGCACCTTCTTCGGGTGGAACAAATAAGTTGTGGAACCACATTAAAAAATGTAAGGAGTTTTCTAAGGATGAAGAAGATACCGGACAAACTATTATTTCTTTTAGAAAAGGTCAACTCACTCTATGGAAATTTGACCAAGAAAAATGTCGTAAATCTTTAACAAGAATGATCATTCTTTGTGAACTCCCTTTTAGTCATGTTGAGAAGGAAGGTTTTAGGTGGTTTTGTGAAGATTTACAACCAAAGTTTCACGTTGTTTGTAGAACTACAATAACAAAAGATTGTTTGCTAATGTTTTTTGAAGAAAAACAAAAGCTAAAGGAATTTTTTAAGGCCACGTCTACACGAATATGCATCACAACTGATATGTGGACATCAATTCAAAATCTTGGTTATATAGTCTTAACTGCTCACTTTGTGGATAACGATTGAAAACTCCACAAGAAAATAATTAATTTTAAAGTACTTCCACATCCTCACAAGGGAGAAGCCATTGCTAAAGCCGTGGAGAGTTGTTTAATAGAGTGGGGTCTAGAGAAAGTTTTGACAATAACTCTTGGCAATGCTAAGAATAATGATACATGTGTTGTGGATTTGAAAAGAAGATTATCAAAAAGAAATGGTTTGTTGTTGGAAGGTGAAATCTTTCATGTAAGATGATTTGCACACATAATCAACTTACTTGTTAGGGATGGCGTTAAAGAGGTGAAAACAACTATTAAGCGCCTTCGTAGAACTGTTAAGTATGTTAGGAGTGGTTCCTCACGCATGCAAGCATTTAAAAAATGTGCTTCATATGAAATTTTAACTAGTAAGAGGGTTTTATGTCTAGATGACAAAACTAGGTGGAATTCAATTTACCTAATGATAAATGTGGCATTGGAATTCGAGAGAGCATTTGAGAGGCTTGAGGAGAAAGATCCAAATTATAAAATTGAGTGTAATGTGAAGGGTGTAGGTATATTGGATGAAAATGATTGGAAGAAATTGAAAGCTTTGCACACTTTTTTAGAAGAATTCTATGAACTCACGAAGCGTGTTTCAGGGTCTAAATATGTCACTTCCAACACATATTTTAATGAATTAACACAAGTTAAAGATCTTATTATAGAGAAATTAGTAAGTGGGGATCCTTTCTTTCGTGAAATGGGAAAAAAAATGCATGCAAAATTTGATAAATATTGAAACTTTGACTCTCTTAATCCAATTTTAGTTGTTGCAATAGTGTTGGATCCTTGATATAAAATGCAATTTGTGGAATTTTAGTATTCCTTGTATTTGGATAATATTTGCAATCTTTCTGAAACGGAGAAAACTCTCAAAGTGGGTAATTATATAACTAGGTTGAATGATTTAATGAGTCGTCTTTATTATCAATACAAGTTGGTGGGTACATCCTTTGTTGATGTTGAATCATCCAACATTTCAGATAATGATATGGTTGTTGATAAGGTGTACAAGCGTCCCAAGGCAAAAGACTTGTTTAGGGGCATTTTGAAGAGGAAGGATTATGTTGAAGCATTAAATGATTTAGATAGGTATCTAAGTGACGGGGTAATGGTTAATGAGGGTCACAATTTTGATATCTTAGTGTGGTGGCATGGTAAGGTTGGAAATTATCGTGCTCTTGCAATGATGGCTCGTGATGTATTATGTATTCCCGTGACATCGGTTGCTTCTGAAAGTGCCTTCAGCACAGCTGGTCGTGTTCTTGATCCTTTTCGAAGCTCGTTGACCCCTACTACTGTGGAGTGTTTGGTTTGTATACATGTTTGGTTAAGAGTTCCTGCACCATCCATTGTTGATTATTCCATTGAAGAAAAACTTGAGGTTCTTTTTGAACTTGAGAGAGGTATATACTCATTTGTATGTAATTTCTTATTTATTATTCAGTTATTGAGTTGCATTTTAATTAATTTTGTATATTTTTCAATCATTTCAGTTGTATTGATAGACTTTCAAAAACTAACTCTTGGATCTTCTACTTGAGGTGATATCTTCAAAGGTAAAATTTATTGGATCTAATGATATTTTCGAAGGTAATTCATTTAATCATGTTTACAAATTGTTGTACCAGGCTGTACCAAGTTGCTGTACCAGGCTGTACCAAGTTGTTGTACCAGGTTGTACTAGGCTGCTATACCAGGCTATACCAGGATGTACCAAGTTGTACCTGATATGTACCAGACTGTACCTGTTATGTGCCTATTTTGTACCAAATTTGTACCTGCTTTGTACCAGATTTGAATCAAATTTGTGGAACCTTTATTTGTATTTGTTTTATTTGAACAATGAGTTTTTTGTTGTGATTTTTATTGGAACAATGTTAGAAAATTCATATTAGTATATTACATTATTATTTATGCTATTGATGCATTATAGAGTTTCTTCATTAATCGTATGTATGTTTTTTAAAAATGATAGTTCCGATATTTTTCGAAATAGATGAAATTGATATTTCCAACTTTTCCGATATTTTTTCGAATTAAAAAAATTCCGAGAATTCCGAATATTCTGAATATCCGAACTTGGAAAAAAATATGATTTTCTGAAATTTATTTTTTATGATTTGGAAAGGATTTTAAAATTTCGAAAATTTTGGAAAATTTTCCGAACACCCTTATTCCGATCCGATCCGGCCGAAACACACCCCTACCTAAGACCCCCATCTCTCTCTCTCTCTCTCTCTCTCTCTCAAATGAATTATTTTTTTTGGAATTTGACCATTATATACTCTCTTACTAATAACTTCAGCAACAACAACAAAATCTGACGAAGCAAACACTGATCTCTCACCGACGACACCAAAATCCTACCTGTCATGATCTCTCTTCCATACTATGGATGTCGGTTGCTCCTACCATCCTGATCAATGTTGTGGAGGTAACAATCCTTTTTCTACTTTAATTTGAAAACACCCATTTAACATTTCCTCCTACATCTGCTTCTCTCCGCCTCAAAACAACACCGATGAAGACGAGTTTCTGAGTTCTTGGTGTGGAATACAGTTAAAGTTCAAAGAGGTATGATTTTTAAATCAAGGTTTTCTATTTAATTAAATGTTTAAAAAATGGAGTTCTCAAACTTTTTTATGGGATTTATGCCTTTCGTGGGCATAAATCCGAAAGTCGCTCCCAAGCCAAGAGCAAAAGTAGCTGAAAAGCCCAAGGTAGACGTGGCGTTAAAACCGGCTGTAAAAGATGGCGAAAACATCTGAAAAACCTGTGACTAAGACTCTCCATCTTACACTCTTATTCAACATATCTGAAGGCTTTAAACCATCTTTTAGGTTTTTTGCCCATCTCCCTTTTGGTACGAACTGTTGGGGCAAAACTGTGTAAGTTAATGTTTTTTGGTTTGGTGTTTAACATAAGTTTATCAATGGAATGATTTTTGATTTTGGTTTTCAATTTTTTGATACAAAAAAGTTTAGGGTTTAGGGCACAAATTAGTAAGTGTTTTTTGTCCAAATGTTTTTATAGGTAATAGATTTATAAATCTTTTGATTTATAAACTTTAATTTGAAAACTAATGAAATTTGCATCCTATTATTTGATTATGTGTAGGATTTGACAGGTTGGGAGGTCAAAGAAGAGAAAATGTATGATATTAGGGTTTGTATAGGTCTCCATTTCATATTAAGGGTTTTTTCATTATTAAGATATGTTGGAGTTTTTACTATTCAACTTCATGAATTGATTATGGATTTTTGTTTTGTTTATGGAGGTGTATTGTATTGTCAAAAACAAATGATGCGACGATGGAAAGTAAGTTTTAGGGTCATTTTCCTTTATTTTATTAGATGTTTCGCAACATTTGTTTGTAGATATATCCTAACTAATTTGTACTTAATTGGGGTTTTAAAATTGGGTATTTCGGGCTCAAAATCCATTCATGTTCTTTTTTTGTTTTAAATCATTTTGAGTTTCTTTTATTTGCACAGGTGACATTAATATCTTTGGTGTCTTGGACAGTCTTTGTTGTTTAACATATTTGTCTTTGTTTTTTAATAGATATCAAAAGTATATTTTGTCCTGTTGTATAATATTTTTATTTTTATTTGGCTTTTAGAAAATCCTCTTTCAAATCTTTTTGTTATGTTTTTCCATACGAAACTACGTACAAGTTTGTTAATTAACTTTAATTAATGAATATGAACATCCATGTGTTTGGACTGAACTCTTCGAAAAATGAAAAGGATGTGTAACTTTATAAGTTATTCTTTTTTAATTAACATTATAGGTGTTATAATTTTGACATTAAAAAAAATATTCTTTATGATGTTCTTTTGGAGATACTAAATTCAATGTCATTGAAAATACATAATGTTATTTTGGGTGAATTGTGTATTTGATCTTATATATAATATATTTGGTTTAAGTTTTTATTTATTTACTTGCGATTGTCTATAGTGAATGTTTGTTTCAAGATGTTAGTAATCTAATATAACTGATAGTGAATAACAACCAAATCATGAGGTGAGATGATGGTTCAAGACAACTTTTCTATCTTGAATGTGTTTTTTCACCATTCTTTTTCACATTTCATTATCTTTCTATCTTTTAATATTTGTTTTATATTATCACTAACACTATTTTTCCCTTTATTTGCCAGGTGCGATAGTCAGTAGTACACCACAATTGATATGCATTATCGGATAGAAAATGAAGGTATAAACTTTTCCCTACATTTTGTTAATTTAATAAGCGTAAAAGCATGGGTCTCTCTTCCTATTGTTACAAAGAAATGAATAGTTCCCTCCTCAACATTCGTTTTTTCTATTTTTCTTCTTTTATTTTTTTACTTTTGCCTACATTTATTTACTTCTTTTAGTTTGTTTTACTCTACTAAATTTCTGTGATCGTTTATTTGGTTTAAAAATAATAACCATCGTTAACATTTTCGTGTTTTCTATTATTAATGCTTATTTTTTGATGGTTAAAGTCTGATGCTGGAAGTATGAGATCAATGGTGCCAGAGCCAACTCCTATAGCTTGATTTAGGAAAATATTTTGATTCTCTATGTTTGTTATTTCTTTAGATCTTTTCTATTTTAATTTATATTCATCACTTTTAGTTAGTTTTAATATCAAGTTTTTCATTCTATTTTTTTGTTCAAATCTTATGTGTTTTTTGTTCATTTTGAGATGCTAATGTTATTTTTATATATTTTGCAGGGGGATTGATGCCATATGGTATAGCAGGTGATGCACATGCAGTGTTGCATCAAATTAGATCTTAGAATTACAGCTCAGTTTAGGCCAGCAGCAGTGCATCATAAACTTGTGAGCCGTCCAAATGATATAGAACTGAGAGGTGCAGTGCAGGTATGATGAAAATAGTAGAGATTGAATGTGTAGTAATTGTTCTCAAATTGATATTAAATATATTTGATAATGACAATTGTGTTGTGTAATTGTAGGTGTTCCGAGGTCATGGACTGCAGTTCACATGCCTTTTGACAATGTGGAAATGTGCAACATAAGATCTAATAGATCAAAACCTTTGTACGGTATTTGTTAGGAGTATGACAACCAATTATTCACTTGGAACTAGAACTGCTAACACAATGTAGTTAATATTGTTTAAATCACGTGGGTGAATTATTAATTGCATTTGGATAGTTTTTAGGCAGTGGTTTTCCATCGCAGAATGGGTCTATTCTACTTTGTTACATCTCACATGTTTTTTGTTTTCAATTTTTACATATGTTACATAATGTTAATACTTCCACAAATAAAGGCCATGTTAAATTTTTACATAAGGGGAGTAGAACTTTCACAGTAGATTCCTGTAATGTTTTTTGTCTCTTTGTAATAAATAATTTTTATACATGGAAATTATATGATTCGATCAATATCTCTCCCTTTATTTGTCATATACACATTTTGTTTTTGTTCATGACATTTGTTTTGTAAGTTTTCAACTGATATAAGATTACTTTTTTATCCTTACAAAACTACCTAAAGTTAAGGATTCTCTTTGGATTTCAGAAAATTGAAGTTAGTTTAGAATAAGTTTCTTAATTTATTGGTTTAAGTTTGTCTAACTATCTTAATTTATCAAATTTTAGGCAAAGTTGCGTCACTGTTTAACAGTTATTTTACTTTTTCGTACTTAAGGTCCTTTAGTTTTAGATTTATTCATTAATTATTTTTTTGGTGGTTAAAAACAATACTGAATGTTAGAACGACCAGATTCATTATACATAGGAAAGGTCATTATGAGTCAACTTTCACAGCATGAAATATCAATATCAATTAGATAAGGATAACTTTTAATCACTGTTTAAATTACTATATCATGGACACCCATCACTTTTCAAAACTGAAAAGAAACAGAGGTCACAGTCATAGTTGTTAAAACTAGATCAGTAGGGGAATGACTTCTTTTTTTAAACCTCTCATCGAATTTAAAATATATCTCCACACACAACTCAATGTAAAGTATTACTATTGAAACATTAAGATTAGAAGTGTCTGGTTATTGCAAAAGGAAAAAAATAGGAGTGATCTTGATAAAAAAAAGACCTTAACTACAGTAATATTAAGCTTGCCTTTGTTTGATGTATTTTCTTTTCTTAACTAATTATTTATATCGTTCGTTTTGGACACTCTGTTAGATGTATTTTTTAGGTCTATTGTTGGATGTTAGAAACCCAAATTCGGCTATGTGCATTTTTACAACCTACTTTTATACTTTAGCTTCATTATATGTCCTCTCTTTATTTACTTTTAAATTACTATTATGTATATCCCTGCTCATTTCCAATTCAATTTTCTATTCATAGCATGTTATATGTATTTTTTGGCTTTGCTTCATCATCATCAGTGATAGGAGAAAAAAGGTCATGAGTTTAGCAGTGGTGTGTGTACCCGAGAATGTTGTTTTACAGGTGAAATAGAGAAATGATAGGAGAAAAATGTTGTTAGGTGTTGTTAGGCATCATTACAGGAGGAAAATGAGATAAAGTAAGAAAGTGGTTTGTTTATTACTATTTGTTATAAATGATAGGAAGAAACAAATGTCTATAAAATACAGGATGATAAATGATTTGTCTATAAAAGTTTGTTATAATAATTCATTTCGATGTAGTCGTTCCTAATTTTTTTAGGTACCAACCATTTTATTTGGAAATAGTTGTTATTATTATTTCCCATTCCCATTGCTTCCCTTATTACATTTTTTTCTTTTTTATTTTATATGTTGTAGTGTTTTTATCAAGGAAATGCGGATGTTTAAGGTTCAAAATTTCGGAGATTATGAGGTGACGAGAAATAAATATTTTATTTCATTTAGTCTTAGTTTGGTTGTCACTAAAATCTCATTTTTAAAAATAATTCTAGGATGAATGAGAAATGCAACACATATTGATGCGCCACACTAACATGTCGCACCCACATAGGCCTATGTCTCGACTTCAATACTGTTTGACCAAACATGAGCAAATATGGTATTGACACATTAGTTTGTCATATAAAATGTGTCGTATTTGTGAATCGGTGTAGAGGAATATTTGTTTTATCTAATCATCTTCATAGTTTGGTTGTTGACGATATATGAGAACAAATATCGAGAAAAAATTGATTTAGTTATATTCTTTATATTTTGAAATTTTATGAATGAGTGTAAAAGGATCAAGCAAGAATCTACACTTAATCAGGTTCAATAGTTTCACTTGATGATTATGGTGCTTTAGGAAATCATAAATGAATCTTTTTCACGATTTATCATTTCTCCTGTTTACTCTTCATTTCCATGTAGTTTGAATTCATTAAAAATTGAACTTGCAAGTGGTGAGAGGTTTGATTATGTCGTGCCTTCAGGCACGGGCATTCTTCTAGTGTGTGTATATATATATATACACACACACACACATTTAGGTTGTTGTTATAGGTTGGGTTTATCTCGAATATATGTGTTTCAAAAGCATATGGTTAGGTTGAAACGTATACGGTTAATGATGTACCGTGGGGTGGGGTGGGGTGCCATATGAATTTACATATAGTTGCATACAATGTATATGGGTTAAAATTATTCGATTATGGGCACAATATCAGTTATATATTCTCGATTGGTTCATTGAGGATATGATTGATGGTTTTGGTTGGGGTTTGCATATAAGGCCTCATTGAGACTTATATTAATATATTTTGGACTAATAGGTATGCATTAATAGGGTTCCTAAGTGCCAAGACACGTTGGGTTAAGTGGGGATAACTTTATGGTTTAAGTTATCAATGGGAACTAAATATTAGTGATAAACCTTGTATCACATTATTTATGGGTAATGTAGGTTACTCTCGATATTAGAGCTATGTTAGGGGTAGAAAATGATTTAATTATAGTGTGAAAGTACTTCGATGAAGATAGTACATGAGATTAGAGTTAATTTTATGATACATTGGAATTTTCAAAAGAGGATGATACTAATGTCATGGTCATGATGGACTTATAATTCAGGAAATTTTATTTATCGTAATTGAGACAATACGTGGGTGTATCTCATATGCGTATATATTCGAAAGGGTATTAATAACTTAATTAACATCAAAATTATTTTTTGTCATAAAAATGGTACTATAGTCATTCGTGTTTCATTAGGGGTTCGCCTCGAAAAGATATTGCATGAGGCGATTAAGGAAGAAAATCCTCTTTTTGCCACTCGCGATATTCATGTGCTCCCACGGATAGAATCAGTTATCATCAATGGGTGTCAAATGAAGAAAATGGAGTCGCCAACCTATTTTTATCAAAACAGGCAAAAGAATGTAGTTGTCCCCAAAGAATGACATTGGAAGACAAACTGATGCATACAAAACCAAATAGATCACGGGTTTGGGGACTAAATTATGGAATGGGATTCGGTCTTTTATGAGCTATGATGATATTCTCCTTTTTCTCCAAAATAATTTGTGTGTATAATGTGTGTAGAGTGAAATGGGTGAGAAAAGAAATCGTCAAAGCCACATATTTAAAAATACGGGGATGAGTCATTCTAAGGAGTATAAATAAAAGGAAAGAAAATAATCTATAAGGTAGCCGAAATAAGAGCAACATACCAGATCACAATCCCATCGCAAAGAATGGAATACACATGTCTAATAGGGCTGCTAAAAATATAATAAAGTGAAAAGGCAATGTTATATTCAGTACACCAGATTATTATCCAGTATGAGGAAATGGATATGCATGTCTGGCGGGGTTGCAAAAATGAAAGAGAATAATGAATATGAAAATATAATATAATGTGAGCAACACACTAGATCATGATTCACTATGAGAAAGTGAATATGCATATCTGACAGGGTTGCTAACAACATATAGAATATTATATATATGTACGTATGATACTAAAAAGTGAGAATGAATAAAGTGAAAAAAATAAAAGATGACTTGAATCCCAAGGAAAACTTAAGATGCCTATGTAGCCATAAATAGCATCAAAGTCCACGTAGTTAAACATACAATGGTGGGATTTGACCCATGAACCTAAAACTAGAATTTCCTTATTTTGGTTTGTTGAAAAACGCACATAAGTTAGGCAAGTATAGTAAAAATGGAAGGAAAGTTCTAATTTGGGGTTTAAGGATCAAATTTTCTTTTTTCTTTTTTTAAGTTTATGAAAATATGTTTGGTAAATATATAAAAAGTAAAAGAGTGATTAAGGTAGAAAAATGAGAATTAATTGTAAATAATAAGCTAATAGGTGAAACTGAATAACCACACTAAAATGACAAGTTTTAATGAATAGGATTTGGACCTTCTATTAAGCTTGAATTATGATTTTGATGGTGATGAAGGATGATTTTGGTGGTGATGGAATGGTGGTAATGTGAGTTGAGAAAGGAGAGGTGTATAGGCGATGTATGGAATATGAGAAAAATGGTTGTGAAAGAGATATGACTATGCCCAAATTTCAAGGTAGATATTTCTTGGGATCTATAAAGGAGTCCTTCTCAATTGAGGCCATAAGTCTAGTTAAATAAAAAATGTTAGGGTTAAGGAGTCCTTAAATAAAGGTAGCCCTAGGCCTGCCTATAAGCATACCCTATGACTTGAAGGCCAAGTAAAATACCCTTATGCCAATAGGCATAGGGTTGGGGGCCATGGGGGCCGATAGGCAGTCCAAAATGTTTTTTTTTTTGAAAAATGTCATAAAATGCAAACCATACGTTCAAATCGCACATGCTAGAGACCGTTGGAAAGATGATTCAGAGATCTTCAAAAGTTAAAGGGAAACTCTGAGCTATGAGAGTTGACCAAATTCAAATAGAGCTTGAAAGAAGTCGGTGACTTTCGAATTAGGGTTTAGGGGCAAAAACAAATAAATGCAAATAGTAAGGTAGATTAGTGAACAGTATGGACCAAGAAAAAGAGTATTTAAATCCCTATAAAATTTCATTGAGTTACCCTTTGTTGAGTTGGCTAGAGTCAAATAGACCTTAGAAGCGTTCAATGGCCTTTAATTAGGGTTCTTAACTAAAAAGGCAACTAAATGGGAACTGAAAGGCAAATTCATGCTTTGTATGGACCGTTAGAAATGGTATATTGAGACCTATGAAATTTAATTAAGTTACCTTTGGTTATGAGAGTTGATTGGAGTCAAATGGATTTTGAAAGCATTCAGTGGCCTCTGAATTAGGGTTTCGAAGGGAAAAAAGAAGTAAATGCGAATCGTAAGGAAGATTCATGCATGGTATGAACCATTAGAAAGGGTATTGAGAGACTTATGAAAGTTCATTTGGTTACCCTTGGTTCGAAGAGTTGACCAGAATCAAACGGAGCATAGAGGCATCCGTTGGCATCTAAATTATGGTTCTGAAGTGAAAAGGAATGTAAATACGAACCTTAAGGAAGATTTATACATGATGTGGATTGTTAGAAAGGGTATTGATATCATTATGAAAGTTCATTCGATTAACCTTGGTTTTGAGAGTCGACTAAAGTCAAACAGAGCTCAAAAGAGTCTGATGGTCTCTAGATTAACGTTCCAAAGGTAGGACTAGGGTCTGATGGTTGAAGGGTTTGTACTTGGGATATATGAACATGTATGAGGGGTACTAAGATGATGATACTATAATTGGGTGTCTACAGACCTCCTCGAATATGAGAGCTTACGATAAGTGAAGGTCATTGAAAGATATATACCTTAATAAAAGGGAGTGATAGGGGTAAAGTTCTGATTCCAAGAATTTAAGGAGGGTAAGCAATTGATTCAGAGGGTCGAGGTCAATTCTGCGTACCTAAGTGGAGTAAGCAGCCAATTAAGAGGGTCAACTTCAATTCTGCTGACCTACGAAAGGTGAGCGGCCAATTTAGAAGGTCAAGGAAAATTCCATTGACCTAATGAGTGTGAGAGGCCAATCACGATAGATGAGGTTAATTCAACATACCTAAGGAGTTTGGGAGACTGATTTAGAGGGTCCAGGCCAATTCTGTAGACCTAAGGAGTATGAACAACCAATTCAAAGGGTCGAGGCAAAATTTTCAAACCCATGTAATGTGAGCAATTGATTCATAGGCTCGAGGCCAATTTCATAGACCTAAGGAGTGTGAGCAACCGATTCAGAGGCTCATTGTCAATTTTATGGACTTATGGAGTGTTTGCAACTGGTTGAGATGTTTGAGGACAATTCTAAGGATCTAAGGAGATGGATTGCCCTATTTAGAGGGTCGATACCAATTTCACGGATCTAAGAAATGTGAGCATTTGATTTAGAGTATCGAGGCTAATTTTATAAACCTATGGTTTGTGAATGACCAAATAATAGGTCGAGGCCAATTATTCATATCTAAGGGGGTGAAGGGATCGATTCAGAGGATTGAGACCAATTATAAAAAAATAGGGAGTGTCAGTGATCGATTCAAATGGCCAAGGACAATTTTACAGACCTAAAGATTGTGAGCGATTTATTTGGAGGGTCGAGGCCAATTCTAAAAACCTAAAGGGATGGAGCGATTGATTTAGAGGGTAGAGGAGAACTATGCAGGCCAAAGGAGTGTGAACAACAAATTCAAGGTCGACACAAATTTTGGGGATCTAAGGAGTGTGAGAGACTTATTCATAGAGTCGTGGTCAATTATATGGACCTAGGAAGCTTAAGCGACCGATTAAGAGGTTAATAAATGTATCTAATGGCAAGTGAATGCGATGGGCGGTTCCCTCTTTTTTTCCATTTTTTGCTTAGGAGTACTCTAGCACGGGTGCGTGATGTAATTGATGATTCCAATGTTTTGTTAACGCTAGTGCATTTTGATTCTTTTTTTTAGAAATGTCTATAATTTTCTTAAATTTTGAAGAATTGTGTATTTTAGGATAATTTTATTGAAAAAAGTGTTTTTGATAAAATTTGAGGCTTTTGGATTTTTGGAGATTTTGGGGATTTTTTTAAATATTTCGACAATTTTTGTTTTTTGTTTTTGGCGGTTTTGTGACAAAATTGAGGGGGTCTACTGACTGGCATAGTCAATGGTGTGCCTACTAGAAGTTACACAGAATATAGAGAACTTTTAAGAATACCAAGGGTACTGCTGATAAATATAACCAGGGGGCTAGGTTGTCGATCGACATATTTCTAGGTTACTTGTAAAAAGGGGATAATCTCCTTCTTTTATTTACACCTTAAAAATGAATGTCTTCTCTTTCTATCTCTTCAAAACAACATTTGGCACTTTTTCTTTTCAAAGATTTGTGGAAGACATGGCGAATAACCCTTTTGTGAACACCGATGATTGGGTTGGCATTGATTGCCACCGAGTAAGCGCAATGTCAATTGGTAAAGAGAACACGTACAATTGTATTGAAGATGTGGGTGGTGAGAGGATTATGTTGAGGGAACCTAAGACTCACCGCTCAGCTAATATGAAAAACCCAAATGGCTATGTCAGTGTTATTTATTATTTTTTCAAATTTTCTTTCATATTTATTTTCCTCTAGGGATTAATGATTATTTCTCTTATGCAGGTGGACGTTACTTCGACAAGCATACGCTCTCGAGGATCGATGTCCATTAAAAAGGTATGCAAGACACTCCCCACATAAATGAAGTTAGTGGTAGAAGTTTGGGATTTCGTCTTCTTTCGGGGGCTTTGGATGACATGCCGAGATCGTCAATATTTCTTTGTGGATTAGGAGAGGGTTTTTGAGACACACTTACACGTTCTATCTGGGCATGGGTTAGATGACAGTCACTTAGTTAGACATTCATCAAGTAGCAGAGTTGGAGTGTGTGGGTTAGCAGATCAGGGTGGATCGAACACTGTGCATTTTTTATGTTGTGATCCAGGATGCCCTGGGGGACTTTGAGTGGATTATTTATGTGAAATCTTTGGTGATATAGGTGCTGAAGTACACCTTGTTGATGCATCAAATAGACATCACGGATGTTCAATAGTTGCGAGGCGTCACATGGTGATGTCATTCAGCTGTGGTTATTGCCCTTACTTCAGGTCATCTCCGAGATTCA
Source organism: Sambucus nigra (assembly GCA_949130495.1). NCBI lineage: Eukaryota > Viridiplantae > Streptophyta > Magnoliopsida > Dipsacales > Adoxaceae > Sambucus > Sambucus nigra. Next base: position 307,116,896 of record OX422208.1, on the reverse strand, counting down.
CTTATATGATTTGGAGAGATTCACATTGGCATCCCTCTATGCTTCTCTGGATACTTTCTATTGGTGTCAATGACAAACTATATGGGACCCACATATCTTCTAGAGGTAGCCTATATTATTTTCCACCTTAATCTTTATTATTATTTTATTATTTTTTTGAGATTTGTTTTGAGAGATTTTGGTTGATTTTGTAGACGTAGTTTTATAAGGTGATTGGGCACAACATGGGATTGGTGTCTCTGAAGGCAAGTGAGGCAGGGGTGTTCCCAATGATTCAGAGTTGGAGGAAATCCAACAGGATGTCAAAATATTTTTTTGCCTTGTAGGATGCGATGGTGGTTTTGAATGCCCTAACGAGTGATCATGTTAGACCTTATTTCTATCCTTTTGTGAATATTTTGTGTATTTTTCTTATGTTTTTGTGGATTTTGTTAATGATTTATTTTATATTAGGATAGACAACATTTTATTGTTATCGTTTGTCCTCAGGGGGGGCGGGGGTTACTGACATGCATACGAAGATGCGAAAGTCGTTGGCGCACGAGTTTGGTTACGTCCAGTATCTATGAGAGAGGGTGGTGAGACAGGTGATGGAGGGTGAGGTTGAGGTCCCATTATCAGTACCTCCTACCTAAATAAGTAAAGTGAAGGTGTTATCGGATGAGGCAAGGGCAGCGACAATAGAGGGCGGGCCACATATGCTCTACACTGATATGACAACGAGGCACAATTATTTAGACTTCATTACCAGTTAGTTGATATTGCCATCCATATATGATATAGAGGGTGTGCCATAACCATTGATAAGGACTAGATGTGGTAGTAGTGTGCCAGGTTCCTTAGTGCAGGCGCCAGGGAGCGGTGCAGTGGTCGTAGAGGTAATTCTTATCCAGTATATCTCTAATCCTTCTTATCACATTCAACTGGGTGGAGGCCATATGGTATCACTTCCTCATCATCCTTATGCAATGATAGATGTATTTCCTCCCTTTTTTGAGAAGATTCTTAATAGATAGGTATAACCTTAGTTTTTTATTCCTGTTTTTGATTTATTTCCTCTATTACCAACTTACTTATTTTTTCTTAAATGGTCTCTTGTAGTTTTTGTGTATATGTGTGTGTGTGTCGGCATCTTGGTTACATGACAAGAGAGGTTGAATGACTTTCGTTGTTGATCATGTGAAGAAGACATCACGATATTGCATGGCACCATCGACGAGAGCTGAGGATCTTGAAGAATGCTCTGGTGCTAGAAGTGAAGGGTTCACTGCATGCCATCGCGGGAAGCATATGATTAGTAATCCTTAAGAAGGAGTATTTTGTTTAAATATAGATTAGAAAGTTCGAGATGCATCCTTATAATTTTTTTTATTCCTGAAAAATATTACAAAAATGATAGATATATATGAAATGCTGCATTTGTCATTTTTGGTTTATCTTGAATTAATGACCTGACCTACATAAACTTTTGATTTTTCAACTGGGGATTCATTTATTGTTGAAAAGTAAGAAGATATGTCAAAAATAAAAATATGTATTTTTGGAGAAGATATGCTCGACAAATCCTTGTTGTAAAACGTTAATTTGAAGAGGGGATTATTTGAAAACCAAGAAGGAAAAAAAGGGGAAAAAAGGGGAATCTTCCTAAAATAGGGGGTGTGGACATACCTTTTGACCTGCCTATCAGCATAACCCAATATTTATGGTTTTTTTAACCCATGATTGTCTTCTTCCTACATTCCTTGGTGCTTAAGAACTATTTTTGCGGTATAAGATTGATTGCTTCGTCTTTTCTGAAGAATTTTAAGTTTATAAAGGGCCCTTTGGGTGGAGTTTTAAATCACACTTTAACTTCTCCCTTCTCTTTGCTCCTCTAAGCTTCCCTAATCTATGATATTTCCATTTCGATGACTAAAGCTTTTGTTGCTTACCTTGGGTAGTTACAGTCCATGCATGTGCCTATATAATTTTGATTAAGAGGCATTTAACTTGTGTTCGGATACTCTGTGGCTTAACCGTCCTATAGACTAGAATCTTTTGGAGGCAGATTTGGAATTCTGGTACCCCGAAGATCATATGTTATTCTTTTTCCTTGATGAGGTGTGTCTTACATACGAAGAGTTTTCTTCCATGCTAGGTGTCAATACCAATATTTCTGTAACTATGCCTAAGCTGTCACATTCTCTTAGGGTGTCATTATTTGAGTTTTTTAATATCTCTCCATCTTCTACCCGACCACTGTAGCATGGTGATGTATCAAACTTCCGACGGTGCTGAGTTATATGCATCAGAGAGGGTATAGTGATCATGTTTTTACTGGCATCGTAACTTTGGGATTGACCTCTAGGATTATTTTGGTGACAGGAGACATAACCGTCGATCCTCAAGTTTCCACCATCATGTTATGGATGTCTTATGACCATCGCCCTAACGCTAACATACTAGAGGAGGTGTTGAATGGGATTGACGACTGGAAGGAAGGTTGGGTGATCTTCTTATATGGTAACCATGTGATGTTATTCATGTGGTTGGTAGAGATACTTCATTTGATGGCCCCTACCAAGTGTCCGATGACTAGTGTTTTGAATTTCTTTGCACGAAATTTTAAGTGTTTTGTCCCTTTTATGACGAACTAGATTAGCTTGCTCGTGGAGCATGTGGATATACGTATTTGTTGGTCTATACCATGGTGGGGTGAGTTGCAGTTTGTCTTGCAATTGGATAAATACCAATATGTTTGGTTAGTGGGCTTTTGCCAAATCTTTTTCTACTTCCCTTGGTGTCTTTTGCGTCAAGTGGGATATGATAAAATTTCCCCTCCATGCGTAACTAGCTTCTTTCCTATGAAGGACTTGACTGAATCACTGAGGATGACATTGGGGGCACTTTGGAAATGTCACAGGTCGTGTACCGATCCACTCCAATCTAGTGAGGTGCCTGGGTTAATATCTGAAGAATATTTGAGTTAGTTATGGTGGAATATGATCGTGAAGATTTGTGCTGAAGAGACTAGGAAAAGGTAGCATATGATGCTTAAAACTAAGTAGGAGGGCATTATGGTTTTGTCCAAGCTAATAAAGTCTTATCGTCGCATGGAACGCATAAGGAGGTTCCGTGAAGATTGAGATTTTTGGGGTCCTTTGGGAAATGGTGATGATGAGGCATGGACTTCTGGTAGTTAAGCAAAGTTTGTAAGGCTTTAGTGTTTGTATTTAGTTATGGAATTTCTAGGATTATGTTATTATAGGTTAATAAGAACTTATATAGGTTTTAGGGAATTTTCTTGTGAGTGATACTTTATGTAATTGTCGTGTTTTTTATAGTAAGACAAATAAACGATGATTTTTGTCATATCTTATTATTTCTTTTGGAAGAATTTTTTATATTGATCTCTAAGTCATATATAATCCTTTTGTTCATTTATAATGATGAGTGAGACCAGTGTCCTTTGGTGGAAGAAAATAATAACATTTCGTGAAGAAGAAAGGACCACACCCAACTGACTTTCTGGGCTCCCTACGTACCTTGAAAAAATTATAAGTTTTGAAACGGTGATTATGAGAGGATCAGGTCCTAGGTAATTCTTGCGAAGGGAAAAGCGAAGATTTTTTTAATAGAAAGGAGGTGAAAAATTTTGTAACCCAATGAGAATCAAATTTAAGGGTAAAAATTCTTGAGACAGTCTAAGTAAACTCGACGCGCCATTTCTTTTCCATCAAGGTCTGTGATATAGTGGCACCTCCTGACATAATCTTCTTTATGAGGTATGTCTCACTCACATTTGGTTTGAACGTTTTTCTACTAGCCTATATGGGTTCTACTATCTCCTTGAGAGCTAGGTCACATTTTTGCACATCGCGGTATTTAACTTTCTTATTAAACGATTGGGCAATGCGATCACTACACCAAATCCTGCGAATGGTCACGGCCCAAGTCCGCGACCAGCTGGTCGCATACTTTGGTCGTGACCCACTCAATATTTGGTGTGACCAATTTTATTACCACACTAAATTATCCATGCTCTGGAAATGGTCACGAACTAAATGCTTGACCACAATGGGTCACGGACTTGGGCCGTGACCAGATCGTGACCAGTTTGGCCCCAAAATTTCCTCCAAACTAGTCGCGGATGGGTCACGGACTTGGACTGTGACCAGGTCGTGACCAATTTGGTGCCAAAATTCCCTCCAAACTAGTCGCGGATGGGTCACGGACTTGGGTCGTGACCAAAGGCACGACGAAGCATAAAACACACACATTAAGAGTCACGGCTTAGGGTCGTGACCATTTGTTGGTATGGATCACGGCCATAGGCCGTGACCATACATCATTCAAAAACCAAGGCTGCTGGAAAGGGGTCACGCATTATGGGTCATGGCCCTAAGCTGTGACCAAATCAAAATCGCCATTGTCCTGATAGTAAGTAAAGGGTCGTGCGCATGGGTCACGGCTCTTGGCCGTGACTAAGTTGAAATCGCCATTGCACCAGTCAGTAATGGATCACGGCTCTAGGTCGTGACCAGATCGAAATCGCCAGCCTCATGGTCATTAATGGGTCGCGCACATCGGGTCACGGGTCTAGGCCGTGACCATAGTCTGGTCTTAAAAATAAATATTCCCAGTTTCTCATTTATTACGTGCGACTTCGTTCACTGTTAGGGTTCGTGCGATTTCGAGCTCCTGCGATTTCGGTTGGATTTCAGTTGGATTTGCATTTGGATTTCAGTTGGATTTGCATTTGGATTTCAGTTGGATTTGCATTTGGCTAATCGATTTCAGTTGGTATGTATTGATTCATTTATATTTCGTGATTTCTATCTAAAGCCCTAATTTTTGTGTATGTATGTGTAGATTTATGTTTGTATGTGTGTATGTGTGTGTATGTATAGATTGTATGTATGTGTATGTATAGATTTATGTCAAAAAAAATATTAGGGTTTAGTAAACCTTAAATAGTATGTGTGTGTATGTATAGATTATGTCAATAAACCCTAGATTGTATGTGTGTGTATGTATAAATTATGCCAATAAACCCTAGATTGTATACGTGTATTTTTTTCGACAAAATTGTCTTGTTTGTTTTTTTGAGAAAATATAATTAAATGATTTTTTTGACATACGAGTCGCAAACACGTGTGCACATTACTATAGTGAGATATTGTTGGCTTGGTTTTTGGATACTATGTTGAATTTATTTAATTGATACTAGTGTCAATAAATGTATATGTTATTAAAGTTTTTGGGCGTGCTCTTGATTTGCCTATGAAAAAGTATATCACATATCTTGCGATTATTGTGCATTTTTGTCATACCCAGTGGGTCGCGGACTTGGGCCAACAAATAAATTGTGTATTGATTTATGTGTATATGTATGTTTATGTGTGTAATTATGGACAAATTGTTTATGTGTATATGTATGTTTAAACTCTCATAACTTTCAAACCTAAACCTTAATAGCAGGACTCGTATTCATGCCCTCGTATACTTTTCTCAGGAAAAATGAGGCATTGTGATAAATACTGTCAACAAGATTGGGAGAGGTTGCAATTAGACCGCACACATAACTCTTTTATTAGCGTGCGTCATATAGAGGGTACTCCTATTTATAGGTACGGAAATAAAAAGATCGAACAATTTAACTACCTTGTAAATCATAGATTTGATATCCAGCAAGATTACTTGTTCGATCGTATTTTATTTTCTCTATCAGAAAACTGGGATGACGTTATACAAAATATATTTCACACACGTAATCCCGACATAGCCTTGACCTTGGTTACGTTGTTGGAGAAGGCGAAAAAAAAAATCCACCCGTTATGGATACAACTGCGTACAGAGAGCATTGACATAGGCTGTGATGTCTCGCGCCACATGCACGTAAAATTGAATCTTGCCAACAAGTTGAGAAATAGGGGATTCCGAGTTCATGTCACTGACATCTACACATCAATCATAGATACCCTTCCTTCTAGTTGGCCACGTGCAAAAATTCATAGGTTCTTAAAAACTAATGCCGAATCGATGGAGATCAGACACATTGAACTTATTCTAAAGTCTTACTTTGAAAAGGTATCTATCTATCTATATATATAAAACTAATTAAGCTTGATTAATTAGTTATAATTTCATATTACTATAATTATTTAGTCACTTATATTTTTTAATTTTTGTAGATAATGTCGAGAGGAAACAACCCAAGGGTACCAAGTGCCGATGTGACACCATAACGAGGTTCACCATCTCGTGTAGAACCCGAATTCTCAACACCAATGGCTGAGAAATTCACAACTCCACCAATGGTTCACTCCTCACCAAGTCCAACTCTAAGTGCTCCTACGCCCCAATCCAACACTCCCGTTGCTTTAACGCCCCCATCCAACACTCATGATGCCACCCGCTCAAATGAAAAGAAGCCTATTGGCTTCTCCCTTCTCGGGAATAACCCGATGGGTGATAGGAATGACGTGCTGAACTTTAAAGCCCGGTGTTTATCGCTGGGAAAAATGAACGTGGGAGTCGGTGGACCAGACAATTGGAACCTTGTTGATCAAGCTGTCAAAGATGACATACATGACCAACTTTGCAAGCATTTCTCATTTCCTGACCGTTCCAAGAATAAGGTTCTATCTCGGGTTGCTGAAGGATTGAGGACATACAGGAGAAACCTTCGGAAGAAACATTTCCCGAAAGAGGAAGCGAGCTCAGATATTTTGGCTTTGAAAGAGAAAGTGCCTCCCAATGTTGAAATGCCGGTGGATCAGTGGAATAAGTTTTTGGAGAATGAGGCGAAGGAAAAAAAGTTGGTCCAGAGGGAGCAAAACAAAAAAAATAGAGCACAAAAAACTGATATCTATAGGCTGGGATCCAAATCATATGAGGATTTGAAGAATGAATAGGAGAGTAGGACAAAAGATGGTCCAGATGCCGGTAAAAGCCCAAATCGGTCCAACTTATTCCTTCATGCTCGACGGGACAAAGATAATGAATTCCCGCTGCACTTGGCTAAGACACTGGAATCAATAGAAGCCATCAGCAGTCAATCAGATTCGAGACCTACTGATGACTTTGACCTTGAAAATGATGCCCTTACTAAGACCTTTGGAAAGGATAAAAGGGGGAGGACGAAAGGAGTTGGCTCACATATGCCAAAAACAAAACTTCAACACATTGCACCTCTTGTGGACGATCTTTCTTCGGTCAAGAATTTTATCTCATCCCAAAAGGACCACCAGTTGAAGACCGATGGGGATGTCCATGAGATTAAAAATTCCCTGGGATTATTGACAAATCAAATTGGGAAACTTGTGAATCTTTGGGAAAGTTAAAGGCCCCCAATGCCTCCTCAAGGTTACCCTTACCATACTCCTACTTAAGGTTTCACACGTCCTTCCCCTCCAACATTCCCCTCTCAAATGCATCATCCTCCAACATTCCCCTCCCCTGCACCTCCGCCAATCACGGGGCTCGGATCATCGTCAACAACTCACAGTGACTATGGCGACGAGTACTATATCAAGGACATGAGCAATTCGAGGTTTGTTGGCGTGTGCATACTCATCTCCAGGGTTCCTGGACCTCTAGTACATCACCGACCTTTGGAGAAGGGTGACGATAAAATAATGGTCGATGAAATATACAATGGCTGCGGAGATGTACCTGTGTACGTTAATAGCGGGGATGGGATGGAATTGAGGAATTATGCAAAATCTTTTATTACTTGGCCACTTTATCTGTTGGCCAAGATTTAATAATATTTTCTTTCGTTTCAGTTGTAATAATTTTTTTTTTTGTTTTAGTTGTAAGAATATTGGTCTTGCTTCAGTTGGAATGATATTTTTTTTGTTTCAGTTGTAAGAATATTGGTTTTGTTTCGTTTGGAATGATATTTTTTTTGTTTCAGTCGTAAGAATATTCTTTTTGCTTCAGTTGTAATAATATTTTTTAACCTATTACCACAGGACTAAAATTTGAAGATTATTACATGGATTTCCCACAATACAAAGAGTGGATGGGAGAGACTAACCGGATATCAATTAATCATGTAAAGGGCATTTATGAATTTGTTAAATACGCTTCCAAAAATCTTAAAAGTGAGAAGATTCCGTGTCCGTTCACTCATTGTATTAACGAAAAATATAAGTCATTGGAAGTTGTTGAGTTGCATTTACTAAAGTGGGGAATCTGTCATGGACATACCATGGTGAAAAAGTTGTACCTTATGTTCCAGAAGAATTTCCGGGAGCCGACCGTGTAATGGAACCTCAAGGAGTAGAAGTGGTACATGATTCACCAACACATCGTCCATTGACCGACTTAGTTGATGATGCTTATGGACTCCACAACCAACAAAACCACCAACCTATGGATACAAATAATGCGCATTATGACCAAGTAAATGAACAAATTGATGTTGAACTACTAGGAGATCGGGAATACATAAGGTTGAAAGTCGATGCGGCTAGACCGTTGTATAAAGATTGCGATGAAGATCACTCGGTATTATATGCAATGATTGGTTTGCATAATTTGAAGAGTCAATTTGGTTTCTCTGGAAACAACGTAATCAGAATTCTTAAGTGGGTTAAAGAAATTCTCCCAAAAGAGAACATGTTACCAGACAATTATCCTACCATGAAGAAGAGTTTGAAGGGTTTAGGTTTTAAATACAAATATATTCATGCTTGCAAGTATGATTGCATATTGTACCGAAATGAGCACGAAGAGAAGGATGAATGTCATGTATGAAGTGAGCCTAGATATATGGTTTGTGAGAATGGAAATGGCAAACATGCAAAAAATCGCAAGTGCTCGCAAGTCCCACAAAAGGTTTTGAAGTATTTTCCACTTGGGCCAAGGTTAAAATGTTTTTTTACTGTACCGTGGATAGCGGAAGCCATGACATGGCATGCTCGATGCGAGGTGGGTGGGAATTTGATGCGTCATCCAGTTGATTCACTCATCTGGAAAATTTCAAATGCACAACACCATGAATTTGCAAAGGAACCGCGCAATGTTCGTCTTGCAATCTCAACCGATGGGTTTAACCCTTTCGGTAATTTAAGTACTAGTCAGAGTTATTGTCCAGTTCTTATGGCGCCTTTAAGTCTTCCTCCGACATTATGCATGAGAAAGGAGTTCACATTGTTATCTCTGTTGATACCCGGGCTTAAGGCTCCCAGTGATGACATTGATATATTCTTAGCACCATTAATCGAAGAACTTAAAGAGTTGTGGGATAAAGGCGTGGAGGCGTTCGATTCTTATAAGGGTGAAGAGTTCACACTTAAAGCAATGGTGATGTGGGCGATCCACGATCTTCCTGCTTACGGGACCTTGTCCGGTTGTAATGTTCATGGTTATTATGGATGTCCCATATGTGGGGAGGAAACTGAAGCCTGTTGGTTAAAACATAGTGGTAAGTTGAGTTACACGGGTCATCGTAGATTTCTGCCGACCAGTCACCCTTTTAGAATACGACGGTAATTTGCATATTTCTAGACTTAGGCTTAAAAACATGGCGTTAGAGGGTGAAAACCCGAAACAGCCCCCGAACGTCCCCGTGGGTGGCACCAACACCTCCCACAGGACCAATGTAACTCGTAGGAACTGACCGCGCAGCCGCGGGACTCCCGGTTTGAGAATACGACGGTAATTTGCAAATTTCTAGACTTAGGCTTAAAAACATGGCGTTAGAGGGTGAAAACCCGAAACAGCCCCCGAACGTCCCCGTGGGTGGCACCAATACCTCCCACGGGACCAATGTAACTCGTAGGAACTGACCCCGCAGCCACGGGACTCCCGATTTGAGAATACGACGGTAATTTGCATATTTCTAGACTTAGGCTTAAAAACATGGCGTTAGAGGGTGAAAACCCGAAACAGCCCCCGAACGTCCCCGTGGGTGGCACCAACACCTCCCACAGGACCAATGTAACTCGTAGGTACTGACCCCGCAGCCGCGGGACTCCCGGTTTGAGAATACGACGGTAATTTGCAAATTTCTAGACTTAGGCTTAAAAACATGGCGTTAGAGGGTGAAAACCCGAAACAGCCCCCGAACGTCCCCGTGGGTGGCACCAACACCTCCCACGGGACCATTGTAACTCGTAGGAATTGACCCCGCAGTCGCGGGGTTTGAGAATATGACGATAATTTGCATATTTCTAGACTTAGGCTTAAAAACATGGCGTTAGAGGGTGAAAACCCAAAACAGCCCCTGAACGTCCCCGTAGGTGGCACCAACACCTCCCACGGGACCAATGTAACTCATAGGAACTGGCCCCGCAGTCGCGGGACTCCCGATTTTAGAATACAACAGTAATTTGCATATTTCTAGACTTAGGCTTAAAAACATGGCGTTAGAGGGTGAGAACTCGAAACAGCCACCGAACGTCCCCGTGGGTGGCACTAACACCTCCCACGGGACCAATGTAACTCGTAGGAACTGACCCCGTAGCCGCGGGACTCCCGGTTTGAGAGGCTTAAAAACATGGCGTTAGAGGGTGAGAACTCGAAACAGCCATCGAACGTCCCTGTGGGTGGCACCAACACCTCCCACGGGACCAATGTAACTCGTAGGAACTGACCCCGCAGCCGCGGGACTCCCGGTTTGAGAATACGACCGTAATTTGTAAATTTTTACTTGGTTACTGATAATTTTAACTCATTTATGCAATTTTTCTGCTTGATTAAATTTTTTGTAAAACTACTTGGTTACTGATATTTTTTTTTATGTATCCCATCATTTGTAGGATTTTTGCACTCGGAACAAACAAAGGAGGTAATGGTCTACAGCATGAAGATTGTTTATAGGTTGTGGACATTCAGGATTTTGATTTTTGTGTTACAGCCGTGCGGGCTTTTATTGTTTAGTTTTATGGCCGTGCGGGCTTTTATAATTTGATTGTGAATTTTATAGCCGTGCGGGCTTTATAATAAGTAGGTTTTACATTTACTGGTTTTGGAATGTCTAGAAAATAAAGGAAACTCTGCCCAATTTTTTTTTGGTCTGTGAATTATTAAGACGTGTAATTTTTAGAAGTTTGTATATATATTTATTAACAACGTTCTCGATTCGCAATTTGTGATTTTTTTTATTGTTTTGCCAATAATAAATATTTGTAACACCTCGTACGCGTCAAACGTTACACGTAGCAACTGATGGTGCACTCACAGGACCCCCAATTTTAGGATTGGACCAAAAAAATACATTTTTTTTAAAAATTGTAGTTAAATATGGTCATGGACTTTTCCATGACCATTTTTATTTTTTCGTCACGCATAAAAATGGTCGCGGCCAAAGTCCGTGACCATTTTTATTTTTATTTTTTTGTCACGGTCGTGGGTCGCGGACTTTAGCCGCGACTAATTTGTCACGGTTGTGGGTCACGGATCAGGGTCGCGACCAATTTTTTTTATTATTCTTTTGTCACGGTCGTGGGTCGCGGACTTTGACTGCGACCAATTTGTCTCGGTTGTGGGTCACGGATCAGGGCCACGACCAATTTTTTTATTATTTTTTTATCACGGTCGTGGATCGCGGACTTTGGCCGCGACCAATTTGTCACGGTTGTGGATCACGGATCAGGGCCGCGACCCGTCACGATATGGGTCACGGCCTAAGTCCGCGACCATCTGCCGTGACCATTTGTTGGTCACGGACTTGGGCCGCGAACCACGAAAATGGTCACGCCAGAAATGGTCACGGTCCAAGTCCGCGACCCATAGCTTTGGTCATGGATTTTGGCCGTGACCAATCGCCAGTTTTGGTTTAGTGGGTGGTGGTATCCTTTTATATGGTATAAATCCTTTAATCTCTTTTCATTTGAGACTGCAAGTTCGTAATAACGGTTTTGTTTCCAATCAACTTCTTCAACTTAGACTTTGAGGATAACTTTCAGAGAGGGTATCTCAAGTTCAAGAGGTGGGACCGACTACATGCCATATACCAAAGAGTATGGGTATCCCCAATTGGTGTTCTAATGGATGTGAGGTGGCCCAAGAGTGCATAAGGAATTCTATCGTCCCAATCGTGGAAATTTTGGTCATCTAATTGATTACATTTTTGAGTCTTTTGTTAGAATCTTTGACAACCCCATTGATTCGTGGTTGGTAGGTAGAGTATTTTTTTCCTCTTAGTCACGTACATGTCGACTACTTCTATAACTTCTCCCTTGAACTAGACTTGGCTACTTGCATTTCATTCTGTACAACATATGACTCAACTTAAACCCATTTGGTGATATAATCAATGGTGACCAGGATGAATTCATGCCCATTGGATGTCTTGGGAGTGACTTTCCCAATGATGTCAATGCCCCAAGTTGAGAAGGGCTAGGGTGAAGTCAAGTTGTATAACTCACGGGGAGGCAAGTGTTGAAGATTAGCGAATTATTAGCATTTGATGTAATGCCTCGGCCCAAATTTATGGATTATCCATGATCAACTCGGTCTGACATGAGCGTTAGGTGTGAAGTGCGATGAGGCAGCCTAGATAATGTTGTTAATTTAGATTTATTTAATTAGTGTTTCACTTGTTTATCACGTGATTCCAATTTACATTAATTTACTTTAGGGACTCGCGGGAAGCGTCCCCGTAATCTAAGCATACAGAGCTACTAACGAAAAATAAAAAAGGATACTTACCTAAACAACTCACTCAAAATAAGGAACCGCACCCAACCTACAGTAACAAAGAGGGTGGAATGAGCCGAATGTCTAATGAGAATATACAACAATGCAATATAGAATCGAACGGTAGAAAAGAGACTCTAACATGTTATGTCTACGTGCACAAGCAACTACCACATATATATATATATATATATATATATATACACACACACATACACAAACACACACACGCACACACACCAATGTAGTAACCACTCTTAAAACTCTCCAAATCTCTCACCCTATTATTTTCATAATTTGTATTTTTTTAAACTAAAAAAATACAGTTCCCTCCCTAAAAAACAACAAATTATTTCTTTAATACCCTGTAAATAAGCCTTCTCCCACTCCTAAAAAAATGCCTAAAATTCCCTCATTCATGCAACCATCCTCAACATCTTTTAAACCTCCACCCTCCTCCCATTTCTACCATGTGCTTCCATATCATTAAACTCTCTCCTCAATCATTCTTATAAATCAGGTAAGGTCAGGTATTATTGTATGTTTCCTACATTTTTTTTCACTTTTCAATGATATTTCTATATATATATATAAGATAAATAAATATATATATATACAAATTATTTCCAGCAATAAAAAAATATTTTTTATCAATATAAATTATTTTCATCATATGAAATATGATTTTTAGCATGCAAAATTAAAAAAAAATCAAAAAATGTATTTATTTCTAGAAAAATGCGTTAGACTCGATTGTAATGGTAACTCGTGTGAGGCATACAACAGTACTTAACCTTACCTAATTTATGAAAATGATTGAGGAGAGATTTTAGAGATATGGTGGTAGAAATGGGAGGAGCGTAGATGTCTAAAAGATGTAGAGGGTAGTTGCGTGAAAGAGGGGATTCTAGGCAGTTTTTTAGGAGTGGGAGAATGCTTATGTATGGGGTTTTAAAAACAAGTTGGTTGTTGTTTTTTAGGGCGGGAACTGTATTTTTTTAGTTTAAAAAAATGCCAAATAAAAAAATATTAGGGGGAGAGTTTTGGAGAGTTTTAAGAATGGTTACTACATTATATATATATACACACACACACACACACACACACTTTAATGCATTTTTTTTTATTCCAAAAACGTCAATTATTCTGATCAATTTGCCTTAATCTTGCAAAAGAATTCCTTTTTACTTAACCTGATATTTATTTCTTGATTTAACTCACTCGGTTAAATACTTTGAAAAAATCCATTTTACCTAGGGAAAAACACCTCCTTTATTGAAATTGCCCATTTATCACACCAAATTTACCTTAGTATTTCTCTTGAAAATTACTTTTCAACACACGATGACACCGTGGTAGAAAATACTTATTTTTCGTTGAACAATATGTCATAACACCCTCTTGTGTCAATTATGGGTTAAACCCCTTTAAATTGCTTAATTACCCAGTTAATCACTTCACTTTACTGTTTCGTTTACTGTATGGACATTGGCCAATTTCTCTTATTACTTGTTCATGTTATCTTACTACCGGAACATGTATTAAGTTCATTCCAATTAGGTTGTTTTTTCATATATTCTCATTAACAACCATTTCTTGACACATTTGACTTTTCATTATCTTTTTATTGGAATCTTCAAAATATCTGCATACTTTAATGGGCTTCACGCAGCCGGCTATGCAACCATACACTCTGGCCAGTGATTTTGGGTCTTTTACCCAGGGCTTTGGGCCCTTCTTAATTATTCCTGGTGTCATCCGAGTCCATATTAATGTGTGCTGTCATTTTTTAAATGTCCACATTATTCCACTTTTCACCAACTGAACCCAAAATCCAATGTTTCACCCCACCTAGTGATACACTTTAAAATCACAATTTCTTGTCTTTTATATACTTACGCTGTTTTTATCCCAAAAATCACTTTCATTTAGGGCTATTTCTGTAACACTATTTCAAATATTTTTATTTCATAAAAATGTTTCACTTTATGTAAAATTATCATTTTACTCATTTATTTCAAAACTTGCATTTTTCCTCCATTTTCACGTGTGTTATTTCAGTATTTCTTTTCTTTTAAACACTTACATTGATTTTATCCCAAAAAACTTTCATTTAGGGCTATTTCTGTAACACTATTTCTAATATTTTTATTTCATAAAAAAGTTCCACTTTATGTAAAATTACAATTTTACTCATTTATTTCAAAACTTACATTTTCCCTCCATTTTCACGTGTGTTCTCCCCCCCCCCCCCCCCCCCCCCCCCAACCTCACTAAAAGTTTTTATTTATGAACCCTAATTTCACACTTTGGGGGTAGGACCCCTTTCAAGTTAGAAATCTCATTATGAACTACTTTTTTTCTCTAAGAAATATTCGAACATTTTGAAGACTACTTTACAAGAAAAATGCCATATACTTTATTAACACATGTAGTCTTAATATCGTACACTTATCACATTTTCAACACTTACTCTCACACTTTAAGGGTTGAAATTTCTACTTTCTTTATTTCAAGTTAAAAATCATTGAAACCTCTATTAAACTTATTTATATGTTTATCATAAAAATACAAGAAGTTTGTTTATATACATAGAAAGGGTAGATTTATGTCCAAAAATCCAAAATAATGAGTGTAACGCGTAATTTATTGAAGAAATTTCATAGTGTTTACAACAACATGTTTTCAAGAATAAAGGCATTTTTTACTTTTCAAAAGTTGAATAAATGAAAATATTTATTTAAATCCCAAATTTTACAAAAAAACTTTAAAACATTTGATCAGAAAATATCTTTACTAAGATAAAATTAGTTTCAAATATTTTATTCCATAAAATGTTTAACACCAAGTTTTCTTGAAATGATTCATTTACTCAATACTCTTGAAATCCTTTTTTAATCCATTTACACAAAACCATTAGAAATACCCTCTTTAAACCATATATGCATTCTACTCTTACAAAGTCGACTAAAAGACCAATCCTCTGAAAAAATAGAGTTTTAAGCTAAGAATAGAGTTTTTCCACCTCAAGAAGCTACAACAATTGTAGGATAAATGTAGAAGAATATGGCAACCTCCCATCTCCCAAGGTGGCCTGAAAGAGGTTACCTAGATCCACCCTACTTTGCCTCCATGAAATCTCCTAGAAAACCCACTTCAAACCTCATTAATCATTATAAATATTCTTTAAAACCCCCCAACAATATCTCCAAACTTTTTAGCTTTTCCCAACAATTATGTTGGTGTGTTTATAAGGATTAAATATAGTAGAAGAGGGTTAATCTATGGTGATTTTAAGGTGGAGGAATGATGGTGTTTGGGTGGTGGTGGAGGAGAAGCTCCATGAGCTAGAGAGAGAGAGAAGCAAAATTTGATTTGGGTTTGTCTAAATGAGCTAAACTCACATTAAATACTTCAAAAACCCTAAGGGTTAAATTTCTCAAATTCCCTCACACTTAACCCTTTAATTATAGATTAATTAAGTCTTTTGTCCCACGTTATGATCTGAGCCGTTGAGATCTCAACACAATATCCAATCCCACGTTCCACATCATGAGACCAAATTAAAATGTGCACAAATTTTTTGAATTTTCTCCGCTCATTCGAACGACATTGGGCCTCCTTCGAATGAGAACCCTTATCATTCGAACGAGAGATCTAATGAGTCAAAATATTAAGCTTAAAAGGGACGTGAGAAGTGCCTCGTCCGAATGCGAATTTCTAACAAGATTCTAGAGAACGAGAGAAATTAACCATTTCCATGTCATTAGAAGCTCATTCGATCGACTAGTTTAAACTACATGAACACTTCATTCAAACGACTTTTATTTTTCATTATATAATCTTTAGGCCATAAAACTCCTATATGTCAAGTACGAAGGCCATAGAGTTACCCAAATGTGATCCAAGGTCCATTATACCAAGTTCAAAGCCCAATGGGATCCTCCCAAGTTACTAAATCACACAGGTATAGTCAAAGTTACAAGGTGGGTGTTACATTTGAGGCACCACCTTCTGACATAAGCAGTGCAATCTTGAACCATAGTAGTCCATGGGTATCCCTGGTATATGATCTTCTTGGCAAGCCTATGACCATTCATATGAGGTCCATATTTCCCGTTGTTGATTTTATACATCATGTATTTAATGTTAGTCCTTTCTATGAATTACAAATTGGTTCCAATGAAGTTTCTCTTAAAAAGTGACTTATCATAGATAATCTACCGAGCTGTAAGTATGTAGATACTTACACGGTCTTTCTCATCATCCCCTTAATGATATCGACCATACTTGAAGAGGCACTAAAATATCATAGTACCATAGCCTAACTTTATTTGGGTCTTCTTTATAGTGAGATTAGTGTGGAAGCAATAAGTTGGTAGGGATTACTTCTAAACAAGAAAGGGGTCCATTTTTATTCCTTGGGGAATGTCGACTATGGAAGCTAAGGTTTCCAGAGCATTGATGAAACTATTTCTAGAGCGAGAAAGGTAGTGGAAGGTAGTATATTTGAATTGGGAGTCAAGTTATTTGAGGTGAGCATGAAAAGGTAGGAGGTAGGAGCTTCTCGTTTTTGAATTTTTATTTTTGAAAAACTTATCCGGTGATGAGAGTTGAGTCTCCATAAACTTCAAGGTATTAGATTCCTTTCCCAAGGGAAAACTTGAGGCCTGTGGTAAAATCTTCATATTCTATCATGTTGTTGGTGTAAGGTAAATCTAGCTTAATGGTAATGGGAATGTGAGAATTATCTAGGGAAATTAGGAAATTACAATGTTGTATCTTCTCTTGTCAGCATATCCGTCAAAGAGAATTTTCTATCGGAGATCTTCTTGAAAACTACAAAGAATATCTTCATTTGGGAACTCAAGAATCCATATATTAGCTTCTGCTATAGGATTTTTGACAAGGTAATCAGAGATGACTCTTCTCTTCAAAGATTTTTTCATGACATAGGAGTTGTCAAATTAGGATAGCAATAGTAACCAACGTTCCATGTGGATGGACAAGTCCGGCTTTTCCAATAGATTTTATATGGTATCCATTCGAGCTACTAACTTGATAGGGAATGCAAGCACGTAGTCTCAGAGCTTCGGGTGACCCAATCTAAGGAGACATATGCTTTCTCCAGCGCGGTGTAGTTTACTTCGTACCCAGCTAATTTTTTAACGGCATAATATATAGAAATCCCTTTGCACGATTACTCAATATATTGGTCTAGCATAGACCCAACTTTGGTATCAGTGATAGTGAGGTATATACGAGGGGAAAGATGGGGTTGTGGTGGCATGAGCACCAGAGGTTGTGTCAAATAATGCTTGATCAAACTGAAGGCTTATTGGCATGCCTCATTCCATACTTTGGTTGAATATATTTATAGGATCTTGAAGATGGCATCACAATTCGACTTGAGATGGATGATCAATCTATTGATAGATTTTAATTTTCCTAAAAAATCATGAACTTCTTTTTTTATCTGAGGAGGCAACATTTTGAGGACGACTTTGAGTTTGGAAGGATCTGCCTCGATTTCACTTTTATTAATCAAAAATTCAAGGAGCTTTCCTTTTGTGATGCCGAAGATGCATTTATGAGGATTAAGACGCATCTAGTACTGCCGCAATTGTTCAAAAAAATTCCTCAAGGAAGGGATGTGACCTTCTCGAGTTTTGGGCTTGATAATTATGTCATTGAGGTAGACCTAAATCTATTTATCAATAAGATCACGAAAATGGTTATAGCTTCTCTCTGGTAAGTAGCACCATCATTTTTTATACCAAAAGTCATAATGGTGTAGCAAAATGTAAGGGGTAGTGAAAGTAATCTTCTCATGGTGATCGGGATGCATCTTGATCTGGTTGTACCCCATGAAACCATCGACGAATGTCTTGAGGATATGATTGTAAGTGTTTCCAATGATGATCAAGGGATAATCATCCTTTGGGGAGGCTTTGTTCAAATCTCGATAGTTGACGCAGATAGGCACTTTTCTAGCTGACTTCGGCACAAAGGCAATATTGGCCAGCCACATCGGATACTGGACTATGCAAATAAAACCCACGTTTAGCAATTTGACGACCTCATCTTTAACTCTATTTAATACTCTTACACTTTAGGTAAGTTAAGATCTCATGGTGTACAATCTCTGGCTCAATGCTAGGTATATCATTGTAGGAACATGCAAATATGTCCATAAATTCCTTTAGGAGTTCCTCAAAATGTGACTGCTCAGGCTCATCGAGGGTTGAACCTATCCTAATCTCACACAAATTTCTTCTAGAGTCAAAGTTATAAACAACAGTCTCGTCATCATTAGTCTGAATGCAGTTATATTTGTTATTTTCCTCATTGAGATCAATTAAGAATTATTCATTTATTAAATCATATTCATTAATTGTTTGATTAAATTAATGCAATATATACAAGGTAAAATAAGATACTCAAAATCTTGATCCGTTTCATTAAAAATCATTTCATTAAGTACATAAGCAAGAACCTAATCCAAGGAAGTCTCATTTACATACATATCAGTAAGAGAAAAAGAAGGTAAAAGTTCAAGTTCATCTTGTATGAGGTGAAAAACGGGGTTGTGGATGGCTAAAGCTGGGTTAGTAGCAACACTATGCTAGTTGAGAGGGGGTTTATCAGCAGGTACAATCTTCGTTGTTGGTTCAGAAGACTAGACTTTACTATGATTCATTTCGAGATCCAACCCTAGTGTGCGAAAGCCAAATGATTCATTATTGTTACCATTAGCAGTTCTTTCAGTGTTGTTGGTGCTTTCAGTGTTAGAGGAACTTGAGTCTAAAGACTTAATGGTTAAAGGCTTTACCTCGTGGTTCTGCCCTTCACGCCAAGTGATCTTATCTCTAAAGAATATTTTAAATGCTGGTGTAAATTTCTCCGGAGAAAAGTCATAACACACTTCAAGGAGGCCAAAGTACATTAAGTCTTAACATTCTTTGATAAAAAGACCATTCAGAGTATCACTAGAAATTACTTATTTCCAGAATTTTCTTCCGATTCGACAGGCGAAGAGCCATAAGTTTATTTTAGGATGGTTGATATCCAAAACCATGAATACTAAATGCTTATTTCAACATAATCGATTTAAGTATCCCTTGTTATCACTAACCCAACCCCATTCCAAGCATTAAATGAATATTCTAGAACATTTGCATCACACTGACATTTCTGTGCAGACGGCATTTTGGACATACTCACTCCTTGAAGTCATCCCCTATTAGGATAGGAAGGGTTTCAATTTTTAAAACTAAGAGAAATATGTCATTTTATTTGTGCTAGATTTCCCAAAATGGTTACTTATCTCGATTCCATCGAAGTTGAAAGAGGGTACTTTAGATTATAGATGGAGACGTAACCCCTATAGGTATGGAGATAACAACTAACCCAATATCCTGGACTTGGTACAGAATAAACACAAAATAACATTATAATAACAACTCAGATTGAAATAAACAATAAATGAACCTCAGAAACACTCGTTCAAAGGGAGAGAGAAAGAAGCACTCTCAGATACACCTTGGTAGGCATCTCAAAAAACAAAGGTCCCATACACATATCACAACAATAAATGGTAGTGAAAGCTTGGCAACAACCAACAATGGTGGGTGAGTTAAATGCCCCCTAGTTTTGCAATAACTCCCCTGCTCTCAATGTCTTCTCTCTCTAGTAAGAACTCAGGGCAAAGAACTCTCTATTTTCTCTAAAGAGAACCCCTTTTCTTTGAAATGGCTGGGCTCTCTAAATAGCCACCAACCTCTCCTGAGATGTCTCAGTCTCAATCAATGTGAAAAACCTTCTACTTTATGTCACTAGCATTAAATGCATGCAGACACCTTTTGGCTATTAGCTATGTGAGGCAGTTATCACACTTCAATGGTCATCCACTAAACCTTCTAACAGCCTGTCAAACTGCCATGGTCACTACGCTAAAAAAAGGAATCTAGCACGGTTTAAAACTGTGCCATATCAAATCTGGCACGATTTTGAACTGTGCCAGAATCAAGTGTTCCAAAATGGCCATTTTTTCTGGCACGGTTTAAAAGTGTGCCAGATTTGACCAAACGGGAACACTTCTGGCACACTTTTAAACCGTGCCAAAATTTGATATTTTTGGCACACTTTTGAACTGTGCCAGATTGAGCACATTTTGATAAACTTTTGGCACAGTTCAAAACCATGCCAAAATTTGATACACTTTTGGTACGGTTTTGAACTGTGCCAAATCTTTGGATAAAAGAAAAAAAATAATTTTTTGAAAACTAGAAAATTCACAAATTGCAAATCCTGCACGTTGTTGATAAACTAATGTACATACAAACTTCAAAATATTACAAGTGTAGTAGTTCACATACCAAAAAAAAATTGGGCAGAGTTTCCTATATTTTCTGAACATTCTAAAACCTGTATAACATAAAGCCCGAACGGTCACAAAATAAAAAAAATAAACTTACAAAAGCCCGCACGGCTATAAAAGTTTACAATAAAACTATAAAAGCCTCCACGACCATAACACAAAAAAATAGATTTATGAATAAACCCCTTGTTGTAAACCATTGAGTTCTCCGTGTGTTGCCCGTGAATAAATGCTAACGATAAAATGTTATCCTGTAAAAAAAATAGGTTACAAAAAAGATACGATATTATTAACCAAGTAATTTATAAAAAAAAGCTTACTCAAGCTACAAAATTACATATAGGAGTGGCAATTATTATTATATTCCAAAATTTAAAATCTTACGCAAGTTATGACAACCTGAGAGGCCCGTGACTACGATGTCAGTTCGTACAACTTACATTGGTCCCGTGCAAGATGTCCGTGCCTCTTAGGGGCCGTTAGGGGGCTTGTTTGGGTTTTCACCTTCAAACGGTTTGTTTTTAAGCCTAGTCTACCTATTTTGAAATTATCATCATATTCTCAAACTGAGAGACCCGCGAATACGCGATCAGCTCGTACAAGTTACATTGGTCCCATACGAGGTGTCTGTGCCTCTTACGAGGCCGTTTGGGAGCTGGTTAAAGTTTTCACCCTTTAAGGGCTTGTTTTTAAGCTTAATCGATATATTTTCAAATTATCATCATATTCTCAAACTGAGAGGCCCGTGACTATGTGGTCAGTTGGTACAACTTACATTGGTCCCGTGCGAGGTGTTCGTGCCTCTTACAGGGCCATTTGGGTGTTGGTTTGGGTTTTCACCTTCAAACGGCTTATTTTTAAGCCTAATCTATGTATTTTGAAATTATCGTCATATTCTCAAACCGAGAGAACCATGACTACGCGGTCAGTTTGTATAAGTTACATTGGTCCCGTGAGAGGTGTTCGTGCTTCTTATGGGGCCGTTTGGGGGCTGCTTTGGGTTTTCACCCTTTAAGGGCTTATTTTTAAGCTTAATCGATATATTTTCAAATTATTGTCATATTCTCAAATCTAGAGGCCCGTGACTACGATGTCAGTTCGTACAACTTACATTGGTCACGTGCGAGGTGTTCGTAACTCTTAGGGGCCGTTAGGGGGTTGGTTTGGGTTTTCACCTTCAAATGACTTATTTTTAAGCCTAATCTATCTATTTTGAAATTATCGTCATATTTTTAAACCAGGAGACTCGCGACTACGCGGTCAGTTCGTACAAGTTACATTGGACCCGTGGGAGGTGTTCGTGCCTCTTACGGGGTCGTTTGGGGGTTGGTTTGGGTTTTCACCCTTTAAGGGCTTGTTTTTAAGCTTACTCGATATATTTTCAAATTATCATCATATTCTCAAGACGAGAGGCCCGTGACTACGCTGTCAGTTCGTATAACTTACATTGGTCCCGTGCGAGGAGTTTGGGCCTCTTACGGGGCCATTTGGGGGTTGGTTTGGGTTTTCACCCTCAAACGACTTGTTTTTAAGACTAATCTACGTATTTTGAAATTATCATCATATTCTCAAACCAGGAGACCCGTGACTACGTGGTCAGTTTGTACAAGTTACATTGGTCCCGTGAGAGGTGTTCGTGCCTCTTATGGAGCCGTTTGGGAGCTGGTTTGGGTTTTCACCCTTTAAGGGCTTATTTTTAAGCTTAATCAATATATTTTAAAATTATCATCATATTCTCAAACCGTGAGGCCCGTAACTACGCTGTCAATTCATACAACTTATATTGGTCTCGTGTGAGGTGTTCGTGCCTCTTAGGGGCCGTTAGGGGGCTGGTTTGGGTTTTCACCCTCAAACGGGTTATTTTTAAGCCTAATCTACATATTTTGAAATTATCGTCATATTCTCAAACCGAGAGACTCTTGACTACGCGGTCAGTTCGTACAAGTTACAATGGTCCTGTGTGAGGTGTTCGAGCCTCTTACGGGACCGTTTGGGGGTTGTTTTGGGTTTTCACCCTTTAAGGGTTTGTTTTTAATCTTAATCAATATATTTTCAAATTATCGTCATATTCTCAAATCGCAAGGCCCGTGACTAGGCTGTCAGTTCGTACAGGTTACATTTGTCCCGTGCGAGGTGTCCGTGCCTCTTAGGGGCCGTTAGGGGGCTAGTTTGGATTTTCACCTTCAAACGTCTTGTTTTAAAGCCTAATCTACCTATTTTGAAATTATTTTCATATTCTCAAATCGAGAGACCCGTGACTACGCGATCAGTTTGTACAAGTTACATTGCTCCCGTGAGAGGTGTTCGTGCCTCTTACAGGGCCGTTTGGGGGTTGGTTTGGGTTTTCACCCTTAAAGGGCTTATTTTTAAGCTTAATCGATATATTTTCAAATTATCGTCATATTCTCAAATTGAGAGGACCGTGACTACGCTGTCAATTCGTACAACTTACATTGGTCCCGTGCAAGGTGTTCGTGCCTCTTAGGGGCGGTTAGGGGGCTTGTTTGGGTTTTCACCTTCAAACGACTTGTTTTTAAGCCTAGTCTACCTATTTTGAAATTATCATCATATTCTCAAATTGAGAGACCCGCGACTACACGGGCAGTTCGTACAAGTTACATTGGTCCCGTGCGAGGTGTTCGTGCCTCTCACGGGGCCGTTTGGGGGCTGGTTTTGGTTTTCACCCTTTAAGGGCTTATTTTTAAGCTTAATCGATATATTTTCAAACTATCATCATATTCTCAAACCGAGAGGCCCATGACTACGCTGTCAGTTCGTACAACTTACATTAGTCCAGTCCGAGGTGTTCGTCCCTCTTACGGGGCCATTTGGGGGCTGGTTTTGATTTTCTCCCTCAAACGGCTTGTTTTTAAACTTAATCTACGTATTTTGAAATTATCATCTTATTATCAAACTGGGAGACCCGTGACTACGCGATCAGTTTGTACAAGTTACCTTGGTCTCGTCAGAGGTGTTCGTGCATCTTACGGGGCCATTTGGGGGTTGGTTTGGGTTTTCACCTTTTAAGGGCTTATTTTTAAGCCTAATCGATATATTTTGAAATTATCGTCATATGCTCAAATTGAGAGGCCCTTGACTACGCTGTCAGTTTGTATAACTTACATTGGTCCCGTACGAGGTGCTCGTGCCTCTCACGGGACCATTTGGGGGATGGTTTAAGTTTTCACCTTCAAACGACTTGTTTTTAAGCCTAATCTACCTATTTTGAAATTATCATCACATTCTCAAATCGAGAGAACCTTGACTACACGGTCAGTTTGTACAAGTTACATTGGTCCTGTGAGAGGTGGTCGTGCCTCTTACGAGGTCGTTTGGGGGATGGTTTGAGTTTTCACCCTTTAAGGGCTTGTTTTTAAGCTTAATCGATATATTTTCAAATTATCATCATATTCTCAAACCGAGAGGCCCGTGGTTACGCTGTCAATTCATACAACTCACATTGGTCCCGTGCGAGGTGTTCATGCCTCTTAGGGGCCGTTAGCGGGCTGATTTGGGTTTTTACCCTCAAACGGGTTATTTTTAATCCTAATCTACGTATTTTGAAATTATCATCATATTCTTAAATCGGGAGACCCATGACTACGCGGTCAGTTCGTACGAGTTACATTGGTCCCGTGTGAGCTATTCGTGCCTCTTACGGGACTGTTTGGGGGCTGGCCTGGGTTTTCACCCTTTAAGGGTTTATTTTTAAGCTTAATCGATATATTTTCAAATTATCGTCATATTCTCAAACCGAGAGGCCTGTGACTACACTGTCAGTTCGTACAAGTTACATTGATCCCTTGCGAGGTGTCCGTGCCTCTTAGGGGCCATTAGGGGGCTGGCTTGGGTTTTCACCTTCAAATGGCTTATTTTTAAGCCTTATCTACCTATTTTGAAATTATCGTCATATTTTCAAACCGGGAGACCCGTGACTACGCGGTCAGTTCGTACAAGTTACATTGGTCCCGTGCGAGATGTCCGTGCCTCTTACCGGGCCGTTTGGGGCTTGGCTTGGGTTTTCACCCTTTAAGGGCTTGTTCATAATCTTAATCTACATATTATGAAATTATCATCATTATGTAAAATCGGGAGGCCCGCGACTACACGGCCAGTTCGTACCACTTTGTTTATAGATTTGAATGTGTGTTCTTAAGTTTGGTGTTCATTAGTGACAACTTATATATAATAGTTATATATAACACACAACTGTTATATATAACAGTTATATATAACAAAACAGTGCCTTCACTTTAATTTCAGTCCACAATATATGATTCTCCATTCTTACTAGTCCCACCTAAAAATAGCCTACAATTAAGGAAGATGATAAGAATAAAAGATTTCATTTGACCATTTAGGTGAGAAAAGGGAAACTAAGATCTATATCAAATAGTAAACAACGTATTATACATTGATCCATAAGCACTATATGCCATTGTTGTACAAAAATATCCACGTTCATCATAATCAACTCTTGAACCCATAGCCACTCCTTAATCTTTCCATCTATTGTCGTTGAAAATATAAACTGAGAGAGAACACATGAACCTTTTTTTAAGGCAAAACAACTATACCAAGTTAAAATTTCTTTCAAAAGCAAGTGTTTAGCAAACAAATCCCTGAATGTTTTTCTTTTAATGTGGGCATACAGAATAAATAGCTACCTTATGATCCTCGAATGTGTACTGCTTAGAACCATTGACAGCATCCCAGACCTTAATAGCCTTTTCTTCTCCATAAGTTATGAAGTTTCATAGTTGTTTGTTTAGGTAAAAGAAAACAAGATCACTAAAACTACCAACATGAGCATCAATCTGAAAGTATTCATACAAGAAAGTCAAATACCATTCTCGTTATCACTATTCGAATGGAAATACAAGGTCCACGTTCTCTAAAATTTTGATTGTTAAGGAAAAGGATTGATAGTTGGATGAAGTTATCAACACTTTAAATGGTGTTAGCTATCCTAGAGACAATTTATGTTAAAGCACAAGCCACACCAGGATATAAACTATCCTTATCCCCCCTGAAGATAACAATAACAAATTAGAACCAAATAAGGAGCCCTTCTCATTGTGAATATATGAAATCAACATCCAAGCAAATCAACCACCATATAATTCTAACTATGGAATTGGAATGAATTCTAAGTCCTTGACGTTAGAATTCAATTGTTTGGTTCCGTTGTAGATGTTTATGCTGAACTTTATCAAAATTTTAAATTCTTATTTGTCTGATGTAGTGTTCAGTGACTAAATATTGTGTATGCAGTGTGTAAAACTAGGTATTTTGGTCCATTTTTTTTAAACTGTGCATGTGTGGAACTATGTGCAGTGTGTTTTTGCGTTTGTATGTATATGAAACTGTCTTCAGTCTATGTGTGAAATTGTGTGTGCAATGCATGTGTAACACTGTGTGCAGTGTATATATATGAAATTATGCAGTGTATATATGAAATTGTGTGTGTGAAATTATGTGCGCTATGCGTGTGAAAACTTGCATGTGAACCCTATAGGCAATGCCTGTGTAAACCCGTGTGTGAAATGTGTGTGAAACTCTATATGCAATGCGTGCACATTAGATTGTATAATCAATTCCATAAAAATATGATTCCCCAATTATCCCCTTTCATATTTAGAAATTGGTGTTTTTCAACATCACACACCAAACACGCCTTGAACATCCAAAAATTTTACTCATGTATAGATAGTGTACCTTTTAGACAACATAATATGAGATACACCATAAAGGAAATCCTAGAGCAGTTTAATCATTCAATTTAATTCAAATCAGTATTTTAGATGTATATCCAATGAGTTACGGAGATTGATTCAAATCAATATTTACTGTGAGTCTTCATAATGTTTTATCCAAACATTTATAGTCACATCCTTTTATTATACACCTAAGAACAAACATCCATTTTTCTCTCTACATCAAGGAAGAGACAAAACACTGAAGTGTTAGGGATTAGTAGTTGCATCCATAATGTGTTAGGATATTAGTAGTTTCAAATAATTATAAATTTGAAATATCCTCTTGAGATTAGTAGTTGCAACCATAATGTGTTAGGGTTTGTTTCTACATCAAGGAAGAGACAAACCCCCTTCAATATTTGCAAAAGTATAATATCTTTATATTAGGATTCCCGCTCCAAAATATTGTAGTATCGCAAGTGCCCCTATATGAGCACTACTTGTTCCATACTTATAGGTTGGCCACCCATAGCCTCAATTTCTAGATCCGCCACTAGTTTTGGGGGGTATAGAAGCCAAAGTTTCCTATACCATAAGGTTAATTTATTAGGAGAAATTACTTGATGTGTAGGATAGATAGTGAAGCCAAGTTTTGACTTTTTCCCATATTCTACGGTCAAGCACTCTAGAAGAAAAGATCCCAAACCAGAACCAGTGCCACCACCAACATCATTACATACCAAAATTATTGCCGAGAAAATATAATAAAATTTGTACTTGTCAATGGATATCATAATCACAAGATTTAGTAGTAGCACGAATAAAATGAGCACAAACATATTTTAATAATGGGAAGAATAAAAACTTACAGGTAAGCTATGCATAACTACTTAGAAGCATCCCAAAGAAGCGACATACGCGACATTAAATTAAAGGCAAACTAAACATAATAACTATTAAGTATCTATAATGCACATTACAATTTAGTATACATGTCTTGTCTTATAAGTTGCTGCTAAATATATTAACTATGCGAAATAATTATTGGTAACATTTAAGAAGTACTAATACATGTCATGTCTAAGAAGTACTGATAATAGGGTACATATCCAAAAGAAATTATTGATTGTTACACATAAGTTGTCACCTATTTGTGTGTGTTCATTAAATGCTACTAACTTTCCTTCATAAAATTCTATCAATAGCATCAACTCAAACAATAATCTCAAATGAAATTAGTCCCAAAATTGAGATTTGGACAAGGGGCCAAACAAAGACCCCATACTTTCATTCACAAGATGCTCAATAAACCTATCAAAGGACTAATATTGTTATAAATGAAGATGTTACATACATTAAAATCGCATTTCTTCACCCCAAATCACTTATCCAAATTGAATTTTAAAGGTTGTTATAGCAAAGAATAAAAAATATGCATCGGAAATAACATACCTTCTAAGATCTAAATAGGGCACACTAGGATTATTTTGACAATTTGTTATGGAATTTACTGTCTGGTTAGGTCATGATCAGGTATTTGCTCGTTCCTCACTACATGCGGATTAGATCCCCATCTACTTACAGAACTCCCCCACTACATTACCAAAATCTAACCTACCCCTCTCTTCAAGAACATCATTACTCGAGAAAAAGATATCCTAAAGAATCAATTGTTCCTCAATTCTGGTTACTTCTATCTGTAATCGAAAGGTCCTTTTCTATAACCTCAATGTTTCTTTGGCTGGATTCTTCCAAAGGTATATAGATTACTGAAACTCTTCTCAACCATGATTTGGACCTGAAGATGCCCGTTGGTTCTTTTTCTCTAATGTAGTCTTTGGTTTAAGCTCTTCTTCCTCACATAGGTCTTCTTACATTGGTATATTCTCATACTGAAACTACTCGATGTCGTCTTCTTTGGAATCTCCCTTTGAGTCATAGTAAGGGATATGGTTTTGCAACTGTTGTTGTTTTCAATAAAATTGCTTCCTCCCCTGTGAACAAAAGATACTAGTAGCACGTCTAAACAAGTCACTGACACCCATAATTGACCAAGAAAACCTAACTTAGCTGATCCGAATGTAGTTTAAAAAAAGAATGCGTTAGGCTTTTGTAAAAGGGTGCCAACTGGGCCCTTTTGGAGCTGACATATTTTCAAATAGATATCCTTTATTTGAAGAAGTCTAGTGCTTCTTAAAAGCTGACCCAACATCAGTGCTTCGTATACTATTAAGTAATGACTATCACCATCTATCTCCATCTTTAATTAAGATAAATGAAGATCTAGAGTGAATTTCTCCTTAAAAGGGCTCTTATACTTGAGCTATATCACCATGTGACAAGCAACCCATTTATCAAAATATTCAGAGTCAAACTTGCTAAAAAAGGTTCAAGGTAACAATAAGAAGGCAATACTATAGTTATTTATTGAAATATTATAGTGTCATTTACACCCAAATACTCAATACTCAAAAATCAAGGTTGTTCCTTGCGAAGGTCAAACAAAATGGCAGCTATATGTTTCTATCCATTTCCCCATTCTCTTTCACTGGTAAATAATTATCTTTTATAGAATAGACTATATACTAAAATAAGTTTTAGATCATTTTCCCCAATCCTCTTGTGCTGTGGTAAGGGAGAATGAATTGAAATTTCTATTGTAAAATAGAGCAATGCAAAAAATTCGTTCAATATCTTCACCCGCAACACTAAAAAGGAGAGAAATAAAAATGCCGTAATATCTTCAATCAGGTGCAAAATCATCGAACACAACAAAACTTAAATACCAGCCATCAGTTGCTACATTACTCAAAAAAAGAAATTAATCTTGATCACCACCCCGATAAAAAAAATTAAAAAAAAAAAGATCAAACAAACGGGATTTGCTTTTTAAAAAATAAAAACGGCTATGAGAATCACCGTCCCAATCATACAACCACGGCTACGTTCATTAACCTCATTAACATAGTGTTTCACTTCAATATGACCTAACAATTTGTTGAAAACATATAACATCATTATTCTATGCCTGAGACTGGTAGTTCTAGATACAACACTGCCAGAATACAAACTTTCTAGAATCCTGTGATGAAAAAACATTCCAAACCACACATAAGTAAAATAATCAAATAATCACACCTATATTTTTATTATTCTCTTAAGATCAAAGTGAAATAATCACACCTATATTTTTATTATTCGCATCACAAAGCCCTAGATTTTCTACAAAATATCATTTATGATTTCATTCAATATGAAATCACAAGAAAAAGAGGAAAAATCAACCTTGAAATTGAGGAAAATGTCTGCCAAAAAAGTTATCGAAATCGCCTTCATTCCCCATGTTCGTCCACCCCTGCCTCAGAAGCTTTACAACGTTTCATATACAAATTTCAGTATACCAGTACACAAGATAGAAACCAAAACACAAATAAACATACACAAAGATTACCTTAGTGTATGCGTGAGAGAGAGGGAGAGATGAACGTTTGGGTTTGAGCGGGATGGATCAAAAGTGAGGGTCTAATTTTTTTTTAGCATTTTATATTTTAGCAAGTGTACTCAATTTTGGCACACTAAAAAACAGTGCCAAATTTTGGCACTGTTTTAAAGTGTGCCAGATTTTCATTAAATCGTGCCAGAATTTGGCACAGTTTTAAACTGTGCTAAATTTTTAATCTTAAGATGTGCCAAATTGTTGTTTTTGGTGTAGTGGGTTTACTAAAGTTTGGATTGGACAGTAGGTAGGTGGCATGTGACATCACCTAAAAAAGATGTGACATTTGAAAAGGGATTGTTTGGCACTCGGCTCAAACTGAGATGGAACTTGTGGTTCTTCTGGATAAGCTCTCTCGAGTTATGGTCCCTTGGTGTTTTACCACATGTATCTAAAATGGTTAAGTCAATCCTTAATGTTTCCTTGCTTCTTAATCCTCCAAACGAGTTCCCTCTGAGGTTCCCTTGATGAGGTCGTTCGATAGAGCATGAAATCTCTCCTAAGCCCTGCCAAACTTGGTCCCTTGTGGCTGCCGTTTGACCTCACTATCATATTATAAATCATTAAAACATACAAGTTATAATACATCTCTACAGATACATGATTTGAATAAGTATAAAAAACTGTCAACCCTGAGTTTCCTCTCTGAGTGAGGTTCCTCTGGCAAGTTTCTTCTGAATTTCTTATAGCAAGTTTCCTCTGAGCTTCCTCTGGCAAGGTTCCTCCGAGGTTCCTCTGTTAAATCTTCCTCTTCAATCTTCCTTTGGCAAGCTTCATCTGAGCTTCCTCTGGTAAGCTTCTTCGGGTAAGCTTCCTCTTAGCTTCTTCTGGAAAGCTTCCTCTAGCGAGCTTCCTCTAGCAAGCTTCCTCTGGTGAGCTTCCTCTGAGCTTCTTTTCTAATCTTATTTTCTGATCTTCCTCTGGTAAGCTTCTTCTGAGATTCTTTTTTGAGCTTCCTTTGGTAATCTTCCTCTGAGATTCTTCTGGAAATATTCCTATGAGCTTCTTCAAGAAAGATCCTCTAAGGAGCTTCCTCTAGCAAGCTTCCTCTGAGCTTCTTTTCTGAGCTTCCTCTGAGCTTCTTCTTAAAATCTTCCTCTAAGATTCCTTTAGGTTTTACCCCTTCCTCAATTTAGGAGGGGGAGAAATCTCTAATCACGAGACTGCCTTTAGGCTCCCCCTGCATTTTCCCCCTCGTGGAGACGTTTGTTGCGTGGCCAAGAAATATTTGCACGAAACATCTCAAGCCACAATGAAAACCAATTGTTAAGATTTTTCATCAAACTCCACCAATAATGGTGACTTAATAATGTAAACCACTTGTTAAGATTTTTTTTTCAAACTGCACCAGTAACGGTGACTTAACAATGAAAGAACTTATTAATATTTTTCATCAAACTCCACCAATAACGGTGATTCCAACAATAACGGTGACTTAACAATGAAAACCACTTGTCAAGATTTTTTTTTATCAAACTCCACCAATTACGGTGACTTAACAATGAAAACACTGGTTAAGATTTTTTGTCAAACTCCACCAGTAACGGTGACTTAACAATAAAAACACTTATTAAGATTTTTCTTCAAACTCCACCAATAATGATGACTTAACAATGAAAACCACTTGTCAAGATTTTTTTTGTCAAACTCCACCACTAACGGTGACTTAACAATGAAAACACTTGTTAAGATTTTTTGTCAAACTCCACCAGTAATGATGACTTAACAATGAAAACACTTGTTAAGATTTTTTTTGTCAAACTCCACCAGTAATGGTGACTTAACAATGAAAACACTTGTTAAGATTTTCTGTTAAACTCCACTAGTAACGGTGACTTAATAATGAAAACATTTGTTAAGATTTTGGTCAAACTCCGCCAGTAACGGT
Source organism: Sambucus nigra (assembly GCA_949130495.1). Taxonomy (NCBI): domain Eukaryota; kingdom Viridiplantae; phylum Streptophyta; class Magnoliopsida; order Dipsacales; family Adoxaceae; genus Sambucus; species Sambucus nigra. The sequence goes on along the minus strand of OX422208.1, from coordinate 307,084,800 downwards.
GACTTAATAATGAAAACACTTGTTAAGATTTTCCGTCAAGCTTCTTATGTATTTCATCGCAAGTCACAAGGGAGTCCACACCTACCCGAGAAGAATCTCAACATGCCCCCTCGCCCATTATTTCTCCATCTGTTGGATGTTATCACAATCCAGAACACGATTAACATTATCTTAGGCCATAATTTTATAAGAATACCTCCCCAGCAGAGTCGCCAAATGTAAGAGGGTACTTTAGATTATAGATGGAGGCGTAACCCCTATAGGTATGGCGATAACAACTAACCCAATATCCTCGACTTGGTACATAATAAACCCACAATCATAATATAATAACAACTCAAATTGAAATAAACAATAAATGAACCTAAAAAATAACTCGTTCAAAAGGAGAGAGAAACAAGCACTCTCAGATACACCTTGGTAGGCAGCTCAAAAACCAAGGTCCCACACACATATCACAACAATAAATGGTAGTAAGATCTTGGAAATAACCAACAATGGTGGGTGAGTTAAATGCCCTCTGGTTTTGCAATAACTCCCCTACTCTCAATGTCTTTTCTCTCTCTGGAAAGAACTCGGGACAAAGAACTTTCTCTTCTTTCCAAAGAGAACCCCTTTATCTAAAGTGGCTAGGATCTCTAAATATCCACCAACCTCTCTTGACATGTCTCAGTCTCAATCAATGTGAAAAACCTTCTACTTTATGTCACTAGCATTAAATGCATGCAGACATTTTTTGGCTATCAGTTATGTTAGGGAGCTCTCACACTTCAATGATCATCCACCAAACCTTCTAACATCCCCTCAAACTATCATGGTTTACTCAAGTTTGGATTGGACAGTAGGTAGGTGGCGTGTGACATCACCTAAAAAAGATGTAACATTTCAAAATGGACTGTTTGGCACTGGGCTCAAAGTGAGATGGAACTCGTGATTTTTATGGATAAGATCTCTCGGGTTATGGTCCCTTGGTGTTTTATCAGGTGTATCTAAAATGGTTAAGTCAAGCCTTAACTTTGACTTGCTTCTCAATCCTCCAAACCAGTTCCCTCTGAGGTTCCCTTAATGAGGTCATCCGATAGAGAATGAAAGCTCTCCCAAGCCCTGCCAGACTTGGTCCCTCGCGGATACCGTTTGACCTCACTCTCATATTATAAATCATTAAAACTTACAAGTTATAATACATGGTTTTAATAAGTATAAAAAACTGTCAAGCCTGAGTTTCCTCTCTGAGTGAGGTTCCTCTGGTAATTCCCTCTTAACTTCTTATAGTAAGTTTCCTCTGAGCTTCCTCTGGCAAGGTTCCTCTGAGCTTCCTCTGTTAAAGATTCCTTTGTGAGCTTCTTCTGGCAAGCTTCATCCGAGCTTCTTGTTTGAGTTTCCTTTGTTAAGCTACTTCCTCTTAGCTTCCTCTTAGCTTCTTATGGAAAGCTTCCTCTGGCTAGCTTCCTCTAGCAAGCTTCCTATGGTGAGCTTCTTTTCTGAGTTTCCTCTGGTAAGCTTCTTCTGGAAAGCTTCCTCTGAGCATCTTCTGCAAAGATCCTCTAGCGAGCTTCCTCTAACAAGCTTCCTCTGAATTTCTTTTCTGAGCTTCCTCTGGTAAGCTTCCTCTGATATTCTTCTGGAAAGCTTCATCTAAGCTTCCTTTAGGTTGTCCACCTTCCTCAATTTAACAGGGGGGCTATCTCTAATCACAAGACTGCCTTTAGGCTCCCCCCACATTTTCTCCCTCATGGAGATATTTGTTATGTGGCCAAGAAATATCTGCACGAAACATCTCAAGTCGCAATGAAAACCACTTGTTAAGATTTTACATCAAACTCCACCTATAACGGTGATTCTACCAATAATGGTGACTTAACAATGAAAACCACTTGTAAAGATATTTTTGTCAAATTGCACCAGTAACGGTGACTTAACAATGAAAACACTTATTAAGATTTTTCTTCAAACTCCACCAATAACGGCGACTTAACAATGAAAACCACTTGCCAAGATTTTTTTGTCAAACTTCACCAGTAACGGTGACATAACAATGAAAACACTAGTTAAGATTTTTCGTCAAACTCCACCAGTAACGGTGACTTAACAATGAAAACACTTATTAAGATTTTTCTTCAAACTCCACCAATAACGGTGACTTAACAATGAAAACCACTTGTCAAGATTTTTTTTTGTCAAACTCGACCGGTAACGGTGACTTAACAATGAAAACACTTGTTAAGATTTTTTTCGTCAAACTCCACCAATAACGGTGACTTAATATGAAAACACTTGTTAAGATTTTAGGTTCAACTCCACCAGTAATGGTGACTTAAAAATGAAAACACTTATCAAGATTTTGGCCAAAATACACCAGTAACGGTGACTTAACAATGAAAACACTTGTTAAGATTTTCCATCAAGCTTCTTATGTATTTCATTGCAAGTAACAAGGGAGTCCACACCTGCCACAGAGGAATCTCAACATTCCCCTTCACCCGTTATTTCTCCCTCTGTTGGATTTCATCACAATCGAGAACACGATTAACATTATCTTAGGCCATAACCTTAGAAGAATATCTCCCTAGCAGAGTCGCCAAATGTAAGAGGATACTTTAGATTATAGATGTAGGCGTAACCCCTATAGGTATGGCGATAACAACTAACCCAATATCCTCGACTTGGTATAGAATAAACATACAATCACAATATAATAACAACTCAGATTGAAATAAACAATAAATGAACCTGAGAAACAACTCGTTCAAAGGGAGAGAGAAAAAAGCACTCTCAGATACACCTTGGTAGGCAGCTCAAAAACTAAGGTCGCACACACATATCACACTAATAAATGGTAGTGAAATCTTGGCAACAACCAATAATGGTGGGTGAGTTAAATGGCCCCTGGTTTTGCAATAACTCCCCTGCTCTCAATGTCTTTTCTCTCTCTAGAAAGAACTCAGGACAAAGAACTCTATCTTCTCTCCAAAGAGAACCCCTTTTCTCCGAAATGGTTGGCATCTCTAAATAGCCATTAACCTCTCCTGAGATGTCTCAGTCTCAATAAATGTGAAAAACCTTCTGCTTTATGTCACTGTCATTAAATGCATGCAAACACCTTTTGGCTATCAGGTGTGTCAGGCAGCTGTCACACTTCAATGGTCATCCACCAAACCTTCTAACAGCCCCTTAAACTTCCATGGTTTACTCATGTTTGGATTGTACAGTAGGTAGGTGGCGTGTGACATCACCTAAAAACTATGTGACATTTGAAAAGGGATTGTTTGGCACTGGGCTCAAAGTGAGATGGAACTCGTGGTTCTTCTGGATAAGCTCTCTCGGGTTATGATCGCTCGGTGTTTTACCAGGTTTATCTAGAATGGTTAAGGCAAGCCTTAATGTTGCCTTGCTTCTCAATCCTCCAAACCGGTTTCCTCTGAGGTTCCCTTGATGAGGTCATCCGATAGAGCATGAAATCTCTCCCAAGCCTTACCAGACTTGGTCCCCGCGGATACCGTTTGACCTCACTATCATATTATAAATCATTAAAACATACAGGTTATAATACATATGTACAGATACATGATTTGAATAAGTATAAAAAAACTGTCAACCCTGAGTTTCCTCTCTGAGTGAAGTTCCTCTGGTAAGTTTCCTTTGAACTTCTTATAGCAAGTTTCGTGTGAGCTTCCTCTGGCAAGTCTCCGAGCTTCCTCTGTTAAAGCTTCCTCTGCGAGCTTCCTATAGCAAGCTTCTTATCTGAGCTTCCTCTGGTAAGCTTCCTCTTAGCTTCTTCTGGCGAGCTTCCTCTGGCGAGCTTCCTTTGAGCTTCTTTTCTGAGCTTCCTATGGTAAGCTTCCTCCGAGATTCTTCTGGAAAACTTCCTCTGAGCTTCTTCTAGAAAGATCCTCTAGAGAGATTCCTCTGATCTTCTTTTGGTAAGCTTCCTCTGATATTCTTTTGAAAATCTTCCTATAAGCTTCCTTTAGGTTATCCACCTTCCTCAATTTAGGAGGGGGAGCTATCTCTAATCACAAGACTGCCTTTAGGCTCCCCCTACAAAAGTTATCGTCATCTCCAATGATAGTGATGACCTTGTTATTCTTAAATGACTTTAACTTTTGATGGATGGAAGAGGTCATTCCTCTAATTTTATGAAGCTAAGGGTGACCAATGATCAAGTTCAAGATTTAGGGGAACATGGGACCATCCCCTAGTGTAAGTTTTATTGAACCTACTATTTTCCAGTGGGTGTTTTCGTGAGTACTTACAACGGAGGAAGGGGTGTGAGATCACTGAATTTTATCCCCATATAATTGAGAGTCCTTAATGGGCAAACATTCAAAGAAAATTCATTATCAACAAGCTCCAATGGAAACATATTTTCCATGACCTACAGTGAGATATTAAGGGAATAATTATGATCAGGACCAATCTTAGAAATTTCTTCATCGGCGAAAAATACGAGCCTCAATATAGTCAGAGTTTCGACGATATGGATTTCTTCTTTAAGGGTAGGTCGAGGAAGAACCGTAGGTGTGGTGAGGATATTGATTAGAGCATTTCTATATAATGGGGAAGACATGAAAAGCCCCCAAAAAGTAATGTTGGTTTAGGTCTTCATAAGTTTTTCAAGGACTTTACTCTTTTTAATTGCCATTTTTGGCATGAGGAGTTCTTCAACATCTTTTTTCCCTCTATCAGCATTCATGCTTACTGAGGGAAGAACTGTATCTATTTAGTATTATCGTGATAGGGTCATATGATTTATGAATGCTTGAAAGAATAGAAACTGTGTCTTCATCCACTTATGGCATGGAAGATATTTCATTGATTCCTGATAGTAGCTCTTTAAAATAAATCATCCCATAATAGGAGGCAATTGTACCGGTCTCCCCATTAACAATCATCTGAGAGGCCTGAATCATCACCCCCCTGTGGAAATAATATTGTCTTTGCACAAGAAATCGATGCATTCTACAACTTAAACTACTTTGTAATAAAAAATTCCCCACTCAACGATGAAGTGTTGAAAGGAGAGAACCCGATATCCCCTGAGTTTTAGGATGGTGAGGAGTCTGGATGTTTTACATATCTCTTTCTCCGTAACGAACTCATCCGATATGTTCTGCACAATACTGTCTAAGCTGAATTCTTCCACTGACACAAACCAATCATCTAATTTTGAATACCACTCTCGATCTTCCATGTATACATTGCTAATTCTCTCACAACTATTTTCCCCGATGGTCATCCCAGGTGGTAAGTTTAGCCCAAAATCTCTGAGTTGATACAAGGCAACTGGTAGCTCTATGCTCCTCATTCCTGAATGGGTTCGAACGATGATATAGGCCCTTTCCATGAGGGATAGGTTTTGGTTTGGAGAAGTTTCAGGGTGCAGAAGAAAAGAAGGACAAATTTTAAGGGCTTTAGGGGAATTAGAAGATGGGGCCAGTGTATTGATGTGTCAAATTTAGTGGAAGGGTCGAAATTAGAGTCTTTGTAAGATCTGCGTCAATCAACTAATATCATTTCCCGATATATATATATATATATATATATATATATATATATATATATATATATATATATATATATATATATATAAAGAGAGAGAGAGAGAGAGAGAGAGAGAGAGACACACACACACACACACACACACACATACAGACAGACAGACTCTCATATATACCAAGTTTACATACTGATTTTTTCAAAATACTAAAACAATTATATTTTTAGTTGAATATTTTTATATGGTATTTAAAAATTTCAATGGACTCATATAAAAAAATCAACTTAAAAAAAAATTGTTGTTTTAAAAAATTGGTCAAACTTTCATAGCTTTTAAAGCATTTTAAAAGCTGTGAAAGTTTGATCGATTTTTTAAAAGTAGCAAAAAAAGTGTTTGAGCTGATTTTTTTTATATGAGTCCCTTGAAATGTTTAAATATCACATAATATAATTCAACTCAATTTTTTCTTAATATTTTGGTAAAATGGGTTTGTGCCAGCAAGTATGTAAACTTGGTATGTATGAGAGCCAACACACACACACACACACACACACACACACACACACACACACACACATGCGCGCGCACATACACACATATATAAGATATATATGAATTTTTGCTACATATCCTCCAAACATGTATGAACAAACTAGAAATAAACCCCTTAAATATTACCTAATTAAACCTTAGGATACCTTAAATTATGAAATAGTCCCAGAGTTTTAATAATTACAAAATGACTCTTGTACTTATTATATGGTATTTAAACTTCTTAAATAAGCTATGGAACCCAACGTTTATACATATTTAACTTTCTATCCATATAATATTGCAAACCATATGTTTAGAATACTATGCCCAATTTAGGAAATTTCACTTTAGCCCCTACTATTAAAAAGTACAAAATTTGCACCACACACTCAATATAAACCTAATAAGGACCAAAAACTAAACCCTAACAAAGTTGCACATCAGCCCGACTAACTAGTATTCCACTTAGGCAGCTGTATAAGCTTGGAGCCATAGGTTTCCACATGGAAACACATATCCTTAGCATATCCCCTAAGTAAAACTAACTTATAAACTTCTGAAATCCACCTAAATTTACACCAATTAAATAACCTTAACCTCCCCTAAAAATTGCCTAACAATTCCATATTGAAAGACACTAGTTAGTGGTAGTAAAACAAAACTGGAAATATGAGAATGTTTTAGATTTCCATATTTTATGTATCAAACTTAGTTCTACCAATTCTATGTAGTTTCTCCACTTCTATAGGATTCAATTATGCTTTTACATATAGAAATTCACGTAGAAATACCCTGGAAAGGATCAAAAAGTAGAAAATGCCATTAAATCTTGAGCTTCAATGGTGGATTTTGTATTATTGACCTTGAACTAGTTTCAAGGTGGGAGTTATTGATCTTAGACCTTAAAGAACTTAGGTGTAACACTTAATTTGATTACAAAATAGTTAGATAGTTCAAATAACCATTTTTCAATTCCGATAGTAAAAATTTCAGAAATTGAATTCTTTATCTATAGTATGAATTATAACATCAAACCAAAACCATTTTGTTCTAAAAACACTTAGTAACAAAATCCTATGACTGTCATATCTCAAAGTTTAGTGTGGAACCACGAATATTAAGCTAAAATTTTCAAAAAATTAAAGAAACTGGATATGAGGTTATATTCCACCTTAATCCATAACAGTTGTATTTTTGGATTACTTTGGAAAAATTAGGAAGAATGCCTTTTGATACATTCAAAATTGTATTCTATACTGAATTTAATCGATGGTCAAAGTTTTAAACACTAAAGTCAAAATTTTGAAGGTTGAAGATGAAGTGGTTAGCAAGCATGCGAGTGAGGTAAAAACTAGCACGTGGGAAGTTTGACCCAGCACGTGAGGGCGTGTGCCAAATCTGAAAATTCTGAAAAAAAAATTATATTAGTTTTATGGTCAAAATGGTATTTTAGAGCACCCTATTTGGTTAACTAGAAAACCAATTCGAAGAAACCGCAAACTTTGAAGTTAAATTTGAAAAATATATTTTGCACATAAACCCCCAACTTTTCCCACTTTTGAATTTAACCTCAAATTTCACCCACTGATTTTTTTTTGCAACCTTGGAAAAAAAATGTCTATATCCACTAAATTCGAAAATATAAGGAAATGGGTGTAACTAAGAAAGAAAGAAACTTACAAATTAACCACTAATAGTTATTTTTATAAGCAACCATGCTTTTTAACACATTAGTAATTTCAAAACCCGACCCTTACTTAATTATTTTCTAAATTTTAGACCATCCCGGACCCTAACTCGACGTGAACCTAAAACTCAAAAATCCCTAAACAAGTAGGTGATACTTGTTCAGTATTATTTCACGCATTGTTTTTTTTACGTCAATTGTTCATATCACTATGTGATATCCCCAGTTATCTTATTCTCATTTATGAACTCATTGATGTAGTTCAAATTACGTTACACTTGATTCGATTTTCAAAACCCTATGCTGATTCTTGAAACAATGAGATCAATTTAATCTTATTTCATCGAACATGTTTTATCATAGCATACATTATAACCAAAGAATAAAGTAATGTTATACCCATGACAATTTTATTTGACATGTAGGACACATGACATTGAGTGCCTAGTTTTTGCTTACCATATGGATGCCTTTTACTTGCTCATCACCGATACTTTATCTCTAAATATTTTTTATTGATTTTTTATTTGTATGGCTATTAACCACAAACTTCTTTAACAAATAATTATGGGTTATCTTGTTTTAGAAATTATTCAGAACCTTAACCGTTCTAGACCTAATATTTTTAATTATAGTAATATCATCATATTATTGTTGTGTTCTATTTCAGATAAATTATTGAATCGAACTTATTATATGCATTCGATGATACTAATCTTCAAAGATTAACTTTACAAATTGTTATAAAATGAGGATTGTCAAATGGGCAACTTTTGCTTATTCTTTTAAAAATTCCAAATGGACCCTAAGCGTAAGGAAGGAAACATTATTCCCAACCCCGCAAATTTTAGTGTGTCATTGCGTGTGCCTCTATCAATCATTTATACATGGAAACTCATTATCAAGACCAGAACCCATCATGATCATATACATTACCACTTACCAGTTGATGCATTATCATTATGTATTTTTTTTTCTTTTTATTCTTTATGTTGAACGTTTAATTGTAGTAAATAAAGTGACCTATCACTATACCTAGTTTTTGTTTGATGTAATAAAAGTATTTACTTTTAAATACGTATGTCTTAGAATATTATATTATCAAAACTATTATAAGTCAAAATAAAGTCAAGATATAATAAGTTGGTGTCAGAGTGAGCGCTAGGCTTATTACTCGTATGCGGGACTTAGTTAGGATATATAATTATTTTAAGTTCGTAACTTCTTTCTTATATTACGATAATAAACATTTATCTTGAAGTCATGAGTGTGTAGGACAATATCTATCTTAACACCGAGGACATTAACTAGGCCCAAATTAGTAAAATTATCTGGGATGAGGGGTATACCAAATTATGTAAGACCATCCGAGAAGGGGATTGAGAGTGGTAAATCATGACACCAATAATTAAACATAACCTGCCTACTTGTCGAATGATGGGGGAAGATCAACTGCAAAGAAAGCTCATAGATTATTTGAGGGATGCGAATTTATACAATAATCAATACACTTAGCATGGTATTTGGCGCCAGTTGAGGAATTCCATATGACACCACCTATATCCCCAGATGGCTACAAATCAAAAATACCTTTTCTCGATGCTACCACCTCCTCATCTGGATAGAGTTTCAAAGTCTCCAAAGAAGAAATAGATCACATGATACCCCATGTTGTATAAATAAGAAAGTTTAGAAAACATAACTAGGAGTACAAGAAATATCACTATAAAGAGATCCACGAACATAATCAAAAAGAAAAGAAAGTAAAGATCAAACACAACAATAATATGCATGGTTTCGACAACATGCATACATCCACGATGATGTTACCACTTGATTATAGTGTCTCTCAATAATATTTGTAACATCCCTTTGCCTCGAGTCATGGTATGAAATTTATAAGTGCATCAAAGTAGAGATTCAGTGGTATAAGGAACTTAATTAACATGTGAATATTTCAAGGAGTTACTGAATATATCTTTCGAGATTATTGGTAATTGATGTAATTATATCTGTAAGTGTTCTAATGTATCTTAAATACACGTGTGCAAATTAAATCATGATTTGGGTCGGGCAGCGCTTGATCAATCCGGGTGGGTTAACTACTTTTATGGGTCATGTTAAATGGGTTCCCACAATAACTATTAAAAGGCTGTAAATAAATAAATTCATGGAAGAAGGGATGTGGTCTTTTATTTGATACAAGGCAGTGAAAACCAAGAAGTGTGTTACGTTAAATTAATAGTATAGTGTGGTGTGTGAAGTAACCTTAATGCCATAGAAACGATATCTATGTGTGATACTTAGTCCGTGAATTTTGTATCTCTTAGGGATTGGATGTACTTTGATCAATCTAATTAATCAAATGAGATTCGTTATGAATAATCTTATTGTTATTTTATTCTATAAATTTTGTATCCTAATGGATGGTGAAAACACGCAATTTGAATGCATCCTCACGAAGAGCACCATAATCATAACCTACCGACCGAATTCTCCTACGATCACTGAAAATATATCCCAATGTCTAAAAGAACTTATGACAATTAATCAAGCTCGGCAAACTTTGTTACATGCGATGAAAGATGGAACATCAATCGAAGCTCGAAGAATGAATGCTTTAAAAGAATTTCTTAGCCAATAACCTCCAGCATTTAACTGAAAACTCGGGGCTCCTAAGGAAGAACAATGGTGTAGATATACTCTGAAGCTATTGAAGGGAGTAGGAATATTACCCGAACTTAGGGTATAATTGGCAACATATCTCTTCGAGAGTGAAACAGACCACTAGTGACATTCAGTGAAACGTACCTAGAATATAGAAGGTATAACTTGGGAATAATTTGAAGAGATATTCTTCAAAAAATATTTTTTTCAATCTGTACGAGACCAATTGACCGTGGAACTCTTAGGATTACAACAACAATAAATGAGGATGGCACAATATGAAGCCCAATTTATTGAATTATCTTTTTATGCACAAGAATATGTAGACACGGATCTCAAGTAATGCAAGAATTTTGAAAGAGTGTTAAGAACGAACATTGAAACCTCTCTTATTCCTCTAGAAATTCGAGAGTTTGGAAAAACAATTGAGGTAGCTAACATCATTAAATGAAATCCATAACTAAGTGGTAATTTTTGTAATACCATTTTTTTCCTTTTTTTACACCAATTCGACGTAACAACTTTGAAAACTTCCAAGTAACAACAAAAATTATAGATCACCCTACTTTCAAACCTAAAGAGGGTCGAATGTATAATCAAATTCAACACAAGAATAGCGGAAACATAAATCGTTGTCACAAATGCAATGAACCCGGACATATCAGACTCTAATGACCAAAATTTTATAAACCTAACCCCAACCCAAACTAGGCCTCTTCGATTAACTTAGAAAAGAACCCAAATACCAAAGACCCCTAGGAAAATTCCTTGCTCCAAAGGAAAGGATTACATATCCCCGTCTACCGGGAAACATGAAAGGTAAGAGATCGGTACTAGACAATAGGACATAAGGGAGAACCTTTTCCCCTTTGGCCAAGTCAAAAAATCATAATGCCATTGAAGGAAGCCTTTCTTTTAAAATCTTATAAAATATGTATTATTTTATTTTAAATCTTACCATTCATTTATCAATACTAAATTTATTACCTGAGCGAAACATAATCCCTCTCCTTTAGATCACTCTCTATCGATAGGCATGCCCACTAGTAATATAGCATGTGCCACCAAGTTTATAAACATTATGAAGGAAACTTGGCACATGAATAATTACTATTGATTTAGTAGTACTCGACATTGAAGGATTTGATATTATCATTGGGATAAATGCTTTATCATCTACATGTGCCTATATCACTAGGAAAGTGATTGATAACGTGAATTTTGCGTAATGTCGTTGTTGAAAGCCAAGTTAGTCAAAATCCTCAAATACCTACAAAATATAACAATCTCAAGTGTAGAGGTAAGTAAGGGTATCAATCCACTTCCAAGGGGGTAAGCTAGAGACAAATTCAATTGTAATTCACTTTTTATTTTCTTTTTGTGCTTTTTCACTTTTTCTAAATTTTTTTAGTTTTTTTAATATTAAAACAATAGGGTGAGGTGAGGTTTTGAACTAAACTAAATTAAATTTGAGATAAAAACAACTAACTAGAAAGTTACTAAAATGAAAAATAAAGTCTAAACTAAAATAAGAGATAAAGTGAGGTAAATAATTGTGAGAACAATCAAGGAGTGGGTTTACACCACAAATTTTAGCTATTCTAACTAATTAATTTAATTAATTGAATTCTCCCAAATTAATATCAAAATTACAAATCAACTCTCGTTGCAAATGTAATTTTAATAGTAATCTTTTAGAATATTAAATTTAACTCCCTACAACTCTAGAAAATAGATCTATACTCCTTTTAATTAATCACCCGTTATGATCGATCAATTAAAATTTATGTAAATCTTAAAAAGTAAATTTAGAGTTGAAATTCAAATTATAATACCCCACTTAAGAAACCCCTATCTCTAGTTCGAATCTAAAATGGGTATTATAACTAGAATTTCGATTTTCTCTCGAAAATCATTTACGCTCTCTCGAGGCGTAAATTTAATGGTGAGGGATCAAAATTAACATTCAAAGGGAAATTTGAAGCAATCAAACTAATTAAACTAAAATAACATCAAATAAGGGTTTCACCCCACCCCTTGAAAGGGGTTTTCTAGCCTAACATGATATTAAACATGATAAACAAATAATCAAGGCTACTAAAATAAACTTGAAGGGAATAGAACAAGCAAACCAAATCTCTTTGAGAATCTTGAACTCTACTCTTCCAAATTGAAGCTCACAATCCCTTTAATTGAGCATCCAAGTGATTTGAAATTAAATATCCACTCAATTAACTCTCTTATAATATTTACTCTCGCAAATATCTAACAAAAATAAAAAGAATAAAATAAAACTATTTACAAATGGTATTTTTCTCTACAATTCTCTCTCTAGAATTTCCTTTCTAAAAGCTCCCCTTTTGAATTGGGGTCTTCATCTTATTTTTATAGTAGTCACATGGGGCATGGGGGTATAGTTGGAAGAATTAAGGTGCAAGAGCATGGGGAGTGTGCACATGGGGGTAAATTGGGAAATGGAAGTGCACATGTGCATGTCAAATGTGTGAGGTCATGTGAATGAGGAGAGATAACAAATCTGATTTAGTTTATGAGGGTAATTTGGGTAAAGGGGATAAGTACGTAGTTGGGGGTATTTGGGTAAAAAGAGGGTTAAGTGGGGTTTTGTCACATGTGGCAATTGGTTTGGCTTGGTTTTGGTCTTTAGAAATTGGTAGGTCATGATTTTGGTTTTGAAGAAATGGGTTCAGCGTTGTTGAAATGGGTAAGGGATTGGAGATGAGGGTCGGGGTTGGTGTAGCGGGTTTTTGGGTTGGCCTGGAGGGTTTGAGGGGATTTGCGATTAGGTCGGCGCAGGTTTCGGTTTTAGTCCGGCGGTTTGTTCGCCGGATGGAGGTGGACGAGGGGTAGAGGGATCGGTTAATGCTGGCCGGAGCTAGGCGACGATGGGGTTTGGGAATGGAGTCGACACCGGGAAGATCTTGGGTTCGGGCGGTGGCTGGAGGAGTAGCGCCAGTGTCGGCAAGTAGCGGGTTTGTTGGTGAGAGAGAGGGGGTCACCGGTCGGTCGAAGCAGGGGTCAGGCGAGTTCGTGTGTTCCGCTCCGGCGGAAATGGGTTGCAAGGTAGACTCGAGTTTGGGTTTATGACCGGGTTTTATGGGTGAAGAAGATTTAAGGGTGCATGGAATTGGAAGTTTTGGTGGGTGATAATAGAGAAAGGAGAGAGAATGAGGTGGTGAGAGGTGGAAGATGATGGTGGGTTTGATTAGGTGGGTGAGGGTTTAGGATAAGAGGTATTTGTGTGTATGGTAGTATATGGTAATTGGGGTGTGACTCTGGGTGTAGGATAGGTGTGTGTGAGTGGGTTTAGGATAAGTTTAGGTGTGTTTAATTTGGACCCTTAAAATAGTAAACACTTAACTAAAATTAATAAAAATAAAAAATAAAAAAATAAAATCTAACTAAAAATAAAACAAACTAAAAATAATAAAAATATTAAAACTAAAAAATAACCATAAAATCCTAAGCTTATATAAAAACTAAACTAAAATAAAACAAAACAAAATAAGAACTTAAAATCTAAACGAACACTAAAGTCCTAAAAATTATAAAAAAACTAAAAATATAAACTCCTAAAAACTAATCCTAATAAAACTACAAAGTAACAAAAATCAAAAGAAAATAAAATTATAAAAAGAAAATAGAAAATAAAACCTAGAAAATACTAAATAAATCTAAAATAAATCCTAAAAATAAAAATGACTCAAACTAAAAATCTAAAAATATTACACAAGGACAAATTAGACACACACGGGGTTCGGGGTAGGTTTAGGCTAGGTTCAGGGTAGGGTAGGATATGGGACAAGGTATTTAGCACCATATTGCACAAAATTGCCTTGATTTAAGCGTTTGAACTCTGCAATGCCAAATCGGCCTACAAAATAAATATTTAATCACATAAGACCCATATTGCCGAGAATTAACAACTAAAGTACGTCTATTTGGGGTATAAATTGTACAGTTTTGGGTGCTTATCAGTGATCATTAGAAATCCATAAACAAAAGAGTTTGAATTTCAAGGATAACTTTCAGGAAATACATATAGCATATACTCTTATTCTCTTTCAATTCTCGATAAATATGAAGACGTTTTCCCTGAAGAATTACTTGGTACTCCTCCAGCAAGAGAAACTGAGTTTGTAATCAACCTACTACAAATTCCACTTCATATATATATACCTCCTTATAGAAAGGCACCATTGGAATAATGAGAACTCAGACTCCAGTTTGATGAATTTTTAACAAAAGGATTCATCCGAGGAAGTTTGTCCCCATGTGGAGCACCAGTATTATTTGGAAAGAAGAAATATGGAACTCTTCGATTGTGCATCTACTATTGCAGATTGAATCAATTTACCATTAAAAACAATTATCCATTACCAAGGACATGAAACATATTTAATCAATTACGAGGGGCGAAGGTATTATCAAAAATTGATTTAAGATTTGGATAGAACCAATTAAGGGTAAAAGAAGGAGATATACCAAAAATGACATTTAGAATCCCTTACAGACACTTTGAATTTTTAGTTATGCCCTTTGGATTAACTAATGCAACAATAATATTTATGGATTTAATGCATTGAGTATTCAGACAATTTTTTGACGAATTCAAAATTTTATTCATAGATGATAATTTGGTATATTCGAAAAACAAACAAGACCATGACCATCATCTGTAGATTGTACTAGAAACATTGCGATGTCATTGTTTATATGCAAAGAAAAGAAAGTGCGAATTTGTAATGAAAGAAGTGAAGTTTCTAGGTCATTTTATTACCAAACTAGGTATACAAGTTGATCTAGTAAAAACTACAGCAGTCATTGAATGGCTACAACCTACTACCATTGCAAAAATCCACAATTTTCTATGATTAGCTGGATTTTACTAACGATTTGTGGAAGGATGCTCACAATATCAGTACCGTTGATGAAACTAACTCATAAAGATGTGCATTTTGAATGGACCAATGAATTCTCCTAAGTATTTCAAACTCTAAAGTAAATTTTGATCACTACCCTTGTATTCATTATACCCTCCTGCGATGTTAATACTGAATTATACATGTACGCTTCATTACAAGGGTTAGGATGTGTACTTATGCAACTAAGGAAGGTAATAGAGTATGGATCCCATCAATTAAAAATTCATGAGAGAAATTATCCATTCCACAACATAGAACTTTCCATAATAGTATTCACATTAAAAATTTGGCGATGTTATTTATATGGACTCGAGTTTCAAATATTTTCGGATCATAATAGTCTTAAGTATATATTTACACATAAAGATTTGAATCAGTGACAACGATGGTGGATCAAATTTTTAGAAGACTATAAATTTTGATTATAATACCACCCTGACAAAGGCAATGTAGTAGCTGATGCGTTAAGCCGTAGAGCCAATAGAAGAGTTGCAGGATTGTTTGCTTACAAGGTCATGACTACTTTTAAAGAATATAATTTACAAAGTGAAATCTTCATAATACCCATTATTCTTCAAAACACTATAGCCTATTCGACACTTCAATGGAAAATAATTTAACAACAAACCATTGATAACTTTCTTAACACCTAAGGACAAAATATCACAAATGGGAAGGCAAAGGAAGGTTGGACTTACAAACCAAAAAGTGGAGTGCCTTATAGGTATTAGATATGTGTACCTTCCAATTCTTCATTGAAGGAATAAATACTACAAGAAGGCCATCATTATAAATTCATCATACATCTTAAAAATATGAAAATGTATCACGATCTTGAAAGGCAATTTTGGTGGATAAGAATGAAATAAGGTATTAATACCTTTGTTGCCAAATATCTAACCTATCAACAAGTCAAGATCGAACACTAACACTCTGGTGAGATACTATAACCTCTCCCCATCCCCACATGGAAATGGGATCACATCACTATGGACTTCGTTAGTGGAATACCACCTAACAACACAAGGTTATAACACAATATGTGTAATTATGGATCGACTAACCAAATCAACACATTTTCTTCGAGTACGCACTACTAATTCATTCCAGAAAACTTAGATACCTGTATATTTTGGAAATCATCAGACTTTATGGAGCTCCTTTATCTATAGTATTCGATCGTGACCCTTGATTCATAGGATATTTTTGGAAAGCACTACAATAAGCCATTGGTACTAAACTAAACCTTATACCTTACTTTCATCCATAAACTGATGGAAATATGAGCGACTAATACAGACACTTAAAGATATGTTATGTGCATGTGTGCTTGATCTGGAAGGAAGCTAGAATGACCATTTAGCATTAATTAAATTTTCTTATAATAATAGTTACCAAGCCAGCATCCAAACCGCTCCTGACGAAGTACTTTATCAAAGACCATGTCATTCTCCATTATATTGGAATGAATTATGAGAAAATAATATCTTTACACCCAAAATAATAGAAGAAACTATCAAAAGGATATGCTTGATTAGGGAAAGATTGTAAGAAGCCCATAGTAGACAAAAAAATTATTCTGATCATCGAAGGAAACTTATAGAATTCCATGTAAATGATCAAGTTTTCTTAAAACTATCATGCAGAAAAGGGATCACAAGATCGTACCACGGTATGTGGAACCATTTGTGATTAGTGAAAGAATCGAACTAGTAGCTTATCATTTGAACTTACCACCAAAATTATTCTAGATATGCAATGTGTTTCACGTATCACAATTGAGAAAGTATATACCTGGTCCAATTCATGTTATCACTTGGGAAGGACTCTGCACAACCCAATCATGATTTCAATGAAAGACCTCTACAAATGTTAGACACTCAAGACCAAGATCTTCATATTAAAACCATCCCATTAGTCAATGTTCTTTGGTAGCATTATGGAGTAGAAGAAGCCACCTAGGATCTTAGGGACGCCATAAAATAACAATATCATGATCTTTTTTAAGGTAATTTTGAGGATGAGCTTTGTTTGGTTGGGGGAATCGTAAGATTCGTGTCAATCAACTAATCTCATTCCTTGATATATATATATATATATATATATATATATATATATATATATATATATATATATATATATATATATATATACTAGGGTATGCCCGTGCCTGAAGGCACACTAATAATTTTGAAAATCATAAAGTAGTGCATGATCTAAATAATAAATATTTTATATGTTAGAAGTGTAAATTTTGAAAGTA
This sequence comes from Sambucus nigra, assembly GCA_949130495.1. Classification (NCBI taxonomy): domain Eukaryota; kingdom Viridiplantae; phylum Streptophyta; class Magnoliopsida; order Dipsacales; family Adoxaceae; genus Sambucus; species Sambucus nigra. The sequence goes on along the minus strand of OX422208.1, from coordinate 307,067,209 downwards.
TAGATTTATGTCATACAATTTATTTACAAGGCATATGTGTAAACAATTTAGAAAATTTTGATAGGATTACCTTTGTTTATTGTACTATTGACCCTGTTTAAAAAATTCCAACAACAATAGTAATAGTCCATCTTGAACCTCATACAAATATCATAATAAATCAATTCAACTCAACTTGTCGATATACAAAAATTGCATCAATAAATAAATAAAATTTAGGGAGAGTTTCATTTGTTTATAGTAGTATCCCCCCTACTTAAGAAATAAAAACACTCCTATATTACTAATGCATCAAGTGGTTCCAGTCGATTTTGATAAATGGCTTATTTAACGGAAAGAGATGACTACATACTAAATACAGAATGTGCAAAACCACTATTGTCAACTGCAAAACAACAAAAAAAATATTTGAAAAATAGTTACGTCTCAAAAAGAGTAATATAAACAATTATATTTTATACTTCAAGAGTCCAAAGTAAATTAACTCGATTCAGTTGGATACTTCAAGAGTCTAAAAAGGTACTCTTATACTACAAATGGCACAATCGAGCTTACCAAATACAGGAAACAATGTAGATTCCCATGAAGAAATTCATAATCAGTAGTAACATTATCGTATCACCTATCAAAAAATTAAACAATAGAGTAAGTGAATAGTTTATAACCCAGTTAAAGTCGTCATAGTCCATCGAAAGAGTTTGAGACCCTTATTTTTCAGAAGAGTCGAAGGTTCATTAATTGGGTTGAGCATTGTTTTGGAATCTAATGCAATTCTCATCAAAATATCACCCACAATTGAGTATTTTGATAACAAAATATATTAAAAATGAAATAGAGAGATGGTTCTATAATTCATGAGTTTCCTAAAAATATCAAAAATCGTTCACTTCCCTCTTGAAACACATAAAACATAACATAGCGGGACTAAGAGTACTTTTACCAGGAAAGTTGCATAGTGCAGCATAGAAATTTTGGCAGAAGTAACACCTCACATCCATTAAAAACTTCTCCCAATACTCTGAGCTTCCCTTCAGAAATTTCGGTAGTAGAAACACCCTTAATTCTGGTAGCTTCGGGATGGAATAAATGTTGACCTAGTATAGGTTCTCCCCTCTAACAACCTTCGAACCTCTTCATAAATCCAATTTTAACTTCCACAAAGTTGCATGCTCCACTTAAACTACCTGTCGTAAACCTTCATCAACCAACCATGAAACAAAATTATCATAGTAGGAATTTCAGAAAAATCATAATGAAAATATTTAGAAACCAAAATCAAAAACAAAAATCCAAACAGATGAAATAAAAATACATGTTGCTCATAGAAAAATGACTATATTGGGCATTACAGTACTTTCATTAGAAGATCAACTAACCTTTGGATAGTCTCGGATGGATGAAACGTGGCATCTAATGCGAGGAACCTCTTCTGCTTCGTGGAGATTTCTTATCCACAGGTATTTATCTTCTTTTTTGATAGCCAAAATGCGATAATAATTCTCCGCGGTGAACTCATAGAAGTCATCTGGATCCTCACTTCTGTTAATATCAATTGCTGTTGGAGATGTGAATGGTGTTTCAAATACACGAATCTCTCGTCTGAATGAGTCCACTGGATGAATTGTGGTATGTTTCCTTCATTTAACCAAATGAGTCCACAGGTGATGGCAAGTTTAATCCATGTACTGCAATTCAACACCACTCTCGAAATTGCATGGAGAATTACAAAAGGCCAATTATAGACGCAAAATTGTATTTCCCACCACAAGTCTTTGAGGCAGATGTTACAGCCCGATACTTGAAGTGGTGGAGACAATAAAAAATTTCCATAAAATCTGCATTCCTAGACTTGCTCTGCGTTCCTAGACCTGCTCTATGTTCTTCTACGTGTAGACCTTAAAGCAGTACCTTAAATTAGACGTGCTCTGCGTTGTTAATAACCTGAAAGCACCATTGACATCTCTGCATACAGGAAGAAACCCAAGAAAATAATAAGGCTTAACAATAAATAAATAAAAAACATGCTATTGTAAAACTTTACTGATATAAATAATAAAATAACATCAATGCTCTGGAAGTCTTGCTGACTGAAGTTTGCCATACTTGATGGAGTTTTGAACAGGCCAGGAGAGTAATCAGAATTTTCTTGCCATACTGATATAACTATGGTTGTTAGTTGTTGCAATGATTCACTTATTGAAATAACCAATTCGCAATTAATTCGCTTAACCTTACTATAACTTCCAGCTGCCTCACTAGTACTGAAGTTGATTTTCCATTTTCATTTGCTTGTCGCCTCATATCTTATCTAATTTTCACATAACTCTCCGACAACAATGTGTCTCCCGAACCTAATAATAAACGAGGGTGGCATACAGCTTGACAGTATTGAATATACCTCTTAAGCCAGTTGTCTTCTTTTGAAGTTCTTGTGTCACTAGTGGTCACAAAGACCTGCTTCATATGTTTTTAAGACATGGTCGTGGAGCCCTATTATAATGGGAAAAATGAGTTAGGATGTATATATGAATAACTAAATAATATTTATAAAAATTACTCTATATAAAAAAAAGTACATCCACTAAAAATCTATATAGGAATAATATGGAGACCTGCTTTTTTTCGTATCCTATATGCCATATCCCCAGTTCTATTGTATCCCATATCCCTTGTAATTTGGAGTTGAAAACCACAAATAGTGCATTAATCTATATATGAACCATTTGAGCTATTTAGTAGTTATAAGAGAGAATTTAGAATGATAGTGCTGACAGAATTTAGAAATCATTAAACTATTAATAACATTATATTATTTAAGTTATATGATGGTCCTCTATCTAACCAAAATTAAGAAATCTGTATTGTAAGAACTTCCTTTTATTTGTATGAAACATCTCATACTGATAGTACATTTAGTCTGATCTATAAGCATGTAATGGAAGGAGGAAATGGTTCCATAAAAAAAGAATGACATATACTGTATGGTGAAAGAAAAGAACATGTGTCCTTATGAAGTGCATGAAGCTTTATTATATGAAAATTTTAGCTATTTAACTTCCCCAATATTGGAAACATTGTATTTTTTTTATATTTTATCTACTCTCGAAACAAATAATACTGAGAAAATCATGTTGGTATTAAAGAATGCTTCATAATAAATTATGAAAATAACAGAACACCATGTCTGGAATTTTGGTCTATTATCTGAATTTTTCATAGGTTGATTGGATAAAATAAGAAAATACCTATATTATTGAATAGATGAAAAATGGAATAATACAATGAATCACCAAAAACAACAGTAAGAGTGTAGCTTATTGTTGATGTATAGGTGGAAAGGATTGGTTGTGCCACACAATGTTCCAATCAAACTTTCTATACAAAAATTTTACTTTTTTATACTGATATATATTTAGAAACCTTAAAATAAAATCTATAGGCCATACCTTAGGCAGATTTCTTGAGCCCTATATAAAAAGTATGCCCAATCAGTCCTTGTCCTTTTATCCTTGTCCAATCAGCCCATACCTTGATAGATTGTTAAATCAAATTTGTCAATGACCACATAGAGTGAGCAAAATGACCACACAGAGTACTTGAATCTTGATGATAGCATAAATTCGAGCCATTATGCATCTCAAGATTTTGTGAATCAAACAAAGACTAATTCTCCTCTCAAGGTTTGAAATTATATTTATCAACACGTTTCATTAAGTATCCATTTAGTTTCAGACTAACTATCTCACATTTTTAGGTGAAAACAAAAGGTTGAAAAGTATTCCCTATTAAATTGTCTTTTGAGTGAAATTAATAATAATATAATGGACTACCTTTATGAATTTGCATATCAAAAGCTCCATGATCCACCCTTGTGAAGAACATTAGAAGCTAAAGAAGCCCTCCATATGGACTCTGCACTGATGCAAATCCACCCACTTTTCCCTTTAACTCAAACCAATAAATTGTCAAAGTAGTGGCATCATCCACCGTCATACCCAACACTAAAATACTAAACATCAAAAAGGAGAAAATCATCACAAAAAATAAAAAACCAGTTGGCCATTTATTCAAACATGTAAAATACCTCCTCCCTAAGGTCACGCATATACTACATGTTAAAAGGAGGAAACTCCACTTACTGAACTAATGAGGTTGAACTGCAATCTTCTTAATTACCACACCACTGTATTCATCATGTTTAAGAAAAAAATAGTCCAACAACAATACTAATAATCTATCATCAATCTCGTAATACTTGTTAATGTATAACACAAATGTTTGTAAAAAAATTATAAATATTGGGCAAAGTTATTTTTATTTATGACAATCCACCCTATTTAAAAAATAAAAAATATTCACAACAATACTAAAAGTCCATCTTATGCCTCGCATAAAAAATAGCATAACCATAAAAAATGATTATATATGAGATTTTAATTATGAACTTTAATCTTCATCACATCATAGACAATCAACAACACCATATATGTACTCTATTAAAGCAAAACACGATAAATTTATACATTATATATGACACATTCAATCTCAAACAAAAAAATGCTCCATGACTGCCAACCAGGTTTTTTTAGAAAGATAGATGTGATTTAGATAAAAAGACCCAATAGAAGAGGCATAAAGGCAAAATAGTAACTATCAAATAATTGGTCAGATAAAAGACGAAGAAAATAGATGACTCTTGAAATTATCCTCAATACAAAATGCTAATCCATACAAAACTAATACAAATACAATGACACTAAGGTTTGGATTTGAACACACATAAGTGAAGGAATGGAGACAAAAATATTTCGAAATTATATACCTTTTAGCCATAAAACAATAGTAACTCGTTGTGTTACACCCCAAAACCATCACTAAAGCTAACAACGTGTCATGAAATACCCTCAGTGTTATAGCAAACAATCATTAACGTCCAACAAATTATATGGTTGGAGAGAGAAATTTAGTAGGAAACACCCAACACATTAGATGCATTTTCAATCAAATGACATTACACAATAACTCTCTAGTAAACTCGCACTAATAGAAAAATTAATGAAAATAAAGTATAAAAGCAGAAGTAGCTTTAAAATTACTGAAACAAAATAAGTCTCTAGTAATTGGGCATAAGTACCATTAATATGTACAATTCTCAATCTATTAACTATGTCTTCGACTCATATAGACATGAACTCAGCGTGTTGCTCAAGATCATTTGAATATGTGTCTGATATGTTGTAGATATTTCCCTTTCCTGCTGAAGTTCATCGCGTAGATCTTGGATTTTCTTATCCTTCACTTCCTGAAAAAAAAATTGATGTATTCTCATAAAATTCTTCTTCTATAGAAAAGAATCAGTGATGAATTTAGTAGACTATAACTCGAAGAACTCTTTACCAATTTAGTAGACTTTAACTCTACACATTCATGTAGGTTCTTACAATTTTTTTAACCAAAAGAATCTATAATATCACCATTTTAATCAATCTTAAACCCAATTTCTGAGCCTATTACAAATACCTACTCAAAATAATCAAATTATTTTCCTACCATTGTCACTCTATAAACTGCTACAATCACTTGAAAAATGAAAATTTTAATGTTGCTGTTGACATCTTCTTCAACATCTGGTCGACTTTCATTTTAGGTCATATCCCCCCTATTTCATCTCTTCATCCGTGTGGACTGCCAGGTTGTACTCGCACCCCCTCTCCCAACTGCATTTACTCGAAAATCGCAGTTACCTCTCTCTGATATAAAATAGCCCATATAGTTCAAATATTGAAACATAATAAATCATTTGCCCAAAAAGTTTGGTCTCACTCTGGTGTATAATAGCCCATATAGTTCAAATATCAAAGAATCAATCAACTAAAATAACCCATTAGCATAAAGTACCAAAACAATATTACCTCTCTGCTCCAAGTCTAAGATGCCCATTACATCGTTTATACAGAACCCATAAATCGTTTATATAGAACCTGCGATGAATTAGTCAAACTGAGCAGAAAGTTAAAAATATCTAAATGACATAAAATAGAATATTGGTTGGTCTTAGACAGTGAGGGGATTGGGGAAATGGGGTGATGAGAGGACTAATCGATCCTGAGAGAAACATGAAAACCCTGTAAAAATCGAAGAATAGATTACTCATATGTTGCATCCAATACCGAGAATAGATTACTCATATGGTACTCAAATGGCTGGGTGGAACAAAAGTTTAGTTAGAAATTCATTCAATAACATAATTCATTCAATAACATATATGGAGGAAGAATCTTTAGAAATTCATTCAATAACAAACGTTTAGTTAGAAATTTCTTCGACAAAGTTTTCATACATAAAAAAACTCGTTTCTGTGTTGCCCAACCATGATTTAAGTCCAAAATTTCAAAACAAAAACATTCTAAAAGGAGCAAATAAAGAATCTAGAAAAATAACCAAGAAAGGGAAATATTAAATTTGTCTTACCGGGGGCAAAACCAACCGAATCAGCCAGCTATCGTACCAGATCTGCAGAGAAGAGAGTGGGTTGAGAATGTACCAGATCTCATACCGGATCATCCAGCTCTCGTACCACAGTAGTGAAGAAGTTTTAAAAAAAGTTTACCTTTTCAAGGTGGAAAGAGAGTGGGTTAAGACTGTGACAGAGGTTTTTGGGTGTTTTTGTATGCGTGGTTTGTTGTGGGGGAAGTGCGGCGGTAGGCGGAGAGGAAGGAGTGCAGCGGAGAGGAGTATAAGTCGGAGGAGGCGCAAAGAAGAAGAGGGAGTGCGACAAAATATGCGAGATTTCAAACCCCATTCTCGTGGAAATAGAGGAAAGAGTGAACTGGTAGAGAGCATAAAGTGAGGGAGCGCAATGACAAACGGGTGCGGTTTAAACAAAGGAAAATGTTTTGAGTCCCAAATAATTCTCCCAAATTTTCCCCAAATACTACGTGGACGTCACGTCATTCTTTCACTTGCTTGTCATCTATTGCCATGTGATGAGGATCCCGCCAGGGCACAAAGTCTAACTCATTTTGGGGGAGGTTTGGGAGAGTTATTTGGGATATGTAGCATTACTCTTAAACAAATAAGTGTAAGGGATAAAGTGGGAGGACAATTGTACCCTTGTGTTTGAATTTTGAAAAAAAATGAGGGACCAAATTAGAGTGTGGTAAAAGAGGGGGAATTCAAAATTAAAGGGGTAAAAGAGGAAATGTAGGAAAAAATTCATCCGATGACATCATCGATCAATCTTATGACATACATAAGTTTCCTACTTTATTATATAGATATATGAATTTACACCGTTCTGGTTTGCTGGAAAAGGGTTTTTGGTAATATTGGTCTTAGGATAACCCCATTATTGATGAGGCTTTTAATACATTATTTAGGTGGTAACAGTAGTCAATGGTATCCCGACGATCTAATGTAAATCACAATGATTGCCATGTTTAAAGTTTCTTAAAAGTGGTTTTGGCAATGGACGAGGGTCCAAAGGCTTGATAAGGTTTCTTAATAAGAGGGCATGGTGTATTTTTGAGACTGGAGCATGAAGCTTGATGTATTCCTTTCTATCTGTGATGGGACAATCCTATGGGTCTCATGATGTAGTAAGGTGAGAAATGTTATTGATGGTTGAAACAGTGGTATTATCTAGTTTGCGAGGAGTGAACTTTCCTATTAGCTTTTTTGTCTCGGACTTGACCTTATGATTCCTAGCAATCTCTTTGATTTTGACCCCTACCTCCTTGAGGGCTCTGAAGTGTGGGTATTATTGGTTTCCTAATATACGTGGTAAATAAATATCTTCAAGATGCTCGCTTGTTCTTCCTTGGAAGGTCGGTTTGTCATGGTAGCGACTTTTTCTCTCCACCTGCTGAGATAGATGTTGACTGACCCGCCAAGATTCGTTTTAAGTAGTTCTAGGTATCGACGAGTGACTTCTAATTCTTCATTGTATTTGTATTAGCCCTGAATTCTCGAGCCACATCCTCCCAATGACGAATTTAAGATTCCTCCAATGATAAGAACCATTGAAGAGAGCTTTTCTTAACAGTTTCCTCAAACATCTAGGCCATTATATCCTCGGTGTCCCCTAATAGGCTCATGGAGCGGTGATAATTGTGAATATGCATGATGGGAGGTTCGCTACCTCCAAACTTATCGATGCCTAGAATTTTGAACTTTTTTAGAAACCGAACCTTTGAGTAGGTAGTTATGTGGGTGTAATACACCTAGTTTCTTAAAATCTTAAATTGGTCAAACTTCTTCAATAGCAGTGCGAGGTATTCCTTAACCCTGTTCAATTTTTCTTCTTTGGGACGAGTATGAATAGGCATTGAAAAGTTAGCCCTTTGTTGGGCAATGTTTGGCATCAACAACTAAGTTGGTGGAGACCCATTAACATGTGGGACGCATGGGGCACGAGGAACTTATTAATACTCCTCCGGAGGCCATGTTATGGTTCTTGCTGACCCGTGTCATGAGGGAAGACAACATTAGGTTTAGGAACCTCGGGTGTCTAACCCTTGTTTCACTACATTTCTTGGGCATCTGCCTGTATACTGTCAATCTTGGCACTTAGCTAACCAAGCACCACCATAAGGTCATCTTGTACATTGTTGCTTTGATCTGGGTTCTCCATAAGGTACCCCAGTTGGATCTTTTGGTTTTATTAAAGATGGTGAGGATTTATAACTCTGGGTTAACTTGATAGCATATCTGAGCCAATAGGGACCCGCGCCAAACTAGGATATGCGATCACACCTGATAGGGAAAGAAATTTTTTATTTTTATTTTTATTTTTTTATGGAAAAGGATATTTATTTTTGGGTGTTTTTGAGAAAAGTAGAAAATATTTTTGGTATTTTATAAAAGAGAAGGAAATATTTTTTGTATTTTTTAAAAAGTGAAAGAAGGAAAATCTCCTAGTGTAGTTTTTTTTTTTATTAGGTTTCACTTGTATTTTGTCCTGCCTAGGGTGCAAGTCAAATGTCGAATAGGATTCGGGTCTACGAATGGATAGGGTACGCGATGCAAGACACGATTTGACTTATTTTAAGACTCACGAACATGGTCATATTTTAAAAGTGGGGGAAATAGCATAAAAGTTGGGCAGTAAGATGTCCCAAAACTTCAGTAAAGTTTTGCATTGAAACTAGTAAACTAGGTATGAGTGTCCTAGGGTAGATGCCATATGAGGTTTATGCACTGGGAGGTTAGTGTAAGGGTTCCCCACTTTGGCATACATTCTATGATATACCTCTTACCTATAAGGGAAATCATTCATCAGTATGTGTGGAAAATCCATTTGATATACCTGAGTGTACGTGAATTTCCTCACGATATACCTCATGGTGATAGTACGTATGAGAGAGAATTTGATTATCTCGACATACGTGAATGAGTTCCCTATTATATATCTCCCTTCACGAGTTTGGTCAAACGGTACAATGTGGGGGGAACCGTTTGATATACGTTGAAAGAACTAATCCAATGGAAGGTTATAATCATATCTCTTAGGTTAACCATGCCCCATATAACCAAAAACCTATCACGAAGTGACCCCATAGTATGGGATAAAATTTTTGTCAAAATGTAGTGCTCACGTGATATAGTGTGAGAAATGCATGGGTCTTAATTAGAATTTTTTGCAAAGTTTTATGTATGCTAAAGGGAATAGGCACTACTACTAGACATGAAGTAAAACATGGGAATATACATAGATGGCATATGGAAAAGAGGTAAGTACATAAGGAGAGTAAATCTAACAAGCACGTACAAGTAGCATGAAGCGTGGAGCATATACAAGGCATGTTGATATATATAAGATGTGAGACTTGTGAATATACACTAGTGAGGTATATATGTGCAAAGTGAGAGTGACATGAAAACATGTATCGTGGAAGTGTGTGTAAGTGAGAGTAAGGAGGATATATACACGTGTAATATGTGGAGCATGTGAATATACATGTGGGAATAAGCATGGATATCTACACATGATATATAAAGAACATGGGTTAGTGAAGTAAGCATGATAAGTACATACAAGTGTATAAAGCATGAAAAATGTCATAAAAAAGGTGGTATATATATGTGATGAGAAAAGGAGAGTGATGGAGAAAAGAATATACATGGATAGCAAGATATGAACAAGGCATATATACAACATGTGATCATGAGAGTAAGAAGAATATACAAGTAAAGACACATAAACATATATATATGGAGAAAAAAAAATAAAAGTTGTATAAAATACATTCTAGTCTTACAATAATAAAATTCGCAGTGGATTCTTCACTATGGAAATTTGGGATTCGACGGGGTTCGCCCCGACAAATATTCATAGTGGGGATCAAGGAATAAAATCCTTTCTTCACCACTCATGATATTAGTGGGCACCCACTAATATAATCGGTTGTCAAGGGGTGTAAGAATGTAGATAATTAAGTCATCAATCTACTTTGATCAAAAGAGGAAAAAGAATGTAGTCGTCCCCGAAGAAAAGGTGTCACAAGAAAAACTATTGCATATGAAACCAAATAGATCAAGGGTCCCGAGATAAAGTTAAGGAATGGGAATGTGTTAAGAACCCATTCCTCCCTTTCAATCTCTCACGGGATAAGAATATATTCTCATTTTTCTTTAAAATGAAATTTTTGTGTATAATGTGTACGGAGTGAATTGGGTGAGGAAAAAAAATCATCATATCCGCATCATGGAAAATATGGGAATGAGTTATTATGAGGAGTATAAATAAAATAAAATAAAATAAAATAATCTAATAGATAGCGAAAATGTGAGAAGCACGCCGGATCACAATCCACTGCAAAAGAATGGAATACATATGTCTAATAGGGCCACTAAGAATATAATAAAGAGAAAAGGATATGCTATATGCAATACAGCAAACCATAATCCACTATGCGAAAATGGATATGCATGTCTGGCCGGACTGTAAGTATGAAAAAGAATATAAATATGAAAGTATAATTTAATATGAGTGACACACTGAATCATGATTCACTATGAGGAAGTGAATAAGCGTGTCTGACGGGGTTGATAAGAACATATAAACTAGTGTATATATGAACATATGAAACTAATAAAAGTGAGAAGGAATAAAGTGAAAAAAGAATAAAAGAGAAATTGAATCCTAATGAAAACTCGAGATGCTTACGGAGACCGAAATGGCATCAAAGTCGTGTAGTTCGAAAACACATAAGGGTAGTGTTGATACCAAAATTAATATGCTGATGTGGGCGAATAATACGAAGACATTTGTCAAATCTACGTGGCACAATAACAACGAGGAAGTTCATTTCCCCGACCAATTCATGTTCTCTCCGAGCAACGAGGATACACCGAAGAGTTTCAGCACTCCGAGGTACTCTAGCACTCCGAGGTACTCTAGCGCTCCGAGGAACTAAGGCGGTCCGAGCTGCATCTCGGCCGTAGCATAAACTGCCAGATAATCAACAGTTCAATTATTCATTGAATGTTTATCATCTTGACGCACATGTTGCATTAAATGTATTACCATTTCATATGTATATCATTTAATATATCAAACTTTTCATGTACAGCCTAAGGGCTATAAATACTTTGTATCACCCTCATTCAAGGGGACCGAAATTTCTTGATAGAACTTGTAATCGAGAATTCCCAAACACTCAGCAATAACATAGCGGTGGACGTAGGCCACTCTTATAAGGCTGAACCACTTTAAAAATCTTTGTCTCATTTTATTTATCTGTGATTGAATAATTAGAGCGATCTAATTTTTTACATCAACAGATTGGCGCCGTCTGTGGGAAACGACTGTTGCTATCGTTTTTCACCAAAAATCATTTATCATCAATGGCAGATAATCCAGAATCCAGTAATCGAAATGCTGGAAATGCTGGAAATCCTCCAAATCCATCTGCACCTCCAGATCTGGCTGGAATTATGACGAATCAGGCTGAAGGACAAACCGCCATGCAAGAAACAATGAGGCAACTCATTCAAACTCTTCACGGCGGTGCACCTACCCATTCAAGGCAAAGGAGTGATCGTGGGCAATCGCGATCCAGGAGTACTGGGTCATATCGTAATGAAGAATCTAATGATTTCTCTTATCAACCTGGGCGAACTTCATCGATACGGGCTACGGATACAGATCAACATACCACTCTCTCTCTGGAGAGAACCAGCGCCCTGGAAAGATTAAGCAGGGTGTCCCCTTTCAGTCGGTTAGGACCAAGGAGAAATATGAGTCTACCTAGAGCCCCATCGAGAAGCTTTCGACCACCATCAGGTTTGAGAGAAGGATCAGCACAATCACGACCAGCTACTCGTTGAGATAGATCTCAGGAAGCTACGTCAGAACAATCAATTGCTCGGACTAAGCGGCCCGAGGAAGGAAATAAAGCATGGAAAGGTTCCATTCAGCGATTGGAGGATAGACTTGGAGAAATGGCTAAAGAAAGGAATCCCTTACAGAGAACTTTTGTTCAAGGGACACCTTTTGTGCACGCCATTGTGAATTTTCCTACACCATCGAAATTCAAAGCACCTGTAGTGACCCCTAAGTATGATGGAAAGACAGATCCTGTTCTTCATATAGAACAATACCAAGCTGCTGCCGACATATATGCCGTCCCCGACGAGATGAGGTGTAGAGCATTCTCGGGAACTCTTACCGGATCTGCACAGATATGGTACAACAATCTTCCTCGGGGTAAGATTTTGACTTTTATTCAGTAAGACGAGTTGTTCATTGGCAATTTCTGTTTTGGAGCAAAGCCGATAAAGCGAGTAGCACACTTGTTAAGTGTTAGACAAAAATCAGGGGAGAGTACTAGAGATTACATAACTCGTTTCAATAACGAGAAGTTGGAAGTCATAGATTATGAAGAAAAGACAGCGATCACTGCTTTGATGAGTGGATTGCTGCCTAACAAGTTATACTATACTTTGGCCAAAGATCCACCTAAAACTATGTCGGAGTTGATGGCAAAAGCGGCCAAAATCATGAATGCCGAGGAGGCTATGGCTGCGAAGAAGAATATGGATAAAGAAACCAAAGTGGAGGTTAACAAATCTAAGAAGAAAGAGCAAAAAGGTAATGGTGGTGACAAGCACTCCAAGAATAATAGGACATCATGGGAAGTCCTGAAGAAATACGATAATTATACTCCATTGAAAATGGGTATTAATCATGTTTTGGAAGAAATCAAGAATAACGAAGAAATCAAGTGGCCAGATAAACTGAGGACCAATCCTGACCTGAGGAATAGGGCCAAATATTGCGAGTTCCATAAAGATCATGGCCATACGACCAAAAATTGCATAGCCCTTCATAATGAGATTGAAACGCTCATCCGAAGAGGAAAGTTGTCAAAGTATGTAGATCGCAGAGGTGAAAGGAAGAATGATGATAGAACTAGAGATTGTTCCAGATCTCCTCGTCGGACGGAGGAGAAAAAGAAAAGAAATCATGAAGATGATCCAGATGAAGACCCCGATCTTCCAAAAAAGCCAAGGCAGCCTGAACGAGAGGTATTTTCCATACGTTTTGGGTCATTTGATTGTAATGTTATTACAGGAGGAGATGCTGGAGGAGGAGACCTTACTGCAGAAAGAAAGGCTTATCTCGGAGAGGCTCAAGCCTGCTCATATATTCAACGAATAAATCTTGCCAAGGATGATCGTCCGAGGAAGGTAAATAAAGAGAAGCTAGTTATTGGTTTTTCAAAAAACGATTTGGCAGGTATTCTTTACCCTCACGACGATCCTTTGGTGATCAAAATGAGGATGGAAGATGTGGTGATTTCAAGGGTGTTGGTGGACAATGGTAGTTCGGCAGACATCATGTACTATTCATGTTTTGATAGCTTGAATTTAAAATTATCTCAATTGGAACCTTATCACAGACCCCTTCTGGGTTTTGCTGGCGAGAAAGTTTTTCCACTTGGGACGATCAAGTTGGACATATTCATTGGAACTTGACCTGCTTGTCGAACAGAAAGAATACGCTTCTTTGTGATGGATAAGAATGTGCAGTCAGCCTACAACATCATCATGGGAAGAGTTGGTTTGAAGAAGTTCGAAGCAGTTCCATCTACAGTGCATCAATGCTTAAAATTCCCAACAAACTTCGGAGTAGGAATTGTGAAAGGTGATAAAAAAATAGCTCGGGAATGCTATTATTCATCTACCGAGCAAGAGGAGCTTGAGGAATAAAGGAAAAAGACTACTACCTACCAGGTGGAGGAAGGTACAGAAATTGAAACTCTTGATCCCAAGGATGAATCCCAACTTGTAAAAGGACAGGTGGTAGAATCTACAGAAAATGTTATTCTGGACGAGGAGCACCCTGAACGAGTAACCCAGATAGGTTCGTCGTTGGATGCTTCAATAAAACAAGAGTTGATAGCTTTCTTGAGAAACAGGAAGGATACTTTTGCATGGAGTCACGAAGACATGCCAAGAATAGATCCAAACTTCTTATGTCATGAACTCAATGTGAATAAGGAGATCAAGCCTGTGAAGCAGAGAAGAAGAGTGTTTAGTCCCGAGAAGAATCAGGCCATACAAGAGGAGGTCGAGAAGCTCCAGAAAGCCCAATTCATTGAAGATGTGAAATATCCAGACTGGTTAGCAAATATGGTGATGGTAAAGAAGAAGAACAATAAATGGAGAATGTGTGTTGATTTCACTGATCTCAACAAAGCATGCCCGAAAGATCATTTTCCATTGCCTAGGATAGACCAGCTAGTGGATGCTACTTCGGGACATGAGCTGCTCAGCTTCATGGATGCATATTCTGGCTACAACCAGATCAAAATGAAACCTGAAGACAGGGAAAGTACTTCTTTTATTACCCCAAGGGGAACTTATTGTTATAATGTCATGCCTTTTGGTTTGAAAAATACAGGTGCAACATATTAGCGGCTGATGAACAAGGTTTTTGCCGAACAAATCAGTTGCAACATGGAAGTCTATGTCGACGATATGCTAACAAAGAGCAAGAAAGCTGCTGATCATCTAGTTGACTTAGGTCAGACCTTTGATCAACTAAATAAATACCAAATGAAGCTCAACCCGACGAAGTGTACCTTTGGTGTACGAGAAGGAATGTTCCTCGGATACATCGTCAACCAACGAGGTATTGAGGCAAATCCAGAAAAGATCAAAGCTCTTTTAGGGCTGTGATCCCCAACGACGAAGAAAGAAGTGCAGAGTCTTACAGGACGAGTTGCGGCGCTCAATAGATTTGTGTCCCGAGCAACTGATAAATGCCTCCCATTTTTCAAAACACTCCGAAAAACTTTTGAATGGACTGATGAATGTGAAAAGGCCTTTCAAGACTTGAAGAAATATTTGGGAGCACCTCCATTGTTGTCCAGGACAATAACAGGAGAGAAGTTGTACTTGTATCTGGCGGTATCAGAGAATGCAGTTAGCTCAGCATTGATTAGAGTGGAGAATGGGGTTCAAAAACCCATCTATTACACAAGTAAGGCTTTTCGAGGTGCAGAAATCAGGTACCCAAAGCTAGAAAAATTGGCATTGGCATTAATTGAAGCAAGTAGAAGAATGAGGCCATATTTCCAGGCCCATACAATCGTCGTATATACCGACATGCCATTGAGACAAGCCCTTCACAAGCCAGAAAAATCAGGAAGACTGATGTACTGGGCAATAGAACTCGGTGAATATGATATTGTGTATGAACCCAGATCATCATTAAAAGGGCAAGCTGTAGCAGATTTTATAGCAGATTTTACATACCCTGATACCCTCGAGAAGCAAAAGGTGCTCGCTGACCAACCTGTGGATGTTACAGGATCAACAGACATAAATCCAGACCAACTCCGGTTGGTAAAAGGGCTTATGGATGAAGACAGATCATCAACTTCGAGCTCAGACCAGCTCCGATTGGTAAAAGAGCGAGAAAAGATGGTCGACGAGGAGCGAAAAGTGTCAGGGGAGGATGAAAAGAAGCAACAAATATTTCACCGAGGAACCCTGTCAGATAAGGAATTTAAAGACGGGTTGCCCATATGGAAATTATATGTAGATGGCTCATCTTGCACAGCAGGTTGCGGGGCAGGAATTGTTTTGAACACCCCAGATGAGATTGACATGGAATATGCTTTACGATTCCAATTCAAAGCCTCCAATAATGAGGCTGAATATGAGGCCATGATAGCAGGTTTAAACTTAGCAAAAGTTATGGAAGCACGGCAAGTAATTGTATTCAGTGATTCTCAATTAATTGTAAATCAGATGATAGGAACATATGTAGTTAAAGGAGACTTAATGGCGAAGTATCATGCAAAGGTGATGGAGTTACTGAAAGAATTTGATGCCATTCAATTGGTGAGAATACCGAGGATGGAGAATGTACAAGCAGACGCACTGGCCCGACTAGCATCAGCTACTCGTACCGAGCTGCGAAGAACGATACCTATTGAAGTACTGGAAAGTCAGAGCATAGATGAAAACCTGACGATGAATGTTGTTACCCTTGATTTAGGACCATCTTGGATGGATTCCATCAGGGTATATATTGAAGAGGGAGAATTTCCATAGGATAAGCTCGCTGCCAAAAAATTGAAGTATAAAGCTGCTCGGTATGTATTAACTAATGGTATTTTATATAGACGAGGAGTTATGGTAGGTTTGCAGAGATGTGTACATCCCTCCGAGGTGAAAGAATTGATTGAAGAAATCCATGAAGGGTCTTGTGGAGCTCATGTAGCAGGTCGAACACTTTTACAATGGGTAATGACTCAAGGATACTATTGGCAGACGATGAGGGCTGATTGTATAGCCTATGCTAAGAAATGTGACAAGTGCCAACGTTTTTCCTCTATCCGACGAACTCCACAAGCATTGTTGACACCAATAACTTCCCCTTGTCCATTTTCCATGTGGGGAATTGATTTGGTTGGACCACTGCCGATCACCCGAGGAAGATTCAAGTACCTTGTCGTTGCAGTGGACTATTTTACTAAGTGGGTAGAAGCTGAGCCGCTTATTGATATGACATACGAGAAGGTATACCAGTTCGTTTGGAAGAATATCATCTGTCGATATGGTCTCCCTCATGCCTTCATCACAGACCATGGAACCCAATTTGATAACGAGGAATTTACTGCCTATTGTCATCAGTCGAACATTTTGAAGGTTCATTCAGCACCAGGCCATCCTCAAAGCAATGGACAGACTGAAGTGACGAATAGAACACTGCTAAATGGTTTGAAGAAAAGGCTAAGTGAAGCTAAAGCTAACTGGATTAACGAGCTACAATCAGTATTGTGGGCTTACCGAACAACTCCCCGAGCAGCGACTGGAGAATCACCATATATGCTGGCATTTGGAAGTGAGGCTGTAATACCTGCCGAGTTGGGTCTTCCAACGCATAGAGTACTGAATTTCAATTCTCCTGTCAGTGACTTGATGAGAAGACTGGATTTGGATATGCTCGAGGAGGTCAGAGAAGAGGCAGCCATTAGGAATGCTGCTTATCAACAACGAACAGCTCTTTTCTACAACAAAAGGGTGAGGAAATGCAATTTAAAGGAAGGAGATTATGTGCTAAAGAAGGTAATTCAGAAACACAATAAATTGGAGGCAAACTGGCATGGTCCTTACCGAGTTACAGAAGTTGTTCGACCAGGAACTTACCGAATAGCAACTCTAGAAGGAGAAGAATTCAAGAATGCTTGGAATGATGAACACCTTCGCAAGTATTATCAATGTTGTGAAATGTACAACGGTTCCATCAATATGAATAAAACGATGATGTTTTCACCATTTTCCTCTCCTTTGTTTGAAAGTTTTTCGGGGAATACTAGTGTTGTACACTACGCTGCTCGACAGCAAAAAGAAGACGATAGTTCAAACCCACGACCAACTCCGGTTGGTAAAAGGGCGAGACCAAAAAATATACTCCTTTGGTTAGGAGGCGTACACTAGCGTGACCAACTAAGGTTGGTAAGATAACTAGTGGACAGATAGTTCGAAAGAACCAAAAAATATACTCCTTTGGTTAGGAGGCGTACACTAGCGTGACCAACTAAGGTTGGTAAGATAACTAGTGGACAGATAGTTCGAAAGAACCAAAAAATATACTCCTTTGGTTAGGAGGCGTACACTAGCGTGACCAACTAAGGTTGGTAAGATAACTAGTGGACAGATAGTTCGAAAGAACCAAAAAATATACTCTTTTGGTTAGGAGGCGTACACTAGCGTGACCAACTAAGGTTGGTAAGATAACTAGTGGACAGATAGTTCGAAAGCACCAAAAAATATACTCCTTTGGTTAGGAGGCGTACACTAGCGTGATCAACTAAGGTTGGTAAGATAACTAGTGGACAAGATAGTTCGAAAGAACCTGATAGTTCAATAATCAACTAAGGTTGAGGGAAGAACAATATCATTTGATTTGAAAATATGCTCTCACATTCCAATTTATGTTGGTCGGGAGGTAAGATTATTACAAAAGTTCTTCGAAGAACAAAATATTCCAAACTGAACCAAGTATAGTTGGTCGGTGATCAACTATACTTGGTCGACGAGGATAAATTATCGACCATGGTTGGTCGATAACATTTTATGAAAAAGTTTACCAAGTATGGTTGGTCGGGGATAAAAACCCATCAACTGTAGTTGGCCGACAAACACAATTTAACAACCTTGGTTGGTTGGAAACATTTTAAACATTTTATACTCATTACTTTATTATTAAGTGATTGAGCAACATTGATACTTGTAATTTTGATTACTAAGTTGGTTGATGAACAGCACCATATTGTTATCTTTTTAACAGATACATATGCACAAATGTAAAAATGTTTGATAAACACAAGACAATAGCAATACAGATTTGCAAACAAAAAATGAAAGTCTTTCATTAAAGTCAAAATATATTACAAGCTACATATATGTGCTAATTGTTACATTGAAAAACTTATTCTATTGGTTTCTTTCCTTTAGCTTTTGAAACAGGTTCCTCGCCGGCTGGAGGGTCCTCCAGGCAAAGAGGAGAATTGATGAAATTAATATCTCTGAGCATTCTGACGTTCATCACAGAAGGTGTATCCAAGAGATGCTCGGGACGAGATAATTCAGTCTGAGAATGAAGACTATAGTCGCCAAGGTATTTTGAAATTAAACTCCGAGGAATGGAACGAGCTGGGATCCATTCCATGTCCAATTTGAAAGGTGGCACATGCAAGTCTAGTAACCCTGGAGCATGATAATCCCATAAAAAATGCCCTTGCTCCAATTTTAGTACACCCAGGGCATTCAACCACCCCTGCTTATAACCTTCATTATTGGCATGTTCAATACGAGCATCTAAATGAACAAGGGCTTCATTGTATCCTGCCATCCAAAATTCCCTGGGCTGTTTATGGAATTGGAAGGTTAATCTATCCAATTGTTCGTGAAGGTTCCTGGCAAAAACATCTTTATCATTCAAAGCAGACTTCGTTGCAGTAAGTTGATCTTCCAAAGATAGATTTCTCTTGGACAATTCAGATAAAGCCCGATCTTTGGCTTTCAATTGGTATGCTTGAGTTTCCAATGTTGACAGAGTACGAGATTCTTCAACATTACGGCTGAGAACTCTTGATCGACTCCGAGCAGGTGGAGAATTTTGCTCCTCGACAACATTTTGAACAGATCTTCCTCGTCCCCGAGCAGTAGTGGAAATACCATATCTTCTCAGAGCATCCAACTCTTGCCTTAATTTGGCATTCTCAACCTCTAAGAACGAGAAACCTTCATCGGTAACTTGTACTGAAGCAGTGGAAGATGACGCTGCAGATTCATACTGTGCCAGCTTTTTCTGCAAATTATTGTTCTCTTGTTCGAGCAACTCAGCAAACTGCCTGCAGGCCTCAACTTCACCTTTTAAAGTTCTTTCCCTAACATCGTATCCAACAAGGATCTTTTTATGGCCTGTTTCAGAAGAAAGCTGTTGATATCTATTTTTATATTCCTTGTGCAGCAAAGCAGTTGATTCATTGTGCTGATGTTGTAGATCCTCTAAGGTACAATGAAGTTCCTCGATCAATTCATAGTAGGCCACACTGTTGGCCACAGCTCGGTCGAGTAAATCCTTCAAGTACCGATAAGCCTTAATTGCTTGTTCTGAGGCATCATGGCCAAGGATGTCAGCAATTTCTGATACACTCAAATTTGTATGACCAGCTTTATAATACTCATGACATTGCTGCATCAGCTTTGTATCATGTGCAGATATCATTTCCATTCTAGCCACAAACTAAGGATGAGAAGAAGACAACAATCAACAAAAACAAATCATCAACAACAGAGATGAACAAAGATGCATTTTATTAGATCACAAAAGGATTACATTGTTTGATTACAAATAATGAAAGATAGAAATGATACCGAACAACTTCACACCTTTTCCTTGTCTCCCAAGACTTTCTCGGGAGGCTGGGACGAGGAGCTTGGTTGCTCGGTGGTAACAGCAGCCTGATCAGCAGGAGTCAAAATTTTCTCAGGAGGAGGAGGCATGGAAGAAATGTCCTCGTTGGAAGAAAGAAGAGAGGCAGGGACTTGATCACCTATGGCCATGGAAGATTCGTCAGAGATAGGCTCATATTCTTCTTCTTCTACAATTGGTGGGGGAGGACCAGGGAGGTGTAGCTGGAATAGCCCAGAGTCTTCTTTGATCTTCAATTCCTGCAGGGCAGCTACCCATCCATCTCGAAAGTATTTCAACTTCCCGTATTGTACTTGGGACGTCATCGCAGTAATCCCCTTGTCCCATCCTTTATCCCAGCCAGCGCTGAAGGATTTTTTAACTGCGAGCTTTCTTTTCAGTTTCTCCGAGGAGAGCTTCACATCCAATTCTTCCTTCTGACCCTTGATATCTTGCAGGGCGGACAACTCTTCCTCTGCCTTTTTCAGCTTATCTTCAAGCTCTCCAAAGTTCTTGAGCTTGTCGTCATATTTTTGATGCTCGACCTCTAAACTTTTCACCTTATCCTCCAAACTTTTGGAGGTCTCAGCCAACTTCACCTTCTCGGCCTCAACTATAGACAACTTTTTCTCCCATTCAGCTTTGTCCTCGTTATACTGCTGACGAGAATCCTTCAAAGATTGGGTTAAACCCAACAGAGCATCCTCTACACCTGACGAGGAGCTGGAAGCTTTAATAGCTTCGTCTTTCTTCACGATATTGTTAAAACAATTCACCAGCTAAACAAAGGAAAAAGTAACAGGTCAGTACAAAAATACAAGTATTCAAAGAAAGAAAGGAAATTCAGAGTGTGAGAAATTTACCGAAGCAAGGTGACGAGTAGCTAGGGATGTCAGCATATCCCTAGAAATATTTTCATCAATTCCTTGGACCTCGGGTATGATCCAAGTTTTTACCGAGCTCATTGCAGAGCTCGGAGGAATGATGGTTGGTACATCAACAACACCAGATGGTAGAGAAGAGACAGTCTCAGCCAAATTGACTGAGGATGATTTCCTCAATCTCCTCAAAGGGACTTCAGCAGTTTCAACCAAGGAAGAGCTCTTGGTCGGAGAGATAGCAGTCATCTCCACAGGAGCAACCTTTTTGCTCGGAGCCACTGGGGGCTTCTCGGCAGCTTTGGAAGGTGCAACATCCACCTTCTTAGTCCCTTCTGGGACATCAACTTTGCTTTTCTTGGCTTCAGCAGAAGAAGTAGTGTCATCAAATAGAGCAGGGGGAGCTCTTTTCCTGCCCATTTTCTGGCTCAAAGGAATATGAGATTCTGGATCAGAGTCCTCAGGAATTTGCACTGGATCACTGGTGCTGACAACAGGACGAGCAGTATAAGAAGTCGTATAGCTCCTATACTGCAACAAATATGAGGCAGACCTGATATGATCGTCTGCGACCTTCTGATGCAAACTCCAGATATGTTTCAATTGCCTTATATTTACCTCTGATTCCTTGGGAGTTTTTCTTTTGCTATCAACTGCAAATAAATACATAATGAGATATCAGTCATACATTTTGTCAAATATGATAAAAGCATAATTTCATAAATAAAATAAAATGAAAATAACCTATCCCATTGCCATATGGAGGGCATTTGGGACCTTCATACACTCTGTCTCCGACTAAAGGAGCATGTTGCCAATTTTTGAAAACTAACCCATGTTCAAAATAATCCCTGTTGGCATCAGGGAGGTTGACTACTAAAGCTCTATTCAAAAATCTAGTTTTTAAATAATAAACGTTGTCTAAAACAGCCCATCTGTAGCAAAACATAATCTCAGGAATTCCTAGACGAGTTCCATGAGTTTGATTTAACTTATGCACCCCATTAACTATTCTCCATGTATTGGGAGCTACTTTGCAGGAACAACATCGAAATGTTGGCAGAATTCTAAGCATAAGGAGTTGGGTGGAAAAGAAAATCCGCACTCAGCAATAAAAAGGCTGGGGAACCAATGTCCCTCAGCCAAACGAAAATAATCAAAGGGCTCAGGAAGATTTTCCAGAGTTACCCAAGACGGAATGGAATAATCAGAACGGAATTTTTCAATAGATTCAATAATATAAACCATGTTGAATAAAAGAAGAAGGAAGAAGATCTTAAAGGAAGAAAGGAGGTCTGTTGACAACGAACGAAAACAAGGATGAACGCACAAGAGAAAGAAAGACTGGAGAATTCGAAAAGCTTGAATGCAGAAAATTGGAAAAGGTAGGCGACGGTATGGTTACCTAAGAAGTTTAAATACTTTACCTTGGGAAGCTGCGAAGGAAATGATTACAAAAAGAAACTATCGAACTTCCGGCGGCTAAAAGGACAAAAAGGGCACAAAGATCGAAGCGCTCGTAAAAATGCGAAAAAAGGCGGATTCTGTGAATTTGGAAATAAATTCAAATACGATGCTCCTAAAACCTAGGAAGGTCATTTAATATTGCCATATACCGAGAAAGAATGTTCCATACTCCTCAAAGTTCTAAATATGAAACATTGGGGGCTTCTGTTGATACCAAAATTAATATGCTGATGTGGGCGAATAATACGAAGACATTTGTCAAATCTACGTGGCACAATAACAACGAGGAAGTTCATTTCCCCGACCAATTCATGTTCTCTCCGAGCAACGAGGATACACCGAGGAGTTTCAGCACTCCGAGGTACTCTAGCGCTCCGAGGAACTAAGGCGGTCCGAGCTGCATCTCGGCCGTAGCATAAACTGCCAGATAATCAACAGTTCAATTATTCATTGAATGTTTATCATCTTGACGCACACGCTGCATTAAATGTATTACCATTTCATATGTATATCATTTAATGTATCAACCTTTTCATGTACAGCGTAAGGGCTATAAATACCTTGTATCACCCTCATTCAAGGGGACCGGAATTTCTTGATAGAACTTGTAATCGAGAATTCCCAAACACTCAGCAATAACATAACAGTGGACGTAGGCCATTCTTATAAGGCTGAACCACTTTAAAAATCCTTGTCTCATTTTATTTATCTGTGATTGAATAATTAGAGCGATCTAATTTTTTACATCAACAGGTAGGATTTAACCCATGAACCCAAAACTAGAATTTCCTTCTTTTTCTTTGTTGAAAAGCATTCACAAGTGAGGTATCAAATCCGCTTTTTTGGTGTTTGGAGTTTATGAAAATAAGTTTCGTGAATATATAAATATTAAAAGAGTAATTAGGGTAAGGAAATGAGATTTAATTGTAAACAATATACTAATATGTGAAAGGGAGTAACATCACTAAAATAAAAAGTTAGAATGAATATGATTGGACCTTCTATGAAACTTGAATTCCGACTTTGATGGTAATGTAGGATGATTTTGATGGTGGTGTATTAACAGTAAGGTGAGGGGAGAAAGTTGAGGTGTGTATTTGATGTATGGAATGTGGGAAGAATGTTCTGAAATGGATGAGTAAAATATTACGCATAAATTTTGAGGTATAGATTTTTTGGGATATGGAAAGGGGTACTTTTTAAATGAGTTCACAACCCTCTTTAAATAGGAAGTTTTAGGCTTAGGATCACTACAGACCGTCATAAGCCTAGGCCTACCTATCGTCATACCCCTGACTTGCAGGCCAAGTAAAATACCCTTATGCCAATCGGCACAGGGCTAGGGGTACCCATAGGCAGTCCGAAACAATTTTTTTTACGAAAAATAGGCATAAAATAAAAACTGTAAGTTCGAATCATACATGGACGAAACTGTTCAAAAGAGAATTAGGAGATATTCATAAGTTCATTAAAAAAATCAATGATCTGAGAGTTGACTAAATTCAAATAGATATCAGAAGTGGCTGGTGACCTCCGGATTAGGGTTTCGAGGGGAAACATCAATTAAATTCAAATCGTAAGGCAAATTTGCGCATGATATGGACCATTAGGAAAGCTATTCATATCCATATTAAAGTTCATTCATTTACCCTTGATTCAGATAGTTTACTTGAGTCAAGCGGAGCATAAAATCATCTAGTGGCCTATAATTAAGGTTCCAGAGAAAAAAGGAAAGTAAATACAAACCATAAGGAATATTTGCGCCGAGAATGGACCGTCAGAAAAGGGTATTCATAATCCTATGAAATTTCATTCAGTTACCCTTGATTTTCATAATTGACTAGAGTCAAACGGAGCTCGAAAGCATCCATGGGCCTCTGAATTAGAGTTTCGAAGGGAAAAGCCAAGTAAATGTGAATCGTAAGGCATATTCGCGCATGGTATGGACCGTTAAAAGGGGGTATTCATCGCCCTATCAAATTTCATTCAGTTACCCTTTTTTTTAGAGTTAACCGAAGTAAAATGGAGCTCAAAATCATATGATGTTTTATAAATTAGGTTTCCAAAGGGAAAAGTCGGGTAAATGTGAACCGTAAGCCCGATTCATGCATGATATGGAAAGGATAGTTGTAGACCTATGAATTTCATTTGGTTACCCTTGGTTTCGAGAGTTTACTGAAGTCAAACGGATCTCAGAAGCCTCCGATGGTCACTAAATTAGGGTTCCAAACAGAGGACTAGGGTCTGCTGGTTGAAGGGGTGTGTTTCGAAACTATAAAGGTGTTTGAAGGGTAATAATATGAGGGAACTTGAATTTGGTGTCTATAGGTACTGTAGGGCTATATCTAGGGTTGAGATATATTGACGATGACAATGATTGCTAATTTAATGTTTTTAGTGTGTGGGAATTACATGTGGGTACATACGTCATGTGTGCAAGTAGGTAGAAAATTTATGAGGTCTTACAACAGACCTAGACAAAGCAAGAGCAACGAGGTTCATCATGATTGGTGATATCTCCATATAATTATCAAATGAATGACTTAAATAATATCATTATTTAACAAACAATCTTTGTTGTTCTCCCTTATTGGAAAAAAGTTCTAAGGTCTATTTGATTGGTGTCGATTTGCTTTCAATCAAAACTACATTCTTTAGTTCATTCTTTACTTTTATGGTGGTTAATTTAAATACATTATATGAAGAAAAAAATAGTTATAAATATGAAAAGTTCTTATTCATTTTATCATATTTAATGGAAAATATTTCTTTCCCGCCCTTAAAAGAAGTGATTTTCATGGAAAACTTTAAAAGTAATACCAAATGGTTCATATATTTTTGCACTCATTATCCAACTTCTAAAAAATTGAATTGTTTTCAATCATTTTGAACTATGTAATCAAATACACCATTAATTGTACCCAATATACCTTATGACATAATAGTTAAATTATTAGATCATGTAAATCGAGGAAAATTCCTTTATTAAATAAGACAAGCTTTGTTTTTAACACATTAGTTAACATGATGATGGGGAATATTATAAGGGAGGCTATGATATTAATAGATATGATTAAAGAGATCTAGATAATGTCATGGGTGATGAATTAATCTATAATTAGAAAAAATTAATGAAAGATAAGCTATCACGTGGAGAGGGAACCATTTTCTTTGTCATATAATAATTATTATGATTTTATATTTTTCTTTTAATAGCAGTATGCCTTATTGTATCTTTAACAAGTGTAATTTTATCTTAGTATACAATTGGTTAAAAAAATTAAATAGATATATAATTAAGATTTGTATCCAAATTCAAGTTGATCTGTAAATAATATTAACGAATTTTTACATTAAAAACTACATGGTACATCAAAGTGAATCTCTAATAACTTCTTGAATTTTTATTACTCAATATTCTCATTATTTTATGCACTCTAATTATTTATCCAAATATCAATAATAATCAGTTTAAAAAGGCATTACATCAAATCATTGCAAGAAAAATAATATATTATAATACATAATCATGTTTAAAAGATAGTTATATGGTCTTCATTGTAGTTTGAGTTATCACATACTCCTTGTGCTTTGGAATGTAATTGTAAGTTCACATAAATTACTTATATAGTTAATATAATCGCACAAGTTGAATACTATTCAACAATAAAAATTACAAATCATAAAGTAATATTGAGCATGAAGATTTTATTTTTTTGATGAAATGTGAATTTAATTAAAAGAGGCAAAGCCCCAAGAGGAAACAACCAAGGCCCACAGGCCAATCCAATAACAAGGTAACAATCTGCCCAAAGGCACATAGGCCCAATAGAAATACATAACAACACAACAAAAATCCTGGAGAAATCTAGAAATGATCTAGCCAAACCACACGAGTAGACACCTCCAAGTGAACCAATGAGAAGAAAAATTTTCAAAAACCACTGCACCGCTAGACCAAAACCAACAGCTCAAAACCATTTTTGAAAAAACCAAGCTCCGACCTTTTCGAAGAGATATGCTATCTGCAAGAAAAGAAACTACACCTATATTAAACACACCAAGTCCCTTCAGTTAGAATATCAGTCATCAAACCAAGCCAAACTATAAAACAACGAAACCTCAACAAGCCTAAGAAGTATCAAAACTCAGAATCACAAACAGAACTGAAGTTCAAGTCAGAGAAGCCATCAATCAAGCAACCCCAGAGCCCAAATCCCGAAAGCATGGAAGGAGAAAGCATAGGGAAGGCCCAAAGCATTCTCAACAAGAAGCAGGTTGAATTCAATAAGCTGTGCAGAAGGTAGTCGTTCAAAAGAGACCCCCCAAAGCATCCACAGAAGAAATAAGCCACTGCATTCAAAAGCCAGATCTTCAACTTTGCACCCAGAAAGGATTTAATTTTTCCCCACGCAGATAAGCACTTAAATTTCTCTGCATTTTTAAGAACATTATTTAAGGATCATTTCTGATAAACCATAAAATTTTATAATCTCCCAATTTTCTTGACATCTTTTCTCCTTTGTCCATCTGCAAGTAGAGTTAAAAGTAGACACTTCAATATCATTTTCAATATCTTCCACATGTCTCGAAACCTTATTAAAAATCCTGTTATTTCTTTCTTTCCAAATACAGTATGTCACATTAGCAAGAACCATCTTCTTTGTTTTGTTTTGAATGTCCTGACTCTGGTTAGAAAGAATTATGATCTCCTCCATGATGGTAACATTTTTCTTCTTTATTCCTCTCTTATTGAAACATGACTCCCATACATGATTAGAGAAAGGGCATAGGAAAAAAATATGGTCTCTGGTTTCCATTTCTTGATTACAAAGAACACATATATCTGTAGCAATACATCCCCATTTGTGCAGCTTATCTCTAGTCCATAATCTGTCCCAGAAAATAGTCCACATAAAGAATGCTTGTTTA
The DNA here is from genome assembly GCA_949130495.1 of Sambucus nigra. Lineage (NCBI taxonomy): Eukaryota > Viridiplantae > Streptophyta > Magnoliopsida > Dipsacales > Adoxaceae > Sambucus > Sambucus nigra. The sequence goes on along the minus strand of OX422208.1, from coordinate 307,039,492 downwards.
GGTGCATAACCTTTAAACCACACACATTTATCCCACAGAACTTTGTTCTTATTTTCCCTGATCCATTCATAAGTATCATGAGTACAATAAACACCCTTATAACCCACATTACACAAGATCCAATCTTCTTTTCCTCTACTAGGGACAATAGAGGTTTTTGCTAGATTAATAAGCGCATCAGAATCAGGGCTAGGAAAAGCCCATACACCATTAGAGATGAAATCACTAGCCTTGCAGTTAATATTACTAGCTGCATCATATACTACCCTATTGCCATAAACATCCACCAAAGCTCCCATTTCATGCCATCTATCAACCCAAAAAAGGTCTTTTTTCCATCCCCAATTTGATAAGAAATAAACTCTCTGGCTTCATTCCTCAATTTAAGTAACTTCCTCATAGTCCATGAAAAATCTGGCTTAACTTTAGATAACCAGAAACATTCCCCCTTTAACACTATAGTATGAATCCATTTAATCCATAAGGAGTCTTTTTCCCTAGCAATATCCTAAATATTTCTCATCATACAAACTTTGTTCCATGTGCAGAGATTCTTTATCCCTAAACCTCCCCCATTAAGAGGAAAACAAATGTCCTTCCAGGATACTTTAGTACCCTGCCTTCTCAGTTCAACCCCAGACCAAATAAAATAACTAATAATCTGATCCACCTTCTTTATTACTTTCTTAGGGAGAATAAACAAGTTGATCCAGTATCTTTGCATGCTTTTAAGCACAGAAATGGCAAGTTGAACTCTACCAGCATAAGAGAGCCATCTATTAGTTCAGGCTTTGACTTTCCCCACAACTTTCTCAATAATATTTTTACAATTAGTCGCTTTGAGTCTAGTAGTAACTAAGGGGACACCCAAATACTTTATAGGAAGGATTCCTTTCTTCATTTTCATAATGTTGCATAGTTGATCCTCCTGATTACTAGTGATCCCAGCATAGAAAATCTCACACTTATGTCTATTAGGCCCCAAACCAGACATAGTTTCAAACTCTCTCAAGGTGTTGTCAATGATTTTTAGATAGGTCTCATTAGCACTAGATAGAATGAACAAATCATCAGCAAGGAGAATGTGGGAGAACTTTAGTTTATCACACTTGGGATGAAACAAAAACCCCTCTTTCTTTGCAGCTTCCTCCATTAGCCAAGAGAATGATTCCATAAAAAGGATGAATAAGTAAGGTGAGATAGGATCCTATAGTCTTAATCCATTAGAGTTTCTAAAATACCCATTCAAGCCACCATTAATATTGATAGAAAATGAAGCAGTTTGAACACACTCCAAAATCCAATCTATCATGGTAGTAGAGAAATTCATAGCATCCAAGACATCTTTTAAGTAGCTCCATCTGACAGAATCATATGCTTTCATAATGTCAATCTTCATAACAAATTTAGGATTCCCACCCCTCTTATGATAACCTCTGACAATCTCTTGCATTAGTAAGACATTATCTCCAATGATCCTACCTTTGACAAAAGCAGACTATTTATTACTAACTAAGTAAGGCATAACAACTTTTAGTCTTTTCACCATAATCTTTGAGATGATTTTGTATATAGTGTTACAATAAGAAATAGGCCTAAAGTCCTTCATAGTGTTTGGGCTAGGGACTTTAGGTATCAAACTGATAGTAGTACTATTACACTCCTTAAGAATTTTCTCATTTTTGAAGAAATCCAGAATTGCATCAGTAACATCTTTCCCCATCGTCTCCCATTTGCTTTTAAAAAATTCAGCACTATAACCATCACGACCCAGGGCTTTTTTGGATCAAATATCAAATATAGATTCTTTAACTTCAAGGCTAGTAACAGGGACAATTAAGCAATTAAGTCTTTTCTCTGAATATCATTCAGCCCACTCCCTCTGATTCTAGTAAGAATATTTGAATAGCTAGGCTACCCATAAAAATCCCTATTAAGCAACTTAGAGAAGAATCTCACAGCTTCCTTTTGCACTTCTTTGTGACCCTCAACAAGAATATCATTACCATCTTTAATGCTCATAATCATGTTTCTGATAATATGATTTTTCACTTTTTTATGAAAAAATGGAGTGTTTTTATCCCCAAGATCAAGCCACTGAAATCTAGATTTTTGTCTATAGAAACTCTCTTCAACTTCTTTTAAGATCAAATACTCTATGCTGACCATTTTCCTTTCATTATTAAAATCAACATTCTTACTATCAGCCAGATATCTTCTTTGGATGTCATCAAATTCCTCTTTTTTTGCCAAAACTCTTTTTGAAATATTAGAATACTGCTTCCTGTTCAGTTTTTTGAAATCACTTTGTAACCCTTTCAGCCTTTTTACTACTCTAAACATGTTGCTTCCTTGAATCTCAATTTCCCAACCCTTCTTTAAGATATTAGGGAAATCCTTATTCTTCATCCAGTAGTCAAAGAATTTAAAGGGCTTATATATTTTCTCCTTTTCAAAAACAAACTTAAGAACTAATTGGGAATGATTAGATATACCAGGAAGCTCCACCTGAAGGTCAAATATATATTACTGCAACCACTTCTCATTAGCCAACAATCTATCAATTCTGCTCTTGATATTAGCTGATCCATCCCTCCCATTATTCCAGGTAAACCAAAAATCATGACTATTTAACTCATCCACCTGGATATTATTAATGCAGTCATTAAACTCTTCAATATCATTCCAGTCAACTTCATTCCCACCTTCTCTATCTTGTTCCCCTCTAATAGTGTTGAAATCACCCCCAATCAACCAATTCTCTTTATTAAATCTGGTAGCCACGCTTTTAAGACGATTCCACAAGATAGCTCTTTGACCCCTCTTATTTGCCCCACAAATGCCAGTAAAGACAAAGGATATCTTCTTCTCTCTAATATTAATTCTGACTGATAAATCTTGAGAAGTACTACATATATCCTCCACTTCATTACAAATAGGGTCCCAAGCAATCCAAATTCTACCTGGACCATTGGGGGGTGAATTGTGAATAAGGTTCCAATTAGGAAAATACTTCTCTCCAATTTTATCAATATTTCCCCTTCTAACTTTGACTTCAAGAAGGCAGATTAAAGAGATATTGTTCTCCATTATAAATTTCCACACTTCTCTATGTTTATGAGAGGCATTACAACCTCTAATATTCCAAATAACCATCTTCATGGACAACACTTTATTTCTTTCTTCCTTTACCCCTCCCCCTACTCTGCTTTGAAGTAGAACCCTTGTTCTTCCCATGAATAACCCCCTTTCCATTATTTTTCAACAATTTCCTCACTTCAATTTCAGAGATTTCTTCCACCAATTTATGCTCATATCAGAATCTTTTTCCTCCTATATATTTTACAGAATATTAAAAATATTGTCATTTAAGATTTCATGGTTTTCCCTACTAACCTTATCAGATGAATTCAAGTCTTCATTCCTATCTTGTTAGTTCTTCAAATTATCTGTATCTGTATCTGCTATTGCTCCAGGCTTTGATGTAGTTTGATCATGAACTTTCTCCTTCCCCTTTCCTTAATTTATTCCACTACTTTCTCCCAATTCCTTTTGAGGACATTCTTTAGTTATCGTATGAGTATTCTCAATTCCCCCCCCCCCCCCCTTCAATTAAAACTTCAACTTCAGCCATTTTATCATTATCCATAGGGATTTTATCTTCCTGTATTTTGTCTTTATTCCCAATTTGTTGCCACACTTTTCTCATTTTCACACTCTTGCACTCTTCTTCTTTATGACCAAAAGCTTTACAGAATCTACATTTAGTTGGAAACCATTCATATTCAATAGATTGTTTAATCATAGAGCCATCAGTATCATAGATAGGGACCTCATTTGGTAATTTACTTTCAAGGTCAATCTCCACACAAACCCTTGCATATGTAAGTCTTCCCCTCTTTGCAGTCATATGATCAGTGAATAACAGATTTCCAATAATGCTTGAAATGTTACTAAGAACTGAGTTTGCCCATAGATGAAGTTTTAACCCTGGGAATCTCACCCATATAGGAATACTGAACACCCCCTCATTTTCCAAACTCACTTCAGTAGACCAAGGTTTCACAATTAAAGGTCTACTGTCAAAAGACCAGGGTCCCATTTCTATCACATGATTTTGAATTTCAGCATTTTCAAAAATGATTATGAAAACACCAGATTTTAGGAGAAATATCTCAATTTTTCCAAATTTTCCCCATTTCCTCAAGGCAAATCCTCTCATTACACTGTAGGAAATGTTTGTGCCCAACACATAAGCAATAATGGCATTACTCCATATATGTATCTCATCCTCAACATCCAGTTTATTCAACATCATTGTCTTTTTGTTACTATCATGGAATGTAGTTTATGACCTGCAGATTTGTCTCTGTTTGGTGCAGCAATATTTACCCAAGATTTCCCAGCCTTTACAGTATTAACCCTAACTGAATTTTTTTCTTGAACATGTAGGGTAGGAAAAGCATCAACCTTCTCCATATCATTCAACATATCAGAATCACCAATTTGATCCACATTTTCAGCCCTAACAGGATCCTCAATCACCAAATCAGAAATTGATTTCCGATTTATCACCGTAGACGGACTAATAGTCTGGTCAAGAATTTTGATTTCTCTCAACGACATGGATTTATCTTTTTCAATACTAATTGTACTCCCAATTCTATTCGGATTAGAGTGTTCTTTAACAATTGGAATTTGAAACTTACGATCTTCTAAAACTTCCCCAAAATTATCCCCATGTGAAGATTTCCTCATTAAATTCCATCTTTCACCTACAAAATCTTTTGCAAATGAGTCAATCGGAGGCCCACGAATCCTAGAGGATCGTTTCATATCATGATCAGATCATATGAGAATGAATTTGACTTCCGATTGAAATGGAACTGTTTTAAAAGAAAATCGCCTCTAGAGAGAGAGAGAAAATCGCCTCACCTGAAGAGAGTTAATAAACCGTTTTGAGCATGAAGATACACGTGGTTTAATAAGAATTTCCTACCTCCATGAGGGGATATATATTTTATTTATAATTGAGTCTATGAGCATGATTTGGTAGAGTTTCTTGGTACTCTTCATCGTGTCCCCGTTAATAGGGAGGTTATAGTTACTTATAATGCCAACTATTGGTATCCCTAAAATATTGGGCTCTTAACTTACGACTTATTATCTCATGGTTATAAGTCTTAGTTGAGTGTATCCAAATCTGCATGAAATTTTACATGCAAACTCATAAGTTATCAAATAAAATCTCTTTTAATTATTCCTACCTTTTATATATGTGGGCCCCAAGTTAGGCGTGTCCCTTGTGCCTAATAAGTTGTAAAATTACAGATCCTATAATTTCCCCCAAGACTTTTTAGTGCTTGTGGTGTAAGGTCTTTTTCTAGTCGAAGAGTAAATCGGGGTTTTGGCCTTGAAATTAAAAAAACATCCCTCTTGGATATCATAAAGATTGCTATCAGGGAATCACACCTAATGATGGCATATTTTTCATAACAAGAGCCTTGGAAAGCTGCTTCCAGACCCAAATCACTTAGTGAGCACTCACTCTCATTTGTGAAGCATCTTTAAAAGCCTCAAAACACTTTTAGAAACCATTATATTTCACATCGTTGTACGTGAAGTTCTTTCTATATTTGTTCATATTTACAAGTTCTTTTTTATATCTTCTACAAATATGGCTTAAGTTATCAATTAATCCACCATCGATGAGTTAAAAAGGAAATATATCCAAAATTGGGTCACTATAGAATTTCGAGAGAGAATCATTTATCAATGTGATATGTATGGGGGCCACCGAATATTATTTGTAATGGTGGTTAAGGCTTACATTTTATTTCCTCTAAACTAACTTTATCTTAGGTTCTGTGAATTCTTCAAGCTAGTACTAGCCCAGTATGCCACCAATGTCTGGAGAATAATTAATAGAATTAATTGCCTTAACAAACTCTATGTTATTAACCTGAGAATCACTAAAATTAGGTATTTCTATCAATGGGCTTTGTTGGTAAGAAACGTTGTTTTAACTTTATGTATAGAAATGTTGAATGTTCCCTATTCTTTAACCTTCCCAATAATAGTAGGGATTAATAGGGCCATGGTTGCATACTAAAAAGATCGAGAACATTTGCATATTCTACAAGGCTAGCTGCCTTATAATGGTCTTAGGAGTTTCCATGACAATAGGTTGGGTGTTTTTTAAGTTCCCTTACCCTAATATAAATGTATGTTGTTTTTTCATCATGTCATGAATTTTTTTATGAAACTATTTTCTTATTTATGCTGCATTTAATCATAAGAATAACGAGCCAAGTCTGAACGAAGTCAATTTTATTGATTTAAAAAAAAAGTCGATCAAACAAAGACTTAGATAATTAGTCCATCCCTGATCATTGGATTTTCTGCTCGGTTATCTATCCAACGTCACTTCTTTCATTACCTACCCAGTTAACAGGTATCTATAGATACGCGAAGGATATAACATCAAAATTCTTATAACCATCTCATTTCCTTGTGGTACATCTAGTTCGGCTGACTCCTATTTGGTCCAAATATACAAATCTTTGAGACTTCTTAACATTGAGGAGATACTGTTAGTTAATAACCCTTTTTCCACCAACAAAATGTCACCCCACCGATAGACTCTTGATCTCATAGGGTAAGTTTAGTTAATCATGTAACTCTCCTAGGGTAGAAATAGAAAGAAATAGGAATAAATGTGGAGTTCGTTCACTCTGGTAAATATGGATGACTTCCCAATCAAGGATTAGGTGTTACAGGACTCTAAGAGAAACAAACATACCGATGCTTCTGACTAATAACTTTCCCATAAAAGGAAGGTAAATGATATTTTCGAGGAATAGGTAGCTCCCTCGGCCAATTTGGCCATGGATATAATTTTATGCGTGATCCTGCCACAAGATCAGACTCGGGTAGAAGCCTTAAAAAAGGACAATCTCTTCCTAAATGTTGATCAGAACCTATCTCTTGTAAGTTTTTCATCACTTACTCTTTTGTTTATAAGTTGGTTATACTTCGACTGGTAAATGTGTTGTACATGTAGTTCTTAGAGGATTTTTCTTCAATAGTCAAGAGAGATGCTGGTTAGGCTAAGAAGTCATTCAAGTTTGAAGAGGCCATAAGGGACTTAAAAAATTCCTTAGACGAGGTCAGGTTTTAGATGGCAAAGAAGGAGATGGATTTTATGAATATCCTACATAAATCTTTTGAAGAGGTGAAGCAGTTGAAGGTTTAGTTGGCCACCTCCAATTAAAAGTTGAAGGAGTCCTTAAAGTCCAATGAGATGACTGAGAATAAAGGTCGTGATATTTAATTCAAGCACGCAAAAAATAAGACTGGTTATGTTAAAAGTCAACATTCAAGTAAGGGTGATATGCTTCCCCTTAAAAGCATTGATGTCCCCACTTCTTATGAACTTTTATTAAACACTAGTTTGTCCCTCCTTCGATGTTTGAATGGAGGAAGAAGAAGCTCTAAGTGATGGAGCTATTAAGGACCGGGTCAATCCCTAAGGATTTTATATTTTCTCTCTCTTTGTATTTCTATTTGTTATTTTACCGTTGTAAGGTTGTCATCCCATTTTGCATATTTCAGTGAAGGAAACAATATATATTTCCTTACTGATTGTTGTGATCCACTTTTTTGGTTTCGCTTTCTTACAACGTTTTATGTAAATGTCTTCTTAAGTAGTCTTTTGATTTCCATCCATCCAATTATGGTGAACACAAGCGAGTCGATGACAATAAGGAACCCATTCTAGGGAAATAGGCTTTTGGTAGGGCTAAGTCAATCTATTTGAATATTCACCGACGCTTTCATCGGATGTACCTTGTTAACTTTGCTCACTTTAAGGAGTTGAGTGATTATAAGGTAGAGCTAAAAAAACACATGAGGGTTGGTGTCCTTATTTGAAAGGAGATCACCCCCTCACAAGCTGAGGTGGAGAAACTCAAGTGTAACCTGGTGAATGCGTGAGTGATCAACCACAGGATTAAAGTTAAATTCTAGGATATTTATCATAGATTCGGTCATGGACCTAAGAGGGTGTGGCAATATAGTTGTGATGAGTCTATACTCAACGCCCCTTTTCATATTAAGTATATTAAGGAATAATTTTACAAGTATGAGTGGTTAAGCGCCCTAATTGTTTTAAATATGCCAAAGATCTTTGATCTATGGTATGCATATGTCATTGATGATCCCCATTATGTTTTATAGTCAATTAGGATTGAGGATTATTAAGAACCTGAGTATATTTTTCCTAAGTAACTGGTATCGAATGAATCCTAGAGTTAGGCAAAAATGTTTCCTCCTTCCCAACTAACTCCCTTGAGAATCTGATCAGACCCTGGCCCGTCTATCTCCCACGTGGATCTTGTCCCTTTAATCCAGGTATTTGTGTTAATTCATTTTAATGTATTTAATTTCTTTATAACTAAATCTTGTTGGTTAATGAATGACAATGACATTCTTGTCAACTTTCCTTTCGTGTTCATAATCACTTCACTATTTCTGATCATATGGGGTAGCGTGCTTATCTTTTAATAGTTTTTGTAACACACAATTTTAAGTTTATCCATAATTAGTGATAATGTACTCATGCAGGTGTCTTCCCCATCAAGGGTTTTACCCGACCAATGTAGTCAGTTAATCTGATGCCTAGGGATCCCCCATAAGTCTTTTATTACCGCTTAGATGGCCTTTCCATTTTATGTTAACAAAACGAGATGGTCACACTTATTTTTTGGAAAATAAAACTTCTACACAATATCTTAAAACAAAAGTTTAGAAGAGAAAAAATATTTATTGATGTAACGATTGTTTAGGGGCGAAGAATTGTTTACCACTTGGGATAACTGATAATCAAAAATTTAAATGAAAAAACCAAACTAAGCTAAGGAATCAAAACAAACTAGAATTTAAAGAAACTAAATAGTAAAACTAGAAGTTAGATGTAAAATTTCTTCAAATTGGTTGCATTCCAAGACCGGGTGATGTGGGTGCCTTCAATTATTTCCAACTGGTAAGTTTCGTTGAAGTTGTCTATTTTTATCTAGAATGGTCCCTATAAATTTCACCCTGCCATTTCGTCAGAAGGTTTTTTATTGGGCCAACTGTCTTCCTTAATACATAGCCACTGACCTAAAACTTCCTTGGTTTGTACTACCGAGCAATATGGTGTTAGTATAACTACACTCTAATGCATTCAAGCTCTCGTCTTTCCTTAGCAAGGTGTATATTTGTCCTTATTCTTGTCTCATTTGCAGCTTTCTTTACGAATGTCATGTTCATAGTCGGCAATCGACTTTACAAAAGGGATCACTGCTTCTATTCCATAGGCCAATTCAAACGGCAGTTCCCCGTCCAAGGGGTTATCCGATAAACTTGAAGGATATATGGGATTCATTCACCCAAGGTATTTTGTCCTTTTATAGTCTCTTTTGAATTCCATCTAAGGTTGCCTTGGTAGAGGAATCTACATGTCCAATCCTCTGAGTGTATGCCAATGAACTGTAGAAGAGCCTGATTCCATGGTCAGGACAAATTCATGAAATTGTTTATTCTATAACCATGTTCCGTTATCGGTGATAATGTCATGTGGAGTCCCAAATCTTATTATGATGTTCCTTCAGATGATTATGCTCATATTTAAGTCATTGAAGTTTTATTGAGTTTCGGATTTTACATATTTGGAAAAGTAATCTATCCCAAATGGTGAGTATTTTTTATTTGTTAACACTTTGGGTAGAGAAACAATGATATCAAATCCACATTGAGCGAAAGGCCAAGGGCTAATTAGAGGATATAGGTTATTGACTAGTTGGTTAAGAAGTGGGGACAATATCTAACACTTTTCACATTTCTTAACATATTTGATGGAGTCCTTTTTCATGTAGGTCTATCAATGCCCTTCTTATTTGCTCAAACATACATTTCTATGTCTGATGTGTTACTCGAAAAAGTTCCTTTGAGGATCTCAAACATGATTTGTTTAACCCTCTCCAGGTGGATGCAACACATGTAAGGTCTTATAAATTATTATCGAAAAAAACTTCCCTCCGGGGGGATAAGAGGAAACATATTTCCTTAATTATAAGCTTTTAAGACTCCTTGCTATCCTCCGATCTTACCTATTCCTTAAGGAATTTTATTATGGAGTCCATCCAGCTCGGTGCTTTGTGGACCACTAGGACCTCTATTTCTTTATACCTATAGGATATGCTAGGGTGTTCCAAGAAATCCACTTGAATACTTTTCTTGAGATAAGAATCAACGGATAAGGCTAAATTTTCCAAGACATCTACATGATTGTTGTTTCCTTAGGAAACTATTCAATGTGTATCTCTTTAAATTATGAAAACTCTTGTTCTTTTCTAGGTAGGCAAGCATGTGTTCGTCTCTTTCACTACAATCCCATGATATTTGGTTGGAAACAAGAATGGAATTGTAGAATACCTTGAGGTGGTTGGCTCCGACAAAAAATGTTTTCCACAGTCCTCCACACAGTGCTTCGTATTTATCTTTGTTGTTTGATGCTTTAAATCCATACCTTTTTACCTGATCGATCGTTTCTCCATCTAGAGTGGTTAGTACGTGTAATACCCCATAATTTAAATTAAATAATTCAATTACTTAATAATGATTAATATTATTCATGTAAGGACATTTTTGTCCATTATAAATTTGTATGTCGTACGCCGTTACACCGTTTAAGAAACTCAAGATCGCATCTACATCAACGAACCCAAATATCAAAGCGTCTTCAACATCATAGCCTCTGCGAGAATGAACTTGGTAAAATTTTATTTTTACGTTCCTTAAAGTTCATATTTAGTATTGGGAATTTTTTATAAAATGTTTTTTATAAAAATAAGAAGTAAGTTTTTTAAAGCAAAATGAGGCTTTTAAAAGGATTTTATTTTTCTGGGAAAACCGGACCGATCCAGCCCCATACCGGACCGATTCGCAATCGGACCGATCCGTCCCTCAACCGGAGTGATCCGCTTGCTGCAGATCCAGTATACCCCGGACCGCAAGCGAACCGATGGAGGCCAAAATAAAAGAACCGATCCGCTTGAACGGACCGATCCGCCTCAGAACCGGACCGGTCCGACTGGGATAAATTCGGCTAGATTCGCTGCAGATTTTTTAGGCTCAAAGTTTTCCTATTTAAAGCCAACTTCGGGGAGTTATTTTTTAAGACTTTTCAAGACGATTTCAGAGTCCTAAATACTCTAAGTCTTCACCTTTTTGATGTGCAAAACATCTTTTTGATTCACACAAAAAATCCCAATTACTTTTGTGAATATTTTGGAACCCTAGAACACAAGCTTTGCTATTGTTCAATCTTTGTGGGGAGATCTTTGCAACCGAGGGCTGCATGTCATTGCTGAGGGTGCTGCGTGTATGGTTGCGTGTCATTTAGGAGATCTGCGGTTCTTCCTTCGTTGTTTGGGCTGCGAGTCCTTGGAGGGTGCTGCGTGTATTCTCTTGCTGAGTTCAAGACTGGGTGTCTTTGTGGGTTGGCTGCGTGTTGATCCATTACAGATTTTTCTATGTAATTGTAAGTTGCGGCTTGTATATTCATAGTGAAATAAAGGTTTTACCCGAAAGGGGTTTTTTCCTGAATTCTGTGTCTCAGAATATTTTTGTGTCACATGCTTTATTTATTTATCGGTTGACACACGCACCTTAGATGAATGATTAGGGGCTGAAATTAAATAAGTGTGCTATATTAGAAAGTTGTGAAGTTAATCAATTATCACATAGTCTTGTCTTTTCAAATTTTACTTGAAAAACTTGCGAATTTAATTTAAATCGATATTACACGCGTTCTCAAATTGGTATCAGAGCGGGTTACTCTAAATTATCGAGTGATCTTGATTTTTAAAGTTTTTTTTTCCTGATACAATTTGACTTCTCACATCGTCAAATTGGTATCAGAGCAGGTTGCACAAATTTATTGCGTATTCCTATTTTTCGCAAAATTTGTGTGATATTGATTTTTTTTGAAAAATCAATTTTGTGAAAAATCGCAATTTTTCAATGGAACCCCTGTTTAATGAGGAGCCTATTTTTGAAAAAAATCACGACCATGCTGAAAATTTAAAAAGTTTGAATTTGAAACTTTGCAAAAGAATTAAAGTTTTGGAAAAAGAAAATTCTCGTTTGAAATCCGCGATGGATCTTTTGCAAACGGTTCAAAATCAAAGAGATTTTTATCATGAAAAATTTGTTTCTTTGGACCATGAATTTAATGCTTTAAAACTTTCCAAAAAGGAGAGTGATGATAGGGTCCTTGTTTTAGAAAAATATTTAGAGGACCTTAAAAATTCGATGGTTTATGTTTGTGCCAAAGATGAAAGAAATATTTTAATCAATGAGTTTGTGGCACGTGAAGAGACTCTTAGGGAAAAGTTTGCTTTAATTGAGGGGGAGAGGGATACCCTTTTAGAAATTTTTGAAAATTTGAAAAAGTAATCCCTGTCTTGGGTAGAGTCTAATTTGTTGCTTAAATAAAATATTTTGAAGATGAAAAATGATTTAAATGATTCAAGTAGGTTTGATTGTGATGGTAATGGCTCATCTTGTTCTCATGCTTCTAGTGCTAAAGCCAAAACCATTATTTGTTTTAGAGGGTCAATCAATCCCAAGAACATTAGAAAAGATCACACTTTAGGTAACATTCCTTCCGTTTACACATGTTCACATTGTGGTAGGAAAGGTCACCTTAGGAGATTTTGTTTTGATCTTGGAAGAAGTCCTAGGATGTCGAAGTCTAGTGTTACCTTGGTTCCTAAATCCCCCACACGTTGTTTCACATCTATTTGGGTTAGGAAATCACTTTTGGATACACTAGATTTTAGACAAGTTGATTCTCGTTTGCTTGCACATGATTCTTCTCTTGCCATATCATATAGATGATTGTGTTCGCATGTGTGTCATACTCTAGTTATGCTTTTTGATATATGTTTGCTAGCGTTGTGACATGTACTTTTTGTATAGATTTTTTTTATTTTTGGAAATATTTTGAAAAATACAAAAAGATTTTATTTTGATAAAATTTTGAGAAAATCCAAAAAGATTTTTGTATTTTGTTTGCACCGTTTATGGATGAACACTTTGGATGACCGAGTCACAACTTCATTCCATTATTTTCATGTGACTATTTGATAGTGTTTTGAGACAATAGGTCAATTCATCCATGTGCTTTATAATGTTTGGAGTCATTAAGATGCATTTAAGTGTTACTTCCTACATGTTTGACTCATAGTTTCCTTTATTGCACACATGCACGGATTTGTTTGATTATTGTGCTTGTCTTATCACATGTTGGTTGGGTGTTTTCACTTCAATCCTGTCCTTAAAACGAACCAAGCGCGATAAATTTTGATAAGGAAATTGTGTATATAAAAACCGTTTTGTGAGTTTGTGTGCTTTGTTTGATAACGGGGAGGGGCTGCAAAAGGTAATTATCTATCCTTTGCGCAAAAGTCACCGTTAAAAGGACCTAAAAAATTGAGGTTTTTTATTATCCGAGGTCCAAAGAGGTTAAAAGAGCCCGACAAAATTTAAAGGCAATAAAAAGAAATTCATGCCAATTATAGGCCATTTAGGTTTTTGCACCAATTCTCCAAAGTTTGAGAATTTAGTTTATACACCTCTAAAAGAATATATATATGAGGGAGTTTGGTTGGAGAATTAAAACGGATTTGCACGTCCTTGAAATTCTTGAAAATGCGTTATATAGTTTTGGACGTTATTGGTGTGGAAATCATTTGACTTTGATTTGTTGATTTGCATAAGATGATGTCATCTAAATTCAACAAACTTTTACACCTAAGGATACCTTTGATGTTCATTCGTTAGGAGTACACGTATGCATCGTGCACATATGATTGATTGAGTTGATTTACCTATCGAATGTGTTCACACCCATTCATTCCGTTTCCATGACTTGGTTGTTTGAGTCTAAATCCATGGTGTGATTTTTGTATCATATTTGTTCATAATGGTATCCTATCTTTGTATGAAAAATTTGAAAAAACAAAAATAGTTTGTGTATTTTTTTGTATACCGTGACACCCCGATTTTTCTTATTTGATTCATTCTTCTCATTTGTCTATTTGGGGACATCATAAAAAAGGGGGAGAAAGAATTATCATATTATGGGGGAGTTTGTACTTTGGGGGAGTTTTTGAGATGTAGCTTATGTTTTTATCATATATTGGTATCCATGTTTATCTCATTTCAAACTCGATATGTCACGTGGTATTTTCTTTGTCTCATGTGTGTAGGTATGAAGATTGAAGATCAATATGTTGCACACCCTGATGAGAAAAGCTTTGAGATTTGATGATTGTTGAAGATTGAAGAACAAACAATGAAGATTTAAACATTTGTATCTTTCCATCTTTAGGGTTCATGGGAGGGTAGATTTGTATATGTCATTAGTTGATAATTCGGATATTTTTTATGTATGTACCGGCATAGACATAGGGGGAGATTTGTAAGGACATTTTTGTCCATTATCAATTTGTATGTCGTACGCCGTTACACCGTTGAAGAAACTCAAGATCGCATCTACATCAACGGATCCGAATATCAAAGCGTCTTCAACATCATAGCCTCTGCGAGAATGAACTTGGTAAAATTTTGTTTTTACGTTCCTTAAAGTTCATATTTAGTATTGGGAATTTTTTATAAAATGTTTTTTTATAAAAATAAGAAGTAAGTTTTTTAAAGCAAAATGAGGCTTTTAAAAGGATTTTATTTTTTTGGGAAAATTGGACCGATCCGGCCCCATACCAGACCGATCCTCAACCGGACCGATCCGTCCCTCAACCGGACTGATCCGCTTGCTGCAGATCCAGTCTAGCCCGGACCGCAAGCGAACCGATGGAGGCCAAAATAAAAGGCCCGGACCGCAAGCGAACCGATGGAGGCCAAAATAAAAGAACCGACCGATTCGCTTGACCGGACCGATCCGCCTCAGAACCGGACCGATCCGACTGGGATAAATTCGGCCAGATTCGCTGCAGATTTTTTAGGCTCAAAGTTTTCCTATTTAAAGCCAACTTCGGGGAGTTATTTTTTAAGACTTTTCAAGACGATTTTCAGAGTCCTAAATACTCTAAGTCTTCACCTTTTTGATGTGCAAAACATCTTTTTGATTCACACAAAAAATCCCAATTACTTTTGTGAATCTTTTGGAACCCTAGAACACAAGCTTTGCTATTGTTCAATCTTTGTGGGGAGATCTTTGTAACCGAGGGCTGCGTGTCATTGCTGAGGGAGTCTCTACAAAGTTTTATGGCTGCGTGTCATTGAGGAGAGCTGCGATTCTTCTTTCGTTGTTTGGGCTGCGAGTCCTTGGAGGGTGCTACGTATATTCTCTTGCTGAGTTCAAGACTGCATGTCTTTGTGGGTTGGCTACGTGTTGATCCATTGCAGATTTCTCTATGTAATTGTAAGTTGCGGCTTGTATATTCATAGTGAAATAAAGGTTTTACCCGAAAGGGGTTTTTTCCTGAATTCTGTGTCTCAGCATATTTTTGTGTCACATGCTTTATTTATTTATCGGTTGACACACGCACCTTAGATGAATGATTAGGGGCTGAAATTAAATAAGTGTGCTATATTAGAAAGTTGCGAAGTTAATCAATTATCACATAGTCTTGTCTTTTCAAATTTTACTTGAAAAACTTGCGAATTTAATTTAAATCGATATTACACGCGTTCTCAATTCAGATAATATATAAGTCTGGGAGATTGTTAATGATGGAGATTTAACTTGAGTAAAGTTAAACTTATAGAATTTACAATAATTTTGTGTTAATTATTCAAATAAATCTGACATTTAATTGATTTGCATACATTATGGGTGTTAGGTGGAAAATCCTAGAGTCATCAGGGTCTTTTGTATCTTAAGGTCCAAGATTGGGTTTGGAGAAAAAAAGAGGGGAAAATTTGCAGTCGCGAGGGGCTCGCTATAGTAGCAATAGCCAAAAATGGGGCATTTGGTTGGGACTTTTTAAATGGGGCACGAGCATAGTTCAATTACAATAATTTTTATAATTCTCAATAGTTTCCTAAACGAAAACCAAACCTCCATTTTGATCAATGTCCAATCCTCCATTAAGGATCCTTACACTTGTAATTTGGAAACGCTCTAAGAACATAAATTATGGGAACGAGGGATAAGGACTCAACTTCAGGTTTTTTAGATTTCAATCTCAGGCAAGAATATTAAAATTTTTCCTTTTAGTTCTCTATGATGTAGATATTTCCTAAGCCATGCTTAATTGTTAATTAAAAGTGTTTAAAAATTTAATAAGGAGAGGATAAACCTACTGAATTTACTATTACTTTCAAATGCTATTGGGAAAGTGGTGTAGCTCCTATATTGTTAAGAGTTCGTACATTTTGATTATATGAATTAAAAATATATAATGGGTGTAGAGATGGGGATACACATATGAGAATTAAATTGGGTAAGTGTTGTAGAGATGGGAATATTAATTTGGAAATTGGTTAAGATATACATTATATGCTTATGAACTTTTGAAAGATGAAATGTGAGATATGAGTAAATCTTATCCCCGTAAGATTGTAATGTAAATGCCTATGCCTATGTTGGGACATGTTTAACTGTTTGAACATCATATGTACCCCACTCAAAATGCGTATAAAATGGTGTTTAAGTAATTTATGAGCGTGACCTCAGAAATTCATTAATCTGCATGTAAATTAGTAGTAATTAGGGTACTAAATAAAAGGAGGATTATATTTGATATTAAAAATTATACGTGATTATCAAAATGATTATTATTCATATCTATATGTTGTCTGTTAGAATTTGGATGGAATGGTTAATTGTTATTATTAACAAAACGTGTTGATGGATTAATACTTGTGCTATAATGAAGATTAGCATTATTGGTCAATTGATGATTTAGGTATTTGTGTTATTAATCCGTATTTTGTAGATGTCGATGGGATTTGGACGTTGGATAATTGGTGTCATTGATGAAAGTGGTATCGTTGGATAATTGTTGTCATAGATATGGTTTTATGTCATTGGATATACGTTGTTGATGATAGGATATGTAAAATTATAGCTTTACGATGTTGCCTTTGGGAGTTATGACATTTGAGTTTAAATACATTAGTAATATTGGGAGAATATTAGTATTTGGATATCAACTTTAAGATATTAAACCAAGTTAGTGATGTTTGAGGATACTTGCATTAGATTGAAGAGTTATCTTAAGAATTTAATGTATTAGTCATTATGTATCAGGATTGACAGGTGCAAGAATGTTCAAATACGATAGAAAGATATAATAAATTATGGGCTTAGGAGTGAACCTAATGTTTGAAAACTCATATTTAAGGATTAAGGTTAAATAATGTATCGAGATACTTTGGACATATAGAGTGAGTTAAAAATTTAGTTGAGTGACATGTATAATCATAAATGGATGTAGATATAAGATATATAAGGTTAGGTTTAGTATTTTTCCATTCTCGATTAATACCAAATCTAGATAAAAGTGTATCAGGGGGTTCTTTGTTTGGTATTCAATTATGAAATGCCCCATACACAAAGTGTAAAGAATGAAAAGGTTGGAATTCTAAAAACATTAAGTCTTATAAGTATTGAGTAAGCGATTATATGTAGACTGCACTCGTGGATGCTGGGATGTTAAAGGAATGTGAGAAATTGATGAGGAGTGCATAGAAGGAGATAAAATAATGTGAAATTATTATGAATTTTTCATATATCTGGAGATTAATGATTTGTCTTAAATGCCTTGGTAGATAGAATTCTAAGCTAGTACATGTTTTCCCTCGATGACTTCCTAATTTTAATATAAGTGTATTAAGGGGTTCCTTGTTTGGATTTTATTTATGAGATGTCCCACGTATAGAGTCTAGATAAGGCTAAAAATTGGGATCTTAGGAGGTGAAAGTTGTTAACTAGGTCTTAGAGACGTGTTTAGGAGATACATAAATATTTTATAGTCTGGATGACCACTTAAACTAGACAAAGCTATATCCGGGGGGTTCCTTGTTTGAATTTTATTTATCAGATGTCCCAAGCATGAAGTCTAGATAAGGTTGGGAATTTGGAGTTTAGGATATTTAAATTTTTGTACAAAGTGCTATCTTAGTGGGCGTATCTATAAGTATTTGGTATAGAGTCACCCGGCTATGGACTATCGTATATGTAGGACTTATACTAACTGAGTACTTTGATGGATATTTATGGTTGTTAGTTGCTATTGGTATGGGTTTAGTTTTGTCTAGCTATAGAGATATTATATGTGCAGTAGCTAGACTCTCTAATCATAGTAATAATATAATTTTCTTAAACTATTTGCAATTATGTGCAGGATCATGAGTGAGACCGGATGGCTACATTATTGTAGGTATGAGTTTGGACATTTATGTATGTTAGACGTGGTTCTTAATTACTCGTAGCATGATACTTGGGGGGGGGGGGGGGGGAGGATTGTGTGATGTGTATGTTTATGGGGGAGGATGATATATTACAATATGTGATAATAATAAATATTATGTAGGGTATACTATAATCTATTAACGGTTGTGTAAGAGGCTAGTTAATTATAATAAACTTCCCAAGTTAAAGATAACATAAATGAGACAAGAAAGCAGCATTTGGCTAAGGTATGTTTAAACGAGTAAGTGAAAGGGTTGGTTTACTAGAATAGATATGGAAAATAAGAATGATGTTATTAATGGAATATGAAAGTGGAATGTGAGTAGAATACTTTTAATGGAATTATGAGCTGAAAGTTAATTAATTATTTACAGCGATTGATAAATCGATAGTTCTTGATATTTATCTTTAAAAAGGGGATGTTATTAATATCATTTTATGAGTTGATAGTTGTGGATATATGATATTTTGTAGTTAGTAGTTAAACCTTGTTATCAAATGAACAATTATTTATATTGTCTCTATTATATGAACATTGATATCTCCTGTTGAATGTTACCCAATGAATATTGATAAAGATTCTAAGTTTAAATGTTAATGCTATATAAAATATTCTACTGTAGTAGTTATTTCATTTAGTGATTCGGCTTGGGTTTACGTTTCCCGATTTGGGATCATATAGCTAAAATTCTTATAGTGGGCCCTAACCCATTGGTGTTGACTAAAATCTCATGATAGATGTTAACATTCATGAGATATTGGATCCTTGAGAGCGGGCTAGGATTTTTGGGAGACTCGGATCATGTATAAAGTAGTTCTCCTTTTCGTAATTTCTTTCATATAAGATAACTTTTGGATTAATGGGTCACTCACGACTCCATATTTACACTTAAATATCATTAGAGACTACATTTTGTTTGTACTGAATTATATTGGTGGTTAATGTCATAAGACTTTATTGTTGGTGATTATTCATGTAGATATCTCTCACATCTTATATTGTTGGAAAAGTTTTTAAAAGCCTTGTATTCCTATCACATGCTAAGAATGGAATTTTAATTTATTACCTGATATATCTTGGCATTGGTACTTGATTAACATCAATGACAAAATATGCGGGCTATTATAGTACGATCCATACTCTCGATCCTTTGGAATTGGACATTCAATTCACAAATCGCATCTAGTTGTAAGTCTTGAATTTCTCCTATTTTGGTTATAGAGATTTGGCTTTACTCATTTTATATTGCTCGGAGATTTTGGTCATGGATTGAATGATAAAATCCTTAAAGATTTCCCATTTCATGATTAACCTAGGTTTCTCAACACACCACGTACAATCGTGATTTTCAAATTTCTCCTATTTCGATCGTACGAATTTGGCTGGACTCATTTTATATTGCTGAGAGATTTTTGGCACAAATTCAATGACAAAATCATATAAGATTTTCCCTTTTACGACCATCATATGTTTATTTTTAAGGTTAAACCTTTCCATTTCCACTGAATATTTTGACATTTTCTAAGATAGATCGGCCTTTTGGAGGACAACCCTAATTGTAGAAGATGTCAAAATCATAATAATGGTCCTTTCAAAATAGGGTTTTAGCTTCTGAGATGTAATGACTAGTTCATAGATAAGATTTTTTTAGAGGAATACACCTTTGTTCTATTCTAATCAAAGTTTTACTCGTGTAATAGATCAAGGCCTACCCTTTTGGTTCCCGCAAACCAAAACTAAGAAAATAAGTGTTTTGAGATGAATAAGTATGATTACAATCCCTAGTCGAGGACTACTAAAGTTGATGAAAACTCAAGTTTTATTTGTTTCCTCTAGTGTTAACACACATTTGTCATTTCAAACCTCCTTTCGCTTTTTTTTAGCAAGTGACATAATGGCCTACACTACCTGGATGATTTGGATATGAACCAGCTGAGTACAACACGCATTTTTCTCAAAAAAATTAGCACTCAAACAATGGTTGGTGGTCGAATGGTTTGTACGGCTTCAATCTAGTCAGTATTGGCTTCGATACCCTATGACTAACTAAATACCTATGGAATTTTCCAAACCATACACCAAAAGAATATTTTATAGCGTAAATATTCTATCTGTAGAACTGGAGTATCTCAAAGGTTTTATTGATGTATTTAAGGTGGTTTCTCTCCTTCTTGGTTTTGGATTAACATATCATGGACGTAAATCTCCATGGTATTCCCTAATAGTTCCTTGAACATTTGGTGACTAGGTGATGGTAGTTCACCCATGCATTCTCCAACCTAGAAGGCATCATTCTCTAATGATAAACACCAAGTGTAGGGATAAATGATGTGTTTTCTTGATCGGGGACAAATAGAGGATTTTGATGGTATTTTGAGTATGCATCTATGAAGCTTAAATATTCGTGATTTGAAATGGCGTCTACTAGTTGGTCAATCTTGGGGAATATGAAACTATCTTTTGGGGAAGCAGTGTTTAGGTTGGTGAAGTCTACGCATACTCTCTACTTCTTGGTTGTTTCTCTTAACCACAACTGGTTTTAACAACCATGTAGGTAATTGAAATTCCTTAATGTACCTTGACTTCAGAAGTTTCCCCATTTCCCCTTCAACTAACTTGACTTTTTTTTGGTTGTGCAATGATCATTTTTAGTGAAAGGTGTATCAAATGGATCAACATATAGTTTAATGCACATTGTCTCTGGGTTAATGCCTGGAATTTTTTATGGCTTTCATGCAAACAAATATTAATTCTTCCTCAAAAAATTTATGAGCTTTTGCTTTTTCACTTGTTACCAAACTACCGATCATAATTTTTTCTATGGATGGTCGAGATCAATCATTACCTCCCCCAAGGGTTTCATGACCCGATTGATAGGGGAAAATCGAGTTTTCTCCACCCCAGGTCTTTCACCCTTCAATTTCTACTTTGTGGAAAGACTTCTTTGTGGGATACTTCTTCCACCCTTTCTGTATTATGTTATTTTGGTTTAATTGTCGTGATGAAGCATTACCAAAAAGCCTTAAATATATGATTTAAGATGAACTACCTTAATCGACTAGAAGTTGGTCAATGTTGCAATTGGTTATTTGTAAGGTTGTGAATAATTCATCTTGGTGGGGAGACCTTACTCCTATCAGGTATTCCTTACAAGTAATAATGTGCTTTGTCGGATCAACCTCCTTATGTCAGAGAATATTCTCTATAGTAGATACCTATGGGTCAAACTAAAATATTTCCACGACTCTTGTTACTTTATTTATTTCCATTTAGACCATTTTTCCTTTAATTTGATCGAGAATGGATGCCCCGTGAATCACGATAGACATATGTCCCTCATCATTTTTGCCCAAAACATTAGTTAGTCTCTATTAGGTTGCGGTATTCTCTTTATTTCATTTTTTGACGTAATCCCCTAGGTTTCCAATACAATTTCCTTTAAGTGGTATTTGAGAACCTTTAAATTTTCTATTTTATTCCTGTGATACTTGTAATAGAATCATCTTAACTCAATGTTTCTCTTTTTTTAAGTCTCTAGCCATATTCCTTGGCCATTTGAAACACTATTTATCTTTTATCTTTGGTAGGATCTTGTATACGAACTGCTTAAAAACATTTTTAATCGCTTGATAGGGTGTTTTAATCTTGCAATTCTTTCTTGTTTCTCTATCAGGTGCGACTTCCTTGGGTGGGTCGTTTTTGTTTATGGAGTAAACAGAGAGAAAGAAAGGTTTGGTGGGGAAGATAGGTTGGGGGTTGGTTAGATTTTTAGATATTTACTAAAAATAAAACTATTTAAGACTCACCTAAAATAAAATATAAAATTTATAAAACTTAAAAATCTAACCTTCAATAAAATAAAACGAAAGAATATATACTAATAAATTTTATAAATTTAATCTAAAAATAAAAGACCTGAAATAATACTAATAAACCGAACCTAATAAAAATAAGCTAAAAACTAAAAATCAAATAAAACTCTTACCTATTATATTTAAAAAAAATACAAATAAAAATACAAAAATAAACAACGCACGATTCAGACACTACTATATACATCTATATGCACAAATAAAGTATAAAAATTCTAAAAATTATATATGACTAAAATAAAAATCTAAAATACAAATAAAAATACAAACTAAACACACACGATGCTCGGGACAGGTCTGGAGTTGGTTCGGGTTTGGTTTAGGCTACAGAACTTGGGTTACAGGGTAAGGGTAAGGGATTTAGCTCCTTTAACCACATTTTGCGTTGATTTAATGCTTTTGAAACCGCAAACGGCATTTGACCTACAAGATAAATATGAGCACACTTAAGATCAAGTTTACCAAGAATTAATAATTAAAAACGGTATATTTATGATTTTACATATATATTTTTGTGTGTTTATCAATAAGATAATACCAAACACGAGAACTTGCTAAGAAAAGAATTGACTCAGAGACGATAGTCGGTGTAAAAGAATCAGAATCACATATCATCCAATCATTTAAATCAGAAAATACGTCAATTGTTTGAGAAAAAAACGGGGAAATTATTCGAGATGATATTGTTTGAAGTGAAACTGCTCAAATGTTGGAGTTAAATAAAAAAATGGCACATAAGAGCACAGCACAGACTGTCGCCCAGCATCGCTCTTTGTCGGCGCTACAAGAGTCTCGGTAGGATTGGCGGTGTTACCTTATTGGTCACCCTCCCTCTCTGTATCCTCAAGATCAACGACAGTCGTCTCGGCCACAGCTGTAGGAACATCAACCTTAGCCTGGACTTGGTTCAAGGTCGACCAGGCTGAAAGAATAAATAACATCGGCTAGTTGAGCGTCAGTATTTGAAAGTTCTGGGTACTCAGTAACAAACGATTTTGGTACCTTTCTCTATGTACTGGATAGCGTAGTCAAAAACTTATTCAGACTCCTTGAAGTCCGCAATATATTTTTCACGCACCGCTTTTAGCTTCTCAGCCTCGTCCTCAATTTGCTTCTTTAGCTCCTCCTCAAGCTCGTCAATCCTGGCCTACAGCTCAGACTTCATAGTCTGCATTCGCTCTCTGTACGTTGTGAAGCCTTGGCATCATAGTCATTCTTGATTTTAAACGATTACTTCCTCAAGCCGTTGGCCTCTAATGCAGCATTATCGGTAGCCTTGCCTTAGACGACACAACACTTTGAAAAAAAAATAGGTTTCTTTGGACTAATAATTTTGGACAAAAAAATTAGGCCTAATAAATTTTAAACGATTAGGTCCAACATATAAATACCTCGAAATTAAAACAAACACGCACTATTCAGAAATCGAAGCGCCAAAAATACCGTATTATCTCTTGAATCAAAACATTAATCGTATCATCTCTTCGATCAAAATCCCAAAAGGAATCTATTTCTCAATCAAATTTTGTCAACAACAACATATAAATACTCCTGATGGAATCTCTAAAAACTCTGTTCGATCAAAATCCTAACTCTCTTCGATCACAACCCTAGCTCTCTTAGATCAAACCCTAATCGTTGAAGTTCTACATTTTAGATTCTAAATCAAATACTTCCAAATACAACTAACAAGTATGTATACATTCTTTTATCACCTTTTTGTCCTTGTGTATTTTGTGTTCTCATATGTATAAATTTGTAGACACATGGACTGATGAAATTACATTCTTCTTCTTCATGATATGTATTTCATCATATATTTCTTTCCCACATTTTAATTGCAAAACAAACTTTTTGTATGTTAGATATATGTATTTCATCATTGTACTTGTCCTCCTGCATACATCATTTATCGAGGATTTATCAAGGACTAGGAATATATACATGATTGGAATATATACATATACAAGCACTGTGTTGCGTGTACTATATGTATTTTGCGTGTACTATCAAAAAGTACACGCAAAATACACAGAGTACATGCACATTGAAATTGAATTTCTCAATTCATTATATGTGTACTTTTATGTTTTATACGTGTACTCTATAAAATATTTATTTCAAATCCATATTTGATCAATCCTATGTTATTTTGATCCGCGCCAGCGGCATTTGAATGATATTCGATGAGTTTGTTGTTGATGTAAAAAATTAGATCACTCTAATAATTCAATCACAGATAAATAAATGAGACAAAAGATTTTAAAGTGGTTCAGCCTTATAATAATGGCCTACGTCCACTGTTGTTTTATTGCTGTTTGTATGGGAATTCTCGATTATAAGTTATCTTAAGAAATTCCGGTCCGGGGGCCCCCTTACAATGAGGATTATACAATGTATTTATAGCCTTGAGGTTGTAATGTGAAAGGGTAATACATTAAATGATATGCATATGAAAGGGTAATACATTTAATGCTCTCTTTGCGTGCGCGTCCAAATGATAAGCATTTAATGAATCAGTTGAACTGTTGGTTATCCAGTTATTAATGCTTTGTTGGAGATGCAGCTCGGACCGCCTGAGTTGCTCGGACCGCCTAAGCTTCTTGGTATTCAAGAGTTCCTCGGAGAGATTTGTTCCTCGGAGCATGTGAGTTCCTCGGATAAGAAGTTTTGTTCCTCGGAGCGTATGAGTTCCTCGGAAGTGTTTGTAGTTGCCATATAGATAGCCACGTGTCTTCATATGATTGGTCCACGTCAGCAGATTAAATTTGGTATCAACAGAAGCCCCCAATGTTTCATAGTTCGAAATTTGAGGAGTATGGAACATTCTTTCTCGGAATATGGTAGCTTTAAATAGTCTTCCTGATTTTTAGGAGCATTTCCCTTGTATTTATTTTCTCCTTCCAAATTCGTAGAATCATGATTTATTGGACTTTTCTGCGTGCTTCGATTCCCGCGTTACTTTTCGTCTTTTCGGCCGCTGTTGCCCGCTTTGGTTCTCGCGCCACTTTTCATCTTTTTAGCTGCCGGTAACGTAATCATCCTTTTTGTAATCATTACTTCGCCAGTTCCCAAGGTAAGGTATTTAAACTTCACAGACACTCCCATTGTCTTCTACCTTTTCAAATTTTCATCTTCGAGTTTTTCATTGTCTTCTACTCTCTTGTGTATTCATCTCTTCCATCGTCTGTCGTCATCAGCTCTACTATTTTCCTGGAAGATCTTCTTCCTTCATCTTTATTTCTTTATTCACCATGGTTTATCCTATTGAGTCTCTTGAGAAATTTCGTTTTGATTTTTCCATTCCCTCTTGGGTCATCTTGGAAGAGCTTTCTGAGCCTTCTAATTAATTCAATTTGGCTAAGGGACATTGGTTCCCCGGTCTCTTTTTTGCTGAGTGTGGATTTTCTTTTTCACCAAATCCTCTGTGTCTGGCATTCTGTCAGTACTTTGATGTTGTTCCTGCACGAATAGCTCCCAACACATGGAGAATAGTTAATGGGGTGCATAAATTAAATCAAGTGCATGGAACCCGTATAGGAATTCCAGAAATCATGTACTGCTATAGATGGGCAGTTAATGATAATATTTATTATTTAAAAACTAGGTTTATAAATAGAGCCTTAGTAGTCAATCTCCTTGATGCCAATAGGGATTATTTTGAACATGGGGTTATTGTAAAAAATTGGCAACACCCTCCTTTAACCGGAGATGAGGTTTACCAGGGTCCCAGATGCCCTCCTTATGGCAATGGGATAAGTTATTTTTATTTTATTTTATTTATCTTGAAATAATGTTTGTTTTGTGTTTGATAAAATGTGTTACTGATAACAATGTTTGTTTATTTGCAGTTGATAGCAAGAGAAAGTGCCCAAAAGAAACAGATGTCAATATAAGGTATTTGGGACTTATCTGGGGTTTGCATCAAAGGGTTGCCGACGAGCACAATAGGGTCGGCTTCGTATTTGCTCCAGTACAAGAGCTACACAACCTCCTTCACTGCTCATCCAGTGATCATTGAAGCAGAGCCAGTACCAGCCTCTGCTAGTTCTTCGCCTGAATCCCACATTCCTTTGAGTGAAAGGATGAAGAAAAGAAGAGCTCCCACCTTGTTTGAGAAGACTGCCTCCGGTTCTGGTGAGGCAAAGAGGAGCAGGATCGATGTCCCAAAGGAGGGGACAAAGAAAACTGCTGCAACTCCTCCAGCTGCTCTTGTAAAAATTATCGAGAAGCCCACAGTGGCTCTGAGCAGGTCTGCTGCTCCGGGAGAGGTGATTGTGATATCACCGACCAAGGGTTCTTCCTTGGCTGTACCTGTTCCCCCGAGGAGGCTGAAGAAGAGCTCCTCGATCAATTTGGCTGATACCATCATTCAGCCCCCAGCAGTTGGGACTGAAGTTCCCACTTTTGTTCCCCCGAGCTCTGACATGAGCTCGGTAAAGTCCTTGACCATTCCCGAGGTCCAAGGTATTGAATATAACCTTACTCGGGACATGGTTACTTCTTTGGCTTCTCGTCATCTTGCTTCAGTAAGTCTTTTTACTTTAAACTTTTTGTAGTTCCCTTTGTCATTTCTTGTTTCTAACTTGCTTTCTTTTTCTGTTCACAGTTGACGAGTTGCTTTAACATAATCCTGAAAAAGGATGAAGCCATTAAAGCCTCATGCTCCTCGTCCAGTGTGGAGGGAGCTATGGAAGAGGCTATCAAATCTTTGGAAGACTCTCGCCAGCAGTATACCACTGATAAGGCTATCTAGGAGAGAAAGCTTGCCTCCTCCGAGAAAGAAAAAGCTCGAGTTGTTGATGCCTCCAAAGAGTTGGAGAAGAAAAAGGTTGCATTGGAGAAGGCAAATAAAGAGCTCGGAGAGAAGCTCAGGGCTGAAGGGGAGCTTGAGAATAAGCTCAAAGTTGCTGAGGAGAGGTTGGTCCAGCTCCAGGAAGTAACTCGGCAGAAAGAGGAAGCTGAACAAAAACTGAAAGCTGCTGATGATTTGTTGTCCGAGAAGGTTGCCTTGGAGAAGGCCAAAAGGAAAGTTGCCGTGAAGAAGTCCTTCAGCTCTGGCTGGGGCAAGGGGTGGGATAAGGGATGTGCTGCCATGGTCTCTCAAGTGGACTATGGCAGTCTAAAGTATTTTAGGGATGGATGGGTTGCTGCCCTTCAGGAAATGAAGGTCGACGAGTCATCTGAGCTATTCCAGAGACACATCCCTGGTCCCCCTCCTACTCCAGAAGAATTAGAAGAGGACGAAGCTACCTCTGAGGAGTCTTCAATGGTAGTGGGAGAACATGCCCTAACCAACCAACCTGCTGCTGAGCAAGTCGTTTCTTCTTCCGAGCAACAACTGGTGCTTTCCGAACAACCCACAGTTCCCTCCGAGCAACCTGCTTCCTCCTCCCAACCTTCTGAGAAGGTTTTGGGAGATAAGGAAAAGGTGTAATGTTGTTCGGGTTTATCTTTCTTTTTTCTTTCTTGTCAAATGTAACCCAGAATTTGTAACTCCAAATTTCATGATCTAATAAAACTTGAGTTCTTTCTTCTATACGGTAGTCTCTTTTCTATTTGTACTCTGTCTTGATCTTCTTTTTGATGATTGTCTTTTCTTTCTTTACTAGTTTCTGGACAGGATGGATCTGCTATCTGCCAATGATACAAAGCTGATGCAGCAATGTAATGAATATTATAAGGCTGGTCACATAGACCTGAGTGCATCAGAAGTTACCGACATCCTTGGTCATGATGATTCAGAACAGGTAGTCGAAGCATATCAGTTTCTGAAGTGTCTACTTGACCGAGCTGTAGCCAATAATGTGGCTTACTATGAAATGATCGAGGATCTCCAGTGTACCCTCGAAGACCTTTAGAATCAGTACAAGGAATCAACTGCCTTACTGCATGAGGGGTACGAGAAGAAGTATAAGCTGATCGTTGCTGACAAGGGCTACGAGAAGCTTTTTGCTGGGTATGATCTGAGGGAGAGAACTTTGAAGGGTGAGGTTGAACAGTGTAGACAGATTGCCGAGCTGCTGGAGCAAGAGAATAACAATTTGCAGAAGGAGCTAGCACAGTTGAAGTCTGCAGCTTCTTCTTCAACAGCCCTAATCCCAGTGACTGACGAGGGATTTTCATTTTTAGAGGTTGAGAATGCCAAATTAAGGGAAGAGTTGGACACCTTGAGGAGGTCGGGCACTTCCACATCTCCTCGGGGATGAGGAAGAGCAGCTCGGGTGCTGGTCGAGGAACAGAGGACAACGTTTGCCTTAGAGAACCAAGCATTCCAATTAATGGCTAAGAACCAGGCTTTGTCTGACATGTCAAAGAAGATAAAGGACTTAGAGAAACAACTCTCTGCGCAGAAATCAGTCTTGGAGAATAAAGAGCTTTTCGTCAAGAATCTCCACGAGCAGCTAGAAAGGCTAACATATCAGTTCCACAAACAGCCCAAGGAATTCTGGATGGCTGGATACAACGAAGCACTATTCCATTTGGATGATCGTATCCAGAATGCCAACAATGAGGGATACAATCAAGGCTGGCTGAATGCCTTAGGTGTGTTGAAGCTAGAACAAGGACACTATCTATGGGACTACCATGATCCCGGGTTGCTTGACCTGCCTATGCCACCGTACAACTTGGAGATGGAGTGGATCCCTGCTCGGGCCATTCCTCGAAGCTTAATTTCAAAATACCTCGGTGACTATAATCTTCACTCTCAGATTGAGGTATCTCGTCCCGAGCATCTATTAGACCGACCTTCTGTGATGAACGTCAGGATGATGAAGGATTTGAACTTCATCAATTCTCCTCAGTCTTTCAATGATCCGCCTGCTGGCGAGGAACTTGTATCGAAAGCTGATGGGAAAAGACCAATAGAATAGGAATTTTTAATGTAACAGTTAGTATACATATCAATGTAACTTTCATTTTATCATCAATGTAATTTATTTCGAATTTAATGAAAAACTGTCATTTCTGTTTGTAAATCTTAATTGCTATTATCTTGTAAATATCAACACTTTACATTTATGCATATCTGTTAAAAAGATAATAATATTGTGCTGTTCATCGACCAACTTAGTAATAAAAAAGTTACAAGTATCAGTAATGTTGCTCGATCACTTAATAATAAAGTAATGAGTATAAAAATGTTTAAAAAAATTTCAACCAACCAAGGTTGTTAAATTTTGCTCGTCGACCAACTACAGTTAGTGGGTTTTTATCGCCGACCAGCCATACTTGGTAGATTTTTGTCTTTTTTATAAAATGTGTCTGACCAACCAAGGTCAATAAATTCTCCCCGTCGACCAACCATACTTGGTACAGTTTGGAATATTTTCTCCTCGTCGACCAACTATGTTGGTATAGTTTGGAATATTTTCTCCTCGTCGGCCAACTATGTTGGTACAGTTTGGAATATTTTCTCCTCGTCGACCAACTATGTTGGTACAGTTTGGAATATTTCGTTTCCTAGCCAAACAGGTTGGCATTTTTAGGAATATTTCTCCTCGTCGACCAACTAGAGTGAGTGGGTTTTATCCCCGACTAACCATACTTGGTACAGTTTGGAATATTTTATCCTCGTCGACCAACTATGTTGGTACAGTTTGGAATATTTTCTCCTCATAGACCAACTATGTTGGTACAGTTTGAAATATTTCGTTTCCTAGCCAAACAGGTTGGCATTTTAGGAATATTTCTCCTCGTCGACCAACTACAGTTAGTGGGTTTTTATCCCCGACCAACCATACTTGGTACAGTTTGGAATATTTTCTTGAGTAGTCTGTCGAGCTGTGCCGAGCAGTGCATAGCACTAGTATTCCCCGAAATTTTTTCAATAAACAGAGAGTCTTACAGAATATTTTCATTTTATTCATACTGATGGAAACTGCGTTACATATACATCACTGATAATACTTGCGCAGGTGCTCTGCATTCCAGGCATTTTTAAACTCCTCGCCTTCTAAAGTTGATATTCGATAAGTTCCTGGTCGAACAACTTCTGTAACTCGGTATGGTCCATGCCAGTTTGCCTCCAGTTTATTATGTTTTTGAATTACTTTCTTCAGCACATAGTCTCCTTCTTTCAGGTCGCACTTCTTCACCCTCTTGTTGTAGAACAAAGTTGTTCGCTGCTGGTAAGCAGCATTTCTAATGGCTGCTTCTTCTCTAACTTCCTTAAGCATGTTTAAATCCAGTCTTCTCATTAAGTCGCTGACAGGGGAATTAAAATTCAGTACCCTGTGTGTTGGGAGGCCCAACTCGGCAGGTATGACAGCTTCACTTCCAAACGCCAGCATGTATGCTGATTCTCCAGTTGCTACTCGGGGAGTAGTTCGGTAAGCCCATAGTACTGATTGTAGCTCGTTGATCCAGTTTGCTTTTGCATCATCCAATCGTTTCTTTAAACCGTTCAGCAGCGTTCTGTTTGTCACTTCAATTTGTCCATTGCTTTGAGGATGACCTGGTGCTGAATGAACCTTCAAAATGTTTGACTGATGACAATAGGCGGCAAACTCCTCGTTATCAAATTGTGTCCCATGGTCTGTGATGAAGGCATGAGGGAGACCATATCCGCAAATGATGTTCTTCCAAACAAATTGGTACACCTTCTCGTACGTCATATCAATGAGTGGCTCAGCTTCTACCCACTTAGTAAAATAATCCACTACGACGACGAGGTACTTGAACCTTCCTCGGGTCGTTGGCAGTGGTCCAACCAAATCAATTCCCCACATGGAAAATGGCCAAGGGGAAGTTATGGGTGTCAATAATGCTTGTGGAGTTCTTCGGATGGAGGAAAAGCGCTGGCACTTGTCACATTTCTTGACGTAGGCTATGCAATCAGCCCTCATCGTCGGCCAGTAGTATCCTTGTGTCATCACCCTTTGTAAAAGCGTCCGACCTGCTACATGTGCTCCACAAGACCCTTCATGGATTTCTTCGATTAATTCTTTCACCTCGGAGGGATGTACACATCTCTACAAACCTGCCATAATTCCTCGTCTATACAAAACACCATTAGTTAGTACATACTGAGCAGCTTTAAACTTCAACTTTTTGGCAGCGAGCTTGTCAATTGGCAATTCTCCCTCCTCGATATACGCCCTCATGGGATCCATCCAAGATGGACCTAAATCAAGGGTGATAAAGTTCATCGTCAGATCTTCATCTATACTCCGACCAGCTAACACTTCAATTGGGATTGTTCGTCGTAGCTCGGTGCGAGTTGCTGATGCTAGTCGAGCTAGGGCGTCTGCTCTCGTATTCTCCATTCTTGGTATTCTGACCAGCTGAATAGCGGCAAATTCTGACACCAGCTCCTTTGCCTTTGCATGATATCTGATCATTAATTCTCCTCTAACTGCATATACTCCCATCATTTGGTTTACAATCAGTTGAGAGTCACTGAAGATCATAACTTGCTGCGCCTCCATAACTTTTGCTAAATTAAGCCCTACAATCATGGCCTCATATTCAGCCTCATTGTTGGAAGCTTTGAATTGGAAACGCAAGGCGTATTTAATGTCGACCTCGTCCGGAGTGCTCAAAATTATTCCCGCGCCACATCCTGCAGTGCAAGATGAGCCATCTACATATAACCTCCATATAGGTAACTCGTCTTCAAATTTCGAATCAGTCAGAGTTCCTCGGTGAAATATTTGCTGCTTCTTTTCATCCTCTCCAGATTTTTCTCGCTCCTCGTCGATCATTTCTTCTTGCCCTTTTACCAACCGGAGTTGGTCTGGGCTCGAATTTGATGATTTTGTAACATCCACTTTCCCTTTTACCAACCGGAGTTGGTCTGAGCTAGTGTTTGTCGATCCTGTAACATCCACAGGTTGATTAGCGAGCAACTCCTGCTCCTCGTCCGGAGTCCTCCCAACTATCTCTGCATCACATCCTGTAACATCCACACGCCCTTTTACCAATCGGAATTGGTCTGGGCTTGTGTTTGTTGATCTTGTAACATCCACAGGTTGATCAGCGAGAAACTTTTGCTCCTCGGGGGTATCAGGATAGGTGAACTCCGCTATAAAATCTGCTACAGCTTGCCCTTTAAGCGATGATCTGGGTTCATAGACTATATCATATTCGCAAAGCTCTATTGCCCAGTACATCAATCTCTCTGGTTTTTCTGGCTTGTGAAGTGCTTGTCTCAATGGAACATCGGTAGATACTACTATCGTATGAGCTTGGAAGTATGGCCTCATTCTCCTACTTGCCTCAATCAGCGCCAGTGCCAATTTCTCCAGCCTTGGATATCTGATCTCTGCTCCTCGGAAGGCCTTACTTGTGTAGTAAATTGGCTTTTGTACTCCATTCTCCACTCTGATTAACGTCGAGCTAACTGCATTCTCGGATACTGCAAGGTATAAATACAATTTTTCTCCCATCACCGGCCTGGACAACAGTGGAGGTGCTCCTAAGTATTTCTTTAAGTCTTGAAAAGCTTTCTCGCATTCATCATTCCACTCAAAAGTCTTTCTGAGTGTCTTGAATAATGGGAGACATCTATCAGTTGCTCGTGATACAAATCTGTTGAGTGCCGCTACTCGTCCTGTGAGACTCTGTACTTCCTTCTTCGTTGTTAGAGATCGCAGGCCTAATAGAGTTTTGATCTTTTCAGGATTTGCTTCAATGCCTCGTTGATTGACAATATACCCGAGAAACATGCCTTCTCGTACTCCAAAGATGCACTTCGTCGGGTTCAGCTTCATTTGATATTTATCTAGTTGATCAAAAGTCTGGCTTAAGTCAACTAGATGATCGGCAGCTTTCTTGCTTTTTGTCAACATATCCTTAACATAGACTTCCATGTTGTCACTGATTTGTTCATCAAAGACCTTGTTCATCAGCCTCTGATATGTTGCACCTGCATTTTTCAAACCAAAAGGCATAACATTATAACAAAAAGTTCCCCTAGGAATAATAAAAGAAGTACTTTCCCTGTCTTCAGGTTTCATTTTAATTTGATTGTAGCCAGAATAAACATCCATGAAGCTCAGCAACTCCTGTCCCAAGGTAGCATCCACAAGTTGATCAATTCGGGGCAATGGAAAGTGATTCTTTGGACATGCTTTGTTGAGGTCGGTGAAGTCCACACACATCCTCCACTTGTTGTTTTTCTTCTTTACCATCACCACATTGGCTAACCAATCTGGATATTTAATATCTTCAATAAAACAAGCTTTCTGGAGCTTCTCGACTTCCTCCTGTATAGCTTGATTCTTCTCGGGACTGAATACTCTTCTTCTCTACTTCACAGGCTTGATTTCCTTATTCACATTGAGTTCGTGACATAAGAATTTTGGGTCTATCCCAGGCATATCTTCGTGACTCCAGGAAAAAGTTTGTCTTCTGCTTCTAAGGAAAGTTATCAATTCTTGTTTTAATGAGGCTTCCAACGATGAACCTATTTGAGTAGTTCGCTCAGGGTGCTCGTCGTCCAGAATGACGTTTTCAGTAGCTTCTACAACTTGACCCTTCACGAGTTACGACTCATCTCGAGGATCCAAGGTTTCAATTTCTGCACCTTCCTCCACTTGATAGGTAGTAGTCTTTTTCTTTGATTCTTCCAATTCCTCTTGCTCGGCGGATGAATAATAGCACTCTCGAGCTACTTTCTGATCACCTTTCATAACTCCTACTCTAAAGTTTGTTGGAAATTTTAGGCATTGATGCACTGTAGATGGTACAACCTCGAACTTCTTCAATCCTACTCTTCCCATGATGATATTGTATGATGACTGGACATTCTTATCCATCACGAAGAAGCGTATTCTTTCTGTCCGACAAGCAGGCCACGTACCTATGAATATATCCAACTTGATCGTCCCAAGTGGAAACACTTTCTTGCCAGCAAAACCGATGAGGGGTCTGTGATAAGGCTCTAGTTGAGATAGTTTTAAGTTTAAACTATCGAAATATGAGTAGAACATGATGTCTGCTGAGCTACTGTTGTCGACCAGCACTCTTGAAATCATTACCTCCTTCATTCTCATTTTGATCACTAGTGGGTCGTCATGAGGATACAGAACCCCTGCAAGATCATTCTTTGAGAACCCAATGACCAACTTCTCCTTGTTCACCTTTCTCGGGCGATCTTCCTCAGCTAAATTTATTCGCTGAATGTACGAGCAAGCTTGAGCCTCTCTGAGATAAGCTTTTCTTTCTGCAGTAAGGTCTCCTCCTCCTGCATCTCCTCCTGTAATAACATTACAATCAAATGACCCAAAGCGTATTGAAAATACCTCTCGTTGTGGCTGCCTTGGTTTCTTGGGAAGATCGGGGTCATCCTCTGGATCAACTTCATGGTTTCTCTTCTTGTTCTCCTCTGCTCGACGAGGAGATCTAGATCTCTCTCTAGTTCGGTCGTTGTTTCTTCTTTCGCCTCCCCGATCAACATACTTTTTTAGTTTTCCTCGTCGAATGAGTGTTTCAATTTCATTCTGAAGAGCTATGCAATTTTTAGTCATATGGCCATGATCCTTGTGGAACTCGCAATACTTTTCCTATTCCTCGTGTCAGGGTTTGATTTCATTTTCTTTGGCCAGTTTAACTCCTCGCTGTTCTTAATTTCTTCCAGGACGTGGTTGATATTTGCCTTCAAAGGCGTGTAATTATCAAATTTCTTCAAGACCTCCCATGACGACCTATTTTTGGAATGTTTGTCACCACCATTGTTCTTATGCTCTTTCTTCTTAGCTTTATCACCTTCCACCTTGGTTTCTTTGGCGTCCATATTCTTCTTCGCAGACATAGCCTCCTCGGCATTCATAATCTTGGACGCTTTTCCCATCAGGTCCGACATGGTTCGAGGTGGATCTTTGGCCAAAGTGTAGTACAACTTGTTCGGAAGTTGTCCACTCATCAAAGCAGTAATAGCTGTCTTCTCCTTGTAATCAATGACTTCGAGTTTCTCATTATTAAAACGAGTTATATAATCTCTAATACTCTCCCCATCTTTTTGTCTAACACTTAACAAATGTGCTACTCGTTTAACTGGTTTTTCTCCAAAGCAGATATTCCCAATGAATAACTCGGCCAATTGAAGAAAAGTTGAAATCTTACCCCGAGGAAGATTATTATACCATATCTGAGCAGATCCGGTAAGAGTTCCTGAGAATGCCCTGCATCTCATCTCGTCTGGGACAGCATAGATGTCGGCATCATCTTGATATTGTTCTATATGAAGGACAGGGTTAGTCTTCCCATCATACTTGGGAGTCACAACAGGTGCTTTGAACTTTGATGGTGTTGGAAAATCAATAATATCCTGGACAAAAGGTGTTCCTCGAACAAAGGTTCATTGTAGAGGGTTCTTGGCCTTAACCATTTCCCCTAATCTATCTTCCAGCCTCTGAATAAATCCTTTCCATGCATCATTTCTTTCCTCTGGCCTATTGGTTCGAGTAACTGATCGCGTTGAAGTGGCTTCCTGGGATTTATCTCGACGAGCAGCTGGTCGGTCATAGGATCCATCTTGACGAGCAGCTGGTCGCGACTGGGCAAATCCTTCCCTTAAATCTGATGGTCGTCGAAAGCTCCTCAACGCTGCATTAAGAGGACTTTTGTTCCTCCTAGGGCCTAATCGATCGAAAGGAGAGACCCTACTTAATCTTTCCAAAGCGCTGGCCCTTTCTGGGGAAAAGGGTGACATGTTGTTCAGTATCTGTGGCTCGCACAGACGAAGTTCGTCCAGGTTGATAAGAAAAATCTTGAGATGCATTATTGCGATATGAATCATTACGCCTAGTACGTGAAGAAGGCGCACGGGTATTTCTTTGGATGCTTCGTGGTCCGGAATGGGCTGATGCACCGCCCTGGAAGGTTTGGATGAGTTGTCGCATTGTTTCTTGCATGTTGGTTTGGCCCTGAGCCAGACTTGCCATTATTCCAGTCAGATCTGGAATAATTGGTGGTGCAAATGGATTTGGAGGGGTTCCAGCGTTTCGATTGCTGGATTCAGGAATATCAGCCATTGGTAAAGGCTTATTATTAGTGAGAAAACGATATTACCAGTCGTTCCCACAGACGGCGCCAATCTGTTGATGTAAAAAATTAGATCACTCTAATAATTCAATCACAGATAAATAAATGAGACAAAATATTTTAAAGTTGTTCAGCCTTATAATAATGGCCTACGTCCACTGTTGTTTTATTGCTGTTTGTATGGGAATTCTCGATTATAAGTTATCTCAAGAAATTCCAGTCCGGGGGCCCCCTTACAATGAGGATTATACAATGTATTTATAGCCTTGAGGTTGTAATGTGAAAGGGTAATACATTAAATGATATGCATATGAAAGGGTAATACATTTAATGCCCTCTTTACGTGCTTGTCCAAATGATAAGCATTTAATGAATCAGTTGAACTGTTGGTTATCCATCTATTAATGCTTTGTTCGAGATGCAGCTCGGACCGCCTAAGCTTCTTGGTATTCAAGAGTTCCTCGGAGAGATTTGTTCCTCGGAGCATGTGAGTTCCTCGGATAAGCAGTTTTGTTCCTCGGAAGTGTTTGTAGCTGCCATGTAGATAGCCACGTGTCTTCATATGATTGGTCCACATCAGCAGATTAAATTTGGTATCAACATTTGTAAGAAGTATTATTATTTTGTTAATATTGAGGAGTGTTTTTTGTCCGCGTCAACTGCATTTGAATGATATGTTATTAGCTAATAATCAGTATTATTTCGTGTACTTTTTCATTTTTTGCGTGTAGTTTGTTGAAAGTACACGCAAAAAATTCAGAAAGTACACGCACATTGAAATTTAATTTGTTCAATCCAATATCCATGTACTAATGTGTATTATGAGTGTATTATTTTGTATTGTTGTGTTATTATTTAGGAATCATACGATCAATCATGTTCAACTACAAAACTGCTGCTTGCACGTTCGAAGATCTTAACAATACAAAACCTTTCACATTGACAGTCAATAGTACTAATGATGATGAAATTCATTTTCTCCTTCGCATCAATGACAGAGCTAAAAGGTTACTTGGTTTCTACTACTACTATGAAGACATTTACTGCACTTTTGATGTGCAACAACTTTAAGTAACTGAATCGAAAGCGAATGATTTATCTAAACGAATTGAACAATATTGCTTAAGGGGTTTTGATAATGTTGGAGCTTTTAGCATTCAGCTATTGTATCACTTCTTTACTGAATATGTTAGGAGTAGAGAATCTTGATTTTTGACTTATCGAACAACCTCTGTTAGGTACTACCATGAAACTAATGATATATATTATCGCCTTTAGCATGTATTTTGTTGAGACTTGTATAAATTGTTTGTGAGAATATTGCATGTACTTTTGTTAAATACGCTTGTATTTTATTGTTTTAGTCTATGTTTTATTCTAATTTGCATTATTTTATTTTTTGTACATATCATTATAGGTTAGTAATTAAAATTTTGTTTATAGATCAATATAATGGGGATGAAGATGAAGGCAAGAAGAGGAAAGAAACAAAAAAAGAGCAGTTCTGATGATAGTTCTTCATCCAGTTCCAGTTCCAGTTCGAGTTCTAGTGTGGCATTGAAATCTAAACGTCCTGCAAAGAGGAATGACCAATATCGATCAAATATTGTTAGCTTTCTCCAGTATTTGCATCAGATTAAAGATAAAATAAACAATAGACATATTGAAGTTCTTAAGAAGACACCATTTTGGGAGCTTTTCAATGCTTACTACAGTAAGAAAGTAGTAGAAGTGGACCACAAGAAGACGGATACAAATATTTTATCAATTATCGAGCTGTACAATAAGGAAACCAAAAGTTTTCGTATGAAGATTAGGATTCCAATAATGCCAATAGATATAAGTGAAATATTTGGCATACCCCTGGTTGAGGGTTTAAAATCAATAGAACTGAAAAAGCGACCGAATACTGCACAAAAATCTGGATTACAAGCACGATACTTCGCAAAAAGAATAGGAAAGTAAAAAATATTGAATGGTTTCAAGAAATCATTTGAATTGGAGACAGATGAAGGAATTGCTGATTTTGTTAAAATTGTGTGTCTCCACTTCTTGAACACGTTATTTTTATCCAACTCAAACTTCACCCTTGGAGAATTTTGGTTGAAATACATCGATAATATTGAAGAAATGAATAAGTATGATTGGACATCTGATGTACATGAGTTTCTCATACATTCACTTGACAAATTAGCAAGTTCAAAACCTAGCACAGTTACTGGATGCACTACACCAAATCTGCCCATTTGTCAAGGTCATTGACCTTGACAAATCCTACTTGTCAAGGTCAATGACCGCGACATTTCGAGGCGAGACAACTTTTTTTGTCATGGTCGTGTCACGGTCGTGTCAAGGTTAATGACCGTGACACGTTTATCATGATTTATAACCGTGACAAAGCCGTGACCCCTCTTACCCAGAATTGTCACGGTCATTGACCGTGACACGTCCGTGACAATTTTGTCACGGGCATGTCACGGTCAATGACCGTGACAATTCTGGGCAGAATTTAAACAAAATCTGCTGGGCAGTATGGCCACTGCCACTGCCCAGTAGTATATTTGTACCTGTTATAGCAACGTTGTACCTGTTCCAAACATCATATATCCAACACAAACTAAAGATAATGCAAATATATATTCATGACGATATAATCCAAATATTCAAAGTAAAAATAATATACATGACGATATAATCCAAATATAATTAAAATGGACAAACTTAAAAATAATGTTACTACATGTCTTGGATAAAACTGAGGAGGTGAGTAGGCCACACGACATACGAATTGACGCACCCACTAATATACGTCGTGCCGCATTATTCGCGCAACCACAATAGGGAGTTCTCCTTCCCGGGTATGACATGCGTGACGAGCACCCTGGACTCCATCTCTTGAAGCACACGTCCATGGACTATTCCACCCTCGACGATATTCGGGTCCCTCAACCCCCGCCCTATCCGCTGGCCATCAAATACATCGAATATGAACACGCTCGGCCAACCAATTATCGACAATGGGCTGTTGGAAGGCGTCAAATAGGGAATTGGATCGTCGAAGTACGAACGTGTCGGTGATGAAGCAGCGAGGTCCACATCCTCTTCATCCTGCTCCTCGTCCTCCCGCACCTCCTCCTCCTCCTCCACCGCCTTCTCCTTCTCCTTCCCTTTCCCTTTACCTTTATGGTCTCCACCCAACGTACGCTTCATGAATGCGTACATATCTTGGACCGTCGCCTCCAAACGGGACAGCTTCGCGTCAAGCCAACCCGGTGTCGCTCGTCTCCAATCCGATAATCCTAGATTTGGCCACCCGCGAGCTCACTCCCCTTGTCCTCCCCTTGCGATCAGAGCCAAGCACTTGGCTGAGTGCGTCTGTGGACAAAGATGCCTTGTCGGCATCAGACTGCGACTCATGCACTTCCTTAAGCTTTGCCTGAAACGACAAAAAACACATGATTAGTAAAATAAGTAAACTAAAAAATTATAACGTAATTAACAATAATTAAACTGTCGGATTACTTACAATCATGGCCGCGACGCTCGGGGACACCTCCTTGTCCTTCCCCTTCTTCGTCCGAAGAGCCACATAAGTATCGAGCCTATGTGGCTTACCCCCTGGCCCACTCCCTACCCCCTGAAATAAAATAAAGTAAAGTAAAATTAGTATCGGCCCCGCAAAGTAAAATAATATCCAATAATATATTTCTGTAGTTATAGATATATTAAATCTTACCTGCATCCTATGCTCCACCTCAGCGTAAGAGGTCCGGCCGGAGTAGTGCACGTCCGTCTTTTTAGCCCGATTTTCCCTCCCCGATTAGCGAGATGCCAATTGTCGATCCTCGATCTCATTGTCAATGAACTTTTGCCATTGTGCCAATGAGATCGGCTCCTTGGGCGGGACGGATCCGCGCCATTGTAAAATGGACTCTCGTGTTTTTCCAAAGTACCGTGTCCGCATATTTTTCTTCCACGTCTTGTGTTGCTCCCTCAACTGCTCCAAGACGGAATCGCGTAGCTTTGGATCCAAGTTGAATTGTTCCTGTCCAACAAATACAATGTTAGTTGCAAATAAATATAAATATAAATATGAAATTGAAATTGAAATTGAAATATTCATATAAATATTACCTGTAGTGCCGCCCAAACAACTAACTTGAGTTCATATGGCACCTCATTCCAACTCATAAACCCCGGGCCGATGACCGTCTTTAGCAGCTCGAGGGATCTCGCTAATAGCTCCGACTTGTTCTCGA
The DNA here is from genome assembly GCA_949130495.1 of Sambucus nigra. Lineage (NCBI taxonomy): Eukaryota > Viridiplantae > Streptophyta > Magnoliopsida > Dipsacales > Adoxaceae > Sambucus > Sambucus nigra. The sequence goes on along the minus strand of OX422208.1, from coordinate 306,998,884 downwards.
CGATAATCCCAAATTTTCCATATTTGGGGAGCCTAGTGGCGAAGGAGCCCTCGTCGCCTCCGCTACCACCGAACCCATACGACATCATCATAAACAGCATCATCATCTTGGCCTTAACATCTGAAGGAGACATTTTTGCTGAAAAAAAAATGTTATTATTACACATAAAAAAAAATGTTAATAGTACAATTATCTAGGGTTTTACCTAATTGAATTAATTTCACGAATAAAATTATTATCAATTTAAATGAAAATATCAATTATTATCCAATATTTTTGAATGAAATATTTATTTTGAATGAAAATTTCAATTATTATCCAATATTTATATTTTTATTTTTCTATCTAATAATTTTCAACGTAAGAGCACAGTACATAACGTATGTGTAAGTTCCGTCAATACCATTTTGTTTCAATTTTGTAATATTATGTTTTTTCCAAATATTTTAAAAGTTATTAAATGGGTGCCCCACCCCCACCCCCTGCCCCCTTCCCCCGCCACACACACACGCACACCTACGCGCACACACACACACCCCACCCCCACCCCCTCCCCCCACCACGACCGTGACAACTACATATATTGTTTATCAATAAAATTATGACATGAGATAATTATAATTGGAGCATAAATTTCATTATCATAAAGGGATAAATCCAACCAAGTACAGAGATTCTACAAATTAAAGTGAGAATTAAATTTAAGACTTTCTAATAACATGCATGTATATGGATTCTAACTAATGATATTCCTAAAAACATACAATTGGCAACAGTTTGTGAATTTACTAAACTTTATATTATATTATCAAATTCTGTTAAAAAATTATCTAGGGTTTTACCTAATTGAATTAATTTCATGAATAAAATTATTATTAATTTAAATGAAAATATCAATTATTATCCAATATTTTTGAATGAAATATTCATTTTGAACGGAAATTTTAATTATTATCCAATTATTATCCAACTATTATCAATTAATTATTTTGAATGTATATAATATCCAAAAATATAAATGTAAATAATATTCAAAACCCCACCCACCCTCACCCCCACCCCCACCCCCACCCCCTCCCGATGTTTATTATCCAATTATTATCCAACTATTATCAATTATTTATAAAATTGATGTCTACTTTTAGTGTTGTGTATATATGTTAGTTGATGCCATTATATTTTTACCCTAATTAGATTCTATGGTTATCTCAATTTATATTTTTCTTTTTCTATCTAATAATTTTCAACGTAAGAGCATAGTACATAACGTATGTGTAAGTTCCGTCAATACCATTTCGTTTCAATTTTGTAATATTATGTTTTTTCCAAATATTTTAAAAGTTATTAAATGGGTGCCCCACGCCCACCCCCTGCCCCCCTCCCCCCGCCACACACACACGCACACCTACGCACCTATGCACACACACACACACACACACCCCACCCCCCTCCACCCCCTGCCCCCCTCCACCACCCCCTCCCCCACCACACACCACCACACACACACACACACACACACACACCACCCCACCCCCTGCCCCCCTCCACCACCCCCTCCCCCACCACACACCACCACACACACCACACACACACACACACACACACACACACCACCCCACCCCTGCCCCCCTCCACCACCCCCTCCCCCACCACACACCACCACCACACACACACACACCACCCCACCCCCTGTCCCCCTCCACCACCCCCTCCCCCACCACACACCACCACACACACACACACACCCCACCCCACCCCCTGCCCCCCTCCCCCACCACACACCACCACACACACACATTTATACATACACATACACACACATATACACATACATACACATACATATACACACGCACACACCCCGCCCTGCCCCCACCCTGCCCCACCCCGCCCCACCCCCTACCCCCACCCTGCCCCACCCCCACCCCACCCTACCCCACCCCCCACACATGCACACACACGCACATATATACACACATACACACATATATATACACACAAACATATATATAAATGGAAGAGAGAGAGAGAGAGAGAGAGAGAGAAAATTAAACCTGAAAGTAAAGAGAGAGAGAGAGAGCAGCGTCGAGAGAGAGAGAGAGGGAGGGAACGACGCTGGAGGGAAAAAAGAAGGGGGAAAGGATTTTTGCTGTTAACATTGTCACGGTCGTGTCAAGGTCATTGACCTTGACAATTATTTAAAGAATTATCACGGTCAATGACCGTGACAAGTCCGTGACAAGTAAATTTATCACGGTCTTGTCACGGTCAATGACCGTGACAATTAGTTGTCACGGTCGTGTCAAGGTCAATGACCGTGACAAAAAACGCGTGTTTTTTTATCACGGTCTGAAAGGTGACAATTTGGCCATTTTGGTGTAGTGATGTGTCATTTTCCTACTGGTGAGCAAAAAAACATCCTGATATTTCAAAATTTACATACCAATACTCACGTGTATTTTGAAAATACACGTGATATTTTCACTTGTATTTTGAAAACACACATATATTTTCACGTGTATTTTCAAAGTACACTTGATATTCTTGATATTTCAAAATTAACATACCAATACTTACCTGTACTTTGAAAAAATTACGTGTATTTTCAAAATACACGTGATATTTTCTCTTATTCTTTCAAAATACACTTGATATTTAACGTGTATTTTGAAAATACACGTCTTATATCACGTGTATTTTGAAAATGCACGTCTTATATCACGTGAAAGTACACTTGTATTTTACAAAGTACACGTGTACTATGTTTTGTAAATATAACTAGTGTACTTTCAAAATACTCTTGTTATATTTTCTGTCAATATTATAAATGTATTTTAGAAAGTACACGTGAACTTATATTGACAAAATACACGTTAAATTTGTAAAAATCACGTGTACTTTAAATATATAATTGTAAAATTTGTAAAGTACACATTTAATTTTGCGTGTATTTTGAACAAATCACTTGTACTTTCCATTATGAATCCCTAGGTAATACACGTATTAAATTCATTTTATTTTTTGTATGATCACAGTATTGGGCATGTGAGAAATTTGAAATTATTTCTCTTGTTGAAGAATTTAAAGAAAATACTCTAAAATTCCTTAAGTGGAAATTGTCGTCTTTGAAACAATGGTTTGTGAAGAATGACATCGCAATAGCTACTTTAAAGCAGGCTACAAATAAACCAGCTTGTAAGGACAGTTCTGTACACAAGGAATCTCAGTTTGAAGGGCCAAGTTACTCTTTGAACATTTCTACAGAAAGTCCTATACATGCTGATTCATCATTAGAAAAAGTTGCTGAAAATATTAATGACAATGAGTTTTCACATGGTTGGAATATTCCCCTTAAAAACATTGTGACTCCAAAGAAAAAGAAGGGAAAAGATCAACCAAAGGTTAATTTGGAGGAACAAATTACTGTTTTGAAAAGGAAATTGTTGGAAAAAAATAACTAACTATCTAAAGCAGCTGAAGACATTAATAGTGCACTTGAGAAGGTGACCTCTTTGGAGGCGGAGAGTGCCATTTTGAATGTACAGTTGTAGGTAGATCGTGATTCACTTTTTGAAGACCATGAGGAAATGAAGAAGTTAAAGGTGGAGAATTCCAACCTTTTGAAGGAAAAAAAGTTACTAAATAAGTTGGAGGTAGAAAATGCCCAACTAGTTGAGTTAAACAATTCTTTAAAAGAAAAGCTTGATCAAGTCACAATGAGTGACTCAGATAGAATTAAAGAATTGGATGAATCATTAGCAAAAACAGGCAGAATCAACACGAATTTTGGAACAAAAAAATGGATATCTGTCTCTAAATAATGAAGATCTAAAAAAAAAATATGATGACACATTGCAAAAATGAAAAGATGATGATATAGAAAAGATGACATTGAGGTAGAATCTTGAGGAGTCAGAATTGAAAAGAACTCAACAGGTACTTTTGAATGCAGAGTACACGCAGTTTTCCTAAAGTACACACAGTTTTTCTAAAGTACACGCAATTTTCCTAATGTACACTCAGTTTCCATAAAATACACACAGTTTTCCTAAAGTACACGCAGTTTTATTTCATAGTATTTTTAATGCAGTTTTATTTGATATTAGAAATAATACAGAGTACACGCATTATTTTATTAAAAATAATGCAGTTTTATTCAAGTATTGCTTATAATGTAACATTTTTTTTGTATAACAGGAAAACAATAATAAAATCCTTAATGACGAAATTTCGGAGTTGAAGAAAATGCTTGAAGAATCAGAATTGAAAAAAACTGACCAGGTATCTATAAAATACAATAGATATATAGTACACGCTTTACTTTCTAAAGTAAACGCAAATTATGTTGAAAGTACACGTGTATATTATAAATTTTATAAAGTACACGTATTTTATAATACATGTGTGTATATTATAAAATACACACATGTATTAAAATACAGGCATGTACTTTATAAAATACTCGTAAGAGAAAATGAATCATTGTTCCAAAAAATGCTTACAATCCAGCATTCCTTGTTAAATATATCAGTAAAATATTAATAAACAACTCATGGAAGAAATTTCGAGTTTGAAGATTGAACTAGCCTCAAAGACAGTTCAGAGCACCCCCAAAATATCCAAAACAAAAGGACCTCTTACTGGAGGGCAGAAGAAAAGAAAAGCTGACAGCGAAACCGAAAATCATAAACCAATTAAGAAACAAAAAGAGTCAAAGCTGAGAAAAGGCCGTCTAACAATAGCTCAACAAATGAAAGAAGCCCACTTCAAGCTTGAATCAATCGAAGTATACAAATATCTCGATGAAGCTTCGAAGAAAAAGATTGAAGAGTTTATTCAAAAGGCTGAGCCAGGGTAAAGTTTATTGTTTTATGATTTATCACTTCACTAATTTATATATTTTTTTGTGCAAAAGAATAAGGTTATTATTATTATACAATTCTTATTGATTATATAAAATGTAGGGAATTTATTTTCCAAGGGCTGGTTTCGTATGTCCCGTGGGAAGATTTTGTTGAAGTCCTCAACAATCAAGAAATTTCAAGCCAAGTACGTAATTCAAATATAAGACATCCATTAAATTTCAACATTATTATTTCCTCACCATTTTATATTATGTGAAACAGATAATACTTGCCTTTAGTGAAGTATTGAGGTTAAAATTGTCAGAGGAAAGGCTCTCCTACTCACACAGTTTGTTTGATTATTGTTGGGTAAGTACAATTAAACCGAAAGTTTTGAGAAATAAAATTGTAGTTTTTTTTATTAACACAATGTCTATAATTTTTATTCAGATAGAAGCTTGTAGCACAAATGAAGTCAATAAGAAGGGGGAGTTATACAGAGATTTATTTGAATACTTAGGCACTTGTAATAATTTTTTCATTGTACTAAGACACAGTGTAGGACATTTCACATTACTTGTGATATACAAAAAAGAAAATAAAGTGGTCCACATGGATTCCCTTCGACCTAACGACAAGTAAAAAAACACAATATTCTTCGATGATGCAAAAAAATTGGTTAGTGCCTAAACTTAATTAGTAATGTTACTTGTACTTATATTATACACGTGTACACGTGTATAATATAATGTGTGTACTTTGTATTAGTTGCACATAATTACCCAGATTATCAAAGTACACGCATCATATTTTAAAATACACGTGAAATGAACCAATACAAGTTATGTGTACTTTAATATTATGCGTGTACTTTTAACTCTTTAAGCAAAATACACGCATCATATTTTAAAATACTCGTGATATGAAAAAATAAAATGCGCGTGTACTTTAATATTATGCATGTACTTTTAACTCATTAGGTAAAGTACACGCATCATATTTTAAAATACACGTGATATGAAAAAATAAAATATACGTGTACGTTAATATAATACGTGTACTTTTCACTCTTTAATCTTCATATAGTCTTTTATTTGTATACACTAAATATTTTTCTTCTTAACAGTTTTCTGTCTTCCAAAAAATATTGTGCCTATTGAAGACTGAAGTAGAAACAATGAAAAACAATGGTTTCAAAATTCAGAGGAAGTTTGATGAAGGTACACCAAATGAGTTTACATTGGATGATGATCCATTGACAGTGCAAGAAAAAAGGATAGTAGATTTCTTGCTGGAAAGTGATCTCAAATTTGACCTAATAAGAGATCATGAATGCCCTAAACAATATAATGGATAAGAAAAACTTCATTTCTAAAAATTACTAATTTGTATCTTTTTAAAAACTTTCATTCACAACATACTAATTTGTATATTTATTTTATTTTAATTTCAGGGTTGACTTTGGGGTGTTCTGCATGTACTACATTGAACAAATAAGCAGAAACAAGGAAATGTAAAAATTATTTCAAGACCCTGACATGCTAAAACAAAGAGCATATGTACTCGGGAAAATTCTTCTATCAAAATATTTCTTCCCCCGAAAGGAGAAAAAACTTCTATAAATTGTGATTTTAATACAAAACATATTTGTAATTTGTTTCGTGTTATATTGGTTATTGTTTACAATATTTATTACACTAAAATGATTTTTTTCGCTGGCACGAACCACAATCCACGTAAGGTTTAGACAAACAATGCACCTGAGTGTTATGAAACAATGTACAAACATTTTTCACAAAAAATACAAGTGATAATTACTAAGTACACCAATAAATTCTTCAAAGTACACGCATTTTTACTAAAGTACACGCACTGGTTAATATAATAATTTTTTATTATTTTAATTAAAAACTACTTTGAAGAATTCATTCAGGACACAATAACAAAAATCAATTTATTAAGCTCAACTACTCACTTCCGAACTACTTCTGGTCAAGAAATAAATAGCTTTAACTTTTCCTATAAAAGAGTAATATTTGTTCCTTTCTTAACCATTACATCTAGGGTAAAGATAACATAATGGCTATTCCAGCAGAAAACTTGCGAGAAACTCTTGAGAGAGATGAAAGAAATAAAACAAAAATAAGGCAAATTGAGGAAAATATTTCCTCATATGAAACTGCCTTTGAGCAGTTTCAAACATATGTGAGGGAAGGCTATTCTAGACTTCCACCCAATCCCATAGATTTATTTGATGTGGACGAGGACCCTCCTCAAACACATGAAGACCTCATGTCTTTCTATACACAAGAAGTTCCCATGAAAATCTCCAAGCTGAAGGAGAAGAAGGCTCTCCATGAAGGCCTTGTAGCTGTCATAGAAGAAGAAATTCGACACTGGTCGAATTTAATTGACTCTCTTCCTGACACCCTAGATGCCTTTGACAAACATCCCTAATAGAAGCCTTCTTTATTTTTTTCAGCTTTCGTTATTTGAAAAAATTGTACTTTATTTTTTTATTTTTAATAAAATTTTATTTCTTTCATGCATGTGTTCTCACTTATGGCATACACCAAATATAGTAAAGTAAACGTGAACCCTTATAAAAATGATCACGTGCATTATAAAAAATGTAAACATTAATATCATTTCATGTAAAAAAATTGGTATGTCAAAATATGATTGCGTGTATTATAAATTAGAATACACGGAAATTTTTATAAAGCACAAACAAGATATTGTCCGAAAACATTATATAAATGCGTGTACTCTATATATTACACGTGTACTTTATAAAGTACACGCATAGTCTATAAAGTACACGCCTATTGAAATACTTGTATAATAATGCCACTGGCGCGGACCATAATACACACAGGGGTTTAAGAATATGAGTGACCCAAATGTCTTTTATAATGTCCAAAACCATTTTTCAAATAGTACATCCATTTATATACGTCTACTTGATAAAATTACATGCAGAATACATAAAGTACACGTATATTGAATTAGATTTTTGTCATATCAATATGCGTGTACTTTGATAAAACATGCATGTACACTTATATTTAAATGCGTATACTTTAATTATCAATGCGTGTACTTCATAAAGTACACGCACATTTCATCAAGTACATGCATATTATATTTATATTATGCGTGTACTTCATGCATGTACATCATAGAGTACACGCATATTTCATCAAGTTAATCTAAATTAAATGTAATTAATAAAGTACACGCATGCTTTTATAAAGTACACGCATATTGAACTGACCAAATCCATTTTTAAATGCGTGTACTTTATGTATTCTATGTGTACTTAATAAAGTACACGCATATTTCATCAAGTACACGCATTGATAAAATTTCTTTGGACATCAAAATGCGTGTGTACTATACATAACATGCATATACAAATGTAAAGTACACGTGAACATCAGGAAAAATGATCACGTATGTTTTATGAAAAATATGTGTACAATAACACAAAAAACAAACTAAAAAATGAGACTTAAAAATAAATTACATTAATTTATGTGAAACAAATGGTTTATTAATTAATTTATTCAATCAAATAGTTAAAATGAATGAATTCAACAATTTTAAAAATACTCAAATGGGTTCCTTACAAGTAGACCTGTAATCACCCGTGTTACTACACCTCGAGTAAGTAACTTCCCTTATTTATTGTCTTATTTATTCTCTTATTTATTGTCCCGCCTGTCGGTCTCTTAGTCATTGGTGGAAGGACAGATGGATTTTCAGGAATAGGAATATTTAAGGAAATCAAATCAGGAAGAGGAACTATAGGTATTGAGTATGATTTTCTGTAGAAAGATACCTTATAGTAATCCTCAATATAATCATAAATACTGGTCCCTTTCCTCTGCACTATACAAACAGCATGAAAACATGGAAAACATCTAATCTGCCAACTCTTACAAGAATAAGTCCTTTCTCCTAAGTCAACTGTTGCTCGCACTTCTGAATGAACTTCAAATACATTTTGACTTGAGCGACTAATAGTCCAATGTCGGATTTTATTCCAATTTTTCATTCAGTAACTTTGAAAAAAAGGACATAGCTCATTTGTCCAAGTATCAGACTCAACAAGTTTGCTTGCATTGAAATTCATAATCTTCACTCTCAATTTATCAAGCATATTCATTACTGGTAAATGCCTTTCCTCAAATATCCATGAATTGAATGACTCCGCAACACTAGATGCCATGTCACCATAACGTTTACCAGGAAAATATGCACAGGACCAATTCTCGGGAGGCAAACTATCAATGAAATCGACAATAGCAACTCCTCCTTCCTTCTTCAATGCTTCAATACATCTACTGAGACAGCATATGCACAAGACAAAAAATCTTTAAAAATTTTCTTTCGAATCCAGCACAATTCCCACGAATTTTGTTTTTTATATTCCCTTGTAAATGATGTATACAGTAGGAATCTGCAGACAACGGGAAGACCCTCGAAACAGCTTCAATTAATTCATTGTTTCAATCTGACATAAATGTTATGTTTCGATATTACTCAACTACTGCACTATGAAAATTGACAAGAAACCACATCCAGTTATCTTCGCTTTCGGAATCAACAACAGCATATGCAACAGGAAAAAGTCCTGAAATATAAAAATATATCAAAATTAAAATAAATAGCATATCCATGCACAACACTTTGTAAATTGATGATGCTGGCGCAGACCCTAAAACACATGGAAAATATATTATGTGTTTAATTTAAATTGTTTGTAAATAACAAGACAAAACATAAAAATGTACCGTATACATGATAAAGATAAAAAGACATGCACGTTTACTTTCCAATCTTTTGCTTGGCTTTATTATTAACAACACTAACATCAACATACACGCATAAAAATGTAAAGTACAGGTGAACTAAAAAAAAACATTCAAAGGTACTTTACATTTTTAACATGTACTTGGCTTTATTATTTCTAAATAACAACACCTATCATCAAAGTACATGCATAAAAATGAAAAGTACACATAAAATTAAGAAAAACATTCACATGTACTTGACATGTACTATGCGTGTACTTTAGTTTGTATTCAACATAACAACATCATCATAAAAAATACACGCATAAAAATGAAAAGTATACGTAAAATTAACAAAAACATTAATGTGTACATGACATGTACTATGCGTCTACTTTAGTTTGTATTACACATAACATCATCATCATCAAAGTACACGCATAAAAATGAAAAGTACAAGTGAAATTAACAAAAACAGTCACGTATACTTGACATGTACTATGCGTGTACTTTACTTAGTATTACACATAATAAGACATATCATGAAAATACACGCAGAAAAATGAAAAGTACACGTGAACTAAAACAAAGACCTTCAAAGGTATTTTATATTTTTATGCTTGTATTTTGATGATATGGAATGGAACAAATAAAATGTCAATGCAATACACAAAATAAAATATTTACAATTAATTTACCATTGCTCCCATTCCTTACAGTAGTGGATAGTATTGTTCCACGGTAACGGCTCTTCAAAAAGGCACCATCAAGAAATAAAACATGTCTGCAATATTGAAATCCATAAATACATCCTCTAAACATCACAAATATTCTCTTGAATTTTTTACTCTCATGTTCCACGTCAAGGATGCAATGCGACCTAGGATTATACTGCAATAGAAGGTCACGATAATTATTTATTAATGCATAAGAAACCTTTTCATCACCATGTATATCAACAGCAGCCATATATTTCGCACGCCATACATGTTGATAAGCTATATCAAGACCATAATTGTTCTTCATATCTCTAACTACATCAATTGGTCTCAATAGCGGGTTATCTCAAAGATTATCAGCTACCAATGTTGAAACTAACTTGGAGGCTATCAATTTGGCTGATGGACTACGAAGGAGACCTCTACATGTATGCTCATTATTCATTGCACATATGTAAAATTATCCATTTATTGTAGATAACGAAGCATGAATTCTCCACATGCAATTCTCAGTAGTCTTTTTAGAGCATTCAACCATGACTCGAGTTTTATCATTCTTCAAATACATATACTTGAACCCAACCTCAACGGCATACTTTCACAATTTATCCCAAAATTCCACTACACCTCCTTCAAAACAGTGCTGCTCATGACTTATATAAGTCTTCCAATCATTCGAAAGATAGACTTTCGACTTACTTGTCTCCAAACCTCCAAGATAAAAGTCATTTTCAATGCAACTATTAAAATCATTTGCAGTGCCTGATGATATAGACTCTAACCTCTGTGTATTTGTATCACCACTGTCAACCCTCTCACAACTTGTATTACTGCAGTTAACCCCTTCAAAAATTCGATTAGAGCATTCAACCCGTTCACAACATGTATTACATGGAAATGGTAATGAATCAATGATATATATCCAAATGAAATTAGCTTTCATGATCAATTGGGACCTCAATATACAACAAATATTTTTGTCACAAACTAACATGAACCGACATTCATCACCAAATGAATACCTCAATGAAAAACTCTCACTTCTCAAATTAGTAAACCTAATACACAACTCATTGCATAAGAAATCTAATGAGTTATCTTCAAATATTTTAATACAAGCCATATTATCCAAATAACAACACCTTGCTATTACACTACTTACCATAATGTCCTGCAGTAAAACAGAGACGAAAAATATTTACTTAAAGGTCAACAATTCTAAAAATGTGTGCAATAATTTAATGCATGAAAGATCAAAATATTTATTTATAATTAATATAAAATTACAGGCACTATTTAAAAACCCATACATGAAGCAATAAAGCAGATACAGTTTTTTCAAAAAAATAATCACGTGTACTTTATAAACACTGCGTGTACTTTGAAAACTGATATCGAACTGGTTATTTTCGCTGACGCAGACCTATATCAATAAGTGATTCAATACCAAATCAAAATCAAGGACTCTTAAAATTAGAATGAAACATCAATAATATTCATTCAGCACATTCAACGAACAATTACAAATATTGATAAATATAACTTATATATGAAGAATCCAAACATAAATGCATAAAAAATACAAAATCAAAACATATACATATATAGCATATAAAAAGCTATTCAATCACATGAATGAATATTACAATGAGTCTCTTGAATCAAAACAAAGGACATACACTTACTGTAATCGATCGAAAATAGAAAAATCAAATGCTGATAAAGATAAACTTACAAATGATAGAGACAAGTGATACATGTAGAATCGATTAAGAATACGGTAATCGATTATAGGACAGACGAAAAAAAGCATAAGATTGATGTTATTTTCGATTTCGAAGAATAGTCGTTAGTTGCAGAGAAAACTCCAATAACCGATTAGGTTTATGATTTTTTTTAAACTGGGGGTATTTATATATTGGACCTAATCGTTTAAAATTTGGTTCACCATTTTTTTTGTCCAAAATTGTTAGTCCAAGGACTAGACCGTAAAAACCTAAAAAAATATAAGAAAAATCGAAAAATGAAACTATACCTGAGTAGCCCTATGAATTGCAATGTTGAAGACCCAAAAAGGGTCTTGGGCATTCAAGTAATGATTGTCACACTATGGGACAATCATTGAGATGGCCTCTCGTAGTGGCGGAGCGAGAATTACAGTTTAGTCGGGACAAAATCGGTTCAAAATTACATATGCGAAAATTTTGAGCATTGTCAGGGGTTCGGGGCTGGGAGCTTCCGAGGCGATTTTTTTTGGGTTATTTCTAATTTTAAACAAATTATATCTTTATAATACTCAAAAAATTTGTAACAACCTGAATTTTTTTTAATGGGAATTTTAAATTAAATTTGGAAATTCGAAGAAAAATAAAATTTTGGATTTTATAATTTAAAATATTTGCTTTTATATTTGAAAAATAAATTTTCAAACAGAATTGGAATTGGAATTAAATTGGAGTTTTAATTGAATTTTTATTATAGAGAAGAATCCTCAAAACATAAAACTCTCTAAGAGTCCTCGAAACATAAAACTTTCTAGAAAAAATTATTAAAAATATTGGACGGTCTAATTGAGCTAAAAAATTTTATGCAGCTTCATCTCGTCTTCAGATAATTCTCCAAAAAATTCATCCAATTCCAACATTCCGATCGTCCAGAATAAAAATTTTAGTGTTTGTATCTGATTATAACTCTTTTCTTAATCAAAATCTTAATCCTTTATATATCACCACTAATTCGTGGCTTGGCTTTTCAAATCAGCTTTTCATCAACTTCTCAACCAGAATACCTCTCCAAAATTATTCCCTTACATCTACAAACTTTAGCCCCAAACTTAATCAAGTGTTGGACTCGATATTTGAAGGCTTAATTGGTATTTTCTCAAGATTGCTCAAGAACGAATCTTTGCTAATTTTTCGAGGGGAATCCAACCATATATTCAGAATTTACAAATGATTTATGCCCAGGTATGAATACTCTATTCATTTCCTTTAGTATTATACGTTTTAAGTGTTGCCTAAATCTTAATTCAATGTTTTCTTAAAATCAATTAGCAATCTAATTAGAGAAAGTGGACACTAACTATGGGGTTATTTTTATAAAATCTTTTAATCTGAATAATATTCATAAACCTTAGGCACGTAGGATTGATGAGTGAATTTTGGGTTTATTAGTGTAGGTTGCATGTAGAAAAACCTTGATTTTGAATTAAATGAATTTGGGGACATATGACTCGTGTAATTTATGTAGAGATAATAAAATTGGAAATATGATGTCTTAATGATGAAACCTCGATGTATTTAATTTAAATTAATTATATGAGATTATTTTGGTATTTATGACGATGAGATAATTAAATTAATATTTCATTTAATTGCAGTATCATGCGTAGTTTTGTACGATGGTTATATTGCTTGTTTGTGTGAATTATTGGTATTATTATTGTGCCCTTTTGTAACTATGGGTTATTGGATATTTTTGCTCTACCTATAGTTTAGGATTCCCTCTATGTATGGGACTGGTGTGTAGGCCTTTAGATAATTTACGCCTTCTAGGTATGGGACTAGTGATGGTAGATTATCGCGGTTTTATCATTTTTGGGGTGGGCTGATTTTCATTACTTTATCGTCGTTACGCTAGTCTAGGCATGAGACTAGGTCGAGGTTTAGGTTAGAAATTCATCTTATACATAGGGTAGGACGGATTGATAACTTGGGGACCCTTAGGTATGAGACTAAGGGGTATTTTGAGGATCTCACATCGATAAAGGGGTGGGGTGATTTATAAATTTTGAAATTGAGAAATTGAGAATTAATGCCTAAGATAAAAAAAAAACTTGTATTAAAATTTGTGGCGACATAATGTGTCGGGTCCGACAGTTTAAACGGGCCAGAGGGCGATTTATGTCGTGTCGTGTGTAGAACCTTGTCATGTGTTGGGCGAACAATTTAAACGGGTCAGAGGGCGATTGACAGGGGAAGTGTGACACTTGGGTCGATTACCACTCGAGACGGGAGGACCGTCATAATAAAAAGTGAGAACAATAATAAAATGGGCTAATTAAATAAAATTAGCACCGTGGGGCTTGGGAACTTAAAATTATATTGGTGTGCCTTACTAATGGGGATCCCTATGGGTAGTTAATGATTATATTTATCGCCTTTAATTATCCCGTTTAATTTAAAATATTCTATTGTGATATTTATTGCGTATAATGTTATTGTCTGGGTTCATGGACCCTATTTGAGGGGAGTAATGTGTACTCATGCTCGGGGTTCTGACCTCATGCGTTGATTAATATTTTCAGATTTTAGTGTTGGAGTTATTGCAGAATTTTTGAAAATTATCTTGGAGGCGCAACCGGAGTATTTTAGTTGAGTTTAGTAATGTAGATTAGTTTTTCCATTCCTTCGCATTTGTATTGAGACTCAATTTATTGTTTTGGTGGGCCATTCGGTTCCACAGCTGTACGATTTTACTTAGATATGTATAATGGGATTTTATTCAGATTATATTATTGGAGATTGAGTTTATTCGAGTTTAGTATGAGATGGATCTTTATTCGCTTAGTTGGATGGTTTATCTTTTAGGATTGATTACCATTTATCTTGTGGTTTAATTTTTTATGTCTCATATTTGTCTCATGCTAAGAATGGTATTTTATTTACTCACTCTCGGCTTAGTTTTGGTGGCGGCCGACGCCAGAATTGAGCGGGGTGTGACACAATTACTCTCAATCATTATTAACAATATCTAATTAATTTCTCTAGAACTTTCTATTTAAAAAATACTACATATTTCAAACTATATATACCACCACATATTTAAATGGATCAAATACCAAAAAGTCCCTCAAATAATTTTTAATACATATTTAGTCCAAGCCTTTTATTTTGTACCAAAAAGTCCTTTATTCTCTTATCTTTAAAGGTGCGCACCAACGGCATGGTAAAGCCTTTTTGACATAGTAAAGGAATTTTTGGTGCAAAATAAAAAGGTTTGGACTAAACGTGTATTAAAAAAAATTGAGGTTTTGGTATATGCCCCTATTTAAATTGAACATTGAACAACTTCAAATTAAACTACGCATATATACAAAAAATAAAATTGAACAACTCCACATACAATTAACTAAACTACACAACTCCACATATATAAAATTTCTACCACATACAAAAATATACAAATACATAGAAATAAAACCCGAAAAACCCTATAATTTTTTTTTTGAAAAATTCAACCGGGGCCACCTCCCCCCTTGGGCACCATGTGGCTCCGCCACTGGCCTCTCGGGTCCTCAGTTGGATGCCAAGCAGAGAGTCATTATTCATTTCCATGTTGGGGATGATGGGATCTGTGTCTCCAAATCATTAGTCATTAGTAGAGTCTTTCTTAATGGGGATGATGGGGATGATGGGATTAGTCATTAGTAGTGTCTTTATTCATTTCCATGTCATTAGTCATCAGTCATTATTCATTATTCATTTCCAAGTCATTAGTCATTAGTAGTGTCTTTCTTGATGGTGATGATGGGATATGTGGTCGGCCTCCGAGGGGCATCCTTTTTCTTTTTTTGAGGTGGAGGAGGGTTAGTGAAAGCATTCTTAGGTACCTCCTTTCTCTTTTTCTCCCCTTGGTATCATGGAGCCAAGCGGTAGTTGATTTTTGCCAAGGCTTTGTCGACGCATCACTTTTACCCTGTAAATCGGCCAAAATGTTTCTGATATTGGGAGCAGCCATGTCCCAAACTTGATATGAGCTTCCTTTTGGACGATCTACAGCTAAAATAAATAAATGAGTATCGACTTAAATAAAAAAGATGATAGTGAAGTTAAAAGTTTAAAAAAAACTTACGCAATGTGGTAAGGGGTTCAACCCCTAGTCCCGTGCATTTAAGAAACTTAGGATCCATCAGATCCTTAAAAATGACTAGGCCCCCATAATTGCCTAAGGTGCGCAATAGGTATATGTTCTTCCTTGCATCAACGTTGAGGCCATAATCCATCTTGGCTAATATGGAACGTTTGTACCACTGCTGAGGGACCCTCAGCTCATCAGCACCAGACGAAGCATTATTGTGAAATTCCCAATCCTCAGATACAAAGAAATAGCGAGACTTCCAGTCATGGTTGGAAGTGTATTTAATGTGAACCTATTTTTATCTGAGGGCCGAGCAACAAAGTGAAAGTATCGTGGCATGGCCTTTGTTATGGTGACGGCGTAACAAGCTTGGAAGATGTCAACTGGAAGATCTATTCCATATCGAATTTTCCAAAGCTGAATATCCCCAAGTAAAGTTCTCTAGGCATTGGGTGTCAGCTAGGCAGGGGAAAGACCGATAGAGGCAGAAATGGACCAGACAAACGAGTGTACCAGTTGACAAAAGTCGATCTTAAAGCAATATTTTTAAATGACCACCTCCCCCTTAACCTTACTACTAAAGGCCTTCTTATCCTCAAAGGGAACCTTCATCGTGATAGATGACATAACATTATGCAAGTTTATCCAAAGAATTAAATCAGTATCTCGCACATCACCTGGTATGGACAAGGAAAAACTTGTGTCTAATAAGTATTCATCTTCTTCTTCTTCCTGGTCAACTTCCTCAATAACAGTAGACTTACCACGTGGATCGCGGGTTGCAAATTCGGCCTCACTCATTGCTGAGATAGGCATTGCCATTAGAGGCCCATGGTAGGACACTTTTACCTCTGACTCATCATCACAGATATCATATACTTCAGGCTCAAGATTAACTTTTTGACAAGTTTAAGTTGTGCAAAAAAACCTTATCTTATGTGTGATAAAGATACGAATAGATGCACAAATTCCAGTCACAAACTTATATAATTAGTGTAAATTTATGAAACAAATTAATCCAGCCCACAAAAGCAACTAGCTACGTGCGTGCATGTGTCAAACCAACATAAATAAAATATGCGACACAAAGTTCAGAAAAAATCCTCTCGAGGAAAAACATTTTATTTCACTTTAATTGTAAATCGTAACTTACACTGTTACAATGAAATACAGTTGTTTGACACACGAATACCCACAGGCGTCGGTCGGCGTCGTCAATAATTAATTATGCGTAGAAATTCACAAGAATCGCAGTCCTATCTAAGTAAAGATCCACACGCAACGAACCTCAATGACACGGAGACATATGATGTTTTAAAACTTCTCCATAGAATTATGAACACTAGCAAAACTCCAAAACAATTCACATGAATAATTGGGAGTTTTGTGAATTTAAAACAAAAGAGATTAAACTCTAAAAGAAGAAGCCAAAAGATTTTGTTAATTTCGCATTGTTTGCAGAATGTAAAAACGCACAAGCTTCTTAACGAAAACAAGGTTGAAAAGACCCTTTTATAGAAAACTTAAGGAGGTAGGTCATTCGAGCGAGACACGATATCGTTCGAGCGCGACACGATGTCGTTTGAAGTATCGTGCGATATGTATTGTCATTTGAATGACATACGATGCCGTTCGAACGAGATGATTAAAAAAATAATTTTTTCTCATTTATCCTTTCAGTAAATGCATCACCTGTAACACTTCGAAAAATATATTTTTTACAAAAATATTTAAAGGTCTGCTCCAACACTTAGAAAATATTTTGTGAAAAATATTCAAATATCCTAAGTGAATTATTAAGGAATTAAAAACACGACTTTACCAAATTCAATTCGCGGAGGCTTGATTATTGATGAAGCTTGATATTCGGACTGTCTCTTTGCGTATTTGATCTTGATCATATTCGACGGTTGTAGCGTAATACGACATACTTAATTGTGACAGACTATGTCCTTACAAATCTCCCCCTATATCTATGCCTGTACAAAATAAAAAACATCCGAATTAGCAATCTAAAAAATGACCTATACAAATCTACCCTCCCATAAACTCAAAAGTGAAAAGATAAACTGTCAAGTCTTCAAACTTTTCTTCAACAATAAAATCTTCAAAACTCTAAGATTTTCTCATCAGGGTGTGCAACATCATGATCTTCAATTGTACCTACACACATGAGACAAAACAAATACCTCATGATGTATCTAGTTTGAAATGATATAAGCATGACCATCAAAGAATAATCAATTATCACCCATTCTTAAACTCCCCCATAAAATCATAATTTGTTCTCTCCCTTTTTATTTTTCTGAAATAGACAAGGAAAAGAGTAAATCACATAAATTAAATCAGGGTGTCACAGTAAACCAAGACAAACAAACTATTTTTTTTTTAGTTTTTTCATACAAAAATGATGTTACAAAAGAAATCATACACTATGAATTTTTACTAAGATAACCAAATCGTGGAAACGAAATGAATGGGTGTGAACAATCTCAATAGAAAAATCGACTCAATCATGACATGTGTGCCCGATGCATAAGTGTACACTTAACGAATGGACATCAAAATAGTCCTTAGGTGTAAAATTGTTGAATTTAGATGACATCGTCTTAATCATATCAACAAACTAAAGTATAAATTATTTTCGCACCAATAACGTCCAAAACTATGTAATGCTTTTTCATGACTTTCAAGGACGTGAAAACCGTTTTAAATTCCATCCAAACTCCCTCATTAAACTGCAAAATGATACATACTAGCAATAGGCAAAAGTGTCATCATTGTAAATCATCCTATGCTAGCAAAAAGTCTAAACCTCATCCATTAGGTGCGGAGGAGTTTTCCAAAGATAGTGACATCTTTTGAAACAACTCCATCAAATCGTGTGAAGTCTTGACCAAATATGTGCAAACTCTCTATCATTACGTGCAAGCAAAGTTTCATGAGTGGGTGCATGTGTGCGAACATGTGTGGAAGTAAAGCGCAACACATTACCCAACTTAAAGCAAAACTCCCTAAGGTGTCCTCTCCTTTTGTAATGGGAGCAAACATAAATAGGTCTAGGTGTACCTCTTTCAAAATGTCTCCTACACGCTCTTATAATAGGTACAAGATGACTAGGTGGGTCAGGTTGAGAGTCATGTGGATCTAACACTAAAGTAGGAACCAACTCGGGTGCAACAAAATAAGTGGATCCACCATCATGACTTATTCCTATACTTTCACCACTACCCAAAATGGGATAGAGAACCATCTTTTCAACCTTTTTAGATGCGTTCTCCAAAGTGAGTTTAGCCTCCAGGGCGTGCTTAAGATCTTTCTCTAATTGTGACATACGAGGTATAAGTTCACTATTTTTCCTATTCATGATGATTAACTTCTCACTCAAACTAATCTTCACCTTCTCAAGTTGAATCAGCACAACCTCAAAACCTCTCAAAATATCAAACTCTTTCTCCAAATCTACCACCTTAAGACCTAACTTCATATTCAATTTCTTAGTCTTTATGGTTTCGGCGTACAATTCTCTAAAAGCAATCTGGAGCTCACTTCCATCTCCACTTTCACACTCGCTCTCAGACACGTTACAAACACTCAAGTCCTCCTCGGGTTTTCACATGCACAAGTGTCCTCATCCTTGTGGGACAAAGTGGGCGTGCTCTCGTGACTGGCTAAAAAGGCAATACACTTTCCTTGTGAAGACTCATCCTAAGAATCATTCACAACTTCCTCACTATCAATCAGAGTCACTGGCATATCAACTTTTTTTCCCTCTCTCCTAAGTCTAGTGGGATACTCAAACGACTTGTTCCCTCTCCCCTCACACTTAAAACATTTCATATTTTCAAAATTTTCTTCACCCTCTTTATCTTTCTCATCGCTTTCTTTGGCCTTGTCTGTCTTTTCATTTTCCTCCGAAAACTTTTTATTAGAAGAATTTTGTTTTGAAAACTAGAGAAACTTTTTGAAATTCTTTGCAAGCAAGGCCATGTTAACCTCAAACTCAGATTCACAAAAACTCACTTTTTTTCCTAGTTTGGGATTTAAGCGATATCCCTCTATCCTTAGGTTTGACAGTGTCGGGGAACATGCCAATTCCGCACGTCTGGAGGTCTACTACCAACTCTTCTAATTTCAGACGACTCAAATTTACTAAGGTATTCCAAACAGTTACTTTCGGGATAAAACGTGTAGGCATCAATCTTAAAATCTTTTTGACCACTCGTGCATCAGGTATATGCTCACCAAGATTAAAAGTAGTGTTGACAATATCAGACAAACGTGCATAAAACTCGTCGAAACACTCAGTCTCTAATATAGTGATCGTCTCAAATTGAGCAGTAAAATTTTGAATTTTAGACTCTTTGACCATATTAGTACCTTCGTGGGTGAGTTGAAATACATCCCACGCTTCTTTAGACGTGGTGCATGCCATAATACATCGGAACTCGTCAAGGGTGACATGTCCAAAAATTGCACTAAGCCCTCATGAATTGTAAGTGCTCCACTTAAACTCTTCCTCAGTCCAGTCAAACACAGGTTTTAAATTACTGACATTATTCGCGGTGACAGTAGGAGGATTCCAACCTCTTTCACAAATGACCCAAACTCTTTCATCGATTGCTTTTAAATGTAATTTCATTCGGGCTTTCCAGTAAGCATAATTAGACCCGTCAAAAATTGACAACCAATTATAAAAAATTTCACTTGGAAACATTACAACAATATTAAAAATATGATTTTTCAAAAAACATCAATGTCACACAATTTTGCAAAAAATAGAAATACGCGATAAATTAGCGTAACCTTCCCTGATACCAATTTGAGAAAAAAAATTATCTTATGTGTAATAAAGATATGAATAGATGCGTAAATTCCAATCACAAACTTATTTAATTAGTGTCAATTTATGAAACAAACTAATTCAGCCCACAAAATCAACTAGCTACGTGCGTGTATGTATCAAATCAACATAAATAAAATATGCGACACAAAGTTTAGGAAAAAATTCGCTCAGAACTAAACCTTTTATTTCACTATAATTTTAAATAGCAACTTACACGACTACAATGAACTACAGTTGTTTGACGCACGAATACCTGTAGGCATCGGTCGGTGTTATCAACCATGAATTACGCGCAACAATCTACAAGAACTGCAGTCCTATCTCAGTAAAGATCCACACGCAGCATCGATCGGTGTGTGTGTGTATATATATATATATATATGCGGTAATGCTCTTGTGCGGATCACTCCGCAATTTAAGAGTGCGTACTAGACATGTGTCACTTGGGGGTGAGCCCAGAAAAGAGAGA
Source organism: Sambucus nigra (assembly GCA_949130495.1). Classification (NCBI taxonomy): domain Eukaryota; kingdom Viridiplantae; phylum Streptophyta; class Magnoliopsida; order Dipsacales; family Adoxaceae; genus Sambucus; species Sambucus nigra. Next base: position 306,977,348 of record OX422208.1, on the reverse strand, counting down.
GAGTGTGCCTTTAATTTAGCCGATAATTTTTAGGCTCACCGCCACGTGACACGTGTCCGGTATATATATATATATTGTACTTTTAAGTTTCTATATGTGGTACATATATAGATGTTTGTATATAATACGTAGTATCTACATATGCAAATATATACAACAGTGTATGTATAAAAAATCCATAATTTATCTTTTTGTTGATTATTTTATTAATTTTGTATTGTTGTTTTTATAGTAGCTTGCAAGGCTAGAGACTCGGATCTCAGATGTCATTTCAAGGTAGTGCAAATTATTTGCCACGTTTTACTTATTTTTTTATGTTTTGAATGTTGTTGATATAAAAGTTGTGTCTTTATGGTTATGATATTAATTTGCGTAAATTACACTAATGGCACGTTATCTTTGATCATTTTAGCATTTTGACCCTGGACCTAAACATGCTCATTTTTTCTCCCAATCATGGGTTTGGTTATGGTGTGTAAGTTGGGTTTTTATTGGTTCGGACATTTGTTTTTCATGTTTGACAGTTTTGGGGTGATTTTTTTAATTTATTTGTGAAAATTATAGTTGTTACAAGAAATTAATTGAGTCTTATCTTAATAAAAGTTGGACAATTAGTATCTTTATTATAAGAATAAACGTGGGAGGAATTACATCCATTACATATATAAATATATCTATCCTAAAAACTTAACTATTTTTACATTAAGATAGGGATACTATTATGGGAATGATCACGTGTTAAAACTTTTGACTTCAAAGTCATGTAATATGTAAATTTCATCTTATTTTGTGCGAATAACGTAAAAATATACAATTTTATGCATTTTTTTTTAATGAGAATTGGGTTGTATTTTTGTTAGGTTAAAGAATGATTCGGTGAAGTATTTTATTTGTATCATGTTCTAGTTAGATGGTGTATAAAACGTAAATATTTAATATTTTATTTATAAAATGTAAGTAGACAATTTTTTATTCTATACAAAAATAAAGTTAATTAAAAGTATGGAATATCTTGTCACATGTTCGTACATTTATTAACGATTTTCATCACTTATTTACAATGCCTCATGCCATTAATTTTTACTCGAATAATAAAGTGTGTCAATAACATAAGTAAAATACGATACTTAATTGTACTAAAAAAATTAATAATGAAATAATTTAAGAACAAAAATATTAAAAACATGATTATAAAACATAAATAGATAGCTTTTTATTTCTATACAAAAATCAAATTAATTATTGATAACAATATTTATAAACAAAAGTATGCACTGTATGACATATGAATGAAAAAAATAAAAAAGCTTGACACATGCCGAGACATTTTTTAACGATTTTGATCAATTACTTGCAGGGTCCCATATCAGTAATTTGAAATCAAATAATAAAGTGTGTCAATAATATAAGTAAAATACCACACTTATTTGTAGTAAAACAAAAATTAACAATGAAATAATTTAAGAACAGTAATAATAAATGCGAGACCATAAAACTTAAATAGACAATTATTTATTTCTACACAAAAATTAAATTAATTAATAATAACAATATTTATAAACAAAGGTACGCACTATATGTTATGTAAAGGAGGAAATAGAAAAGGTTGACACATGTCCGTACATTTATTTTCTTATATTCGTTTCAATTAATATGTATTTTCCGCCATATTAATTAATTTATATATCAATGATTATAATTACGATTATTTTTGTAAATCCTGCTACTAATCATATATTAAATTACATATTAGGACCGTGCATCGATGACTGCTAGATTGACTTATATAATGATGGACCAATTATTTGAAAACATTGTGGTGAGATGTCAATCAACATGGCATTGGGCGACCATGTGCAAGGTCTCTTCCGTTGTCCCACAAAAGACCCACTTGGTTTTGCACCTCCAAAATGGCTTTAGCCGACTCCCTCAGCTTCTGTGCCTCCTCTTCCGTAAGATGCACATTAGTCACACCCAAAACTCCACTCCTTCCCAGCTGAGCCGGCAAGCTCAAAAAAACATCCCCACCACCGATGCCATAAAACCCCTTCGCGAGAACCGACACCGGATGTATCCTCCTCTGGTCCCTAAGTAAAGTCCGAGCCAAATTAGCCACCGAGTATCCAATAGCCCATGATGTGTACCCCTTGAGACTTATAACTTCATACGCACTCTCCGCAACCTCTTTACGAATTTTCTCAAGCGTTTCTTTCTCGTAAGCGATTTGTTGCCTCTCCATAAAACTCAAAACCGGTACCCCGCCGACACTTATGCTAGACCACAGCGCCACTGAACTATCACCATGCTCTCCAATAATGTACGCCTACATGTTAAACCATCACATTTTAAAATAAATATATTGAGGAAAATGATATCATGCGAATTGATGGCACATAATTCCCGTTAATTATGTCTTAACTATTTTAAAGGTTTTTTTAGTGTGCGCTTGACACATGTTAGGAGGACCCAAATTCATAATCAACAAGATATATGTGACTAACCTGCACATCCTGGGTATTGACGTCAAGATGATCAGCAATGAGGAAGCGAAACCTGGATGAGTCAAGATTCGTGCCAGAACCTATAACACGGTTTGAGGGGAACCCAGAAAGTTTCCAAGCAACATAAGTCAATATATCAACCGGATTTGATACAATTAGTAGGATTGACTCGGGTGAGTACTTAGCCAACGGTGGTATGATGTTGGCAAACATAGTCACGTTCCTTTGTATCAAATTAAGCCTAGACTCTCCTGGGACTTGTCTAGCCCCGGCGGTTACGATACAAATATCAGAGTTGGCAGTGACTGCGTAGTCGACTGAGGCATTGATGGCGGTGCGTGGGAGAAAGGCGGCGGCGTGTTGGAGGTCGAGCATCTCTCCTCGGAGTTTATCGGTGTTGGGGTCAACGAGAGCGAGCTCATCTATTAGGTCTTGGGTGAGGATGGTTTGGGCGATGGCCATGCCCACGTTGCCCACGCCTATGACCAGTGGCGGAGCCAGGATTATTAGTGAGTGGGTGCGAAAGTGTGTGATGATTCCCGGGGGTTCGGGGACGGGAGCCCCCGAGGCGAATTTTTTGAAGCTATTTTTACTTTTTTGGGCATAAATCTAGTACCAAAGGAAATTTCAACAAAAAAATCATGCATTAATATTCATAAATCAGCTAATATAAATCAATAAAAAGTCAAATAAATTTAATCGAGGGAGAGAAAGAAGAAGAGTTCTCTTGGAAAATAGGGCCAGCTGGCTATTAAGGAAGAGTAAAGTTAGGGAGACCCACTTTGTGGACACATTTCGTGGACCCGTGAATAAGACAAAAATATGTACAAGTATTTATTGCATTGGTTGATGCCCTGGCGGGACCCAAAATAATAAGGTATAAGCTTTTAATGCAGTGTGTCCACGAAATGTGTCCACGAAGTGGGTCTCCCTAATATTTTCCATTAACAAAATGCAGGTCTCTTTCATATAAATGATTAAGGTTTCAGAAATTAACAGTTTCACCTCAACAATTAAGTTATTACACAAAGGTATAAAAAAAAAAATCAGAAATCTCAGAATTTCAGTGGGTGCCTCCGCACCCACTCGTCCTAGTGTAGCTCCGCCCATGCCTATGACCGAGATTTTGGTGTGGTGTTTGGTGGGTGGTGGTGGGGATGTTTTTTGGATTGGTTTGAAGAAAGTTTGGGCTATGTCGAGACCTCCCGGTCCCGGCCCCAAGGTTGATGATGAACAGCTCTTCTGCATGTTGATGTGTATGTTGTTTATGCGTGGGTAGTTACATATTTTGTTGTAGGCAGAACGGGAGAGGGTCTTACAGTTAAATCGAAGAGGGAGAGACGGAAAACTAGAGACAGGAAGTTCGATTTTTAAAAGAAGAGAAGTCATGCTGAGAAATCTTCAATATGAAATTGTGTTCAAACAATGAGATGAAAGACCTTTAAAAAAACACCAAAAGGAAAAGCATTATGGATCCTATCACATAATTGGTTTACATATTAAAATAATAATATATAATTGTAAACGTAATTAAAGAACACATAATTAACATTTTTTTATATGAATCTATAAATTTATCGCACGAATATATCTTATTTGTTCTTTAATAATATAAAACATTATGTATTTTACATTTAACATTAGGATCTTAGATGAACATGATTATTACATATAATTATTATGCGGAATATAAAATGATATTATAATCACTTACCTCTATCATGTCACAAATGTAATGACTGACGGAACAGTCGATCTTAACGATGTCCAATTGAACTGAATTTTGGACTACTGACTTCCGCTTGTATACGACAAGAACATTCCAATAATAGATACATTTCAACGGTTGGATCTTCTTTTATAGCCAAAATAGTATTTCGAAAATTAACATAAACTTGAGTTTTTGGATTTCTCTTCCTTATTCTATTATTTTATTATGTTGTCTTTTCATGCATCTGAATAATTGAAAATCAATCACTTATTTATAGGTGGGCATGACCCAAATTTCCAATAGTCACTTAATCTTAACCGTCTATCGAGATAGATAACCAATGATCCTTTTGACTCGTAGTATTTGGAGTACCCTTTCATTAACCAAAGGGATTCTTAGTATTAATATAATTATGGAGCACATTATGTAAAATTATTTTTTAAATAATCTTGATATTCTCCCAATTGGTCCATAATTATCATAAGGCACGCAGTAATTTTTTAGTCATCCTTAAATGGTTTTTTTTCATAAACACCTTGATCAAACAAACCATTAACGCGAGTCATGGCGCTCACATACTAATTCAAGCGCATGATCGCTTCCATATACCACAACATTAACAATTTATCCAACAGGATCTATAAATTAGGTTATTCAATAATGGTCCAATAATGTCTTATATAAAAGACTATTTATGTCACATTCATCAATTCACATGCATGTAAATTTATATTGGAAGACATCAATTGAAATGTTAAGAATATATTTTAAGTGATATCAAGTATAGCGCCAAAATTTAAGCACCAAACAATACATTAACACTTATACTTAATTTGCTATACGCAAGACTCACATTTTAAGCATGTTGTATGAATGTTCTTTGACGATAGTCCGTTTATTAGTATATATGCTATGTTAACACTTATACTAGTATGTTCAACTGACACTTGTTGTTTCTGAACTTCTTCATTTACATATAGATATTATATCCTAATGTGCCTAGGTTCTTTAAAATACCTGTCTGTTTTTTATAACGACGACTCCAGTGGCATTATCAAAATATTTCAACAACTTGATAATAGTGTCGGCAACTCCAAGTCACAAAATAAATTTTTCGCAACCATAATCCTAAAATTGTAGACCTAAAGCACGCTACATACAATATTTAATTGTTTCTCACTCTTTCATAATATTGGTCACGAGGCCAAAATAAACCTACTTAATAAAAAAAGAACATTTATCATAAGTGTAAGCATGTAATATTTTAAGCATCTCATTACTTCATACTCTTAAACTATTTTATTTCTCTAATATATCATTCTTCAAGGTATATATATACTTAATCAAAATACATGAAGTATTCTTACAATATCATTGATGGGAAACTGACATAAGTTTATGTAGTGATTTCCCAACATATACAATTCTTTTCTTAAACTTTTATAAGTTTTCACACTAAATGTAACTCTTACTCAAAAGGAGCTACTAAAGGTATAAAATTTTAACATTCTAAGATCTAGGTGCAAATATTTATTTACACCCTTTCTCCATTCATATTGAAAATTTTGACCATAAATCTAGCTTTATATTGTTGATTATCAAAATCGAATATTTTCTTACTCCTCTATCAAATTCGCGTTCTTGATATATATCTCACAACCATTCAGAATAGCAAGCTCATTTAAGAGCTTCTTAAAATTATTCATATCCATTAATTAAAAGAACAATTACTTTGGATGATAAAGGAATGACATGAGTATCTTAACTTCTTTTTGAACCACATTAGGTGATTTGATACTCCCGCTAATTTCACCATTCTGTAAAAAATTTGACATTTGACATTTTCGATTTCGCAAGTAATTAGTGTACCATCTTTCAAGTGTAGAAATATTTATAAATTCTAATTCTTTTAGTGGATTCTAAATACGTGCATGTACGAGACATTCTTAATCATGCGGGTGTGTCGAATTAGGTAAGTAAAGTGGAATATATATACTACTTTTAACCATATATATTCATTTTCTGAGTAAATGTTGTGGCGATATCGACGTATTACGTTTAACTTGTTGTTTATAATGGCATGATCTATGTAGGTTCATTATACAAGGACTATAATCTCCCACTTGGGCCATGTACATCGTTCTAAAATCGTAACACCTTAAGATCTAAAAAATGAGTGTCAAGATTCATAAGTGATAACCCAAGGACAATCTAGACTATTAAATTATCAGAATAAAGCTAGAGTTAAAAGAATGTGATATTCAATTATGCCACAAAATTAAAGAATTTTAATAATAAAGCTACTTTTTGGTTCAAAATTACGATATAGGATAAAAGTTATTTTTCTTATAAAAGTTTCATTAAAAAAATAATTCTACAAGACACCAATGAGAACACCATAATTAAGAAAATATATTCGCATATAAACTTAAAGATCTTTTATATACTTGAGAAAAAAATATTTTGAAAGTTCATTGAGGGGTTTTTAAAATGATCCCAAAATAACATAAGAAAAGGAACCAATAATTTATGATTTGTTTCATAGTTTGTCTTGTAAGCATCCTCATATCGATTTAAAACTATGTTTCGTAGCACTATAGTTTTTAAAAGTGAAATAAAAAATTATTTCATTCATATTGAATGACACATTATAATTCACACAATGTATGTTACATAATGGGTACACATATTTTAATCTCTAACATTATGAGATTTTACATAAATTTTATGCTTAATCCATTTAATAATTCTTCAAAATTTTAAAAGAGTGTCACATACTAATCTCCTCAAGTAAAATTGAATTATAACAACTTGACATTTTTAAGTGAAACTTAGCTTCGTTATATCGTTCTAAGAAGTCGGTCTCGAGAACATTAAAATTGATAAAACATGCAAGTTTAGATAAATAAGGCAATATACCATTAATGAAATAAATAACTCAATACATTAATGCTATGAGTTGACAACATGTACCTTAATGACATTATATAAATGTGGGCTTTCTTTTGTAATAACTGTAAATATTTATAAATGACTTTATCGGGTACCATGTTATCTAATTTAGATGGACATACCATCTAGGATAACATTTCACCATCTAATTGTTGTAACAACCCGAGATTTTTGGGACAATAAATTACTCATTTTTGGGAGAAATAAATATTAATTTAATTGGAGAATAATTAAATTGGCATTTGAGGTCAAAATATGAAGATGTTACAAAGTGATTCGAATGATGATTGTGAGGGTGCGGTTGTTTTCGGAAGGGTCAAAATGACTGTACTTGGGTCTTATTAGGGTTTCAAAATATTTTGAGTTCGTTTGTCTCGAATTAGAGTGACCGAGTCATTTAAAGTGTGTATTATCATTTAAAATTGTGTATTTTGAGAGATAAGGCTTATTAAGCCTATGGGATAAACAATTCTCATTAGAGAGAAAGAGAAAGAAAGAGAGAAAGAAAGGGAAGAAGAGAAAGAGGAGAAAAGTGGTTGTGTGTAAAATGGATTTGAGGTTATAAATTAGTTGAGGTATGTTATTTGATGAGTTTTGATGTTATTTATATATTTGGGTTGAAGATTTATGAAGAGAAATTGATATAATTGATTTTTTGGAATTTTGGGTTTTGAAGAAATCAAACCATTTCGCAGCTTGCTGAACATACCAAATCGATTCGCCCCATCCGAATCGATTCGGCTTGTTGCAGAACCTACAGGTCCTTAGGGACGAATCCATTCTCCCCTTACGAATCGATTCGGTAGGTAGCAGACTTACAGGTCCCTTTGGACCGAATCGATTCGAAAGGGCCGAATCAATTAGCTGTTGGGGCCGAATCGATTCGGATGGGCCGAATCGATTCGGAAACAAGGCATATTTGGGGGATGTTTTCCTAGGGTGAATTCCATCCCGTTTTGTTTGAGGTTATCGATTGGGAATATCTATATGATTTATGAGAAGTGTGTTTTGGAGACTTTTAGGGAGTTTCCTTTATGGAAAATTATGGGAGTCATATTGACTTAATTCGAGAGAATACCGATTTGGAGACTATTGTACCGACTAGTAGGGAAGGCCACTATTATTGAGAATATTATTTGGAAATAATTATGGATATATAAGAGAGAGTTAGAATGCGCTTAGTGATATTGGATTTTGATTTAATCCCAAATGGGATAACTTTAAAGGTTCATATGATTGACTGAACCATATTTTGGATTGAGAATATTAAATGTTGATCGATGTGCATACGGATATAGGGAGTATCCTTAACATAAATAGAATTGAGAGACAATTCATATAAATAGAAGTGAGGTGTGGACTTCAAGTGAGAAATTGTATAGTGTATAATAAGTGGAGAAGTTATGTGAGTTATTGACGAATAGTATATCGAGAGTAAAATATACTAAATAATGAGATTATTTCACTTACGCCTAAGAGCGTACTATGAGTATGTAAATAGTGTGATATATATACCTTGTGTGATGGTATACATTTATATGATGTAATGATGTATATATATCTTATGTGATTGATATATATATATATATATGAAGCATACCCCCTCTATGCTATCATGGGAAGTTGCGCGATGTGGGTGAGGCCCCTGGCTTAAGGAGCAGGGCGCGTATAGTCCCCAGGTCATAACGTCCATTTATTATTGTGTGATTTTTATTAGGGGTGAGACGTGGTGGGTATGTTTCGTCTTATTTCTGGGGAGAAACTATGACCGCTTCCCGTATGTTGTGATATGGTTTTTGCCAAGGCGGTGTGAGATTCCGACCGTTGGTACCCATGATTATATATGAGTGATTCCCTGATAGATGATAGCATTGAGAACCTGCATCCTTGAGATATAGCTCACTAGTATGATTATTATTATACTTGTGTGAATAGTATATTAACTGTATATGTTTATGTGATATTATTTATCTCTAGAGTAAAGAGATATAAAAAGATTGATTGCAACTCATTCCAGGAGATTTTAACCGGACAATTTGTGATGAATATATTAAAGTGGAATTGTAGAGTAAATAATTATATGAGTATATATAGTACTTTGGGTATCGAGGGCGTAATGGACCTCAACGACCAACATTGCCAAGGAGTAGTGTATCGGGGGGTTCCTTGTTTAGATTTCGCTTGCGAGACGTCCCACGCACGAAACGCAGTGCAATGTTGGGAGTTAGGAGAAGTTAGTCCTTAGTGCTCATATTTATATTAGTATATCTCGACGATCGATAGTGCCAAGGAGTAGTGTATCAGGGGGGTTCCTTATTTGAATTTTTCTTGCGAGACGTCCCACGCATGAAACGCCGTGTATTATTGAGAATTAAGAATTGAGAATAATAAATCATTTCTAGTATACAAGAATTTGGGTTATACATATCATGCATTAAGGGCATAATGAATCTTGATAATCAATACTTCCCAGGAGTAGTGTAATTGGGAGGGTTCCTTATTTGGATTTCGCTTGCGAGACGTCCCACGCACGAAACGCAGTGCAGTATTGAGAATTGGGAGAAGTTTAGTCCTTAACACTTAGATGCTATTAACTCATATATATATATATATATAGCATGCATTAAGGGCATAATGAATCTTGATAATCAATACTGCCCAGGAGTAGTGTAATTGAGAGGGTTCCTTGTTTGGATTTCGCTTGCGAGACGTCCCACGCACGAAACGCAGTGCAGTATTGAGAATTGGGAGAAGTTTAGTCCTTAGCACTTAGATGCTATTAACTCATATATATATATATATATAAAATTATGTCCTTAGCTAGAATATGAGAACTTCTAGTAAAAGAGAATATTTATGTATATTTTATATGTTTAGAAAGTGGGCGAGTAAATGAGAGTGTTAATATTTGAAGTTAAGAGATAATTTAGATCGATTTTAATTGAGTATAAGAATTGGGAGTAAGCTTGATTATTTTTCCCCTAGATAGATTTGGGCAATTCTTTGGAGATCATGTGCATACGTTCAGTTGCGTGCTTTAGTTGAGAGGTGAGTTGAATTTTATGGAGAGTATGACTCCACTTAAATCGTGTCATAATGAATTTATAATTATTATGCATTTTGATGCACTTGCTATAAAAATGTTTTCACATATCGGGCTCTGACCCGTTTATATTTTCTCTTGCTACCCGCAGGGACGCCATTGATGTTATCCATCCAGGGTATTGGTGGAGTTGTGGCAGTAGCGAACTGTTGCGGTATTTTGTTATAGTCGATTCCTATATGTTGTTTATCTATATTAGGATTCAGTTTGTGTATCGGGTGTAACACCCCGTGTTTTTATTAATTAATTTAATTAATTAATTAGAATATTCAAGAAAAATAAATTTTTTACTTTAATAATTTTTATTGGCTAAATATATTGGTTATGATTTTAGAAGAATAAACTTCAAGCGGAATTAAAATGGATTTTATATGATTTTTTGAAATATTTGTCCCTTATATTTTTTAAGCAAAACTGTCAGTTTTTCTGGGCGATCGATCGATCGACACCTGGGCATCGATCGATCGATGCCTTCAGAAAACGTGCACTGAAGTTGTTTTTTTATATAGAGTTTGTGTAGGATTAAGACTCCTAATCACTATATAACCTTGTTAATCCGTAGGGGGACTTCTCATAATCACTTTTTCTCCAGTTTTTTACCAGAGAACACTTCCAAATATTTTTCCTCTCACTCATAATCATCAACCTTCAACAAAATCAAGTTTTTGACACAAGTTTTGGGAGGCATAATTGGGGTTTAATCAAGTTTGTTCAAGAGCACTCTTTTGCTAATTTTTCATAAGGAATCCAGATTTCTAATCATATTTTCAACACTATCTTTACAGGCATGAATACTCTATTCTTTTCCTCAACACTATCTTTACAGGCATGAATACTCTATTCTTTTCCTTTAGTATTATGCGTTTGAAGTGTCGCCTAAACACTTAATTACATGTTTTCTTAAAAACAATTAGTAACTCAATTAGAAAAGTGGACACTAATTATGGGGTTATTTTTATAAAGTCTTTTAATCTGAATAATATTCATAACCCTTTGGGTACGTAGGATTCATGAGTGATTTTGGGTTTTACTGGTGTAGGTTGCATGTAGAAAAATCCTAGTTTTAAAATAAATAACTTTTGGGTGCGTATAACTCATGTAATACATGTAGAGATAACGAAATTTGGGTTTTGATGTATATATGATGAAAACTTGGTATATTTAATTTAAAATAATTAAATGAGATTATTTGGGTATTGTTGACGTTGTGATAATTTAATTAAAGGTTTAATTGAATTGGACTATCATGCGTAGTTTTATACGTTGATTAATTATGCGTATTTGTGAGACTTTTTGGTATTATTATATTGCCTTTGTGACGATGGGTTGTTGGTTAATTTTGCTCTCCCTATACTTTAGGATGCCTTCTAGGTATGGGACTAGCGGGTAGACCTTTTATGAATTACGCCTTCTAGGTATGGGACTAGTGAGGGTAGATTATTGCTTTTTTATCATCTTGAGGTGAGCTATTTTTTATTACTTTATCGTCATTACGGTAGTCTAAGTACGAGACTAAGTTAATATTTATGTTAGAAAATCCTCCTATATATAGGTTATGACGTATTGATAACTTGGGGACCCTTAGGTATGGGACTAAGGGGTATTTTGAGGATCTCACATCGATTAAAAGGGTGGGGTGATTATAAATTGAGAAATTGAGAATTAATGCCTAAGATAAAAACGGGTATTAAAATTTGTGGCGACATAATGTGTCGGGACCGACAGTTTAAACGGGCCACAGGGCGATTTATGTCGTGTCGTATGTGGAACCTTATCATGTGTCGGGGCCAGCAGTTTAAACGGGTCAGAGGACGATTGAGAAGGGGAACTGTGACACTTTAATAAAAAGTGAGAATATAATAAAAGCTGGTTAATTTAATTAAATTAACATCGTGGGACTTGGAAATTTAAAATTATATTGGTGTGCCTTTATAAATGGGATATCTATGGGTAGTTAGTAATTTACAATTATCGCGCTTAATTATCCCGTTTAATTTAAAATATTATATTATGGTATTTATTGCGTATAATGCTACTGTCTGGATTCAAGGATCCTATTCGAGGGGAGTAGTGTGTATTCTCGCTCGGGGCTTTGGCTCTGACCCATGCGTTGACTAATATTTTTCAGGATTAGAATTGGAGAAGCTGCATAAGTTTATCGGAGTTATCATTTGGAGGTGCAGCTGGAGTTATTCATTTTGTGGTATAGTTTAGTTAGACTTTTTTTTCCAGTCGAATTTAATTATGAGACTTAATTTGAGTTTTATTGGGCCATTCGGTTGCAAAGTTGTTTAGAGGATTTATTTTGGGATTATTTCAGATTTTATTTAATCATTAATGGGGAATGGATTATTGGAGTTAGCATGTGATGGATCTTTTATCGCTTAGTTGTTTATGAGCATTTGAGTTTGATTCAATTATGTATCTTATGGACTGGTTTATTTATGTCTCATATCTGTCTCATGCTAAGAATGGTAATTATTTACTCATGCCCGGCATAGTTTTGGTGGCGGCCGACACCAGAATTAGGCGGGGTGTGACAGATGGTATCCGAGCATGGTCTTAGGTCTCGTAGGTTATGAGTCCGTTCAGCTTTCGCGTTGCCGATCTTTGATTCCCTTTGTTGATTCGTACTTCTTAAGGTAAAGGGTCTAGCATACGTGTTAGACGTGTTTCTTGGAAGTGTGAAGCTTTATGGAAAGAACGTCATAGGCTTTGAGTTTAGAAATAGTAAGTTTAATGTCAGGGTCCTTAAAATGGATTTTGGAGACGATAATTATTTTGGAGATTTTAGTACAGATGTTAGGTATCGTATGTACTGATTTTTGATATTGAGATTTAATCCGAGGACGTTAGTACTTTGATGAATTTCGTATATAGAATCGAGTGGGGGATTTGTGAGAGCGTCTGTTACGCCGTTATTTTTCATAGTTATGCATATGCATATAGGCAATATATATATTATTTTGTTATTCGTGGGGTAGGTGCGCATAAGATTAGGTGTATGGGCACCCAATTATGACATTCTATGGGTAGGCATATGTGAGCCTTATTTCCTTTTGTGAGATTTAAGTTTTCATGTGTATGCTTCGTCTAATTTCGAGAACGAAATTCTTTGCTAGTGGCGAAGTATGTAACACCCCGTGTTTTTATTAATTAATTTAATTAATTAATTAGAATATTCGAGAAAAATAATTTTTGAATTTAATAATTTTTATTGGCTAAATATGTTGGTTATGATTTTAGAAGAATAAAACTTCAAGCGGAATTGAAATCGGAATTAAAATGGATTTTATATGATTTTTTGAAATATTTGTCCCTTTTATTTTTAAGCAACACTGTCGGGTTTTCTGGGCGATCGATCGATCGACACCTGGGCATCGATCGATCGATGCCTTCAGAAAACGTGCGCTGAAGTTGTTTTTTTATTTAGAGTTTGTGTAGGATTATGACTCCTAATCACTATATAACCTTATTAATCCGTAGGGGGACTTCTCATAATCACTTTTTCTCGAGTTTTTCACCAGAGAACACTTCCAAATATTTTTCCTCTCACTCATAATCATCAACCTTCAACAAAATCAAGTTTTTGACACAAGTTTTGGGAGGCATAATTGGGGTTTAATCAAGTTTGTTCAAGAGCACTCTTTTGCTAATTTTTCGCAAGGAATTCAGATTTCTAATCAGATTTTCAACACTATCTATACAGACATGAATACTATATTCTTTTCCTTTAGTATTATGCATTTTAAGTGTCGCCTAAACACTTAATTACATGTTTTCTTAAAAATAATTAGTAACTTAATTAGAAAAGTGGACACTAATTATGGGGTTGTTTTTATAAAATCTTTTAATCTGAATAATATTCATAACCCTTTGGGTACGTAGGATTCATGAGTGATTTTGGATTTTATTGGTGTAGGTTGCATGTAGAAAAACCCTAGTTTTAAAATAAATAACTTTTGGGTTCGTATAACTCATGTAATATATGTAGAGATAACGAAATTTGGGTTTTGATGTATATATGATGAAAATTTGGTATATTTAATTCAAAATAATAAAATGAGATTATTTGGGTATTGTTGACGTTGTGATAATTTAATTAAAGGTTTAATTGAATTGGACAATCATGCGTAGTTTTATACGTTGATTAATTATGCGTATTTGTGTGACTTTTTGGTATTATTATATTTCCTTGATGACGACGAGTAGTTGGGTAATTTTGCTCTCCCTATACTTTAGGATGCCTTCTAGGTATGGGACTAGCGGGTAGACCTTTTATGATTTACGCCTTCTAGGTATGGGACTAGTGAGGGTAGATTATTGCGTTTTTATCATCTTGAGGGTGGGTTGATTTTTATTACTTTATCGTCATTACGGTAGTCTAAGTACGAGACTAAGTTAATATTTATGTTAGAAAATTCTCCTATACATAGGTTAGGATGTATTGATAACTTGGGGACCCTTAGGTATGGGACTAAGGGGTATTTTGAGGATCTCACATCGATTAAAAGGGTGGGGTAATTATAAATTGAGAAATTGAGAATTAATGCCTAAGATAAAAACGAGTATTAAAATTTATCGCGACATAATGTGTCGGGGCCGACAGTTTAAACGGACTAGAAGGCGATTTATGTCGTGTATTGTGTGGAACCTTGTCATGTGTCGGGGCTGATAGTTTAAACGGGTCGGAGGGCGATTGACAGGGGGAAGTGTGACACTTTAATAAAAAGTGAGAACTATAATAAAAGCTGATTAATTTAATTAAATTAACATCGTGGGACTTGGGAATTTAAAATTATATTGGTGTGCCTTTATAAATGGGATTTCTGTGGGTAGTTAGTAATTTATAATTATCGTGCTTAATTATCCTGTTTAATTTAAAATATTCTATTGTGGTATTTATTGCGTATAATGCTATGGATTCAAGGATCCTATTTGAGGGGAGTGGGGTGTATTCTTGCTCGGGGCTTTGGCTCTGACCCATGCGTTGACTAATCTTTTTAGGATTAGAATTGGAGAAGCTGCATATGTTTATCGAAGTTATCATTTGGAGGTGCAGCTGGAGTTATTCATTTTGTGGCATAGTTTAGTTAGACTTTTTTTTCCAGTCATATTTAATTATGAGACTTAATTTGAGTTTTATTGGGCCATTCGGTTCCAAAGTTGTTTAGAGGATTTATTTTTGGGATTTTTTCAGATTTTATTTAATCATTATTGGAGAATGGATTATTGGAGTTAGCATGTGATGGATCTTTTATCGCTTAGTTGTTTATGAGAATTTGCGTTTGATTCAATTATGTATCTTATGGACTGGTTTATTTATGTCTCATATCTGTCTCATGATAAGAATGGTAGTTATTTACTCACGCCCGGCATAGTTTTGGTCGCGGCCGACGCCAGAATTAGGCGAGGTGTGACATCGGGTTTTACCCAAGTGTTGTAGTGTAGCACTTTTATATTTTTCCTATCAGAGTATTGTATTGTCTGTGCCCCGACAACATATTTGGGTATTTTATTTTGTACTTTTTGTTGTACTCTTATATTAGTCTCTTTTATATTATTTAAGCATGTGTGTGTTCTTTATTATAGTCAGTTGTAGTTATTTTGTTGGTTAGTTGTTGCATGGTTTTGTTTTAGAGATGTAAATAAAATATTTTAAAATTTTTAGTACCCTCTTTTTGTAGTAATGGGTAGTTAGCCGTGTTTATTTTAGAATTGTCAGTAGATGCTGAGAATGATCCACTTGAGATTCCTGATTATTTTAGTATAGGGCTGGCCACCCGTTATTATTTTGAGCGGGGTGTCACAATTGCATAATTACTTTATATTTATTTCAGTTACTCAAAATAAATTTCCTTTGGAAAATTATCTTGCTTAACGAAATAAATCAAATATGCCCCATTAATGTCTTTACATATGATGAGTTATTACTACCACTTTTATCTATAACTTTAATATTCACAAGCATTTTAGTTGGGTCACTTTGGTGACTACCAAACTATCCATTATATGAATATTACGTTATTTTATGGATTGTATTATAATTTCAGTAAGTATTAATGTTTTCAAAAGGCATAAATGGACAATGTACTTATAAATTAAGGAAGGGTATGAATTCTTTGGAGAAATCAATAACAACCTTAATAAATAAACATATTGCTCCTCAGTATTAACTTCACCATTGAAACCGGAATCTTTGGAACAACCAAATCACAATGGCTTAATCATAATGAAATCATTAATAATCCGAACACTCAAAATCATATCCGGACTCTTTAAAGCAATCAAGACATAGTATTTGAATGTTATCACTAAATTCAGCATTTACATTTTATTAGATTAGACAACTTTGATGGAATCATAACCTAATCGCGATATAAATATTGAGATGAAAATCTTAAGGCATGCCAAAACATAGTTTTTAATGATATCATAAATTCAACATTTACAGTTTATTAGATCACTTTGGTGGAATTGTAATCTAATCGTGATATAAATACTGAGAAGAAAATTTGGTAGCATGCTTTTAATATTTCATTACTCATATTGGACATAATAAGCATATACACATTAATATAATATTTATAATTTTGAGAACCAAATTAAACTTTACGTAAGTATTAGTCTCAAAGAAAAATTAAAATGCTTCGAGGTTAAGTTGATGCGAAAAAAATTACAAATTAATGTTTATTTAATAATCGAAATTATCCCTTTGGGTAATCTTACAATGAACAAGCTGCATCATCATTACATCAACAATCTAACATTCATAATTATATATGGACTCACTGGCAGCCAAATTTATACACAGTAATTTAACAATTATAATTATATGTACTTTAATGGACACTTAATCTAATATATATATATATATATATATATATATATATATATATATATATATATATATATATATATATATATATATATATATATATATATAGAGAGAGAGAGAGAGAGAGATATCAAAACCTTAACCATTATTATAATAGTCATAACAATATTTGGTATAAACTGAAAAATATTATGACAACCAAATAAGATAAGACAACTAATGTATTTATTAAAACATATAAAATAGAGAAATCTAAAATTTTCAATAATGAAAATTTTTAATCGATAATTACAAAAGAGTTATGTAAACTCTTAAAATTATCTCCAATAAGTGGAATTTAAAAAAAAATGGAGAAAGAAATAGTTGGCTACTTTATTACTAAATATGTCAAATTTAAAGTTTTGAGAACTTAAACGTGCTCAAATAGTCAAAACAACGTTCATCACCAAACAATGGTGATTTTTTATTATCGTGTCGTTTCAGGCTGATATAAAAAAATTCATAAAATCATGAGTAACTTGGCAATTTTAATTTCAATTATTGCTTATTAAAGGCATAAAAAAACTGTTACCAAAAATGTCTCAAACTATTCAGATTTATAGTTTTTAAAAAAATTAACGGCTTTAAGGACATTATTGAAATTTCCACAAAAGAAAATCACAATAAGGGACCAAAACAAATTCTAATTTGGTACCTAAAATCTCATCGTATAAAATTTTCTTTTATGTGATTATATAGATATAACGATCAATTCAGTTGGTTGCATTCACAGATATCCTAAATTGATTTGTCATTAATTGCGCTTAAATATTTAATTCATATAGTGTGAAGAAGTTTTACTTTCATGGAACATATATACGCACACATATTACGTGATGTATATAAAAATCAATACCCCCAAAAAATATTATGCTTAAAACTTAATGGATAATCAAAGATCCAAATATAGATGCACACAAAATAATTTAATATTTATAACTATAAATTAAGACACTTTCTTCTTAATTTAACATCATATAAATATTAGTGTCAGAACATTAATTTATAATTATATTAAGACCTTTCGACAACCAAATTGAGATAATACACAATAATCTAATTTATCAAAAATGTTTTTGTCAAACCCCTTAATCATAAGTCTAATATCCAATATTATATATTGAATAATATATAACATGAATATTAAAATAATCATTTAATGATAAAAGAATATATATGTAGTGATTTATACCATAAAATATGAAAAAATAATTTATTTTTCAAAAATAAAAAAATTTAGTTATCATTATAGTAATATAAACAATCTCTTCAGGATGACTCTCCAATTCATGAAATCTTAAAATCAATTTTTAAGCGAGAGTTATTAGCGTTGACATTATTACCACAAATGACAAAAATACGTTTTTAGGAGTCTAAACGACTTCAAATCAGTGAAATAGGGTGGTGCCCATTATGTACAATGGATTTTTTTTATTTCTACGTTTTCAGGTGACCATATGAATTTCATAAAATTCCGAGCAAAAAAAAATTATTGTTAAAAAAATTCAGTATTTCATCATTTTTTTTACCGGATTCTTTTTCATAGGCAAAAACTCTTAACGGGCAATCATGAGATCAAAAGCCTATTCTCTGATACCATATCTAAACATAATTAAAGAACATGTAATTAACATTTTTTTATAAGGATCTATAAATTTAACATAGGAATATTCAATTATACATGTTATTTGTTCTTTAATAATACAAAACATTATGGATTATACATTTAGCATTGGATTTTAAATCAACATGATTATCACATACTATTATTATTCGGAACATAAAATAATATTATAATCACATACCTACATCATGTCATAAATGAAAAGATTAATAAACCAGTCGATATTAATGATGTCCGATCGGACTGAATTTTGGACCACGACTTCCTCTTGTATACGATAAGAACATATTTCAATTTCAGCACAATCCAATGGCCGGATCTTCTTTTATAGCCAAAATAGTATTTCAAAAATTAACATAAATTTGAGTGTTTAGATTTCTCTCTCTTATCCTATTATTTTATTATGTTGTCCTTTCATGTGACTGAATGATATAAAATCATTTACTTATTTATAGGCAGGGACATGATCCAAATCTTCAACAGTCATTTAATTTTAACCGTCCATCAAGGTAGATAATCAAAAGTCTTTTTGACTCTGGGTATTTAGAGTATCCTTTCATTAACCAAAGCGACTCTTAGTAAAATATAATTATGGAGTACATTATGTAGAATTATTTTTTAAATAATTCAAACAATAATTACGTTGGGTCTTATATTATTATGTGTTAAATTCTAAAAAATATTAATATATAATTACATTGGTCTTATAATTTTTGGTTCTAAGTAATCATGAAGATGAGCATGTTTCGATTCATATAAATAAGACTAAGTAGCTTTATTTAACATCATAAATATGTAATTTATTTCATAAATAATGCCCCCTCATAATCATTTTCTATCACATTTTTTTACTTGGAGCTTTTACTACACACACACACACACACACACACACATATATATATACGAGTATAAATTGATCACAATTAAGAATGGATTCAGAAAGCAATTAAAGAATGAAGTAAAAAAATGTCAATCACACAACACAAGAATATACGTGCTTCGACAAATTGCCTATGTCCACGGAGAGGTCACTGTTTTTCAATTGTGTTCTCTCAAGTATCAAAATTACATCCCCTTTAACCCTAGGGTGAGTTTTACATTTATAGTTGTGTGAAGTGGTTGAGTTATACAAAGAACTCTCATAGCTTAATATTGGCTCGTGTGGTATTCCTAAATGTCTCCTTCAAGATTATTGGTAATCATGAGCTTATCGAGGTTGACGTAATAATGTTCGTATTTGTCTACGTGATAAATGTAATTGCTGATTTCTTTGAGTAGTTAGGCCGATTGTGTCCACATTCTGCTGGGCTTGGTCGATTGCCTCTCAATTAGTCCTAGTTAATTATTAGGTCCCCACAATTGTCCCTAAAATTTTTGGGTTAAAATCTGTTTGGGTCAGTATATTTTATTCACTGTTTCGGCCTAATCATTTTAAAAACTTGTTGGTGAATTTGAACCGGCATGGCAGTCTCATAATTATGCTTAAATCTAAAGTGTACGCTCATTTGAGCGGTAGGTGAAGTGACAAAACCCATCTTAGGAGACGTGTCTTATGATTGTGAATGAGGATTCAAACCGAGTGGGCGTACTCCAAACCGTCACTTTGCCTTTGATCTTCTGCTTATCAAAATCTTCAAAGCTTCCTTTGCATTTTTCCATCTTTGTAAGTCTTCATCTTTACTCCTTCCTTTCGAAGTTTTCTTATTCTTTCTAGTGTTTGTATTCATTAGTAATAGTTTTATTCCTCCTAATCATGTCAACCATTCATGGGAAGAGCGTATAGGAGTTTAGAAATATTTATTGCATTCCCTCCTATTTGGATATAGACCATGCCCACATGCCCAAAGATGTCAGAGACATCAAAGGGGGCACTGGATTCACACCCTGGTTGTGGTTCAAGGGGGTTGACATTTTCCCCAACTATTTTTAGAGATTTTTTAAATTCTTTGGGGTGGTCCCCTCTCAATGTGCCCCCAATACTTGGTGAATGGTCAATGGGGTCAATTGTATAAATTAGCTCTATGGGACCAACTTGGGCATCCCAGAGATCAGGTTTTGCTACATATGGTCTCGCACTTCTAAGGGCCTCCTCTCTTTGAAGACGAGGAGGGCCAAAAGTGTATTGATTTTAAAGATCCCTAATTCCAACAAAGGATACTAGGATCGGGATTTCATTATCAGGAATTGAAAACATCCACCGCTCCCTAAGGGAGAATAATACATAGCATTTCGGTGGCTTGACCAGGGGTATGATCGTATAGGTTAACACATGGTTTTCAAATTTTCCTAATGCTTTATTATTTGTTCTGCTGCTGCTAATTTTGGTTTTTTGTTGTTCTGTGAACGGGTTGTAAGAAAAACAAAGAGCCCTACCTCAAAGACATTAGAATTGTGTATATTTTGAAGGTTTAGAGGGTCAAAAATAGTCTTCCCAATGATGAACATCCCAGGCCGGTGACTGATTAGTCGTAAATATTATATATTTTGCGCCTGTTACTTATGCATGCACGCACATTTGTTGCCGATATTTCACGTATTTAAGATATTGTACTGTATAAACTTTAGTTTCGATATATATATGTTTTGCGAGGTTTATTTGAGCTTTTGTAGGGATTGGAATGCTAAACAGTGCAAGTGTTCGCTTTCCTGGGAAGTTTCAACTGTTTACGTAACTTTGGGGATAATTTTGTCATTTCTGCGTTCGAGCCCCGTGCCTGAACTCTTCACGGAAATTGTAGCTCTCCGACTTAACTTTGTGTAGTTTCCAACGACGCATCAATCCGGTTCCAGACGACCAAGTTATGATCAATTTTCCCCGAGGCTCCTTGGTGTAACAAAAGAGGAAAGAGTTTAAGTTTCCCAAGGCATGGTCGACCGGCCATAGACCCGTGGTAGACCAAAATTTTAGTTTTTGCCTTCGAGTTGAGATAGTGTGCTTTGGTCCCATTACCCGATCGACCGGTCCCAGACTTGCGGTCGATCGGCACCCCCAAATGTGCGAATCTACTGCCTTTTAGGTTTTGGTTTCTTTTCTTGTTTTAGTTTTCTTTACCAGTCTTGTTTGGCAGTTTTCTTCCACTTAATATATATAGTGAGTGGTTTGTATTTTAGATGGATATAGATCATTAAATCGTGTAAGAAGAAAATAGAAGATTTGTTTTGTCTCTCTTCTCTCTCCTAGGTCTTGTGATATTACCTTCTCATTTCCATCATCTAATTCATTTATTATAAGTCAAATTCCATATTAGTTGCACCTTGTTGACTATTGGCACTATTTGGGTAATTAATATTGTGGTTTTGTCTTGAATGCTCTGTTTTACCATAGCTTTTCCCCTTGTCATTAACTCAATGTTATGTGTATGCATAGGTATTATTATGAGTAGCAAATTTCCTTAGGTTGGGAGAATAAACCCATCTTGGATGGTTCCACTTATTTATTTATTTAATGTTTGAATCTGATAAATGGGTGTATGGGTTGATATTGGAGTTTCATAGGATTTTAACCACTCTTATCATGTAATGGTTGTCTTTAAGACATAACTCCAACATCAACGCATTTGTTCGATAATATATCTATACCTTCATTTCATATTGTTGGGGTGACATCCTTCATATGGGATTGTTGAGAACGATATATTACTACCATTTGATTGTGATTCAATTATAAGAACCAGTTGGTTTGTAATCATCCGAAGTGGGGGAATGCCCCTCAGCCTTTTGTTAAAGAATCTTTTCATAATCTGTTTTATAAATCTGGCTTGCTTCTATCATTCTTTAGTTAAGTCTTCTAGTAAGTTTGGTTTGCTTTGTTCCATTATAATACTCAAAATATTAATCAACTTTTCGTTTATCTTTTATTCTTATTTATTGACTTTTGACTAGAAGAATATCTTCGGTATTTCATATAATTCCTTGTGGAAATTAATTCCGATCTTATCGGGTTTTTATTACTCTCACGATTAGGGTTCACTTGTTATATATAATATTCTAAGAGAGTCAGCGACCCTTTTTCTTGAATACACCAACACCACCAGAACCTTCACTGTTCGCCCGATGGATGATATTCTTGATCTTTCTCTTCCTGGCGAGGAAATTTCTTCTTCTTTTGAGCCGTTAGACGTTGGGTCAATTCAGTTGGAGGATGTGGAAGGTCCAATGGCTCCCACTAGGAAGAAAGTTTTGTTATTTTCTAATGATGATGATGT
This sequence comes from Sambucus nigra, assembly GCA_949130495.1. Taxonomy (NCBI): domain Eukaryota; kingdom Viridiplantae; phylum Streptophyta; class Magnoliopsida; order Dipsacales; family Adoxaceae; genus Sambucus; species Sambucus nigra. Next base: position 306,954,375 of record OX422208.1, on the reverse strand, counting down.
GCTCCTTTTTGCTAGGGACTAGTCCCAAAAGAAGGAATAAGGTGATTACTCCCGATTTGGTGACCCAAACTTTCCCGTCAAGGAGAAAGAATAGGAGAAGAAGAAGAGGGAAGAGGATAAAAAAAGAGGAGGGGAAAAAGAAGGCTCTTACAGCTTCTTTGAAAAAGAACATCATTCCCTCTTCTCTCCCCAATGTCTTGGAGGCCTAGTCTGTGGCCTAAAATCTAATCCTTGACCCAAGTCTATTGACGAGGCAGTGATCATGGGTGATAGCGAGCGACTGAGGATGCTGGGTCCTGACCATATTTCTCTGCAAGTAGCACAAACTATGTCCCTAGTAAGGGTCTTCTTTTTGTTCACTATATCAAATCTACTTGACTGTTGTTTATTAAATCTTCAAACACTTGATCTTTTTCTCATTTTGCAATTTATGGAAGAGTTTACAAGTCTTTTGGATAGTCGTGCCAACCAGTCCAAAAAAATGATGAACTGACTGAGGCCCTCCAAAAGTCAGAGGAAATCTCACTCCAGGACAAGGAGGCCCACGAGAAGGAGAAAAAGACCATTGTTAAAACCATGGCCTCACTGAAATCCACCAATAGCCTGCTAAAGGTGAAGAATTATTAATTAACCAAGGATGTGTAGAAGATCCCTGCCCTCAATGTTTCCAGCTTCGAGCAAGGCTAGAATGAGGCGTATGACGACACCAGAGTCCAAATTGCTTATCTCAGAAGGCGATCTTTAAGAAAGGATGGGATAAATCCTTGGTGGAAATCAGAGTCCCTTCTAAGTTCGAGCTATACGAAATGCATAAGCCAAGCCCCCTCCTACTGTTAACGAGAAGCCTTTTGCCAGCTACCTTACTGGACAGGCAAAACAGGTAGTGTCCAAGGAGAAGGAGGTGGCACCCAAGGGTAAAGAGGCTAAGACAGAAGAGCAGGTGAAGAAGTGAAACTTATAGTTATAGAGTTTTTTATTATTTTGCTCGTGCATTGTAATCTTTTTTCTTTCCTGAGATTGTAATGGCTTTACCTACTCCTTACGTTGTTTAATGAAAGTTGTATTTTCATTTCACTGTGCCATTTTGTGTAGTTTATGATAAATGATTTTCCTGTTCTGCTTTGATATTGTAGACTGTTGCTGAGGAAATTCCTTTTTCTAGTAACTTAGACAATGTTCTCGAGCGAGATGCGAGCGTGCAAGCTTGCCGAGCATTTTTAACTGCCTATAAGGCTCTAAAAAAGAGGAAAATGGACTATAAAGACCAATCCACTTTGGTCGCTAAGCTAAAGGACGACCTTAAGGACTTGGAAGATGTAAGTTCCTATATACAAAAGAAATTAATGTCTTGAAGCCCAGTTGGAAGAATCTAAGGATATGGGTCAGGTCGGCGCTCTAGTTCAGTCAGAAAATGATGATTTGAAGAATAAGCTTCTCGATGCTGAAGAGTAAGCTCCAAGGAGTAATGCCATGGTGATGGGCCTGCGCTGTAATAACAAAATTTTTTGATATTTGTTTAGGGTGGTCCTCGAGCGTCTTGGTCGATAAGCTATGATGAGGGTTGGCAAGACGCCCCAATGAGGTTGTAGGAGGCTCAAGATGTCTCCTACAGGCATGATTGGTTGAACACCCTAAAAGTTGTTAAGAAATCCCAAGATTCTTAGTTCTTGTATATGTACCAAGTTAATTGTTCTGCATACAATTGACCTCCTTTTGAGCGTTATGAGACCTAAATTCCTTTAGATGCCATTCCTCTTCTACTCTTCGAGAGATACTTAGAAGGTCATGATAGTTATGTCGAATAAATGCCTAACCCCGATGATAGACGGAGGAAGCAAATAGAAATAATTTTTGGCCCACCAGACTAAAACTGTTGTAAATTTTTGTGCTTTTTGTAATTATTACATAATTGGTACTCTTTGTAATCTAGCTCTACTGAATGAATCAAGTTAATACCATTTCTTATGCATTTTTCCAGTTCATTATACTTTGCATGTGTTGTTTCATTTTCTTACCTTTTAGGTCGTGTCGTCACACTCCCTTAGGCCTAGAAAACATAATGGCAAATATGTACCAGGTCTGTGGGCAATCCACCAATTTAGGATTTTAGTCGATAAAGACAAGTTGGTTTATTACCTATGGATCTTCTGTAAGGATTTTATCTTGCTTGGGCAAGTCGTGAGGTCGCCTATGTTGGTCATCATAGGAACCTGAGGGCTTTTGTTTTTATTATAGTTAGCAAAAATTACAGTAGTAATCAAGTAAAAGCCTGATCAATACTCTTTCAAACACTATAAGACAATTATGAGCCTGTTATTTAGGAAAAAATGTAAAGAAATTAAATAATGTAAGAGCTTTGAGATATGTAAAGAGGGTTTCATAACAGGAAAAATAAATTGCGAGCAACATAAGTTTTGAAATGAAATTTTTTCTAAATTAAGTTTTGAAAGGTAAAAAAAATACTAAAATTAGAACATATTGAGATTGGACGAATTCCAAGCTTTGGGTATCTCTCTGTCCTCCATTATTTCTAAATGATAGGTTCCTTGTAGATCATCTCTGATCCCTTTGAATGGTCCCTTCCAGTTGTGCCCCAACTTGCTATCTGACTGTCTTATGGCACTGCCAAGAACTTTTCTCAGGATTTAGTCTCCTACTTGGAACTTCCTCGAATTGACCCTCTTGTTGTACTGCTTTACCAACTACTGCTGGTATGAAGCCATCTTGATCATGTATTTCTCTCTTCATTTATTATCCAGGTCAAGTTCAGCATGATGGGATCATTATTTAGTCCTTGGTCAGCTAACCTTGTTTGTATGGTCGGGAGGCCTGCTTCAAGTGGTATAACAACTTCCATTCCATATGTGAGACCATATGGTGTCTCTCCAGTTGGTCTTCTGGTCATGGTACTATATGCCTAAAGAACATGGGGGAGTTCATCCACCCAAGCTCCTTTTATTCTTGCTAGCCTTTTTATAAGTCCATTGAGCATCATTTTGTTGGAGGCCTCTGCTTGGACGTTTCTTTAGGGATACGCACCAAACGGAAGTAGTGTTTGAATTTATGCTCATCGTAAAAAGCCTAAAAAGTTTCACTCTCAAACTATGTATCATTATCAGTTATAATAGTTCTTGGTACTCCAAATCGAATTATGATGTTCTTGAAGATGAATCTTATCATGTCGGAGTCTCTAGTATTGGAAAGTGATTCTTCCTCTACCCACTTGGTGAAATAGTTTGTGTCGATCAACAAGTACTTGCAATTTCCAAGTGCAGTAAGTAATGTTACCATGATGTCTTAACCCCACTATGCAAATGGTCATGAGCTGGTCAAAGGCTTCAGGTCGGTGGCCAGTTGATAGACCAAGGGAGAGAATTTCTAGCACATTTAACACTTTCGAACATAAATACTTGTGTCTTTTTGCATGTATGGCCACCAATAGCCTTCTTTGATTGCTTGGAATGCGAGGGATCTTCCTCCTGTGCATCTCCCACATATCCCATTATGAAGTTCCGAAAGAACTTGCTCGACATCGTTTGGGTGCACACACTGGAGGTATAGGCTTGTGAAGGATTTCATATATAGCCTTCCCCCATTGTCTAAGTAGAAATGCGTAGCTTTGACCCTGACCTGATGGGATAATTTCTTATCAGTCGACAGTGTTTTGTTTTTCAAGTACGCTATGATATTTTCCTTCCAATTAGGGCCTTTGTTGATTGGAAAAGACATGATCGAGATCTACTGTCTTCAATACTAGGCTTAAATAGGAATTCTACTTCAATTGTTCTCCTAAGATCTGAGTCCACTGTTGAGCTCAGTGCTACTAGAGCATCGACATGATTATTGTTCCCTCGAGGGAACTATAGAACGTGTCCTTCCTCAAATTTCTTAATTAGCTCGCGCATAACTGCGACGTAGGCTGCCGTCCTGTCACCTTTGGCGTTAAAATCTCCACTAATTTGACTGGACACCAATTTGGAGTCATAATAAACATTAAGTCTTTTTTCCTCAAGAAAACATGTTTTGTGAAGTCCGGTGATGAGCGCCTCATATTCAGTTTCATTGTTGGAGGCATCAAATCCCAGCTTGAACCCTTGCTTCATCATATAATTTTTCGAAGTCACAAGGACAATTCTTATACCTTCCTACTTTGAATTAGAGGTGCCATTAACGTATAGCATCCAACTCTCGCCTTGGGCTTGTTCGTGTAACTCTAATTGATCAGTCAACTACTAATCGACAGGACCTTGTCTAGTAACTTTTGTGATAAAATCAGCCAAAACCTTCCTTTTGATTGTTGTACTTGGTTAGAAGTGAATATCGAATCCCTTAAGATCCACCAACCACTTCGACATTCGTTTGGAAAGGTTAACCTTACGAAGGAAACCTTTGAGGGGGAAGGAAGTGATCACCATAATGGAATGGGCTTAAAAGTAGGGCTTCAACTTGAATGAAGTGATCGCCAATGCATAAATCAATTTATTTGTAGGCAAATAACATTTCTCAATATCTAAGAGCATCTTGCTAGCATAGTAGATAAGAAATTGTTTTGCCTCTCTTTCGCAGACCAAGGCCGAGCTGACTACGTGGCTTGATATTGTGAGGCAAAGGTAAAAAGGGCCCTCTCCCACTGGGGATCACTAGTAATGGAAGTTTGCTGAGGTAAAATTTGATCTACTCTTGGGCATTAGAGCATTTATCATTCTAGGTTAGTCCTTCTCCTTTTTAAGTGGTTAAAAAAATGGCCGGCAACGCTCAGACGATTTAAAAATAAAGTGGTTTAGTGATGCGAGCATTCCAATGAGATTTTGGATCTCGCATAATGTCTTTAGAAGATGGACCCTTATGATTGCTTTTATTTGATTCAGTTAGCCTCAATCACCCTCTTGCTGACTAGAGAACCCAAAACATTTCCTGATTGAACCCCAAATGAGCACTTGTTAGCGTTAAGTTTCATTCGGTAGCGCCTGAGGATTTAGAAGGTTATCAGCCAGGTCTTAGAGATGCTCTCTCTTGTTCCTGATCTTGATGAGCATATCATCGATGTACACCTCTACAGTCTCGCCCATTTGGTGTTGGAATATATTTGTGACTAACCTCTGATATGTAGCTCCTACATTTTTAAGGTCGAACGACATGAACTTATAGTAATACAAACCGACTGATAGTACGAAAGAATGTTTATCTTGGTTGGGACTGAATAAAGGAATTTTACGATACCCCCAAATAAGTATCTAGGAAACTCATCTGCTCATGAGTTGTGGCGTCGAACATCTAGTCTATCTTCGGTAGGGGAAAAATGTCCTTGGGGCAGGTCTTATTGAGGTCGGTGAAATCGATGCAGACTCTCGAGCCCCCATTACTCTTTCGAACCATGACCGAATTTGAGAGATACTTTAAGAATTGAACATCTCTGATGGACCTTGCCTCCAAAGTTTCCTTACTTCCTTTTCCACTACTTTTTCCTGTTCTAAGGTTGTTCAGTGAGAATTCTGTATGTTCGGCTTGAACAGTGAGTCCACATAAAGTTGAAGGTAGGCAACTATTGGGACGATCCCATGCAAATTATATAGTTCCCATGAGAGCACTTCCAAGATCTATTTTAGAAAGTCAATTAACTCTTCATTTTCAATGTTAGTCATGCTCATCTCGATAAAAAAACTCTCTCTAACTTGGCTTTGTCAAAGATAAACTCCTCTACGTCTTCAACGACCCTATTAGTAGGGTGGTTCCAGGTCTCTTACACCCCTGGTCGGTCATGCCATAGTTGCTATTTGGACGGAGTAGCCCTATCATGGGCTACCAATGGAATAATGTCTTTCTCTTTATTATTTTCTTGCTTAGGACGAATGGAGGATATGAAGCATTTTCGAGCAGTTGCCTAGTCGCCTTTGATCTCTATTAGCTCGTTGTCCATGATGCATTTGAGAGTCTTATGGTATATAGAAGGAACATATCTCATGGCTTGAATCCATCCTCTACCTAAGATAGCGTGATAATGTGACTCAATATCGACCACCAATAACTCTATGTCAATGTCGACCACTAAGAACTTTATGAGTTTTGAAATATTCCCTGCCCTTATTTGTAGGTTCACTTTTCCTAACGGCATTATCATCTTCCCTATGAAGTCGACAAGAGGAACGATCACCTCATTGATGTCTGATATCTAAATCTTGAGTTTGGGGAAGAGATCCATATATATCAGTTCTGAGGAACTTCCTTATTCTATTAGTAGCTTATCCATATCACAATTCATAATTCTAAGAGTGATTACTAACCCGTTGTGGTTTAGAGATCGAACCCTAACTAAGTCCTCTTTTATGAAGATAATGTGCTTGTTGTCGTAAACATTGTCTAGTCACCAGTGTTTTCTAACCTAACTTTTAGCGGGATCTATCAGGAAATCTTCCATCACAGTTGTAATTATCTTGAGTTCCATCTGGAATAGCATTCCTATGGATCTGCTTAAGGTTGGATGCTTCATGAATGATGGAGAACTAATGACCTATGTCTTCATCAAGTACATTATATGGTTTTTGGTCCCCATTGGTTGCGGCCTGGTCAGACCTTTTCTCAATAAATTCATTCAGATGCCCAACTTGGGCTAACACCTCCAGATGAGCTTTGAGCGCCTTGCAGTTTTTAGTTTTGTTGCCACCTTCTTTGTGAAATGCGAATCGGAGCGCGTTGTTCATCTTGGTCCGATCATAACCCATATTTTTAGGCCACTAGACGAACTGTTGGTCTTTGGTTTTCAATAAAATCTTATAGATAGTCTCCTTAAAAATTGTGTGGACAGCTTAAAAGGCTTTAAAGGAATCAGTTTTGCTGCCAATTTTGGCACTATTCTGCTTCTTTCTCCCCTTCTTAGGGGTGTTATCCTTATTGCCCTTTTATTTGCCTTGCTGCGACCAGTATCAACTTGACCAATGTGGACCATGTGCTCTACCTTGGCATATTTCTCAATGCGTGACATGAGTTCGTCAATGGTTTCAACTTCCTTCTTGATAAAGGATTGATGCAGAATTGACGTAGGGGGTAGACCTATTTTTAAGGATGCTATGAAAATTTCCTCTGAGCAATCTTCTACCTCATTAAAGACGTCCCAATAGCGTTTAATGTATTCACGCAAGGATTCCTGTAGCTTCTTTTTCATCATAAGTAACAAGTCTATTCTTTTAGGATGAGAGTTGGTAGTGATGAAATGAGCACTGAAGAATTCAGCGAGCACCTTAAAACTCTTTATACACCTGTGAGGGATCTTCTCGAACCATTTCTGGGCAACATCGCCCAAGTTGGAGGAAAAAATGCGGCATATCATTGCATCGTTATGACTTCATAAAGTCATATCCTGCCTGTAGTGCCGAACATGGTCAATAGGATCGGTCTTGATATTGTAGACCTTGAACTTTGGGGTTATAAACTTCATAGGGGGTTCTTCCTCTTCGATAATTCTAAAAAATGGAGACTTCATCTGGGTGATGAGGTCTCTCCTTGCTAGGTCCTTGTTTGACCTACCCCATATAAGCGAGGTGTTAGTCCATCTTTCTTCAAACCAAACTCCTCATGTCTTCTATTTGGTGCTCGCCATCTCTGTGGTACCTATCCTAATAACTTCCATGCCCTAAACGCTCTTGGTCGAGACTGGTGCTCCTTCCTCAACTGCGAGTTTTACTCACCTGAGGGCTAGGAGTCTAAGGATGGCGCATTCGGTTTAGGCAGAGTTATTTCTCTATCTCATCTAGTCGTCATTGGAGTCAAGAATTCTCTTCAACTTGGAGCCGAGCTGCCTCTTTATGCTACTGAAGCATTGCTTCGTAGATGTCAACCAGGCGTGAGATCTGAGTAAACCTAGGCTACCTATGGATTTCCTCCAAAAGTTTTCGTTTTGGTCAGAACCTTGGGTTACCATCTTGGCGAACCTCAGACCTGATCCTCACTAAAGCCAAATTATCTCACACATTTACGGACTGGGGTGCACTGTTCAATTGGTGAGACATTATAGTTGTTCTTTGTGAAGATTGCTTCGTTGAAAGGAAAATCGTTCCCATAAATGGCGCCAATTGTGAGTACAAATTAATCACAATAAATAAAGGATCTAGAAAGCAATTAAAGAATGAAGTAAAAAGTTTCCAATCACAAAATACAAGAATATACATGGTTAGGAAAATTGCCTATGTCCATGGAGAGGTCACTATTGTTCTATTAAGTTTTCTCAATTATCTAAATTACATCCCCTTTGACACTAGGGTGAGGGTTGCATTTATAGTGGTGTGAGGTGGTTAAGTTGTACAAGGAACTGACCTAGCTTGCTATTGGCTCATGTGGTATTCATGAATATCTCCTATGAGATTATTGGTAATTGTTTGAGCTTATCAATGTTGATGTGATAAACATTCGTATTTATCCGCATGACTAATGTAATTGCTTATTTCTTTGAGTTATTGGGACGGTCGTGTCCAGATTCTGTTAGGCATGGTCGTTCTTCTCTTAATTGGGCCTAGTTAATTATTAGGTCCCCATAACACACACACACACACACACACACACACACACACACACACATATATATATATATATATATATATATATATATATATATATATATATATATATATATATATATATATATATATATATATATATATATATATATATATATATGTAAAATATAGTATATTATGCATTTTGACCGTTGAAATGTTGGCGATCATCTCACCCACTTTTTAATTGAATGTTTTGATGAAACTTCATGGATATAATCTCAACAGTGATAAGATCATATCCACGAAATTTAATAAAAAAAATTCAATCAATAAAGTGGTTGGCCCCAACCCAACATTTCAACGGTTGAAAATAAATATTTATACCATTTTTTTATATTTCAACTCATCTCAACGGTATTGAATTTTTTGATGAAAAAAAATTGGAGATGATCTTCTAATTGTGGACATCATATCCATTAAGTTTCATCAAAAAATTTATTTTCTAACTATTTTAAAAAATGATATGTACCGGGGTCTTCACCATAAGTAATCCTTACTATAGACTTTTTGTGTGTGTGTATATATATATATATATATATTATTTTGTGAAGAACCATTTATTTCATTGTTTAACTTTTGAGTACCTTATGACTTTATTCATTCGCTTTCAATATTTTTTTTTCACTTTACACTATATTATCACTACTCAATGCACTTTTTGAGAATTTATAATGACAAAATTTTCTTTCAAGTGAGTAATAAAGTTTGTCAAATAATAATTTTTCTTTACTTTTTTTCCCACCGGATATTATCAAACATGTCCTATAGATGAGTAATAAATTATACTTTGGCTATTGTAATACTTACTTTTGATTGAAAAAAATTCATTATTAAGTATTTGATTGTATAATTAATATAAAGTTTTCATGTACCATTTATATAAAGGGGGCACAAGTATCGACTCCCATTGTTAAATATTCATAGCAAGATAGAGTACTTCATAAGAGTGTGAAGACGATATGTGAATGAGGTATCTAGAGACCTTCGAGTCAAGTGTATAAAAAATTAAATTTCGAGGATGAAATTCCTCGTTTAAGGGGGGAAGAATGAAATACCTCATATTTTGTATGGTTTTTATTTAATTATTAAATTGATTTTTGGCTATCTCATGAGTTTTTATTTCATATGACATTTGGTATATCATTTTGTGGTTTGATATGTTGGACATTTGGCATGTTATTTGGATTAAGATGTGACTTTGAGATGTTACCTATATAGTGTTACGTAATTTAGTTACGTGTTGATTTGACATATATTGTTATAGTAATTGATGAACTCGTAATAATTCATTACGAGAAATATTTAAGTGACTTTGTATCATGGGCGGCTGTAAATGGTCAAGGGACTAGATGTCGGGGGTTTACTTGTTTGAATTATTCCAGGGACATTAGGCCCCACTGATCGGAAAGTAGGTTCTTATAATATTAAGTCACACTTTAATTAGTCAACGATTATTATTTTAAAATTGAGTGACGTGTATCAATCAATTAATGAACTTAATAAAATAATTGAAATGTAAACCATGTTAACTTTTGGGTTGGTTCGTGAGATGGTTATAAATCCCGACTTGAGTTAAGAATAGTGAAATTAGGCCCATTGGGTTAGTATATGGATTGGACCAAGTTTTAGGCCATTTGGAGATTCTTTTGGGCCTTTTAAGTTGGGATTATTTGGGGCCTAAGTCTAATTTAGGGTTTGATTAATATATTGAACAAATTAACTAAACCTAAATTACATAATACAAGTTAGAGAAGCCCTAATCACTAAGAGAAAAGAGGAGGAAACCCTAGTTTGGAGATTTGAGGATTGATTCCATACAATCATCCTAAGAAGAGTTTACATTATGTGGAATATAATTAGGTTTGTGTTGTGATAGTAACTATATGTTGGAACTTGTGAATATGACTGTGTAATTATTTTTAAATCATAATAAAACATCAATTTGTAATAAGAATTAATCAAATTAAGAACCCTTGTTTTTGTTATTGATGAGCACAAGGAATTGATTAATTAAACAACATATTAATTTGTGAATCCTTGAAATCCGTATTTCAAATTATTAGATATAAATCATACATGTTGAAATCTATAAAAGTTGTAGGTTTATTATGCTAATTGATTGAATCTGTTGGTTAATTGAACCATTATTATGAAAACGACAAAGCTACGATTAGTATTATAATTTCCATAATTAAATACTTATTTTTGTTATGAACCTTCTGAAACATATATAAATTGGTTTCTTATACATATATAATGATTCTACATTGAGGATATCATTTTTTAATGATTAGAGGCTCTAGGATTTGAAGTTTTTTATTTATGGCCGCCATTGATGAAACAAGAGAAGTAACCCATCACTGGCCCCGTCAAATCAATTCGGCCCGGACCAGATCAATCTGACCCTATGTCCTCACCTAATTTGGATTGGTTAGCGAATTTTAGTTGGGGTTCATAAATTTTCTTAGGTTAGGGACCTTAAGTTAAAAAGAAATGGTTATTAAGATAGTGGGTTTGGGGAATAATACCTAGTTTAAAAACATTGGGACTCGGGTTAAAATATATAATATCGGTTAACATTTAATGATGGTGTAAATAATAATATAAATGAGAATGTAATTGTAACCCATCGAGAAGTGTTGTTGTTGAATTAAAATAAGTATATAGATAGTAGGTATGCTAGGCGATATTTATTTTTAAGAACCTTGGGGTTTTGGCAAAAGTTCATATAAACCTTTAATGTTAATTATGCATAATAACATGAAATAAAAGATATTACATATATGACCCATTGCGTAGGGTTTATTATTATGTTATTTGGATGATGTGAATTTTATCAGGAGTCTGTGTTGATAAGGCGCGTATAATATTGGTCGAGCATGGTATCCTGGTGATTGAGATGGGCTCTACTTAGGTCCTATTTACCAAAACCCTACATGTTGAGGCACCCTTATCTCTAATTGGGATAATGGGGTAAGATCCTCGTATTGCCTTGGGTATGGGGTCATGTGTTTTGTGTGATGATGTAGTGATTTCCCTTAGATGTTATTTTGAGACTATAGGCTTGAGACATCCTATATTTATAACTAGTAGTGTCCTAAATGATTTCTAAAGGCATAGGGATAGGACTTTGTACTTTGGATTCAAGTTTTGCATAGCCCTATATGATTTTATGTAATTTCGGCATGCTTAAGAGTATTCTAGATTATGTGATTTTCCATTAGCTTGTACATTATGATGAACAGACTATAAATGTACATACAAAACTATGACTCGGGAATATTAAAGTATGGTACCCTATATATATGGAAATATAACTTGGAAACGTTAAAGTAAGAGAATACTATTATAGTAAAAGTTACATAAATAAAAGACGGATTTAGGAACATTAAAGTAAAGAATACTTAATTAAGATGGACAAAGAGAATATGAATACCTTTCCGGACTGGGATTAGTACCATATGCTTATTTAGGTTCCTTCAGTTGGGATAGCTTAAAAAATTAACAATAGAGGAAGATGTGTTCTTATTATTGTGGCCTAAATGTAGTTATATTATTATGCACTATAGACTTATTACGTTTAATTCTTTCTGTGGAACTATTTCTATAGGTCCTAGGCTGCAGTCGTCGCCTCGACATGAGCATTATTATTTGGAGGACTTCCCCATCATTAACTCCCAAATTATCTTTCATAGGATGTAGGTGTTGAGCATGTCACTCATTTCCATTACAAAATTTATTTCCGTTTTGTTATTCAGTCGATTTTCTATTATTCAGTTTCTCGAGTTAGATATTTTTATGAGATACTTGTAATTATGTTGGAGTATTATCCAAAGTTGAATATTGGATTAATGTGATTTAATATATTCCATAGGCGGAGTTATATTCTATTTTTGTTTGGATGGCAGAGCTACCTTTCTTTCTATCATTGTTGTTATATAACATTGTCCTTATTTATTGTTTATCTCGTTCATGCTTAGAATGTTATTAATTGTTTAACTCTCATGATTTTTATATTAGAGCTTATCAATCTATTTACGAATTTTAAAGGGTATCAAAGAACAAGTCCATACATACATATATATATATATATATATATATATATATATATATATATTGGTTAATTCTAACTAAAGAATTTATGTGGTTTCTCATATTAAGAGAATAAGGAAAAATATTTTCATGATGGATTTGTGTCCATAGCCTAGAGTTTATTATTAAAAGAAACAAGAGAGAGAAATATATGATATTCATAATTAATAATAAGTAAGTGATATCTTCGAAAATATATATTATCCTTGTGTATAGACTAGCTTTGATGGGGAACGAAGTGATCAAGGTTATTGAATGAGCCTTAAAGTAGTGCTTGAGCTTCCTAGAGGCAACCACCAATGCGCATGCTAGCTTTTCCAAGGGCAATTAGAATTTCTCTACATCTAAGAGAGTCTTACTAGCCTAGTAGATAAGATATTGTTTGCCTCTATCTCACATACCAGGATCAATCTAACAGCGTGGTCTGATACTGGGATGTAGAGGTATTGATGATATTCTTCATTGGGGATCACCAGCAGGGGTGGTTTGCTAAGGTAAGACTTGATCTCCTCCAGAGATTTTGATCAATTATTATTCCATATAAGGCCCTTATCCTTTTTAATAGCTGGAAGAATGGTCGATAATATTTTGAGGACTTGGAGATGAAGCAATTGACTGATGCAAGCATTATAGTAAGGTTTTGAATATCCCACAACGTCCTTAGGGGATAGATCTTGTTAATCGCATGAATCGAATCTAGATTGGCCTCAATCTCTCTTTTGATGACTAAATTATAGTAGTATAGACCCAATGAGGCTATAGAGGATGTTTTATCTTAGTCGGGGGGCCAAATAGCGGAATTTGATGGTACCGAGAATAGGTGCCCAAAAAACTTATTCTCTCGTGAGCTATCATAGCGTTAACTAACTGATCGATCTTGGGAAATGATAAATTATCTTTGGGCCAGGCCCTGTTGACATCTATGAAATCAATGCAGACTCTCCATCTATCGTTGTTTTTTATACTATCACTAGGTTGGACAACCAATTTGGGAACTGAACTTTCTTAATGGATCCCGCATCAAGAAGCTTCCCAATTTTTTTCTCCATTGCTTTAGCCTTTGGGGGGTTGTTTGAATTGACTTTTGAGTAATCATCTTGATGGTTGGGTCAACATGTAGACGGTGGAAGGCTACACCCATATCAATTCCAAGCAGATCATACGACTTCCAAGTGAAAATATCCAAATTTCTTCTAAAAAAGGCAATCAACTCTTTTTTTTCGTGATGAACAAGAGAAGTTCTGATCAGAAACTTTCTTTCTGGCAAGTTATCATTGGTACCCACTTCCTCCAGGCTTTCAACGACTCTATCAGTTGGATGGATCCTAGTCTCTTCCAACCCTGGTCGTCCGTACCTAAGTTATTATTTGGATGGTGTACCCCCTATTGGGCTTTCTCTGGGATGTATTGTTCTTTTTTCTTCTCTTTTCGGGGGTGAATGGATGCAATGAAGCACTTCCTTGCAGTGGCCTAGTCATTATAAATCTTGACCATTCCCCGGTCGGTGATACACTTTAACTTTTGATGGTCCGTAGATGGTACGTCTTTAATGGCGTGTAGCCAACCTCTACATAGAATAGCGTGATATGGAGACTCTATGTTCACCACCAAGAATTCAATCAACTGTTCTAACCGATAAGACTATCTTTTCCAATGGCATTATAATTTTCCTCATGAAGCCGACCAATGGAACTGTAGCCTCCTTAAGGCCCACTAGGTTGAGCTTCAACTTGTGGAACACCTCTAGGTATATCACCTTTAATCATCTTCCCTGATCTACTAGAAACTTGTCGACATCCTAGTGGGGAGTACTCACCCTAATTAGATTTTCTTTTGTGAAGATAATGTGTTTGGTGTAGTTGACATCCTCTGGTCACCGGCGCTTGCCAACTTGGCTTTTTACAGGTTCAATGTGGAATGCCTCCATGACAACAATGACCTTTTTATGTTCCATTCGAATAGTGTTCCATTGAATCTGCTTGAGGTCGGATGCTCTACGGATCACCGCAAGCTTCTTTCTCATGTCGTCATCAAGGATATTGTCCGTTCTCTAATCACCATTCGTTGTGACCTTGTCAGCTTTCTTCTCTATATTTTTGTTCAGATGTCTAGCTTGGGCCATCTCTTCCAAATTAGACTTCAAAACCTTGAAATTCTCTATCCTATGGTCTCCCTCCTTGTGGAATGCGTATTTCATCATGTTATTCTTCTTCGTTGGGTCACCACTCATCTACTTGGACCACTAGAAAAATGGCTAATACTTAATCTTGCTCAAGATATTATAGATTGGTTCTCAAAAGATTATGTTAACAACCTATAACACCTTTGAAGGATCGACATTGCTCTTATTTTTTGAGTCATTCTTACTCCCGTTCTTGTTACTTTTATTTGGAATGCCACTTTTGTCTCCTCCTTTACTTACTTATTCCCGATCATTGTCCCTGGGGTAAAGTGAACCATGTTCTCAACCTTGTCCTATTTTTAAATACGCGCTATGAGGTCATTGATGGTGTTAGCCTCTTTCTTCATTAGGGACTAGTGTAGAAGATATATGGTCGGCAGACCAATCTTAAAGGATGCAATAACAACTTGCTTCGAGCAGTCCTCCACTTCATTGAAAACCTCTAATTACCTCTTGGCATAATCACAAAGGATCTCTTGTGGATTTTTCTTCATCGTGAGCAATGAATCCATCCTCTTGGGGGTTATGAAGCGAGCAGTGAAAGCCTCTTCTAGGGCCTTCAAGCTCTTGACCGACATGTGAGGCATCTTCTCCAACCATTTATGTGCTATGTTATATAGGCTAAAGGGGAATATTCAACACACTAAGGCATGTTATGGCTCTATAGGGTCATCACCTTCCTGTACTACTGAACATGGTCTGTTGGATTCGTCTTTCCATCATAGATTTTGAATTGGGAATAACAGACTTTTTTGGGGATTCCTTTTCTTTAATCACCCTTGAGAAAGGGTATTTCATATGGGTGTTGAGATATTTTATAGCTAGATCCCTATTAGACCTGGCCATTCGATGGGCTGGATGTTGGCCCATCTCTCTACGGACCAAAATTCTAATGTCCTCATCCACATGATAATTACTTATGTGGCGCCTCTCTGATCAGCCAGGCTTTGATCGATCATGCTCCAACTTGCTGCACACAGATCAATCCTGTTCACACTTGGAGCTCCTCCCTCAACTGCGAGTCTTGCTCACCTGAGGACTAGGAAATCTATCACGATGTTTCCCGGTATCTCTATAGATATCCCTCTCCATTCTTTCACGTCTCCTTTGTAAGTGAGCATTCTCTTCTAAGTGGAGGCGTGTTTCCTCCTCCTCCTGCTCTTAAAGCCTTGATTAGTAAGTGTAAAAAAGCCTGGAGATACGAGTAGACCTAGGTAGTCCTTGACTTTCCTCAAAAGGTTGCCTCTGTTTTCAAAACCTGGGATTTAGTGGTTGGCGAATCTCTGACCTAACCCTATGTGGGGCTAAATCATACTGCATGTCGCCAACTTGTGGAAGATTGCTACTGTGGTGATACATCACGAGCTTTCTTTCGATAACTACTTTTGCAGGAAAAAGAATCGATTCCCACAGATGGTGACAATTGTGAGTACAATTATACTAATAATAAACAATCTAGAAAGCAATATCGAGATGAGAAAGTAAATTATCACACACAACACCGAAGATACGTGGTTCAGCAACTTCCCTACGTCCACGGAGAGGTTACTGTATTCTTATTAGTGTCTCTAAAATAATTGAAGTTATATTACCTTGACCCGGGTCAGGGTTTACATTTTATATTTGTAAAAAGAAGTGAATGAATTATACAAGTAACTCAACCATCTTGTAGATAACTCGTAGGTGTCCCTGAATATCTCCTCCGAGATTGTTGGTAGCCAATTTGACTCTATCTCCATTCATTCAAGCATATGTCAAATACATGGGTATAAAGTAACTATTTTCAGTTGTTCCGAATAGTCCATCATGTGTACTAGGCTAATCGGTTGTAGCGTTGGGCTTGAATTGAATAAGACCCCACGGTAATGTATTACAGAAATAAAATTAAAACACAAGCATTTAAAACAATTATTTAAGTATTTAAGTATCGAATACAATATGATATCATTTATTCACAGAAGTTTTCATTTTCATTCTTATGTACTATTATTTTTGGGCCAAGTCCATTTACATAATTTTTGGGCATTAAGGTTTCTCTCTCCTTGATGAATACCTTATAAGTTAGGGAATGTGTATTAAAAAAGTTAGTGTATGCATTATAAAATTTTACGTACAAATTAAAACTTCTTCCTAGAAAACTAAATAAACATGTATACTTCAAAAACTTTATTGTATACATTACTGAAAATAGGGTATACATTAAGGCAAAAGGACCTTAGTGACCAAAAAATATGTTAATGGACTAGAGCCAAAAACATTATCGACGAGAGAGTTAAGCCCAAAAAACCATTTATTCCATATGAATATTTATTTTTCAATTTACATTCTAATATCACTATTCAATGCATATTTCGATGATTTATCATGACAAAATTTATTTTGGCTGACTACGGAAGTTTTTCAAATAACTATCTGGGTTTGATTTTTTTCCACCATCTACTATCAAACACGCTCCTATAGATGAGTAATAAATTATACTTTGGCTTTGTAATATGTGATTTTGATAAAAATAATCATCTTTAATTATTTAGTTATACAGTTAATTAAAAATTTTCATGCACCGTCTATAGAAAGGGAGCACAAGTATAAAGTCCTATTGGTAAAAGATTTATTTTAGTCGATACTATGTTTTTAGTTATCCATCCTATTTTGACTAGACATAGAATGCATGTAATTTTCTAAGGAAATAAAGATTCATTAAAGTTGACTTTTAAATTATATAAGTAGTTGAAGGAGGCTATGCAACTAATTACAATTTGAAAAAAATCATGGGATCGGTGCATAGTGAAACTTTCGAAATAAGACTAAAGCCTAAAAATATATTATATATAATTCTTATTTTTATATTTTATGCTTAATTAAATATTCCCTTTCTCAAACATTCTATTATCGTATAGTGGGTGGGAAAACACACTCTACTTTCTATATTAACCATTGAACACATATTACCACATCCTTCATTACTCCCTTAGACATCTTCATGCTCTCACTCGCGCACACACATTAATTATGATTGGAGTATAAGTATAAATTGTCTAAAATAATATAGTTTTGGCCTTTAATAAATAATTGGGCTAGTGTTAATTGGCTATGGCTTAGGTAGAAACCCCAGAAGTGTAAGAGGTCAAATTAGGGGCAATTTTGAAAAATATGGTTAACAAGTCTGCAAAATTTGTCTTATGTTTAGTTCATTTAAAAGAGAATTAAAATCGGTATGAATGAAAAATAGGGGACAAAGTCCACCACAACGGTGTAAGGGCTACCAAAATCGATATTTTGGCCACTATGGAGGGTGCATCGTCTATAGATGAGTTCAGGATCCATTATATCACGATACACGAGGTTTTAATGCGTCACCTATTTAATATGCATTTTTATGAGTTTTGGATTATTATAATCAAAACTTCACTTATTTTCATCTTCAAGATTCAAGGTTATTCCTTTCACATTACCAACAAATTCAACCATTTTCCAAGTTTGATTTATGTCTAATCCATAAACCGGTTCAAAGTCATTACCTTTCTAGGTTCGTAAGAAGGTTAGATTTTTAAGTAAAGATCCAATCAAGAACAGAGGCAAGCCTTGGAATAGCATAGTGAGTGGAGAGCCCATCACATCTATCATTCTATATTATAAAATGGAGTTAGATCCAGATTCAATTAACAAACCAATTTGAAAACCCTAAACACTCCTGCAAAATTCACCCTCTCTAAACATCTATATCCAATCCAATTGAAGAGATCATTAAGAAGATCTTTAAAGGCACTTAAAGAAAAAAACGTTTATTAAGAGAAGGAGAAGAATAAGGTCATAACTTCATAATAAGTTGTTTATTCTCATAACGCAAAAATCACCTTTCTCTTCCCCTTTAGTGTTGATAGGGTTACATATTACCTAAGCATAATTTTAGGGCAATTACCTTAATGGTAAAATGAATAAAAATTAATGATTTTTTACTTTAATTATTGTGAATCTACAAATGATAATTTTTCTTCAAAATTATATTTATAATTCCTAATCATTTTGAATAAAAACAAAATCTGAAACAAGGTTAGAACTATATATTCTTGAATGAGTTGTGTAGATTATTTATATAAAAATTTAAACCCTTAGTTTTGAATATTGATGATCAAATGTGGTATTGTAGACTATTTTAGTTATTATCCTAATAAAAACATGTTAATAGATAACATATTAGGCATGTATTGGGGTTGAGAATCATGTTTTATTAGTTAGTATATGTCTTAATGAATAATATAGATGTTGATTTTGAGTAAATTTTTTCTTGAGAATATATTAGTGATGATCACCTATAAATTATGAGAATATTTTAATGATGATTATCTGAAAGAGTTCATACATATTTTTGGTGAATTATTACTAAAGAATTTATGATGTTCTCATAACAAGAGAATAATATGAGCATTATTTTCATGATGGATGTGTGCCCATAGCCTAGAGTTTAGCATTAAAATCTTAGACATGAGAGCTAACTCAATGATAGTCGTAATTAAGAATAAGTAAGTGAAAAATAATGAATTTTGGTAATTAGAGAGAAGTTGATACACATGACAACAATATATTAAGGAAATGTATATTATGCTTATGTCGAGCCTATGGGGTAATAGTCCTTAAGTGTTGATTGGCTATTATAAAGGTTTATGTGGGTATCATATACCTGTGTGGATCTTCAGGGTACCTAAATTTTATAAAGTTGGCTAGTGGAAATAATAATTTATATATGTGTCTCATGTCTTTATAGATTGTGAAATACTAACTATTGGTTGAAAAAATATCTTAAGAAGGGTGGGGGTTGAATTGAATTTTTGAAAATTATTTGGCGTTTCTCATATTTAAAAATATTCCCCTTCCACTAAATCTATTTCTATTTTTTTGATAACCTGATTTGTTTTCTCTTCAGTTCTTATTTAGAATTGCACATGCATTTGTAGTCACATTCAAACATATAAAGTAAATCATAAATGTAAATAGAGTAAGAGAAAAATAGAGAAATATACGGAGAACTTTTATTATGGTTAGGGGGAATCCTTTCACTTCTCTCCATGCCTCAAGATAGAACTCGAGCAATCTCCATTATCTTCTTGCTCACTAAGGTAGAACAATCATCTCCCATGATTATTACATATCTTGTAACGTCGTATGACAATATGTCTATCTCTTGTCCAAGAAGATTTGACCAAATATCATGCATCATTCCTTGAATTCGCCTGCAAAGGTAGCACCGACGTTAAAGAGATAATACAATGGCTTTCTTAAATCTCAATGGACCGACTAAAATGTTAAATTAAAGTGTTTTTATATCTTGAACACTTTTAAAATGATTTATCCTTAAAATAATAAGTAAAAACATTATAGCTCTGTTGTTGATGTTCATGTTATTATAGAACTCATATTGTTAAAGAACACGTCCTTGTGTTCTAAAATATGATCTCTGATGTAGTTGTTGTATTATTGAAACCACTTCCTTAGCTTCTCACTTAAGCGGGCAGATGGAACATAAAAATGGTGTTTTTTCTTGCACCAAATGTGGAGAAAATTCTCTTTAAAACACATTTACAATAATGGTGTTTTTCTATGCACCAATAGTGGGAAAAGAATTACTCAAAATATTCTTGTGTGGAACTTCCTTAAATAAGCTTGAACGAAAAAGTAATTGTTGTATCATTTTAGAAGTTGGAGTTGATTCATTCAATATTTGAGTCCACTCATTACGAGTAAGTCAGAGTAACTCTTATATAGATGAGTTTATATATCTAATTTTGTATTTAGAAATTTTCTTCATAATTTTACATGATATCACTTGTGTACTTGTAATACCTCACAAGTTAATTATAATAAATGGGAGAGTGAAGGATTATCTCACAATATCCTAATGGATATGCATTTAGATAATGATTGAGTGGACGAGTTGTAGTTGTGACATTAGTGCGGTTGTCTTTGAGTGTAAGATAGTTTTCATACAAAGGTCGTGTCCTTTATATTTTTGGCGAAAACATCTTCCTTTTCTTTAATATTCATTTCCAAATCCAAATAATATACGGATGATAGATAGAGTTATAATTGTGACATTTATAGTCATCCTTATTGAGTAAGAAATGATGTTTGATTTGGTTGCACATATTTCTTCCTCCATTAGTGGGTAAAATTGGGCCACCTTCGAGAGACAAGATTTGGATATTGGTAGAAAAAAAAATTTACACTTAATGAGAGGAAGAAATGCACCAAACGCAAGACAAAAGATTTGTATTATATACTTTTATCCGGAGAAAAAATCATTTGCATATATGGTATACCTAAAGTCATACAATCCGATAATGGAATGGCGTACAAAGTTTAAGAAGTTTGAGCAATAACATATCAGTATAACATTGAGCATCACATTTCATCTATTTCATATCCAAAAGAGAATAGATAAGATTGACTTAGTCTTGTGGTCGTATATGATCTCAAATGAAACCAATCGAGTTTTTACCTTTTCACTTGTCTACGAAGAATATTCTACATTACCCATCAAGATGGAAATTCCATCAACAATAAATCTCCCTAGAGAATAAGATCTTCCCCAAGCTTCACACCACTCAACTGAAAATGCTTGAAGAAAGAATGGATAACACATAGACGAAGTTACAAACCTACTCAAAACAACTGGCGAGAGCATATGATGCAATTGTGAAATATAGGGAATTCAAGGAGGGATATCTCGTCCATAAAATCACACAATACACTCTCCAAGGAAGATCATGAGGAAAATTTGTGCCAAATAGGGAACAACCATATATCGTCTATGAAAAATTATCATCTAGGTGTTGCCATGTTTTGGAACCATATTCTAAGGATACTCAACCCATCAATTGTAAGTGGCTTAAGAAATACTATGGATAAATATGTTCATTTTAATATAAGAAATCCATTAGTTAATGAAAAACCACATGTTCAAAGGGTAAAAATCTTAGGAAAAGTTCATAGAAATTCCCATTATAATCTATATATATACTCCATGGAAAAAATTAAAATTTATAAGTCAAAGTCCATCGAAGGCACAGTTAAAATGTCCATTATAACCCACAACCATTATCGACGAAAAGGAATGAAAGGAATAAAGGCAAAGTCCACGATATCCATTATAACCATATGTATAATCCATGAGAAGGAGTGAAATAAATGAGGCAAATTATTTAATCTCTATTATAACCCACATGCATAATCTACGAGGATGAATGAAAAGAATAAGGAAAAGTTTATCAAAGGAAAATTCTATAATCTCCATTATAACCTATAAGCAAAATCCACAAAGAGGAATGAAATGAATAAGGTAAAGTCCATAGAAGGCACGGTCCAAAATGTTTATTGTAACTCGCAATAATAAACCAAGAAAATGAATGAAATGAATGAGGCAAAGTCTATGATCTCTATCATAACCCATATAAATAATCCAAGAAAAGGAAAGCAAGGAATACATGAAAAGTTCATAATCTCCATTATAACCCACATTTATAATTCTGGAGAATGAATGAAAAGAATAAGGCAAAGTTCATTAAAGGCATAATGAAAAACTCCATTATACCCACACGCATAATCCATAGAAAGGAATAAAATGAAAAAGGCAAAGCCCATAGAAAGCACAATCCAAAATATACAGTATAACTCACAGGCATGATCCATTGAAAGAATTAACCGAATAATGTAAATTTCACTAAAGGAAAAAACAAACTTAAAAGTTTTTACCCAATGTTGGAAAAACCAAACCTTTGAACACCAAGATAATTGAGGAAAACCCAAACTTAAAATTTTACCTAATGGGGGAAAACTAAACCTTAAAAAACCTGGATAATGGGGGCAAAACTAGACTAACAAAATTATACTCAATGGGGGTAAAACCAAGCCTTCGAAAACCTATATAATGGGGGGAAACTAAACTTACAAAAGTTTACCCCTGAGGAAAAACAAACCTGAATAAACCTAAATAATGGAGAAATGCCAAACTTAAAAATTTCACCCAATGAGGGAAAGACCAAATATGTGAAAACCTAAATAAATAAGGGGGGGGGGGGGGGGAAATCCAAATTTGCATGACCCAAACATCTCAAACTCCCAGAAATGTGCACATAACCCAAACATTTTAAACTCCCAGAAACGTGTCTTCTTCAACCCTGGGTCTCCTGTTATGAGCCCATACTCCAAATCCTCCATTAATGAAAGAACCATGGTTCTTAAACCTCAAATACACCCAAATATGGCCTAAAAAACAACAGATCAAACACAAGGCTTTGTCTACCAATCTTAGAAGAATTAACCAAGATCTAAGTATAAAAATCATATTTAAAACTTAAGAACCATAACTTCATACTTATACAATTAATTATCCAATTTTGTTTAACATTTGAATTAAAACAAGTTTTTTTGTGAGATTCAATAACATGAATCAAATTAAAATTAATTAGATCCAATAACAATGTTAATTCATCAATCAACTCATCAAATTACTCCAGTCGATCAAATAAGAAATTTAGGTTAATTTTATCCATCAATCCAATGTCAAAAGTGGTTTATAAGATTAATCTCATGTTATAAACACATTTTTTAAGAATCCAATGGACTACTACCACTCTAACTTAAACAATGTAAACTTGACTTAGGCCAAATGTAAAAATTCAATCCTCAAATCCCATAATCTCCTCCCCTTGAGTGCTGTAACACCCCGCCTAAAATAATAACGGGTGGCCAGCCCTATACTACATTAAATCGGGAATTTCAGATGGTCCAGTCTCAACATCAACTGCCGGTACAATATAATATAGTACTAACTACCCAGTATCATACAAGCGAGATGTTAAAATTAAATAAAATAAGCAACAGACAACAAACTAACACTACTAAAAAAAGAAAGATGCATGAGAGAACTAAGATAAATGAAATGCTGGAATAAAACGAAATAAATAACTACAACATAATGTACTATAAAAAGTAAACCCGAATAAGCTGTCGGGTCACAGCCAATACAATAACTGGAATGGAATAATATAAACATGTATATAAATATCTGTAAGGACACAAAATTCCAATTGAGTCCATATATAGTTTTGGCTCAATTCCGGACAAAAACATTTATTCATAGGATAGTATTTAATTGTAATATTCTCAAGCCTATGAAGTGTTTGTTGAAGACGTAGCGGCAAAGAGTATAAAGCTTCATCAAATATGCCGATTTGTGTGCCTCGTTTCTACGTCAACAACTATGGTTCCATGCTCCCAAGGTATGAATGCAATTATATTTATATAGGAGCTTGGAACAAGTTTATTGGGTGTTAGGTTTAATATAAACTGCGTTTTTACTTTCAGAAAAATTTAATTAGAACTTAAAAAAATAAAGTATATAAAGTTTCTGGGCCAAAAATCGAATTTTGTAAAAATTCTGGAAGTCGTTCGAAATGTCGTTCGAACGAGTTTTTCGTTCGAACCAGGTTTCGTTCAAACGAGTTTGCCAACGAGTCTAAACTGATCCGTCCTTCGAAATGTCGTTCGAACGAACTTGTTCGTTCTAACGAGGTTTCCAATGAGATTCTAACGAAGTCCATACTGGTGTGTCGTTAGAAGTCTCGTTTGAACGAGAGTTCGTTCGAACGAAATGTCGTTCGAACGAACTGCTAGGCGGGAACAGTTTTTGGAAGTTTTTCACCCACTTCCCCACTTGGTTTTTAACCAACTTTTTCAGACTTTATCTTGTGCGGGAATCACATTTTCCAACTTAACTTTTCCATCCTAGTTTATCTATTAGAGAGAGTTTGAGAGCAAAAAATTGTTTAGGAAAATGTTCATGTTTTGAGTGAGATTTTTAGAGAAAATATTTTATCACTCTAGTGTTATACACCCATATTGTTTATCCAAGTTCTTATATACATATCAAATTTCTTGGAGTTTTGGCACCGTATCTCTACCGAATTCAAGAAGAGAAGTGTTGGTTTGCTTCTACATCCATCAAAGAAGAGGACTTTTTGTTGCGATTCTACCCACTCGGAGAAAGGCTCCTTGCTCGGGTGACGGTGACCATAGAAAGCCCCATCGGTGGATTCCGAGACCGCGGTGGTGTTCCGAGGTTATCCGCTAGGAATAGGTATCTACAAGAAGAAGCGTCGAGGCTTGAGAGGGATCGAGTCAGTCGTTGTAAGTCTATCTGTCTTGTAATTGTAATTCCATATCTAGTGGATTTATGGCTAGGGCCGTCCGAGGTTTTTTCCCGTCTTGGGTTTTTCCTCGTACATCGCGGCATAGTGTGATATTGTTTATTTTATCTTGCATCATAATTTAGAACGCATGCTTAGGATAATTCAAGATAAAATTTGGTTTAAATTATCACACTCAATTTGATTTGGTGCTATATTAAATATTGGGTTTATTTGGTTTATTCAAACCATTTGCTAAAATTGGTTTCGCCTAACTTTGTTGCAATTGAAAATATGACTTAGGCAAATTTCTAGGACTTGGATTAATGAATCGGTTTAAGTGAATATAGTACTTGGTGTAATTTTAATTTGTTTTAAGGAGTTAAAATTTGTTGTTTTTTAGTTGAATCATCACCTTACGCTTCCGCATTAATTTAAAAGGAAATTATATTTTAATTAAGACAATCAACCTCCGGGGTCCTTCAAATTGGTATCGGAGCCAAAAACGATAAATTATTTCGTTAACGATCCTTAAATATTTTTTTGGCTAAAATGGATTTTTCCCCATTTTCAAAATTTCCTATTTTTGATGGTTCGAACTATGCGTATTGGAAAGCGCGTATGAGATCGGCACTAAAATCTATCTACGAGAGAGTTTGGATGTCTGTTGTTAACGGGTGGTCCCCACCAACTTATTTAGTTGAAAATGAACGTGTTATCAAACCCGCCGATAGATGGACTGAAAATAAGTTTAAACTTGCTAATTTCAATTCCCATGGTTTAAATGCCTTGTTTAGCACTGTCACACCGGATGAATTCCGTCGTATTATGACGTGTGAAATCGCTAAAGAAGCTTGGGATATTTTACAATTGACTCATGAAGGAACTAGTGTCGTTAAAGCATCGAAACTCCAAAACCTCACCACTCAATTTGAAACTATCAAAATGAATGAAAAAGAAACGTTTGATGAATTTTATGCTAGACTTTCTGATATTGTTAATTCATCTTTTAACTTGGGAGAGAAAATACCTGACGACCGTGTTGTAAAGAAAATTTTAAGGTCCCTACCCGATAAATTTATTCCAAAGGTGACCGTTTTAAATTCTTTACCAACTTTAGCCTCTACGAAATTAGAAGAGCTTGTAGGTGGTTTACAAACCTATGAACTAGATATGTTTCCCTCTAAAACTGAAAAGAAAATCGAAAAGGGCGTTGCTTTAAAAGCCCGAAAAGAGGTCAAACAAGTAGTAGAGAGCGAGAGTGATAGTGACTCGGAAGACATGGCTTTATTTTCTCGTAAATTTAGAAAATTTCTTAAAATTAACAAAGATAAATTTAAAAATGATTTTAAGAAATTTGATACTTCTAAACATGATAAAAGCGAGAAGATTTCTAAAGCCGAGAAGATCCCTAAACCTAGTAATGAAAATTTAGATAGGGACGAGTCTAATAAGTGTTTTGGTTGTGAAGGTTATGGCCATAGGGCTTATGAGTGCCCCACTAAACTAAGGAAAGAGGGTAAGCGACCCATTTCATATAATGCGATCCTTAGTGATAGTGATAAGGAAGAGAAGCCCGATTCCCCCACTAAAAAAAAATTTTGTGGCTTTTATGGCTAGTCATGTGAGCGATAGTGAGAACTCATCGATTGATGAAACGATAGCACATGCCACTTCCAAGGTCATTGTACATGATTCTCTTATTTTTTATGATAGTGAGAGTGGAGAAGAAACAGAGAGTGAAAATGAAGAAGAGGTTAATGTGAGTGAACTTCAAAATGCTTTTCAAGAGCTTTATAAAGAATCTATTAAATTGAAAAGAACTAATTTGAAGTTAGAAGCTAGTTTAAGAGAGATTGTCAAGGTCGTTGATGAAAATGCTTTAATAAAAGACCTTAGGACACATGAGAGGACTCTTCAAGAGAAGCTTGAATATGTAGAAGGCGAGAGAGATAGCCTTAGGGGTTTAATGGAATCCTTGAAAAAGGAGCTTCTTGCTTTTGAAGAGAAAAATGTTTTATTAGAGTCTAACATTTTTGAATTGCAAAATAAATTAAAAGACTCTAGTATTGTCAAATTTGATTTGGAGTGTCGTTCGGAAAAACTAGATAAAATGTTAGGAACGGTCCAAATTAAAAATGACACTTGTGGTTTAGGCTTCAATACTTGTAATGAATTTACTCATAATGCCCAAACCAATGTTTTAGGAGAATCTACTAGGAATGCATTTAAAGATCACTCCTTAGGTAAATCTTCTCGACATGTTTTCGCTTGTACTCATTGTGGTCGAAAAGGTCATCTTAGGAAATTTTGTTTTGATCTTAAACGAATTCCTAGAAAATCCCATAGTAAAGTAACCACGGTAGTTAACGTTCCAACACCCCAAGATAGTCACTCTTCTTTAATTTGGGTTAGGAAATCCGACTTGGTTGCCTTACAAAATAGGGTTTTTGATTCTCATTTACTTTCACATGCTTCCTCCCTTGCTAAATCTAAAGGATGAATGTGTTAGTGTTTGCATACTTTAGCGTTTGTACTTCATGCTATATTCACATGCTAAATGTATGCTTGTTTAGTCATTTTCTAGTCATTGCCTCATTTCATATCCTATGCTAGAAATTATGACTTGTTTATCTTTTTGTATTATATTTTGTGTTTGAATTAACTGCATAATATAAAAAGATTTTTGTTTATCATTTGTGTTTTATTTACTTGAATTAAGTTTAATGAAAAATACAAATGATTTTTGTTTATTCTTTTGCGTATATATCTTTATTTTTAGTTAAAAATTTCAAAAACTCAAAAAGATTTTTTTTGTTTGTATTTTGGTTTGACACACTTTAAGTGGCATATACTTGTGTTTGAATCCCATCTTTTACGCTCCCATGTGGCTAGAACTTTTGGTTTAGATTGTCAATCCTTAAAATGTTCTTTACCATAATTTATGGGGTAGTTGGATTTTGTGTTATTTAAATGGATTCTATTTCTATATGCCTCTTTTCACACATGCACGAGCTCTTTTGAAATTCTAATGTCACATGTTATATTTGAGCTTTTTGAGGTGTTCTCCTATCAATCTAGTCATCTAAATATCTATGACCTAGGAGGACTAGTGCATGTCAAAATCCGTTGCATGTGAGATTTGTGTGAAAAATGAAAACATGATAATTATATATGTGCACGGGGAAGGGCTCCGAAAGGACTAAGTGATCCTTTGCGATAGTAAGCCACCATTTGAAATGGACCTAAAAGAAATACGTGGTCCAAAGGCCTAAAAACAGAATATTTGGCATTAAAAGAAAACAATTGCCAAGGCCTATGTTTGTTTGATATATTCATTCAAAAGCAAAAGAATATTATGCTTATTGAGGGAGAATTGGATGGTATATCAACGGTTTGTACAATGTCCGTTTATCCTAGTTGTCTTTAATGTCATGACTCTATTTGGTTTGTAGAATCATCATCATGCTAGGCTTGTATGCATTGTGTATGTTTGTTCATTGAGGTCAATCTTCATATTGTCACATGAGGTTATATTTAACTGTGATGAAGTTTGCAATCAATTGAGAACTCCGTGAACATGTTTTAAGTGTTTGGGTCTAAATTTAATTGTTGCTAGTTCACACCCCTACACTTACGTTTCCATATGACACATTTTTGCCATATGAGTGTGCAAACTTATTGTATTTTGTGTCATGTGTGTGTTTATATCTATATATATCTGCAAGTATTTATTGGTATATTTATAGTATATATATATATATATATATATATATATATATATGATATTTTTTTGTCTTTGCCTTGCTTATATTGCCCATATGCCTTCATGTTTTATCACTTTAAGCTTCAACATGCTTTTATGTTTATTAGTTCTTTATCCTTTGCCTATTCCTGAACAAAAAGGGGGAGAATAATGATAGGGGGAGAAATGGTATCTAATCCTATTATTATCGCATCTCAGTTTGGGGGAGATTTATCTTAGGGGGAGACGTCTTTCTAAGTAGGTCATCTGTTTGTTAAAGGGGAGAATTAATTTAGGGGGGGTAATTAATTAAAATTGCATTTAATGCTTTGATATTCCCTATGCATTTGATGAGTTTGCTTAAGTGTGCAAGAATTATTCTAAAGCGGCATTGTTTAAACGGTAAAGCGTTTGATCCTTGGGTTGAGTCAACTTTGGGTGGGTTATGTTTTGAGTCTAGTGAGCTTGACGGCCCTTTAGGATTTTTGTTTGGTTTTTGTCTCGGAATAGCCAAAGGGGAGATTTGTAAGGACACAAATTTCCAATTGAGTCCATATATAGTTTTGGCTCAATTCCGGACAAAAACATTTATTCATAGGATAGTATTTAATTGTAATATTCTCAAGCCTATGAAGTGTTTGTTGAAGACGTAGCGAAAAAGAGTATAAAGCTTCATCAAATATGCTGGTTTGTGTGCCTCGTCTCTACGTCAACAACTATGGTTCCATGCTCCCAAGGTATGAATGCAATTATATTTATATAGGAGCTTGGAACAAGTTTATTGGGTGCTAGGTTTAATATAAACTGCGTTCTTACTTTCAGAAAAATTTAATTAGAACTTTAAAAAATAAAGTATATAAAGTTTCTGGGACAAAAATCGAATTTTGTAAAAATTCTGGAAGTCGTTCGAAATGTCGTTCGAACGAGTTTTTCGTTCGAACCAGGTTTCGTTCGAACGAGTTTGCCAATGAGTCTAAACTGGTCCGTCGTTCGAAATGTCGTTCGAACAAACTTGTTCGTTCTAACGAGGTTTCCAACGAGATTCTAACGAAGTCCATACTGGTGTGTCGTTAGAAGTCTCGTTCGAACGAGAGTTCGTTCGAACGAAATGTCGTTCGAACGAACAGCTAGGCAGGAACAGTTTTTGGAAGTTTTTCACCCACTTCCCCACTTGGTTTTTAACCAAATTTTTCAGACTTTATCTTGTGCGGGAATCACATTTTCCAACTTAACTTTTCCATCCTAGTTTATCTCTTAGAGAGAGTTTGAGAGCAAAAAATTGTTTAGGAAAATGTTCATGTTTTGAGTGAGATTTTTAGTGAAAATATTTTATCACTCTAGTGTTGTACACCCATATTGTTTATCCAAGTTCTTATATACATATCAAATTTCTTGGAGTTTTGGCACCGGTTTATCTCTACCGAATTCAAGAAGAGAAGTGTTGGTTTGCTTCTACATCCATCAAAGAAGAAGACTTTTTGTTGCGATTCTACCCACTCGGAGAAAGGCTCCTTGCTCGGATGACGGTGACCATAGAAAGCCCCATCGGTGGATTCCGAGACCGCGGTGGTGTTCCGAGGTTATCCGCTAGGAAGAGGTGTCTACAAGAAGAAGCGTCGAGGCTTGAGAGGGATCGAGTCAGTCGTTGTAAGTCTATCTGTCTTGTAATTGTAATTCCATATCTAGTGGATTTGTGGCTAGGGCCGTCTGAGGTTTTTTCCCGTCTTGGGTTTTTCCTCGTACATCGCGGCGTAGTGTGATATTGTTTATTTTATCTTGCATCATAATTTAGAACGCATGCTTAGGATAATTCAAGATAAAATTTGGTTTAAATTATCACACTCAATTTGATTTGGTGCTATATTAAATATTGGGTTAATTTGGTTTATTCAAGCCATTTGCTAAAATTGGTTTCGCCTAACTTTGTTGCAATTGAAAATATGACTTAGGCAAATTTCTAGGACTTGGATTAATGAATCGGTTTAAAGTGAATATAGTACTTGGTATAATTTTAATTTGTTTTAAGGAGTTAAAATTTATTGTTTTTTAGTTGAACCATCACCTTACGCTTCCGCATTAATTTAAAAGGAAATTATATTTTAATTGAGACAATCAACCTCCGGGGTCCTTTAATATCCCTTGGGTATAAACCCGATATACAACATGAATCCTAACTAGATTTTTTAAGAAGTAGGAAGCGACTACATTCTACATCCCACAACAGTCCGCACCTGTCGCGACTCCCAAGACTCTGGATAGAAGGTCATCTGGCATCCATGTGGTAGGACACCTGTAGTAATATATATATATATATATATATATATATATATATATATATATATATATATATATATATATATATATATATATATATATATATATATATATATATATATATATATACAGGCAGGAGTGAAAAGTAAACGGGTCAGAGCCCGAGTTGTGAAAATATTTAGCAATTGTGTTAACCGTGCATAATAAATATCGGTGCACTTATTTCATAATTAAAGTGGAATCGCACTCTCGTGGAACCCCAACTCACCTCTCATCTAAAGGCGTGCACCTATTCGCATCCTCAACTTTTAGTTAAATTACCCCCATTTATAAGGACAACATAACTTATCATAGGCCTAGCCTATACCCACGAGATCTACCTTCCTATCATACCCAAGAATCCACTCTTTCTAAACAAACTTAAGTATTTATTTTCAAACATATATACCTTATTAGGCTTAATGGATTCCGATTTATAATTTAACCAATTATAAATTTAGTAAGTTACCCAATATGCATTTGGGTTAAAACATATGATTTTATTTCTAATTAATAAGCATGCAAAATTATTATTGACACAACTTCCCTCCAATTTCAACGCAGCGCTGAGTTTCGTGCGTGGAGTGTCTCGCAAAGCGAAATCCAAACAAAAAACCACCCCGTTACACTACTCCTTGTCAACGTCGATCCTGGAGATCCATTATGCCACACATAAATATCGACAGAACTTCTCTCTAATCTCAACAATGTAATACGTTTCATGCGTGGGGTGTCTCGCAAAGAGAAATCCAAATAAGGAACCACCCCGTTACACTACTCATTGACAATGTCGATCAGAGAGATCCATAATGCCGTACATACCATAATTGGCAGAACTTTTCTCCAATGTCAACACTGCACTGCGTTTCAAGCGTGGGGTGTCTCACAAAGCAAAATACAAACAAGGAACCACCCCGTTACACTACTCCTTGACAATGTCGATCCTAGAGATCCATAATGCCATGTATACAATATTATACTACTACTACAACTAACATCTCTAATAATATCCTTGGGATGATGTAACCGATATATTCCTTAAATGCGATACATCAACCCCCATCAATCTAGTACACCATAATCATCTAATATGTAATCCACAAAGATTCTATATCCTTTCATCTATAGGATATATAAATATATATATAGGCATTTTATTCTCACCATATATATACATATACCAATCATCCATACCGATGACCAAGTGTACATATCATATCTGATGTACAATGAACATGCACATAATCCACCCGGCTATATATATCGCCGATAAAACTGTATCAATGCTATCATCCTCCCAGTGCCCGGCTCACGTAGCAACTGGGGACCACCTGGTGGGGATCAACGACACCCACCTCGTGGTAACTTACACACACGACGTCCCGGGAAGCGGTCATAGTTCCAACTGGAAATGAGACGAAACATACCCACCACGTCTCATCCCAAAAATATATCTATCGTATAATAACACATGGGACGACTATGACCTGGGGAATATCCACACCCTGCTCTATATGCCAGGATGCTCACCCTCTGCGTGGAAACTTCCCAATGATAGCATGAGCGGGGTATGCTTAACCACATAAGTATATATATCGCTCACATGCGCAATATACATACATCCATATGATCCCATCATATGATCAAATATTAAACCATCATATACGGTTTAAATATCCATACCATGTATGTCCACAACATAAATATATCCAAATATTCGTATTTATATATAGATATATGTACATATATTAACACATCGTTATATCTATATATATACAAACTAATTCTCGTTCATATGTATAAGATATATAAACTCTGCTATAAGTATACATAATCCTCAATATACAAGCCGTCACCACAAACTCAAATAATTTACCTTGATATGTGAATACAATCCCTCACTTGAAACATATTCAATCATTTTTTTTAATGATGAATAGTCTCCCAAAATCATATGTATATATTTATACATATGAATCCAACATTAGGGTTATCACCCAAGATTTTGTGTAGGAACCTGTGACACCCCGACTAATTAAATACCGGGTAGCTACTCCTTTATTAAATTAATTCAAAATGCCAAGTTGGCTCAGCTAATAGCATCACTGTCGAAAACATTTTTATTATTACTAACCACCTAGTATTTAAAAAGTAAGTTGCCAAATTTTAATTAAACTCTGATTAACAAGCAGTGAAGGATTTAAAGCAAGAATAATATCACCATTCACCATAACGAAATAGTAGAATAACCATCACATGATATAAATAAATCCGGAGGAAAACTCCTCACAACAACTCCACAACTGAAAAGAATAACTAAAAACTGAATACTGAATCAATACATGCCAAGTCTGAAAACTGAAACGGAAAAGTCTCTAATAGAATTTGGGCAACATGCCCTACAAGTGAAGAATACTGAATATGGAATCCAAATGATAGAAGCGTCTAAGAGAAAATCCATGTAGCTTCCACAAACAGCTACAGCTCGTCACCTGAATGAGTATCCTATGCATGGTGTCCTTGTGGCTGGGCACCTAAAAATGGTTTTACAAAAAGATAGATTTGAAAGCAAACGGGTCAGAGCCCGAATGTGGAGATATTTTAAAAACCTGCAAGTGCTTTAAAAACATTTAAAACATTAAATGCAAAGTACATGTTAGGACGTGCACTCACATGGAATTCTCACCTCTCGTCTAACTGTGCACTCCTAACGTAAGTACCCATCTAACCGCTAGCTAAGTGACATCATATCTAGCTAGACTGACATAGGTTCTACCCTTATTACTCGGTTCCCATTAACATTATAATGCTCGCAATTAAATAGGAGCTTAACGTAGATTCAGGTTCTCACATAAAAGTAATACAACTCATTATAGATCATCCCTTTTGGTATTCCATAGTTACACACAATACCATATGAAAGTTCTCAGTTTATTAAGTGTATATTTTCCACAACATAAATATACAATATAAGCACCCCGAGACTAAGCTGCGGTGCACACATACTCTGCTATCCATCCCGGTACATCACGTACATAAGGAATCACGTTTTTCGAATCTCTCAGGAATCGTTCAGATAACACAAATCACAAACAATGGAGGCGAACACAGTCAGATCACATGGGTCACGCACATACCTGCGTTCCAACGATCAACAGACTTATTAACATCACAATAAGTCCTTCTCTGACCTATGTTCATCAGGGTAACCACTCTAAATCCGGGCAACACAAGGATTAGAGGGCCCTAAGAGAACGCAAACCTCCCGTGATAGCAAGTATGGTAGGTATGTCATACACACAAATCATATACCAATACTAAGTAAGCACACATCTTAGTAATCCCCGTACTTTAATTGTAGTACTTATCGCATTCTCGTACCAACTTAATATATATACAAGATATATAATCCCGGTCCATATTTATACGCGCCGTAATTTATTCTCACGTCGTAGTAGGCACTCACGTCTCAACTCAAATGTCTATTTGATTTGATCCACACTTATATAATTTACTCCTCATAACATCCCAAATGTCCCAAGTATACTAATACACCATCAAAGGAATGTTATCTCTATCCTCGAACAAGTTTACGGGACTCCAAAAATCAAAACAGGCCAAAAAGGCCTAAACTGCCAGCTCGTTAGAAGTCTCGTTCGAACAAGGCTGTTCGAACGAGAGTTCGTTCGAACGAACTGGGCTATATAACGAGATCTCGTTCGAACGAGATTATCGAACGAACATCCCTCTCGTTAGAACCCCA
Source organism: Sambucus nigra (assembly GCA_949130495.1). Lineage (NCBI taxonomy): Eukaryota > Viridiplantae > Streptophyta > Magnoliopsida > Dipsacales > Adoxaceae > Sambucus > Sambucus nigra. The sequence goes on along the minus strand of OX422208.1, from coordinate 306,919,550 downwards.
AAATGTCAACTCGTTAGAAGCTCGTTCGAATGAGCTCGTTCGAACGACCTGAGTAGGTCTTCTAACGAGTGACCAGATTCAAGCCCAGAAATCCTATCTCGTTTTTCACCAATTTCTACACCTTAAATCTCAACCAAAATTCGTCCAATCAATGTTTTAAGGTCTCCCATCATCCCAAAACATACTAAGGTCATATACTAACATCTTTTAAGGAATTAACACTTCCTAAACATCATTAATTCACCAAATCTCTACCCTTTTCCCCAAATTTTCAAGAACATAAACCCTAGAATTTTAAATCTTCAATAAGTCCATTCTAGATCCGTTTTTGTTACATCCAACATATATTAACATCAGAATAATCATCTCCATACTATTCTACATGCAATTTGTCCTCAAAATTCAAGTCCTAAGTCCAATTAAAATGTGTTTTTATTTAACTTCCAAGAACAAATGTAAATCTTTCAATTTATCTAACATGGAAGAAACATTCTCTGAATTAAATAGAATTAAATCACTTGCCTCTAGTGTCTCTGAATTTGGTGTTGGTTTGAAGAAGCTTTTTCTGCAGAATTCCCTTCTATCTCTCTCTCTCCAAGCTTATCTTCTCCAAAGGTGGCTAGGGTTTTCTTTGGGAAAGTTTTGGAAACCTAATCTGATAACCCCCGTAGCTTATTGGGTCATTAAGGGTTGGTTAGTGGATTTAGTGGGTTTATTCCCAATCAGATAAAGACTCCTAATTTTTGTCATTATTAAATCCCAAAAAATACAATATTACCAAACTACTCTTAATGTTGCCAGTATGGCCTAAAAATACCCCGGGACCCAAACTAAACCCCCGGCTAGTGTTTTCTGACTATCTCGACCCTTTTGGACGTTTTGGCGCACTCAAAACGATCATACGGTTAATAGAATTTAAATCCACTTTTATAAATAAAATAATTATATCCTGACACGACTGTCACCCGCGTCCCAATAAAATGACCAAATTGCCGTATATCAATCTCACGACAGATTTCATAATTCAATATTCATATATCATCATATATACTCAATATAGTCAAATACTAACTCACATCTCGCTAGTATTTTATCCGGATTAATTCCCAATTAATTCTCATTTAATTAATTAATCCCAAAAATAAATATCGCCAAAAATACGGGGTATTACATACTCCCCCCTAGTAACAGAATTTCGTCCCGAAATTCGGAACTAGAGAGTACCTGATAAAAATAACTCTGGATAACGTTCGCGCATCTCATCCTCGCGTTCCCATGTGGACTCCTCGACATTTTGATGTCTCCACTGAACACACACTAACGGGACTATCTTTGACCGCAACTTCCTCTCACTTCGGTCCAAAATAGCAATCGGCCCCTCCTCGTAGGAGCTATCAAGCTGTAAATCAATCTCCTCCAAAGCGATGTGAGAATGAGCCAAATTGTCTCTGAGATATTTCCTTAGCGAGGAAATATGAAACACATCGTGAATCCGGTGTAAATGCTCCGGTAACCCGAGTCTATACGCAACTGGTCCAATCCGCTCAATAATAGGAAACGGCCCCACATACCTTGGTGCCAACTTTCCCTTCTTCCCGAAACGCATAATCCCCTTCATAGGAGATACTCTGAGCAAAACTTGGTCCCCCACTTGGAACTCCCTGAAAAATCTCTTCGCATCATCATAACTCGTCTGCCGGTCTTGAGCTACCCGAATGCGACTCCGAATCAACTCAATCCTTGCCGAAGTATCCTGAATCACTTCCGACCCAAGTAGTTTGTTGTCCCCCACCTCTAACCAACATGCTGGGGAACGACAAGGCCTATCGTACAATGCCTCAAACGGAGCCATGCCAATAGTGAACTGCCAATAGTGAACTGATAGGAGTTGTTGTAAGCAAACTCCACCAGTGGAAGGTACTGCTCCCATCCACCCCCAAAGTCAATAATGCACATGCGTAGCATGTCCTCCAACATCTGATTTGTGCGCTCTGTCTGCCCATCGGTCTGCGGATGATAAGCCGTACTCAACCGCAATTCCGTGCCCATGGCCTCCTGGAAACTCTCCCAAAACCGCAAAACAAATATATTGTCTCTGTCAGACACGATATTTAGGGGCACACCGTGAAGTCTCACAACCTCTTAAATGAAGAGCTGGGCATACTGTCCCGTAGTGTAGTCAGTCCTTACGGGTAAAAAGTGAGCGACTTTGGACAACCTATCCACAATTACCCAAACGGACTCGTGACCCCTCTGCGACGTAGGCAACCCCGTGATAAAGTCCATGGATATGCTCTCCCACATCCACACCGGGACCTCCAACGGCTGTAGAAGTCCTGTCGGTCTCTGATGATCCACTTTTACTAGCTGGCAAGTGGCGCATTTCAAAACAAACTCAGCAATATCTCTCTTCATACCGCTCCACCAATACTGCCGTCTCATGTTTTGGTACATTTTGTCCCCTCCGGGATGTACCGTGAACCGTGAGCCGTGCGACTCTGCCATCACCTCGTGTCGCAATTTCTCCCCTTCCGGAACTACCAATCTTCCATTGAAGCGTAATCCCCCATCTGAGCTGACGGTATAGGACTCGGCTCCCTCTGCTAGTAATCAAACTATCTGCTCCTGACAGAACGAGTCATTAGCCTGTGCCCATACTACCTTCGTGATAATCTGCGGTGTAACGGTCATCACAGACATGAAAGATCGCTCCACTGCATCCTGGTGTCCCAACTCCTTCCACTTTGCCTTCCACACCTCTGCCACCTCATCTGCTGGCCTACGGCTCAACGCGTCTGCTACCACATTAGCCTTACCAGGGTGATACTGTATATCGAACTGGTAGTCTTTCACAAACTCAAGCCACCTACGCTGCCGCATATTCAACTCTTTCTGCGTGAACAGGTATTGTAGGGACTTGTGGTCCGTGAACAATTGGAACTTCTCCCCCAAAAGATAGTGCCTCCAAATACGTAGGGAAAATACCACTACCGCCAACTCCAAATCATGCGTGGGGTAATTCTTCTCGTGAGGCTTAAGCTTACGGTAAGCATAAGCTATGGCCTGTCTCTCCTGCTGTAATACACCTCCAAGACCTTGCAAAGACGCATCGGTGTAAACCAAATACTCAACTCCCAGTCTCGGCAATGCTAACACAGGTGCTAAGGTCAATTTATCCTTCAATTCATTGAATGCCAACTGACAGGCATCACTCCAGATGAATGGCACACCCTTACGAGTCAGATGTGTCAAAGGACCTGCTATCTTCGAGAAACCCCGGATAAACCTCCTGTAGTATCCTGCTAGGCCCAAGAAACTACGAATCTCAGTCGGTGTCGTGGGCTGTCCCCATTCCCTCACCGCAGATACCTTCCCCGGATCAACAGATATCCCTCGATCGAAAATAATATGTCCCAAAAACTGGACCTCCTTCAGCCAAAACCCGCATTTCTCATATTTTGCATACAGCTCGTTCTGGCGCAGCGTCTGCAAAACCTGCCTCAAATGCTCGGCGTGCTCCTCCTCTGTCTGGGAGTAAACCAGAATATCATCAATGAAGACAATGACAAACTGATCTAGGAAATCCCTGAACACTCTGTTCATCAAGTCCATAAACACTGCTGGAGCGTTGGTCAAACCAAAAGGCATAACCCGAAACTCGTAAGAACCATATCTCGACAAGAACGTAGTCTTCGAGACATCCTCCTCCCTGATACGCAACTGATGGTATCCCGATCTCAAATCAATCTTTGAGAAGAAAGAAGCTCCTCTCAACTGGTCGAATAAGTCATTGATTCGAGGTAACGGATACTTATTCCGTATCGTGACCTTATTCAACTCTCGGTAGTCCACACACAATCTCAGTGAACCGTCCCTCTTCTTCACAAACAAAACTGGAGCGCCCCAAGGTGAGGTACTCCTGCGAATAAAGCCCTGACCTAACAACTGCTCTATCTGATCTCGTAGCTCTCGCATCTCTGCCGGAGCCATACGGTACGGTGCGCGTGCTATAGGCCTCGTATCTGGCAATAGGTCTATAACAAAGTCTATCTCTTGACTGGGGGGTAGGCCTGGTATCTCCTGAAACACATCCGAATACTCCCTGACGACTGGGATCGAATCTAAAGGAATTACAACCTCCTTAGAGGTATCCTCCTCTAGGTAATACAAATGAGCGGTCGAGCCTCCCTCTGGGCGAGGCATCGCCACTACAAACATATCTTGCCTCGGAATGGCAAAAATAATGCTCCCACCGAAGTAATCAATCATGGCTCTATAATCAGCGAGCCAATCCATACCGATAATTACATCATGAACATGCATATCTAATACCAACATATCTGCAGGTAATACCAGACTACCAATCTCTACCCCCACTCCCCGGCATATAAAGAATGTAAGTGACCCACTCCCCAATGGTGAGTCGACACACGTCACAGTGCTCTCTGCCATAGCTAACAATCCTAAGGCTTTCGCGAAATGTGTAGCTATAAAACAATGTGTAGCCCCCGTATCAAATAATACCCGACCCATAGTGCCATGGATAGGAAACGTACCCTTAATCGCGGGCGGTGCCTGCGGAACTGCTACCTGGTGGATGTTATAGACACGTCCATACTGTAGCTTCCCCTGCTGAGCTGGGACTGCTGGAATGGGTGGCAATGCTGCCATCTGTGGCGGTGCGGCGGGAAATATAGGTCTCTGCGGCTCCTGGCGAGCACCCTGCTGCTGCTGCTGTGGGGCCCTGCCCCTATCAGGACAATCCTGTCGTTTATGGCCAGTCTTACCACAAATAAAACACTTCCCTAGGAAGTTCCCTCCTCTCTGTCCCTGCGGTCCCCGGCCCTGGTGGACGTTACCGTTCCTCCCTTGGCCCTACTGGCCCTGCTGGAACTGCTGCCCATTCTGCCCCTGTTGGCCCTGATGGCCGTTTGGACCCTGATGGCCTTGACGAAAACCTCCTTGTCCGTGCCTGTAATTCCCTGATCTGAACCTCTTCTGATCCCCCTGCTGGGAACCCTGCTCACCCTGTCTCTGCCCCTGAACAGATTGTGCCCCACCGGCACCATGTCCTCCAGTCCTGCCCTAATGGCTAGACTCTCCCGTTCTCTTACCCTCAGCCATATGAAAGCGGTGATCCTGGCAGTGTAACAAAGCAGCGTTAACCACATCAGAATACGTGGCCAACAAAAGGTTCCCTAACAGATGCTGACGGATCCTCCATGTCAACCCGTCGGTGAATTTCTCAATCTTCTTCTTTTCTGTTGGTATCTCATTCGGAACGATATTCAACAGATTTGTGAACTCGGCCTCATACTCGGCCACGGTCTTACCCTCTTGCCTCAGATTCATCAGTTTCCTCCTCATTTCTGTATGAATAGCGGACGGAAAGTACTTGCGGTCAAACCGCACCCAGAAGTCCTAAATAGTGAGAGTATCCCTCTCCTCCACGGTGGTAATAGACTCCCACCACTGTAGTGCAGATCCAACTAGCTTGAAAGTAGCTAGCACCTGCTTCAGAATGTCCGTGCACTCATACATCCTCAAGTGCCTCTGCATATCCTTCCTCCACTGGCTCGAGACTACCACATCTGAGCTACCTGCAAACTCTGGCGGATGCCCTTTCTGAAAAGCGTCACGTACACGTTCCCAAGCAGACGGGAATCCATTTGCCTGTACTGGCGCGGCAACCGGCGCCTGAGGTTGTGCCCGCTGAACTATGGCAATTGCGGCATTTACCGCTTGGGCTACAATAGCTGCAACCTCAGCGGCGTTCATCATGCCCTGAACTGGAGCGGGCTGGGGTTCGGGCGTTGCATCCCTGGGAACTTGTCGTGCCCGTCGTGGAGGCATCTAAAATAAGAATAAAGTTTATAAGTTCACTGTTTATAAACTTAAAATAGCTGAAGAACGAAGAATACACAAAAAGAGTATAACAATCCTAAAGTATAGGGCTCTATATCAAAGAAAACTTAGCGGAAACATAATAGCCGTACAGATCCTAAAGGACACTAGAACCTGATGCTCTGATACCACCTGTGACACCCCGACTAATTAAATACCGGGTAGCTACTCCTTTATTAAATTAATTCAAAATGCCAAGTTGGCTCAGCTAATAGCATCACTGTCGAAAACATTTTTATTATTACTAACCACCTAGTATTTAAAAAGTAAGTTGCCAAATTTTAATTAAAGTCTGATTAACAAGCAGTGAAAGATTTAAAGCAAGAATAATATCACCATTCACCATAATGAAATAGTAGAATAACCATCACATGATATAAATAAATCCGGAGGAAAACTCCTCACAATAACTCCACAACTGAAAAGAATAACTAAAAACTTAATACTGAATCAATACATGCCAAGTCTGAAAACTGAAACGGAAAAGTCTCTAATAGAATTTGGGCAACATGCCCTACAACTGAAGAATACTGAATATGGAATCCAAATGATAGAAGCGTCTAAGAGAAAATCCATGTAGCTTCCACAAACAGCTACAGCTCGTCACCTGAATGAGTATCCTATGCATGGTGTCCTTGTGGCTGGGCACCTAAAAATGGTTTTACAAAAAGATAGATTTGAAAGAAAACGGGTCAGAGCCCGAATGTGGAGATATTTTAAAAACCCGCAAGTGCTTTAAAAACATTTAAAATATTAAATTCAAAGTACATGTTAGGACGTGCACTCACATGGAATTCTCACCTCTCGTCTAACTGTGCACTCCTAACGTAAGTACCCATCTAACCGCTAGCTAAGTGACATCATATCTAGCTAGACTGCCATAGGTTCTACCCTTATTACTCGGTTCCCATTAACATTATAATTCTCGCAATTAAATAGGGGCTTAACGTAGATTCAGGTTCTCACATAAAAGTAATACAACTCATTATAGATCATCCCTTTTGGTATTCCATAGTTACACACAATACCATATGAAAGTTCTCAGTTTATTAAGTGTATATTTTCCACAACATAAATATACAATATAAGCACCCCGAGATTAAGCTGCGGTGCACACATACTCTGCTATCCATCCCGGTACATCACGTACATAAGGAATCACGTATTCCGAATCTCTCAGCAATCGTTCAGATAACACAAATCACAAACAGTGGAGGCGAACACAGTCACATCACATGGGTCACGCACATACCTGTGTTCCCACGATCAGCAGACTTATTAACATCCCAATAAGTCCTTCTCTGACCTATGTTCATCGAGGTAACCAGTTTAAATCCGGGCAACACAAGGATTAGAGGGCCCTAAGCGAACGCAAACCTCCCGTGATAGCAAGTATGGTAGGTATGTCATACACACAAATCATATACCAATACTAAGTAAGCACACATCTTAGTAATCCCCGTAGTTTAATTGTAGTACTTATCGGATTCTCGTACCAACTTAATATATATACAAGATATATAATCCCGGTCCATATTTATACGCGCCGTAATTTATTCTCACGTCGTAGTAGGCACTCACGTCTCAACTCAAATGTCTATTTGATTTGATCCACACTTATATAATTTACTCCTCATAACATCCCAAATGTCCCAAGTATACTAATACACCATCAAAGGAATGTTATCTCTATCCTCGAACAAGTTTACGGGATTCCAAAAATCAGAACAGGCCAAAAAGGCCTAAACTGCCACCTCGTTAGAAGTCTCGTTCGAATAAGGCTGTTCAAACGAGAGTTCGTTCGAACGAACTGGGCTATCTAACGAGATCTCGTTCGAACGAGATTATCGAATGAACATCCCTCTCATTAGAACCCCAAACTGTCAACTCGTTAGAAGCTCGTTCGAACGACCTGGGTAGGTCTTCTAACGAGTGACCAGATTCAAGCTCAGAAATCCTATCTCGTTTTTCACCAATTTTTACACCTCAAATCTCAACCAAAATTCGTCCAATCAATGTTTTAAGGTCTCCCATCATCCCAAAACATACTAAGGTCATATACTAACATCTTTTAAGGAATTAACACTTCCTAAACATCATTAATTCACCAAATCTCTACCCTTTTCCCCAAATTTTCAAGAACATAAACCCTAGAATTTTAAATCTTCAATAAGTCCATTCTAGATCCGTTTTTGTTACATCCAACATATATTAACATCAGAATAATCATCTCCATACTATTCTACATGCAATTTGTCCTCAAAATTCTAGTCCTAAGTCCAATTAAAATGGGTTTTTATTTAACTTCCAAGAATAAATTTAAATCTTTCAATTTATCTAACATGGAAGAAACATTCTCTGAATTAAATAGAATTAAATCACTTGCCTCTAGTGTCTCTGAATTTGGTGTTGGTTTGAAGAAGCTTTTTCTGCAGAATTCCCTTCTATCTCTCTCTCTCCAAGCTTATCTTCTCCAAAGGTGGCTAGGGTTTTCTTTGGGAAAGTTTTGGAAACCTAATCTGATAACCCCCGTAGCTTATTGGGTCATGAAGAGTTGGTTAGTGGGTTTAGTGGGTCTATTCCCAATCAGATAAAGACTCCTAATTTTCGTCATTATTAAATCCCAAAAAATACAATATTACCAAACTACCCTTAATGTTGCCGGTATGGCCTAAAAATACCCCGGGACCCAAACTAAACCCCCGGCTAGTGTTTTCTGACTATCTCGACCCTTCCGGACGTGTTGACGCACTCAAAACGACCATACGGTTAATAGAATTTAAATTCACTTTTATAAATAAAATAATTATATCCTGACGCGACTGTCACCCGCGTCCCAATAAAATGACCAAATTGACGTATATCAATCTCACGACAAATTTCATAATTCAATATTCATATATCATCATATATACTCAATATAGTCAAATACTAACTCACATCTCGCTAGTATTTTATCCGGATTAATTCCCAATTAATTCTCATTTAATTAATTAATCCCAAAAATAAATATCGCCAAAAATACGGGGTATTATAGAACCCATCACTACACAATTTCATCCATATTCGAAAGTACATAATTACCTTTAGTACTATTTAACCATAGGCACATGCATGACTTAATAGTCTAAGACCTCAAATTATTCCAACCTCGTTTCAAGTATTGGAATCTCAATGGTTATTTCCCCACAATTACGTGTAAACTATCCTAACTAGAATTTATGCTACCGCTTATTCTAGTCGATAGTACGATCCAAATCGTTCCCAATTTCACCTATGGTTCAATTAATCTTATGAACCCTTACTCCTATTGAGTTATCAATTGTTCCTTAGTCTAAAAATTTCTAAGGATATGAGACACCTCACTCTCTAAGAGTTCTCAACCTCACATCATATTTATACCTTTTTATCTATAATTGGTATTCCCAACCTCAATGAGGTTTCCCCACAATCTCCATATGCAACTCCAATACGTACATGGATACATTTCTCCCAAATTACCCTAAGGAGTCCCCAAAATCCTAATATGTGAGAAACTCCTTATATGTCTCCAAGAACATATCTCTTATATCATAAAAGAAGGCACCCAGATCAATAAACCCAACCAAAAAGGGTTTGGAATCACTATGGAGAAAATACCTCAAAATACCCTGTTTTCGAATCGATTCGGCCCAATTCCGAATCGATTCGGCCCAATTTCGAATCGATTCGGACTCCAAGGCGAATCGATTCGGGTCCAAAGACCAGGTCTTCTTCCACAGGCCGAATCGATTCGGCTTGGGTCCGAATCGATTCGGTAAATACAGACCTGCCAATTTCCCTAAACCGAATCGATTCGCTTAAGGGGGCGAATCGATTCAGACCTGCAAATTTTGAAGGGTTCTTCTTCTTCATCAAAACCCACGAATTCTAAACCCTAAATTTTTCATTCTAACCCCCAAACCTTCATTAAATCATGATTTTAAGCCCACAAATCAACCTAAAGTTGATCCCAACCATTTCTATTCCATTAAATCCATATTTAAACATTGATTTCAAGATTAAACCCAAAAATCTAGGTTTTGATATTAATACCCAAAAATCCATTTCTTTAACCCACAAATTATGAAATGAAATACAAAAATAGTTATTTAGCAAGATTAAACACTTGCCTCAGATTTGTAGAGGTTGGATCGTCCTCGATATTGCGATTGGGCCGGAAATCTCCAAGCTTTCTTCCTCTTTCTCTTCTTTTCTTCTTCTTTCCTTCTTCCTTTGTCTTTTCTCTCTTCTCTTCTCTTCTCTTTTCTTTCTTTCTCTAAATGAGAAGGCTTGTCCCGTAAGCCTCTTAAATCCCTTAAAATAATAAACCCAATTTAAATGTTAATACACACTTTAAATGACTCGTTTACACCAATTCGAGTCAATCTGACCTAAAATATTTCGGAGCCGAAATAAAACCCAATGACAATCATTTTGACTATCTCGACCCTTCCGGGATCAATGGTACCCTCAAAATCATCATCCGGAATACTTTAAAACGTCCTCTATTTTTGGACTTAAATTCCAAATTTTAGAATTCTCCAATTCAATTAAATTGTATTTTCCCAAAATTTAATTTCTCAGTCTCCACAAATCGTGGGGTGTTACAAGTGCCTCCTCTCTCCTTAGCCTCCTAGGGTTTATCCCATGCTCCAAATATATTTTTAGGTTCAATTTTCTAACCTTAAAACCTCCTTCCCACGAAATTGGCCTCGGGACGAAACTAAGTCACAACCTAATTGGCCCAAATAACCTTTTAAATGGTCTAAAACTCTTTCCAAATTATTTACCAACCTAATGGACTTAAACCCTAATATATTAAGTCATAATAGATATTCTAAACATACCAAAAGTCAATATGAAATATCAAATTTTAGTAAATTATCTTATTAACTTAGGTTATAAACCGATGTAAGTCGAATTAATTCAAATCTAATTATCAGATAATTCTGTGCGACTCGATATTATAGGAAACTACTTCACAATCCTTAGGATTCGATACCGAGGGGATAATCCAAACAAAAAAACCATAGAAACCAAATCTCTAACTATTAGTCTCCCATATTGTCAACTCCCTCTGATTTACTCAACAACGCGAATCATCCATCTTTTTAACGGAGATGACTGGAGTTCTCCAAAATAACATACTATTCACTATAACTTCTTGGCTTAAAAATGTGGTGACTTCTCCCATAGAAATCTATCCTCAATAATGGAGTTAAACCATCTAAAATGTACTCATAATGGTTCTACCACTAATGCCAACATAAGGCACAAACCAATATCTGATATAAGTGGTAACTTGGTATCCGTACAACTACAACTTAAAACTTTGGACTATCGGTGAAATCTCTAAGAAACTGGAATCCCTTTTGATGTGCCCATATATAAAATACCCGTACGCATTATTCCTTCTCCTAAGCCAAGACATAACTATAAGTAATATTCCCCACCCGAAAATGGCAACATAAAACCCTACCCCTTGTAGTCGATATAAGTGTAATACATAGATATTACTCAAATCTAAATAATAAAGTAATAAGACCACATGTTTAAATCAAGAAAGCGACAGAGTTCCAAGCTGACCAAAAACATATTGCCACATCTCCATAATCTCAATGAATATCAGCCCCTACCCACTGGGGTATCGACATATAAATAATTCTCAGTGAATAAAATATATATATCTAATAATCATAGTAAACACACTACTAGTAAATAATGACAACTCCTCGGTGTCAAAGTAAAACTCATGCGCTTGAGCCATGAATATACTGATTACCATCCCACGGTGGCAACCCCAATAATATAAGTTTCCCTAAGGCAACTACTAAATAAGTGGTCTCACTCACCACAAATGTAACACCTTCTTCTAAACAAACTATCGATGTGGAGGCCCAGTTGACCTTGTCTCTACGGCTGATAAGGTAAAATGTTAGCCTAGTCAACCTTGTTATCATTGGTTATGGTTCCACTGGACCTAATACATCATATTATTTACTCTTGAAAACATCTCAGGGATTATATTCCCCTATACGCTTCCTTCTTCTAGTGAGGTCCTCCCTACTCGAGTCAACTTTCCACCATCTCTAGTCATTTCATCTGACTTTGGCCCGAGTCTTCTCAATATTAGGAATTTATATCTTTCAGGTATTTGTGATAGTCTTGCTAATGATAAAAGATAACTTCCCCACACAAGAACAAATTATGAAGAACGGGATACCAAATAACACTTGCCAAAACCTTCACATAAGGTTTATGACATCTCAAAAAGTCTTCTCAGACTGTAACTAAAATCGCAAGTAGTTTTCTTCACTTTCGTATCAATCTCTTCTGATGCAGAAAAAGAAAGATAACTCCTTCTCATAATGGATACCACGTGGTCATATAGATGAGGTCTTTAAAAACATACTCCCAAAGATGCTACGAATAGTGTACTGGAAGTATTTCTCCTCGAACCATTTGCAAAGCACATACCACAAGTCTCATGTCCAATGGTACCTAACTCGTGATCAAAAGAAACTTTGTAAGGACATTTTCGTCCATTATCAATTTGTATGTCGTACGCCGTTACACCGTTGAAGAAACTCAAGATCTCATCTACATCAACGGATCCGAATATCAAAGCGTCTTCAACATCATAGCCTCTGCGAGAATGAACTTGGTAAAGTTTTGTTTTTATGTTCCTTAAAGTTCATACTTAGTATTGGGAAATTTTTATAAAATATTTTTTATAAAAATAAGAAGTAAGTTTTTTCAAGCAAAATGAGGCTTTTAAAAGTTTTTTATTTTTCTGGGAAGCCGGACCGGTTCACCTCTATACCGGACCGATCCGCCCTCTACCCGGACCGATTCGCTTGCTGCAGATCCAGTAAACCCCGGATCGAAAGCGAACCGAAGAAGCCAATTTTTAAAAGAACCGATCCGCCTCCAAGCCGGACTGGTCCGCCTGGGATAAATTCGGCCAGATCTGTTCGAGATTTTTTAGGCTCAAAGTTTTCTTATTTAAGCCAACTTCGGGGAGTTGTTTTCTAAGACTTTTCAAGACGATTTTCAGAGTCCTAAATACTCTAAGTCTTCACCTTTTTGAGTCCCACGACTCTTTTTGATTCACACACAAAAATCCCAATTACTTTTGTGAATCTTTTGAAACCCTAGAACACAAGATTTGCTATTGTTCATCCCTTGTGAAGAAGCCGTCTCCCTTCTTCATTGCTGACCACCTGGAGTTTCTGCGGGAGATTCCAGTCAACACTATTTCTAGCCGTTGCTTTGAAGGTTTGACGAAGACACCGTGCGTTACACTTGTGGGCGATTATCAGGTTGTATGTAAGTCAATGGTCTTGTAAATTCTTCAAAGTTCTAGAAATAAAAGGTTTTTCCCTTCGGGGATTTTTCCTTAACTCTCTGTCGCTTGCTTTATTTGTTTATGGGTTAACACTTGCACTTTAGATGCATGATTAGGGGCTGAAATTAAATAAGTGTGCTATATTAGAAATTTGCGAAGTTAATCAATTATCACACCTAATTCTCACTTTCTCAAACTTCATGTGTGGGACGTCTCGAAAGAGAACTCCAAACAAGGAACCCTTTTGGTACATTTTGGTCGACTCTAATCGTTCATCTGGAACCATGGCGCAGAATCCCCTAATTTGTTGTCGTGATATATAGTAAAAATCCTAAATATTAAGGCACTAAAATAGTTGAATAACATAGCATGAATAAATATGGTCACACACAAGATCCCTAGAACACAAGAAGTTGGAATGCTCTAATACAAACTATACACCCCGTAAATTTCATAAATAGATTGATTAGGTCTAATACAAAAAATCACGAGAATTAAAAAATATTTGTTAACATTCTCAACATAACAAAATAAATAAAACTGAACTGGTAGAATACTAAGAGATAAATAAATACTGAATAAGATAAAATCACCTATGATAAAAATCACTACCAATATAATAATCAAACTCTGGAATACAAATGTGTCTCAAATATAAAATCCATACGACTGCTTGTATTGAAATATGAAAATATAACAAGAAATAAAAACGCGACATTGCTCAACTTCTACATCATATGAAGGATGAATAAAGCGTCGTTAGCGATACTCCTCCGAGGAAATCAACCCAAGTCTACAACAACAATGCCCTAAGACCTGTAAAAATAGATTTAATGACAACGCAAACCGTAAAATAACAACGAATAAGGATTTAATTGAAGTTAAGCCATAATAATAATAATAATACACCTTCTTCCCGTTTTATGTGGATTTTAAGTCATTTAAGTTACCCAACCTAAAAACCCCAAATATCACATGCGTTTACTCCCAAGACGAACTGAATACCATGATTACGTTTTATTCATCTTAACTGAATACAAATAAAGGTGCTATAATTGTACCAGTCTATACATCTCAAGTATATACATCTAATCAAGAAACATATCTTTAAGTCTATATCCACATATATACAGTTCATACCATGTATTTTACAACTGACTAATCGAGTAACCAAGTTGTCACCATCGCACAGCCTAGGGTAAATCCTATATCTATTTATCGGGATACCAAAATGGTCACCATCACATGGCCTGTGGTACAACCCCTCTCTATCTATCGAACTACCTGATCAGTCATCGTCGCATGGCTTATGGTAATAATGTATCTATTTTTAGGATACCGAAGAAGGGACGGGGCCCATCCCAGGGCATAACACATTTCTATCTACTATAATACTGCAGTGATCATCATCGTATGATCTAAGGTATAACCCGTCTCTATTATCGAAGTGGCACCCATTACACGGTCCATAAAAATATACCATCTAGTGCATATTCCTTGAGTACACACACACACGTTATATGCACACAATACATAAATAAGTAAAAATTACGACCCTACTTAACCGGGACAAATAAAAAAAATACAAACCCCAATCATTAGGTTTACACAAATAGTCTTTAACTATTTTTAATTAATATTTACATTAACCATAATTTGATACGTATAACACTTGATTGATCTCCCAAGGCTCTCCAAGTCTAGGTATATCTCACAACCAACCTTTTCCAGCATCATCATAATAAAATTAATAACCTACTCAATGGTTTATCAATACATTTGAAACTATTGAGTGACCTACACAATCACTACGTATCTATTTATCTCATAATTTACCATCATACTCGGTCCTATACTTAATATCCTCAAATAACTATATAGAAATCTAATCTATTCTCGAATTAGTACCTTAACATCTCATATTATAGCCCCAAAACAATTCCCCAATCAAAACCCTAACCAAATAAACATAAGACAAAGCTCGTTCCCAAAATCATCATCGTAGAATTTCAACCTTGTGCACTATTGGTAAAATATTCATAATAAATTGAATAAAAATAAAAATAAAAACATGAAACCAACATCCAAGCATTTGTAATTAAAAAATATACAATTCAATTTCTTCAACCCATTTGCACACCCTTAAAACACTATTGCGCGCACGGTTTAAACATATCAAACTCCCAAAAATGTGTCTTCTTCAACCTTGAGTCCTTTGTTACATGCCCAGACTTCAAATACACTATTAAGGTCTGGACTAAGGTTTTACAACCTCAAACACACCTAAATTTGGCCTAATAATATTAGATCAAAATCTAAGCTTTCTATACAAATCTTAGAAGAATTAGCCGAGATCTAAGTATAAAAATCAAACTTAAAATTTAAGAAGACTAACTTCATATTTCTACCAATTAATTATCCAATTTGGTTCCAGATTCGAGTTAAAATAAGGGATTTTGTCAGATTCAATAACATGAATGAAAATATAACTAGTTAGATCCAATACTAATGTTAATCCATTAATGAACTCACCAAGTTACTCTAGTTGATAAAATGGGGAATTTAGGACAATATTCTTCACTAATTCAATGTCAAAAGTGGTTTATAAGATTAATCTCATGTTATAAACACATTTATTAAGAATAAAATAGAGTAATACCACTATAACATAATCCCAATTAAATACCAGAACAATGTAAACTTGCCTTAGGTAAAATGTAAGAATTCAAGGCTGAAATTCCCAAATCTCCTTCCCCTTGAGTGCCTCCTCTATCCTTAGCCTCATAGGGTTTCGCACATGCTCCGAATATGTTTTTAGGTTTTGTCTTATAACCTTAAAACATACTTTCCACGAAATTGGTCTTGGGCCGAACCTAAACCACAACCTAATGGGCCCAAATAATCTTTTAAATGGTCTAAAACCCTTACCAAGTTATATATCAAACCAATGGGCTTAAGACCTAATATATTAAGTAGTAACTGACATTCTAAACGTCCCAAGAGTCAAAATTAAATATAAGATATTATATTAATTTAATTATCTTATTAACTTAAGTTATAAATTGATAATCAATTCAAATATAATTATTACTTGATTATCTGCAACTTGATATTATAATAAACTATTTCACAATCCTTGGAATTCGATACCGAGGGGGTAACCGAAACAAAGAAACCCTTGCACCAAATTACCGACTATTCTATAGTTGCCCATAATACTAAGTCACTTTAAATAATTTATTTACTGAATTACTATATATTAAGTCCGATTTCAAATACGAATAATATAACACATATAAATATAAATCGTGACATTACATGTTAAAGCAAACACATATAATATATTTCCATAACTACATAATGTACATAATATACGGGGTATTACAACTTTCAGTAGAAAATCTAGAAGGATAGTGGCCTACATAATAAATTTCATTTTGAATATTCAAAATATCTCCTTTGGCTTAAATTTTTTTATTTCATGAACATTCCGAAAAGTCCCCACATTTCACTATTTAAGCATCTTCTTTAAGAGTTTGAGTTTTCCTTTCTGAACATCTGTAGGACAACAAACTACATTCGACTCATTACAAGTCTATCATCTCTTTAGAATCATTAGAATAAACAATATAAAGGGGCCTTTTACCTTTGCATTCATGATCATCAATAACGCTATTAAAGTCTCCGATAGTCATCCAAGGTCCAATAATTTGACTTTTGATCACATCAAAATCATTCCATAACATGCTTCAGACTTGATAATTAATGGAAGCATAGACCACTGTATAAAAGTCATTCACTCTGTTGGACCCCTAATTTTAAATTATTCAAATATAATTTCCTTTTTAAATGCAGAATAAGGATGGTTCAATTAAAAAGGAATAATCTTTTCAAGATTCACAATTAAGATATTACAATTTTACTTCTTCCAAAATTAGAATTAAACTAAATCGGATTTTAATTTTCTCAAAATTAAAATTGCACTTTAAAACGAACTTGTGAATATCTAACTTTTAGCCCAAAAGAGATTCAATCCAAGTCCTAGAAATTTGCCAAACATAAATATTCATTTTGCAATTTAGGTCAAACTAAATTTTATCCAATAAAATTAATGACCTGAATTAAATTAATATTTACCCAAATTAAGTTAGCACCAAATCAAATAGTCCAATTTTATCTTTTACCTAAGCATGCATCTAGTGTGATTTTGCAAAAGATAAAATAAAGAAACCACTACGCCGCGATGTACGAGGAAAAACCCACAACGGGAAAAAAAACCTCGGATGACCCTAGCCTTAAGTCCACTAAGTACGAAATTGCAATTACAAGACAGATGACTTACTACACTCGACTCGAATCCCTCAAGACCCGATGCATCTTCTTGTAACTACCTCTGCTTAGCCGACAATCCCAGAATCCAACGGAACCTTGAACTCCACCAATGAAGCTTTAGGAACCCATTAACCACACATGGTGTGTTTCACCGTATGAGAATGCCGCAGCCAAAACAATGAACTTCTTGTTTATGGGAAGTAGAAGTAAACCCAAACGAACTCTTCAATTCGGTAGAGTAGAACCCAGTGCCAAACACTCTCCAAGCAAGATATATATATATATGTGTGTGTGTGGTGCTTGGAATAAACTAATATGGGTGTAAACAAAAGTGTTTGAGAATTTTCTTGAAAAACAAACATTCAAAACTTGAACCTTTTCATGGAGGAATTAAACTCTCAAAAACTCTCTCTAAAGATTATAGGAGATGAAAAATTTATTTTGAAAAGGTTGCTTCCCTCGCATATTAATTATGTCAAAAAGTAGTGGGAAGATGGAGAAAACTGCCAAAAACTATCAAAGATTTTTTTCGCTGGAAATCTGGTTCGAACGAGATTTTTATTCGAACGAAGTCTCGTTCGAACGAACCTTCTAACTACGTTCCAGAGGTCAATTGGGAAAATTTGTTGGCAAACTCGTTCGAACGACAATATCGAACGAACGTTCAGAATGTCATTTTACAAATTAAAGCCCCAAAACTTTTTATTCAATGTTCTAAAATGACCTTCTGAAAATAAAATACATTTTAAAATAAAATTACACCCAATGAAAAAAAAATTCCAAGCTTCTCTCTCTCTCTATATATATATATATATATATATATATATATATAATGCATTCATACCTTAGGAGGGATTGGAACTAAGCTGATGACGTGAAATGAGGCACATGTAAATCGAAAATGATGTTCTCTTGATAAGTAGGCCGCAACGTCTTCAACTTTTACATGTCATAGGCGAAGGATACACAAGAACACTATCCTATGACTCAAAACGTTTTTTTTTCGAAATTGAGCCAACATAACATTAAGACTCAATTGGACACTTGTGTCCTTAAAAATCTCCCCCTTTGGCTATTCCGGGACAAAAACCAAAACAAAATCCTAAAGGGCCGTCAAGCTCTACTAGACTCAAAACATCCCAACCAAAATAAAAATTACATAGCTTGATTCAAAACCCAAGGATAAATATCTTTGCCGATGAAAGTTTCTCGTTAGAAGAATTCCTGTACACTTAAGCAAACTATCAAACGCATGGGGAATAAGAATATTAAATGCATATAAAATAAAAATTCATATAAAATAAATACTCCCACTAAATTAGTTCTCCCCTTTATAAAATAAATGACCTACTTAGAAAGACGTCTCCCCTAAGTTAAATCTCCCAAAGTAAGATACAATTACAATAGGATTAGATACCATATCTCCCCCTATTATTCTCCCCCTTTTGTTTAGGAATAGACAAAGGAATAAACACGATGAAGCATATGGGAAGCAACATATCTTAGAGTGATAAGAGAATGAAAGCATATGGGCAATAAAATCATAATTAATCCATACAAAATGATACCAACGTGATACATAAGATACTAAGCATGTGATATAAACAACAAAATGCAACAAGATAGATACCAATTATGAATTAGAAGCATAGATGGAATAGAAAGCGAGGCAAAGAAAAAAAATACCATATATATGTAGACACAATAAATATCATCGCACATGTATATAAGTATATACACCCCACATGACACAATAACACAATAAGTTTTTCACACTCGTATGGCAAAAATGTGTCATATGGAAACAAAAGTGTAGGGGTATGAACTAGTACAAATTAAATTTAGACCCAATCACTTAAAATATGTTCACAGAGTTCTCAGTTTGACAATATAGATTGAACTTAATGAACAAACATACACAATGCATAGAAGCCTAAAATTTTTATGATTCCATAAACCGATATAGTCATGACTTTGAAAGTATAACTAGGATAAACGGACATTGTGCAAACCATTGATATACCATCCAATTTCCCTCAAAATAAGCATATATATTTTAATCTTTTGAAAGAATAAATCAACTACAAAAAACAAGCCTTGGCAAATATTTTCTTTTGATGACATTATTCGTTTAGGCCTTTGGCCCACGTATTTCTTTTAGGTCCAAGAAAACGGTGGCTTACTTTCAAAGGTTGATATTTTCTTTCGCAGCCCTTCCCCATGCACACACATATATATAATCTTTTATCGCATAATTCTCGTGTGCAACGGATTTTAACACCCAGTAGTCCTCCTAGGTCACATAATATGTAGATGACTAAATTTGTAGGAGAACACCTCACAAAGTTCAAATATACATGTGAAGTAAAAATTTCAAGTGAACTCGTGCATGTATGAATTGAGGCATATAAAAATAGAATCCATTATAGCAACACAGAATTCAACTACTCCATGTAAGCATGGTAAAGAACATTTTAAGGATTAACAATCTTAACCAAAAGTTCAAGCCACATGGGAGCGAGAAAGATGGGATTCAAACACAAGTATATGCCACATAAAGTGTGTGAAACTAAAATACACATAAAGCAAAAAAAAATCTTTTTGAGTTTTTGAAAATTTTCAACCAAAAATAAAAAATACTTACTCAAAAGACAAACAAAAATCATTTGAATTTTCACTAAGCCTAAATTACTATAACGGTAAAACACAAATGATAAACGAAAATCTTTTTGTATTTTTCATTTAATGTACACAAGATAAACATAATACAAAAGACAAACAAAGATCATAATTCTAGAATGAGATATGTGATAAAGCAATGTCTAGAAAATGATAAACAAGCATACACTTAGCATGATAATATAGCATGAATCATCAGAGCTAAAGCATGCAAACAACTAACACATTCAACCGTTGGATTTAGCAAGGGAGGTATCGTGAGCAAGTAAATGAGAATAAAAAAATCCTATCTTGTAAAGCTGCCAAGTCGGATCTCCTAACCCAAACTAATGACGAATGATGATCTCGAGATTTAGGAATCTTGGGGCTACCTCGGTTGCCTTACGTAGTGATTTTCTAGGACCTCATTTAAGATCAAAACAAAATTTCTTAAGATGACCTTTTCAATCACAATATGAGCACCTAAAGACTTGGCGAAAAGACTTACCCAAGGAATGATCTATAACATTGTTCCTAGTGGATTCTCCTGAAACATTAGTTTTGGCTCTATGAGTTGACTCATTACAAGTATCGAAGCCTAAACCACACGTGTCATTTTTAATTTGGACGGTTCCTAATATTTTGTCTAATTTCTGTGAACGACACTCCAAATCAAATTTGACTTTACTAGAGTCTTTTAGTTTATTTTCTAAATATACAATATGAGACTCTAATAAATCATTGCGCTCTTCAAATGCGAGAAGCTCATTTTTCAAGGATTAGATTAAACCTTTAAGGCTATCTCTCTCGCCTTCTACATATTAAAGCTTCTCACGAAGAGCTCTCTCACGTGTCCTAAGGTCTTCCACTAAAGCACTCTCATTTATGACTTCGACATGCTCTTTTAAACAAGATTCTAACTTCAAGTTTGCTCTTTTTAATTTAACAGATTCTTCATATAGTTCTTGAAATGCAAATTGAAGTTCACTCTCTTCAACCTCCTCATCACTTTCTCTCTCTTCTCCACTCTCACTACCATCTTTTCTCTAGGATTCACAAATTATGACCTTGGAAGTGTCGTGTGTTAAAATTTCATCAATAAAGGAGTGCTCTCTTTCACTCACATGACTTGCCATAAAATCCACAAAGTTGGGCTTAGTGGGGGAATCGGGTACCTCTTCCTTATCACTATCACTAAGGGTTGCATTGTAGGAAATTGGTTGCTTACCCTCTCTCCTTAGTTTAGTGGGGTACTCTCTCTCCCTATGGCCATAACCCTCACAACCGTAACACCTATTAGACTCATGCCTATTAACATCATCTTTTTGAACTTTAGGGATCTTATCGGTTTTGTCATGCTTAGAGTTTTCGAATTTCTTAAAAACATTTTTATATTTGTTAAAGTTGAGAAATTTTCAAAATTTCTTAGTAAACATATCCATCTCCTCCAAGTCACTATCACTTTCGCTCTCTATTACTTGTTTTTCCTCCTTTCGGGCTTTCAAAGCAATGCCCTTATCCATTTTCTTTTTCGTTTTAGAGGGAAACAAGTCTGGTTCATAGGTTTGTAAATCACCTACGAACTCTTCTAATTTCGTAGAGGCTAAAGTGCGTAAAGAATTTAACACGGTCACCTTAGGAATAAATTTATCGGGTAGGGACCATAAAATTTTCTTTACTACTTGATTGTCGGCTATTTTCTCTCCCAAATTAAAATATGAATTAACTATATCGGAAAATCTAGCATAAAATTCATCAAATGTTTCTTTTTCATTCATCTTGATGGTTTCAGATTGAGTGGTGAGGTTTTGGAGTTTAGAAGCTTTTACGACACTAGTTCCTTCATGAGTGAGTTGTAAAATATCCCAAGCTTCTTTAGCGGTTTCACACATCATAATGCATCGGAATTCATCCAGTTTAACTGCGCTAAACAATGCATTTAAACCACGGGAATTAAAATTTGCAAGTTTAAATTCATTCTCACTCCATCTACTTGTGGGTTTGGGAACATGTTCATTTTCAACTAAATATATAGGTGGGGACCACCCGTTAACAACTGAAAACTAAACCCTCTCATCTGGAGACCTAAGTGTCGATTTCATACACGCTTTCCAATACGCGTAGTCGGAACCATTGAAAATAGGAAATTTTGAAAATGGAGAAAATTTAATTTTTAGTCAAAATAATTGAAAGGAACTTAACGCAATAAATTAGCGCTCCGACCCTGATACCACTTGTTGGACCCCCTAATTTTAAATTATTCAAATATAATTTCCTTTTTAAATGCGGAATAAGGATGGTTCAATTAAAAAGGAATAATCTTTTCAAGATTCACAATTAAAATATTACAATTCTACTTCTTCCAAAATTAAAATTAAACGAAACTGAATTTTAATTTTCTCAAAGTTAAAATTGCACTTGAAAACAAACTTGTGAATATTTAACTTTTAGCCCAAAAGAGATTCAATCCAAGTCCTAGAAATTTGCCTAATAATAAATATTCATTTTGCAATTTAGGCCAAACCAAATTTTATCCAATAAAATTAATGACTTGTATTAAATTAGTATTTACCCAAATTAAGTTAGCACCAAATCAAATATTACAATTTTATCTTTTACCTAAGCATGCATCTAATGTGATTTTGCAAAAGATAAAATAAAGAAACCACTACGCCGCGATGTACGAGAAAAAACCCATAATGGAAAAAAAAAACCTCGAACGACCATAGCCTTAAGTCCACTAAGTACAGAATTACAATTGCAAGACATATGACTTAATACACTTGAATCGACTCCCTTCAAGCCCCGAAGTGTCTTCTTTCAACTACCTATGCTTAACCGAAAATCCCAGAATCCACCACAACCTTGGAATCTACCAATGAAGCTTTAGTAACCCATCAACCACATACGGTGCCTTTCACCGTATGATAATGTCGTAGCAAAACAATGAACTTCTTCTTTATGGGATGTAGAAGTAAACCCAAACGAACTCTTCAATTCAGTAGAGTAGAACCCAGTGCCAAACACTCTCCAAGATATATATATATATATATATATGTGTGTGTGTGTGTGTGTGTGTGTGTGTGTGTGTGTGTGTGTGTGTGTGGTACTTGGAATAAACTAATATGGGTGTAAACAAAAGTTTTTAAGAATTTTCTTGAAAAAGAAACACTCAAAACTTGAACCTTTTCATTGAGGATTTTAACTCTCAAAAACTCTCTCTAGAGATTATCGAAGATGAAAACGTTAGTTTGAAAAGGTTAGTTCCTTCACATATTAATTCTGTCAAAAATAAGAGGGAACAAAAGTAGTGGGAAGATGGAGAAAACTGCCAAAAACTGTCAAAGAATTTTCCCACTGGAAATCTCGTTCGAACGAAGTCTCATTCGAACGACCCTTCTAACGACGTTCCAGAGGCCAATTGGAAAAAGTCATTAGTAAACTCGTTCGAACGACATTCTCGTTCGAACGACAAACTCATTTGAACTACAATATCAAACGAACTGCCAGAATATCATTTTACAAATTAAAGCCCAAATTTCTTTTATTCAAAGTTCTAAAATGACCTTCTAAAAATAAAATCCATTTTAAAATAAAATTACACCCAATAAAAAAATATTCCAAGCTCCTACATATATATAATACATTCATACCTTAGGAGGGATTGGAACTAAGTTGATGACGTGAAACGAGGCACATGTAAATCGGCAATGATGTTCTCTTGATAAGTAGATCGCAATGTCTTCAACTTTTACATGTCATAGGCGAAGGATACACAAGAACTCTCTCCTATGACTCAAAAGCTTTTTGTCCGGAATTGAGCCAACACAACATTAAGACTCAATCGGAGACTTGTGTCCTTACACACTCCATCTACTAAAGCTCAGAAAGTGATTTGTTGGGTTCTGGATAATATAATATGAGGCTTTTATAATTCTATTAGAGAAAAGATACACAAATTAGGTTGCAAGACATTTCTAAAATTGACAATCTGATGATTTATACTAAGAGAGAGGAAGAATCTTTGAAAATTAGTACCAAAATCCATTTAGGTTCAACTAAACACTGAATATATGGTCTCTATTGAATAGACCAAGAATCGAGTATTCAATTTGAATGGGGATTGCCCCAAACCCTAATGTTCCAATATAAGATATTGATTATGGGAGGTACTGCATTCACTTCTCAACTTGTAACATGACTTTTCTTGAATATCCTTCCTTAATTTGGCTTTCAATTTTTTCTTCTGAGAACTAGACAAATAAAGAATGCATCCCTTAATCTCCATGTCTAATTGCTCAAGTATGCAATCCATAAACCTTTCTTCACCACTCCTTTATTAGTATGCCTATCATCCTCTTCTTCTTCTTCCATAAGATATGCCCTAAATTTATAGGATTTAGTTACACATCCATAGAAGCAGGAGGATATGGTTCATTATTAAGGATTAGAATTTAAAAAAATGGATTTTCCACTTCAGTTTGGATTGTTTTTTTTTTAAATTTACTTCATCTATCTGGTTGTTATTGGGTTATTGCAGGGTGTCCTCATTAGTAGATTTATAATTGGTAGAAACATCCTCTTGAGTAAGAGAATCATTGGTACCTGGAGTGCATGCCATGCCTGTATGATTAATTGGCTTTGGAATGTAAATTTGTTTAACTTGTGACCTTCCTTTAGTCTTAGATCTTGATCTACTTCTAACCTTCTCTTTATCTTTAGGAGGTTTTTATTATTAGAGTCCTATCAATGTTTGGATAGCAGTCAGCATTACGCAAATCCTGAAATGGGATTCATGCTACGCTTGCCTAACTAGATTTCTTCTAACCTAGGATCAAAATCCATGAGAAATAATTTCAAGCACCAACAATTGACTTTTGAAACAATCCAGATCCTCAGATTTTTAATTTCCACATCACCGTGATCATATGCGCGCTTGTCAATGTATGGTTCTTGCCAATGTCACTATCGCTTCTTGGGAAAGAGGTGTAAGTGGGAATCATAAAGTAGAACTTTCTTCTTTACCTCAAAGTGCTTGCGTATTATTCTTTTATTGTGTAATGCTTTTTTCTTGGCTTTATATATATATGAGAGTTCTCATATAACTCATTTTTTAACTCTCCCAGTTCGTTGAGTTGGAAATTACTCAGGTCTCCACCATTGACCATGTCAGAATTGATATTTTATGTCCCAATGTTCTCAATGCTCGCATTGGACGGGTAAGTGGCATGCCTCTTCGTAGACTACCTTATAGTGACACATTCCAAAGTTGGTTTTGTAGGTCGTTTGATGTGCCCAGAGAGCGCAGATCGGTCTATACGACCAATCTTTGGTCAAGGGAGTAAAAATATTATTGAGAATTCACTTGATTTCCCTATTTTCCAATTCAATTTGTCCGTTGATGTGAGGGTGGCAGGTCGCGGGGTCAGTGGGTGACTTCGTATTGCATCATCAGATAAGAAAAAAGGTCATTGCAAAAGTGCATGTGATCATCAGATAAGAAAAAAGGTCTTTGCAAAAGTGCATGTCCTAATCACTTACACTACAGGAATATTGATTTTTCCCGGCATAAATTAAATGCCGACAAAAGCACTAAAAATGCCGGTAACACTTTTTACTGAACTTTTTGCGGCATTTCTACAAGTGCGGTAATAGCCAATGTGGTAAAAGAAAAATGGCATTTTAAAAAATGCCACGAAAAGTTAGCGGCACTTATAGCGGTATTTCCACAAGTGCGGTAGCCAATGTGGTAAAATAACAACGGCATTTTAAAAAATACCGCAAAAAGTTAGCAGCACTTTTAAGCACTTATATTAATGTTGGTAATAACCTTTTAATGGCATTAAAAAATGTTGATAATAATCTTTTACAACACCTATTAAATGTTCAACACACTTTTGACGGCACTAAAAAAATGTCGAGAATAAATATAGAGGCATCAAACAAAATGTTGACATTATTTTGTAATATATGACTGGGAACAAGTGTTAAAAAAATCAATTATAAGAAGTATTGTATTTATGTGCAAATACATTACCATAACATTAAATTAAGAGGGAAGTAATCAAATTAAAAAAACATTAAATTAAAACCAATAGTATTCATCATAAATAAATATAATTGTGCTTTGAACAATTATCCATTCACAAACTAAAATGTATCACTTGTCCAATTAGAAAAAGCGGGGAAACATGAAGGGAAACTAAATTGTATGTAATGTACGATCCTTCTTCATCGAAGTCAAACATCCTCTTCAACCTACAAATAAAAAATTCAATTGTTAGCCATTGATACTTATTCTTTAGTATTTTAATTAAAAAATTAAAATTAAAAATTAGTACATTAGCAATATGCCACGCTACAGTTGAATGATGTGCATCTCCAATTGTGGACTTGTTTCCATAAGGTCTAGGCAATGATTCATTTGTTACAAATGTTTTCTCAATATATACTTCACAAAAGTCTTCACCCAGTGGCGTACCCCCTACTTTTGTTGAAGGGTTCTTGCTCACAATGAATCCACGTGCCACAACCACTTTTGGAAGTTCGGAAGTAATAAGGTCTACAATTTTAGGAAGTGCATTATTTGGGACCCTTTGTCATGGTTGATGGTTCTTCTTCTTCTTCGTTGATGGTTCTTTCTACAAACAATATGAATATGTCATCAACCATATATTTCTGGAAAAAAATCGACAGAGTTTTATTTGTTTTTAAGACATCCCAATAATTTTAAGACTATATACAACCAAATATGCCAACAACTCAATGTCAAGTATACATAAACTCCCCAAGAAAGCGCAAATATATTGTGCCCTTAAAATTCCTTTAAATTAGAAACATACCTGAATTGAAGTAGCATTCGTTTGCACACTAACACGAGCAGCAGTCTCGGGGGCATCTAAGTGTTGAGAATTTGCAATCTATAAAAAATGAATTATTTCAATCATGAAAACATAGTTATAAATTATGATTTTAAAAAGTAGTTATCTACTTTCCTGTTGAGATGGAGCTAAATGGTGATTTGATTGTGTTACCACTACATGTTGAAATTGATTGGTTTCTTCTAATTGTTGCTCGGATTGCAAAATAGACCTTTATAATTGTTGCTCAGATTGCAAAGTGTGTACTTATTAACCTGTTTGGATACAACGGAAGGGAAAGTCACCATGTGTGTGCGTATCAACTCAAACTGAGACTCTAAATGATCAAATTTATCTTGAAATTCAGATCGAATCTCAGATCTTAGTCGCTCATACTCTTTTTCATTAACCTTATGTCGGTTAGTTCCATGCACATCTGTTGGAGATGGTCCATGCCCATAAGCTCGACAATGACCTTGTTTATCAGGTCCCAGGACTTCATAAATATCTCATCTTTACGACTGACGGATTCATTACAATCTGACGGAAGTTGATGTAGTTTTTGCCTCATTTTTTACTGAAATGAAAAGATTCTTATCAACATAATAATTTCATGCATAATTTTAAATTTCATAAATAATAATAAACTTATTTAATTGTTAATTTAATCCTCACCCGTGTATGATATATATTATGTTTTTAACGATATGACACAATCTCCTACATGTTGCCTTTTATAATGGTTGATAAATAGAATAATAATTTTGATTAATAGGTAAAATGACATCGTTGAGATTTTGTAAGAAATAAGGGAAGGAACATGGATGATATTTTTGTACCATTGCTTCAGTGGAATCCTTATCGATGGCTGAGCCATCGCTCCTCTCTTGTGTTTTGATGTAAACATCAACCAACGAAACCTTTTTCCCCAGATCAGCCTCCATCTGCATAAACCCAATGACTCGTAAGTCGTTACATAAATAAGTTTGAAAACATAAAATAATATTCACAATAAAAATCTTTTATAAAACACCTTATGAGCAACATTCGCATGACTCTTTCTTCCTGAAGTATGTGGTGTTCTTTGCTTCTTACGAGTTCGATGATTTTTTCGACTCGTTTTCTGTTACAAAAATATATTTAAAATATATGTTTAACTTGAATTTATAAAACTTTACTGGTAGTAATACATTCATACCCTTGCCTCGCGAGTTCCCCAATACTTAACAAGTTGTGACCACTGCTCTAGCTTTACTTTAGGTGGACAATATGTCAATCTCTCTTCGTCAGTATCAAAGGCACGTTAATGTTTCTTCACCTCTGCTTTCCAATTATTCCATATCTTTCCAACCTTTTTCATGCACATTTTTTTGAATTCTTCAGGGGCATCACTGTTCTCCTATATAATTACAATGTATAGAAAAACAAGTCATTTACTACACATGAGTTTAGCTTGAATTATGTTTTATCATTTTCAAAGTTATGATTTGAGCTATTATTGACTTTGCTGTGATTGGCAAGACAACCCATGCATAGTTGACTTTTACCTAAAGAATTCAAATTTTTTAATTCATTTGCCACAAATTATGGTATTTTTTTATTTTATCTTCACCTATCGCTAAACATGTTCCTTGTATGGGTATAACTCCTTGCATCGCCAATCTTTGAAAGCCAACGGTAACCTGTTCAGCATCGATATAATAATGCATTAGTAACCTTTTACATCGATTAAATAATCATCTTTAAATTGTCAATAGATAACATACAGTATTGCAAAGAGTATTCTAATAAGAGTTGTGTTATATGAAAATTTACAAAAGAAACTTTACATGTTCCCATCATGAACTAAAATGCCTAAATGGGTAGATAGTCTATCAGCGGTATCTCCGACTGGTTGATAGAAATCGTTGAAGTGAAGCTCTAAGCGTTTCCCCGTACCCCATAATTTACCCAACTTCGCAATGCCACTACGTTTAGTGGCATATTGTGCTGAAGCTAAACCGTAAAAATTGAAAAAATAGGTTAACTTCAATCTACACAGTTAAATAAGCACATATAAATCAAATAACTTTGATTACCTTCTTCATGTGAATGGGCGTCTTGGTTATGTAACGGCTCACTCTCCGTCGAGCTACTATCGCTTTCATAGTCACTTGAGTTTGATCGTTCAGTCGAGATAGAATCTGAAAGGGAATGAGAACTGGGCTAAGATTGTGGTTGAAATGGTGGTTGGAGATTGGATTGTGAGTGCAATCGATACCGTGAACGGGAATGTGCCCGTGAGAGGGATTTACTCTGCCTCTGTGATGTCATAGCAACCTGCAATAATAAAAATTCACCACTGAGTTTACAAGAGTTATATATATATATATTAAATAAATGCTGAACAAATTTAAAACTTCCTTGATACTATCGAATAACAATAATAAAACTCCAACTCCTGGAATATGAATGTCTCAATAACAATAGTGTATCTCATACAATATTCTGGAGGAGCCAGAATTTTCCAACCTATCAGAGAATCAAGATAATGGACAACTACATAATATTATCCACATAGTTGACAGTCCCAGCTCATCTATGAAAATAATCGTGAAACATACTACACGTCGGCCTCCCATCTAGCAACTAGAATGACATTTCTCAAATACCAACATATACAATGTTCAAAATTAGATTATATATTTTAAAGGAACTTATATACAAATAGCGTTTTGAAAAAACATAATTGTATTGAAGGACTATCAACGTAAAAACACATCGATTTATATATACCAACATACCTTATTAAACATGCTTGAACTATATACCAAATGTAAAAAATTGAAGTACTCCTATCCCTATTTGCTTTGGCTTGAAGCACTCCTCTGATCTATCCTTATCAAAATTATATAATTCTGAGTCGGGGATTGTCATTGGTATTGACACAATTTTTTCCATCTTTGGTTAGCCCTCAGGGCTAGTTAAACCTTATCTTTTAGGGTATATAGTTTAGTACAGTGAATTTGGTATTAACACGGTAAAAAATGTAATTCACTAATCCAAATTCACTATCCTAAACTATTTTACCAAGATGAGTCAACTATTTTACTGAATGAACTCATGGATAACACAGTACGGGCAAGACCTTCTATCTTCATCATGTGAACCATATTTGATTTGGCTTAAAGCACTCCTCTGATCTATCCTTATCAAAATCATAGAATTATGAGTCGGTGATTGTCATTGGTATTGACACAGTTTTTTCCATCTTTGGTTATCCCTCAAGACTAGTTAAACATCGATTTATAAATGCCCCACATAAAGGATTTTAAAACTCCAGAATTAAGTTTGACTACATCTATATCACTGCTTTGCAGCCCCATCATGCTTTCTGCCCCAAAATTAATGCAGGCTCATATAATTTCATTAGTTTCAGAAGCAATTGGCAGTGTGTAGAGTTCTGAAATATCGAAACCAGATTCTAAATATACTAATTGCTTCCTATTATCATTTGAAAGGTCAGGCATGTTATACACCAAACACATGTCTAATAAGAGAATGTAATTCACAGTAAAATACACTGCATATGTAGCAGAGACGTACCATGTACACATAGCCTTTCAAACACCGTAGTGATCTACATTACAAGTAACAGTGCCACAGTATCAAAGTCTATTATTTGTTTAGACCATATTTTTTACTGTGAATTACATTCTCTTATTAGAGACGTACCACGTACCCATAGCCTTTCAAACACCGTAGTGATCTACATTCCAAGTAACAGTGCCACAGTATCAGAGTCTATTATTTGTTTAGACCATATTTTTTGCTGTGAATTACATTCTCTTATTAGACATGTAATTCTACACATGCAGTGTGTTTTACTGTGGATTATGTTCTCTTATTAGACATGTGTTTGGTGTATAACATGCCTGACCTTTCAAATGATAATAGGTAGCAATTAGTATTTAGAATCTGGTTTCGATATTTTAGAACTCTACACACTGCCAATTGCTTCAAAAACCAATGAATTTATATGAGCCTGCATTAATTTTGGGGCAGAAAGCATGATGGGGCTGCAAAGTAATGATATAGCTGCAGTCAAACTTAATTCTGGAGTTTTAAAATCCTTTATGTGGGGCATTTATAATCTGTTTAGGAATGCTTGATAATCATAAATGGATAAGGAGATATAGGAACACATCGGCTCAATCACAATTTCGATATTATCGTTACAAGAGTGGTGCACAAAGATCATTTCACTAGTAAAACAATAATTAGTATTAACTTATATTCTAAATACAAAAATATAGAACTACAAATAACATTTTACATAGCATCTTCAGACCATTGCCTCTATATGATCCAATATTGCTGACTCGTCGACTGCTATTATGTTATATATCAATTTGTGAACAAACTTCAGCAGGATACATATAAATCGATGTTTAACTAGTCCCGAGGGCTAACCAAAGATGGAAAAAACTGTGTCAATACCAATGAAAATCCCCGACTCAGAATTCTATGATTTTGATAAGGATAGATCAGAGGAGTGCTTCAAGCCAAAGCAAATATGGATCCATGAGTTCATTCAGTAAAATAGTTGACTCATCTTGGTAAAATAGTTTAGGACAGTGAATTTGGATCAATGAATTACTTTCTTGTCCTGTTCAGTTTTTGAAGCCATATCTTCATATCCATTTTGAGAAGTTGCTCCATCACCAACCCTATTTCTTAGGTGGTCTCATGTCTCTTTGAGATCAAGTGTTCAGTGTATGCTTTAGAGCCCGTATCAATCACAAAATTTATCATATGATGCTTTCCATTAGTTTTTGAAGTGTCACTTCCATAGGCCTGATGAATAACATTCCCTTATTTCTTAGATCATCCAAGGGCTCGAACAATAGGATCGTAATCAGAGCATGTCCAAAATGAAATCCAAAAACCTTATTTCTTGTGAAACATACTGCAGTGTTTGGGACAACCCCTTTGGTTGTTATCATGTCCTGACATCAAGTTCACCAACGCATAGGTTTGTTCCCATTTTGTTTGGGTTCAAGTTCACCGACGCATTAATTAGCCACTGCAGGTTCTCATCATGCGCATGTACTAATGCCAGATCAGTACTGATTTGAGGTCAAGAGAAGATTGAGGTAATGCCAGATCAGTACTGATTTGGTAAATCTGATGTGTTCCCTGCAATCATATTTAACGTGTGTGTGTGTGATCTCTGCCTCAGTTAGTTATGCATAGTGCCTTTGGTATATGCTGTTTCAACTAGAACATTTTTAACAAAACAAAACTCACTGTCTTTTTCGAAAATAAATGTTATAGATATTTATATTTATCTGTTCAATTCATTATTTTGATTTTATTTATTTCTTGGATTATTACAGGGTTAAAGGGAGTTTGGGAATCTCGAGTTAGAGAGGCTTTCGAATAATTCTCCATAATGTGCATACCAAAACGAGTCCGAGCAGTCTTTGAAGGCTTAGTGTGTGCTTAGTTTCTGAACAAAAAGTGCTTGCACAATCAATCGTAGTGGCATCAACTTGTTTTGAACCGCGTCGGTGTAAACCTCTTGTGATAGTTTCTGGAAGTTAAGATACTTGCATACTAATTATCCTAACAAAATCTAACATCCCCTTTGCCCACTTTCCATAGTATGTAACCCTCACCTTTATCCCTAACTTAAAGCATTCTTCTGTAGGCATTAGGTATGTTTGAATTCAGAATATTTAGAATATAATCAAACAAACCCTTATTTGTTTTAGATTTCACTTTCAGGGAGCAGTAGAAATGAATGAATCTGGTAGCAATGACAGTGAAGCCAGAAAGTTTTTCAATTGTTGACATCCAAGTCCAATCTCGGTTCTTGAAAACCTTCTTTTTTTACAAATGTTGTAATTCTTTCGATACTCCAGACACTAAGAATTCCGAGGGTAAGATCAGCACCTTTATGTTTTAATTTTTTGCATTCCCCCACCCTATATATATATATATATATATATATATTTCCATGCGAGCGTTACGGTGAGAATAAACAAAATTTGTATTCATTAGATTAAAAACTCAAGCGGGATTGTACTGAAGAATAAAACTGATATTAAATCTGAAGCAGTGAGCTATTTCTCTCAAATTTTCCAGGGTGAGTCTTTGTTGACTAATGATGAGTACCTTCTAAACTTTATCCCAAATGTTGACCAGTATCCCTTCAATTGAAGAAATTAAAAATGCAATTGACAGCCTTAATGGTGACAGTGCCCCAGGTATGGTGGATTTACTAGCCACTTCTATGAAGCTTCTTGGGGAATTATAGGAGATGATATGCGAAAAATGGTGGAAAGCTTCTTTTTAGGCTTGGAGCTACCTATAATCATAACCTCTACGGTGATTGTCCTCATTCCCAAAACCGAGAATGTGTCTAATTATGGTGATATGCGGCCTGTAAGCCATTGCAATGTTTTGAATAAAATCATCTCTAAGATTCTTACTTCTAGATTGGCTATTATAATTCCTAGGATCATCTCTTAAAATCAAAATGGTTTTTTTAAAGGGATGGAAATTAAGGACAATGTGCTATTGACTCAAGAAATGATCTCCAAATTGAATACCAAAAATGAAGGAGGTAACATTAATCATCTCCCATACTATATCACAAACCTATATAATTCACCCTTTTTTATACGAAATGTAATAGATCTGATATAATGTTTCTTTGGAGTTACCTAACCAATCAAGCCACTCAAGATCCTTGGAATGTGGGTGAGAATTTTAACACTTTTATTTCAGCAGGGGAAAAACTAGGAGGAAATGACAATAATTCAGTTGTCTCTGAATTCCTAGATTGTATTCACAATAATTGCCTTAAATATTAGGGTTCTTGGGAACTAAATTCATTTGGTGAAATACAAGAGGAGGCAAAGCCACCATATGGGAAAGATTAAATGGAATCCTAGATAATGTGGAATGGACTAATATGTTCACTATATTTCTAGTCAAAAGCCTGAACAAACTAACATCTGATCATATGGTCCTCTCATCATCTATGTGTAAAACCAATTGACTGTTACTAATAACCAGCTTATTTTTAAATACTTCTGGACTAAGCATCCCTCTTCTATTCGTCCAATTAAAGACATTTGGAGACCTTATGCGAAAGGTAATCCCATTCTTACTCTACATGAGGTCCTTCACATGATCATCTATAACTGACGTTGCAATCCTATCTTTTGTATTCTTTTGTGAATGTTCTCTAATATATGTACCCTGTTAGACTTCCTATTTTCCAAGCCAAGTATCAGTTGCAAAATTAATAAAATGATGGTTGTAAATAGGTCTGCCTCTACTTGTAGACGCTATAGTGTCCTTCCTACTGTTTGTCCTTCAATTTGATCCCTATTATCCTACAACTCATTCCCACACTTGTTAATATCTATAATTGTAGTTATAATTCCTAAACAATCAGAACATACTTCTAAGGCAATATTAATGATACTTAGGAACAATGAGGAAAAAAATACTCAGGCACAAGAAAGCATAAGAATCAAGCATCATCATCAAGAATAAAAAGGCATATACGAAAAGAATGTCAAACTCAATAATAAATACTCATCATCATCAAAAAATGCAGTCATTCATTAATCATCAATAAACACAGAAATAAAATTGAAAACAAAAAGAACATGACTCTCCATCATTATTTATCCATTCATATATATGATATGAAACAAATGAAATGCATTCAGTTATTAGTCATTTTTAAAATATTAAACTAAGAAAATCTAAGCATCCTTACACATAAAACCATTCATAATTGAAAATTTCATGTCAATTGTCATCTTCATCCATGTCAGTATCATAATCATCGCTAGTCTCCTCATTTTCATCACTTTCATTTATATCACTCTCATTAGCTTCCTCGTCCGCCTATGAATCATCTTCATAAGTCTCTGTCTCAGAAGCATCCTCATTAGTATCAACACAAATATCATCACCGCCATCAATATCAACTATATTGTCAACAGTCATTCCCTCCACACCATCCCTAACCCATGTAATATCCCCATCATGGTTGATTATAGTGTCATCCAATTGTTGGATATTGTACGGCTCAACTTATGCGTCTATTGTGTCATCTCCATAAGTATCTTTACCATACATGTCATACAAATCTCTCGGTGTCATCTTCACGACAGCATGCCAATCTTCTTCAATTGGGTCTCTCACATACCAAATTTATTTGGCCTGAGATGCTAATATAAATGGTTCATCTAACAGTCGATTATGCTTGTATACTGAATGTTTGAAGTTCACTAATGTGAACTCAAAATCATCCCTGGTCGTCCCCGAATATGTATCAACCCAATCACACTTGAATAGAAAAAACTTTAAATCATTTGAATAGCGCAATTCAAATATATCTGTTAATAATCCATAATATGTTATATCCCCGGAAACATGTCGTTTGTCCTTTGCACTTGCAAAACTTTCGGTGGTGGCATCAAGCATAACTCCACTATTCTGAGTATTCAATCTTCTCTCACGCTGCTTTGTGCGAAACCTAAACCCATTTACAATATATCCCGTATATCTTCTACCGCATTGGGAGGGGCCTGAAGCCAAAATTGTAACTTCCTTTGACACCTTTCCCTCACCTAGATTCCGTACCTAATTTTTTCATATGATTGAGTCATAAAAATTAGACGTGTAAAAATTAAATGTGTCTTTAGCATATTAAAATGTGGTTACATATAAATACAAAGATGACTTACATGATCCCCAAACCACTTGTGAAACGTTTCATTGTGAATGCGGTTAATTTCGTAGTGTCCCACATGAGGTCTCTCCTGTTTTAGAATTGTTATATGTTTCCTGTAAAACATGTATGTATAAATTGTATAATGTAGAGGTATCTTTAATTACATAAAGTTTATAATCCATTGAAATGTTATCTTACTCGTGAAAAGGCTTCACTGCGACGGAGTCTAATAACACGTGACGATGTGCTTATGAAAACGAAGTGTCATCCAGCATAAATGCTACTCCTTTACCTAATGTACGACCTATTGAACTTGAGTTTTCATCGGCCTCATCATTAAGTAAAGGTCGATTTAACTTACTCTCAACATCACCCAGGTACCTCGTACAAAATGTTGTACATTCCTCTTCTAGGTATCCTTCAACAATTGAACCTTCTGGACGACTTCGGTTACGAACATATTCTTTTAGTGTGAATAAAAACATGTTCGTCATTGTAAAAAAATTATAGTATTTATATGCATTAATTTAGATGACACAAACATAATGCATACACGAAATATACCTCTCGATGGGATACATCCATCGAAATTGTACTGGTCCAGCAATCATTACCTCCTCAGCTAAATGGATTGTAAAATGCTCCATAACATCGAAAAAATTTGGGGGGAATATTTTCTCTAGATGATAAAGTGTAAGAGCAACACGATCTTGCAAATATTCATAGTCTTTGAAAGTCATTGTCTTTAAACGGAGTTGCCGATAAAAATTATATAATTCGAACAAAGACCTTGCTACATTCGTAAGCAATGATTTTCGTACTGCTAATGGGAGTAGTTGTTGCATTATGATATGATTATCGTGACTCTTAAGTCCAGAAATATTTTGGCCTTTAATGTTTACACGCCATGAAATATTAGATGCATAACCATCTGGGACTTTGATATTCTTTAAATCCTTACAAAATATATCTTATTGTGAACCATCTGGGACTTTGATATTCTTTAAAACCTTACAAAATATTAGATGCAAAACCTTACAAAATATATTCTTTATCACTTTTACTCATTGTGAAGCATGATGGTGGTAAATATACTTATCTATCTAGCAAGCTCTTAGGGTGCAATGCTTTTCGAATACCCATGTTCTCAAGGTCTCGACGAGCCTTTATATTATATTTTGACTTTCCATCAACATTTAAAAATGTCCAAAGTATGTTATCGCACACATTTTTCTGTACATGCATAACATCAAGATTGTGACGAATCAAGTGATCCTTCCAGTACGACAACTGAAAGAATATTCTTTTTTTCTTCCAATTTAGAGAACTATCACAATTCCCTTCACCGTCGATACTCGTTTTTCTCTTCTTCGTCGTCGATGAGTGACCCTTCTCATTATTTCTTTCCATTGCCTCTAATTGCTCCAAGATATCACCCCCGGATACTTGAGTGGGTTTGACTTATCTTTAAACTTTCTCATCAAAAGCTAGGGTATCATTTCTAAATTTGTGGTTGTGATCCAACCACCGACGATAACCCATATAGAAAATTTTCTTCCCATTCTTTAACCACTATGAACGAGTGTTCTTTTTGCAACAAGGACAAGCCAATCTCCCTTTTGTACTCCAACCTGACAAGTTTGCATACGCAGGAAATTCATTAATTGTCCACATTAACGCTGCACGCATACAAAACATTTTTTCAGTCGATGCATCATAAGAAAGTATTCCATCATTCCACAATTCCTTCAATTCTTAAATGAGAGGCTGTAAGTAAACATCAATATTATTTCCTGGGCCGCGTGGACCATCAATCAACGTAGACAGTATAAGATAAGGATATTTCATAAACATCCACGGAGGCAAGTTGTATATCATCAAAACAACGGGCCACATGCTATGAGATATTCTCATTGTTCTAAAAGGATTGAAGGCATCGGCTGCTAGTCCGAGCCTAACATTGCGCGAGTCACTAGAAAAATTTGGATTTTGTTAATCGAAGGTTTTCCATGCTTTAAAATCAGCCGGGTGTCTTAATATGCCGTCGTCATCGCTTTCCTTCGCATGCCATCTCATGAGGGAGGATGTTTTCAATGACATAAAAAATATCTGAAGCCTTGGTTTCAGTGGAAAGTACCTAACAACCTTTGCGGGAATTTTTCGATCCCTAGCTTCTTCATCATCAGACTCACTCGAAAATTGCTTCCATCTTGATGTATTACATACTATGCAATCCTCACGATCTTTGTTCTCTTTCCAATACAACATACAATCATTTGGACATGCATGAATTTTTTTATAATCAAACCCCAGATCATTAACCATCTTTCTTACATGAGAGTATGAACCTGGTAGTTTCTCACCCTCCGGAAGTGCCTCTTTTAATAATTGAATCAATGTTGTAAACGACGTGTGGATCCACTTATAAAGTGTTTTCATATGAAATAACCGAACAATAAATGAAAGTGATGAGAAAGATTTGCAACCAGGGTACAACTCGCGTTCCCCATCTTTTAACAACTTGAAAAATGTTGATGCATTTTCATCCATCCCATCCTGGTCTTCATACGGGTCATTACATCGCATACCATCTTCACTTCGATTTTCTAATATATCATGTAGTAGTCCACACATATCATCTCTTGTATTCGAGTCATGACCTTCATCTGCTCCACTAATTCCCATTGTGTATGGAGCACCTTTTACGTGATAAATCCAACTAGTATAATTCTTAACAAACCCATGTATGATGAGATGCTCATAAACAACTTCTCTTTTATGGCTAATGGTATTTAGACATTTCTTACATGGGCACTTGATCACTAACTCGGGATATTTATTAGAAAATGAAAAATCAAGAAACCCATTAACTCCTTTAATATAAGGCAGAGAAACTCTTGACAACTCCATCCAACTCTTATCGCTATCCATTTGAAAAGATTGTTGATTACCTCACACTAAAATAAAATTATTGTTAGATTCATTATGAAAGATTCATAAAAAATACAATAAATAAACAAAATGTTAAACCATAAATCATTAATATGCTCCTTCGAAACTATGTAAATTTAAAAATAGTAAGACCTTAATTATAACACCATTTGGATATGGCCTTATATGAAAACTACCAATATTTCCTCTTATAAAATGGGGAAACTTAACTATCAATATAACCTTAATTAGTTAACGACAATTAAAAAAACTCACTTATAACATAAAAATTCTATTATTGATTTTTCAAGTGTCACATGAATGTAATTTCTATAGTCTAACGCCATCATACCAAGTAGTGGTGGCAAAAT
This sequence comes from Sambucus nigra, assembly GCA_949130495.1. Classification (NCBI taxonomy): domain Eukaryota; kingdom Viridiplantae; phylum Streptophyta; class Magnoliopsida; order Dipsacales; family Adoxaceae; genus Sambucus; species Sambucus nigra. The sequence continues at coordinate 306,880,382 of OX422208.1, read as the reverse complement.
GTGGCCCAACTATAAAACAACACATATTAGCCCAGTCTTTCTATAGTCCGATTTCAATGAACGAGGTATGTAATCTATTAAATTCTATTTTTTTATTTATAATCTACTTTCTCCCGGTTAGCATTTTTTAGGGGCATTTACAGTTAGGTCCCTTGGTAACAACTTTTGAAACATTTAAGGAAAATTTACAATTAGGTGCATTTATTATGCCACTAGCGTGAACTTTTATAAGAAGAGAATTAGTGGACCTAAGTGTTTAAAATTTGTCAAAATTCCTTTAGTGTTTAAAATTTGTTTGTGAGGGACCTAAGAGTAATTTCACCTTTTTTATTTATTATTTTCATCATCATTTATGTTCCCCATAAATATATTTGTCTGACTTTTGTTTCAATCAATATTTCGAGCTCTCGTTTTAAAGGTATGCATTTCTAGATTTTTTTCCTTTATATGGTTATGATCGATTTTTTTTAAATTACTTTTTTTTTTGTTGGGTAACAATTTTTTTTTTGTTTTCCAATTACACTATATATACACTAGTATATATATATATATATATATATATATATATATATATATATATATATATATAGAGAGAGAGAGAGAGAGAGAGAGAGAGAGAGAGAGAGAGAGAGAAGCCAATCAAAACCCAATATTTTCAACATAAAAACAGATACCGAAACAAAAGGCAATATACCAACAAAAACGGCTTGCCTCAGTTCAGTCCACATACAATTTATTACCAAAGCTCATATAGAATTTGATAAGATAGAATTTTGAATGCATAAATCCACTAAATAAATTATCACTGTATTGTCACTAGGCTACAGCAACATACACTGAAAATAATTTTTTTTTTTTAAAATGCAATTTACCTTAAAGCTTCAAAGATCAAAACCCCCTGATTCTCTGAACCAATCTGGATTTCCAATGCTTTATAAAAGTGAACAATGATGAATGTTAGCAACGTGATCCCTCTTCCTTCTTTAAATAGGGGGAAAAGAAGACGAGATTGAGGTGGATGGGTTCGTTGATACAGAGACAACTTCAGGGAGGATTAGGTTTAGCCAGATACGTGAGAGATTGAACGTGATGGGAGAGAGATTGATGTAGATACGGTCGGAGAGCGCGGGTGGGAGAGAGAAAGTAGTGCGCCATTTCTAAAAAAAACACCCGCTCTTTTTTTTTCCTAATTTTAGTGGCATTGGGTATAAAATACCAAAAAAATACCACATTTATTTTAGTATTAATTAGTAGTGGAAAAATGTGGCCCAAATAATAAAACAACCCATATTAGACCAGTCATTTAAATATGGGGGTCATATTTAAAAGCTATGAGTTAAATATGAGGCCCATATTTAAAAGCTATGAGTTAAATATGGGGCCCATATTTGAAAGCAAGGAATCAAATATATAACCCAATTTTAAAAGATACAAATCAAATATAATACTCATTTTTAAAAGTTATGAGTAAAATATGAGTTTTTTTTACATATACCTAGAATTGTAATACTTAATTTAGTAGAAAAACAATGGGTTTGCCCAACCCGTTTTTGGTTCGCCCATATTTGGCCTGACCCACATTTAACCCAACTCATATTTGGCCCAACCCAAATTTAGACCAACCCATATTTGACACGCCCAAATTAGGCCCAACCCATAATTTTTCCAGTGCTAGTATTAATTATGAAAAGCTGTATTTATGCCGCACATCAATATAAATGCTGTAAATTTTCAATACTTATAAATAAATGCTGGGGAAAAAAAAATCTCTGCATTTTTAAATAATATCGAGAAAAAAGTTCCGTAAAAAATTACTTTTCTTGTAGTGTATGATGTCTTTAGGAGTTCCAAACTGGGCAATAATATTATCTTTCAATAATTTCATCATTACTTTCACAGTGTTCTTGCGGGTTAGCATGACTTTGACCCATTTCAAGACATAATCAACAAGGACTAGAATGTACTCGAATTGATTGGACTTTAGTAAAGGTCCCATGAAGTGCATCCCTCAACAATCGAAGACCTACATTATAAGGATCGGGTAATATGGCATCATGTTCCTTCTCATGATTTTTTCCAGTAACTAGAATGGATGACATGTTTTGCGAAATTCTTGTGCATCTTTGAACAAGGTTGGCCAATATAATTAGAAGTGTAAAACTTTGAATGCGTACTTTTGAGAATAAAATTGCCACCATAAGTTTGGTTATGGATAAACAATAAGATACTCGGGATCTTATCATTTGGGATACATTTTCAGATTATTTTATCTGGGAATGCTCGGGCCATTATCGTAAACTTATGTTTTTCCTTAGGCGAAAAGTGACATGGGAAATTCCATATGACTAGAAAGTTTGCAATGTCAGCAAACCATGACAACGTAAAAATGGTCGACTATCAGTCGGGATAAATGATCAATAACGATGTTATCAAATCTCCTTTTGTCTTTTAAATAGATGTTAAATTCTATGGCGAGTAAAATCCACTAAATTAATTGGCTTTTAGTTTCTTTCTTCGAGTGCAGGTATTTAGGAGCTGAGTAGTCGGTTAAGAATATAATGGGGGATCCTACATAGTGTGAATTTGTCCAAGGAAAATACTATGGCTAGTAGTTATATTTCTGTGGTGGATTAACTCATTTGGTCATTATCAAGAATGTGGATACCATAGGAGATGACATGAGTTTTCTTATCCTTGCATTGACAAAATACTTCCCCTATGATCTAATCACTTACGTCACACATAAGATCAATTTGAAGGCTCTAATTCGGTGCTTACATGATAAGGTTGTGGTAGGTAAGGATTTTAGTTTATCAAACAATCATTGACACACTTTTTTCTATAATAATGGAACATATTTAGTGAGGAGGTTACACATAGGTTGTGCAATTGCGCTAAAATGTTGGATAAAGAACCTGTAAAAATCCTCGTGGCGAAGGAACGACTTGACATCTTTGAGGATCTTTGGAGTGGGAATAATGGAAATTAAAGAGATATTTACCTTATCCACCTGGGTTCCATCGTATGAGACGATAATTAAGAATTAAATTAATCTCAATACCCCTACCTAGAACCCATTAAAGGATCTATAGGTAGTTTTTATACCGATTTTTTAGCACCCTAAAGTCATCCATGAAAACATCAATTATGTTTTCCACCATATCACTGAGGATATTAAGAATGCACCGTTGTAAGGTCTCAGGTGTGTTGCACAGTCCAAATGACGTTATCCTAAAGGAAAAAGTTTTATAAGGACATGCAAAGGTAGTATTTTCTTGATCTTTGGTAGGAATTTCAATTTGGTTATACCCAAAGTATCCATCAAGAAATCCATAAAATTTATGGTCGAATACTCTTTTGAGAATTCGATCTAGGAAAGGAAGCGGGAAATGGTCTTTCCAGGTGACAGCGTTGAATTTTTTATAGTTTACGCAAAATTTATATCCTTGTGGGGATTCGTGATGCGATAAGTTCTCATTTGGTGTTCTCAATAATTGTGATGCCTAATATCTTTGTCACCCATTCACTATCAGATATAAGGTAGATGATCCCTACATCTAATAGCTTGATAACTTCCTCCATAACCACCTTACTCATGTTCGGGTTAAAATGTCTTTGCATTTGACAAGTGGGTTTGGCATTTTCCTCTAGGTAAATAATACATGTGGAGATTGAAGAACTAGTTCCTTTTAAGTCAACACTGCACTAACCTATAAAAAAAATTATGTTTTTGCAACACATTTATTAATTACACCTCTTGACCTTCGCTAAGGTATACAAATTTTATCACATAAAATGAGTTGTCTTTGTGCCTATCCCTGATCCTCGCGGTGAGAGAGGATCCCTTTGGTCCCGCGCCTCCCTCCATGGAGCGCTTCTGCTGGCATCGTTGGTGAGGTGAAAAATGTAGAGAGATAGAGTCGCAAGTCTATTTTACTAAAAATAGACAAAAGAAAAGGGATCCTTCCCTAAAGACAGAATCCAAAGACATACTGATAAATACGAAACCAAAATGATTCGAAAAGGATCCGGAGGCTAAGTTACGAAATAGGAAGGTGTTAGGTACCTATTCTTCCCTTATGGCCTCTCATGGGTTGTTGCTATTTCCTTTATTTTCCTGTGATATGTGTGCATGTGTATACATAGTGTATATAGGAATCATCGACTTGTATCATGGAAGAGATAAAGCGAGTCATCCATAGGAATGTTCCTAATAGTAATATTAAAAAATAGGATTTATGCGATTATCCTAGCGTCGATCATTATAAGGGAATTGTTGATACCAAAATTAATATGCTGATGTGGACGAATAATACGAAGACACGTGTCAATCTATGCGGCACAATAGCAGCGAGGAAGTTCATTTCCCGACCAACCATGATTCTTTCCGAGCAACGAGGATACAACGAGGAACTCTAGCGCTCCGAGGTACTCTAGCGCTCCGAGGAACTCCTGAGCAACGAGCAACTATCGCGGTCCGAGCTGCACCTCGGTCGTATCATTAATTGCCAGATAATCAACAGTTCAAATATTCATTGAATGCTTATATTCTTGACGCGCACGCTGCATTAAATGTATTACCCTTTCACATGTATATCATTTAATGTATCGAATCTTTCATGTATAGCCTCAAGGCTATAAATACCTTGTATCAACCCCATTCAAGGGGACCGGAATTTCTGGAGAGAACTTGTAATCAAGAATTCTGCAAACACTCAGCAATAACATAACAGTGGACGTAGGCTTTATTCCTAGCCGAACCACTTTAAAAATCTTTGTCTTATTTATTTATCTGTGATTGAATAATTAGAGCAATCTAGTTTTTTACATCAACAGATTGGCGCCGTCTGTGGGAAACGACTGTTACTATCGTTTTTCGCAAAAATCATTTGTTATCAATGGCAGATAATCCAGAATCCAGTAATCGAAATGCTGGAAATGCTGGAAATCTTCCAAATCCATCTGCAACTCCAGATCTGGCTGGAATTATGACAAATCTGGCTCAAGGACAAACCGCCATGCAAGAATCTATGAGGCAACTCATTCAAACTCTTCAAGGCGGTGCACCTACCTATTCAGGACAACGGAGTGATCGTGGGCAATCACGATCCAGACGTACTGGGTCATTTCGCAATGGGGAGTCTAATGATTCTTCTTATCAACCTGGGCGAACTTCATCAATACAGGCTACGGATACAGATCAACGTATCACTCTCTCTCCAGAGAGAACTAGCGCTTTAGAAAGATTAAGCAGGGTGTCTCCTTTCAGTCGATTAGGACCAAGGAGGAATATGAGTCCACCTAGAGCTCCATCGAGAAGTTTTCGGCCACCATCAGGTTTGAGAGAAGGATCAGCACAATCACGACCAGCTACTCGTCGAGATAAATCTCAAGAAGCTACGTCAGAGCAATCAATTGCTCGAACTAAGCGGCCTGAGGAAGGAAATGAAGCATGGAAAGGTTCCATTCAGCGGTTAGAAGATAGACTGGGAGAAATGGATAAGGCAAGAAACCCCTTACAGAGAAAGTTTGTTCAAGGGACACCTTTTGTGCAAGCCATTGTGGATTTTCCTACACCATCGAAATTCAAAGCACCTGTGGTGACCCCCAAGTACGATGGAAAGACAGATCCTGTACTTCATATAGAACAATACCAAGCTGCTGCCGACATCTATGCCGTCCCCAACGAGATGAGGTGTAGAGCATTCTCAGGAACTCTTACCGGATCTGCACAAATATGGTACAATAATCTTCCTCGGGGTAAGATTTCCACTTTTATTCAGTTAGCCGAGATGTTCATTGGCAATTTTTGTTTTGGAGCAAAGCCGGTAAAGCGAGTAGCACACTTGCTAAGTGTTAGGCAAAAATCAGGTGAAAGTACTAGAGATTACATAACTCGTTTTAATAACGAGAAGTTGGAAGTCATAAATTACGAAGAAAAGACAGCAATCACTGCTTTGATGAGTGGTTTGTTGCCTAATAAGTTATACTACACTTTGGCCAAAGATCCATCTAAAACTATGTCGGAGTTGATGGCAAAAGTGGCCAAAATCATGAATGCCGAGGAGGCTATGGCTGCAAAGAAGAATATGGATAAAGAAACCAAGGTGGAGGTCGACAAGTCTAAGAAAAAAGAGCAGAAAGGTAATGGTGGTGACAAGCACTCCAAGAATAATAGGAAGACATGGGAAGTCCTAAAGAAGTACGATAATTATACTCCATTGAAAATGGGTATTAATCACGTTTTAGAAGAAATCAAGAACAACGAGGAAATCAAGTGGCCAGAAAAACTAAGGACAAATCCTGATCTAAGGAATAAGGCCAAATACTGCGAGTTTCACAAAGATCATGTCCATATGACCAAAAATTTCATAGCCCTTCAGAACGAGATTAAAACGCTCATCCGAAGAGGAAAATTGTCAAAATATGTAGATCGCAGGGGTGAGAGGAAGAATGATGATAGAAATAGAGAAAGATCTAGATCTCCTCGTCGTGCCGAGGAGAAAAAGAAGAGGGACCATGAAGATGATCTAGATGATGACCCCGATCTTCCCAAGAAGCCAAGGCAGCCTGAACGAGAGGTATTTTCCATACGTTTTGGGTCATTTGATTATAATGTTATTACAGGAGGAGATGCAGGAGGAGGAGACCTTACTGCTGAAAGAAAAGCTTACCTCGGAGAGGCTCAAGCTTGTTCATATATTCAGCGAATAAATCTCGCCGAGGATGATCGTCCGAGGAAGGTAAACAAAGAGAAGCTAGTGATTGGTTTTTCAAAAAACGACCTGGCAGGTGTTCTTTACCCTCATAATGATCCTTTGGTGATCAAAATGAGGATGAAGGACGTGGTCATTTCAAGGGTGTTAGTAGACAACGGTAGTTCGGCAGACATCATGTATTATTCATGCTTTGATAGCTTGAATTTGAAATTATCTTAATTGGAACCTTATCACAGACCCCTTCTGGGTTTTGCTGGCGAGAAAGTTTTTCCACTTGGGACGATCAAGTTGGATATACTCATTGGAACTTGGCCTGCTTGTCGAACAGAAAGAATACGCTTCTTTGTGATGGATAAGAATGTGCAGTCAGCCTACAACATCATCATGGGAAGAGTTGGATTGAAGAAGTTCGAAGCAGTTCCATCTACAGTACATCAGTGTTTGAAATTCCCAACGAATTTTGGAGTCGGAATTATGAAGGGTGATCAAAACGTAGCTCGGGAATGCTATTATTCGTCTGTCGAGCAAGAGGAACTTGAAGAATCAAGGAAAAAGACTACTACTTACCAAGTGGAGGAAGGTACAAAAATTGAAACTCTTGATCCTAGAGATGAATCTCAACTTGTAAAAGGACAGGTAGTAGAATCTACAGAAAATGTTATTCTGGACGACGAGCATCCTGAACGAGTAACCCAGATAGGATCGTCGTTGGATTTTTCAATAAAGCAGGAGTTGATAGTTTTCTTGAGAAACAGGAAGAATACTTTTGCTTGGAGTCATGAAGACATGCCAGGGATAGATCCAAACTTCTTATGTCATGAGCTCAATGTGAATAAGGAGAACAAGCCTGTGAAGCAGAGAAGAAGAGTGTTTAGTCCCGAGAAGAACCAAGCCATACAAGAGGAGGTCGAGAAGCTCCAGAAAGCCCAATTCATTGAAGATGTAAAATATCCAGATTGGTTGGCAAATGTGGTAATGGTAAAGAAGAAGAACAATAAATGGAGAATGTGTGTTGATTTCACTGATCTTAACAAGGCATGCCCAAAAGATCATTTTCCATTGCCCAGAATCGACCAACTAGTGGATGCTACCTCGGGACATGAGCTGCTCAGCTTCATGGATGCATACTCTGGCTACAATCAGATCAAAATGAAACCTGAAGACAGGGAAAGTACTTCTTTTATTACCCCAAGGGGAACTTATTGTTATAATGTTATGCCTTTTGGTTTAAAAACTGCAGGTGCAACATATCAGCGGCTGATGAACAAGGTCTTTGCCAAATAAATCAGTTGCAATATGGAAGTCTATGTTGACGACATGCTCACCAAAAGCAAGAGAGCTACTGATCATCTAGTTGACTTAGGCCAGACCTTTAATCAACTGGACAAATACCAAATGAAGCTCAACCCGACGAAGTGTACCTTTGGAGTACGAGAAGGAATGTTCCTCGGATACATCGTCAATCAACGAGGTATTGAGGCAAATCCAGAAAAGATCAAAGCTCTTTTAGGGCTGCGATCTCCAACGACGAGGAAAGAAGTACCGAGTCTTACAGGACGAGTTGCAGCGCTTAACAGATTTATATCCCGAGCAACTGATAAATGCCTCCCATTCTTCAAAACACTGCGAAAAAGTTTTGAGTGGACTGATGAATGTGAGAAGGCCTTTCAAGATTTGAAGAAGTATTTGGGAGCCCCACCATTGTTTTCTAGGCCAATAACAGGAGAAAAGTTGTACTTGTATCTGGCAGTATCAGAGAATGCAGTCAGCTCGGCGTTGATCAGATTGGAGAATGGAGTCCAGAAGCCAATTTATTACACAAGTAAGGCTTTCTGAGGTGCAGAAATCAGGTACCCAAAGCTAGAAAAATTGGCATTAGCGTTAATTGAGTCAAGTAGAAGAATGAGGCCATACTTCCAGGCCCATACCATCATCGTGTATACCGACGTGCCGTTAAGACAAGCCCTTCACAAGCCAGAAAAATCAGGAAGGTTGATGTATTGGGCAATAGAACTCGGTGAATATGATATTGTGTATGAACCCAGATCATCATTAAAGGGGCAAGCTGTAGCAGATTTTATAGCAGAGTTCACATACCCTGATACCCCCGAGGAACAAAAGGTACTTGCTGACCTACCTGTGGACGATACAGGATCAACAGACACAGATTCAGACCAACTAAGGATGGTAAGAGGACTTGTGGATGTAGAAAAATCATCATATTCAAACCCAGACCAACTCCGGTTGGTAAAAGGGCACGAACAGATGACCAACGATGAACGAAAGATACCAGGGGATGATGAAAGAAAACAACAGATATTTTACCGAGGAGTTCTGACAGATAAGAAATTTGAAGACGAGTTACCTACATGGAGATTATATGTAGATGGATCATCTTGCACAGCTGGTTGTGGAGAAGGGATTGTTTTAAACACCCCAGATGATATTGACATGGAGTATGCCTTGCGATTCCAATTCAAGGCTTCTAATAATGAAGCTGAGTATGAGGCCATGATAGCAGGTTTTCATTTGGCGAAAGTTATGGAGGCACGACAAATAATTGTTTTCAGTGATTCTCAATTAATTGTGAATCAAATGATGGGAATATATGCAGTTAAGGGAGAATTAATGGTGAAGTACCATGCAAAGGTGATGGAGTTATTGACAGAATTTGATGCTATTCAATTGGTGAGAATACCGAGGATGAAGAATGATAGAGCAGATGCATTGGCCCGATTAGCGTCAGCTACGCGCACCGAGCTGCGAAGAATGATACCAATTGAAGTATTAGAAAGTCGGAGCATAGAAGAAGATCTGACGGTGAAGATTATTACCCTTGATTTAGGACCATCTTGGATGGATCCTATCAGGGCATACATTGAAGAAGGAGAATTGCCGGAGGATAAATTAGCCGCCAAGAAATTGAAGTATAAAGTTGCTCGGTATGTGTTAACTAATGGTGTTTTGTATAGACGAGGAATTATGGCAGGTTTGTAGAGATGTGTACATCCATCAGAAGTCAAGGAATTGGTTGAGGAAATCCATGAAGGATCCTATGGAGCTCATGTAGCAGGTCGGACACTTTTGCAAAGGGTGATGACACAAGGATACTACTGGCCGACGATGAGGGCTGATTGTATAGCCTATGCCAAGAAATGTGACAAGTGCCAACGCTTTTCCTCCATCCGAAGAACTCCACAAGCATTGTTGACACCCATAACTTCACCTTGGCCATTTGCTATGTGGGGGATTGATTTGGTTGGACCATTGCCGACGACCCGAGGAAGGTTCAAGTACCTCGTCGTGGCAGTGGATTATTTTACTAAGTGGGTGGAAGCTGAACCACTGATTGATATGACGTACGAGAAGGTTTATCAATTCATTTGGAAGAACATCATCTGCCGATATGGTCTCCCTCATGCTTTCATCACAGACCATGGAACACAATTTGATAACGAGGAGTTCGCTGTCTATTGTCATCAGTCGAACATTCTGAAATTTCATTCAGCACCAGGCCATCCTCAAAGCAATGGACAGACTGAGGTGACGAACATAACATTAATAAATGGTTTGAAGAAGAGGTTAAGTGAAGCTAAAGCAAATTGGATTAATGAGCTCCAATCAGTACTATGGGCTTACCGAACAACTCCCCGAGCAGCAACTGGAGAATCACCATATATGCTAGCATTTGGAAGTGAGGCTGTAATACCTGCCGAGTTGGGTCTCCCAACACATAGAGTGCTGAATTTCAATTCCCCAGTCAGCGATTTGATGAGAAGACTAGATTTGGATATGCTCGAGGAGGTTAGAGAAGAGGCATCCATCATATATGCTGCTTATCAACAACGAACAACTCTGTTCTACAACAAAAGGGTGAAGAAATGCGATCTAAAGGAAGGAGATTATGTGCTGAAGAGGGTCATTCAGAAGAATAATAAGCTGGAAGCAAACTGGCATGGACCTTACCGAGTTACAGAGGCTGTTCGTCCAGGAACTTACAGAATAGCAACTCTAGAGGGAGAAGAATTTAAGAATGCATGGAATGCTGAACACCTGCGCAAGTATTATCAGTAATGTAAAATGTAAAGCATTTCCTTCATTATGAATAAAACGAGGATGTTTCACCATTTTCTTTCTGTTGAAAGTTTTTCGGGGAATACTAGTGTTGTACACTACGCTGCTTGATAACAAGAAGAAGACTATAGTTCAGACCCACGATCAATTCCGGTTGATAAAAGGGCGAGAACAACTTAAATACTCCTTTGGTTAGGAGGCGACACTAGTGTGATAAACTACGGTTGGTAAGATATCTAGTGGACAGCTCGAAAGAGCAAAAAAACTACTCCTTTGGTTAGGAGGCGACACTAGCGTGATCAACTACGGTTGGTAAGATATCTAGTGGACAGCTCGAAAGAGCTAAAAAACTACTCCTTTGGTTAGGAGGCGACACTAGTGTGATCAACTACGATTGGTAAGATATGTAGTGGACAGCTCGAAAGAGCCAAAAAACTACTCCTTTGGTTAGGAGGCGACACTAGTGTGACCAACTACGGTTGGTAAGATATCTAGTGGACAGCTCAACGAGCCAAAAAGTTTGAAAGAACCACTACTTCTACCACTGCTACTCCTTTGGTTAGGAGGTGTACACCAGCATGATCAATTACGGTGTTGGTAAGATACAAATATACTCTCAAATTACAACTTATGTTGGTCGGGAGGTAAGATTATTACAAAAATTTCTTTGAAGAACAAAATATTCCAAAATATACCAAGTATAGCTGGTCGGGGATAAAAACCCACTAACTGTAGTTGGTCGACGAGGACAAATTATTGACCTTAGTTGGTCGGACACATTTTATGAAAATATTTGAAATTGAACCAGGTATGGCTGGTCGGGGATAAAAACCCATCAACTGTAGTAGGTCGACAAACATTATTTATCCACCTTTATTATTAAGTGATTGAACAACCTTGATACTTGTAACTTTTTATTACTAAGTTGGTTGATGGACAACACAATATTGTTATCTTTTTAACAGATACATAGATACATATAAAGGTGTTTGATAAATACAAAACAATAGCAAGATTTACAAACAAAAATGAAGTCTTTCATTAAAAATTCAAAATGAGTTACATATTACATGTATGTGCTGACTATTACATTAAGATTCCTATTCTATTAGTTTCTTGCCCTTTGCTTTTGAGACAGGATCTTCGCCAGCAGGAGGATCTTCCAGGCAAAGGGGAGAATTAATAAAGTTCAAGTCCTTCAGCATTCTGACGTTCATTATTGAAAGTTTATCCATTAGATGCTCTGGACGAGATACTTCGATTTGGGAATGAAGGCTATAATCACCGAGGTATTTTGAAATTAGGCTACGAGGAATGGAACGAGCTGGGATCCAGGCCATATCCAATTTGAAAGGTGGCACAGGCAAGTCTAGTAACCCTGGAGCATGATAATCCCATAAAAAATGCCCTCGCTCCAATTTTAATACACCCAGGGCGTTCAACCATCCCTGCTTATAACCTTCATTGTTATCATGTTCAATACGAGCATCCAAATGAACAAGAGCTTCATTATATCCTGCCATCCAGAATTCCCTGGGCTGCTTATGAAATTGAAAAGTTAATCTATCCAATTGTTCGAGAAGATTTTTAGCAAAAAGATCCTTGGTATGAAGAGCAGACTTCGTTGCAGTAAGTTGATCTTCCAAGGATAGATTTTTCTTGGACATTTCTGACAAAGCACGATCCTTAGCATTCAATTGAAACGCTTGAGTTTCCAAAGTAGACTGAGTGCGAGCCTCTTCAACATTGCGACTAAGAACTCTTGATCGGCTCCGAGAAGCAACTGGAGAACTTTGCTCCTCGACAATTCTTCCTTGTCCCCGAGAACCTCTTCCTCGTCCCCGAGCAGTCACAGGAATAACAGACTTTCTCAAGTTATCCAGTTCTTGCCTTAGTTTGGCATTTTCAACCTCTAAGAACGAGAAACCTTCATCAGTAACGGGCACTAGAGCAGTGGAAGATGACGCTGCAGATTCATATTGAGCCAACTTTTTCTGTAAATTATTATTTTCTTATTCCGGGATCTCGGCAATCTGCCTGCAAGCTTCAACTTCACCTTTTAGGGTCCTTTCCCTAATATCATATCCAACAATGATTTTTTTATGGCCTGTTTCAGAAGAGAGCTGCTGATATCTATTTTCATAATCCTTGTGCAACGAAGCTATTGATGCATTGTGTTGATTTTGAAGATCCTCTATGGAACCATGAAGTTCCTCGATCAATTCGTAGTATGCCACATTATTGGCCACAGATCTATCAAGTAAATCCTTCAGGTACCGGTAAGCCTCAACTGCTTGTTCTGAGGCATCGTGACCAAGGATGTCGACAATCTCTGATACACTTAGGTCTGTATGACCAGCTTTATAATAACCATTGCATTGTCGTATCAACTCAGTATCAGGAGCAGATATCAATTCCATTCTGGCCAAAAACTAATAAAGAAGAGGAAGCAGTAGTTAATAAATAAAAGCAGAACGAGTATCAATAATGAAGAGGAATGAAGATGTATTTTATTAGATCATCAAAAGGTTACATTGTTCGATTACAAGTAATGAAATATAGAAATAATGCCGAACAACTTCACACCTTTTCCTTGTCTCCCAAGACTTTCTCGGGAGGCTGGGACGAGGAGCTCGGTTGCTCGGTGGTAACAACTGTTTGATCAGCAGGAATCTTTTCGGCAGGAGGAGGCATAGAAGAAATGTCCTCGATGACAGAGGGTTGAGAAGCAGAGACTGGGTCACCCATATCCGTAGAAGATTCATCTGAGACGGGCTCATCTTCTTCTTCTTCCACAATTGCTGGAAGAGGACCAGGGAGGTGTCGTTGGAATAGATCAGAATCGTCTTTGACCTTCAACTCTTGCAGAGCAGCTACCCAGCCATCGTGGAAGTATTTCAACTTCCCATATTGGACTTGGGATGTCATAGCAGCAATCCCCTTATCCCATCCTTTCTCCCAACCAGCACTGAAAGATTTCTTGACTGCAACCTTTCTCTTCAATTTCTCCGAGGAGAGTTTTACATCCAATTTTTCTTTTTGGACCTTGATATCTCGCAGGGTAGATAACTCTTCCTCTGCCTTTTTCAGCTTGTCGTCACATTTTTGATGTTCGACTTCTAAGCCTTTCATTTTATCTTCCAAATTCTTAGAGGTTTCAGCCATCTTCACCTTCTCAGCTTCAGCCACAGCCAACTTTTTCTCCCAAACAGATTTTCCCTCAACATAATGTTGACGAGATTCCTTTAAAGATTGGGTCAAACCCAACAGAGCATCCTCTACACCTGACGAGGAGCTTGAAGCTTTAATAGCCTCATCCTTCTTCACAATATTATTGAAACAGTTCACCAGCTGAAAGATGAGAGAAATAGTAAAGTCAATACAAAATGCAAGTATTCAGAGAAAGAAAGAAAAACCAGAAGTATGAGAAATTTACTGAAGCAAGGTGACGAGCAGCTAAGGATGTCAGCATATCCCTAGGAATTTTTTCATCAATACCATGGACCTCGGGTACGACCGAGCTCATTGCAGAACTTGGAAGAATGATGTTTGGAACATCAGTACCACCAGCAGGTAGAGAGGAGGCAGTTTCAACCGGAGTAACTAAGGATGATTTCCTCAATCTCCTCAACGGGAGTTCAGAACCTTCAACCAAAGAAGTCTTGGTCGGAGAGATTGTAATTACATCTACAGGAGCATTTTTCTTGCTCGGAACCACTGGGGGCTTCGCGGTAGCTTTAGAAGACCCATCATCCACCTTTTTAGTCCCCTCTGGGACATCAGCTTTGCTTTTCTTGGCCCCAGCAACAGAAGTAATATCATCAAAGAGAGCAGGAGGAGCTCTTTTCTTACCCATCCTTTGACTTAAAGGAAGATGAGAATCTGAAGAAGAGTCCTCTGGAGTGGAAGCTGGCTCAACAGGGCGAGCAGTATAAGAGGTTGTGTAACTCTTATACTGTAGCAAATATGATGCAGACCTAATGTGCTCGTCTGCAACGTTCTTATGCAAACCCCAGATAAGTTTCAAATGCTTGATATTAACTTCTGATTCCTTTGGAGTTTTTCTTTTGCTATCAACTGCAAATAAATACATAACGAGATATCAATCATACATTTTGTCAAACATGATGAAAGCATAATTTCATAAGTAAAATAAAATGAAAAATAAACCTATCCCATTGCCATATGGGGGGCATCTGGGACCGTTGTATACTTCATCAACAGTTAAAGGGGCATATTGCCAATTTTTTATGATCAACCCATGCTCAAAATAATCTCTATTTGAGTCAGGGAGGTTAACTACAAGAGCCCTATTCAGAAACCTAGTTTTTAAATAATAAATATTATCTAGAGTAGCCCATTTATAGCAATACATAATTTCAGGGATCCCAATACGAGTCCCATGAGTTAGATTTAATTTGTGCACCCCATTAATTATTCTCCATGAATTGGGGGCTATTTTTGCAGGGACAAGATCAAAATATTGACAAAACTCAAGACACAATGGGTTCGGTGGAAAGGAAAAACCACATTCAGCAATGAAAAGACTGGGGAACCAATGTCCCTCAGCCAATCGAAAATAATCTAAAGGCTCAGAAAGAACTTCTAGAGTTACCCAGGAAGGAATGGAAAAATCAGAACGAAATTTTTCAACAGACTCCACAATATAAACCATATTGAATAAAAGAGATACAGAAGAAAGGAAGAAGATCTTACAGGAAGAAAGGACGTATGTTGACAACGAACGAAAACAAGGATGAACGCACAAGAGAGAAGGAGAAAATAGAAAGCTTGAATGCAGAAAAGTGGAAAACGTAGAAGACGGTATAGTTACCTAAGAAGTTTAAATACTCTGCATTGGGAAGCGGCGAAAGAAATGATTACCAAAAAGAAACTACTGAACTTCCGGCGGCTAAAAGGACAAAAACTGCACGGAGATCAAAGCGCTTATAAAAAATTCAAAATAAAGGCGGAAGCTGCGAAATAAGAAGGAAATTTGAATACAATGTTCCTGAAACCCAGGAAAGTCATTTAATATCGCCATATACCGAGAAAGAATGTCCCATACTCCTCAAAGTTCGAAATATGAAACATTCGGGGCTTCTGTTGATACCAAAATTAATATGCTGATGTGGACGAATAATACGAAGACACTTGTCAATCTACGCGGCACAATAGCAGCGAGGAAGTTCATTTCCCGACCAACCATGATTCTTTCCGAGCAACGAGGATACAACGAGGAACTCTAGCGCTCCGAGGTACTCTAGCGCTCCGAGGAACTCCTGAGCAACGAGCAACTATGGCGGTCCGAGCTGCACCTCGGTCGTATCATTAATTGCCAGATAATCAACAGTTCAAATATTCATTGAATGCTTATATTCTTGACGCGTACGCTGCATTAAATGTATTACCCTTTCACATGTATATCATTTAATGTATCGAATCTTTCATGTACAGCCTCAAGGCTATAAATACCTTGTATCAACCCCATTCAAGGGGACCGGAATTTCTGGAGAGAACTTGTAATCAAGAATTCTGCAAACACTCAGCAATAACATAACAGTGGACGTAGGTGTAGAAGGGTGTTATAAACAAAAAAAAGCAAAATAAAATAAATATGCTTTTTTTATTAAATAACATCCGAGAGGTACCCGCGAGGCCACCCAGAAGTCCAAAAGCCACCGCAAGTGTCAGCGTCGCGGCGAGTCCCTACGCCACCGCAAGGGTCAGCGCTACCTCAGGCGTCCGCGCCACTTCGGGCGTCAGCGCCACTTCAAGCGTCGGCGCCCCGACAAGGGTTGGCGCCGCCTCACATGTCAGCGCCGGTTCAAGCATCAGCGCTACCTGAGCCGCTTCGAGCGTCGGCGCCACTTCGAGCGTCGGCGCCGCAACAAGGGTCGGCGACGCCTTACCTGTCAGCGCCGGTTCAAGCGTCAGCGCTACCTCAGGCGTCAGCGCCACTTCGAGCATCGGCGCCGTTTCGAGCATCGGCGCCGGGACAAGGGTCGGCGCAGCCTCACATGTCAGCGCCAATTCAAGCCTCAGCGCTACCTCGAGCGTCGGTGCCACTTCGAGCGTCGGCGCCACTCCGAGCGTCGGCACCGCAACAAGGGTCGGCGCCATTTCGAGCATCGGCGCCGGGACAAGGGTCGGCGCAGCCTCACGCGTCAGCGCCACTTCAAGCGTCGGCGCCACTTCGAGCGTCGGCGCCATTTCGAGCGTCGGCGCCGCAACGAGGGCCGGCGCCATTTCGAGCTTCGGCGCCGGGACAAGGGTCGGCGCAGCCTCACGCGTCAGCGCTACCTCAGGCGTCAGCGCCACTTCGAGCGTCGGCGCCACTTCGAGCGTCGGCGCCGCAACAAGGTTCGGCGCCATTTCGAGCATCGGCGCCGGGACAAGGGTCGGCGCAGCCTCACGCGTCAGCGCCACTTCAAGCGTCGGCGCCACTTCGAGCGTCGGCGCCATTTCGAGTGTCGGCGCCGCAACGAGGGTCGGCGCCATTTCGAGCTTCGGCGCCGGGACAAGGGTCGACGCGGCCTCACGCGTCAGCACCACTTCAAGCGTCGGCGCCACTTCGAGCGTCGGCGCCATTTCGAGCGTCGGCACCACAACAAGGGTCGGCGCAGCCTCACCTGTCAGCGCCGGTTCAAGCATCAGTGCTACCTCAAGCGTCAGCGCCACTTCGAGCACCGGCGCCATTTCGAGCATCGGCGCCGGGACAAGGGTCGGCGCCGCCTCACATGTCAGCGCTGATTCAAGGCTCAGCGCTACCTCAGGCGTCAGCGCCACTTCTTGCGTCGGCGCCACTTCGAGCGTCGGCGCCACTGCAATCGTACTACAGAAACGTTATTCGAGAAGTGCTGCTACAGTAGTTTCCATCATGAAACAGCAGGCTCTAAATGGACAACAACACTAACACTTTACTTTCTTGCACAGGTTGCCTAGTCGAGCAAGCAGGGCTCGAACAGGCGCGTCGGGACCTCCTGGGAGTTTTGGCTTGGCGGCTGAGGGACAAGGTATGTTGAGCAAGCTCAACCACTTAGCACTATAGGATTGAGAGAATACTAGTAGGAAGACCCAGAAGCCACTCGAGGCTACGCACACTGCACACTTAGTCATAAATGAAGTAAGTGGCCAAAGAGTTGGCTACTCACAAGAAATAAACTCTTTACAAGAAAAATGACTTTTCCAGAAGAGGGGGTCCTCGAGGTCTCTCTCAAGAAAAATAACACTTTTAGAGGGAGTGAGGCCTTAAGGTCCCCTCTCTCAAAGATTTGCAAAATTGCACCACAAGTTACCGTTTCAAAAGATAACTACCAAATCTGCTATTTTGTCTCCATTAGGGGACATATGTGCTTTTTGAGTTTTGGTCGGCGCCAGGTGGCGCCTGCAGAGGGGACAGGCAGCTGCCTGCAGGTAGGGACAAATGGTACACTTCAGACATTGTCCCCCACCAACTCTCTCAATTTTGGCGCCCAAAATCGCCAGCTCACCCCTTACGCCCATGTATAAATAGACCCCTGGGCAAGGTCAAAAAAAAAAAAAAGAAGAAAAATTGCACTGTTACTCTGCTAAAATATCACCAGACCTACCTAGTATTCTCTCCCTGCTCATTCTCTTAGTGTTGAGTGCCTTGTTCCTTCACTCCCCACTGACAGCCATCACTCTCAGGTGTTTCCCTTGAGAAAATTACTATTTTTGCTGTGAAAGTTCATCTTCTTGCAGGGAGTGAGTTGAAGCTTGAGTTCCATTGTTACCAGAAGGAGAAGTTTTCTTCAGAAGTTGCACCAGGAGACCTTGAAGACTTGCAGACAGTGTCCATTGGAGTGGGTCACGCCTCACCCTTTCCAGTTATTCATCGACCCCAGTCTCACTACCCTCCTACAGTAGGCTTTATTCCTAGCCGAACCACTTTAAAAATCTTTGTCTTATTTATTTATCTGTGATTGAATAATTAGAGCAATCTAGTTTTTTACATCATTAGGAATGATAATGCATGTGGAATAATACGCCACTAAGAACAAATATATGCATATGTAAATATATAGAATCTAACAGAGTTAAGTTTAAAGAATATAGAAAAATAGGAAAAAAGTAGGAAAAGGACTCGAGTCTGAGATTTTACCCCGACATGGCTACGTAGCCTATACAGGCATCAAAGTCTACGTAGTTCGTATGAAAAATGAGGGGTGGCATTAATCCCATAAATCCAATCAGGGACTTCTCTTATGTGTGTGTGTGTGTGTGTAAAAAAGTGTTTTAGTTGTGAGAAAAGTGTGAGAATTCCCGTTTGGAATTTATGAGCAAATCCTCTTTTTCTTATTTTTTGGGTTTTATTTATATGAAAATAAGAGATGTGACATAATACTAAATAAAAAGTGTATTAGGATATGTGAGACAAGAGAATGAAAGTGCTAAGTAGCAAAACAAACTAATGTGAATTTAGGAGAATTTAAAGAGGGAATTGAGAAAGTTGGACCTTCTTAAAGATCTTGACCTTGATCTTGAATGTTGGAGAGAAGCCCTTACACTTGGGTGATGATGGATGATACTTAATTCACCATGTTTTATGAAGAAGGTGATGAAAGGTGAAGGCTGGAAAAGAGATTTGGATGCGGAAATCACGCTGACTTCGAGAGGGGTTTTCTGAGCTTGCTGAGAGTGATGGATCCCTGATCTTCCTCTTTTCTGAAATGAGGTTAGGCCCTCCTTTTTATAGGCCCAGGGCATTGACAATCGGCATAGACCTAGTTCTGCCAATCGGCAGGTGTGTTTAGGCACACTGCCGATAGGCAGGGTTTGGAACCTGCCGTTTGGTAGTGTCTTTCAGGTTCCTTCGGAAAATCGATTCTAGAGCACAAACTATTGATCCGAGTGTCGCATGGGGCAAACCATTGGAAAGGTATTTCAAACACCTTTAAAATTCCTTTGGACTACTCCCAGGTTCAGTAGTTGACTTCGGGTCAAATGTGGCTCGAAAGTGCTCATAGGTCCTTTGGACGAGGAAACTTCGGACACAAACGGATCGTTCGTCCCCATGGTAAGTCAGAATTGTGCGCGGGGTGGACAATTGGAAAGCTTAGGATATGTATATCGACATTACATAGATTTTAACTCGGTTCAGTGAGTTAAATTTGGTCAACAGGGTCCTGGAAGTGCTCGATGACCTTTCGAAGTAAAACGAATCGTTCGTCTGTACCGTAAGTCAGAATCGCGTACGGGATAGACCGTTGGAAATGGGTTTCAGTTACCTTAGAATATTCATTCAGTCTCGGTCAAGCTGAGGAGTTGACTTTGGTCAAATGGAGCCTGGGAGAGTCCGTTGACCTCCTCATCGAGTTTTGGGGGAAAATAGGTCATTCGTTCGCATGGTAAGTCAGAATCGTGCACGGGATGGACTATTGAAAAAGGGATTTAGTTACCTTCGAAGATTCATTTAATATCATTTGAGCTGAATATTTTGACGTTTGCTCAAAACGGAGCCTGGGAGCATTCGGTGACCTCCTGATCGAGTTTTGGAGGAAAACAGGTCGTTCATACGCACCGTAAGTCAAAATTTCACAAGAGATGGACCGTTGGAAAGGGTATTCAGTGCCCTTTGAATATTCATTCAGTCTCATTCGAGCTGAAGAGTTTGAGTTTTGGTCAAATGGAGCCTGGGAGTGCCTGATGGCCTTTAGGTTAGTACTCGGGGTATGACTTGGGTTTGCAATGATGAAGGGAGGTGTTAGGGACCTAAGGATAGGTTAGGTGGTATTAGAATGGGGTGTCTACAGATCCCCTCTACGACTGAGTTTAAAACAAATGAAAGTCATCGAATAGACACCACATGATGCCTTTGAAAGAGGATGACTAGAGGGTCGAGGTCGATTCTGAGGACCTAAGGATGAGGATGACCGATTCTGTGGTTCAAAGCCAATTCTGAGGGCTTAAAAATGAGGGTGACTAATTCTTCAGGTCGAAGCCAATTCTGAGGGCTTAAGGATGAGGGTGACCGATTATGTGGGTCGAAGCCAATTTAGGGAGGAGGGTGACCGATTCTGCGGGTCGAAGATGATTTTATGGGAGTAAAGGGGAATACTGGGGATGGTCTTAAAGGAAGTGATGACCAAAGATTTAGGTCAATTCCAAGGACCTACAACAATGATGGGGATGACCAATTCTGTGGGTCGAAGCCAATTCTGAGGGCTTAGGTTGTAATGACCGATTCTGAGGGTCGAAGCCAATTCTTTGGGCTTAAGTTGGGGATGACCAATTATGCGGGTCGAAGCCAATTCTGTGGGCTTAAGTTGGCGATGACCAATTCTGTGGGTCGAAGCCAATTCTGAGGGCTTAAGTTTTAGATGACCAATTATGTGGGTTGAAGCTCATTCCACGGGCTTAAGTTGGGAATGACCAATTCTGCGGGTCAAAGACAATTCTGTGGGCTTAAGGTGAGATGACCAATTCTGTGGGTCGAAGCCAATTCTCCGAGCTTAAGGTGAGATGGCCAATTCTAATGGTAGAAGCCAATTTCACGGGCTTAAGTTAAGATGACCAATTCTACGGGTCGAAGCCAATTCTGCAAGCTTAAGGTGAGATGACCAACTCTGTGGGTCCAAGCCAATTCTTCGGGCTTAAGGTGAGTTGACCAATTCTGTGGGTCGAAGCCAATTCTGCGGGCTTAAGATTGATATGACCAATTCTGTGGGCTTAAGTTTGAGATGACCAATTCTGCGGGTCGAAGCCAATTTTGGGGGCTTAAGGTGAGATGACCAATTCTGTAGGTCGAGGCCAATTATACGGGCTTAAGGTGAGATGACCAATTCTCTGGCTCAAAGCCAATTCTGCAGGATTAAGTTTGAGATGACCAATTCTGCAGGTCCAAACCAATTCTACGGGCTAAAGTTTCGATGTTCTCAGAGAATTATACCGAGAAAATTACCTCATGTTTTGATTTGAGCTGGGGAATCTACTGTTGGGGAAATGATTAGGTGGTCCAGGGTCTTGGATGCATTTCTCAGGGAAAATTGAGACCTTTGGGGAATAGGAGATGATCCTGAAGTTTTGGTTATTTTGGAAGTCCTCTGGGGATGTTAACGGGAAGATATTCTCTCGTCATTTGAGAGTTCAACTGGGGAAATAGGGGTTCCGCTTAAGGAAGTGCAAAATTTTCTTGGTGAAAATGCTTTAAATCCTTTCAGAGATTTTTAGGAATTTTTTGAGGATTTTTTTAGGATTTTCTGGTATTTTTGGGGAATTTTTTGAAAAACGTCGCTATGAGGTGCTTCATTTTTGTACGATAATTTAAGGGGGGTGCTGATCGGCATGGTATAGAGGGTGCTATTCGGAAGTGGCATGGACTTTTGGGCTGCGTCGAGAAGGCAAAGGGAGCAGTGCCGATCAGTAGGTGGGGGTGCAGTGCCGATCGGCATGACCCTTGGCATCCTATATAAAGGGGGAGAATTCCCCTCATTTTTCACAGCTTCTTGCCTTCTCTCTTTCTGCGATTTTCTTCTACGAATCGTCTTAGCATTCTGTAATCTTAAATAGGGCTTCTTTTGTGAGCACTATAGCACATAGGGAGTGGTTGGCTGTTGATGATTGGGCAAACATGGAGTGGAGGGCCAGGGCGCCTCTTGCGTTGGAGAGCGAGAACTCTTTTGACACATTCGAGTCAGTTGAGGATGAGCGGACCATACTGCGAGAGCCATTGCGTCATCGCTCTTCGAGGGGGTGAACCCTGACGGTTATGTAAGTAAAATGACTTTTGGCATTCTTTTTTGGTGATTTTCCTTTTTTATTGGATTTTGACAAGGTTTTTCTCTTTTGGCAGTCTGATGTTTCTTTGTCGAATATACGTGCTCGCGGGACAACGGGGCTTAAGGATGTCTGGGATCATCTTCCACCTGTGGTGCGTTGGGTGGTATCCTCAGCAGACTTTGGGAAGTGGGCATCTGTACTAGATGAGACGCCTCATTCGACGGCAGTGCACTCTGGGGGAGAGGTGGTGGGACACTACCCACACCTTTCATTTTGGTTTTGGCGAGATGACTGTGACTCCCATAGATGTGTAGCAGTTACTGGGGCTGGATTGCGATGGAGAGAAGATAGAGGTGGATCGCTCTTTATGGGTGAGGCCGGAGGCGGTGCGCGCGACGCTTGGTGATGGAAGGAGGATAGTGTATAGGGACTCCATTCGTCTGTCGCTACTGAAGGATGTTTCATTAGGCAAAGTGATCGATGTGGAGGATGGGCTGCAGGTGAGGCAGATGGCCCGATTGTTTATTTTGCTGGTGTTAGGGGAATTTCTGGTGGCGTCGAGCGGCGACATTGTCCACTTATGCTTTTTACCATATCTGAGGATATTTTCGAACATCCCTATATATGATTGGGGAAGCCTGACTTTGGCGACCCTTTATTTCTATTTGGATGCATTCACCCGGTGCTGCCGTCAGTCTTTTACTGGAGCCATGTATCTTCTTAAGGTATTCTCTGATTTTTTGGATTTTCCTTTCATGCATTCGCATTTTCCCTATGCATCTCTTTTGATTGTGAATTTCTTATCTTTGGCAGACGTAGTTCTATGAGGTGATCGGGTGTAATGCCCACCTGATTGATTTGAAGGATGAGACTCTTGGCGATTTTTGTAGGTTGCATAGATGGCGCAAGGCCAATCAACAGTCAAGGAGGTCTCTCTCTCTCGAGGCGGTGCGTCAGGTCTTGAATGGCCTGACCAATCATAGGGTAAGACTTCTTTCTTCTTCAGCATAAGACCTTTGTGTGGTTTGATTTTTTATTTGACTCATATGTGCTGGGGATTTTTCAGGTGACCTTTTAACCTTGGGGGAAAACCGCTCAGGACACAGGGTTGACTGGAGTAAGTGCGCAGATGAGGTGTTTGCTGGCGCATGAGTTTGGTCACTCTTGGTATCTCGGGGAGAGGGTGGTTCGACAAATTGCTTAGGGGGAGGTGGTGGTGCCACATGCGAGGCCCCCTATGTCTATGAGGTGGGAGCGGCTGTTTTCGGAAGATGCGAGAATCGCAGCGATGATTGGCGAGTCTAACCTTCTATACACCGATATGGCTGTGTCGTATGATTATATGGACTTTGTGACGAGCTGGTTGATGGCTCCTAACATGTATGATGCACTGCCCTTCCCTCCTGCGATTTTGAGGTGGCTAGTGGGGTCCTCCCACAGCGGTGGCGATGCTTCAATAACTGCGGTGGTGGTGACTTTGGAGGTTCCCTTTGTGCGGCTACATACTCCTTCATACAATATTCGGTGGGATGATGGAGGGATGGTGCCTATGCTGCATCGTCCTCATGTGATGGACACAGAGGAGTTGGGCTTGACAGATGAGGTTCTTCGCCCTGAGGTATATCTTTTCTGCTCTTTTCTTTTCATTCCTTTTGGTTTCTTTTGATCTTTTCTGCTTGATATTGATTTTTTCGTTTCTTGCAGCACGTCCGGGTGTCCACCACTTGGCTGAGGGATATTAGGGACTGGATATCTTCTGCGACTGCCCATATTTGGGATGCAGTTCCTGTTCCTTCTTGCTTGGTGTCGTCTGCCTCATCCGGGGAGGAGTCTGTTTCAGGTAGCGGTGGTGGGTCATCTCGCCGTCGGGGAAAGAGAGCGCGTCGTAGGCGTGGAATCTCTTAGGAGAGAGAGAGGGGAAAGGGCAAGTGAGAGAGAGATAGAATGTGGGTTCAGGCTGAGTCCCGTTTGTTTTTTTCTTTTCTTTATTTTCCTGCAAAAATGATGTAATACAGTAACATGTTTATGCAATGCAATGAAGTTTTTTTTATTATCTTTTGTTAATGATGAATGCACATGCGCTTTTTACTTTGCTTCTAAGACCATAAAAAGAAATATTTTTAGAATTTTGAAAGATATTTTTATTCAAAATGAGAATTTATATAAAGATGAAAAGGGGATTTTTGAAATTCTATTGAGCATATAAATTTATTTTGAGTTTTCCAAATTTTGACAAAAGAGGAAAAGGAAAATTTTCCAAAAGTAGGGGGTTATCGATCGGTAACACCTTGTCCTGCTGACGTGACTAAGAATGTGTCTCTAATGTGCGTTCTCTTTTAGGCTCAAGTGCAAGCCTGTCGCGTTAGTAATAAACTCGGTAAGTCAAGATCGTATCCACAGGGAAATAGGACAATGGTATTGTAACGACATTGGATAGACGAAGAAATCCTAACTCTGACTCTAAAAAGAAAGGAAAAGATGATTGGTTTGAGAATTGGCTACAACTAGATGCAATTATGAAAGTATGAAAAAATGCAACTATTCTAAATTACCTAAAATACAGATGAAGAATGATTTAAAACTTTAAAACTATATGATGTAGAAAATAGGACGGGAATAAAATCCCCCAACCCTAGTGTATTGCAGATATAAAAACTAATCATAAATTTAAATGATTAATTAGACCCATAATTTAGTACTCCCAAGCATTACATATATGAGGTTCAATCCCGCATCACACTTAATCAGAGGACGAGTAAATCGGTACTGCAATAGTTACACTCGAATTTTATTCTAAAGCATCACGATTACCCGGAAGCAAACGAGATCCAAAGATCTACAATTGTCGTGTTTCTATACAATACGGTCATAATCAAACCATTAAATTTAGAGGATTAATTTAATGTACATATAACTACCACATTAGGTTGGGTTCATGCATCCCCACCTTTAAAAGGCTAGCCTACCATGATGAAAGTAATGAAAACTATTTTGGAATTGCAGGAAATCATGATTAAACTAAGGAAGAATTGTAGAATGATGTAAACGGGTAATTAAACAGAGGAAATTACTCACTAATTTTACCAAAGCACTCAAAGCATTAACTACAATTACTGGTAATCACTGAAATCTGAATAATCTTCAATCTTGGAATTAAATTCATAAGCTATCTCTAAACAAGGGTTTTTCTTAAAAGAATGGAAAATTAGCTAAATTCTCCGTACTAAGAATGATAATAAAACGGATTTAAATACCCTACAAAACTTCAGGAGTTTTAGCTGAACTAGAACTCTCCATTAGAGGAAGATAGAAAAATTAAAATTCGACAGCCGGACCGCTCCTGTCCTCCTCCAGTTCAATTTGGCTTGGATCCGGACCGGTTCTTTTCTTTTCTTATCGGATCGGTCCTGTCCGGATCGGTTCTTTTAATTTTCATCAACTTTGATCCGTCTTCGGTCTGGGGTTCGTGGAACTTTATATTCTGGATCGCTTCTTTTAATTTCCGACCGGATCGGTGCTGTCCGGATCGGCTCTTTTAATTTCTGACCAGATCGCTCCTGTCTTTCTTTGACTTTTTCTTCTATCTTTGACTACTCATAACTTTCACACCAGGACTCCGATTGAGGTGCCATTTTTTCCAATGTTCTTGTAATTGAAATCTCTTCAACTTTCCAGCTGATGCCTATCCAAATTTTGGGTAAAAATTACTACTTTACCCTCTTGACTTTTCCTTCTTTTCCTTATCGATTCTTCCGATTTCTTTCTTTCTTTATTGATATTAAATACCTGCAAAATTAGTATGAAATACCAAAAACTCGGTGTACTCGTTAGAATAAGTCAGTAGCAAGATTATGAGATAAAATCAAATCAATTACGCTGATCGAGGTGCTAAAAGTAACGAAATTAAAGGGATAAATTTGGAAGAATTTATGCCTAATCAAATCCCCCTAACTTAGAACTTTGCACGTTCCGAGCAATGTAAAAGAATCCTAGCAAGGCTCAACTCTTGACAATCATTTTATTGGGATAGAATACCTTTTTCGCGGGCAAGCAATTGCATTTAGCGTATGCAATAAGCCTTTAAACCCCTAGGTCGCCCTAGTGGGACGAGTTAGGTCTCGTGAGGGTTTACACTGAATATACCCACAAAATTCGACTCAAAGAAACTTCAAAATACGCAAAAATTATAAAATTCAAACTTTCCCAAAAAATAATCATCATCAAGTCATGTTCAAGAGTTTCAAATCATAGTGCGTGTGTGTAAAGCCCGAAATTTAACCGCGGATTTCCATCGATTGACCATTACATTACTTATCCAAAAATTCGCTTTGATTTCAAATTCTCACGGTACGCTCTCTCAAACGAATCACTCGGAATGTGACTATTCTCTCGGTGTGAGTGATATAAAGAGTAAATATATTGGACGCAAAGTCACGCACACAAGTAGAAAGACAGAAATTTTATAGTGATAGGATCTCATCAACGGAATACGGTTTTAAAACGAGAATATTGCCTCTTATTTATGCATTTAATCTCTTTTATTATCCTTTGTTGCCTTAGCTCTCCACGCAGTAACCAATTTCACAATTTGGACTCGGTTAGGACTTTTTTGGGTTTTAAGGTATATTGGGTAAAATGAAAATGATAAGGAAGGTTGGAACTGCAAAAGTCATTTATGATGTCCATTTGTGCTTTTTTCGAGCTTTTGCTCATTTTCTCTTCTTTTTCTCTATTTTTCTATTTTTATTTTTGTTGAGCATATCTGTTTTTTCTTGCCCTTTTTATGCACTTTTCGGACTTTATTAAATATTCCCTTTTCGCAATTCCGGGATTTTTGGGTCTTTCGGGTTTTCAAACGAAAGAAAACTTATTCGGCTCAATTTGGGTTACAAAAGGGATAATTTTTCACTACATTTTATGGCCAATATTTTTGGGTGACAAACGAGGGCCTAATTTATTGTCGTTAATATAAATTGCATTACCATATGCGTCTTGAGATTAATTTAATTTAGAGATTTGTAGCGCACTTTGTACGGCAATATCACACACATTTATCAAAACCGATCAAAATGAAAGGATTGAGATCCTCGACGACTTTTTAGACGCTGAAACGAACTTTGAGTTAACAATTAACTCGGATTGATTTATAATTTTCACAAAGATGAAAGGATTGAATCTCATCGGGTTTGTTAATCTCCACACTTATTCGTTAAGTCGTCAGTTTTTTTCCACAATTTCCATCTTTGGTCAATTTCGGCTTTGTGTATTTTAATTTTACAACTTGAGACTTTACACCGACTTTTAATGATATTTTTGTAAAATTTGAATTCTAATTTTTATTTATTTTGAACAAAAATATTTTTGGATTTTTCAAAATTTTATAATTTTTTGGGCATTTTTGAAAATTTGTGAAGTTTTAGAAATACGCACTTGTGACCCCCCTCCCTAACTTAGACTTTTGCATTGTCCTCAAGAAAAAAGGGTTAAAATCTAAAGAAGGCAAAATAAGAAGTGCGATAAATAAAACAAACAAATGGAGAAAATGCATAAAGACACTAAATGACCCGAACACATAACTCAATAATATAATAAAAATCACCCCATACGCATTGAGGGTGCGATGACCTCTCATCTCTCCAAAAACTCACCCAACCCCACTCACGGGGTTTAATGCTCTCCTCGTCTCTCCCGACTTCATATCGTAAACCAATAATCAGAACAAGTTGGGACCTCGCCCATAGATAAGGGAAAGATCGAGAGACGCATCGTGACTACTTGGAAAGGGATCCCTGTGATGCTTACTCAAAGCATGGCCTGTGTGCACCGATTCGGAGGGAACACCTAAGTTTCTTTTAATTTTTAGAACGCATTGGTCGGGCTCTAAGTCGGACAAAACACAAATTTTCTCCTCAATAGCCTTCGGGACTTCTAGTGGTATGGGTGTATGGTCACAAAGAAGGAATTCCTCGATTTTATCTTTCCATTCGCTTTCTTCTAGGTGATTACATGAATCCAATAGAGTCTGGACTTCGTCGTTAAGGAACTCATCCACTGGACCGAATTATTATTCAAATTCTTCCATGCTCATGTCCCCTAGCTCTCTCTCTCTCTCGAGTAGTGCATACGTCCTTCCTTACTTGATCGATCTCTAACTCCACTATTTTTCTCTCTTCTAACCCATTTCCCTCTTTCTCAATCGCGGTCACTACACACATCTCCCCCGCTTTTCTCTCATCATCACAACTACCACTATTGCTCGATGACATAAGGCACACCCCTAACGGCTCTCTCTTCTGGGACCCCTCATTCTCGTGGTTCGATACTAAATAGGACCCTAGGGCATCTCCACAATAATTTTCCTCAAAATACTCCTCTACGATCTCGTCTATTAGGTTCACCGCGTGAAGATCATCTTCTTCCCCCGTCTGTTGGGTGATATGGACGTTAGTCTCTATAGTCATGTTCCCAAAAGTGAGTTGCATTTGCCCATTTCGAGAAATGATGATTGCGTTAGCCGTAGCGAAGAAAGGGCGCCCAAGAATGATGGGAACATGATTGCTTAAGCGAAGGAGGGCTACGTGTCCCAAATGAAAAAGTCTACCGAGAAGTAGAAATTATCAACTTGAACGATCACGTCCTCAACTACACCTCTTGTTATCTTCACGGTTCGATCCGCTAACTGGAGAGTGATATTTGTGGTCTTTAGGTAACCCATATCAAGTTACCTATAGATGGCGTAAGGGAGGATATTGACACTTGCTCCCAAATCAAGTAAGGCTTTTTCAATTTTATTTTCTCCAATGATGCAGGAAATGGTGGGTGCACCGGGATCTTTGAATTTAGGCAGGAGATCATTAAGTAGGATGTAGCTCATGTGCTATGCTAGAAAGACATTTTTCTTTACCTTCATCCTCCTTTCTATTGTCCACAAGTCTTTGATGACTTTTGCATAAGTTAGAATTTTCTTAATCGTATCGAGGAAAGGTAAATTTAGCTTCACCTGCTTTAGTACCTCTAGCACTTCATCACGGGGATTTCCTTTATGGGAAGGAACCAACCTTTGAGTAAATGGTGCCACGGTGGGTGGTTTCACTACTACCTCGGGCTCACTAGTGTCCTCTTTAACACTCTCCTTCAAGGGGACATCTTCAGCCTCTTTCGTGCCGGGCGAAATTTCCTTGTCTTTGGTTGCATCGTGTGGGGGAGGTGATAAATCAATGACTCTCCCACTACGAAGAGTGTTCACACCTTGACATTGCTCCGAATGTTCTGTCGAGGTGGAGCTAACACTAGTTTGGCCTTGGGGCGGTCTTTGGCCCTGGGCAGGAAACTTGCCCTTCTC
Organism: Sambucus nigra; assembly: GCA_949130495.1. Lineage (NCBI taxonomy): Eukaryota > Viridiplantae > Streptophyta > Magnoliopsida > Dipsacales > Adoxaceae > Sambucus > Sambucus nigra. The sequence continues at coordinate 306,850,505 of OX422208.1, read as the reverse complement.
TTGGATACTCAGATGATTGCAACTGTGAGATATTCGCATTCATGTCGTTCATCAGCGTTCATGACTAGCATTAGTTGCAGTCTGAGTATTGATAAAGTGGTTGATCGTATCCTTGAGACTTCTCCGCGGTGGAGGGATGTATGCTCCTTGAGGTGGTGGTGCTTGCACATGTCCTTACATGTGTGGAGCTTGTTTAAAATGCGGTGGTGGTGGAGGGGCAACATGTGAATTAGGATTCATTGCAACATGTTGTTTCCCATAGCTAAAACCAGGGTGGTTTTTCCATGAAGGGTTGTAGGAATTCTCGTGGGGGGCATCGAAATTACCCTTAAAGCCTCCTATTCCACTGACTTGCTCTTGAAGCATCACTTTGTAGGTGGGTATAGTCGGACATTCCTCAGTTGAATGACCCGCCTCATAAAGTGCACACACCTTCTCAACAGGGAGTTTCGGATGGACCAAATTGGTCCTCTTTCACATTCCTCATGTAGGTCTCACAATCCTTTCTTAAGCATATTGAGTCGACTGTCCGCTATAGAATTCCTTTCTACGTGAAATAGGCCGGACGCCGATGGAGTGGTGGTCACTTGACGATTTCGATTTTGATCATTAGGGTCAGATGTATCCCAGGATTGGGTAGTCTCGGGGACATACCTCAGGTGAAGCTCAGCATCATGGGCGTCTAAGTCGACAAACAGACTACTACCCATGGTCTCAATGAGTTTCTTGAAGTTAATGTTCATCCCATTATGGATAAAGGAAATGACTTACATTTTATCAAAACCATAATGGGGACACGAGGCAATTAACTCATTGAAATTCTCGTAGCATCGTTCGAATGACTCATTTTCTAATTGTCGGAATGTTTGAATTTGAGCCTTGATTGAATTCGTTCGATGTGGAGGAAAGAAGTTCTTGAGAAATTTGGATTGTAGCTCGTTCCATGATGAAATCGAGTTTGGAGGTAAAGACCATAGCCAGGTCTTAGCCTTATCCTTTAGCGAGAATAGAAAGAGTTTGAGGCGGAGCACATATTTTGTGCAAGTTTGATCACTAAGACTCTCACACACCTCTTCAAATTTCATAATGTGGGCATATGGATTTTATGAATCCATTCCATGGTAAGTTGGAAGTATCTGGATCATCCCATTTCGAAAGCGAAATTTCCCAGCATTGTACGAGAGTAAAATGCATCCCGGAGTGACAGTGCGCTCGGGATATAATACGTCTCTCAAAGGGCGATACGGGTCCTCTCCCTTATCGACGGCTACACTACCGTGTTGTGACATGTCTCTCTCTCTCAAAGATTCGGTATCCTCACTTGGTATACATGGAGAGATCTTTGAAGTGTGTCCTAAGAAGGAAAACAGCGTCTTATTTGAGATTGAGTGTGATGGTGTGGGAGGTGGAACCCAGAACTGTGGAGCGTTAGGAGTGTGAGGGCTATAAGGATCATACTCAACAATCGGGTTTTCGTGAATGTGGGTTGGAGTGTTATGGGGTGTTGGAGTGAGTTCAGAATTTTTCATTAACAGCTTATGAGAGATGATGATGAATATTTTTTGCGCTTTTTCAAATTTTTTATATGTTTTTGGATTTTTGGAAATTTTTGGTCAAAGTTTTAGATTGACTCGATCTAATCCTAAGTCTATTGTAACACCCCGACTAATTAAATACCGGGTAGCTACTCCTTTATTAAATTAATACAAAATGCCAAGTTGGTTCAGTTAATAGCATCACTGTCGAAAACATTTTTAATAATTACTAACCACCTAGTATTTAAAAAGTAAGATGTCAAATTTTAAAATAAGTCTGATTAACATGCATTGAAAGAACAATGAAGGAGTAACATAACCATACACCATAGAGTCTCAATAAGGTAACCAACAAATAATAGTAAGTCCGGAGGAAAACTCCTCACAACAATCCCACAACTGAAATAAATAAAACAGTGTATCCTGAATTAATTACATGCCAAAGATCTGAATAACTGAAATAAGAAATGTCTCTAATAGAAATGGGCGACATGCCCTACAAATGATGAAACTGAATATGGAGTCAAGACAAAAGAAGCTTCTACTAGCAAGTCCATGTAACTTCCACAACAGCTACAACTCGTCACCTGAATGGAAATCCAATGCATGGTGTCCTTGTGGCTGGGCACCTAAAAGGTTTTTACAAAAATAGATTTGAAAGCAAACGGGTCAGAGCCCGAAAGTGGAGAGTATTTTAAAAATAGCAAGTGTTTTAATGACATTAAAACAATGAATGCAAAATACATGTTAGGATGTGCACTCACATGAAATACTCACCTCTCGACTAATTGTGCACTCCTAACGTACCGTACCCATCTAAGTGACATTTATATCTAACTAAACCGTCATAAGTTCTACCCCTTTTCTACTCAATTCCCATTATACATTCTAACGTTATCAATTAAATAGATGGCTTTACTTAAACTCGGATTCTCAATAATTAGCAATACAATTCACTGCAGGTTATCCCTTTTTATTTTCTCAAAGTGTTACCATAATTATACTCACAATACCAACATGAAAGTTCTCATTATTTAAGCGTATATTATTCACGTCATAACTATACAATACAAGCACCCCAAGACTAAGCTGCGGTGCACACATACTCTGCTATCCATCCCGGTACATCACATACATAAGGATCACGCATTCCGAATCTCTGAGGAATCGTTCTCAGATAACAACAATCACAATCAATGGAGGCGAACACAATCACATCACGTGGGTGTAATACCCCGTACTTTTGGCTATATTTATTTTTGGGATTAATTAATTAATTGCGTATTAATTGGAAATTAATCCGGGTTAAAAAAAATACTAATATGATGCGAATTGGTATTTAATTATGTACATATATGATTATATATGTATTTGGTATTATGAAATTTGTCGTGGGATTTATATACTGCATCTTAGAAATTTTGTTGAGACGCGTGGGACCGCCGCGTCACGGTTTAATAATTTTTTATAATAAAAGTGAATTTAAAATCTATAATCCGTATGGTCGTTTTGAGTGCGCCAACGCATCCGGAAGGGTCGAGATAGTCAGAAAACACTAGCCGGGGGTATAGTTTGGGTCCCGGGGTATCTTTAGGCCATTCCGGCACCATAAAGGGTATTTTAGTAATTTGGTATTTTTGGGTAATTAAAAGTGACGAAAATTGAGAGTTGTAATCTGATAAGGAATTGACCCAACCAACCCTTATTAACCCAACAAGCTACGGAAGTTTATTAAATTAGGTTTTCATAAGTTCCCCCAAAGCAAACCCTAGCCACCATAGCTTTTTGGAGAAGAAAGCTTGGAGAAGGAGAGAGAGAGAGGAATTCTGCAGAAATTCTACACCGAATCCACACCAAATTCAGAAATCAAACCAAGGCAAGTGACTTTATTTCATTTAAATTCGAAGAATGTCTTTTCCATGTTAGAAATTGAAGAATCTTGATTGTTCTTGAAAGATTAAAAGAAAACCCATGAAATTTGAAGTTATTATTGAATGTTGGGATAGGTTTGAATGTAGAAACATTGTTGGGAGATTTAATTTTGGAGATTTCATATCTAGGTGATGTATAAACGAATTAAAATCTGGGAATTTATGATGAGAAAAAGTTAGGGTTTATGTTCTTGAAGAAAATTGGGAATTAATGTAGAAATTGTGATTTAATGATGTTTAGAAGATATTAAACCCTTTAATGATGTTAGTATAGCCCCTTAACATGTTTGAGGATGATTAGAGAACTCAATATATTGTGGGAATGAATTTTAGAAGAGATTTGAGGAGTAAATATGGTGAAAAACGAATTGGGAAAAAAATCTGGGCCGAAACTGGCCACTCGTTAGAAGCAGCCCCAGGTCGTTCGAACGAGCTCGTTCGAACGAGCTTCTAACGAGTTGACCAGTCGTTATTAACGAGTAGGAATTTTCGTTCGATATCTCGTTCGAACGAGATATCGTTAGAAGGGTCAGTTCGTTCGAACGAACTGGGATCTCGTTCGAACAGACTCGTTCGAACGAGACTTCTAACGACCTGACAGTCCAAACTCGTTCGAAGCCTCGTTCGAACGAGACTTCTAACGAGTTGACAGTTTGGTCCTTTTTGGACTGTTTTGACTTTTGGAGTCCCGGGAAATGGTTCAAGGGTAGTGTTAGTATTCCTTTGATGATATAGTGATTGATTTGGGACTTTTGGGTTATTGAGATGAGTAAATCATACACGAGAGTTATATTCAATGAACCGTTTGGGTTGAGACGTGAGTGTCTACTACGATGTGAGGATAAATTATGACACGTATAATTATGAACCGGAATAAAATAAGTTTTGATAATTATAATTAGTACGAGAGTGCAATATGTACTACGAATATAATACGGTATTACTAAGATGTGTGTTTACTTAGTATTGATATATGGATTGTATGTATGACATACCTACCATACTTGCTATCACGGGAGGTTTCGTTCGCTTAGGACCCTCTAATCCTTGTGTGCCTACGGGGGGATATAGACTGGTACCTTGATGAACATAGGTCATAGAAAGACTTATTGTGATATTAATAAGTCCGCTGACCATGGGAGCGTAGGTATGTGCGTGACCCATGTGATGGTGACTGTGTTCGCCTCCACTATTTGTGATTTGTGTTATCTGAACTATTCCTGAGAGATTCGGAATATGTGATCCTTATGTACGTGATGTACCGGGATGGATAGCAGAGTATGTGTGCACTACATATTAGATTGCGGGGTGCTTGTATTGTATATTTATGAGATGAATAATATACATTATATTAATGGGAATCCTCATGTTAATGTTGTAAAAATATTACGGCATTGTTTCGAGATATATAATGAGTTAGCTGATAGTTATATCAATGGCATATTTAGTAACTGAGTTTACGTTAAACCTCTATTAAATTACGAGCGTTGTTATGTTAAATTAACCGAGTAAAATGGGTAGAACCTTTGGTTGTCTAGCTAGTTTACGTTGTCACTTAGCTAGTGGAAAGGGTAGTTATAGATGGGTACTTACGTTAGGAGTTCACAGTTAGACGAGAGGTGAGAATATCATGCGAGTGTACGTCCTAACATGTATTTTGCATTTAATGTTTTAAATGTTTTTAAAGCACTTGCAGGTTTTTAAAATATAACACATTCGGGCTCTGACCCGTTTGCTTTTCAAATCTTTTTCTTGTAAAACCATTTTAGGTGCCCAGCCACAAGGACACCAAGCATAGGTACTCATTCAGGTGACGGGCTGTAGCTGTTTGTGGAAGCTACAGGGATTTGCTCATAGACGCTTCTATCTTTTGGATTCCAGAGTCACGATCTATCTATCAGTTGTAGGGAATGTTGCCCATTCCTATTTAGAGCATCTTTTACATTTCAGTTTTCACACTTTAGCATGTAGTATTTCAGTTTCAGTTATTTATTTCAGTATGGGATTGTAGTGAGGGGTTTCCTCCAGACTCTATTTATTTCTATTGTGATGGTTATTCATTTTACTTCAGTATGGTGAATGGTGTTATTTATTTCTTCATTACTCTTGTTGCATGTTAATCAGACTTAAAATAAAATTTGGCAACTTGCTTTTTAAATACTAGGTGGTTAGATATAATAAAAATGTTTTCGACAGTGATGCTATTAACTGAGCCAACTTGGCATTTTGAATTAATTTTATAAAGGAGTAGCTACCCGATATTTAATTAGTCGGGGTGTCACAGTGGGTCACGCACATACCTACGCTCCCACGATCAGCAGACTTATTAACTTCCCAATAAGTCCTTCTCTGACCTATGTCCTCGAGGTACCAATCTAAATCCCCCCCGTAGGCACACAAAGGTTAGATGGCCCTAAGCGAACGCAAACCTCTCGTGATAGCAAGTATGGTAGGTATGTCATACACATAAAATCATATATACTAAGCATGCACACTTCTTAGTAATTACCATAATTATTAGTGGTATACTTCTCATTCTCATACCAACTTATAATGTTACACCATTCACATTTCCCCGGTTAATACAAATATATAAGTCGTCAAAAATCCTCACATCGTATATAGTCACTAGCGTCCTAATCCACAAATATCATTTGGTTCAAATCACACTTCTATGTTTCACTCCTCAAAATATCCCAAATCTCCCAATTATACCAAATAGTTAACAAGGGAAGGTTATCTCTACAATTAAATAAGGTTACGGGACACTAGAAATCAAATCAGGCCAAAAAGGCCAATCTGTCAACTCGTTAGAAGTCTCGTTCGAACGAGGTCGTTCGAACGAGAGTTCGTTCGAATGAAAGGGGCATCTAACGAACATCCAACTCGTTAGAAGGAAAACTGTCAACTCGTTAGAAGCTCGTTCGAACGAGCTCGTTCGAACGACCTGGGCAGGTCTTCTAACGAGGTGACAGTTTCGAGCCCAAAATTCCTAAATTCATTTTTCCTCCAACTTTCTCTTCTCAAAACTCATCCAAACATTATCCCAACAGTGTTTTAAGGTTCCTAATCATTCCTAAACATACTTAGGTCGTATTTTAACATATTTATGGGGTCAAGTCTCCCTAAACAACACCCAATTATCAAATCTCCCAATATTCCCCCAACCCTTATGAATATGAACCCTAGAAAATTAAAGTCATCAATATCCACAATTAAATCCATTTTTGTAATATAAAAGATGTATTTCTAACAATATAATCGCCCAAACATAATTATACATGCAATCTCTTTATCAAAACATGAATTTATAACTCCAATTACATGGGTTTTTACAAGTCTCCCAATACAATGCAATAATATCAATTTCTAAACATGGAAGAAGCATTCGCTTGAAATTAAAGTAATTAAACCACTTGCCTCGGATTGTTCTCTGAATTGGGTGTTGAATGTTGAAGGTTGCCCTATCTCTTTCTCTCCCAAGGTTGAAGGTTGAAGATGGAGGTTAAGGTTTTCTCTTTGGGAACTTTTCTAACTTCCTCCTCTAACTCCCGTTGCCCTCTAATCAATTAATTGCTGGTAATGGGTTAGTGGGTTATTAAATTCCCTATTTTAAACTCCCAAAATTCGTTGGTCAAAATTCCTAAAATTCCAAAATTACCAAAATACCCTTTTAAGTTGCCGGTATGGCCTAAAAATGTCCCGGGACCCAAATTAAACCCCCGGCTAGTGTTTTCTGACTATTTTGACCCTTCCGGACGCGTTGGCGCACTCAAAATGACCATACGATTGATAAAAATAAAATCCACTTTTTAATTAAAATAATTATATTCCTGACGCGACTGTCACACGCGTCCTAAAAAATTTTCCAAATTGCCGTATTTCAATTTCACGACAAATTCAATATATTCAATATTCATTATAATCAAATAATACCCATTATAATCAAATACCTACTCACATCTCGTTAGTATTTTATCCGGATTAATTCTCAATTAATACCCATTTAAATCAATTAATCCCATAAATAAATATCATAAAAATACGGGGTATTACATACTTCCCCCCTAATAACAGAATTTCATCCCGAAATTCGGATAAGTAAGGCACACCTGGAAAAATTAGGTATCCTCCAGTATTCAAAACAATTATAAAGAAAAGCCCAAATCACTAAAACCCTTGTTCACAACAAGCTTGTTTAATAGACCTGATACCTTATCAGAATACACTTCAATAAATGTACCTCACGTTGCGCTCTTATTAAACAACAATCGAAGAAAAATGGCCTATACATCGTTAGCCACATCATTTCAATATTATTGTTAGCCCGTGCCTTTCTACGCATTACTTTTCGCGTTTAGCAACACACCAAACTCCCACCTGGAAGAATTAATAACACAGCTGACTACTTCTTGTCCATTCCTTCAATCTCTGTTCCCTGCGTTGTGAGTTACACAAGGTAAAAATACATTCGGGTGGTGTTTCACAAAACAATTCTCGGCACCTTATCCACAATAAAATAGATACAAGTGGTTTCACCCAGCTCTACTATTAGATAATATTTTCTTCCCATTACCTAAATGCACCTTGCTTACTATTTTCTCGATTTGGAAATAAAAATATCGAAATGAATTCAACATTCTTTTGTACAGCCCACCAGTCGTCAATCACCTTGCGCCTACACCTCGGGCCATAGGTGATACAGCCTAGTCCAAGTGAAACGTATTTCCACTACTTCTTGTTACCCCGCGTTAAAGGTGGATTTCGGGGATCTCCTCTTAGTTCTGAATAGTACTGTATCGAACCATGTACCGGCGTGTTCACTATCTAATAGTGTAAATCACCCCAAGTATATAACAATTTCTCTCCTTCTGGACAACATGTCCCATATAATCGAAGGAACTCATTACTTATCAATAAGTTGGCTACCTCTCAAGAAAATTCTCCAACTTGACCCTCCCATTCTTGGAATCGTCGTCTTGATACAAAATTATTTGGTTGATCATCTAACCCCAACTGTTCTACTACTTACTATACCTCTTTCAATGTCGATATTCACATAAAAAATTTCCCCGTTAAATGATACTTAATGATCTTATTCTCCCGACGAATACCAAAAGTTTGGACCTTTACACTTTTCACCACTTTGTGCATATCTGGACTTTATACCTGATTGACATCCTCATTCTATTTACTCTTGAGTCACCCTCAACATTCGATTGATCGGAACTCTACTCCAAATTTCTCATCATAATTTATTCACCTTCTCAAGAGATATCCCTTTATTAAATGGCTTTCTGCTGCCCTTTTCTTATGACGTTTGAACGTGCTACACTTACTACACATGATATTCACTTACACCTTTTCTCATTCTATTTCCAAGTTTGAACGTGCTACACTTACTACACATGATATTCACTAACACCTTTTCTTATAACGTTTAATCTCATAAGTAATAATATCACCCGTCTATGTTCCCTCTTCCTTTGATTTACACTTTAGCAAATCAAGATGTTACGCCCCTTATAACCCAACCATACGGTTTTTTAAACATTATATACGCTTCATACAAATCCCAAATTCTTTATTGTCACTGTAAATACAACAGTGCTATACCACTTGGGCGTTCTCAACCGCTTCTGAATTAGAAATCCTAAATCCTCCTTATCCTCAATGCGTCCTTCAACACGCCGTGACAAAACCAACATTATTAGTGCTTATATCGTAATTTACTAACAACTGGCTCTAATGGTCGTACATCATAATTTACTCGTTGTAACTTCCCGTTATAACTACGTACTCCCATAACGATAGAGGTATCCCATTCATGAACGAAGGGCCACACATTTCCTTACTACCAACCTTACGCTAAGTTTCATGCGTGGGGTGTCTCGCAAAGCGAAATCCAAACAAGGAACCCCCCCGATACACTACTACCTAACATTGTTGGTCATCGAAATCCGTTAAGCCCTGTCCATAATATGTACCCCTACACTCTCGTCTTTTAACAACAAAGTTTCATCTCAGTTCGCAATTATACATAAACAAAGAACTCCTTCTGAATGACACTTTTCTCTTTACAGTGATGGAAATCACATTTCATATACAACATGCGAGATATTTGAGACCCTCAAATTCCCGTCCCCAGACACACAACTATGAGTATAAACTTCCAAATCTCTAACGGGTGATAAAACAATGCACTCTTTTTGTTACGACCTCTCTATCGTTAATTATAAAAACCAACTAACTCTTTGTTGACTAGTAAATCAATTACATACGACTCATAATAATGAAATCCCTATGCATACTCGGATTAAATATCCGAGACCATTATACTTTGAAATCACAACATATATATATATATATATATATATATATATATATATATATATATACATATATGCACAAAAGTACAATTGCGAGCCCAGCCCTCTAACCGATGGGGCCTCGCCAGAACAAAACATGCTACCCCGATGTAGAAATCCCAATAAACTTGCAATACCAACACACTATCGGTATAATCATATATAAAACACTAATTAAGATCATATCATACTCGTATAACACAGCACTAAAATGAGTAATTTAGATAAAGCATAAACCGCTATTAATATACCCATTCATCCTCCGCGGATGACAATAAAAGTAACCCCCACACTATCATGGAAAATGTTCTTATATATAATAAACTTACTGATATACTCACTAAACTCGACTCTCAAGTGAAAATACAATTGTAACAAATGTAGTAACTCATTCATGCCACAAATAACATGCATCCTCGTCTAAGGATATAACTCATACTTCTATCCTAATAATCGTCCCGGCTGCTCAAATGGTTACTGGACTTACCACACATGTCTGTCCCAAACCGGATATTTCAATAACTTTTGCCCTCGCCAGGAACAATACCTTGATCCCTACTCTTGTATCGGGAAAAATTTATAATGTACGGGTTTTCACTCCCACAAAGTACCTCTACACATACTCCACTTATTTTCGGTCACCCTGACCATGTTAAAGTGGTCCTTTCCTCGGACGTTGGTAGTCTCAGCTCTGAAGACTATCTCCATTGTTCCCTTAGCTTGATGTACCTAAGGAACACGCTACTAGTTTTCCACCTCTCTTACTGAAATTACCATCGTTCGGTAGTAATTTCGCTATCGAATTATTTTAACGGTTTCTCCATTGGGTCTTCCTCCTTGTGGTGTTTCTCCAACACCATTTTCCCAGTCTTATTCTATAAAAAAAAATTGATTTTTGTATCTCCCTACCCAAGGGAACATTTACCTCCAAATTTACACCACGCGTTATAATTACTATCTGTATTTATCATCCAAGCAGAATTCCCCATAAGAGCTAACAATTCTTCTTGTATGTATATTCTCCCTTTAACATCCTCTTCTCCATACCACCTTCTCCACCCGGTGTAAGGTTCGCTACAACATTAAATTTCTCCTCACAAGTTGACCCCTGTTTGGCCCTATTATGTGAGTTCAGAATAACATTCGCCTTTCAACCTGAACATCTGATGAAGAAACTTATGGTCAAACCATACGTGTACACCCTCTCGACATCACATTCCACTTTTAAGTGGGTTGCTTGTTTCTCACCATTAAATCTCCGCTCTTACGAGTCAAGGAAAAATTTCTCTAAATTTTCACTCTCAGTTGGTCATATCCTGACATATGTCCAAGTCTTTGGATACATTGCGTTCGTTTGGCCAGCACATGCCGTCTTCGCCTTTCGAGTATTGCTACTACTGGTTCTCTTCAATGTTACACCTAACTCTTTCTCTCCCATTCCAACCTTGTTGGATGTGTCTAATTTGACCCCATTCCTACTATAGTTGTACCCGGAAGTCTCAAGTCGCGCCTTAGCCTTCTATATCATCCAGGACTTCCGTGCCATAATATCGGTGACTTCAACTACTGTCATCCTTCTTTAAATAAATCAAATAACCTCAATATATATTTGCCTCCTGCTGTTCAACCAATTGTCTTCGCCTGACGTACTACATTGTTCGGCACACGAACACACCCGATCGCAATGCGATTCGCTATCATATACATCATAGCAGGAGAACGAAATTTTACTAAAGGAATCAACAATCCTAAACACAGGGCTCTATATCAAAGAAAGTTACGCTAGAAGCATAATAGGCCGCACAGATCCTAAAGGACACTAGAACCTGATGCTCTGATACCACCTGTGACACCCCGACTAATTAAATACCGGGTAGCTACTCCTTTATTAAATTAATACAAAATGCCAAGTTGGTTCAGTTAATAGCATCACTGTCGAAAACATTTTTAATAATTACTAACCACCTAGTATTTAAAAAGTAAGATGTCAAATTTTAAAATAAGTCTGATTAACATGCATTGAAAGAACAATGAAAGAGTAACATAACCATACACCATAGAGTCTCAATAAGGTAACCAAAAAATAATAGTAAGTCCGGAGGAAAACTCCTCACAACAATCCCACAACTTAAATAAATAAAACAATGTATCCTGAATTAATTACATGCCAAAGATCTGAATAACTGAAATAAGAAATGTCTCTAATAGATTTGGGCGACATGCCCTACAAATGATGAAACTGAATATGGAGTCAAGAAAAAAGAAGCATCTACTAGCAAGGCCCTGTAACTTCCACAACAGCTACAGCTCGTCACCTGAATGGAAATCCTATGCATGGTGTCCTTGTGGCTGGGCACCTAAAAGGTTTTTACAAAAATAGATTTGAAAGCAAACGGGCCAGAGCCCGAAAGTGGAGAGTATTTTAAAAATATCAAGTGTTTTAATGACATTAAAACAATGAATGCAAAATACATGTTAGGACGTGCACTCACATGAAATACTCACCTCTAGACTAATTGTGCACTCCTAACATACCGTACCCATCTAAGTGACATTTATATCTAACTAAACCGTCATAAGGTCTACCCCTTTTCTACTCGATTCCCATTATACATTCTAACGTTATCAATTAAATAGATGGCTTTACTTAAACTCGGATTCTCAATAATTCGCAATACAATTCACTGCTGGTTATCCCTTTTTATTTTCTCAAAGTGTTACCATAATTATACTCACAATACCAACATGAAAGTTCTCATTATTTAAGCTTGTATTATTCACGTCATAAATATACAATACAAGCACCCCCGAGACTAAGCTGCGGTGCACACATACTCTGCTATCCATCCCGGTACATCACGTACATAAGGATCACGCATTCTGAATCTCTCAGGAATCGTTCTCAGATAACAACAATCACAATCAATGGAGGCGAACACAGTCACATCACGTGGGTCACACACATACCTACGCTCCCATGATCAGCAGACTTATTAACTTCCCAATAAGTCCTTCTCTGACCTATGTCCTCGAGGTACCAATCTAAATCCCCCCCGTAGGCACACACAGGTTAGATGGCCCTAAGCGAACGCAAACCTCCCGTGATAACAAGTATGGTAGGTATGTCATACACATAAAATCATATATACTAATCATGCACACTTCTTAGTAATTACAATAATTATTAGTGGTATACTTCTCATTCTCATACCAACTTATAATGTTACACCATTCACATATCCCCGGTTAATACAAATATATAAGTCGTCAAAAATCCTCACATCGTATATAGTCACTAGCGTCCTAATCCACAAATATCATTTGGTTCAAATCGCACTTCTATGTTTCACTCCTCAAAATATCCCAAATCTCCCAATTATACCAAATAGTTAACAAGGTAAGGTTATCTCTACAATTAAATAAGGTTACGGGACACTAGAAATCAAATCAGGCCAAAAAGGAAAATATGTCAACTCGTTAGAAGTCTCGTTCGAACGAGAGTTCGTTCGAACGACAGGGGCATCTAATGAACATCCAACTCATTAGAAGGCAAACTGTCAACTCGTTAGAAGCTCGTTCGAACGAGCTCGTTCGAACGACCTGGGCAGGTCTTCTAACGAGGTGACAGTTTCGAGCCCAGAATTCCTAAATTCGTTTTTCCTCCAACTTTCTCTTCTCAAAACTCATCCAAACATTATCCCAACAGTGTTTTAAGGTTCCTAATCATTCCTAAACATACTTAGGTCATATTTTAACATATTTATGGGGTCAAGTCTCCCTAAACAACACCCAATTATCAAATCTCCCAATATTCCCCCAACCCTTATGAATATGAACCCTAGAAAATTAAAGTCATCAATATCCACAATTAAATCAGTTTTTGTAATATAAAAGATGTATTTCTAACAATATAATCGCCCAAACATAATTCTACATGTAATCTCTTTATCAAAACATGAATTTATAACTCCAATTACATGGGTTTTTACAAGTCTCCCAATACAATGCAATAATATCAATTTCTAAGCATGGAAGAAGCATTCGCTTGAAATTAATGTAATTAAACCACTTGCCTCAGATTGTTCTCTGAATTTGGTGTTGAATGTTGAAGGTTACCCTATCTCTTTCTCTCCCAAGGTTAAAGGTTGAAGATGGAGGTTAAGGTTTTCTCTTTGGGAACTTTTCTAACTTCCTCCTCTAACTCCCGTTGCCCTCTAATCAATTAATTGCTGGCAATGGGTTAGTGGGTAATTAAATTCCCTATTTTAAACTCCCAAAATTCGTTGGTCAAAATTCCTAAAATTCCAAAATTACCAAAATACCCTTTTAAGTTGCCGGTATGGCCTAAAAATGTCCCGGGACCCAAATTAAACCCCCGGCTAGTGTTTTCGGACTATTTCGACCCTTCCGGACGCGTTGGCGCACTCAAAATGACCATATGGTTGATAAAAATAAAATCCACTTTTTAATTAAAATAATTATATTCCTGACGCGACTGTCACACGCGTCCTAACAAAATTTCCAAATTGCCGTATTTCAATTTCACGAAAAATTCAATATATTCAATATTCATTATAATCAAATAATACCCATTATAATCAAATACAACTCACATCTCGTTAGTATTTTATCCGGATTAATTCTCAATTAATACCCATTTAATTCAATTAATCCCATAAATAAATATCACAAAAATACGGGGTATTACATCTACCTAATTCCCTGACAACGGTGCCAAAACTTGACGCGACTAAGAATGTATCTCTAATGTGCATTCTCTTTTAGACTCAAGTGCAAGCTTGTCGCGTTAGTAATAAACCCGGTAAGTCGGGATCGCATCCACAGGGAAATAGGACAATATAATTGTAACGACGTTGGATAGACGAAGAAATCCTAACTCTGAGTCTAAAAATAAAGGAAAAGATGATTGGTTTGAGAATTGGCTACAACTAGATGCAATTATGAAAGTATGAAAAAATGCAACTATTCTAAATTACCTAAAATACAGATGAAGAAAAGAGGACAGGAATACAATCCCCCAATCCTAGTGTATTGCAGATATAAAACTATTCGTAAATTTAAATGATTAATTATACCAAGAATTTAGTACTACCAAGCATTACGTATATGAGGTTCAAGCTCGCATCGTACTTAATCAGAGGATGAGTAAATCGGTACTGTAATAGTTACACTCGAATTGTATTCTAAAGCATCTCGGTTACCCAGAAGCAAATGAGATCCAAAGATCTTCAATTGTCGTGTTTCTATGCAATACGATCATAATCAAACCATTAAATTTAGAGGATTAATTTTATGTACATACAACTACCACATTAGGTTGGGTTCATGCATCCCCACCTTTAAAAGTCTAGCCTACCATGATGAAAGAAATGAAAACTATTTTGGAATTGCAGGAAATCATGATTAAACTAAGGAAGAATTATAGAATGATGTAAACGGGAAATTAAACAGAGGAAATTACTCACTAATCTTACCAAAGCACTCAAAGCATTAACTACAATTACTGGTAATCACTGAAATCTAAATAATCTTCAATCATGGAATTAAATTCATAAGCTATCTCTAAACAAGGGTTTTTCTTAAAAGAATGGAAAATTAGCTAAATTCTCCGTACTAAGAATGATAATAAAACAGATTTAAACACCCTACAAAACTTCAAGAGTTTTAGCTGAACTAGAACTCTCCATTAGAGGAAGATAGAAAAATTAAAATTCGACAGCCGGACCGGTCCTGTCCTCCTCCGGCTCGGTTTGGCTTGGATCCGGACCGGTTCTTTTCTTTTCTTTTCTTACCGGATCGGTCCCGTTCGGATCGATTATTTTAATTTTCATCAACTTCGATTCGTCTTCAGTCTGAGGTTCACTGGAACTTTGTATTCCGGATCGGTTCTTTTAATTTCTGACCGGATCGGTCCTGTCCGGATATGTTCTTTTAATTTCACACTGTAACAACCCGTATTTTTGGCGATAATTAAATTTCATAAATGGGTGTTAATGGGAAATTTGGGGAATTTTCCGGAATAATAATTGTCAGAAATTTATGAGGGTTAGATGATTTCAAAGGTGTGTTTCATTTACTTTTGAGACTAAGTAAATGAGTTGGGTCATTTTTATTATTTGTCGCAGTGGGCAACGCGACAAAGGATAATATTTTAATGTTGATACCGCATTAAGTTGTGTGGGATTAAATCAGTGACTTGAGGTCAAGTACCTCGAATGGAGATTTAGAGTGTGCGGTTGGTCTTAGAATGGCCGAGATAGTCAGAATACTGTATCCGATGGTCGAAATTGAGTTTTGGGAATTTTTAGAGTTAAAAGGAACTCATAATTGAGTAAACGAGTCATTTTTGGGTTTTAATGGATAAACCCTTATTTCTCCCTATATAAGGAGGGAGGGGGAAAGAAAGAGAAAGAAAAAGAGAGAAGAGAGAGAGAGAGGAAGGAATAGAGTAAGAGAGAAAAAGGATTTTCGGGCCAAACTCCGTGTCATTCGACTCGGGATCGTCAGATTTTATCCACGAGGCAAGTGTTTACTTGCTTTATTTATTTTTAAGCATAAATTTCATATCGTAGTTTGTAGTGATACACCACAAAGATTTTTGGGATGGGTTTTTGTGAATTAAAACGGGTTTTCGGAAGCTAAACGAGTAAAAACCCCAATAAATTCCAATTCGAGAAACTTAGGAATTCATTGAATTAAATTGTGGATTATGGGTTCTAGGATGTTTGGACCCCCTATTTATATGTGTATGTGTTGTTGGTTAAGGTTGGAGGAGGTTAGGAGAAGAAACAAAACTCTTGGAGGTATGTTAATGGCCGAAATAGTCTCGGAGAAGACGGTGAATAGTAAGCCATGTCATTGTCGAATCGATTCGGCTCTTGGTCAAAAAATGAAAATTGTAGATCTTTTCGATACGGTCATGTGGGCACCTACCGCGTATTTTTCTGATGTTTTTTTGGATTTATAATTATTTTTCTACGGAAGGCTGTCCGAGATCGAAATCGTTAGTTAGAAATCAAACCTGATATTGGGAGAATTAAGGCTAGAATTGTTTGGAGATAAATATTAGGGGTTCCTAAATATAGAGTGGGGACCTCTAGATTATTGTTTGAGCGAAATGTAGTCATCGAGTTCTTGGAAATGTAATCCACGACCTATTTAAGTTAAGGGTGTTTGGTGACGAATATTCCTTGGGATAATTTCAGTGAGCATTTAGGCGTATATAATTATGCGTGTAGGAAAACATAATTATATCGATTATGGTTGGGTAAATCCTACGAGACTACTAGGATAAATTTGGGAATATATTTATTTACTTAGCATGAATTGGTATATTTGGAGATATCCAATAAATCCTTAAATGGGAATCAGGTATTTATTATTTATCAAAGTGAGGGAATACTTTGAGTATAGAATCATGAGTGTGCGAATACTCGAATTATATAAGTTATGAGAACCTTTGGGATTATTGGTCATCGCTACGTGTGATTGTCAATTAGAGTCGTTTATGTATAATGTGAATACAATATATATATATTATATAATATAAATACATATGTATCTCTGTGTGAATGGTATATCTGTATTTAGAGGCTGGTTTCCACGGGCTTTCCATTGGTATAGGGTTGGAACAACCAGATTATATATTTCTCTAGTGCGATCAAGGGAGGTTATGCGATGTGGGTGAATCCTCATCGTACGCTAATGACTGAAAGACTATCGTGTTCGTGGTTCCAGAGTGGAACAAGTTATTATTGCGTTGTCTCACCTGGATACAGGTTGAGTTCGCCTTTGCTAATATGGATAGGTGGAACTCTGGTAAGAAGAGGTTTCATTATTATGATTTGAGTGTGTGGCAACCATATCGGTATGATTTAAGGTATGCAAGGATTATTGTCGACCTGTGAGTTTAAGCTCATTATTGTTTCCGCAAGGACTTAGTGTTAGTATGAGCGTTTGGTGGTGTGGCACCGGGATAGAGATAGGAGTTCAGACCACATTTTGTTGGAAGGGGGGATAGGATTATCCCAGTGGCATATTTGAAGTTAACGGACCTCCACGACCGACAAAATTAAGTAGTAGTGTATTGGAGGGGTTCCTTGTTTTGATTTATCTTGCGAGACGCTCCATGCATGAACCTTAACGATGTCAGGAGTGGAGAGATGTTATAGGATGCAAGAATGTTAATTTTGTGAATGAGTCATATAGTGTGGGTGAAACATTATAGACTGAGAACCGTGTGATGATGGTCTGCATAGTGATACAAGTGCTATGGAAAAGCACTAAAATGGTTTTCTCACCGTAGTATGAGGGTGAGACAAGGTAATGGAAAGTTGATTTAAGTCTTGTAGCTGGGCCTTGATGAGAAGGAAAATTCAAAGATAGTATGTTTTGGGTGTGAGGTTCATAACATGTGTAAAGGGAGTAGGCACCATGATTAATTAGACTTCTTGTGCCAAAATCTTAGGATGGAGTGGTAGATGTGCGCGGGCAAGTTAGTGAGGTAGGAATTTAGGACGTCCCGCTAGTGTGCCTTAGGTCGCTATATCTCGTTGACCGATGATGGGAGGCAGTAGTGTAATGGGAGAGTTCCTTGTCTGGATTTCGCTTTGCGAGACGTCCCACGCATGAAACCAAGAAAATGTCGGAAGTTGAGAGAGGCCTTGGGCACTAGGGATATACGTAGGATTGTACTCGTTTCGCGTAGGTAGGGCAATGCATAGACCGTAGCATTATTAATACGTAAGTTCAATAGAGTTGGTAGCGCCGATATAAGAAGATTTCGAGAAGTAAACCACAAGAAGATTGGTTGGTTAACCTTAAGAAGAATGGGATTTTGCGGGTTGGGAAGACCCATGTATGAGTATTACGCCGAGGAAGTAAGGCCCATTGTTTAGAGAGAGTGTTACGTGTCGAACGTTCATAATGGATGTGCATATGTGCACGGGTTAAAAAGGTGTATGGGCACCTTACTAAGTTGGTTTATATACCGCCAGAAATAGAAAAGGCATAGTATATAAATTTGATGATTATGCCGCGAGGCAGTCGTGGTGGAATTTAAATGGGGAGAAAGGAACATCGTGAGAGGTACGCGATATTCCAATTTCCTAGGGGCAATAAGAAATAGCATGCCCAAGATATGCGACGAGACTAACAGAAATAGTAAAGTTTTATTACAGTTTCCTTTTTAAAGGAAATCAGTTGTCCTTCCGTGGATGAGAGAATGTTTGTTAGCAAGAGCATTAGCTTTGCGAGATGTTAGGGCGGTAGTGATAGACTCATTTCTCTTATTGGCAGTTCGAGAAGAAATAGGAGTAACGCGTCGTTGCTGTGCGTTAGCATGTAGAAATTTTGATAAGCTTGTGGTGAAGCTAGTATGTTTGAGTATACCTTGAGATAGGTGATTTATGGTAAGGGACCATAGTGTTAGCACCTTTTGATTTTGGGGGTACTAGGACGTTGTGAAATTAGCGATCCTCAGATGGTGGTGTAGGCTATATCAGAATTTCGAGGGCGAAATTCTGTTATAAGGGGGGAAGTATGTAACAACCCGTACTTTTGAGGATAATTAAATTTCATAAATGGGTGTTCATTGGAAATTTGGGGAATTTTCTAGAATAATAATTTTCGAAAATTTATGAGGGTTAGATGATTTCAGAGGTGTGTTTCATTTTCTTTTGAGACTAAGTAAATGAGTTGGGTCATTTTTATTATTTTTCGCAGTGGGTAACGCGACAAAGGATAATATTTTAATGGGGATACCGCATTAAGTTGTGTGGGATTAAATCAGTGACTTGTGGTCAAGTACCTCGAATGGAGATTTAGAGTGTGCGGTTGGTCTCGGAATGGCTGAGATAGTCAAAATAATGTATCCGATGGTCGAAATTGAGTTTCGGGAATTTTTAGAGTTAAAATGAACTCGTAATTGAGTAAACGAGTCATTTTTGGATTTAAAGGGATAAACCCTTATTTCTCCCTATATAAGGAGGGAGGGGGAAAGAAAGAGAAAGAAAAAGAGAGAGAAGAGAGAGGAAGGAAGAGAGGAAGAGAGAAAAGGATTTCCAGGCCAAACTCCGCGGGATTCGACTCGGGATCGTCGGATATTATCCACGAGGCAAGTGTTTACTTGCTTTATTTATTTTTAAGCATAAATCTCATATCGTAGTTGGTAGTGATACACCATAAAGATTTTCGGGATGGATTTTTGTGAATTAAAACGGGTTTTCGGAAGCTAAACGAGTAAACACCCAATAAATTCCAATTCGAGAAACTTAGGAATTCATTCAATTAAATTGTGGATTATGGGTTCTTGGATATTTAGAACCCCTATTTATATGTGTATATGTTGTTGGTTGAGGTTGGATGAGGTTAGGAGAAGAAACAAAAAACTTGGAGGTATGTTAATGGCCGAAACAATCTCGGAGAAGACGATGAACAGTAACCAGCGTCATTGCCGAATCGATTCGGCCTAGAGGCAAATCGATTCGTCTCTTGATCAAAAAAATGAAAATTGTAGATCTTTTCGATACGGTCGTGTGGGCTCTAAGTGCGTATTTTTCTGATTTTTTTTGGATTTATAATGATTTTTCTACGGATGGCTGTCTGAGATCGAAATCATTAGTTAGAAATCAAACCTAATATTGGGAGAATTAAGGCTAGAATTGTTTGGAGGTAAATATTAGGGGTTCCTAAATATAGAGTGGGGACCTCTAGATTATTATTTGAGCGAAATGCAGTCATCGGGTTCGTGGAAATGGAATCCACGACCTATTTAAGTTAAGGGTGTTTGGTGACGAATATTCCTGGGGATAATTTCAGTGGGAATTTAGGCGTATATAATAATGCGTGTAGGAAAACATAATTATATCGATTATGGTTGGTTTAATCCTACGAGACTACTAGAATAAATTTTGGAATATATTTATTTACTTTGCATGAATTGGTATATTTGGAGATATCCAATAAATCCTTAAATGGGTATAAGGTATTTATTCTTTATCAAAGTGAGGGAATACTTTGGGTATAGAATAATGAGTGTGCGAATACTTGAATTATATAAGTTATGAGAACCTTTGGGATTATTGGTCATCGCTAGGTGTGATTGGTAATCAGAGCCATTTTCGTATAATGTGACTACAGTATATATATATATTTTATAATACAAATACATATGTATATGTGTGTGAATGGTATATGTGTATTTAGAGACTGGTTTCCATGGGCTTTCCTTTGGTATAGGGTTGGAACAACCAGATTATATATTTCTCTAGTGCGATCCAGGGAGGTTACGCGATGCGGGTGAACCCCCTAGCTCGAGGAGCAGGTAGAGTATAGTCCCGAGGACATTATCGTCCCGCATTCGAGTGCGATGTGTGTAACTCCACTTGCAGGGGGAACATGACCGCCTCCACTGCTGTGTATTTGTTTACCATGTCCATTGAGAGAGTCTGGCTTGGTACCGTGGGATAGTGAGTAATCCCAAATTTTGGATCGGCACTATGAGATCACATCCTTGAGTTATAGCTCATTGGGATGGTTATTATACTTTTGTGTATTGTATATTACTTGTGCATGAGAATAAGAAATTATATATCTGTATGAGAGTAAAGAGATAAAAATGAAAAAGGATAAATTCTCAGTCCAGGAGATTCTATCTGAATGTGCATTATAAAAATGAATATAGAGTAAACCTCAGTCCGGGAGATATTATCCGTATGTATATTGTAAGATGTATATAAGAATGAGTATAATATGTATAATATTATATAAGTATGTTTATATATTCGTTTAGTACTAAGAGCCTAATGGATCACGACCATTGACACTGCCTAGTAGTAGTGTATCGGGGGGGTTTCTTGTTTAAATTTCTCTTCGCGAGACACCCCACGCACGAACTTAGCGCAATGTTGAGAATGTAGAGAAGTTTAGCCCTTAGTACTCGGGTTGTTGAGGTTTCTAGCAGACGGGTGAATTAGATTAGTTAGGTGGGGTAGCTTAACTATGATGTTTTAGATGAGTGCGTTAGGCGTGCACTATTAGAAAAGGGGTGAGGGGTATCTCATGGGAGTGTGATACCAATTTAAATATGAGACCAACTTATTTTTAAAAATAAAGCATTTATGCACTTGCAAAATATTTTCACAACTCGGGCTCTGACCCGTTTTCCTATTTTTCCTTTTCTTGCCATATAAATATATATATATGTATAGGTGTCCAGACACAGGGAAGGCTCGATGATGATTCCTTCGAGTCAGACGTGTTTTGCGGCAACTGTGGATGTATGCAGGTTTACCATAGATGTTTCTATCCTTGTAATCTAGAGAGGAGGTACTGTATAAATATTCGGGCTAATAACCCAATTGCATTTATTTATTCTTTTACCTCCTTTTAGTGAGGCATTCGATATAGTTGTGTGATATTTAAACCGAGTGATCGGTTATTTTATTTCATTTCAGTTTCATTTACATAAACTGCGTGAATGGTTTAATTGAGAAATTGTTTAAAAAGATTACTTAAATAAAATTTTGACGCCAGCCTAATAGGTTATTAGTAATTAATTTGGTTTTCGATAGTGATGCTAAGAATGAACCATATGCGACTCCTATTTTAATTTGGTACATGAGTAATCTCCCAGTATTTTATTAGGCGGGTTGTCACATTGACCGGATCGGTCCTGTCCGGATCGATTCTTTTAATTTCTGACCGGATCGGTCCTGTCTTTCTTTAACTTTTTCTTCTATCTTTGACTGCTCATAACTTTCACACCGGGACTCCGATTGAGGTGCCCTTTTTCCCAATGTTCTTGTAATTGAATGCTCTTCAACTTTCCGCTTGACGCCTCATCCAAATTTAGGGTAAAAATTACAACTTTACCTTTTTGACTTTTCCTTCTTTTCTTTCTCGATTCTTCTGGTTTCTTTCTTTTTTTATTGACATTAAATACCTACAAAATTAGTACGAAATACCAGAAACTTGGTGTACTCATTAGAATAAGTCAGTAGCAAGATTATGACATAAAATCAAATCGATTACACTGATCGAGGTGCTAAAAGTAACTAAATTAAAGGGATAAATTTGGAAGAATTTAAGCCTAATCACCTGCCTATTGACAAGTCAGTCCAGTCCCATCAATTCAACGTTTTGATTGGTAACCTCTTCATCCTTTGGTACCTTGTGGGGCAGGATTTCTTCTGATTTCTGCGGAGGTTATGTCTTTTGTTGGAGATTTCAAGTATAAAAGAGGGGTAAGAGTGGAGTGTTTTCATCGCACCTTCACATTATGACTTTCTTATTCTGTGAGATGGCTCTCCCTGGTAGTGTTGAGTTTGCCAACTACCTCGAGACTTTGGAGGCGATGTGCTCTTATGACATCGACTACGATGCTTACAACATGCGCGGAGTTTCTTTATGGAATAATCGACCCATAGAGTGGAACATGTTGACGGCGGCAGTACAATTCTGGTATCCCGAAGACCATGTATTCTTCTTTGGCTTGGAAGAAGTCTGTCTAACCTATGAGGAATTTTGTGCCATATTGGGGATAAATCACGGCGTTACTGCGGCTCTGCCTGAGTTTTCCCATTCTCCCCATGAGTTATTGGCCGGGCTTCTTTGTGTTTCGTCCTCGACGGCCAGATCACTGGTGGATGGAGGTATGATTTCTCTTTCGGCGGTGTTGCGGTCTGTGTATTTGCGGGAGGTTGGTGATGTTGGATATGCCGGAGCTGTCGTTCTAGGATTGGTTTCAAAATTGATGCTGGTGACCAGGGAGATGCTGGTGAACCCACAACTTGCAACTATTACCTCATGGATGTCCAACCGTTGTAATCCTGCGGTGGTGATACTAGCAGAGACTTTGAATGGCTTAGATACCTGGAGAGAAGGTCGTTCTGACTTTCTGAGGTGTAGCCTTATGATGTTGTTCATGTGGTTGTCTGAAAGATTCCACCTGGTGACCCCTCCGGAATACCCTTTGTCGGATGTACCCAACTTATTTTCATGCCTTTTCATCAGTGTTTCCATGGATATTGAGAGCTGGGAGAACTGGTTCGTGGAGCATGGGGCTCTAAATCTGTACTTGTCAGTACCTTAGAGGGGACCTCTACTACTTATTCTAGAACTGGAGGAATAACCGTATGTCTGGCTAGTTGGTATCAAACAGACCTCTTTTTATTTCCCTTAGCGGCTTCTGTGCCAATTTGGCTGGGAGCAGATCGTTCCACCTCGGACACTAGACTTCTTTTTGGTAGAAGATTTGACAAATTGTCTATGCATGTGACTTAGCTCTTTGTTGGAGAGTCAGCATTCGTCGACCCAACCCTCTCAGTATTTTTGGAGAGTTTGGCATATCCCTGGGAATTATATGAAGTGGTTGTGGAGAAGAGTAGTTAGCAAGATATTGGAAGTGGAGACTGGGCGAAGGTGGATTGCCTTATCTGATGCCATGGAGGGAGGTGTAGTAGTTTTTCTGAGGTTGGTTTCAAGCTTATCAGTCCTTGGAGCATCTGCGGTACTCCATTTAGGCAGGGGAAGCTTGGGGACCCCAGGATGTAGATGACGATGATAGAGTGGGCTCCTCTGGTAGATGTGGGTAGGGCTCTTGGAGAAATTGTTTTGTAATGGGGAATAAATTTGGAAAATTATTTGGCTTTTTAGGAAGGTATGGGGAAGGGAGTCATCCATTCATTTTCTTATGTAATTGCACTGTAATTTCTTATTATTGAAATAAACAAGTTTTTGATCATCTAGATGTGCCTTTTGATGAATTCGGTATTTTGAATTATCTATATCGATCGCTAAGGCATGCATAATCCTTTTGTTCAAATATATGTTAGAATGGACTATCTTTCTCGAAGATAAGGAAAGAATAGTTTTTTGTGAAAAAGAAATGGTCGTGCTCATGTAAGATATATGAGCTGCCTACGTACCTCTGGGGTTTTTTGAAAATTGTTAATTTTTATGAGAATGGTTTTTATAGAGGATCAGGCCCACATAGTTCTGGGTAGAGGTAAATGAAGAGATTTTGTTTTAGAATAGAAGGGAGATGAGAAGAGTCGTAGCGCGTCTAGATTTCAGACTAGGGGTAAAATTTCTTGAGACGATCTAGGTTGACTAGATGAGCCATCTCTTCGCCATCTAAGTCGGTGAGCATGGCGGATAAGATCATCTTCACAATGTATGGGACGCTCCAATTGGGCTTGAATTTCCCTCTGGGGTCCCAGATGGGCTCTACTATTTCTTTGAAGGCTAAATCCCCTTTTCGGATACCGCGGTCCTTGACTCTCTTATTTAATGAACGTGTTATTTGGCGATGGTACCCTTGTATGTGATACAACGCTGTTGTTGCCGATGATGTGATCATTGGTTTCTCATCATGGTTTGAGGTATGGGGTTTTACACAATATGCTCCTTAAATCTCGCGAGTGTCATTCTCTTTGAATTCTTGTTAATTGAACTCATATTTGAATTGATAAATTCATTGAAATCTGGAAAATAATTGTTGAAATTATTTTGATTCATGTGGTATCATTATATTGTTGATGAGCACATTGTCATGAGATTTTAATATGGCACGGATGTTGAGCACCTGCCAAAATTCCTGTTTCCTGGACTATGGCTTGATAAAGCATATACGGATGTGGCGAGGCCTGGTGACCCATTGATGTGTTGTTGAAAAATTATAATGATGAAATGCTATTGAGATTTGCATTTTGATATGAATATTCATACTTGTGTTGTTACATTTTATTCGTTGCTAATCCGTATTTGTTGAGCATAATTCCTGTCGTATTGTGTACTTCCCCATATTTTCTTTTAGTGGCAGGTTAGCGCGGATTTTGGGGCGCTATGGAGATTGATTTTAGCGAGAATTTTTTGGGAAATATTTGTATTATTTATTTTTATGTATAGAGCATTGAAGATTTGTATTTATTTTTCGAGTTAGATGTTGTATTTATTTTTCCAGTCTTCTTCACTGACCTTGCTTTCAAGCATGACGCGTAACGAGGGTATTTCTAGCTCCACGGGTAGGACTGTTTCCATGCCATAGACTAGAGAGTAAGGGGTAGCCCCAATAGAGGTTCGAATTGAGGTTCGATAGCCTTTAAGGGCATATGGGATTCGATCGACCCATTCTCGATAACTCTCGGTCATCTTGTTGATGATGGCTTTGAGGTTATTATTGGTGGCTTCGACTGCACCATTGGTTTGAGGTCAGTAGGGACAAGATTTGTGTCTCTGGATCCCATACTCGTTGACCACTTCTGTGACTTTTGCCTCGAAATGCAATTCGTTATCTGACACTAGCTTGTGCGGGAACCCATATTAACAGATGATGTTTTTCTTGATGAATTAGCCACTTTCTTAGCGTTCAGAACTGCATATGACTCAGCTTCGACCTATTTGGTGAAGTAATCAATGGTAACGAGGATGAATTCATGCCCGTTAGAGGCCTTGAGTGTAACCTTCCCTATGATGTCGATGCCCCAGGTGGAGAACGACCAGGAAGAAGTCATATTGTATAATTCTCGCGGAGGCAAGTGTTGAAGGTTGGAGAACTGCTGGCATTTGAGGCATTTTTAGACATAGGCGGTGCAATCCTGTACCATGGTGGTCCAGTAGTAGCCGTGTTATATGATCTTCTTGGAAAGCATTTGACCGTTCATGTGGGGTCCGTATTCCCCACTCTGGATTTTCTGCATTACCTCTTCAATGTCAGCCCCTGCGATGCAATGTAGATGGGTTCCATCAAAGTTTCTCTTAAACAGTGCTTTGTGATAGATGATTTACTGGGTGGCCAGCCTTCGGAGGGTTGCCTGGTCTTTCTTATTAGAACCCTCGGGACAGCTACCATGCTCTAGGACGTGCAAGATATCATAATACCAGTAGTCGGCTACCTCGAGATCTTATTTGGTGACGAGCTGAATGTGGTAGCAGTGGGTTGGGTTGTCTTTCTTTTGGACTAGGAAGGGAGTCATTGTTATTCCTTCGGGCATGTCGACCATCAAAGCCAAGGTAGCAAGGGCATCGGCTAGGTTATTCTTTGCTCGAGGTAGGTAGTGGAAGGTGATGTCTTGGAATTGGGAGGCTAGTTCTTCTAAGTGGGCCTGGATGGGTTGAAGTTTCTCGTCCTTGACTTTTCATTTTCTAAGCACTTGACTAATGATGAGGGCAGAATCCCCATAGATATCTAGGCATTGGATACCTTTCTTGAGAGCAAATTTGAGGCCTATCGTACATGCCTCGTATTCAGTCATATTATTGGTGCAGGGGAAATCCACTTTCATGGAGATGGGAGTGTGGGAGTCATCTAGGGCGATCAAAAGTATCCCAATGCCCTATCCCTTTTTGTTAGCAGTGCTATCGAAGAACATCTTCCATCGAAGGTCATCTTGAGTAGCATAGAAGATGTTTTCATCTGGAAATTCGAAGATCCAATCATCAACCTCTTCCATGGGGTAGTCAGCGAGGTAGTCAGAAATAGATCTTCCTTTCATGGATTTCTATGTGACGTACATGATATCAAACTCGGCTAAGAGCATCAACCATCGAGCCATTCGACGGGATAAGGTGGGTTTCTCAAACAGGTACTTGATAGGGTCCATTCAGGATACTAGTTTAATGGGGAAGGCGAGCATGTGGTGTCGTAACTTTTGGGTGACCTAAACAAGCACGACACATTCTTTTTCCAAAGCGTTGCAGTTGACTTTGTACCCGACCAATTTGTGACTGGCGTAATAGATGGATCTTTCTTTTTGAGAACCTTCAAGGTATTGGGATAGGAAATCCCCAGCTTCAGTGTCAGTTATGGTTAGGTATAGGAGCAAGGGGGGACCAGGTTGTGGTGGAATGAGTACCGAAGGTCGAGTCAGGTATTGTTTAATTCGGTCGAAGGCTTCTTGACAGGCCTCATTCCAAACTTTGGTTAAATCCTTTCGAAGGAGTTTGAAAATTGGTTCACAAATGGAGGTGAGCTGGCTGATGAACTGAATGATGTATTGTAATTTCCCAAGGAAACCTCAGACCTCTTTCTCCTTTTGGGTAGGTGGCATCTCAAGTATGGCTTTTAACTTGGCAGGATCTACTTCTATCCCCTTTTCACTAACCATAAATCCCAAGAGTTTTCCATTTGTAATGCCGAAGATGCATTTCTGTGGATTGAGTCTCATCTGATACTGTCGCAATCGTTCAAAAAACTTTCGAAGAGAGGGAACATGACCTTCTCTAGTTTTGGATTTGATAATCATATCATCCACATAGACCTTGACTTCTTTATGAATTAGATCTTGTAGGATGGTTGTGGGAGCCCTCTGGTAGGTATCCCGGCATTCTTGAGACCAAATGGCATAACAATGTAGAAAAAGGTTCCCCATGGGGTGATGAACGCAGTTTTTCTCGATGATGTGGGTGAATTTTGATTTGTTTGTATTTTGCAAACCCGTCAACGAATTACTGAGAGAATGATTGGTCGTGTTTTTCACGATCATGTCAATATTGGGTAGTGGGTAATCATCCTTTGGAGAGGCTTTGTTCAAATCCTGATAGTCTACGCACATTCAAACTTTCCTTCCTGATTTTGGCACAGGCACTATGTTGGCTAGGCATGTGGGATATTCAATCACACGAATGAAACCCACGTTCAGCTGTTTGACCACCTCTTCTTTGACTTTGAGCGACCATTCGGTGCAGAGCTTTCTCAGCTTTTGTTTAACCGACTTTTAATCTGGAAGAGTGGGGATCTCATGCTGAGAAATTTTAGGATCAATGTCGGGCATATCATCATAAGACCATGTAAATACATCTACGAATTCCTTTAATAATTCTTCGAGTTGTGCGCGCTCATGCTCGTCAAGGGTAGCCCCTATCCTAATCTCGTGCAGTTGGCTACTAGAATCGAGGTTAATAATAATAGTCTCTTCTTCGTTAACTTGAATGAGGTTATGTTGTTTGTTATTAACCTTATTCAGATCAGTTAAGAATTGTTAATTTGTAAAATCATCATCATCAAAAGTTTGATTAAAATCTGAACAATTAATGTAAGTCACAACAAGATACTCAAAATCTTCGTTTATTTCATTGATAGGAAAAACAACACTGAGAACCTCATCAAAGGAGGTCTCGATTACATTTGAGCAAGGATAGATAACAAAAGAAGAAATGGGGTAAACATTGGGGTTAGATGGGATTTTAACACGTAGAACCGGCGCAGCATGCCAGCTGAGGAGAGGTGTATCAGCAGCTTTAATCAAATGGGATGGATCCAGTGATGTAGTGCCTGAATGAACCATGCAGAGTGTCAGCCCCAGTGCCTGTAAGTCAAACGAATCCTCGGAGTCACTTCTCTTGAAATCTTCAGTATCTCTGATGAGCAGTTGTATATGGCGTTAGGAACTTTCGGCCCATGGGTAGCTGTCTAAGAAAAAAATCTCCATTATGGGTTTCATCTATTTGTTTGTATGGTTATACCATGGTTCCGAAAATCCACAAAAGGGTAAGTACTCACCCTCTTTGATGAATCGTCCATTCAAGGAGTCACCTGAGATAGTCTGGATGCGGTCTAGTTTTCTATTTGGTCAAGACTGGCGGATCATTCTGAGCTATTGTTTTAATGGTTGATACCCCAAACCATAAGGAGGGAAAGATTTCTTTAGCTGAATGGGATATAGTATCCCTTGTTATCTTTGTCCTAGCCCCAGTTCGGGCATAAATTGCATGTTTCTGAACACCTGAATCACATTGACATTGCTATGAGGGTCATATTCTGGACAAACTCTCTCTTTGAAATCGCCCCCTACCGGGAGTAGAAGTGGATTAACTCGAAATCCTGATAGGAGCATATCTTTTAACCCATGATGTATCTCACGGATTGGATTAGTGGTACTTGCACCCTCAACATTGTCATCATCGCCCAAAATGGTGATGACTCGTCCGTCGGTGAAGAACTTCAATTTCTGATGGAGTGAGGAAGACACACCCTTGATACTATGGAGCCAAGTTCGTCCGAGCAACATGTTGAAACAAGATGGGATGTCAATAATTTGGAATTCAACGATAGGTTTTATAGGGCCATCTCCTATTACAAGTTTTATGGATCCCATCACCTCCCGACGGGTATTATCGTAGCCACATACAACAGCGGAAGTTGGATCAAGGTCACTTTTCTTCAGTCCTAAGCATTTGAAGGTTCTTAATGGGAAGACATTCAAGGAGAATCCATTATCGAGAAGAGAGTGTGGTATGATTTTCCCCATAACTTTGAGAGAGATGTTGAGTGCATGATTGTGGTTTGGCTCAACTCTAGGGATTTCTTCTTCGAAAAAGGATAGCATTCGAGTAGAGGTTAAGGATCCGACTAAATTTACTGCTTCTTCTGGTGTAGTAGAAGGAGAAACTATGGGTCTAGTGAGAAACTTTATCAAAGCATTTATGTGCAGATGGGAAGACATGAAAATCCCCCATATAGTGATGTTATCTAGAGTTTTCTTCAGTTAATCGAGGATCTTTCTTTCCTCTAGGGTCATTTCTGGCATAAGAAGGTTTTCAGTGCCCTTCCCTTTGTCATTGGCTGGTAGTGAGCTTGGGATCTGGTAATGCCTCCCTGGTCCGATCATGTGATTTACTAAAGAAGGGAAGAATATAAACCCCATTTCTTCGTCAATCTCGGGTTGTTCTGCCATCTTGTTTATTTCTTCGAGGAGCTCCTCAAATGATACCATCCCACACATGTCGACCACCGGGCCAGTTTTCTCGAAAACTTATTCTTCATTCGAATCTTCAAATTCTTCCCCCCATCCGGTGACAATAATTTTGTCTTTCCATGTAAAGTCAATGCATTCCACAACTTCAATGGCTTCTTCATACACGTCTTCCCATTCTGTGGGGATATGTAAGGGTGAGGGGACTAGGGGACCTTGCAATTTTAGAGTATCAAGTAACTCGATCATATTGTAAATGTCGTTGGTTTGCTTGAATAATTCTGCCATGATCTGGATGACGTCATCTAGGTTGACTTCATCGGTGGGTACCACCCAACTGACAGACTCGTGGGCCCATTTTCGTGCTTCCAAGAACAGCGTACTGAACCTCTGACACTCAATGATCATCTGTGAGGGCAATTTCAGCCCGAACTCTATGAGTTGGTTTAACACTTCTGATAATTCCATACCTCCATTTTCAGAATGGGTACGAACAATGATGCATGCTCTGGTAAGGAGTGACAGTGCCTGATCGGTGAGGCTAACATGGTGTAGGAGGAAATATGGGCAAGTTTGGAGGGGTTTGGGAGAGTGTATGGGTGTGATTTGAGTTGAGGGATCAAATTTTGGTTTCATTTCTATAAAGATAGCATTGGTATGATTTGGGAGTGGGTTGTGAGTAGTGTTTGACTTTGGATTGGCTGGTGGGGTAATGGTACCCCAGTCAATTAGACCTTGGATTACGTTTCGAAGGTGAAACCATTGGTTGGTGGTATGACCAGTTATTTGGTGAAAAGCGCAATGGGCATCTTCCTTGAAGTTTTTTGGAAGTGGATTGGGCAATGGACGGGGATCCAAGGGTTTGATGAGGTTTCGGCTTAACAGGGCCTGATAAATTTTAGAGAGGGGAATATGGAGCTCGGTGTATTCCTTTTGGACTCGAACATGGCGGCTTTCTGGTGCCCACGAAGTGGTTGGTTTAGACATGTTGTTGATGGTTGAGACTGCAGCACTGGCAGGTTTGTCATATTTTCTGGGGGTGAACTGTCCGGACACTTTCTTTAGTTCAACCTCTATTTTAGCAAGACCTTACTCGATTTCTACTCCTGCTTCTCAAAGAGCTCGAAAGTGGGGATAGTATTTTCCTCCCATAGTTGCTCGAACATGGGTCAAGATGTTCTTCTTCACTATGTTGACTTGTTCTTCCTCGGATGGTCGATTGGTCATAGTGGCTGCCTTTTCCCTCCATCGGGCTATGAAGTTATAGACTGATTCCCTAGAGTTCTGTTTGAGAAGCTCTAAATCACGGTGGGTGACCTCGAGCTCTTCATTATATTTGTACTGCGACATGAATTCTCGGGCTACATCCTCCCAGCTACGGATTTAGAACTCCTCGAGAGATAAAAACCATTGGAGAGCGATATCCTTCAGAGTTTGCTGAAACCATTGGGCCATCACTTCTTCTGAAGCCCCTAGGAGAGTCATGGGACGGTGATAACTACAAAAATCGGTGGTCCACTTCCTCCAAATTTCTCCATATTTGGCATCTTGAACTTCTCGGGTAACCTCGCCTTTGGATAAGGAGACATGTGGGTGTAGTCCATGTAATTTTCAAAGATTCTGACTTGGTCGAACTTCTTAGTTAACATCTTGAGCTCTTCTTTGACCGTGTTCAACTCTTCCTCTTTCGGATCAATAATCACAGGAAAGTTAACCCCAGGCTGGGCAAGGTTTGGCATAGGAAGCTGGGCAGGTGGTGGCCCATTAATAGAAGGGGAACGTGGAGTGTGATGATATTCTTCGGGAACCCAGATAGGCTCGGGTGGACCCATAGAGTGAGGGAATAGGGCCTCGGGCTCTTGAGGAATAGTATCCTGGTTTCGTTACATCTCTTGAACCTCAGTCTGAAGGTTGTCAATCTTGGACACGAGCTGAGCTAAAACTGTTGTCAAAACTGGCTGCGCAACTGGTACTTGATCTGTGTTCTCCATAAAAAGGAGAAATTTTATTGGATTTTTCATAAAGAAAGGAGAAATATTTTTGGAATACGGGTCTCAGCATGATTATTATTATTATGTTCTCACTTGTATTAAATTCTCCTAAATGCAAAATTAAATGGCAGACGGGATCCGAGCCTGGAAAAGTTAGGTTTGTAATATATGCAAAGATATGGTTGGACTTGTAACTAGGCTCACGGGTAGTATCCCATTTTAAAAAATGCGTGAAAATTAGGGCGACAGGCCGACCTAGAATTTCGGAGAGTTTCGAGTAGAAATCGACAATCTAATATGTGTGTCCTAGGCTTGACACGTATATGCGGGTATGCAACTTGGTTGGGTGAATCGGGGGTTATCCCCTTTGGCGTGGCTTTCACGATATACATATTGCTTTTTAGGGCAATGGGTACATGTGGATAAGCCATTTGATATACTTGAGTGTACGTTAATTGCCTCACTATATACCTCGTGGGGACGGTACGTGTGAGAGCAAATTCGATATACTCGACGTACATGAATGAGTTCCCTGCGATATACCTCCCGTCATGACTTTAGTCAAGCGATATAATGCGGGGGAACTGTTCGATATACGTCAAAGGTATTTGGCCAATGGAAGGTGAGAGCCATATCACTTAGGCTAACTGCGCCCTGCCGGACCAGCGCCCATCACGAAGTGACCCTCCAGTTATTGGACAAAATTTGGTCAATCATAAGGCTCTTTGGTGATATCGTGTGAATCATGTATGATTCTCTTATTAATATCTTATGATGGGAGTATCTTTCTTGATCATTCCCAACAGGGAGCAAAGTATGAGTACAAATGGTATACCAAGTATGGGTAATGCGTGCAACATGGGGATATATGTGATCCTAGGTGCACGTGGTGTGAAGTGTACATGGAGAATTTTCTACAAGTGTGTGAATAGAGGCATAAGCATGAGGTATGCATGAATAGTAAAGGGGAAAATAGGGGGATATATAAGAAAATAAAATACCATTGTAAATAGAGTCTAGCCCTCAAAATAGAAAAATCCCCAGCGGAGTCGCCCCTGTGGCCATCCACGATCCTCACGACGGGAGAGGATTCTTGGTCCCGCGCTTCCCTGTCGGGATCGCTTCGGCCGGCGTCGTTGATGAGGTGAAAAATGTAGAGAGATGGAGTCACCAGTCTATTTTACTCAAAATAGACAAAAGAAAATGGAGTCGTCCTGAACGACAACATCCAAAGACATACTGATACATACAAAACTGAGATGATTCGAAAAGGGTCCGGAGGCTAAGTTACGAAATGGGAAGGCGTTAGACACCCATTCCGCCCTTACGGTCTCTCATGGGTTGTTATTATTTTCCTTTTATTTTCCCGTGATGTGTGTGCATGTGTATACCTAGCGGAGATAGGAATCATCGACTTATTTCATGGAAGAGATAAAACGAGTCATCCATGGGAATGTTCCTACAAAATAATATTAAAAAATAGGATTTATGCGATTATCCTAGCGTCAATCATTATAAGGAAATGATAACACATGTGGAATAATACGCCACTAAGAACAAATATATGTATAAGTAAATATGTATAATCTAAGGGAGTTAAATTTAAAGAATATAGAAAAATATGAAAAAAATAGGAAAGGGACTCGAGCCTCGGGTATTACCCCGAGATGCCTACGTAGCCTATAGAGGCATCAAAGTCCACGTAATTCGTATGCAAAATGAGGGGTGGAATTTATCCCATAAATCCAATCGGGGACTTCTATTATATGTGTGTGTGTGTGTAAAAAAGTGTTTTAATTGTGAGAAAAGTGTGAGAATTCCCGTTTGGAATTTATGAGCAAATCCTCTTTTTCTTATTTTTTGGGTTTTATTTATATGAAAATAAGAGATGTGTAATAATACTAAATAAAAAATGTATTATGATATGTTAGATGAGAGCATGAAAGTGCTAAATAACAAAACAAACTAATGCAGATTTAGGAGAGTTTAAAGAGGGAATTGAGAAAGTTGGACCTTCTTGAAGATCTTGAGCTTAATCTTGGATGTTGGAGAGAAGCCCTTGCACTTGGGTGATGATGGAGGATACTTAATTCACCAAGTTTGATGAAGAAGGTGATGAAAGGTGAAGGTTGGAAAGGGATTTTGATATGGAAATCACACTGATTTCGAGAGGGGTTTTCTGAGCTTACTGAGAGCGATGGATCCATGATCTTCCTCTTTTTTGAAATGAGGTTAGGCCCTACTTTTTATTGGCCCAGGGTATTGCCTATTGTCATAGCCCAAGTCCTACCAATCGGCAGGTGTGTTCAGGCACATTACCGATAGGCAATGTTTGGAACCTACCGTTTGGCAGTGTCTTTCAGGTTCCTTAGGAAAATTGTCGTAGAGTGAAAACTGTTGATTCGAATCTCGAATGGGGTGAACCATTAGAAAGTTATTTGAGAGACCTTCAAAAGTCCTTTCGACTGCTCCCGAATTCGAGAGTTGACTTTGGGTCAACCGTGGCTCGAAAGCCCTCGTAGGTCATTTGGACGAGGAAATTTCGGACGCAAACGAATCGTTCATCCGCATGGTAAGTCAGAATAGCGCATGGGGAGGATCGTTGGAAAGGTGATGATATGTACTTTGACATTCCAAAGAGTTTGACTCAGTTTGGGGAGTTATCTTTGGTTAACCGGGGCCTGGAAGCGCTCGGTGACCTTTCTGAGTAAAATGGATCATTCGTCCGTACCGTAAGTCAGAATCGCGCAAGGGGAAGACCGTTGGAAAGGGGTTTCAGTACCCTTAGAAGATTCATTCACTCTCGGTCGAGCTAAAGATTTGACTTTGGTCAAACGGAGCCTGAGAGCGTTCGGTGACCTCCTAATCGAGTTTCGGGGGAAAATAGGTCGTTCGTCCGCATGGTAAGTCAGAATTGCACAGGGGACGGACCATTTGAAAGTGGATTTAGTGACCTTAGAAGATTCATTTAGTCTCATTCCAGATGAAGAGTTTGACTTTTGGTCAAACGGAGCCTGCGATCGTTCGGTGACCTCCTGATCGAGTTTGAGGGGAAAACGGGTCGTTCGTCCGCATCGTAAGTCAGAATTGTGCACGGGATGGACCGTTGGAAAGGGGATTCAGTTTTCTTCAAATATTTATTCAGTATCATTCGAGATGAAGAGTTTGACTTTTGGTTAAACGGAGCTTGGGAGTGCCCGATGGCCTTTAGGTCAATACTCGGGGTATGACTTGGGTTTGTAATGATGAAGGGAGGTGCTAGGGACCAAAGGATACGTTAGGGGGGGATTAGAATGGGGTGTCTACAGTCTTCACCTAGTATTGTGTACTTTAGTTATTTCATAAGTGTTTTAAGCTTAAAGCACATCATGGAAATGCTCGATTGGAATGGAAAGGTTTATCACTGGAGGACTTTATCAAACTGAGAAATCCACATTATTTTGTTAATCAAACCCTAATCATTATCGTCACCATTACTCTTTTCATAATCCTCCTCAATCTCCTCTATCATGTCATGCGCTCGATAATTTTTAATTATCTCACTACCTACTGAATAGTGACTTTTTCTGAAGTTCTCATTGATTTTTACAAGTGCATTACTATTGAGGGAGTTGGATATACTTGAATCTAAAGAATATTAAAGGGAGGTTAAAGTATTCTTAGATAATTGTCTAGATACAGGCAACAATGTCAATTTCTTCCTCATTATCATTAAAGAAAACTAGTTGCTTGAGCAACGAGAATACATTTACTTCCATTATCATATTTTGGAAAGATAATGTCATGATTCGATTCCTATAGTTGAAGCTAGCATTAACTGTAGCTAAGAATGGTCGTCTAAAAATGACAAGAATTTGCGAGTTTTTTCTTTCTACGGGTTGCGTGTCCAAGACGATAAAATCTATCGGGTAGTATAATAAATATATTTGGATAATCACATATTCCATAATTCCTCTCAGGATTCTAGTGGAACTATCGACAAGACGTAAATAGATTTTTATTGCCTTTATTTTGCATAGGTTAAATTCTAGATATACCGATTATGGAATAAGATTTATGCTAGCACTCAAATCTAAGAGAGCTCAATCAATTCTACCTTCCCCAATCATACATGTAATAGTGGGAACTTTAAGGTGAGCTCATTAGTAATAATGGAGCTTGTCTGTACCATCGTGTATAACTTTTTAGCACATTTAGCTTTCGATTAATGATGCATAATTCTTTTAGGAACTTATCATATTTTATAACATGTTTAATTGCCTCAATTAGGGTAACAATCATGTTCACTTATTTGAAGAGTTCTAAATTTATTTTCCACGTTATCTGTAGTGGGCTAAGTCGCTAGAGGAAACGAATGTGAGTTTGAATAATCGATTTTGAATCCAAATTTGGTTCATCTTCATAACTCATGATTTATTAGATTTGGGGGATCTGAGGTATTACCTATGTCAGTTTAGGAAGAATCCATAATGTTGGATTTAGATTGAGGGGTCTCAATGGAGGTTGGACGACTTGGTCATCGACTACCTTTTCATTACAAAGGGTGGTTATGACTTTGGCCTATTCGATATGGGTCTCATTGGGATTTACACCCTCAATGCATATTTGGCCTTTTAGATTTTATTAGGTTTGTGCCAGTAGACGTGCTTTGTCAAATCCTTACTGAATTTGGACTTGCTGTGACACGGATGGTTGTATCACCTACATAGTTTGAGCCATTTTCAACATATGAGTGGATTGTGTATACACAAATTGGTCTAGTTGGTTCATACTTTAGTTCAATGCATAAGGTTCCTCAACATCTTTCTTATGAGGCATAATATAAGGAAAATGTTTTGGAGATGCATGAATGGGATACTGAAATTGAGGTTGTCGCTGAAATAGGGGTTTCACTAGAAATTGAGGTAGAGGCTGAAATTGGGGCGGTGGGGTGAATTAACCGGGTGCTTGAGGTTAGTTTTTGTTTCATATTACTAGGAAACCCTACGGTTGGTCATTCCTCCATCCAAAATTTGGATAAATTCTCCACATGGGGTTATATGTTTCACTATGGGGCTTATTGTATGGCTTTTTAAAAACATCCATATCGTCAACTTGTTCTAAGTACGCCCCTTTTATGGCTCGCATAAATGAACACTCTTTAGTCAAATGACCAATTTTGTCACAAATTTCACCCGCTTCTTCCTTAAGCAGTGCCTTTCCATTTTCTCTTGACTAATCTACATCGCCTCGACCTTATGAAAAAATTGTGCATGTATAATATATATGTCCTCCTCATTGTTGATACGAGAAATCGTCCACTTGTCATTTCGTATCATCAAATCATGAGTAAAGTGCGTAATAAACAAGTTAAGAAAGTAAGGAGACATGAACACAAGATATAGAGTGGTTCGGCTATAAAAATGAGCCTACGTCCACTTTAGTGCTTTACTCTCATTATATTCACATTGTAGTACACGTTTACAATGCCATTAGAGGCGTTTAAGATAGATGAGAGAGAAGAATACATGACTATAGAGGTTCCGGGAGTGTCAGAGATATGACTACGATGTAGGTGAGTAGCCCCCAAGCTGTATGTTGAGGTTGTGTAGAGAGAATTTGGCAAGGCTTTATCGGGTATTGTGGAATCTGCCCGGGTGAGGGGAATCCCTTTATCTCAAGGTGTGGACCTTTACTTATAGGAGGTATGTGAGTTGTGTCACGTGCCCTGAGCACGTGACATATATCAAGTCTGGAGTAGCTGTCAATGAGGGGGATGCATCCTGTAAGGCAGGCATATTAAGTGTCGCATCCTGCATAGTATAAGGCTACATCCAGCGTAGCAGAAGGCTGCATCCGGTATGAGGTTGAAGTTGTGGGTGTCGCACCCTGTAGTATAAAGTTGTGGCATGTATGTAAGGCCATGTGGTATGTGTTGTACCATGTATTGGAGCTGTGAACGAGAAGGCCACACCCTGTTAGTGAGGCTATAGTTGTGGTTGCCGCACCCTGTGTAGTGTAAGGCTACAACGTGCATAACATAAGGCTGCATCCTGTATATGAGGTTGAAGTCGTGGGTGTCGCACCCTGCATAGCATAAGGCTGCATCTGACATGAGGATAAAGTTGTGGGTGCCGCACCCTTTAGTATAAGGTTGTGGCTTGTATCTAAGGCCAAGTGGCATGTGTCGCACCCTGTACTGGAGCTATGAACGAGAAGGTCGCACCCTTTTAGTGAGGCTAGAGTTGTGGGTGCTTCACCCTGTGTAGTATAAGGCTGCACCCTGCATAGCATAAGGCTGCATCCTATATATAAGGCTGAAGCCTTGGGTGCCGCACCCTGCATTGCATAAGGCTGCATCCTGTATGAGGTCGAAGCTGTGAGTGACTCACCCTGTGCTAAGTAGGGCCGCACCCTGTGCTGAATATGGCCGCAGCCTATAAGCTTATGTGCATGCCTGAGTAACGTCCGCGACAAGGTGCTATATTTTCCATATCAATAAGCCCCCAAGTCGTAGTGCCAAGAGGTAGCAATTTTGGGGGCAGCGGCTGAATTATGTGACTGCCACAGAGACTGTGAGGAGAAATCTCATCTTCCAGTGCCCTATTACATAAACGGGATCTAACCGTGTTGTGGCTCGTTTGATACCAAGCGTAGACCAAGGATTGAAGAAGGTTCCACGACCTGTTTGAGCCCAGGAAGAGGCTAAGTACTGAAGAAGATGTCGTGGCCTATTTGAGCCAGGTGGAGGCCAAGTACTAAAAAATGTGTCACAGCCTGTTCGAGCCCAGGCGACGACCAAGTCTTAAGAAAGTGTCCCGGCCTGTTTGAG
This sequence comes from Sambucus nigra, assembly GCA_949130495.1. Classification (NCBI taxonomy): domain Eukaryota; kingdom Viridiplantae; phylum Streptophyta; class Magnoliopsida; order Dipsacales; family Adoxaceae; genus Sambucus; species Sambucus nigra. Next base: position 306,811,155 of record OX422208.1, on the reverse strand, counting down.
CCCAGGCTGCGACCAAGAACATAAGAAGGTGCCACGACCTATTTGATATCAGGTGGCGGCCAAGTACTAAAGAAGGTGCTGCGGCCTATTTGATACCAGACGGCGGCCAAGTAATGAAGAATGCATCGCAGCCTGTTTTGTCCTAGGCGGAGGCTAAGTACTAAATAATGTGTCACAACCTGTTTGATCCCAGGCGGAGGCTAAGTACTGAAGAATGTGTCACGGCCTACATGAACCCAGGTGGCGTCTAAGTACTAAATAATGTGCCGCGACCTGTTTAATCCCAGGTGGCGGCTAAGTACTGAAGAATGTGTCGCACCTTATTTGGTCACAGGCGGCGGCTAAGTACTAAAGAATGTGCCACGGCCTGTTTGAACCCAGACGACGGCTAAGTACTAAATAATGTGCCGTGGCCTGCTTGATCCCAGATGGCGGATAAATACTGAAGAATGTGACGCGGACTGTAGGAACCCAGGCGGTGGCTAAGTACTAAATAATGTGTCGTAGCATGTTTGATCCCAGGCGGCGGCTAAGTACTAAAGAATGTGCTGCAACCTGTTTGAACCCAGGTGGCGGCTAAGAACTAAATAATGTGTCGCGGCCTATTTGATCCCAGGTGGCGGCTAAGTACTGAAGAATGTGTCGCACCCTGTTTGGTCCTAGGCGGTGGCTAAGTACTAAAGAATTTACCGCGGCCTGTTTGAACCCAGGCGGCGGCTAAGTACTAAATAATGTGTTACGACCTGCTTGATCCCAGGCGACGGCCAAGTACTGAAGAATGTGCCGCGGCCTGTTTGAACCCAGGTGGCGGCTAAGTACTAAATAATGTGTCATGACCTGTTTGATCCCAGGCGGCGGCTAAGTACTGAAGAATGTTCCGCACCCTGTTTGGTCCCAGGCGGTGGCTAAGTACTAAAGAATGTGCTGCGACCTGTTTGAACCCAGGCGGAGGCTAAGTACTAAATAATGTGCCGCGGCCTGCTTGATCCCAGGCGACGGCTAAGTACTGAAAAATGTGTCGCGACTTGTATGAACCCAGGCGGCGGCTAAGTACTAAATAATGTGTCGCGGCCTGTTTGATCCCAGACGGCAGCTAAGTACTAAAGAATGTGTCGCAACCTGTATGCACCCAGGCGGCGGTCAAGTACTGAAGAATGTGCTGCAGCCTTGAATTTTTAATCTTACTAATAGCTGAACTTCTTGTAAAATTATGCCCAAATTAATTCCGCCTTGGTGACTGGTTGCGGCCATTCATTTTTTCCTTTGCTTCTATCATTTTCATCATAATGAATCCCCAAGTCGCAGTACCAATGGCAACTTTAAGGCTGCGGCTGGGTTGCACTCCTGTGGCAGCATTTGAGGTAACATTATTGTGGGCTCTACGCTGGGCTGGGACTGAGGATGATGAATTTGAGACTGCTGCAGAAGGAGAAAAAGGAGATGTAGAAGTATTTCTGGCTGCATCCACTTGTCTGTAAAACTTCAATCTTTTCCAAGGCTTTGGCCTTTAATTTATCTGTCTATCTTGCCTGTTACTTTGCTTGCTTTGATACTTATTTGATTGGATGATCTTGGAAGATTACTTCAACTGCAATAGACATAAGGCTGCGGCAACACTATGTGAGTGGTTTCTCCAAGAGGGTCGCAGCCTGTTGTGCTTTTCCCTTGCACTTTTCACTTGTCTTTTGCCTTGCAGACTTCATAAATTTTCTACTCTGTAGGGCTATGATCCCCCAAGCTACGGTGCCAATGGAATATGGCTTTGGGGTTACAGCTAGTCACCACCACAATAACTCTTAGTCGCTTTAATATGGTTTCTTGAATAGGTTGCCAATCAGATGCGGCAGGTTACCATCCAGCTATGGCATATTAACAATTATGTCCATCCTTCTCTGCAATGTCTTCTGAATGAATTAATTTAGCGGCTATAGCCATACTGATAAGGCTGCGATGGCAATGACACATTTCTGGCCCTTGCATCAAAACAATGGACCTCTGTAGACATACAGGATATTTGCATGCCTTCCCGGGCTGGGTTATGTTATTAAGCCACCCACAGCTAATATACGGGATACTATCAAGCCTCCCCAGGCTGAGTTATGTTATCACGCCACCCACAACTAATATACGAGTTACTATCAAGCCTCCCTAGGCTGGGTTATATTATTAATCCACCCATAACTAATATACGGGATACTATCAAAACTCCTCAATCTGGGTTATATTATTGAGCCACCCACAACTGTTGATATATATAAATCCATCCCTAGCTGGATATTATAAGCCTCCCAGCTTGATGATTCATCCTAAAAGCTAAGAACGGGCATTGTAATCCCCCGTGGCTAATGACACTTCTCGAAAGCTAAAAACGGGTATTATAAGCCCCTATGGCTAATGACACTTCCCAAAAGCTAAGAACGGGCATTGTAAGCCTCTGTGGCTAATAAAAGCTCCTTGAATCCCCAGATGCTTTTGTGAATATGATCATCATATGATAAGATATAGTTGCACATCGTGAGGGGAACTTGTGAGCTAATTAAGATCGCAATCCCTCCATAGGTGCATCCTAAAATAATAATAATCTTTCGAGATAATTTGTTATTCTTCCCTTGGAATCTTTTAAGACAAAAGGTCTTTTTGTGAGATAACAGATTATGAAAACAAGAGAGAAATCAGATATAGAAAAATTTGCTAATTTATATATTTATATATGCATGATCTAACAAATGACTTTGTTAATAAAACATAAAGTCTTGAAGATTAGGGCTATAATGAGCTTCATAAAACATAATCAGAAATAGTTGAAATTGGAAAAACTAAGGACGAGATGCGGTATGCAGCCTTTGTCAGGTTTGGCTTCATCCTTTATGCATTCTTTAGGAATCGCTGCAGCATCCCTTGCCTAACCAGCCTCTCAATTTCATCCTTCAATGCGAAACACTATTAGGTATCATGATCGTGATCTTTGTGGAATTTGCACCACTTGGCCTAGTTCTTCTTATGAGGTGGAGTCTTCAACATCTCTGGCCACCTGAATAATTTTTCTGCAATGCTTCTAAGGATATCCTCCGGGCTGGAGTTCAGCGGTGTGTAGTTCTTATATAGCTCCTTTTACTCCTATTTCCTCATCCTTTTTAGGGCCCTAGCCGCGGCCTTGCCTTCTTCGGCCATCGCTTTTAGCTGGGATAATTCTCTGGTTTTTTATACCGCGGTCTTTAGCATAGAGGTAAAGGCTGCATACCCTATCATGAGGACCTTTGCACTAGGAAACTGATTTTCCATGTAGTGAGGCCTAGTGGTCATAGAGATGGTTGATGTGGTCATATAGTTGAGTAATCTCATTCTTCATTTCTACATTTTGGCTAAAGTTCTCTTCAATTTCTGCTTTGTTAGTATTTAAAAAATATATAATCTGAGACAAGACTAGCAGAAGTGAGTAATCATAAAATATAGGATAACCAAATATAAAGTTGGGATGCAGTGCTTTCACTACTGCATGATACTACTGCCGAGGCCACGGCTAGTGAAGTACATAAGTGTATCGTCGTGGCCTTCGAATGATATTACTGATGAGGCCGCGGCCAGTAAGGCACATAAGTGCACTGCCGTGGCCTTTAAATGATATTACTGATGAGGCCGTGGCCTTTAAATGATATTACTGATGAGGCCGCGGCCAGTAAGGCACATAAGTGCACTGCCGTGGCCTTTTAATGATATTACTGATGAGGCTACGGCCAGTAAGGCACATAAGTGAACTGCCATGGCCTTTGAATGATATTCACCAAGGTTGAGCAGGAGACCACCTAAGTCCATTCCTTGATGTTTTGAAGGTTCTGTAATGCAACTGCACCGATAGAGGCCGCGGCAAGAAAGGTAGTTGAACTACCGGGTCGCATCCTTACCTTGGCAGTGAAGGGTACACTACCAAAATTGAAACTCAGAAACTGAGTTTTCTCTCAAAACTCGTTGAGGGCATACCTACTAGGGTCTATCCATGAGAGAACAACCTCTCAGTGCACAAAACGGCACAATTACAATGATAAACCCTAGATCATGGGTAAAGAATAGCGAAAAGGGAGTAAATATAACTCTTCCCTAATCACCCACCTTTGCGGGGCTAAAGCCAATCAAGCTTTCAGCCTTATCTAGGTGAGGCGATATCACAGGGGTATGTAAAATAGATCTAAAGTCATCAAATAGAGAGCAGAATAGATCTGAATATACGAAATACCCATTTAATGTTGTAAATATAAAATAGAGCGATGATCCAAAGGACACCCACGGATGAAATAAGGTGTTTAACAACTCAAAACATAGAGAAACAAAATTGAAATATCTCGTTCCCACAGACGGCGCCAAATTATTGATACGATAAATCGTCCACTTGTCATTTTCGTATCAGCAAATCATGACTAAAGTGCATAATAATAAGTAAAGAAAGTAAGGAGACATGAACACAAGATATAGAGTGGTTCGGCTATAAACATGAGCCTACGTCCACTTTGATGCTCTACTCTCATTATATTCATATTGTAATACACGTTTACAATGCCATTAGAGGCGTACAAGATAAATGAGAGAGAAGAATGCATGATTGTAGCGGTTCTGGGAGTGCCGGAGATATGACTACGATGTAGGTGAGTAGCCCCCAAGCTGTATGTTGAGGTTGTGTAGAGACAGTTTGGCAAGGCTTCACCAGGTATTTTGGAATCTTCCCGAGTGAGGGGAATCCCTTTATCTTGAGGTGCGGACCTTTATTTATAGGAGGTATGTGAGTTGTGTCACGTGCCCTGAGCACGTGACATATATCAAGTCTGGAGTAGTTGTCAATGAGGGGGATGCACCCTGTAAGGAAGGCATATTAAGTGCCGCATCCTGCATAGTATAAGGCTACATCCAGCGTAGCAGAAGGCTGCATCCGGTATGAGGTTGAAGTTTTCGGTTCCGCACCTTGTAGTATAAAGTTGTGGCATGTATGTAAGGCCAAGTGGTATGTGCCGTACCCTATACTGGAGGTGTGAACAAGAAGGCTGCACCCTGTTAGTGAGGCTATAGTTGTGGTTGTCGCATCCTGTGTAGTATAAGGCTGCAACCTGAATAACATAAGGCTGCATCCTGTATATGAGACTGAAGCCGTGGGTGCCGCACCCTGCATAGCATAAGGCTGCATCTGGCATGAGGCTAAAGGTGTGGGTGCCGCACCCTTTAGTATAAGGCTGCAGCTTGTATGTAAGGCCAAGTGGTATGTGTCGTACCCTGTAATGGAGCTATGAACGAGAAGGTCGCACCCTTTTAGTGAGGCTAGAGTTGTGGATGTCGCACCCTGTGTAGTATAAGGTTGCACCCTGCATAGCATAAGGCTGCATCCTGTATATGAGGCTGAAGCCGTGGGTGCCGCACCCTGCATAGCATAAGGTTCTATCTTGTATGAGGTTGAAGCTGTGGGTGCCGCACCCTGTGCTGAGTAGGGTCGCACCCTATGTTGCGGCACCCTGTGCTGAATAGGTCGCGGCCTATAAGCTTATGTGCATGCCTGAGTAACGTCCGTGGCAGGGTACTATATTTTCCATATCACCCATCCTCCTTGAGATGGTAAATACTTCGTTATTCTACCATGGGGTAGGAAGTCCCATCATATGAATGCTTGTTTGGGTCCCATCCACCTGATTTTTTAGCCACAAACTCTAGATGAGCTTTGACCTGATTAGTACTCAAGATAAGAAAACTATCGTGGAACATAGTTTCTACCAATTGTTTTATTGTTGGGTCGAACATACCATAAAAATTTAAAATTTGTTTCATTTGTTTGTAACCACCGAATGGACATTGACGAATCAAGGCCTTGAATCTTTCCCAACACTTATTGAACGACTCATTCTCGATTTGAGAAATTCTTAATTTGTTTCATAAGGGAATTTCTCTTATAAAAGAGAAAAAATTCCTTCAAGAACTTGTCCTTCAATTCATGCCAGTTACTTATAGAGTTGGGTGGTAAGGTTTTCAACCAATCCTTATCCTTATCCTTCACAGAAAAGGAGAATAGTTTGACCCATACAAGCTCTTGAGAATAGTTTTGATCTGAGAGAAAGTGTTGCATACTTCCTCAAAGTCACTTATATGTCTATAATGATTTTTATTTTCCGTTCCATAGAAGGAAGGCGGAAGGTTATTCATCCCAATTCGAAAAATGAAATTCCCAACATTCCACGAGTATGTGATGCACCCAGGGGATAAAATTATCTCTGGAAGGAGATAGTCTCCCAAGGTTTATGATGGTGTGGCAAAAGGACAGTGGCGCTAGGATGAATTTGGCAAATAGTGGGATGATTGTATGGACTGTGGAGCAAAAGGAAAAGGTTATTGCATAAGAAATATCGACTAAGTTGGCGTTGTGTTGAGGATGAAGTCCTGATTAGACGAAGGTGGCGATCGCCAAAACTCCAAGTAACTAGTAATACTGTTCAAGGATGAGTTCGGGTTTAGGTTCATAAATTCATCGTCGATATTCGGGTCGAGATTGATTTTGATTAATCAAATAATTAACCTAAAATTATGAAATTCGAACAAAAGCCTTTATACCATTTTTCAACACAAAAAATGGAAATAATATAAAGAAAACAACTTGTTTAAAAAAGAAATTAAAATAAAATAAAGAAACCAACTTGTTTAAACAACAAATTAATTGGTTTAAAAACTTTGTTGTTTCAACTAATTGACAATGACGCCATTTTAATTCCTAACGAAAATCGATCGTCGCGTAAGAACGATGTCATGTAAATGGTTTTAATGCGCGAATACAAACAAAGCAATAACTTATTATACTATACATATACAATGGTAAGTGGAGTGTAGAATCCATAGGGAGATGAAAAATATCAACAAATCCTTTAACATTACTTTGATTTGTCGTTTAAAATGTAGCAAAAAGAAGTAAGAAGAGGATGGGTTTTGTGTGGTTTTAGTGACTTAAAGATGCATTAACAAGTTTTACTTGTCAATTAGATGCGAGAGAAGTTGTGGATTACTTTTTCAACCTCTGAAATATGTGAATCCTAGATAGAAAGATCAAATTTTTTTAAATGGTTATACACTCATTTAGGAAAACAATCAAACATATAGGGGTATAAACCTTACATGAAAGATGAAAGATTTAATAATAAGAGTGGTAACTTCTAATATACATTAATTGCATCTCATACTAAGAGTTTGAAAACATATAATGGTTAACACTATATGTGAATCCTTCGTATTATTAAATTCAATATATATTAAGCTATAAATATACATTATATGCTAAAAATCTCATAGGGAAACACTGTTTTCAAATGTGTGGGATGAGAATACACAACCTATTTAACTAGTGAATAAACGCAATAATTAATTCTCCAATTCTTAACATACTAGACATAATGTGAACTAATTAATAAAATAATTTACTAAATTAAACCAATTATTAAAGCGATTAAATAAATTAATAAAGGAATTAAAGTAATAAACAAAATAAGGAAAACGAACTAATTAGGAAAGAAATTATATAAAAAGCTAAAACTTGATTAAAAACTAAAAATAGAAATAAAATTTCTAGAGAGGGAAGTGGAAGAATGAATTGGTGAAAAAAATGGAAGGGGGTGGGTCCTATTCATAGGAAATTTTAGATGAAAGTGGGGATAAACCGATCCAAATTAGGGTCGGATCAATCCGACCAGTGTTAAATTTTTGGTTGACTCGGGTCTTTGACTTTTGACTTTAGTATTTGACTCTTCATATCATCTTTGATTGATGCCGAAAATGAGGCGTTACTCTCTTTAAGTTCCTTTCTAACCTTGGCAGCGCATTTGTGTATGATTCTTGCTCATAATTATTCCAAACTTTATATTTAGCTTCCCAAAGCCTGTAATCACACCAAAATCCCTTATGTAAGCGATTAACTAGGAAATCAGGTTTATTTAGTAAAATAGTGTTAGTATGGGTTTTTATATCTTTATACATGCTAAAATGTGTGTAAAAAGGAGAAATATGTACCATTTATACGACTAATCATTAATCACTATTGTAGCCTTATATTATCTCAAAATTTACCAAATGGATGTGAAAATAACTTTTTTAAACGGTGATTCAAATAAAGAAATTTATAAGGAATGACCTGCACGTATTACGGCCAAAGGACAAGAAAGGAAAATATGTTGCCTCGTTAAATCCTTATATGTATTTAAACAATCTCCCCCGTAATGGATTGAAAATTTTGACAAAGACATGATGACAAATGGATTAAAAATTAATGAGTGATAAATGAGTCTATGTTAAACAAATTAATAATTCATATGCCATTAATTGTGTTAACATGTTAATAATTGGAACTAATATTGATATAATACCCACTACTAATAAAATATTGACAAGAAATTTTTATATGAAAGACCTTGGAAAGGCATATGTCATTTGGGCATAAATATCATTAAAAATCCAACAGTATGATCTTGTCCCAATATCATTACATTGGAAAGGTGTTTAAAAGTTTGACAAAGATAAATGTGAGAGAACAACTTTTTCAATAGACTATCATTTGAAAAATAACAATGGGAATGTAATTTCTTAACTAGAATATTCTTAAATTATTAGTATTCTAATATGCATTATGAATTATACATGACCCGATATTAGTTATGTCGTAAGTAAACTGAGTAGATACATGTGTAACTTAGAGACTCAATATTGGGAAGTGCTAAGAAGGGTTTTAAAGTACCCAAGGTACACTATGAGCTATGTGTTGGACTACACAAAGTACCCTACTGTACTTGAAGAGTATAGTGATGCAAATTGAATATTGTACTTGGACGAGTCAAAATCCACAAGAAGCTATATATTCATGTCAGTAAGAGGAGACATATTTTAGAAATCCTCAAAACAAACTTGCATTGTTTGATCCACAATGGAGTAAGAGTTTATTACTTTTCATAAAGTAGGATAAGATGTTGATTAACTCCTACATTTTCTAGAGGATGTTCTTTTTTGGCCAAACCATGTGCCTACCACAGCTATATTGTGATAATCAAGCGAAAATATCAAGAGAACATAATTTTGTATATAACTATAAGTTTAGGCATATTCAACGTAAACATGGCACCGTTAGACAATTAGTCTCTAATGAAACTATTTCCACGGATTATGTATAGACTATAGTCAAAGAATAATTTAGTGGATCCGTTAATAAAATATTTACCATAAGATAAGGTTTATTCAACATCGAGAAAAATAGGATTAAAATCCTATAACAAAGATTCTTCATGATGGCAACCCAACATAATTGACTCAAGATCCCAATATCTAAAATTTATGGAAGAAAAAAAGTTGTGGATGACACTCCAGTTGCACTTTGGAGGTTATATTTCCTACCAATTCCTATAACTCAAGAAGTGTATCTTGCTCTATGATAGGTTAAGAAATTATTTTAATGATCCTTATTGCTTGTTAAAGAAGTGGGTACAACATGGTACTCTTAATGGGTTATCACCTACGTGCATGTGAAGTGGGGACACATATATGATAATATTAAAGTCTTGATTTCGTAAAACACTCATGAGACCTGGGAATGTTTATGGCCAAAATTAACACAACAATGAGAAATAACTATATGTGGAGATTGATATGCGTGAGACCTATTGTCTTGGTTTACACAAACAATTGATAGTTCAAGATGTCATGTTCACTTCTTAGCATGTAAATCCGATACACTCTCGCTAGGAAAGTTTCAAAGCCATAAGTTATCACTCCCGATAATTTGAATCTTTAATTTTACTCTCTATAGTATTTTCATGTGTTTTGAGACTTTATCATCCAATTTCATTTATGTGGGGAATTTTTTCAAAATAATGGGTTAAGCATGGATGTGGGTCAACTTAAAGCCCAAATAGAAGTAGGACCGACGCACCTTTTTGGGGCGGGTCCATATACCAATGTGTTTCTCTCGACACAGAGATTAAAGTCGTATACTCACATGTTCAAAACCATTAAGAGGTAAATGAGAAATTAATCTAAAAGTATCTCATTTGAAGTGGGTGAATTAGTATTTAGTTGGGTGAAGTGGGTTAGTCTCACATAGAAATATTATAAACAAAAGTGAGTAGTATATATACTCATAAAATGGCATAAAAGCTTGAATGCCCTTAGGGTATCTCACCCCTTTAAAGGAGAGAGGGCGTACACTAGGCATGATTTGGGATTTGGCCTAAAATCCCAAACGTTCGTGTTGCTCCCCCCACTCGTCCAACTCATGTCTGGGTTCGTGGGTTATGGGCTTGGCACTTGTCGTTCTTTTTTCCACATTTTATCTAATTTTTTTCTATTAAATTGGGCCTTTTTGAAATGAATTTTCAAAATTAATTGGGCTTTAATCTTCAACCTAATGCACTATTTCGACCCCACCTAATTATTCTCAAGAAGTTATATGTCCAAATTATTGGCCATATAAAAAGTTGTGCCACTTAATTTTAAAGGTTGTGTCACTCCGTGTTTAAAGTTTGTGTCATTTCATTTTGTGGCTTTTCTGAACAGACTAGTATCTGTTCCGAAAAGACACAATTTCTCCAATATGCATCATGTTTCTCCATGTATTTTGAATATAAAAAATCTTTATGCATAGAATCTGTCTTCACAATATATCACCATTAAATTATTTTTTGTGTCTGCATTAAAAATGGAGTTCTTTACAGAAATTTGGTTCACAAGCAATGCATAATTGGAGTAGTACTTTAATGTTGCAAGATCGTTGTACATTGAGAGACATTCATCCAATGATCCATTAGTACCATAGCAGAGACATAGTTTTCTTAAAGAAATATTGTCCAAGAGTAACTTCTTGGATTAATTATGTTATTCCAAATATGTAAGTGTGTGATATTTTCGTTTGTATAACAAGCACTATTAATAAAACACAGTTTCACTATTTTTATAAATCTGTATATTTATTTTAAATATTTTTGTTATTTAATCTCTTAGCACATTCCAACAAAAATAATATATTATACATACACTTTCTCGTGTATTAGAAAGTTATAATATCAACTCATAAGCTAATATATAAACATTATGTATATATGCATGAGTAATTCTCCAGGAAAGATAATGACTTAAAGTTTAAGTCCTTATTGTAACCGTGGGGTGCAAACCATAATGGACCATATATTAAACATACCATACAAGCCTAAGTTAGAAAAATAAAAACTTGTTGCTCAAATCAGAATTAATGTCGCGTGGGATATACATGAGAGGCTCATTCTTATTATCTATAATCTCAGAGGAGATCAACATGGTTTAACAAACAAGCCAATTAGCAGCTGGAAGCGTTTGGACACGGCTCAATCACTCTTATCATTATAAATAAAATTCTTACCCGGGGCAAAAGGCATGTAATTCTTTATTTCAAAACTCTTAAAGAATTAATATACACTGAAAATACCCCGTTGACGTAGGCAGTTACCGAACCACGTAAATTCTTTATGTCGTGATATTGCTTTACTCATTAATTGTTTCTTTGCTGCTTAGAACCATTAATTGTGATTATTTGCCCCACATGAGTACATGCGCACACACACACACACACACACACACACACACACACACACACACACACACATGTTCTCCAACGGATCCCAAAAAATGGACCATTTTTTTAAAATAGTAAAAAATTGAGTTGTTTTATTTTGGGTATTTAAACATTTCAGGGAACCGCTAAAAGAATCAGCTCAAATTATTTTTACTATTTTAAAAATTGGGTTAAATATATATTGGTTTTTAGCAGCTTAAAAACTAACATATCTTGACACTATTTTTTAAAATTGCAAAAAAAATTATTTTGAGTTTATTTCTTAGAGGTTCCTTGAAATGTTCACCCGAGAAATATCAACTCAATTTTTTTTAATTTTTTGAACCCATTAGAGATCCTTTCCGTGTACATATATATAGAGAGACAAACACGCGCGCAAATGTATATAGGGATAACATCTCTTTTAATAAATACATACAGAGAGTCTCATGTAGACTCCTTAAATAAGAACCTTTTGTGCGGACTATTTTATTTAAAATGATTGAAAACAAATGTGAAGAGATGTCATTATCAAACTCAAATGAGTTTCTAATGTACAAAAGTTCTATGTAATAAACCCAAATGAAAAATATTAATGACGGTCAATGTTTCATTCAAATGTTATTTATTTATGTAAAAATGGATAATGTTTTTCACAACATTGTCAATGTCAATTAACTTATCGTGCGGCAACCGTGTGCTTAGTCTCTTCCATTGTCCCTCAAAGACCCAATTGGTTTTGCACCTCCAATATGGTTTTAGCCGACTCCCTCAGCTTCTGTGCCTCCTCTTCCATAAGATGCACATTGGTCACACCCAAAACTCCACTCCTCCCAAGCTGCGCTGGCAGGCTCAAAAATACATCCTCACCACCAATGCCATAAAACCCCTTTGCAAGCACCGACACCGGATGTACCCTCCTCTGGTCCCTAAGTAAAGTTCGAGCCAAATTAGCCACTGAGTACCCAATCGCCCATGATGTGTACCCCTTGAGACTTATGACTTCATACGCACTCTCCGCAACCTCTTTGTGAATTTTCTCAAGCGTTTCTTTCTCGTACGCTATTTGTTGCCTCTCCAAAAAGCTCAAAACCGGTACCCCGCCAACACTTATGCTAGACCACAATGCCACTGAACTATCACCATGCTCTCCAATAATGTACGCCTACATGTTTAACCATCACACTTTAAAATAAATATATGAAGGAAAATGATAACATTCGTATTCATGGCACATTCCTGTTAATTATGTGTTAACTACTTTTAAATTTTTAGTGTGTGCTTTGGCTTATATTAGGAGGACCCATAAATATAATCAACACATATTTAAAATATATGTGACTAACTAACCTGTACATCCTGGGTATTGACGTCAAGATGATCCGCAATGAGGAAACGAAACCTGGATGAGTCAAGATTCGTGCCAGAACCTATAACACGGTTTGAGGGGAACCCAGAAAGTTTCCAGGCAACATAAGTCAATATATCAACCGGATTTGATACAATTAGCAGGATTGACTCGGGTGAGTACTTAGTCAACGGTGGTATGATGTTGGAAAACATAGCCAAATTCCTTTGTATCAAATTAAGCCTAGATTCTCCTGGAATTTGTCTAGCCCCAGCTGTTACGATACAAAGATCGGAGTTGGCAGTGACGGAGTAGTCGACTGAGGCATTGATGGTGGTGCGTGGGAGAAAGGCGGCGGCGTGTTGGAGGTCGAGCATCTCTCCTCGGAGTTTATCGGTGTTGGTGTCAACGAGAGCGAGCTCATCTACTAGGTCTTGGGTGAGGATGGTTTGGGCAATGGCCATGCCCACGTTGCCCACGCCTATGACCGAGATTTTGGTGTGGTGTTTGGTGGGTGGTGGTGGGGATGTTTTTTGGATTGGTTTAAAGAAAGATTGGGCTATGTCGAGACCTCCTGGTCCCGGGCCTAAGGTTGATGATGAAGAACTCTTCTGCATGTTGTGTTTGTTGTTATTGTGTGGGTGGTTACAAGTTTTGTTGGAGGGAGAACGGGAGAGAGTTTTACAGTTAAATAGGCAAAGGGAGAGACGGAAAACAAGAGACAGAAACTTCGATTTTTCTACGGTCCGCATTATGTGACGGAGAAGTCATGATGAAAAATCTCCAATATGAAATTGTGTTTCAAACTATAACATAAAAATACCTGTTAAAAAAAAAAGACTTTTTTGTAAGGAATGCACCGGGTGCCTTTAACTAATTGTGCATCTTTTTGGATTCTTTTTTACTTTAATATATTATTAATTGCACTTTTAACACATTTTAGTTTAAAAGTTAAATTTTGTCTAAAATAATTATTTTTTTAATCTTAAGGGCAATGTGGAATTTTAAATTCAAAGAAGTTTTAAAAATATGGAAAATTCCAAAAAAACTCCAATCCTGGAGTTAATCGGAAGCGTTGTGCACTAGGTACGACGACCTAATTGTCCCCTCTCTCAAATAGCAAATGGTCGAAATGATTTTTGGTGGGCGTTGAACATGATTGATTTGAAAATGGATTTGGAGCAAAAGTGAGGGGTGGGAGGACAAGGAGGGTAGTCGGGGAAGGGAGGTAGGATAAAGAAGAGGAGGTATGCATGTGTTGTATAATGGGGTGGAACGATTGGGGTCGAGAGAAAGAGAGACAATGCCAAAAAATGTGGGTATTTCTTTTGTTGTCCGATTTTTCAAGGCTTTTAAATTTAAAATATTACGTCGTTAAGATTAACAAATGTTTTAATGGTTTTGGCCAAAGTATAATTTTTTAATTAAAATGCATTAAACTCTAAAAGCGCTAATTAGTAATTGTGAGTGCAATTATATTCACAATAAGAAATCTAGAAAGTAATATCGAGATGAGAAAGTAAATGATCACACACAACATCAAAGATATGTGGTTTGTCAACTTGACTACGTCCACGAAGAGGTTATTATATCTTATTAGTGTCTCTCAAATAATCGAAGTTACATCTCCTTGCCTCGGGTTATGGTTTATATTTTATAGCTGTAAAAATAAGTGATTGAATTGTACAAGTAACTCAATCAACGTGTAGATAACTCGTAAGTGTCTCTGAATATCTCCTCCGAGATTATTGGTAACCGATTCGAGTCTATCTCCATGCATTTAAGCACATGTCACACGAGTATAAAATTACTATTTTCAATTGGGTCGGGCAGTCCATCCTGCGTACTGGGCTGGTCGGTTGAAGCGTTGGGCTTGAATTAAATAAGCCACCACAATTGCCCCTAAAATCTTTGGGCTAAGATATTGGGCCAATAGCTTTTAAGTGAATTCAAGTCCCAAGGCCTAGAATTGTCTCTAAAACCGACGTGGCACTCTTCGTAATATTTGAGAACAGTCCAGGGTATGCTCGTCCGAGTAGAATTGGAAGTGACATGGATGGAAAACTTGTGATAATATTGAAATGGCAAGGACATGCTAGTCCAACTAGAGATCTGAAGCGCAAAGGTCCTCATGGGGAACCGTTACTCATCATTTTTTTCACAAAGTTCAACTGTAAGCATCCGTCACTTTTGCGTTTTATTCCTTCTTCTTCCCAAAGTTATCTCGGAGCTCTCTTACTAGTTCTTCACTTTTGCAGATCTTTATCCTTTACTCCTTTCGTGTAAGTCCTTCGTCCTTGATTTCCTTTTGAATTCTTTCTTCAATGGATATTGTCGATGGTATAACTATATAGGAGTTTAGGGAAATATACTCTATACCAGACTGGGTAGAAATCGATTGTGCCCCCATACCTAGAGATGGCAGAGGCATGGATAAGGGGCACTAAATACACACCCTAGATGTGGTATAAGATGGTTTGACATTCCCCTCGACTCGCTTGTTTCTTGAAGTTTTTTTCATTATTTTGATGTCGTCCCTATTTAGTGTGCTCCTAACATTTGGAGAATAGTTAACGGAGTTCATAGAATTAATGAGATGTATGGAACCAATCTAGGTGTCCATGAGATCAGGTTTTGCTATTCTTGGTTGCACACTACTAATGGTGTTTTATATTTAAAGGTGCGAAAAGCAAACAGGATTTTGCTAGTGAATCTTCCTGATTTTAATAACTATTATTGGGATCATGGTTTTATTGCCAAAAACTGAAAACATCATCTCCTTCCTGGGGGCGAGAAGTGCAAAGGCCCTTTTATCCCTAGCTGGGGGGAGGGCCATATATGTTGTTAATTAGTCCTGTGTGCAAATTATTACATTTTTTTTCTTGCTACTTGATATTCTTGCTAATGAATATGTGATTTTTCTTTGTGTAGCTCGAGATAAAAATAAGGATCCTTCACTCCGTCATATAAAGGTTTTTGACCTCTTGAAGGTTTGGAAGACCAAAAATAGACTACCCGATGTCGAGTATCCCCGATCGGCTGCCTATCTTCTCGAGTACACTAATTCCACCTCTAGCTTTGTCGCTCACCCTCTGAATGACATTACTAAGATTTATGATCCGAGTGAGGATGTTGGCTGCTCTAAACCCATAGTCCATGACTTTTTTATCCCCCAAAAAGAGGAAGAAGGTCAAATGGCCCCTCCTATGAGAAGACTGTTGCTCGGAGGTGATGATGATAATGATGAGGTGGTTCTATCTACGAGGGTGAAAGCCCTAAAGAAGTTTGAGGGGGACTCCCCTAGGTTTTGTGGCCCTAGAACAAGGGCTGCTGAGAAAGAGGAGGGAGAGAAGAAAAGGAGAGGGGAGGATAAGGGAAAGTAGAAGGAGAAGAAGAAGAAGAAGAAGAAGAAGAAGAAGAAGAAGAAGAAGAAGAAGAAGAAGAAGAAGGTGATTGAGGCCCCAACTAATGCCTCCTTCCTTTCTTTTGTCTCTTCAACCAAAAGTGTGTCGTGAACCCGTTTAGTGCACCTAACCTGATAAATGGTGAGGTCTATGAAGCTTGGCATCTACAAGATTCCTGTTCGTTCTGCTCAGGCTCTAGTAAATATTATTCTCCCTTTGTTTCTCTTTAAGAATGATTCGCATTTTGAGTATTCAAGCATCTTCTCGTCTTAGTTTTGTAGTTCCTAATAGACTTCATTACTTTCATTGATAGTCATGTCGATCGAGCCTGCGAAAAAGTTTCAGGATGAAAGGGCAGCCTATGAGTTAGAGAAGAAGTCCACAATTGAGGTAATAGCCTCAATGAAGAGGGACAATAGCTTGTTGGCCATAGAGAGAGATGGGTTCGTCGTGAAGGTGAAAATTTTGGAAGATGAGGTCCTTTTCATTAAGGATGCTAGTTACGAGAAAGGCTAGAACGTAACATACGATGATGTTGAACTTCAAATAGCCTAAGCTCGAAAAGCGAGCTTCAAAAAAGGTTAACACCAAGCTCTTACCACAACGGGAATTCATTCTTGCTCCAAACTTTTGGGGAGTTACGATCCAGGTCATCCCCTATTCTTGAGGAGATTGTGGTTGCTGGTCCTGCGACCGACCATGAGAAGGGCACCTCCGACCAAATAGGGGTCACCGACAAGCAAGTTAATCACGCTGCGGGTAAGGGGAAGGCTCCCAAATCAACCAAGAAGGTGAAGGAGTAGGGAATTGTAGATTAGGCTCATTTTCCTTTTGTTAAAGCGTTGTAGTCTTCCCCCTTTTTTATTTTCTTCGTTGTAATGGTTGATACCTATCTCTTTTAGTAAATAATAAAAGAATTCCATTCTTTCTTACTGATTTTCTATATGCTATGTGTTTATTTTTAATGCTTGTAGCTTATTGTCGAGGATGTTTCCTCTTCCTCTAAGAATATTGAAAATATTTTGGGCCCTAAAGTGAGAGAGAAAGCTCGTCGAGCATTCATCAAGGTTTGTAGGGAATTAAGGGCCTGAATAGAGGCATACAATGAAGAAACTGAGGTGATTGCCAAGCTTAAGGAAATCCTCCAGGACTTGGAGGGTACTCGTTACTTAATGTAGGAGGATAATGCTAACCTCAAGTCCCATCTCGCATCGAGAGAGAATGTGGGAAAGGTTGGCAAGATAGTCCAACTGGAGAACAACGAGATGAAAAAGAAGCTCTCTGAAGTAGGGGGGATTCTTTAAGGAATGGCGCTATAATATGTGGGCTTTAAAGAGATATCACAAGGCTAAGGTTCATGTTCAGGAGGCCCCCTCGAGATATGTGATTGGTAGGCTACGAAGAGTGTTGGGCGGATACTCCTACGAGGATACAAGAAGCCCAGGATGTTGCATACAAACACATATGGTTGAATGACCTTAAGGTACTGAAGGAAGTGAGAGATTTTTAGATATGGTAAATGTATCAAACGGACTCCTCAAGCTATAGCTAACCTCCCTTTGGGGAGGACAAGAAGTGGGTACCTTAGATGTTATTCCCCAGTAGCTGTTGAAAGGCTTCGAGGTGGATCCTGGCATTATGGAAGAATCCTCCCCCAATCTGGACAATGGACAAAGAAGAAAAATAGCAGACTTTTTGGCTTGCCACCTATGAATAGCTTATGTCCTTCCATGATCTTCAGAATATGTTTTATAATTGTACTCCTCAGTCTTTTGTCAAAATTTATAAAGTTTGTTTATCAACTGTATCATATTTTGAGGATGCACTGACTAAATATATTTAATAATAACTCATGTATTTTGGCTGTTGACTAAGAAGAGTTGATAATAACTAATCATTTTGGACTTTTGCTAATAAAATTATACTATTAATCGTTTTGGGCCTTTCGACGAGTAAATGAGTTAGTATTTAATGTTAATCATTCTGGGCCTTTACCGACTAAATGAGTTGATAATTTATGTCGAACATTCTTCCAATACAATATGTCTTAGCAATATTATTCCATATGCCTTACCTTTTAGGTCGTGTCATCACACTCCCTTAAGGCCTAGGTGAGATAATAACAAGAATGAACCTTCTTAATAGGCTATCCACTCGATAAAGTTTTCAATGACCAACATAACTGGCGACTAACCAAGGATGTCTTTTTATTGAAGGATCCCATGTAGTAATTTTTTTTCCTGGGGCAACTCATGAGGTATGTTGTGTTTCTTTTTAACAAAGACATGAGGTTCAAGTAATTGAAATAAACTTAATAGATTATTATAATTATTATGAACCCTTCTCGGTAGAAGGAGATTACTTGATTGAAATAAGTTTAATAACCTATTGTAATCTAAAGGAGTTTTGTTCTATACAAGGAAATTACTTGATTGAAGTAGGTTGAGCAGCTTACTATAACTAAATGTGATTCTACTTATCAATGAGAGAGTAGAGCTATCATTTGGAAACGATGCATAATATGAAGATACAATTGAGGTAGCCAATATGGAAAAAGCGACATGTGAGAGCCAATGGGCCTTTGTTTATTAAATAATAACTTAAGAGCAACATAAGTTTAAAATTAAAATTTGTGTAAACTAATTGTGTTAAAAAAGACTAAGAAAATAAAAGGTAAAACTTCTTGAGATTGGTTACATTCCATGCTCTTGGTATCTCCATACCTTCTAGCATTTTCAAGTGATAATCTCTTTGAAGGTCTTCCCAGATTACCTTAAAAGGCCATTCATAGCTTGGTCCTAGATTGACATCTAACGGTCTTACCGCACTTCTATGGACTTTCCTTATGACATAATCCCTACCTAGAATTTACTTGGATTGACTCTCTTTTTATACTACTTTACCAACTGTTGTTGGCATAAAGCTAGCTTTATTATGTCCTACTCTCTTCGTTCATCCACTAAGTCAAGTTCAGTGCATAAGGCATTGTCATTTAGCCCTTGGTCGACCAAGTTGGTTCTCATAGTAGGGAGACCTTATTTAAGAGGGATAACATATTCCATTCCATATGTGAGCGCAAAGGGTGTTTCCCTAGTTGGTATCCTATGAGTGGTATGGTAGGCATAAAGAACATGAGGGAGCTCGTCCACCCAGGCACCCTTTCCCCTTTTTAGCCTCTTCTTTAAGCCGTCGAGCATCATTTTGTTCGAAGATTCTACCCGATCTTTGCTCTAGGGGTATGCTGCAGAACTGAAATGATGCTTAATGTCATGTTAATCACAGAAGCTTTGAAAGAAAGTTCTCTCAAACAGTGTGCCATTGTCGATGATTATAGCTCTTGGTATCCCAAAGCGTGTTATGATGCTCTTCTAAATGAATCTTGTCATGTCAGTGTCATGAATGTTCACTAATGGTTCCGCCTCTATGCACTTGGTGTGGTAGGTAGTATCCCCACAATATCCAATCCCCATTGTGTAAATAGCCAAGGATTGGTCAAGGAAATCAGGTCACTGACTGGTTGATGAACTATGAGGGAGAATTTTTGGCACTTTTCATATCTCTGAACGTAGATACTTGCGTCTCTTTCATTGTGTGGCCACCAGTAACCCTCTTTAATTGTTCAAAATGCAAATAATCTTCCACCCTGCATGACTCCCATAAATACCGTCATGAAGCTCACTGAGAGCTTACTCGATGTATTGTGGGTGGACGCATTGGATGTAAGATCCTGTGAAGGATGTTTTGTAGAGATTCCCTCTTGGGTCAAGGTAGAAATGGGCAGATTTTACTCTTAATGAGCTAATTTCCTATCATTCGATAGAGCGTCCCTTTGCAAATAGGCAATGATGGAGTCTATCCAACTAGGGGCACTTTCTATGAGTAGGAGCTTCCCGACGACCATAGTCTGGTTAGTGCTAGGGTGGGTGAGGAACTCTACAAAATAGTCCTCCTAAGATTAGAGTCCACTATTGATCTTAGGGATGCTAAGGCATCAGCGTGACTATTTTCCCCCGAGGGAACTGTTAAATGTGAACCTTTTCAAACCCTTCCATAAGACCTCTCACTATGGCAAGGTAGGCCGCCATCGTATCATTTTTTGTGTTGAAATCTACACCTCACTTGCTTGGAAACTAGTTTGGGATCGTTGAACACGTTGAGGCACTTCACTCCAATAATTGGGCATTACACAAGCAATCTATCAGTGCTTCGTATTTGGCTTCATTATTGGAGGCTTCAAATCCCAACCTAATTCCTTATTCAATGACAGCATCTTCAGGTGTGATGAGGACAATCCCTACTTCTGCTCGTTGAAATTAGAGGCTCCATCAATGTATATGGTCTAGTCTTTAGATCATTCTTCCTCATTTGTTTCTTTTTCCATTACCTGTTGGTTATTAGTCTTAACCCCATGAATTCGATGATAAAATCGGCCAATACTTGTCCCTTAATTCTTGTTCTTAGATGAAAGTGAATATCGAACCTCCCGAGCTCGATTGACCACTTTGAGAGTCGTCCATATAGGTTGTCATTTTGAAGAATAGCTTTTATGGTGAACGAAGTGATCAAGGTTATTGAATGAGCCTTAAAGTAGTGCTTCAGCTTCCTAAAGGCAACCACCAATGCGTAGGCTAGCTTTTCCAAGGGCAAGTAGCAATACTCTACATCTAAGAGCGTCTTACTAGCCTAGTAGACAAGATACTGTTTGCCTATATCTCACATACCAGGATCGATCTCACAACGTGGTCTGATACTGGGATGTAGAGGTATTGAGGATATTCTTCATTGGGGATCACCAGTAGGGGTGGTTTGCTGAGGTAAGACTTGATCTCCTCAAGAGATTTTAAGCAATTATCATTCCATATAAGGCCCTTATCATTTTTTAATAACTGGAAGAATGGTCGGCAATATTTTGAGGACTTGGAGATGAACCAATTGACTGATGCAAGCATTATAGTAAGGTTTTGAATATCCCACAACGTCCTTATGGGATGGATCTTGTTAATCGCATCAATCGAATCTGTATTAGCCTCAATCCCTCTTTTTCTCACTAGATTATAGTAGTATAGACACACTGAGGCTATGGAGGATGCTTTATCTTAATCGGGGGGCCAAATAGCAGAATTTGATGGTACTTAGAATAGGCGCCCAAAAAACTTATTCTCTCGTGAGCTATCATGGCGTCAACTAACTGATCGATCTTGGGTAATGAGAAATTATCTTTGGGTCAGGCCCTGTTGACATCTGTGAAATCAATCCAGACTCCAACTATCGCTATTTTTTTGTACTATCACTAGGTTGGACAACCACTTTGGTAACTGAACTTTCCTAATGGATCCCGCATCAAGAAGCTTTCCAATTTTGTTCTCCATCATTTTAGCCTTTTGGGGGACTGTTTGACTTGACTTTTGAGTAATCATCTTGAAGGTTGGGTCAACATGTAGACGTTGACAGGCTACACCAATATCAATTCCAAGAAGATCATACGACTTCCAAGTGAAAATATCCAAATTTCTTCTAAAAAGGAAATCAACTCTTTCTTTCCGTGATCGAAAAAAGAAGTTCTAATCAGAAACTTTCTTTTTGGCAAGTTATCATCGGCACCCACTTCCTCCAGGCTCTCAACGACTCTATGAGTTGAATGGATCCTAGTCTCTTCCACCCCTGGTCGTCCGTACCTAAGTTACTATTTGGATGGTGTACCCCTCTTGGGCTTTCTCTGGGATGTATTGATCTTTTTTCTTCTCTTTTCGGGGGTGAATGGATGCGATGAAGCACTTCCTTGGAGTGGCCTGGTCATCACAAATCTCGACCATTCCCTGGTCGGTGATACACTTGAGCTTTTGATGGTCCGTAGATGGTAAATATTTAATGGCGTATAGCCAACCTCCGCATAAAATATCTTGATATGGAGACTCTATGTTCACCACCAAGAATTCAATCAACTGTTCTAATCGATAAGACTATCTTTTCCAATGGCATTATAATTTTCCTCATGAAGCCGATCAATGGAACTGTAGCCTCCTTAAGGTCCACTAGGTTGAGCTTTAACTTGTGGAACATCTCTAGGTATATCACCTTTAATCATCTTCCCTGATTTACTAGAAACTTATCGACATCCTAGTGGGGAGTACTCACCCTAATTAGATTTTCTTTTGTGAAGATAATGTGTTTGGTGTAGTTGACATCCTCTGGTCACTGGAGCTTGCCAACTTGGCTTTTTACAGGTTCAATGTGGAATGCCTCCATGACAATAATGACCTTTTTATGTTCCATTCGAGCGGTGTTCCATTGAATCTGCTTGAGGTTGGATGCTCCACGAATCACCGCAAGCTTCTTTCTCATGTCGTCATCAAGGACATTGTCCGTTCTCTAATCACTATTCGTTATGACCTTGTCAGCTTTCTTCTCTATATTTTTGTTCAGATGTCTAGCTTTGGCCATCTCTTCCAAATGAGACTTCAGAGTCTTGAAATTCTCTATACTATGGTCTCCCTCCTTGTGGAATGTGTATTTCAACGTGTTATTCTTCTTCGTTGGGTCACCACTCATCTACTTGGACCATTTGAAAAATGGCTAATACTTAATCTTGATCAATATATTATAGATTGGTTCTCAAAAGATTATGTTAACAACCTATAACACCTTTCACTACACCAAATCCTGCGAATGATCACGCCCAGTGGGTCACTGCCCAAATCCGCGACCACCTCGTCGCGAACTTGGGCCGTGACCCACTCAATATTTGGCGTGACCAATTTTATTACCACACTAAATTATCCATGCTCGGGAAGTGGTCACGGACTAAATCCCTGACCAAGGTGGTCGCGGACTTGGGGCGTGACCAGGTCGTGACCAGTTTGGGGCCAAAATTCCCTCCAAAGTGGGTCACGGACTTTAGCCATGACCAGGTCGTGACCATCTTGGCACCAAAATTCCCTCCAAACTGGTCGCGGATGGGTCACGGACTTGGGCCGTGACGAAGCAGAAAACACACACATTAAGGGTCAAGGCTGAGGGCCGTGACCATTTGTTGGTATTGGTCACGGCTATAGGTCGTGACCATACGTCATTCAAACACCAAGGCTGTTGGAAAAGGGTCGCGTGCATAGGTCACGGCTCTAGGCCGTGACCATAGTCTGGTCTTAAAAATAAATATTACCAGCTTCTCATTTATTACGTGCGACTTCGTTTGCTGTTAGGGTTCGTGCGATTTCGAGCTCCTACGATTTCGGTTGGATTTCAGTTGGATTTTAGTTGGATTTGCATTTGGCTAATCGATTTCAGTTGGTATGTATTGATTCATTTGGATTTCGTGATTTCTATCTGAAGCCCTGATTTTTGTGTATGTATGTGTAGATTTATGTTTGTATGTGTGTATGTATAGATTGTATATATGTGTATGTATAGATTTATGTCAAAAAAAATATTAGGGTTTAGTAAACCTTAAATAGTATGTGTGTGTATGTATAGATTATGTTAATAAACCCTAGATTGTATGTGTGTGTATGTATAGATTATGTTAATAAACCCTAGATTGTATATGTGTGTATTTTTTTAACAAAATATGCTTGTCTTGTTTTTTTTTTGAGAAAATATAATTAAATAATTTTTTTTGACATGCGAGTCGAAAACATGTGTGCACATTACTATAGTGAGATATTGTTGGCTTGGTTGTTGGATACTATGTTGAATTTATTGAATTGATACTAGTGTCGATAAATGTACATGTAATTAAATTTGTTGGGTGTGCTCTTGATTTGCCTATGAAAAAGTATATCACATATCTTGCGATTAATGTGCATTTTTTGTCATACCCAGTGGGTCGCGGACTTGGGCCAACAAATAAATTGTGTATAGATTTGTGTGTATATGTATGTTTATGTGTGTAACTATGAACAAATAAATTGTTTTTTATTAATAAACCCTATATTGTATGTGTGTGTATGTATAGATTATATGTGTGTGTATGTATAGATTATATGTGTGTGTATGTATAGATTGTTATGTGTGTGTATGTATAGATTTATGGAAAAAAAATATTATGGTTTAGTAAACCCTAAATAGTATGTGTGTGTATGTATAGATTATGTTAATAAACCGTAGATTGTATGTGTGTGTATGTATAAATTATGCCAATAAACCCTAGATTAACTTTCAAACCTAAACCTTAATAGCAGAACTCGTATTCATGCCCTCGTATACTTTTCTCAGGAAAAATGAGGCACG
The DNA here is from genome assembly GCA_949130495.1 of Sambucus nigra. Lineage (NCBI taxonomy): Eukaryota > Viridiplantae > Streptophyta > Magnoliopsida > Dipsacales > Adoxaceae > Sambucus > Sambucus nigra. Next base: position 306,786,596 of record OX422208.1, on the reverse strand, counting down.
GTGATAATTACTGTCAACAAGAGTGGGAGATGTTACAATTAGACCGCACACATAACTCTTTTATTAGAGTGCGTCATATAGAGGGTACTCCTATTTATAGGTACGAAAATAAAAAGATCGAACAATTTAACTACCTTGTAAATCATAGATTTAATATCCAGCAAGATTACTTGTTTGATCGTGTTCTATTTTCTCTACCAAAAAACTGGGATGACGTTATACAAAATATATTTCACACACATAATCCCGACATAGCCCTGACCTTGGTTACGTTGTTAGAGAAGGCGGAAAAAAAATCCACCCGTTATGGATACAACTGCGTACAGAGAGCATTGACATAGACTGTGATGTCTCGCACCACATGCACGTAAAATTGAATCTTGCCAACAAGTTGAGAAATAGGGGATTCCGAGTTTATGTCACTGACATCTACACATCAATCATAGATACCCTTCCTTCTAGTTGGCCACGTGCAAAAATTCATAGGTTCTTAAAAACTAATACCGAATGGATGGAGATCAGACACATTGAAATTATTCTAAAGTCTTACTTTGAAAAGGTATCTATCTATATATATATATAAAACTAATTAAGCTTGATTAATTAGTTATAATTTCATATTACTATAATTATTTAGTCACTTATATTTTTTAATTTTTGTAGATAATGTCGAGAGGAAACAACCCAAGGGTACCAAGTGCCGATGTGACACCACAACGAGGTTCACCATCTCGTGCAGAACCCGAATTCTCAACACCAATGGCTGAGCAATTCACAACTCCACCAATGGTTCACTCCTCACCAAGTCCAACTCCAAGTGATCCTACGCCCCAATCCATCACTCCCATTGCTTTAATGCCCCCATCCAACACTCATGATGCCACCCGCTCAAATGAAAAGAAGCCTATTGGCTTCTCCCTTCTCGGGAATAGCCCGATGGGTGATAGGAATGACGTGCTGAACTTTAAAGCTCGGTGTTTGTCACTGGGAAAAATGAACGTGGGAGTCGGTGGACCAGACAATTGGAACCTTGTTGATCAAGATGTCAAAGATGACATACATGACCAACTTTGAAAGCATTTCTCATTTCCTCACCGTTCCAAGAATAAGTTTCTATTTCGGGTTGCTGAAGGATTGAGGACATACAGGAGAAACCTTCGGAAGAAACATTTCCCAAAAGAGGCTGCGAGCTCAGATATTTTGGCCTTGAAAGAGAAAGTGCCTCCCAATGTTGAAATGCCAGTGGATCAGTGGAATAAGTTTTTGGAGAATGAGGCGAAGGAAAAAAAGTTGGTCCAGAGGGAGCAAAATAAAAAAAATAGGGCACAAAAAACTGATATCCATAGGCTGGGATCCAAATCATATGAGGATTTGAAGAATGAATGGGAGAGTAGGACAAAAGATGGTCCAGATGCCGGTAAAACCCCAAATCGGTCCAACTTATTCCTTCATGCTCGACGGGACAAAGATAATAGATTCCCGCTGCACTTGGCTAAGACACTGGAATCAATAGAAGCCATCAGCAGTCAATCAGATTCGAGCCCTACTGATGACTTTGACCTTGAAAATGATGCCCTGACTAAGACCTTTGGAAAGGACAAAAGGGGGAGGACGAAAGGTGTTGGCTCACATATGCCAAAAACAAAACTTCAACACATTGTACCTCTTGTGGACGAGCTTTCTTCGGTCAAGAATTGTATCTCATACCAAAAGGAGCACCAGTTGAAGACCGATGGGGATGTCCATGAGATTAAAAATTCCCTAGGATTATTGACAAATCAAATTGGGAAACTTGTGAATCTTTGGGAAAGTTATAGCCCCCAATGCCTCCTCAAGGTTACCCTTACCCTACTCCTACTCAAGGTTTCACACATCCTTCCCCTCCAACATTCCCCTCTCAAATGCCTCATCCTCCAACATTCCCCTCCCTTGCACCTCCGCCAATCACGGGGCTCAAATCATCGTCAACAACTCACAGTGACTATGGCGAAGAGTACTATATCAAGGACATGAGAAATTCGAGGTTTGTTGGCGTGCGCATACTCATCTCTAGGGTTCCTGGAACTCTAGTACATCATCGACCTTTGGAGAAAGGTGAGGCTAAAATAATGGTCGATGAAATATACAACGGCTGCGGAGATGTACCTGTGTACGTTAACAGCGGGGATGGGATGGAATTGAGGAATTATGCAAAATCTTTTATTACTTGGCCACTTTATCTGTTGGCCAAGATTTAATAATATTTTCTTTCGTTTCAGTTGTAATAATTTTTTTTTGTTTTAATTGTAAGAATATTGGTTTTTGCTTCAGTTGGAATGATATTTTTTTTGTTTCAGTTGTAAGAATATTGGTTTTGTTTCGTTTTGGAATGATATTTTTTTTGTTTCAGTCGTAAGAATATTCTTTTTGTTTCAGTTGTAATAATATTTTTTAACCTATTACCACAGGACTGAAATTTGAAGATTATTACATGGATTTACCACAATACAAAGAGTGGATGGGAGAGACTAATCGGATATCAATTAATCATGTAAAGGGCGTTTATGAATTTGTTAAATACGCTTCCAAAAATCTTAAAAGTGAGAAGATTACGTGTCCGTGCAGTCATTGTATTAACGGAAAATATAAATCATTGGAAGTTGTTGAGTTGCATTTACTAAAGTGGGAAATCTGTCAAGACTATATAATATGGACATACCATGGTGAAAAAGTTGTACCTTATGTCCCAGAAGAATTACCGGGAGCCAACCGTGTAAGGGAACCTCAAGGAGTAGAAGTGGTACATGATTCACCAACACATCGTCCATTGACCGACTTAATTGATGATGGTTACAGACTCCACAACCAATAAAACCACCAACCTATGGATACAAATAATGCGCATTATGACCAAGTGAATAAACAAATTGATGCTGAACTACTAGGAGATTGGGAATACATACGTGGCGTTAGAGGGTGAAAACCTAAAACAGCCACCGAACGGCCCCGTGGGTGGCACCAACACCTCCCACGGGACCAATGTAACTCGTAGGAACTGACCCCGCAGCCGCGGGTCTCCCGGTTCGAGAATACGACGATAATTTACATATTTCTAAACTTACGCTTAAAAATATGGCGTTAGAGGGTGAAAACTCGAAACAACCCCCGAACGGCCCCGTGGGTGGCACCATCACCTCCCACGAGACCAATGTAACTCGTAGGAACTGACCACGCAGTGGCGGGACTCCCGAATTGAGAATACGACGGTAATTTTCATATTTCTTGACTTAGGCTAAAAAACATGGCGTTAGAGGGTGAGAACTCCAAACAGCCCTCTAGCGGCCCCGTGGGTGGAACCAACACCTCCCACGGCACCAATGTAACTCGTAGGAACTGACCCCACAGCCACGGGACTCCCGATTTGAGAATACGACGATAATTTGTATATTTCTAGACTTTGGCTTAAAAACATGGCATTAGAGGGTGAAAACTCGAAACATCCCCCGAACGTCCCCGTGGGTGGCACCAACACCTCCCACAGGACCAATGTAACTCCTAGGAACTGACCCCGGAGCCGCGGGACTCCCGATTGGAGAATACGACGATAATTTGCATATTTCTAGACTTAGGCTTAAAAACATGACTTTAGAGTGTGAGAACTAGAAACAGCCCCCGAACGTTCCCGTGGGTGGCACCAGCACCTCCCACGGGACATATGTAACTCGTAGGAACTGACCCCGTAGCTGCGGGACTCCCGGTTTGAGAATACGATGGTAATTTGCATATTTCTAGACTTAAGTAAAACATGGCGTTACAGGGTGAAAACTCGAAATAGCCCCCGAACGGCCCCATGGGTGGCACCAACACCTCTCACGAGACCAACATAACTCGTAGGAACTGACCTCGGAGTCGCGGGACTCCCGGTTTGAGAATACGACGGTAATTTGCATATTTCTTGACTTAGGCTTAAAAACATGGCGTTAGAGGGTGAGAACTCGAAACAGCCCTCTAGAGGCCCCCTGAGTGACACCAACACCTCCCACGGTACCAATGTAACTCGTAGGATCTGACCCCACAGCCGCGGGACTCCCGGTTTGAGAATACGACGATAATCTGCATTAGGCTTAAAAACATGGCATTAAAGGGTGAGAACTCGAAACAGCCCCCGAACGTTCTCGTGGTTGGCACCAACACCTCCCACGGGACCAATGTAACTCGTAGGAACTGACCCCACAGCCGCGGGACTCCCGGTTTGAAAATACGACGGTAATTTGCATATTTCTAGACTTAAGCAAAATTTGGCGTTAAAAGGTGAAAACTCGAAACAGCCCCCGAACGGCCCCGTAGGTGGCACCAACACCTCCCACGGCACCACCGCAACTCGTAGGAACTGACACCGCAGTCGCGGGTCTCCTGGCTTGAGAATACGACGGTAGTTTGCGTATTTCTAGACTTAGGCTTAAAAACATGGCGTTAGAAGGTGAAAACTCGAAATAGCCCCCGAACGGCCCCGTGGGTGGCACCAACACCTCCGACGGGACCAACGTAACTCGTAGGAACTGACCCCGCAGTCGCGGGACTCCCGTTTTGAGAATACGACGGTAATTTGCATATTTCTAGACTTAGGCTTAAAAACATGGCGTTAGAGGGTGAGAACTAGAAACAGCCCCAGAACGGCCCCGTGGGTGGCACTAACACCTCCCACGGGACCAACGTAATTCATAGGAACTGACCCCGCAGTCGCAGGTCTTCCAGTTTGAGAATACGACGGTAATTTGCGTATTTCTAGAGTTAGGCTTAAAACATGGCGTTAGTAGGTGAAAACTCGAAACAGCCCCAGAACGGCCCCGTGGGTGGTACCAACACCTCCCACGGGACCAACGCAACTCGTAGGAACTGACCCCGCAGCCGCGGGACTCCCGGTTTGAGAATACGATGGTAATTTGCATATTTATAGACTTAGGGTTAAAAACATGGCGTTAGAGGGTGAGAACTCGAAATAGCCCCCGAACGGCCCCGTGGGTGGCACCAACACCTCCCATGGGACCAATGTAACTCGTAGGAACTGACCCCGCAGCCATGGAACTCCCGGTTTTAGAATACGACGGTAATTTGCATATTTCTAGACTTATGCTTAAAAACATGGCGTTAGAGGGTGAAAACTCGAAACAACCCCAAAACGGCCCCGTGGGTGGCACCAACACCTCCCACGGGACCAACGTAACTCGTAGGAACTGACCCCGCAGTCGCGGGACTCCCGGTTTGAGAATACGACGATAATTTGCATATTTGTAGACTTAGGCTTAAAAACATGGCGTTAGAGGGTGAGAACTCGAAACAGCCCCCGAACGTCCCCGTGGGTGGCACCAACACCTCCCACGGGACCAATGTAACTCGTAGGAACTGATCCCGCAGCGCGGGACTCCCGGTTTGAGAATACGACAGTAATTTGCATATTTCAATTGGTTACTAATAATTTTAACTCATATATGCAATTTTTCTGCTTGATTAAATTTTTTGTAAAACTACTTGGTTACTGATATTTTTTTTATGTATCCCATCATTTGTAGGATTTTTTCACGCGGAACAAACGAAGGAGGCAATGGTCTACAGCATGAAGATTGTTATAGGTTGTGGACAATCAGGATTTTGTCAGCCATGCAGGCTTTTATTGTTTAGTTTTACGGACGTGCAGGCTTTTATAATTTGATTGTTTAATTTTATGGCCGTGCAGGCTTTATAATAAGTAGGTTTTACATTTACAGGTTTTGGAATGTCAAAAAAATAGAGGAAACTCTGCCCAATTTTTTTTTTTTTGGTCTGTGAATTATTAAGACGTGTAATATTTATAAGTTTATATATATATTTGTTTATTAACAACGTTCTCGGTTCGTAATTTATGATTTTTTTTATTGTTTTGCCAATAATAAATATTTGTAACACCTCGTACGCGTCAAACGTTACACGTAGCAACTGATGGTGCACCCACAGGACCCCCAGTTTTAGGATTGGACCAAAAAAATACATTTTTTTTAAAATTATAGTTAAATATGGTCATGGAGTTTGTCCATGACCATTTTTATTTTTTCGTCAAGCATAAAAATGGTCGCGGCCAAAGTCCGCGACCATTTTTTTCGTCACGGTTGTGGGTCACAGACTTGGACCGCGACCATTTTTTTTGTCACGGTTGTGGGTCGCGGACTTTGGCCACGACCAATTTGTTACGGTTGTGCGTCACGGATTAGGACCGCGACCAATTTTTTTTATATTTTTTTGTCACGGTAATGAGTTGCGGACTTTGGCCGCGACCAATTTGTCACGGTTGTGGGTCACGGATAAGGGCCGTGACCATTTTTTTTTAAAAATATTTGTCACGGTTGTGGGTCGCGGACTTTGGCCGCGACCAATTTGTCACGGATAAGGGCCACAACCTGTCACGACATGGGTCACGGCCTAAGTCCGCGACCATCTGCCGTGACCCCTCTCGGCCGTGACCATTTTTTGGTCACGGACTTGGGCCGCGACCCACGAAAATGGTCACGCCCGAAATGGTCACGGCCCAAGTCCGCGACCCACAACTTTGGTCAGGGATTTTGGCCGTGACCAATCTCCAGTTTTGATGTAGTGTTTGAAGGATCGACATTGCTCTTATTTTTGGAGTCATTCTTGTTCCCGTTCTTGTTACTTTTATTTGGAATGTCACTTTTGTCTCCTCCTTTACTTACTTGTTCCCGATCATTATCCCCTGGGGTAAAGTGAACTATGTTCTCAACCTTGTCCTATTTTTAAATACACTCTATGAGGTCATTGATGGTGTTAGCCTATTTCTTTATTAGGGACTAGTGCAACAAATATATGGTTGCAGACCAATCTTAAAGGATGAAATAACAACTTGATTCGAGCAGTCCTCCACTTCATTGAAAACCTCCAATTACCTCTTAGCATAATCACAAAGGATCTCTTGTAGATTTTTCTTCATCGTGAGCAATGAATCCATCCTCTTGGGGTGGGAGCTGCTGTTATGAAGCGATCAATGAAAGCCTCTTCTAGGGCCTTCAAGCTCTTGACCGACATGTGAGGCATATTCTCCAACCATTTATGTTCTACGTCATATAGGCTAAAGGTGAATATTCAACACATCAAGGCGTGTTATGGCTCTATAGGGTCATCACCTTCCTCTACTACTGAACATGGTTTGTTGGATTCGTCTTTTAATCATAGATTTTGAATCTGGGAATAACGAACTTCTTTTGGGATTCCTTTTCTTTAATCACCCTTGAGAAAGGGGATTTCATATGGGTGTTGAGAGATTTTATAGCTAGATCCCTATTAGACCTGGCCATTCGATGGGCAGGATGTTGGCCCATCTCTCTACGGACCAAAATTCTAATGTCCTCATCTACATGATAATTACTTATGTGGTGCCTCTCTGATCGTCCACACTTTGATCGATCATGCTCCAACCTACTACACTCAGATCAATCCTGTTCATGCTTGGAGATCCTCCCTCAACTGCGAGTCTTTCTCACCTAAGGACTAGGAAATCTATCACGACGTTTCCCGGTATCTCTATAGATACCCCCTCTCCATTCTTTCAAGTCTCCTTTATAAGTGAGCATTCTCTTCTAAGTGGAGGCGTGTTTCCTCCTCCTCCTGCTCTTAAAGCCTTAATTCGTAAGTGTCGAAAAGCCTGGAGATACGAGTAGACCTAGGTGGTCCTTGACTTTCCTCAAAAGGTTTCCTCTGTTGTCAAAACCTGGGATTTAGTGGTTGGTGAATCTCTGACCTAACCCTATGTGGGGCTAAATCATACTGCACGTCGATAACTTGTGGACGATTTCTACTGTCGTGATACATCACGAGCTTTCTTTCGATAACTACTTTTACAGGAAAAAGAACCGATTCCCACAGATGGTGCCGATTGTGAGTAGAATTATATTGACAATAAACAATCTTAAAAGCAATATCGAGATGAGAAAGTAAATGATCACACACAACACCGAAGATACGTTGTTCAGCAACTTCCCTACGTCCACGGGGAGGTTACTGTATTCTTATTAATGTCTCTCAAATAATTGAAGTTATATTACCTTGACCCGGGTCAGGGTTTACGTTTTATATTTGTAAAAAGAAGTGAATGAATTATACAAGTAACTCAACCATCTTGTAGATAACTCGTAGGTGTCCTTCAATATCTCCTCCGAAATTGTTGGTACCCAATTTGAGTCTATCTCCATTCATTCAAGCATATGTCAAATACATGGGTATAAAATAACTATTTTCAGTTGGTCCGGATAGTCCATCATGCATACTAGGCTAATCGGCTAAAGCGTTGGGCTTTAATTGAATAAGATCACATAGTAATGTATTACAAAAATAAAATTGAAATACAAGCATTTAAAACAATTATTTAAGTAAGTATCGAATACAATATGATATCACTTATTCACAGAAGTTTTCATTTTCATTCTTATGTACTATTATTTTTGGCCTAAGTCCATTTACATAATTTTTGGGCATTAAGGTTCCTCACCCCTTGATGAATACCTTATAAGTTAGGGAATGTGTATTAAAAAAGTTTGTGTATGCATTATAAAATTTTACGTACAAATTAAAACTTCTTCCTAAAAAACTAAATAAACATGTATACTTTAAAAACTTTATTGCATACATTACTGAAAATAGGGTATACATTAAGGCAAAAGGACCTTAGTGACCAAAAAATATGTTAATGGACTAGAGACAAAAAAATTATCGACGAGAGAGTTAAGCCCTAAAAAACGTTTATTCCATGTGAATATTTATTTTTCAATTTACATTCTAATATCACTATTCAATGCATATTTCGATGATTTATCATGACAAAATTTATTTTCACTGACTACGGAAGTTTTTCAAATAACTATATCGCTTTGATTTTTTTCCACCATCTACTATCAAACACGCTCCTATAGATGAGTAATAAATTATACTTTGGCTTTGTAATATGTGATTTTGATGAAAATAATCATCTTTAATTATTTAGTTATACAATTAATTAAAAAATTCATCAACCGTCTATAGAAAGGGAGCACAAGTATAAAGTCCTATTTTTAACAGAGTCATTTTACTCGATCCTATGTTTTTAGTTATCCATCCTATTTTGACTAGACATAGAACGCATGTAATTTTCTAAGGAAATAAAGATTCAGTAAAGTTGAGTTTTAAATTATATAAGTGGTTGAAGGAGGCTATTCAACTAATTACAATTTGAAAAAAAATCATGGGATCGGTGCTTAGTGAAACTTTCGAAATAAGACTAAAGCCTAAAAATATATTAGATATAATTCTTATTTTTATATTTTATGCTTAATTAAACATTCCCTTTCTCAAACATTCTATTATCGTATAGTGGGTGGGAAAACAGACTCTACTTTCTATATTAACCAGTGAACAGATATTACCACATCCTTAATTACTCCCTTAGACATCTTCATGCTCTCTCTCACAGACACACGTTAATTATGATTGGAATATAAGTATAAATTGTCTAAAATAATATAGTTTTGTCCTTTAATAAATAATTGGGCTAGTGTTAATTGGCTATGGCTTAGGTAGAAACCCCAGAAGTGTAAGAGGTCAAATTAGGGGCAATTGTGAAAAATATGGTTAACAGGTCTGCAAGATTTGTCTTATGTTTAGTTCATTTAAAAGAGAATTAAAATGGGTATGAATGAAAAATAGGGGACAAAGTTCACCACAACGGTGCAAGGGCTACCAAAATCGATATTTAGGCCACTATGGAGGGTGCATCGTCTATAGATGAGTTCAGGATCCATTATATCACGATACACGAGGTTTTAATGCATGACCTATTTAGTATGCATTTTTATGAGTTTTAGATTATTATAATCAAAACTTCACTTATTGTCATCTTCAAGATTCAAGGTTATTCCTTTCACATTGCCGATAAATTCAACCATTTTCCGAGTTTGATTTATGTCTAATCCATAAACAGGTTGGAAGTCATTGCCTTTCTAAGAAGGTTAGATTTTTAAATAAAGATCCAATGAAGAACATAGGCAAGCCTTGGAATAGCATAGTGAGTGGAGAGCCCTTCACATCGATTATTCTATATTATAAAATGCAGTTAGATCCAGATTCAATTAACAAACCAATTTGAAAACCCTAAACACTCATACAAAATTCACCCTCTTTAAACATCTATATCCAATCCAATTGAAGAGATCATCAAGAAGACGTTTAAAGGAACTTAAAGAAAAAACGTTTATTAAGAGAAGTAGAAGAATAAGGTCATAACTTCATAATAATTAGTTTATTCTCATAATGTAAAAATCACCTTTCTCTTCCCCTTTAGTGTTGATAGGGTTACATAATACCTAAGCATAATTTTAGGGCAATTACCTTAGTGGTAAAATGAATAAAAATTAATGATTTTTTACTTTCATTATTGTGAATCTATAAATGATAATTTGTCTTCAAAATTATATTTATAATTCCTAATCATTTTGAATAAAAAAAAATCTGAAACAAGGTTAGAACTATAGAATATTGAATGAGTTGTGTAGATTATTTATATAAAAATTTAAACCCTTTGTTTTGAATATTGATGATCAAATGTGGTATTGTATAATATTTTAATTATTATCCTAATAAAAACATGTTAATAGATAACATATTAGGCATGTATTCGGGTTGAGAATCATGTTCTATTAGTTAGTATATGTCTTAATGAATAATATAGATGATGATTTTGAGTAAATTTTTTCTTGATAATATATTAGTGATGATCACCTATAAATTATGAGAATATTTTAATGATGATCATCTGAAAGAGTTCATACATATTTTTGGTGAATTATTACTAAAGAATTTATGATGTTTCTCATACTAAGAGAATAATATGAGCATTATTTTCATTATGGATTTGTGCCCATAGCCTAGAGTTTAGCATTAAAATCTTGGACATGAGAGCTAACTCAATGATAGTCGTAATTAAGAATAAGTGAAAAATAATGAATTTTGGTAATTAGAGAGAAATTGATACACATGACAACAATATATTTAGGAAATGTATATTATGCTTATATCGAGCCTATGGGGTACTAGTCCTTTAGTGTTGATTAGCGGTTATAATTGTTTATGTAGGTATCACATGCCTTTGTGGAGTTTAAGGGATACAATATTCTATAAAGTTGGCTGGTAAAAATAATAGTTTATATATGTGTCTCATACCTATATAGAGCATGAAGTACTAACTATTGGTCGGTAAAATATCCCCGGAGGGAGGAGGGGGTGAATGCGAGTTTTAAAATTTATGTGGCATTTCACATATTAAAAATTATTTGTCTTCTAACAAATCACATTATGTTTGTTAATAACATGATTTGTTTTCTCTTCAGTTCTTGTTTGGTATTTCACACGCATTCGTATTAACATTTATACATATAAAGTATATCATAAATGTAAATAGAGTTAGAGATAAATGAACCCGGTCATTTTATCATGTCTAGGAAAAATCATTTCACCTCTTTCTATGCCTCAAGACGAAACTTGAGGAATTTATATTATCTTCTTTCTCACTAAAGTAGAGAAATCACCTCCCATGATTATTACGTATCTTGCAACTGCATCTGACACGATGTACGTCACTTGTCAAAGAAGATTTGGCCAAAGCTCACGCTTCCTTCCTAGAATTAACGTATAAGGGTAACACCAATGTTAAAGATACAATACAATTAATGTCTTTCTCGAATCACCATAGACCGACTGTGATGCTTGATTAGAGTGTTCTTACAACTTGAATACTTTTATAATGATTTATCCTTAAATAAATAAATAAATAGTGTAGTTATGCTAATTATGGTGGTGGTGTCATATAACTCGTGATGTTAAAGAACATATTCTTATTTCCCAAAAGATTAAATCTCATGGAGTGGGAGTATTTTATAAATCACTTCCTTATCTTTTCACTTTAGGTGGAAGATGGAACATAAAAATGTTGTTTTGCGTTACACCAAATGTGGAGGAAACTCTCTCCAAAATGCAAGTGCGGTAATGGTATTTTGCTTTACAACAATAGTGGGAGAAATCTTTCTTAAACTATTATGGTGTATATCTTCCTAAATAGGCTTTAACAAAAGAATATATGTTATACCCTTTCGAAGTTGAAGTTTATTCATTCATTATTTGAGTCGACTTATTAAAAGTAAGTTAAACTAAGTTGCTAATAGAATAGTTGTTATATCCAAATGTTTAATTGTTCTTCATAAATTCACAAGGTATCACGTATATACTTTTGTTCTATCAAAAGTTAATTGTATTAAATGGGATTGGATGAGTTTCTCACAATATCCATATGGAGATATCTTTGGATAAGGATTGATTGGTCGATTTGTAGTTGTGATATGAATGTGGTGGTCCTTGAGCGTAAGATAGTTTTTATACAAAGGTTGTGTCCTTTGTACTTTTTATGCAAACATTTTTCTTTTTTTTTTTACTATTCACTTCCCAAATCAAATAATATCTTGATGATGGTGTTATACCTATGTGATGTCAATAGGTGAATAGACCATGATAACCTAGGAGGACTTACAAAATATGCCCACCCTTATCACCTAAGGAGGTTGTCTCAGTAATTGGAGTGCTCGGCCCACCTGTTTACCTCAGGATTGGATACACATGCGTCTCTTTGATATTTACACGCTAGATATACCTTCTCAACCACGTGGAATAATAGCCTCCAAAAGTGGTTACCTCATAATTATCTAGACGTCTCCTTATTAAAGTAGTTTTGCACCTCAATACATGCATATGTACATTATAATAAACGTGTGTAAAGATGTAACTACCCGAATTATAAGGGCACTCAATCTCTTTGTAAATATGGGATATCCACCTATAAATAGGGGAGAGGAACGTGAATGGGGGAACTTTTTTATACCTTCTCAAACATGAAGTTGTATTAAGAAAACCCTAAACTATAATCATGCAAGCAAACGTAATAAGACCACCGTCGATGTAGGTTTTCGATTCAAGGAACGGACCACGTAAAAATCCTTGTGTTCTCACTTTCTTTCATCCCCATTCTTTATCATAAGATATTTCTTGATCAATTATTTTTGTTATTATTTTTTGTCTCCAATTTTGGAGGTTAACAAATTGGGATCGTCTGTGGGAACGCAGTCACGAGCTATTGTAGTTCCTACCTAAAACTACTTATTCAGACCCTCTTTAGAGACAGTTAGAATGATTGATCACCCTGAAAGCAGTTGCATGAGGGAAGTTCAAACTCCACCTACCCCTATCGGAGTCGGTAACCTGCATAGTATAGTAGTAAGCATCATAAAGGGGAAGGATGTGATACAGTAAAGTGTTAGACAATTAACACACACCCTCCAAACCAGGCCACAAGTTCCCATCCTGAGGAATATGACTCCCGGACTAGAGATGCCCAGGAGTGATGGCAGGAAACCCCCCCGAGCGCCTCACAAGGAAAGGCAACATGAATATCATAGGCATGCAGTAAAAAATCCCAGAAGACTGATCTTAGGATCTAGTGAGAACACCAGTTCCTTCAAGAGAATCGTCTCATCACGGGACCATATGTACCATCTCGGGGACACCTACTCCATCCAATCACCCTGTAACTTCAATGACTAGTCAAGTTTAGAAGAATGCCCTAGCACGTTCGAGAAGTTGAGCAGAGGATCAACGTTTCACCATTTAGGCCCAAGTTAAAACCACTAGAAAATACTGATATCGTCACGTGATCGATTATAAAGAAGCCTGTCATGAAGGTCCGCTACCATGATCTCCCATCATTCCACTCGAGCATTTGCTGAAACCGAGGGAACCTCCCAAGAGGAGAGTTCGATCGAAAGTCAAAGACGAGTAGACGAACCAGACGAGAACCATTCATGAAAGGGTTCCATCCAGCGCCTGAAGGACCACCTTGGTGATATTGGCCAAATCAATGAATCCCCTCCAGTGCGACTTCACGAAAGATTCACCCTTTGTGCCCCCTGTCATAGCTTATCATACTCCGAAAAAGTTCAAATAGCTAGTCATCACTCCAAGGAATGATAGGAAGACGGATCCCATCCTACATATTGAATAGTACCAGGCCGCTTTGAATATCTACTCCATCCTAGATGAAATGAGATGTCGGGCATTCTCCAGTATCATAATCGACTATTCTCAGATATGGTACAATAGCCTGCCCAGGGGGCAGATTAAAAGTTTTCAGCAGCTGGATGATTTGCTCGTCAACAATTTCTTCTTCGATGCTAATCCAGGAAATCAAGTTTCCTACTTTCTCGGCATCAATCACATAGAGAATAAAACCACCCGTGATAACATCACTCAGTTCAACACTATAAAACTTGAGGTAGTGGACTACAACAAGCGCACTACCATCACATCCCTAACGAGGTGGTTGAGACCAGGGAAGCTATTTTGGTCATTAGCCAAGGAACCACCCAAGACCATGAACGAGCCATTAGCAAAGGAAGGAATGATCATGAATTCCAAATAGGCAATGGCGGTTAAAGAGTCTGATGGCTCAAAAATCATCGGTGTAAAAAATAACAGAAAATGGGAAAAATAAGGACAAGAAGGGTGACAAGCCGATGAAGTAAAATGAGTACATGCCCCTCACAGTTGGAGTCCATCATATCCTGGAGGAAATTTGATAAACTAAAGATCTCAGGTGGCCGAGAAAACTAAAGTTATCGACAAATAAAAGAGATAGAAGAAAATACTATGAATTTGACTAGGACCATGGCCATAATACAGATCACTGCATAGCATTGGAGAATGAAATTAAAGGGCTAATAAGGAGGAGAAGGTTATTGAAGTACATTAAAAATGATGTCCGATCAATTCCAGAAGAAGGCAAAGGTAGTAGGTGCCCAGAATCGCCCTACCAGAGGGGGATCGACAAGAAAAGGGAGAGGGACGATGACTCGGACGACAATCCAAACCTCCCTAAAAAACCCAAGGAACCCATTAGTGACGTCGGTCTGATAGCATTCGACTATGACTTCATTGTTGGAGGTGGAGCTAGCGATGGAAAGGACCCAACAAAAAGGAAGGTCTACCTTAACAAAGCCCAGTCTTGCGAGCAACCACAGGTCAACCTGGCATCAAACTCTAGTGACATACCATGAAATGTAAGAAAAGATATGTTAATCGTCAGCTTCTCCAAAGATGACCTTTTAAGGGTGTTATATCCCCGCGATGACCCTCGGGTTATTACTATGGTTATCCAAGAAAGATAGGTAGCAAGGGTCCTAGTGGATAATGGAAGCTCCGCCGACGTAATGTTCTATAATTTTTATTAGAAGCTGAAATTGGAAGATGTGGAACTCATGCCCTATCATCAGCCTCTGATCAGCTTCTTGGGCGAAAGGGTGTATCCTTTGGAGACTGTGGAATTGAAAGTTATGGTCGACATTTTGCCGAATAGGGAAGGTACGGTTCTTTGTCCTCGAATAAGAGCATTCTCTTAGCCTATAATGTTATCTTTGAAAGGGTCAGCTTGAAGAAATTTTAAGTTGTCCTATCAACTGTGCACCAGTGCTTGAAGTTTCCAACCCACTATGATGTAGGCATCGTGAAGGACAATCAGAAGGTGGTGCGTGAATGTTACTTTATTTTAGCATACTAGGAAGAGTGGAAGAAATTGATAACCACCTACCATATCAAAACCAAAGACCCTCGAGACGAGGTAAAGCTGGTTAAAGGGAAGCCTGCCAAAGAGATCGAGTCAGTCCCACTTGACGATAGTCACCGAGACAAAATAATACAGACCGGGTCATCATTATATCCCCTCTTGAGGAAAGAGTGAATCAATTTCTCACGACAACGTAAAACAGTGTTCGCTTGGAACCATGAGGACATGCCATAGATAGACCCCGATTTCCTATGTCACGAGTTAAAGGTGATGTCAGGCGCCACGCTGGTCAAGCAAAAATGAAGAGTTTTCGATGCGAACAAAAATTAGGTTGTTCATGACGAAGTCTTCAAACTGCAGAAAGCTAACTTCATTGACTAAGTCATGTACCCAGAGTGGCTGGCTAACGTCGTTATGGTGCGGCAGAAAAATTATAAGTTAATGATGTGTGTTGATTTCACCGACTTGAACAAAGCTTGCCCAAAAGACTTTTTCTCGCTGCTGAGAATTGATTAGGTGTGATAAGCACCCAAAAGTGTACATTTTATACCCCGAATAGACGATTTTTAGTTGCTAATTCTCGACAATAATGGTCTTATGTGCAAAAATATTTATTGTGCATGCTTAATTGCAGTTGCGATGTTAAAAGCTAAATTCCGAGGCAATTTACGGTTAAAATGAGCTAATTTCCCTCCCCGTAACCTTACTCGAGCCCAAACCTTCCCCCGCAGCCCGTGTGTGCTTAGTTCGTGCCTTTTTATATATTTTTTAGATTTTTAGTTTGAGTCGTTTTATTTTTAGGATTTATTTTAGATTTATTTAGATTTTTCTAGGATTTATTTTATATTTCTTTTTATTTAGTATAATTTTATTTTTATTAGTTATTAGTTTTATTTTATTAGGATTAGTTTTTTTAGGAATTGATTTATTTTTAATTTTATTAGATTTTACATTTTTTTAGGATTTTTAGTTTTATTAGATTTTTATTTTTATTTTTTTTATTTCTGTTTGGTTTCATTTTTGTTATTTAGTTTTATTAGATTTTTATTTTTATTTTTTTTATTTCTGTTTGGTTTCATTTTTGTTATTTTGTATCTTTTATTTATAGATTATGATTTTTATTTTCATTTTTTAAGTAGATTTTAGTTTTTAGTTTTATTTTTTTTAGTTAGTTAGTTTTATTTTTTTAGTTAGGTGCACAAATTAAACACACACAAATTAAACACATTTAAACCCCTCGGACCTAATAAACACACACTCGCATACACCCAATCTCACCCACACCCTCACCTAACTACCATACACCCTCTCACACACTACCCCCCTCACCTTCATCTTCTGCCCAATCTCTTTCTCTCTCATCTAAACCACCATTAACCCACTCACTCTCTCTCTTATCTCTCCAATCTCCATAACCAATTTACCACACCAAAACACCCACCACCCTTATCTACCATAACCCATCATTCCAACATCAACCTTATACCACGTGTTGCCCCATACATAAACAGAAACCAAAAAAATCCCAATACCTGAACCCATCTCTCCCTACCGGATACCTGGCCAGCAATCCCAACACCTCTCGAACCCCCTGCTTGAAAACTGTCGGACCCCCTTAGTCAGACCCATCCTCGGTCGCCGCCTTCCCCGGTGCCGGCAAGCTCCGGCACACCTCCCTCGAAACCCGAAAACTCATAAAACAAAACAAAACCGAACATTGCCTCCAAACCGCGAAATCGCCGGAACCACATAAACCCAAAACGTGACCCAAACCAGCAAATTCCAACTCATTTTCAAACCCATTTAGCCTAAACCCTCATCACTTGATCTCATACCGAATTCAAACCCATGTCCACATACCAATTTCCTTCTTCAAGCCAAAAAACATTTTTTCTTACCTTTTGACACAAAGACAAAAACCAAAAATAAACACCCATTTGTCCCACATGTCTATAAACCAGCTTAAACCACTTAACCCTCATTTTTCCAAATAACCCCTCACCTAAATATGATTTTCTTCCCTCACACAATCCATGACACACATCATCCATATACTCACACAAGTGCATTTCCCTATTTTGACCCCAACTTATCCTCACATCCCTCATGCCCATTTAATCCCTACCCAATTTACTCCCTTGCTCCATACCTACTATTTAAGGAAGAAGAAGAGTTATATAGCCTTTTTTATATCAATTTTAGAGAGACAAACACCATATTTTAGTTTAGTATTTTTTTAGGTTAGATTTTTTTTTTAGATTAGTGAGAAAAATAAATTAGTGGGAATCCATTTTTAGTGTAATTATTGATGTAATTTTAATTTGATCACACAAATTGGAGGGATGTAAATTGCAAATTCAAGGATTGGAGTTCAATTTCACTTAAAGAGTTGGCTTGATTGTTCTCTTCTCTACTTGATTTGGCTTGATTGTTCTCTTCTCTACTTTTATTTTAATTGCCTAGTTTATTTGATTATCATGTTTAATATCATGTTAGGCTAAATCCCCTTTCAAGGGGTGGGGTGAACCCTTATTTGATATTATTTTAATTTAATTAGTTAGATTACTTGAAAATTCCCTTTGAATATTAATTTTGATCCCTCACCCTTAAATTTACGCCTCGATAGAGGATAAATGATTTTCGAGAGAAAATCGAAATTCTAAGTTATAATACCCATTTTAGATTCGAACTAGAGATAGGGGTTTCTTAAGTGTGGTATTATTCCTTAAATTTCAACTCTAATTTCATTTTCTATGATTTATACAAATATTAATCGATCGATCCTAGCGGGTGATTAATTAGAAGGAGTGTAGATCTATTTTCTAGAGTTGTGGGAGAGTTAAACTTAATTTTCTAAAAGATTACTATTAAAATTACACTTGCAACGAGAGTTGATTTGTAATTTTGTTATTAATTTGGAGAATTCAAATAATTAAATTAATTAATTAGAATAGTTAGAATTTGTGATGTAGTCCCACTCCTTGATTGTTCTCACATTATTTACCTCACTTGATTTCTTATTTTAGTGTTAGACTTTGTTATTCATTTTTTTTTTCGCTTCTTAGTTCGTCATTTAATCTTTGATTTTAGTTTAATTTTAGTTTCATCTCATTTCCCAAAATTTATTTTAATATTTGAAAAGCTAAAAAAATTTGGAAAATGTAAAAAGCCCAAAAAGAAAATAAAAAGTGAATTACAATTGAGTTTGTCTCTATTTTCACCCCCTTGGTGTGGATTGACATCCTTGCTTACCTCTATTCTCGTTATTATATTTTTGTGTAGGTGATTGTTGATACCAAATTTAGTCTGCTGACATGGCCCAATTAAATGAAGACACGTGGTGATCTACATGGCAACAACAACACTTCTGAGGAACCCACAAGCTCCGAGGTACAAGATTACAACGAGGAAGACATAATCTCAAAACATTAACTTCCCATCTATAACAAAGCATAATCTCAAGAATTCCTATGCGAGTTCCATGGATTTGATTTAATCTATGCACCCCATTAACTATTCTCCATATGTTGGGGGCTATTCTTGCAGGAACAACGTCAAAGTAATGACAGAATTCCAGACACAAGGGATTTGGTGGAAAAGAAAATCCACACTCAGCAATAAAGAGACTGGGGAACCAATGTCCCTCAGCCAAACGAAAGTAATCAGAAGGCTCAGAATGCTCTTCCAAAACAACCCAGGAGGGGATGGAAAAATCAGAACGAAATTTATCAAGAGATTCAACAGGGTAAACCATGATGAATAAAAGAAATGAAGAAGAAGGAAGAAAATCATACAGAAAAAGAGTGGATCTGATGACAACGGACGATGGAAGAGATGAATACACAGGAGAGAAAGAGACGATGGAAAACTCGAAGATACAAATTTGAAAAGGTAGAAGACGATGGGAGCGTCTGTGAAGTTTAAATACCTTGACTTGGGAAATGGTGAAGTAATGATTACAAAAAAGTATGATTACGTTACCGGCGGCTAAAAAGATGAAAAGGGGCGCGGGAATCAAAGCGGGCAACAACGGCTAAAAAGATGAAAAGTGGCGTAGGAATCGAAGCGAGCAGAAAAGTTCAAAAAAGCATGATTCTACGAATTTGGAAGGAGAAATAAATACGAAGGAAACACTCCTAAAAATAAGGAAGACCATTTAAAGCTACCATATTCCGAGAAAGAATGTTCCCTACTCCTCAAAATTCGAACTATAAAACATTGGGGGTTTCTGTTGAGATCAAATTTAGTCTGCTGACATGGCCCAATTAAATGAAGACACGTGGTGATCTACATGGCAACAACAGCACTTCCGAGGAACCCACAAGCTCCGAGGTACAAGCTTACAACGAGGAAGACTATTTTCTCGAGGAACACTGCTTCCCCGAGGAACTCATAAGCTCCGAGGAACAAGAACTCTCCGAGGAACTCTTGTGCACCGAGAAGCCTAGGCGGTCCGAGCAACTCAGGCGGTCCGAGCTGCACCTCGAATAAAGCATTAATAGCGGGATAACCAACGTTCAACTGATTCATTAAATGCTTATCATTTAGACGTACACGCTTAAGGGGCATTAAATGTATTACCCTTTCATATGTATCCCATTTAATGTATTACCCTTTCACATTGTAGCCAGAGGGCTATAAATACACTGTACAATCCTCATTGGAGGGGACCGAAGAATCCATAGCGGAATTTCTTGAAAGAACTTGTAATCGAGAATTTCCAAACACTCAGCAATAAAACAACAGTGGACGTAGGCCATTCTTATAAGGATGAACCACTTTAAAATTCTTTGTCTCATTTATTTATCTGTGATTGAATAATTAGAGTGATCTAATTTTTTACATCAACAGATTGGAGACGTCTGTAGGAATTCGACTGGTAATATCGTTTTCTCATAAAAAACAATCCATCACAAATGGCTGATATTCCGAAATCCAACAATCAAAACGCTGGAACCCCTCCAAATCCATCTGCTCCGTCAAATATTCCAGATCTGGCTAGAATAATAACAAATCTGGCTCAGGGCCAGACCGTCATGCAAGAAACAATGCGACAACTCACCCAAACTCTCCATGGCGGTGCGTCAGCCCATTCAGGACCACTGAGTATTCAAAGAAACACCCGCGCACCATACTCACGTACTAGGTGTACCGATTCACATCGTAATGAGGAATCTTATGATTTCTCTTATCAACCTGGGCGAACTTCGTCAGTGCGAGCCACTGATACTGAACAATGTGTCACTCTCTCTCCAGAAAGGACCAGCGCATTGGAAAGATTAAGTAGGGTTTCTCCTTTCGACCGATTAGGCCCTAGGAGGAACAAAAGTCCTCTTAATGCAGCGTCGAGGAGCTTTCGACGATCAACAGCCTTAAGGGAAGGATCTGCCCAGTCGCGACCAGCTGCTCGTCAAGAGAGATCCCAGGAAGCCACCTCAACGCAATCAGCTGCTTGAACCAACAGGCCCGAGGAAGGAAATGATGAATGGAAAGGCTCTATTCAAAGGTTGGAGGATAGATTAGGGGAAATGGTTAAAACCAAGAACCCTTTACAACGAACCTTTGTTCCAACACCATCAAAGTTCAAAGCACATGTTGTGACCCCCAAATATGATGGAAAGACTGACCCTGTTCTTTATATACAACAATATCAAGCTGCTGCCGACATCTATGCTGTCCCAGACGAGATGAGATGCAGGGCATTCTCGGGAACTCTTACCGGATCTGCTCAAATATGGTATAATAATCTTCCTCGGGGTAAGATCTCAACTTTCTTTTAACTGGCCGAGTTATTCATTGGAAATTTCTGCTTTGGGGCAAAGCCAGTTAAATGAGTAGCACATCTGTTAAGTGTTAGACAAAAAGTTGGTGAAAGTACCAGAGATTATATAACTCATTTTAATAACGAGAAACTTGAAGTCATTGATTATGAGGAGAAGACAACGATCACTGCCTTGATGAGTGGGTTGTTGCCTAACAAGTTGTATTACACTTTGGCCAAAGATCCACCCACAACTATGTCAGAATTGATGGCAAAAGCGGTCAAAATCATGAATGCTGAGGAGGCTATGGCTGCGAAGAAGAATATGGATAAAGAAACCAAGGTGGAAGTCGATAAATCTAAGAAGAAAGAGCATAAGGGAAATGGCGGTGATAAGCATTCCAAGAATAATAAGTCGTCATGGGAAGTCCTGAAGAAATTCGATAATTATACTCCTTTGAAAATGGGTATTAATCATGTCTTGGAAGAAATCAAAAATAAGTCGTCATGGGAGGTCTTGAGGAAATTTGACAATTACACTCCTTTGAAGGTAGATATTAACCACGTCTTGGAAGAAATTAAGAACAACGAGGAGTTAAACTGGCCAAAGAAAATGAAGGCAGACCCTGACACGAGGAATAGAGAAAAATATTACGAGTTTCACAAAGATCATGGCCATATGACCAAGAATTGCGTAGCTCTTCAGAATGAGATCGAAACACTCATTCGACGAGGAAAGGTGTCAAAGTATGTTGATCGTGGAAACGAAAGAAGAAACAACGATCGAGCAAGAGAGAGGTCTAGATCTCCTCGTCGAGCAGAGGAGAACAAGAAAAGAAACCATGAAGTTAATCCATAAGACGACCCCGATCTTCCCAAGAGACCAAAGCAGCCAGAACAAGAGGTATTTTCAATACGCTTTGGGTCGTTTGACTGTAATGTGATAACAGGTGGAGATGCAGGAGGAGGAGACCTTACTGCAGAGAGAAAATCTGACCTCGGCGAGGCTCAAGCTTGCTCGTACATTCAGCGAATAAATCTAGATGAGGAGGATCGCCCGAGAAAGGTGAACAAAGAGAAGTTGGTCATTGGGTTCTCAAAAAATGACCTCGCAGGTGTTCTATATCCTCACGATGATCCACTGGTGATCAAAATGAGGATGAAGGAAGTTATGATTTCAAGAGTACTAGTCGACAATGGTAGCTCGGCAGACATCATGTTCTACTCGTGCTTTGATAGTTTAAATCTAAAGCTATCTCAACTGGAGCCTTACCACAGACCCCTCTTCGGTTTTTCTGGCGAGAAAGTATTTTCACTTGGGACGATCAAGTTGGATATATTCATTGGTACGTGGCCTGCTTGTCGGACAGAAAGAATACGTTTCTTCGTGATGGATAAGAATGTCCAATCATCGTACAATATCATCATGGGAAGAGTAGGATTAAAGAAGTTCGAGGCTGTACCATCTACAGTGCATAAGTGCCTAAAATTTCCATCAAACTTTGGAGTAGGAGTTGTGAAAGGTGATCAGAAAGTAGCTCGGGAATGCTATTATTCATCCGCCGAGCAAGAAGAATTGGAGGAATCAAAGAAAAAGACTACTACCTATAAAGTCGATGAAGGTGCAGAGATTGAAACATTGGATCCTCGAGATGAGTCATAACTCGTGAAGGGTCAAGTGGTGGAAGCTACTGAAAACATCATTCTGGACGACGAACACCCTGAGCGAACTACTGAAATAGGTTCGTCGTTGGAAGCCTCATTAAAACAAAAATTAATAACTTTCCTTAGAAGCAGAAGACAAACTTTTGCATGGAGTCATGAAGATATGCCTGGGATAGACCCAAACTTCTTATGTCACGAACTCAATGTGAATAAGGAGATCAAGCCTGTGAAGCAGAGAAGAAGAGTATTTAGTCCCGAGAAGAATCAAGCCATACTGGCCAACGATGAGAGCCGATTGTGTAGCCTATGCCAAGAAATGTGACAAATGCTAGCGTTTTTCCTCCATCCGAAGAACTCCACAAGCATTGTTGACACCCATAACTTCCCCTTGGCCATTTGCCATGTGGGGAATTGATTTGGTTGGGCCACTGCCAACGACCCGAGAAAGATTCAAATACCTCGTCGTCGCAGTAGATTATTTTACTAAGTGGGTAGAAGCTGAGCCACTCATTGATATGACGTACGAGAAGGTGTACCAATTTATTTGGAAGAACATCATTTGTCGATATGGTCTTCCTCATGCTTTCATCACAAACCATGGAACACAATTTGATAACGAGGAGTTCGCTGCCTATTGCCATCAGTCAAACATTTTGAAGGTCCACTCAGCACCAGGCCATCCTCAGAGCAATGGACAAACTGAAGTAACAAACAAAACACTGCTGAATGGTTTGAAGAAAAGACTGGATGATGCGAAAGCAAATTGGATCAACAAGCTACAATCAGTACTTTGGGCTTATCGAACTACTCCCCGAGTAGCAACAGGAGAATCACCATATATGCTGGCATTTGGAAGTGAAGTTGTTATACCTGCCGAGTTGGGCCTCCCAACACACAGGGTACTGAATTTCAATTCCCCTGTCAGCGACTTAATGAGAAGACTGGATTTAGACATGCTCAAGGAAGTTAGAGAAGAAGCATCCATCAGAAATGCTGCATACCAGCAGCGAACAACTTTGTTTTACAACAAAAGGGTGAAGAAATGCAACCTGAAAGAAGGAGACTACGTGCTGAAGAAAGTAATTCAAAAGCACAATAAACTGGAGGTAAATTGGCATGGACCATACCGAGTTACAGAAGTTGTTCGACCAGGAACTTACCGAATAGAAACTCTAGAGGGAGAGGAGTTTAAGAATGCATGGAACGCAGAGCATCTACGCAAGTATTATCAGTGATGTATATTCCCATGTAATGCAGCTCCAGCAATATGAATAAAATGAAGATATTCTGCCACAATTTTTCCTTTTATTGAGAATTTTTCCGGGATTACTAGTGCTACACACTACTCGGCAAAACTCGGCAAAGATCAGACTACTCAGCAAAAATATTCCTAAAAATGCCAACCCCGGTTGGTTAGGAAACAATATATTCCTAAAAATAAATATTCTTAAAAATGCCAACCTCGGTTGGTTAGGAAACAAAATATTCCTAAAAATGTCAACCTTGGTTGGTTAGGAAACAAAATATTCCTAAAAATGCAAACCTGTTTGGCTAGGAAACAAAATATTCCTAAAAATGCCAACCTGTTTGGCTAGGAAAAAAAAATATTCTTAAAAATTCCAACTTATGTTGGTCGGAAGGTAAGTATATTCTCGAAAATTCCAACTTATGTTGGTCGGGAGGTAAATATATTCTCGAAAATGCCAACTTATATTGGTCGGAAGGTAAAATTATTCCAGAAAGTGCCAAAATCTACTAACTATGGATGGTTGGGGATAAAAACCCACCAACTGTAGTTGGTCGACAAGAAAAATTTACCGACCTTGGTTGGTCGAAAACATTTTATGGGAAAAATTATTTCAAAAAGACTAACTATAGCTGGTCGGGGATAAAAATCCACTAACTGTAGTTGGTCGACATGAAGAATTTAACAACCTTGGTTGGTTGGAAACATTTTAAACATTTTTATACTTATTGCTTTATTACTGAGTTGGTCGAGAAACAAAATGTTATTTTTGCCAAATGACTGTCACAAGTTCAAACTACACAATATTGTTATCTTTTTATCAGACATGCATGCACAAATATAAAATGTTATAAGACAATAGCGAATAAAAATGAAAGTCTTTCATTGAATTCAAAATAAATTACATTGATAATTAAATGAAAGTTACATTGGTATTGAAATATATACTAACTATTACATCAAAAATTCCTATTCTACTGGTTTTTTCCCCTCTGCTTTTGACACAGGTTCCTCGCCAGCAGGCGGATCATTTAAAGCCAGAGGAGAATTTATGACGTTGAGATCCTTTAATATCCTGACATTCATCACGGATGGTCGATCTAGAAGATGCTCGGGACGAGATACTTCAACAATTGAATGAAGATTGTAGTCGCCGAGATACTTAGAAATCAAGCTCCGAGGAATGGCCCGAGCAGGGATCCAACTCATATCCAGTTTGAATGGTGGCACGAGTAAGTCGAGAAGCCCAGGATCATGGTATTCCATTGGTAATGACCCTATTCGAGCTGAAGCACACCTAAGGCATTCAACCAGCCTTGCTTGTAGCCCTCATTATTGGAATTCGGGATACGATCGTCCAAGTGAAAGAGAGCTTCATTGTATCCAGCCATCCAGAACTCCCTGGGCTGTTTGTGGAACTGATATGTTAGTCTGTCTAGCTGCTCGTGGAGATTTTTGACGAAGAGCTCTTTATTCTCCAAGGTAGATTTATGCGTGGAGAGCTGCTCTTACAAGTCTCTGATTTTCTTTGACATTTCATCCAAAGCCTAGTTCTTCGCCATTAGCTGGAAGGCCTGGTTCTCTAAGGCAGACTGAGTCATCTGTTCCTCGACAGGAATTCGAGCTGCTCTTGCTCGTCCCCGAGGATCTCTTTCTCGTCCACGAGTTGATGTAGGGGGGACAGCTCTCTTTAAAGGTTTATTACTCGTCCCTCAAGTTGGCGTTCTCAACCTCTAGGAATGAAAATACCTCATCGGTCACTGGGATTAAGGCTTTTGAAGAAGAGGCTGCAGACTTCAACTGTGATAGCTCTTTCTGCAAGTGGTTGTTCTCTCGCTCCAGCAACTCGGTAATCTGTCTGCATTCCTCGAACTCACCTTTAAGGGTTCTCTCACTCACATCATACCCAGCAAAAAACTTCTCGTAGCCCTTGTCGGTGATGATCAGCTTGTACTTCTTCTCATACTCCTCATGCAACAGAGCAGTGGATTCGTTGTATTGAAGTTGAAGGTCTTTGAGGGTGCCTTGGAGATCCTCGATCATGTCATAATAGGCCACATTATTGTCCACCGCTCGATCAAGTAGACACTTCAGATATTGATATGCTTCCACTGCCTGTTCTGAAGCATCTTGGTCGAGGATGTCTACAACTTGTGCTGCACTCAGGTCTGTGTGACCAGCTTTAAAATAATCATTACATTATCGCAGCAACTTAGTATCATGGGCAGATAGTAATTCCATCCTGGCCATAAACTGGCAGAGAAAGAAAGAGCAATCATCAATAAGAAATATAAGCAGAGTATGAATAGAAGATAAACAACAGTATGCGTAAAAGTCCAAGTTTTATTAGATCATAAAGTTCAGAGTTACATATGTGGGTTACATTTGAAAAATAAAAAAAAAATAAAGAGAAACCCGAACAACTCTACACCTTTTCCTTATCTCCCAAAACCTTCTCAGGAGGCTGGGACGAGGAAGTAGGTTGCTCGGAGGGAATGGGTAGTTGCTCGGGGAGCACGGGCAGCTGCTCGAAAGAAGTAACAATCTGCTGAAGTTCCTTGGTAGCAGGCTGAATGGCTGGGAGATTATCTCCCATCACCATAGAAGACTCTTCTGAGGAAGCTTCGTCCTATTCAAGATCTTCTGGGGTTAGAGGGGGACCATGAATGTGTTGCTGGAAAAGCTCAGAAGATTCATCAACTTTCATTTCCTAGAGAGTAGCAACCCATCCATCCCTAAAGTATTTGAGATTGCTATAGTCCACTTGCGACACCATAGAAACCAACCCCTTGTTCCAACTCTTGTCCCAGCCAGCGCTGAAGGACTTCTTCACATCCATCTTCCTCTTTAATTTCTCCGAGGAGAGCTTCTCGGACAGCAGGTTATCAGCAGCTTTCAATTTGTTTTTAATATCTTCCTTCTGTCGAAGTTGAGCCAGCTCCTCCTCAGCAGCCTTGAGCTTATCTTCAAGCTCCCCAGCAGTTTTAAGCTTCTCTTCGAGCTCCTTATTTGCCTTCTCCAGGGCATTTATTCTCTTCTCCAACTCCTTGGAGGCATCAACAGCTCGAGCTTTCTCTTTCTCAGTGGAGGCAAGCTTTTTCTCCCAGACAGGCTTGTCAGTAGCGTATATCTGGAGAGAATCGTCCAAATACTTGATAGCTTCTGCTAGAGCTCCCTCCACACTGGACGAGGAGCATGAAGCTTTAATCGTTTCATCCTTCTTCAGGATTATATTAAAGCGGCTCGTCAATAGTGAAAGTAAAAAGAAAGCAAGTCAGAAACAGAAATAACAAAAGAAATATGAAAAGTTCAAAGTAAGAAGACTTACAGAAGCAAGGTGACGAGCAGATAACGAGGTGACCATATCCCGAGTAAGGTTTTCTTTAGTACCTTGGACCTCGGGAATGATCCAGGACTTTACCGAGCTCATGGCAGAGTTCTGAGGAACAAAAGTGGGAACCCCTGTCTCAGTAGTTGTGGGCTGAGTGATGGTGTCAGCCAAATTGACCGAGGAGCTCTTCTTCAGCCTCCTCGGGGGAACAGGAACAGATTTAACCAAGGAAGAACCCTTGGTTGGTGATATTACAATCACCTCTCCAGGAGCAGCAGATCTGATCGGAGCCACTGCAGGCTTCTCTACAACCTTCACGGAAGCAGCCGAGGAAGGCGCGTCATTCTTCTTTGTCCCCTCCCCTGGGACATCAACTTTACTTCTTTTTACCTCACCAAAACCATAGGCAGGTTTCTCGAACAAAGTGAGAGGTCTTCTTCTCTTCATCCTTTCGCTTAAAGGGACGTGAGATTCAGGCGAGGAACTGATGGAAGCTGGTACTGGCTCTGATTCACTTATCACTGGACGAGTAGTGAAAGAAGTGGTGTAGCTCTTGTATTGCAGCAGATATGAGGCTGATCTAATGTGCTCGTCGGCAACAGATTGATGCAGGCTCCAGATAAGTTTCAAATGCCTTATATTGACATCTGCTTCTTTTGGGCACTTTCTTTTGTTATCAACTGCAAATAAATTAACATTGCCATCAGTGACACATTTTATCAAACATAAAGGAAGCATAATTTCAAAATAAATAAAACGAAATAAAAATAACCTATCCCATTGCCATAAGGAGGGCATCTGGGACCTTGGTGAACCTCATCTCCAGTTAATGGAGGGTGTTGCCAATTTTTTATGACAACCCCATGCTCAAAATAATCCCTATTAGCATCAGGGAGATTGACTACTAAGGCTCTATTCAAAACTCTAGTTTTTAAATAAAAAAATGTTATCATTAACTGCCCATCTATAACAAAACATAATCTCAGGAATTCCTATGCGAGTTCCATGGATTTGATTTAATCTATGCACCCCATTAACTATTCTCCATATGTTGGGGCTATTCTTGCAGGAACAACGTCAAAGTAATGACAGAATTCCAGACACAAGGGATTTGGTGGAAAAGAAAATCCACACTCAGCAATAAAGAGACTGGGGAACCAATGTCCCTCAACCAAACGAAAGTAATCAGAAGGCTCATAAAGCTCTTCCAAAACAACCCCGGAGGGGATGGAAAAATCAGAATGAAATTTATCAAGAGATTCAACAGGGTAAACCATGATGAATAAAAGAAATGAAGAAGAAGGAAGAAAATCTTACAAAAAAAGAGTGGATCTGATGACAATGGACGGTGGAAGAGATGAATACACAGGAGAGAAAGAGACGATGGAAAACTCGAAGATACAAATTTGAAAAGGTAGAAGACGATGGGAGCGTTTGTGAAGTTTAAATACCTTGCCTTGGGAAATGGTGAAGTAATGATTACAAAAAAGTATGATTACGTTATCGGTGGCTAAAAAGATGAAAAGGGGCGCGGGAATCAAAGCGGGCAACAGCGGCTAAAAAGACGAAAAGTGGCGTGGGAATCGAAGCGAGCAGAAAAGTTCAAAAAATCATGATTCTACGAATTTGGAAGGAGAAATAAATACGAAGGAAACACTCCTAAAAATCATGAAGACCATTTAAAGCTACCATATTCCGAGAAAGAATGTTCCCTACTCCTCAAAATTCGAACTATGAAACATTGGGGGCTTCTGTTGATAACAAATTTAGTCTGCTGACATAGCCCAATTAAATGAAGACACGTGGTGATCTACATGGCAACAACAGCACTTCCGAGGAACCCATAAGCTCCGAGGTACAAGCTTACAACGAGGAAGACTATTTCCCCGAGGAACTCATACGCTCCGAGGAACGAGAACTCTCCGAGGAACTCTTGTGCACCGAGAAGCCTAGGAGGTCCGAGCAACTCAGGCGGTCCGAGCTGTACCTCGAATAAAACATTAATAGCGGGATAACCAACAGTTCAACTGATTCATTAAATGCTTATGATTTAGACGCACACGCTTAAGGGGCATTAAATGTATTACCCTTTCATATGTATCCCATTTAATGTATTACCCTTTCACATTACAGCCAGAGGGCTATAAATACATTGTATAATCCTCATTGGAGGGAACCGAAGAATCCATACCGGAATTTCTTGATAGAACTTGTAATCGAGAATTCCCAAACACTCAGCAATAAAACAACAGTGAACGTAGGCCATTCTTATAAGGCTGAACCACTTTAAAATTCTTTGTCTCATTTTTTTATCTGTGATTGAATAATTAGAGTGATCTAATTTTTTACATCAACAGTGATAAAGTTTTGATTAACTTGGTTTGCAACAACGACAGACACACCAAAATGCAAGCTCAGTTTCATGGACGCGTATTCGGGCTACAACTAGATCCAAATGAAGCCTCGGACAGAGAAAAAAGTTCCTTTATAACCCATAGAGGCGCTTACTGTTATAATGTTATGCCGTTCGATCTGAAGAACACAGACGCCACCTACCAAAGATTGGTAAATAAAGTCTTTGAGGACCAATTAACATGGAAGTCTACATGGATGACATGCTCACTAAAAGCAAAGTGTCCCCCGACCATATTAGGAACCTCGTCTAGACGTTCGATAAATTAGAGAAGTATCAGGTGAAGTTGAACTTCACAAAGTGTGTCTTCGGAGTTGTGGCCATCCACGATCCTCACGGCAGGAGAGGATCCTTGGTCTCGCGCTTCCCTCTCGGGAGCGCTTCCGTCGGCGTCGTTGATGAGGTGAAAAATGTTGAGAGATGGAGTCGCCAGTCTATTTTACTCAAAACAGACAAAAGAAAAGGGAGTCGTCCTGAAGGATAGCATCCAAAGACATACTGATACATACGAAACTAAGATGATTCAAAAAGGGTCCGGAGGCTAAGTTACGAAATGGGAGGTGTTAGGCACCCATTCCCCCCTTACGGTCTCTCATGGGTTGTTGTTATTTTCCTTTTATTTTCCCATGATGTGTGTGCATGTGTATACCTAGTGAAGATAGGAATCATCGACTTATTTCATGGAAGAGATAAAGCGAGTCATCCATAGTAATGTTCCTAAAAAATAATATTAGAAATTAGGATTTATACGATTATCCTAGCGTCGATCATTATAAGGGAATGATAACACATGTGGAATAATACGCCACTAAGAAAAAATATATGTATATGTAAATATAAAGAATCTAAGAGAGTTAAGTTTAATGAGCGTGAAAAAGTAGGAAAATGACTCGAGTCTCAGGTTTTACCCCGAGACGCCTACGTAACCTATAGAGGCATCAAAGTCCACGTAGTTCGTATGCAAAATGAGGGGTGGGATTTATCCCATGAATCCAATCTTTAACTTCTCTTATTTGTGTATGTGTGTGTGTGTGTGTGTGTGTTTGTGTGTAAGAAAGTGTTTTAGTTGTGAGAAAAGTGTGAGAATTCCCGTTTGAAATTTATGAGGAAATCCTCTTTTTTCTTATTTTTTTGGATTTTATTAATATAAAAATAAGAGATGTGCAATAATGCTAAATAAAAAGTATATTTAGGATATGTGAGATGAGAGAATAAAAGTGCTAAGTAATAAAACAAGTTAATGCGAATTTAAGGGAATTTAAGGAGAGAGTTGAGAAAGTTGGACCTTTTTCAAGATCATGAGCTTGATCTTGGATGTTGGAGAGAAGACCTTGCACTTAGGTGATGATGGAGGGTACTTAATCCACCAAGTTTGTTGAAGAAGGTGATGAAAGGTGAAGGTTGGAAAGGTATTTGGATGTTGAAATCACGCTGACTTCGAAAGGGGTTTTCTGAGCTTGCTGAGAGTGATGGATCTCTGATTTTTCTCCCTTTTCGGAATGAGGTTAGGTCCTATTTTTATAGTCCCATGGCATTTCCGATCGACATAGCCCTGGTCCTACCAATTGACAGGTGTGTTTAGGCACACTGCCGATAGGCAGGGTTTGGAACCTGCCGTTTGGCAATGTCTTTCAGGTTCCTTCGAAAAATCAGTCGTAGATTGCGAACCATTGATCCAAGTCGTGCACGGGGTGAACCATTGGAAAGGCATTTCATAGACATTCTAAACTACTTGGACTTCTCTCGGGTCCGGTAGTTTACTTTGGGTCAAATGTGGCTCAGAAGATTCGTCGGTCTTTTGGAAACTTCAGACACAAACGGATAGTTCATCCGCATGGTATGTCATAATCGCACATGGGATGGACCGTTAGAAAGGTTAGGAGATGTACTTCAACATTACAAAGAGTTTGACCTGGTTCAGGGAGTTGACTTTGGTCAACTGGAGCCTAGAAGCGTTTCATGACCTTTTATAGTAAAACGGATTGTTCGTCCGTACTGTAAGTCAGAATTGTGCACGAGATGGACCGTTGGAAAGGGGATTCAGTGCCCTTCGAAGATTCATTCAGTCTCAGTCGAGCGAAAGAGTTGAATTTGGGTAAACGTATCCTGGGAACGTCTGGTGACCTCTTGATTGAGTTTCGGGGGGAAATGGGTCGTTCGTCCACACCATAAGTCAAAATTATGCACCGGATGGACCGTTGAAAAGGGTATTCAGTGCCCTTAGAAGATTCATTCAATCTCATTTGAGATGAAGAGTTTGACTTTTGGTCAAACGGAGCGTGGGAGTGCCCGATGGCCTTTAGGTCAGTACTAGGGGTATGACTTGGATTTGCAATGGTGAAGGGAGGTGTTAGGGACCTAAGGAGAGGTTAGGGGGGTATTATAATGGGGTGTTTACAAATCCCCTCGATGGGTGAGTTTGGAACAAACAAAAACTATCGAATGGAAACCATAAAATGCATTTGAAAGAGGATGACCGAGGGGTCGAGGTCGATTCTGAGGACCTAAGGATGAGGATGATCGATTCTACGAGTCAAAGCCGATTCTGAGGGCTTGAAGATGAGGGTGACCGATTTTGCAAGTCGAAGCCAATTCAGCGGGCTTAAAGGGGCATGTTGGGATGGTCTTAAAGGAAGTGATGACCAAAGATTTAGGTCAATTTCGAAGACCTACACCAATGATGGGGGTGACCAATTCTGCGAGTCGAAGCCAATTCTGAGGTATTAGGCTGTGATGATCGATTTTGTGGGTCGAAGTCGATTCTCCGAGCTTAAGTTGGGGATGACCAATTCTGTGGGTCGAAGCCAATTCTGCGGGCTTAAGATGGGGATGACCAATTCCGCAGGTCGAAGACAATTCTGCAGGCTTAAGTTTGAGATAAAAAATTCGACAGGTTGAAGCGAATTTTAGGGGCTTAAGGTGAGATGACCAATTCTGCGGGTCGAAGCCAATTCTGCGAGTCGAATCCAATTCTGCGGGTCGAAGACAATTCTGCGGGATAAAGGTGAGATGATCGATTCTATAGGCTTAAGGATGAGATGACCAATTCCATGGGTCGAAGTCAATTCTGCGTGCTTAAGGATGAGATTACCAATTCAGCGGGTCAAAGCCAATTCTGCGGGCTTAAGTTGAGATGACCAATTATGCGGGCTTAAAGTGAGGTGACCAATTTTTCGGGTCGAAGCCAATTCTGCGGGCTTAAGTTGAGATGACCAATTCTGCGGGTCGAAGCCAATTTTAAGGGCTTAAGGTGGGAAGTTCTTGGTGAACTCTGTTGGGGAAATTACCTCGTGATTTTGATTTGAGCTGGGGAGCCGATTTCTGGCGAAATCCTTGTGTCTTTCGAAGACTTCACTGTGGGAATAACCAATCTGATGCTGGGGAAGCGATTAGATGGTCCAGAGTTTGAACGTATTTCTCGAGGAAATTTGAGATCTTTGGGAAATAGGATATGATGTTGAAGTTTTGGCTATTTTGGAGGTTCTTTGTGGATGTTACCGAGGAGAGATTCGCTTGGCTTTTGAGAGTTCGGCTAGGAAAATAGGGGTTTCGCTTGGGGGAGTGTGCAATTTTCTTGGTGAAAATGTTTAAAATCCTTTTCGGTATTTTTGGGAATTTTTTGAGGATTTTACAAGTTTTTCTGGTGTTTTTTGGGAATTTTTGTACGAAAATTTAAGGGGGTGCCTATCGGTATGGTGTGGAGGGTGTCATTCGATAATCGTATGGATTTTTGGGCTGCCTAGAGAAGGTAAAGGGTCAGTGCCGATCGGTAGGATAGGGGTCATTATCGATCGGCATGACCCCTAGCATCCTATAGAAAGGGGAAAAATTCCCCTCATTTTTCATAGCCTTTTTCCTTCTTTCTGCAATTTTCTTCTGTGAATTGTTCTAGCATTCCGATCTCTGAAAAATGGCCGCTTTTGTGAGCACTGCAGTTCATCGGGAATGGTTGGCTGTTAATGACTGGGCAAATGTGGAATGGAGGGGCAGGGCGCCTCTTGCTTTGGGGAGCGAGAACTCTTTTGATGCATTCGAGCG
Source organism: Sambucus nigra (assembly GCA_949130495.1). Classification (NCBI taxonomy): domain Eukaryota; kingdom Viridiplantae; phylum Streptophyta; class Magnoliopsida; order Dipsacales; family Adoxaceae; genus Sambucus; species Sambucus nigra. The sequence goes on along the minus strand of OX422208.1, from coordinate 306,752,487 downwards.
GGTTGCAGATAAGAGAAACTTGTTGCGGGAGTCATCACGTCATCGCTCTTCGAGGGTGGTGAACCCTGGCGGTTATGTAAGTAAAATAACTTTTGGCATTCTTTTTTGGTGATTTTCCCTTTTTTCTTGGATTTTGACAAGAATTTCTTCTTTTGGCAGTCAGATGTTTCTCAGTCGAATATGCGTGCCCGCGGGACGACGGGTCCTAAAGATGTCTGGGAGCATCTTCCACCTGTGGTGCATTGGGTGGTATCCTCACCGGGCTTTGGGAGGTTGGCGTCTATGCTAGATGAGATGCCTCATTCGACGGCAGTCTTATGTGCTCTGGGGAGAGGTGGTGGGACACTACCCACACCTTTCATTTTGGCTTCGGGGAGATGACTGTGACATCCATATATTGCAGCAGCTGCTGGGGCTGGATTGCGATGGAGAGCAGATAGAGTTGGATCGCTCTTTGCGGGCGAGGCTAGAGGCGGTGTGCGCGGCGCTTGGTGATGTGGGAAGGATAGTGTTTGGGGACTCCATCCGTCTGTCGCTTCAGAAGGGTGTTTTATTGGGTAGAGTGATCGATGTGGAGGATGGTTTGCAGGTGAGACAGATGGACCGGTTATTTATTCTGCTGGTGTTGGGGGGATTTTTGGTAGCATCGAGCGGCGACGTTGTCCACTTATAGTTTTTACCATATCTGAGGATGTTTTCGAACATCCCTCTCTATGATTGGGGGAGCCTGACTTTGGCGACCCTTTATTTCTCTTTGGATGCATTCAACCGATGTTGTCGGCAGTCTTTCACTAAAGCCATGTATCTTCTTGAGGTATTCTTTAATTTTATGCATTTCCCTTTTATGTATTCGCATTTTCCTTATGTACCTCTTTTGATTGCGAATTCTTGTCTTTGGCAGACGTGGTTCTATGAGGTGATCAGTTGTAATACCTAACAGATTGCTTTGAAGGATGAGACTGTTAGGGATTTTTGCTGATTGAATCGATGGCGTAAGGCCAATCAGTAATAAAGGATGTCTCTCTCTTTGGATGTGGTGCGTCAGGTTTTGAATGGCTTGACCAGTGATAGGGTAAGACTTCTTTTTTCCTCAGTCTAAGACCTTTGTGTGCTCTGATTTTGTATTTGACTCATATCTGCTGGGGATTTTTCAGGTGACCTTTTACCCTTAGAGGAGGACCATTCAAGACACATGGTTAACTGGGGTAAATGCGCAGATGAGACATTTGTTGACGCATGAGTTCGGCCACTCTTGGTATCTCAGGGAGAGGGTGGTCTAACAGATTGCTGAGGGGGAGGTGGTGGTGCCACCTGCGAGGCCCCCTATGTCTATGAGGCGGGAGCGGCTGCTGCCGAAGGATGCGAGGATTGCAATGATGATTGGTGAGTCCTACTTGCTACCGATACGACTGTGTCGTATAATTATATGGACTTTTTAACGAGCTGATTGATGGCGCCTAGCATATATGATGCACTGCCCTTCCCTTATGCGGCTTCGAGTCGGCCAGTGGGGTTCTTCAACAGCGGTGGCAGTCCTTCGACATCCGCGGAGATGGTGACTTCGGAGGTTCCCTTTGTGCGGATGCATACTCCTTCATACAATATCCAGCGAGCTGATGTAGGGATCGTGCCTATGATGCATCGTCCTCATGCGATGGACCTGGAGGACTTGGGCTTGACAGAGGAGGTTCTTCGTCCTGAGGTATATCTTTTTGTTTGACACTAATTTTGCCTTTCCTTGCAGCATGTCCGGGTGTCCACCACTTGGCTGAGGGATATTAGGGACTGGATATCTTCGGCGACTGCCCATATTCGGGACGCAGTTCCTGTTCTTTCTTGCTTGGTGTTGTCTGCCTCATCTGGGGAGGAGTCAGGTTCAGGTAGCGGTGGTGCATCATCTTGCCATCGGGGAAAGAGAGCGCGTCGTGGGGGTGGAAGCTCTTAAAAGATATAGGTGAAGATTATGTGAGAGAGAGAAAGGGAGAATGTCGGTTCGAGCTGAGTCCCGTTTTTTTTTTGCTTTTCTTTATTTTCCTACAAAAATGATGTAACACAAAAACATCTCTATGCAATACAATGAAGTTTTTTTTATTTACTTTGCTACTGAAACCGTAAAATATTTTTGGTAGTTTGAAAGAAAGTTTTATTCATAATGAGGATTTATATAAAGATGAAAAGGGGATTTTTGAAATTCTATTAAGAATATCAATTTATTTTGAGTTTTCTGAATTTTGACAAAAGAGGAAAAAGGAAAATTTCCAGAAGTAGGGGGTTGCCGATCGGCAAGCACCTTGTCCTGCCTATCGGCGGGTCAGTCCAGTTCCATCAATTTAATATTTTGATTAGTACCCTCTTCAGCCTTTGGTACCTTGTCGGGAAGGATTTCCTCTGATTTCTTCAAGGGTTATGTCTTTTGTGGGAGTTTTGAAGTATAAAAGAGGGGTAAGAGTGGAGTGTTTTTCTCACACCTGCACATTCTTACTTTCTCGTTCTGTGAGATGGCTCTCCCTGGTAGTGTTGAGTTTTCCAACTACCTCGAGACTTTGGAGGCGATGTGCTCCTATAACGTCGACTACGATGCTTACAATATACGTCGCGATTCGTTATGGCGTAATCGACCCATAGAGTGGAATATGTTGATGGAGACGGTACAATTCTCGTACCCCGAAGACCATGTATTCTGCTTTGGCTTGGAAGAAGTATGTCCAACTTGTGAGGAATTTTCTGCCATGTTGGGGATAAATCCCGGCATTACTGCGGCTCTGCCTGAGTTTTCCTGTTCTCCCCGGGAGTTATTGTTTGGTCTTCTTTGTGTTTCGTCCTCGGCGGCTAGATCATTGGTGGCTGAAGGTATGATTTCTCTTTCGGCGGTTACGGTCTGTGCATTTGCAGGAGGTTGGTGATGGTGGATATGCCAGAGTTATCGTTATATGCTTGGTTTTAAAATTGTTGCCGATGACTAGGGAGCTGCTGGTGGACCCACAACTTGCATCTATTACCTCATGGATGTCCTACCGTCGCAATCTTGCAACGGTGATACTGGCAGAGACTTTGAATGGCTTAGATGCCTGGCGAGAAGGTCGTTCTGACTTTCTGAGGGGTAGCCCTGTGATGCTGTTCATGTGGTTGTCTGAAAGATTTGGCATGGTGACTCCTACGAAATACCCTTTGTCAGTTGTACCCACTTTCTTTTCGTGCCATTTCATCAGTGTTGACTGGGATATTAAGAGTTGGGAGAACTGGTTCGTGGAGCATGGGGCTCTAAATCTATACTAGTTAGTACCTTGGTGGGGAAAGCTGCTGCTTATTCTGGAACTGGGAGAATACTCGTATGTCCGGTTGGTTGGTCTCAAACAAACCTCTTTTTATTTCCCTTGAAGGCTTTTGCACCAATTTGGCTAGGAGCAGATCGTGCCACCTCGGACACTAGACTTCTTTTCAGTAGAAGATTTGACAGAGAATCTGCGCATGCGGCTTGGCTCTTTTTTGGGAGAGTCGACGTCTGTCGACCCATCCCTCTCAGTCTGTTGGGAGAGTTTGGTCTATCCCTGGGGATTGTATAAAGTGGTTGTGGAGGAGAGTAGTTAGAAAAATGTTGGTAGTGGAGACTGGGAAAAGGTGGCTTGCCTTATTTGATACCATGGAGGGAGGTGTGGTAGTTTTTTTTAGGCTGGTTCGAGATTATCGATCCTTGGAGGTTCTGCTGCACTCCATTCAGGCAGGGGAAGCTTGAGGACCCCAAGATGTAGATGATGATGAAGGAGCGGGATCCTCTGGTAGCTGTGGGTAGGACTCCTGGAGAGTTTATTTTGTACAGAAAAATCAGTTTGGTTTTTTAATTTGTCTTTTTAGGAAGGTAGGGGGAGGGAATTATCCGTTACTTTATGTAATTGCACTGTAATTTCTTATTATGGAAATAAATAAGTTTTTTATCATCTCGTTGTGCCTTTTGATGAAATTTGTATTTTGAGTTATTTATACCAATCTCTAAGGCATGCATATTCTTTTGTTCAAATATATGTTAAAGTGAATTGTCATTCTCCGAGATAAGAAAAGAATAGTTTTTGTGAAAAATAAGGGGTCGTGCTCATGTAAGATGTATGAGCTTCCGACGTAGGGGTTTTTGAAAATTTTTAATTTTTCTAAAAATGTTTTTTTTACAGAGGATCAAGCCCACGTTGTTCTGGGTAGAGGTAAATGAAGAGATTTTTTATTTTTTTATAATAGAAGGGAGATGAGAAGAGTCATAGCACACTGAGATTTCGGACTAGGATAAAATCTCTTGAGACGGTCCAGGTTGACTGGACGAGACATCTCTTATTCGTTTAAGTCGGTGAGCATGGTGGCACCGTCGGGCAAGATCTTATTCACAATGTATGGGCTGCTCCAATTGGGCTTGTATTTCCCTCTGCGCTCCCAGATGGGCTCAACTATTTCTGTGAGGGATAAACCCCCTTCTTGGACACCACGATCCTTGACTCTCTTATTGGATGAACGTGTTATTCGGCGATGGTACCTTTATATGTGATACAATGCCTTCAGTATCCTTTCGTCCAAGAGTGATAGCTCGTCGAGGTGGCTTTGATGCCAGTTCTCCTCACTAACCTTGCTTTTAAGCATAACTCGTAACGAGGGTATTTCTAGCTCCACGAGTAGGACCTACTTCCATGCCATAGACTAGATAGTAAGGGGTAGCCTTAGTAGAGGTTCGGATTGAGTTTCGGTATCCCCACAGGGCGTATAGGATTCGATCGGCCCAATCTCGACATATTTTAGTCATCTTGCTGATGATGGCTTTGAGGTTTTTGTTAGCAGCTTCGACTGCACCATTGGTTTGAGGTCGGTAGGGAGAAGATATGTGTCTATGAATCCTATACTCGTTGACCACCTCTATGACATCTGCCTCGAAATGCAACTCGTTATCTAACACTAGCTCGTGCAGGACCCCATATCGGTAGATAATATTTTTCTTAATGAATTTGGCCACTTTCTTGGCATTCAGGACTGCATATGACTTGGCTTCGACCCATTTGGTGAAGTAATCAATGGCAACCAGGATGAACTCATGCCCGTTAAAGGCCTTGGGTGTAACCTCCCCTATGATATCGATGCCTCATGTGGAGAACAGCCAAGGATAAGTCATGTTGTATAATTCCCGTGAAGGCAAGTGTTGAAGGTTGGAGAACGGTTGGCATTTTAGGTATTTTCGAACATAGGCGGTGCAATCTGGAATCCTGGTGGTTCATTAGTAGCCTTATCTTATGATCTTCTTGGTTAGCATGTGACCATTCATATGGGGTTCGCATTCTCCGCTGTGGATTATTTGCATCACCTCTTCAATGTCAGCCCCTGCGATGCAGTGTAGATGGGTTTCATCGACGTTTCTTTTGACCAATGCTTTGTGACAGATGATGTATTTGACAAAAGCCTTTAGAGGGTTTCCCAGTCTTTCTTGTTGGAACCCTCGGGATACTTACCATGCTTGAGGAGGTGCTAGATATCATAATACCAGCAGTTGGCTAGTTTGCGATCTTCTTTGGTGATGAACTCAATGTGGTAGCAGTGGGTTAGTTTATCCCGCTTTTGGACCAGGAAGGGGGCCATTGTTATTCCTTCAGACATGTCAACCATGGAGGCCAAGGTAGCAAGGGCATCGGCTAGGTTATTCTTTGCTCGAGGTAGGTAGTGGAAGGTGATGTCTTGGAATTGGGAGGCTAGTTCTTCTAAGTGGGCATGGAAGGGTTGAAATTTCTCGTCCTTGACTTTCCATTTTCTGAGCACTTGACCAATGATGAGGGAAGAATCCCCGTAGATATCTAGGCATTGAATAACTTTCTTGAGAGCAACTTTGAGGCCTACCGTACATGCCTCGTATTCAGTCATGTTGTTGGTGCAAGGGAAATCTAATTTGATGGCGATGGGAGTATGGGAGTCATCTAGGGAGATCAGAAGTTTCCGAATGCCATATCCCTTTTTGTTGGCAGCGCCATCAAAGAACATTTGCCATAAGAGGTCGTCTTGAGCGGCGTAGAGGATATTTTCATCTGGGAATTTGTAGATCCAGTCATCAGCTTCTATCATAGGGTAATCAACGAGGTAGTCAGAGATGGATCTTCCTTTCATTAACCATCAATCCATTCAGATGGATAAGGCGGGTTTCTTAAGCAGGTACTTGATGGGGTCCATTCAAGATATAAGTTTAATGGGGAAGCCGAGCATGTAGTGTTGCAACTTTTGGGTGACCCAAACAGGCATGACGCATGCTTTTTCCAAAGCAGTGTATTTGAATTTGCAACCGGCCAGTTTACGACTAGCGTAATAGATGGCTTTTTCTTTGCGAGAATTTTCAAGGTACAGACCTAGCAAAGCCCCAATTGCAGTGTCGGTAATGGTTAGGTATAGGAGCAAGGGGATATCAGGCTGTGGTGGCATGAGTATCGGAGTTTGAGTCAGGTATTATTTGATTCGGTCAAAGTTTTCTTAGCAGGCCTTGTTCCAAACTTTGGTTGAATCCTTTCGGAGGAGTTTGAAAATGGGTTCGCAGATGGAGGTGAGTTGGCTGATGAACCGAGTGATGTATTGTAATTTCCCAAGGAAGCCTCAGACTTCTTTCTTCATTCGGGGATGCGGTATCTCAAGTATGGCTTTTCACTAGGCAGTATTTGCTTCTATCCCTTTCTCACTGACCATAAATCCCAAGAGTTTTCCCTTTGTAATGTCGAAGACACATTTATGTGGATTGAGTCTCATCTGATACCGTCGCAATCATTTGAAGAACTTTCGGAGAGCGAGAACATGACCTTCTCTAGTTTTGGATTTGATAATCATATCATCCACATAGACCTCAACTTATTTATGAATCAGATCGTGCAAGATGGTTATGGCAGCCCTCTGGGAGGTAGCCCCAGCATTCTTAAGACCAAATGGCATAACAGTGTAGCAAAAGGTTCCCTATGGGGTGATGAACACATTTTTTTCTTGATGATCTAGGTGCATTTTGATTTGGTTATATCCGTCAAACCCGTCGATGAATGACTTGAGAGCATGACTGGATTTGTTGTCCACGATCATGTCAATATGAGGTAGTGGGTAATCATCCTTTGGAGAGGCTTTGTTCAAATCCCGGTAGTCTATGCACATTCAAACTTTCCCTCCTGATTCCAGCACAGGCACTATGTTGGCTAGCCATGTGGGATATTAGATCACATGAATGAAACCCACGTTCAATTGTTTGACCACCTCTTCTTTGACGTTGAGTGACCATTAGTTGAGGAGCTTTCTAAACTTTTGTTTAACCGACATGTAATCTGGAATAGTGGGAATCTCATGCTGAGCAATTTCAGGATCAATTCCAGGCATATTGTCGTAGGACCATGCGAAGACATCTACGAATTCTATGAATAATTCTTCGAGTTGTGTGCGCTCATGCTCGTCGAGGGTAGCCCCTGTCCTAATATCACGCAGTTGGCTACTAGAACCGAGGTTAATAATAACAGTTTCTTCTTCATTAACTTGAACGCGGTTATGTTGTTTGTTATTAACCTTATTTTGATTAGTTAAGGATTGTTCATTTACAAAATCATCATCATCAAAAGTTTGATTAGAATCTAAACAATTAATGTAAGGCACAACAAGATACTCAAAATCATCGTTTATTTCATTGATCGGAAAAATAGCATTGAGAACCTCATCAAAGGATGTCTCGATTACATTTAAGTAAGGATAAACAACAGAAGAAGAAATAGGGTAAACATTGGGGTTATGTGAGATTTCAACAGGTAGAATTGGTGCAGCATGCCAGTTGAGGAGAGGTGTATCAGCAACTTTAATCAGGTGGGATGGATCCAATGATGTAGTGCCTGAATGAACCATGCAGAGTGTCATCCCCAGTGCCTGTAAGTCAAACAAATCGTCGAAGTCACTTCCCTCGAAATCTTCGGTATCTCTGATGAGCGGTTGTATATGGTGTTGGGAACTTTCGGCCCATGGGTAGCTGTCTTGGAAAAAGATCTCCATTTCAGGTTTCATTTTTTGTCTAAATGGTTATACCATGGCTCCGAAAAGCCTCAAAGGGGGAAATCCTTGACCTCTTTGATGAATCTTTCATTCAAGGAGTCACTTGAGATGGTCTGGATGTAGTCTAGTCGTCTCTTTGGTCGAGACTAGAGGATCATTCTTAGCCCTTGTTCTGATGGTTGATACCCCAAACCACAAGGAGGGAAAGATTTCTTCAGTTCAATGAGATCAAGTATCCCTTTTTGTCTTTGTCCTAGCCCTAGTTTGGGCATGAAGTACATGTTTCTGAACATCTGAATCTCATTGACGTTGCCACCAGGGTCGTATTCTGGACAAACCCTTTCATTGAAATCGTCCCCTATCGGGAGTAGGAGTGGCTCAGCTCAGAATCCTGATAGGAGTATATCATTTGACTCGTGTTGTATCTCAAGGATAGGACTGCTGGTACTTTCACCCTCGGCATTATCGTCATCACCCAAAATGGTGATGACTCGTCCATCGGTGAAGAACTTCAATTTCTGATGGAGTGAGGAAGATACACCCTTGATACTATGGAACCAAGGTCGTCCGAGTAATAGGTTGAAACAAGTTGGGATGTCAATAACTTAGAATTCAACGACAGGGTTTATAGGGCCAGCCCCTATTAAAAGTTTTATGGATCCCATCATGTCCTGACGGGTATTATCGTAGTCACGTACAACAACGGAAGTTGGAGAGAGGTCAGTTTCTTTCAGTCCTAAGCATTTGAAGGTTCTTAATGGGTAGACATTCGAGGCGTATCCATTATCGATAAGAGAGAGTGGTGCGATTTTCCCCATAACTTCGACGGAGATGGTGAGTGCATGATTGTGGTTTGGCCCAATTCTGGGGATTTCTTCTTCGAAAAAGGATAGAATTCGGGTAGAGGTTAAGGATTCGACTAAATTTACCGCTTCTTCTGGTGTAATAGAGGGAGGAACTGTGGATCTAGTGAGCGACTTGATCAAAGTATTTTTGTGTAGCTAGGAAGACATAAAAAAAACCCATAGAGTTATGTTAGCTTGACTTTTCTTCAGTTGATCGAGGATCTTGCTTTCCTCGAGGGTCATTTCTGGCATAGGAAGGTTTTCAACGCCCTTCCCCTTATCATTGGATGGTAGTGAGCTTGGGATCTGGTAATGCCTCCCTGATCTAGTCATGTGATTTACTAAAGAAGGGAAGAACATGAACCCTATTTCTTCGTTGATCTCGGGTTGTTCTGCTACCTTATTTATTTCTTCGAGGAGCTCCTTAAATGATATCATCCCACACATGTAGTCTACTGGGACAATTTCCTCAAAAACTTGTTCTTCATTCGAATCTTTGAATTCCCCCCCCCCCCCTCCCCCCATCTGGTGGCAACAACTCTGTCTTTCCATGTAAAGTCAATGCATTCCACAACTTCAATGGCTTCTTCATACAGTTCTTCCCATTCTGTGGGGACGTGTAAGGGTGAAGGAACCAGGCGCCCTTGTAACTTTAAAGTATCAAGTAACTCGATCATATTGCAAATATCGTTGGTTTGCCTCAATGATTCTACCATGATCTGCACTACATCATCCAGGCAGACTTCATCGATTGGTACCACCTATTTGTCTGACTTTCGGGCCCATTTTTGTGCTTCCAAGAACAGCGTATTGAACCTTTGGCACTCAATGATCATCTGTGAGGGCAATTTCATCCCGAACTGTAGGAGTTGGTTTAACACTTCTGATAATTCCATACTTCCATTTTTAGAACGGGTACGAATAGCGATGCATGCTCTGGTAAGGTGTGACAGTGCCTGATTAACGAGGCTAACACGGTGTAGGAGGAAATATGGGCCAGTTTGGAGAGGTTTGGGATAGTGTATGGGTGTGATTTGAGTTGAGGGATCAAATTCTGGGTTCATTTCTAGGGAAATAGCATCGATATGATTTGGGAGTGGGTTGTGAGTAGTGTTTGGCTTAGGATTGGCTGGTGGGGCAATGGTTCCCCAGTCAATTAGACCTTGGATTATATTTCGAAGGTGAAAGCATTGGTCGGTGGTATGACTAGCGGTTTGGTGAACGGCGCAATGGGCATCTGCCTTAAAGTTTCTTGGAAGTGGATTTGGAAATGGACGGGGATCTAAGGGTAATGAGGTTTCGGCTTAACAGGGCTTGAGAAACTTTGGAGAGGGGAACATGGATCTTGGTGTATTCCTTTCAGACTGGGATAGGGCGGATTTTTGGTGCCCACAAAGTGGTTGGTTGAGAGATGTTGTTGATGGTTGAGACTGCAGTACTGGCAAGTTTGTCATATTTTTTAGGAGTGAACTGTCCGGACACTTTCTTTGGTTCAACCTCTGTTTTAGCAAGACCTTCCTCGATTTTTACTCCTGCTTCTCTGAGAGCTCAGATGTGGGGATAGTATTGTCCTCCCATGGTTTCTTGGACATAGGGCAAGAAATTCTTCTTCACTATGTTGACTTGTTCTTCCTTGGATGGCCGATTGGTCATAGTGGCTGCCTTTTCCCTCCATCGGGCTATGAAGTTACTGACAGATTCCCCAGAGTTCTGTTTGAGAAGATCTAAATCATAGCGGGTGACCTCAAGCTCTTCGTTATATTTGTACTGTGACATGAATTCTCTGGCTACATGCTCCCAGCTACGGATTCTGGACTCCTCGAGAGAAAAACCCATCAGAGAGCGCTATCCTTCAAAGTTTGTTGAAATAGTTGGGTCATCACTTCTTTAGAGGCCCTTAGTAGAGTGATAGCACGGTGATAACTGCGAAGATGGACAATTTGGGCTCCACTTCCTTCGAATTTTTTAATATTCGGCATCTTGAACTTCTCAGGTAACCTCGCCTTAGGATAAGGAGACATATGGTTGTAGTCCTTGTAATTTCCGGAGATTCTGACTTGGTCGAACTTCTTAGTCAGCATTTGGAGATATTCTTTGAACTTGTTCAACTCTTCCTCTTTTGGATCAACGATCCCATGCAAATTAGCCCCAGGCTGGGCAAGGTTTGGCATAGGAAGTTGGGCAGGCAGCGGACCATTAACAGGAGGGACACATGGAGCGTGATGATACTCTTAAAGAACCCAGATAGGCTTGGGAGGACCCATAGCGCAACAGAATAGGGACTCGGGATCTTGAGGAACATGAACCTGGTTTCGTTGCATCTCTCGGACCTCAGTCTGAAGGTTGTCAATCTTGGACATGAGCTGAGCTTAAACTGCTGTCAGATATGGCTACGCAACTGGTACTTGATCTGTGTTCTCTATAGAAAGTTGATTGATACCAGACTCCGGAGAGGTAGAAGGGGAACATATGGAACTCCGAGGTGATTTGACTACAGACCGAAGTCAATAAGGAGCCAGGCCAAGGACATGTGATCGACCTGAGAAGGAGTAAAACGGGATTTATTTTTGAAAAGAAAGAAGGAAAATATTTTTAACATTTTTTTCTTTTAGAGATTGAAAGACAAAATATTTTTGGATTTTTGGTAAAGAAAGGAGAAATGTTTTTGGATTTTTGATAAAGAAAGGAGAAATATTTTTGGATTTTTTATAAAGAAGGGAGGAATATTTTAGAGATGGGTCTCAGAATGATTATTATTATTATTATTATTATTATTATTATTATTATTATTATTATTATTATTATTATTGTTGTTGTTGTTGTTGTTGTTATTATGTTCTCACTTGTATTAAATTCTCCTAAATGCAAAATGAAATTCCGGACGGGACCTGAGCCTGGAAAAGCTGGGTTTGTAACATATGCAAAGCTATGGCTGGACTTATAACTAGGCTTACGGGTAGGGTCCCATTTTAAAACTGAGCGAAAATTTGGGCGATAGGCTGACCCAAAATTTTGGCAGAGTTTCGGGTCGAAACCGGCAATCTAATATGTGTGTCCTAAGCTAGACACCTATATGAGGGTATGCAGTTTGGCTAGGTGAATCGAAAAGGGTTCCTTCCTTTGGCGTGGCTTCCACGATATACGTCTTTCTTTTGAGGGAAATCGGTATGTGTGGATAAGCCATTTGATATACCTAAGTGTACGTGAATTGCCTCACTATATACCTCTTGGGGACGGTACGTGTGAGAGAGAAGTCAATATACTTGGCGTACGTGAACGAGTTCCCTGCGATATACCTCCCGTCATGACTTCGATCAAGCGGTACGATGCAGGGGAGCCATTTGATATACGTCAAAGATACTTAGCCAATGGAAGGTGAGAGTCATATCGCTTAGGTTAGCTGGGCCCTGCCGGACCAGCGCCCATAACGAAGTGACCCTCCAGTTACTGGACAAAATTTGGTCAATCACAATGCTCTTTGGTGATATCGTGTGAATTATGCATGATTCTCTTATTAATATCTTATGAAAGTATCTTTGTTGATCATTCCCAACAGGGAGCAAAGTACGAGTACCAATGGTATACCAAGTATTGGTGATACATGCAACATGGGGATATGTGTGATCCTAGGTGCACGTGGTGTGAAGTGTACATGCAGAATTTTGTATAAGTGTGTGAATAGAACCATAAGCATGAGGTACACATAAATAGTAAAAGGGGAACATGCAAAATAGGGGATAATATAAATAAATAAATACAACACCCATGTAAATAGAGTCTAGTCCTCAAAATAACTAATCCCTAGCGGAGTCGCCACTATGGACAGTGCCGATCCTGGCGGTGGGAGAGGATCCTTGGTCCCGCGCGTCCCTCTCGGGAGCTCTTCGGCCGACGTCGTTGATGAGGTGAAAAATATTGAGAGATGGACTCGCCAGTCAATTTTACTCAAAATAGACAAATGAAAAGGGAGTCATCCCGAAGGATGTTAGAGAGCAACCCTTGTACTTGGGTGATGATGGAGGGTACTTAATTCACCAAGTTTGATGAAGAAGGTGATGAAAGGTGAAGGATGGAAAGGGATTTGGATGTGAAAATCATGCTGACTTCGAGAGGGGTTTTCTGAGCTTGCTGAGAGTGATGGATCTCTGATTTTTCTTCCTTTTCGAAATGAGGTTAGGCGCTCCTTTTTATAGGTCCAGAGCATTGCCGATCGGCATAGCCCTGGTCCTGCCAATCGACAGGTGTGTTCATGCACACTGCCAATAAGCAGGGTTTGAAACCTGCCGTTTGGCAGTGTCTTTCAGGTTCCTTCGAAATATCGGTCGTAGAGCGAGAACCGTTGATCCGAATCGCGCACGAGGCGAACCATTAGAAAGGTATTTTAGAGAACTTTCAAAGTCCTTAGACTTCTCCCAGGTCTCGGAGTTTACTTTGGGTCAAATGTGGCTCGGAAGCGTTCGTCGATCTTTTAGACGAGGAAACTTCGAACACAAATGGATCGTTCGCGCACAGGGTGGACCGTTAGAAAGGTTAGGAGATTTACTTCGACATTACAAATAGTTTGACCTAGTTCAGGGAGTTGACTTTAGTCAACCGGGGCCTAGAAGAATTCGGTGACCTTTCGGAGTAAAACGGATCGTTCGTCCGTTGGAAAGGGGATTCAGTGACCTTAGAAGATTCATTCAGTTTCGGTCGAGCTGAAGAGCTGAATTTGGTCAAACAGAGCCTAGGAGCATTCGGTGACCTTCTGATTGAGTTTTGGGGGAAAACGGGTCATTCGTCCGCACCGTAAGTCAAAATTGTGCATGGGATGGACCGTTAAAAAGGGGATTCAGTGGCCTTAGAAGATTAATTCAGTCTTGTTCGAGCTGAAGAGTTTGACTTTTGGACAAATAGAGCTTTGGAGTGCTCGATGGCCTTTTGGTCAGTACTCGGGGTATGACTTGGGTTTGCAATGGTGAAGGGAGGTGCTAGGGACCTAAGGAGAGGTTGGGGGCGGTATTAGAATGGGGTGTCTATAGGAGTAAAGTAAGGGGTGTTCTTAGGTTTTATCGTAAACCATCAAGGAATTGAAACATGACTTCCCCGACAACGAAGAAGGAGGTACAAAGACTAACCGGGTATGTTACAGCTCTCAACAGGTTCATCTCAAGAGCCACTGACAAGTGCTTGCCCTTTTTTAAATTACTGCAAAAGTCTTTTGAATGGAATGATGAGTGCAAATAAGCATTCATTGATTTGAAGAATTAAATGGGCTCCCTCCCCTCATCTCGCGACCTGTCATAGGAGAAACACTTTACTTATACCTCGCGGTATCCGAGTTTGCAGTCAGCTCGTCACTAGTAGGGTAAAAGGAAGCGGTTAAAAAATCCATTTATCATACCAGTAGAGCCTACCAAGGGGCTGAAGTCCGATACTCTAGAATGGAAAGGGTCGCCATTTCACTAAGGGAAGCCTCACGAAAAATGAGTCCATACGTCCAGGCTCACACCATGGTGTTCTACACTGACTTACCATTACGACAAGTCCTGCAAAAACTTAAAAAATATGGCCGGATCATGGCATGGGTGGTGGAACTAGGCAAGTACGATATCTGGTATGAGCCAAGGACATCAATAAAGGGGTAGGTACTGGAAAATTTTATTACTGAATTTACTTACGATCTGAAATCGACGGAGAAGACTCTTTTGAGAGAGAGTTCTACCCCTGGTAGAAAACCACACTACCTAAAAAAACCACAATCATAGGAAACCCGGAGAATACTTCTCAAGGAGAGAGATCCTCCAAAGGATAAAAGGGACCACATAACGAGTCGCGTCGTCTCTTTAAGTGCAGAAAAATGGAGGAAGACGACTTCACCCCGGATTGCCTAATTTGAAAGTTATATGCTAATGGGTCATTCTATTTGACATGGAGTGTCACTAGAATCATACTCGCCATTCCACATGATATAGATGTGGAATACTCCTTACACTTTCAATTTGAAGCCTCCAATAATGAGGAATAATTCGAGGCACTAATCGCAGGGCTTGGCCTAGCAGCATCATTGGTTGCTGACCCAACTGGTCGTCAACCAGATATGGGGGGTTATGAAGCTAGGGAGGAATCCATGACAAGGTACCTAGAAATAGTTCGGCAAAGGTTAGGTGGATTTACAGAAGCAAAAATGTTAAGAATCCCCAAGTTGGAAAATGTACGAGCAGATGCCTTATCCAGATTGGCTTCGAAAACTAGTATGCTATTGAGAAGGACCATACCGATCGAAGTGCTAGCATAGAGGAGAACCAAGGCACCACTCCACATAGTAGAGATAAACATGGGACCTTCCTAGATGGATCCTATAAAGGCATACGTTGAAGAAGAAAAACTTCCAGTAGATTCACATGAGGCTAGAAAGCTACATTATATGGCAACCTAGTATGTTTTGGAAGCAGTAGTATTGTATAGGAGAGGGTACCCTGTCTCACTTTTGAAATGTGTCCATCTAAAAGAAGTCAATAAGATTATGAAGGAGGTGAACAAAGGTTGTTATGGGGCACATTCGTTAGGAAGATCATTGGTTAAGAGAATAAAAACCCAAGGGTACTACTGGCTGACCATGAAAGCAGACTGTGTAGATTATGCGAGAAGTTATGATAAGTGTCAACGATTAGCAAGGATCCACCACTCCCCAGGGGCTCCATTAACTACGATCGTGTCACGTTGGCCATTCTCCATATGGGTGATAGACTTGGTTGGAGCTCTGCTAAGAACAAAAGGACGATACAAATACCTTATAGTGGAAATAGAATACTTCTCTAAGTGGGTGGAAATCGAGCCCCGAGTCAAAATTACATATGAAAGGGTATCTAAGTTTATCTGGAAGATGATCATCTACCACTATGGCATGCCTTTTGCATTTATCACTGATCACGGCACACATTTTGACAACCAAGACTTCGAAGACTATTGCACCAGATCCAAGATCCGAAAACTACACTATGCACCCAGGCATCTACAATACAATGGACAAAATAAAGTTATTAATAGGACAATCTTAGACGGAATAAAAAAAGGCTTGACAAGGAGAAAGCTAGCTGGATTAATGACCTTTATAGAATACTCTGGGCATACCTAACCACTCCATGGATCGCTATTGGGGAAATGACATACATGCTCGCATTCGGCAGGGAAGCAGTCGTCCCCACTGAAATAGGAATCCCTATCCATTGAGTCCTCAATTTTGATTCCCCGATAAGTGATCTGGCAAGAAGATTAGATCTTGACCTGGTGGAGGAAGTCAGGGAAAATGCAGCACTGTGTGTTACTTCCTATCAGTAGAGTGTGGCATGCTACTAAAATCGCTGGGTAAAAACAAGCATCCTGAAAGAGGGATACTATGTTCTCAAGAAGGTAATACAAAAGACCAACAAGTTGGAGTCGAACTGGCACAGACCTTACAGAGTAATCGGCGTCATCGAGCTGGGAACCTACCAAATTGAGACTTTAGAGGGGGAACAGTTCAAAAATCTCTAAAATTTGGAACATCTTAGGAAGTACTATCAGTAGCTAGTTAGTTATTTAATTTATGTAGCAATCACCATTTCAATTAAGCACTATTTCAATTGATGATAAGACAAAGTTTATATGATAATCATAAATTATGACCTCACAGGTCACGAACAAAGTGGTCGACCGCATGTACGACCTCACTAGTGACGAACAATGTGGTCAGCTAACACCTGTACGACCTCATGGGTCGTGAAAAGTGAAGTAACTCACCCCCTTGAGTTATACCAAACCATTGTATGATTTATGTAGTCACGAACGAGGTAGTTGATTGCATTCAACGTATGACCCCACAGGTCACAACACAATGTGGTCGGCTGATACCTATATGACCTTACGGGTCACAAACAGTTATGTGACTCAACCCTTTGAGTTTTACCAAACCCTTATATGACTGATCTAGTCATGAATAAGGTAGTTTATTACATTCTATGTATGACTCCACCGATTACAACACAATGTGGTCAGCTGATACCTATACGACCTCATAAGTCGTGAACAATTATAATTGCGTTACTACCTAGACAACCTTGTAGGTTGTCCGAGAAGAAATAGTTCAATCGACGTGAATGATTAAGCACTAAGATGATTAATAAACCAAGATGCATTATAAACAGATGGAAACGCAGTAAAGATCATACCAAAAATAAATTTTTAAAGTTACAAAATCCAATGTCAAGAAGAAATGTGAATTACAGAAGTAAACACAAAAAGTCTATCATTTTAGGCACCAGTAGGTGGGGCATCACCCTCTTCCTCGAAAAGGTTAGCAGCTTCCTCGTCATCTCTTTACCAACCATTCACAGTCTAGGCAATGTATGGAAAATGAGTAGCAACCCTCTTCTTCAGCTCCTCGTACCATCCAGGAAATAGCCGAGACATTCAGTATTAAAATCCGATGATGATTTAAAAGCTTCTCACCAGAGGCACCTACATTGGCCAAAGTGTCATGAGCAAACTCTAACTCGCTATAATATTTCTCATTCTCCTCCACAAGAGCATTATTTTAGCTTTGGATCTCAGCATCATCACTATTCGACTTCTCCTTGAGGGTAATGTTCTCCTACTCCATTTTTCTCAAGTCCTCAGTCCAAGACACCAGCTACCCAACCCTATCTTTTAATTCCTGAACAACCTTCCCATAGCTGGCTTTTAATGTCTTATTCTCCTCAACCAACTCATTATAAGCTACGTGATTAACAAGGTATTTCTCACGAAGGATAGTGCAAGCCACATACGCCTGGGACACAAATAATAATGAAAGATCAAAGTATGACAATGGGATACTTTTAAATCAGTAACTAAAAACTAGCAGGACATACGTACCATAGATAGTCGGTGTTGGGCTAAGGTTCACAAGTAATCGGGATCAGAGTAGTGTAAGATATCAAAATCCTTTATGTGACCCCAGTAACCAAATAGGTCCAAAAAAATTTTATCATAGTAAAAGATGGAGTCAGGGTCGTACCTCAAGTCCTCATAAGTAACCTTGTGCTCGGGGTCAAAATCGAACTCCGGGACCTTCCCATAACATAATGTATGACCAGAACCTGATTTGACCCTAGGTTTGGGTGCACGATCGATTCCCCTCAATATCTTATGAAGAGGTTACGTATCTTCCTCCTCATCTCTCGACCTCTTAACTCCGACCGATGGCGCCATGGCGGCCTTTCCCTTGTCTTTCGCAGCTGCAGATATCGCCTGACGGTGAGCATCCTAGTCAGATTCCCCAGAAATGGATTCGTGTTCGACCTCCACTTGATTTTGGCCGACCCTATCCCTCTTGTGACGAGCTTGAGAAAGAGCTTTTCAGTTAATAAAATGAGGAACCATGCCTAGGGTCTCTTCAGAAGGATGTTCCTCTTCACCTGATAAGAGAAGTAAACCATTATATCAGTAAAAATAGGTAACTAAATAAAAGGGTTAAACAAGTTGATATTACAATCCACCTGCTCCTTGATGATGCTGGGTTTCAGCACCACCAGGAAAGGTGTTTCCAAGCTCTATATGTATATAACAATGGCAGTACAGCTATAAAAAGAGAAGAGAATGAGGTGAGGACATGAGGAGATCAACACCGAAATATGGGTGGTTCAGCCTGTCTGGCCTACGTCCACAGTGAGTGTGTGAGTAATATCACTGACAGATGGTACTAATGACCATGGGTACAATTCCCTCAAGCTCTCTCTCTCTACTGTATATTTTGACAGGGTTTCTGCTAGGGTTGCATGAATGTGATCCTTTTGCAAGGTAGGGGATGACCCCTATATATAGTGCCTAGGGGGTGTAATGTACCCCCCATGCATGTAGTGAGCATGTGTGTGGTATCCTCACCAATGGGGGAATGCCACCTGTCCTAGTCACATGTAAGCAATGATAATGAAATATTATCCCCCATGTGGAGAATAATCTTATTACAACTGATTTGTGTCCAGGTGTACTTATACAAATGTCAACAGATGCTCGGCAGTCATGTTGGTGAATGACCTCGGTTTGGGAGAGGCCGAGCTGTAAAAGCTTGATGTCCGTTCAATCTGTAATGTCATGTGGAGTCTCGCCCTGATCTCAGCCGAGACATTATGCTGAGTCGGCCCCAGCCAAGGTAGGGATATGCTGCGTGCTGATGATTATTAATACCTCTGGTAACCTCGGCTCAAGCCGAGGTAGGAGCCATGTTGAAAATGAAGGGGCTTCTTGTCCTCTCGACCTACTGATGGCCGAGGTTGCTATTCCCGGGTGATTTAGGATGCTGTTGATGTCTGTGACGTGCGTACTATCCCTGGAGAGGTGTATGTAGTAGTGTCGGCCTGGGCCGAGGTATGATATCGTGGGCCCTCACCCCTCATTGGGTCAACCCATGTCTCGGTCATTTATCTCGGCCAAGGTACGTATCCCTGGGCCGAGGTTGTACTTGGGCATATCAATCACCCCCCAGCCCTTAGTCATTTGCGAGAGCAGGTGGCTAGGGGATTCTCTCCTACGAGGCCTATTCATCCCAAGGCTAGCACCTGCGTGACACCTGTCCCAGGCTAAGGCGTGCCCACTTGGCTTGCGTGCGCTTTCAGTTGTCCCTTAGGTTTCCCAAGAAAATGATGGGCCTTGGGAAGCGTGCCTAAGTATTTAAGGGTTAAACCCTTTCTTTCTCTTTCTCTTTCTTTTTCCTCATTTCTCTCTTTCGCGCGCACTGTTTCTCCAAATTTTCTCTCCGAGGCTCCTTCGTTCCACCGCTCTTTCTGCAGAGGATTCGCCTAGTTTCTTATGAGATTTCTTCTTCCTCATCCTTCAACTCATCTTCAGGTACCTCTCCCTCTCCATTTCCTTCATTTTTGGCATTTGATTTGAATTTTCCGGCGAGGTTTAGAGCTTTCCGGCGAGGTTTAGAGCTTTCCGGTGAACTAGGTTTTCCAAAAAACTCCTTAGTTTGATCTTTGGGCTCCTTTAATTTTCAAACCAAACTTTTTTGTAGTTTTAGGACTTTTCATCAAGTTTAGGGTCGATCAACATTTTGGGTCATCCCCTAATGCTCAGACCCCTGTACCAACTTCTTGAGGACTTCCCTTCTCTTAGAGAAAAGACCTTAGAGAAAATTAGGCAAATAGAGAGAGCTCAGGAGGAAGCTCGTAGGTCACAGCAATTCCCTGTCAGACCCCTCTTTCCTCCACCTCTCAAGGTGGTATACCCTCGTCCACCTGAGAATTTCTATCAGACAGACGTCTCTGTCAACAACTTGCCGATGTCTGAGTCTGAGTCTTCCACCTCCGACCCAAAGTCTGTGGACTCTTTCCAAGAGGCCATGGATTTTACTCCTCAGATTGGTCAGAACGCTGACCAGGCCGAGGTCTCTAGCCCCGCCTCGTCTCAAAATGGCACAGGTACCTCAGGTTCTTCTTTCGAGGTTGAACTTGTTGGGCCAAGTGTGGCTGTGCCACCCATTCTAGATGCTATCCCTCTGACGGTCGTTACCGGGGCCGAGTTTGCTCATAGGTTCCCTGGTAACCCGTCTACGTCTGCTCCGGCCGACGTTGAGCCTGACGATGATGAGGACGCCTAAAGTGAAGTTGATACCTCTGAGGCGGACGAATACGAGAGCATGGTCACTGAGGTGGATCTATTGCACTTCAGATACCTATACTCCATCAGTCCCTCAATCCAATTAAGGAGACCTCTGAGGGAAGAGAGGGCCTACCATGGTCAAGATGGAGAAGTCTGCTTGTACGAGCAGATGTTCAAACTAGGTTTTCGTCTTCCCTTTCACCCTGTCATTAGGTCCATTCTTTCCTTCATCAATTTGGCCCCCTCGCAGCTCTCTCCCAATGCTTGGAGAGTTATTATAGGGGCCATCATCTTGTGGAGGGCAGTCCACCACTCTGATCTCCCAGTTTAGGTCTTTGCTGGGTGTTACGTTCCCACCTCGGCCAAGAATCATCCGAGCTACTATCACTTCGTGGCTCGAAGGCCTGAGAAAAAGATGCTCTTGGTCACTCAGACCTCGAACCACAATTGGAAACCTCGGTATTTTTTCGCCTCAGGGCCATGGGAATTCAGCTCATCTATTCCCTCTTCCATTTTTTATCTGAGAATATCCCTCAGATGGGGTAAAGTCACCATGTATGAAAGGACCGATCCTGGACTAAGTGTTCAAAACAGCAAGAAGGTGAAGGCCCTGCAAGACTAAGGGGCTCATGGACTGTTTATCAAGTTCGAGCATCTGCTGACCCCCCAGTATCTCTCGGGGACGAGCTTAGGTGGAAGTCCCCTAGTTGACTTTGGTAAGGATTTTTCTTTTTAGTTCACAAGTCTAACCTCTGATCATTCATATTTGATTCTTAACTCTCATCTTTTCACTTTTGCAGAGAGACCACCAGGCGTTTCAGACGAGTTGTGGGAGATGGCAGCTCCAAGTTTGGCTAGGCTCGTCAAGAAGACTCGTTTGAGTGCTCCTCCACCTGCTCCCTCAACATCCAAATCCAGGAAGAGGGCCCCTGAGGTCCATGCCCTAGAGGATCAGAGGCCGACCTCTAGGCAAAGGAAGACTTCAGACGCTACGATCCCCATCACAGCCGACACATTATCAGCTCGTCTGGATCAGCTAAAGCTTACCGAAAGCGTGGTCGGCAACAGCAGGCAATCCATGGATGCCCTTGCCAACGTGATGACTGATGCCGATAAGCATTTTTACAGGGCTATGGACACTCATATGATGGTTGAGTTCGGCCTCCACAGAGCCGTCCAGGTATGGCTTGTTCTTTTTGCCAATAATTTTGCAAGTGAAACGTCTGAATTTATTTCCCTCTAACCTCTTTATTGTCTGTGCAGGGGGTGACCGCCATGCACCAGCTCTCTAACTGGGCTCTGAGGAAATTTCCTCTGATTCAGAAGGGGCAAGAGGCTGAGAAGGTTGAGAGCACCTTGAAGGCCGAGGTTGACCGTCTGAAGTCAGAGTTACAGAATGCTGAGACCAAGGCCCAGAATTCTGAAAATAAGGCCCAGGGTCTAGAAAAAGATATCTTTGTACTTGTCCAAAGCCACGCCCAAGCCATGAAGGACAAGGACGATGCCCTGCAGAGGAAGGTCAATGCTGCTGTGAAGGCCTCTCTTGCCGATGCCTCAGAGAAAATAATTGCTGATTATAAGGTCTCTGAGGAGTTCGTAGGTTTTGGTCTTGAATACCTTGAAAGAGGTATCAAAGCCACCACCAAATGGACTGAGGTCAGGGAAGCCTAGGTTGGCAATATAAAGGCCTTCGACTTTGTGGGCCTCGGCCTCGCCGACCCTCAGTTTGCCCAGGCCTTGCAAGAGATAGAGGACGAGGCTGCTGCCCCTGGTCAGACTGTAACTCTGGAAGGGACTGATCTTGGAGGGACTGACCCTGCAGATGAAGTGGCTGAGGTGTCCAATGCCAACCCAGACGAGACATTGAATGCTCCTCCCTCAGATGCTTAACTTGGCCTTGTATTTTGTAGGGCTATGATTTGTAACTCTTTGCTTGTAATTTATTAGACAATTAAATGTTGTAGTTTATTCCTTTTATTGAATGCCAGTGTCTTCCTTCATCTTTGATCTCTGAATGTATTTGAATGCTATGCAATCTCTGAAGTCATTACTTAATATGATGTTGTCACCCATTACTTAAGGGTCTGAGGTCCTCTAACCAAGGTGTCTGAGCTCAGACCTCGTCACCACCAAGTGATGTTGTGAGGGTCTGAGGTCATCACCTAAGAGGTTAGCCTCATAATAAATATCACCAACTTAATGATGTTAGGGGTCTGAGGTAATCTAACCCAGGTGTCTGAGCTCAGACCTTGTCACCACCGAGTGATGTTATGAGGGTCTGGGGTCATCACCTAAGAGGTTAGCCTCATAATAAATATCACCAAATCAATGATGTTAAGAGTCTGAGGTCCTTTAACCAAGGTGTCTGAGCTCAGACCTCGTCACCACCGAGTGATGTTATGAGGGTCTGAGGTCATCACCTAAGAGGTTAGCCTCATAGTAAATATCACCAAATCAATGATGTTAAGAGTTTGAGATACTCTAACCCAGGTGTATGAGCTCAGACCTCGTCACCACCGAGTGATGTTATGAGGGTCTGAGGTCATCACCTAAGAGGTTAGCCTCATAATAAATATCACCAACTTAATGATGTTAAGGGTCTGAGGTAATCTAACCCAGGTGTCTGAGCTCAGACCTCTTCACCACCGAGTGATGTTATGAGGGTCTGAGGTCATCACCTAAGAGGTTAGCCTCATAATAAATATCACCAACTTAATGATGTTAAGGGTCTGAGGTAATCTAACCCAGGTGTCTGAGTTCAGACCTCGTCACCACAGAGTGATGTTATGAGGGTCTGAGGTCATCACCTAAGAGGTTAGCCTCATAATAAATATCACCAACTTAATGATGTTAAGGGTCTGAGGTAATCTAACCCAGGTGTCTGAGCTCAGACCTCGTCACCACAGAGTGATGTTATGAGGGTCTGAGGTCATCACCTAAGAGGTTAGCCTCATAATAAATATCACCAACTTAATGATGTTAAGGGTCTGAGGTAATCTAACCCATGTGTCTGAGCTCAGACCTCGTCACCACAGAGTGATGTTATGAGGGTCTGAGGTCATCACCTAAGAGGTTAGCCTCATAGTAAATATCACCAAATTAATGATGTTAAGGGTTTGAGGTAATCTAACCCAGGTGTCTGAGCTCAGACCTCGTCACCACAGAGTGATGTTATGAGGGTCTGAGGTCATCACCTAAAAGGTTAGCCTCATAGTAAATATCACCAAATTAATGATGTTAAGGGTCTGAGTTAATCTAACCCAGGTGTCTGAGATCAGACCTTGTCACCACCGAGTGATGTTATGAGGGTCTGGAGTCATCACCTAAGAGGTTAGCCTCATAATAAATATCACCAACTTAATGATGTTATTTCCTTATAATATCTTTGCTCTTAAGAATGGAATAAGAATTTGCCATGGAAACTAATCTTTATTAACAACCTCTTCTCGATAAGACGATACATTTACAAATTACAAATCCTATGCAACATCATATAAAATATCTCTTCAGATGGTCAGCATTCCACGGGTTGGTGAAAGGTTCTCCCTCTAAGTTCTCTAGCCTATATGTGCCAGGCACAACCTTTTCCGTTACTTTGTAGGGGCCATGCCAGTTCGGGTGTAGCTTGTTTGTCTTCTGTAGGGCCTTCTTAAGCACTAGGTCTCCCACCGCAATGGGTCTTGACTTCACCCTTTGATTGTAGAATCTTGCTGCCCTCTGCTGATAGGCTGCTTTCCTGACCTCTGCATCTTCTCTTCTCTCTTCAATGAGATCCAGGTCTAGCCTTCTCTTCTCCCCATTGCTGTCAGGGTCGTAAGTCTGAATCCGATGAGTCGGGAGTCCTACCTCCGTTGGTATGACTGCCTCAGAGCCATGTGCCAGCATGAATGGGGTTTCTCCTGTGGGTGTCCTTGCCGTAGTTCTGTAAGCCCATAGCACAGCATAGACTTCTTCTATCCATATACCCTTCGCGTCTTCTAACCTCTTCTTGATTCCATCCAAGATAGTCCTATTTGTGACCTCGGTCTGGCCATTTGCCTGAGGTCGACCAGGAGATGAGAAGAACTGCTTAATCCCCACACTTTGGCAATACTTCTCCAAGGAGGAGTTCTTGAACTGGGTCCCATTATCCGAGATGAGCGTGTTTGGGAGGCTATACCTACATATGATATTCTTCCAGATGAACTGAAAGGTCTTCTGCTCCGTAATTGTTATAATTGGTTCGGCCTCTACCCATTTTAAAAAGTAGTCAATGGCAACTATCAAGAATCTATAGTTATTGACAGCTCTTGGCAAAGTTCCTACTAAGTCAATCCCCCGTATCGCAAATGGCCATGGAGAAGAAATCGACGTCATAGGCTGATGGGGTTGGTGAGGGATAGTGGCGAACCTCTGACATTTATCACACCTCTTCATATAGTCGGCAGTGTCCCTAGACAAGGTGGGCCACCAGTATCCCTGAGTGATGATCCTCTTAGCTAAGGTTCTTCCTCCTATGTGGCTGCACTACACCAAAAACAGGAAACTGGCACGGTTTAAAACCGTGCCAGACGCAATCTGGCACGGTTCAAAATCGTGCCAGAATCAGGCGTGCCAGATTTTCTGGCGCGGTTTAAAACCGTGCCAGATTTTCCAATCTGGCACGCTTTTGGCACGCTTTTAAACTGTGCCAGTTTTTAAATCTGGCACGCTTTTGGCACGCTTTTAAACAGTGCCAGATGTTAAATCTAGCACGCTTTTGGCACACGCCAAAACCATGCCAAATTATCTATTTTCTGGAACGCTTTTGGCACGGTTATAAAGCGTGCCAGATTGTTTTATAAGCGTTCTCATTTTTATGCATTGGCACGGTTTTGGCACGGTTTAAAACCGTGCCAGATTTTTCAGTTGATTAAAAAAAATAATAATAGGAACCAAATCTGGAAAATCTGCAAATTCCAAATTCGGTAGGAAAAATATTTATTATTTGCAAAAACAAAATCAAGAAAAATCACAAATTATGAATATCGCAGTTTGTTGATAAACTAATGTGCATACAAACTTCAAAAAATTACAAGAGATAATACCAATATAAACCAACACATGACCATAAAAGTCGACAATAACTTCAAAAAATTACAAGAGTTAATAGTTCTCATATCAAAAAAAAATTGGGCAGAGTTTCCTCTATTTTCTGATCATTCCAAAACCTGTTAACATAAAATCTGCCCATATAAAGCCCATACGGCCATAAAAGTCAACAATAAAACTACTATAGCCAGCATGACCATAAAAATAAACCATAAAACTATGGCAGCCAGCTCGGCCATAACACAAAAAATAGAATCCTGAATATTAACAACACTAAATACACAATCCCCCTGTTGTAAAGCATTGACTTCTTCGTGTGTTCCAAGTGGATAAGAGCTAACGATTGAATGTCATCCTACAAAAAAAATAAGACACAAAAAAGATACAATATTAGTAACCAAGTCATTTTTAAAAAAATATTCAAGCAAAAAAATTGCATATACAAGAAGAAAAATTGCATATACGACTACGCGATCAGTTCCTACAAGTTACATTGATCCCGTGCGAGGTGTTTGTGCCTCCTACGGGGTCGTTTGGGGACTGGTTCGGGTTTTCACCTCTTAACGGCCTGTTTTCAAGTCTAAGTGTGATTTTTGCAAATTATCGTTATATTCTCAAACCGGGAGTCTCGAGACTACGCGGTCTGTTCCTACAAGTTACATTGGTCCCGTGCGAGGTGTTCGTGCCTCCTACGGGATCGTTTGGGGGCTGGTTCGGGTTTTCACCCCTTAACGGCCTGTTTTCAAGTCTAAGTGTGATTTTTAAAAATTCGGGTCGTAGTCTCATATCGGGAGTCCCGGGACTACGTGGTCAGTTCCTACAAGTTACATTGGTCCCCTACGAGGTGTTCGTGCCTCCTATGGGGTCGTTTGGGGGTTGGTTCGTGTTTTCACCCCTTAACGGCCTGTTTTCAACTCTAAGTGTGATTTTTGCAAATTCGGGTCATACTCTCATATCGAGAGTCCCGGGACTACGCGATCAGTTCCTACAAGTTACATTGGTCCCCTACGAGGTGTTCGTGCCTCCTACGGGGTCGTTTGGGGGCTAGTTCGGGTTTTCAGCCCTTAACGGCTTGTTTTCAACTCTAAGTGTGATTTTTGCAAATTCGGGTCATACTCTCAAACCGAGAGTCCCGGGACTACGCGGTCAGTTCCTACAAGTTACATTGGTCCCCTACGAGGTGTTCGTGCCTCCTATGGGGTCGTTTGGGGACTGGTTCGGATTTTCACCCCTTAACGGCCTGTTTTCAACTCTAAGTGTGATTTTTGCAAATTCGGGTCATACTCTCATATCTGGAGTCCCGAGACTACGCGGTCAGTTCCAACAAGTTACATTGGTCCCCTACGAGGTGTTCGTGCCTCCTACGGGGTCGTTTGGGGGCTAGTTCGGGTTTTCACCCCTTAACGGCCTGTTTTTCAACTCTAAGTGTGATTTTTGCAAATTCGAGTCATACTCTCATATCGGGAGTCCCGGGACTACGCGGCCAGTTCCTACAAGTTACATTGGTCCCCTACGAGGTGTTCGTGCCTCCTACGGGGTCGTTTGGGGGCTAGTTCGGGTTTTCAGCCCTTAACGGCTTGTTTTCAACTCTAAGTGTGATTTTTGCAAATTCGGGTCATACTCTCAAACCGAGAGTCCCGGGACTACGCGATCAGTTGTTACAAGTTACATTGGTCCCGTGTGAGCTGTTCGTGCCTCCTACGGGGTCGTTTGGGGGCTGGTTCGGGTTTTCACCCCTTAACGGCTGGTTTTCATGTCTAAGTGTGATTTTTGCAAATTATCGGCATACTTTCATACCGGGAGTCCCGGGTCTACGCGGTCAGTTCCTACAAGTTACATTGGTCCCGTGCGAGGTGTTCGTGCCTCCTACGGGGTCGTTTGGGGGCTGGTTCGGGTTTTCACGCCTTAACGGCCTGTTTTCAACTCTAAGTGTGATTTTTACAAATTCGGGTCATACTCTCATATCGGGAGTCCCGGGACTACGCGGTCAGTTCCTACAAGTTACATTGGTCCCCTACGAGGTGTCCGTGCCTCCTATGGGGTCGTTTGGGTGCTGGTTCGAGTTTTTACCCCTTAACGGCCTGTTTTCAACTCTAAGTGTGATTTTTGCAAATTCGGGTCATACTCTCATATCAAGAGTCCTGGGACTACGCGGTCAGTTCCAACAAGTTACATTGGTCCCCTACGAGGTGTTCGTGCCTCCTATGGGGTCGTTTGGGTGCTGGTTCGGGTTTTCACCCCTTAACGGCCTGTTTTCAACTCTATGTGTGATTTTTGCAAATTCGGGTCATACTCTCATATCAGGAGTCCCGGGACTACGCGGTCAGTTCCTACAAGTTACATTGGTCCCCTACGAGGTGTTCGTGCCTCCTATGGGGTCGTTCGTGCCTCCTACGGGGTCGTTTGGGGGCTGGTTCGGATTTTCACCCCTTAACGGCCTGTTTTCAACTCTAAGTGTGATTTTTGCAAATTCGGGTCATACTCTCAAACCGAGAGTCCCGGGACTACGCGATCAGTTGCTACAAGTTACATTGGTCCCGTGCGAGGTGTTCGTGCCTCCTACGGGGTCGTTTGGGGGTTGGTTCGGGTTTTCACCCTTAACGGCCTCTTTTCAAGTCTAAGTGTGATTTTTGCAAATTATCGCAATAGTCTCATACCGGGAGTCCCGGGACTACGCGGTCAGTTCCTACAAGTTTCATTGGTCCCGTGCGAGGTGTTCGTGCCTCCTACGGGATCGTTTGGGGGCTGGTTCGGGTTTTTACCCCTTAACGGCCTGTTTTCAACTCTAAGAGTGATTTTTGCAAATTCGGGTCATACTCTCATATCGGGAGTCCCGGGACTACGCGGTCAGTTCCTACAAGTTACATTGGTCCCCTACGGGGTGTTCGTGCCTCCTACGGGGTCGTTTGGGGGCTGGTTCGGGTTTTCACCCCTTAACGGCCTGTTTTCAACTCTAAGTGTGATTTTTGCAAATTCGGGTCATACTTTCAAACCGAGAGTCCCAGGACTACGCGGTCAGTTGCTACAAGTTACATTGGTCCCGTGTGAGGTGTTCGTGCCTCCTATGGGGTCGTTTGGTGGCTAGTTCGGGTTTTCACCCCTTAACGGCCTGTTTTCAACTCTAAAAGTGTGATTTTTGCAAATTCGGGTCATACTCTCAAACCGAGAGTCCCGGGACTACGCGGTTAGTTGCTACGAGTTACATTGGTCCCCTACGAGGTGTTCGTGCCTCCTATGGGGTCGTTTGGGTGCTGGATCGGATTTTCACCCCTTAACGGCCTGTTTTCAACTCTAAGTGTGATTTTTACAAATTATCGCCATACTCTCATACCACGAGTCCCGGGACTACGCGGTCAGTTCCTACAAGTTACATTGGTCCCCTACGAGGTGTTCGTGCCTCCTTTGGGGTCGTTTGGGTGCTGGTTCGGGTTTTCACCCCTTAACGGCTTGTTTTCAACTCTAAGTGTGATTTTTAAAAATTCGGGTCGTAGTCTCATATCGGGAGTCCCGGGACTACGTGGTCAGTTCCTACAAGTTACATTGGTCCCCTACGAGGTGTTCGTGCCTCCTATGGGGTCGTTTGGGGGCTGGTTCGGATTTTCACCCCTTAACGGCCTGTTTTCAACTCTAAGTGTGATTTTTGCAAATTCGGGTCATACTCTCATATCTGGAGTCCCGAGACTACGCGGTCAGTTCCTACAAGTTAGATTGGTCCCCTACGAGGTGTTCGTGCCTCCTACGAGGTCGTTTGGGGGCTGGTTCGGGTTTTCACCCCTTAACGGCCTGTTTTTAACTCTAAGTGTGATTTTTGCAAATTCGGGTCATACTCTCAAACCGAGAGTCCCGGGACTACGCGGTCAGTTGGTACAAGTTACATTGGTCCCGTTCGAGGTGTTCGAGGTGTTCGTGCCTCCTACGGGGTCGTTTGGGGGCTTGTTCAGGTTTTCACCCCTTAACGGCCTGTTTTCAAGTCTAAGTGTTATTTTTGCAAACTATCGTCATACTCTCAAACCGAGACTAAGAACTCTAAAAGTTCTAGAGTTTACACCGGAAAGAGACTAAGAACTCTAAAACTTTAATACAATACATTCTTAAATTACTACCATAAGACTTGTGTGCTTATTTTCTTTTTCTATATTCTTATCCGTATAAGATAAAATTCCATTTCCCCCTATTCAATTCCTCATTAATAGAAAAAAACCTCATTATCTACTACTATACTTTTATTTCTTCTTTTTACCCCTGTTTTTATCACAATTAGTTGGAGTTCTTTTACCCATTTTGGATTCCTCATTGTTGAAGAAAGTTCATCTTCCCAAAGAGTTTAACGAAAAATGGCACGTAATTTTCAAAACATTATCTTCATTGCAATAACTAAAAACTGTATGACCCCCAAAAGTCGCCAAACTACCAACTGTCATATTATTTGTTAAAAACTGATTCACTTGAAAAAGAAAATAAAAAACATAAAAAATAACCTAGGATATTAGATGAAACTAAGAGGTTTTGAAGCTGCTATCACCTCTGGGCCTTGTTTGTGGCTTGAAGTTCACATCGTTAGGCTAGCTGCTGGGCACGTGCTCCATGCACCACTTTCAACTAAGGGCAGTCTCAGTGGGAGTTGTCGAGAGGCTTGGGCATTAACCTAGTGGCTAGCTGTAGACATAGAACAAGAAGAGCAATTTTCAAAAGGGGAGGAACACGAGACGCAAACTAGGCCAAATAGCTTCAATCAAAACATAATTCTAGAACTCAAACAGGACATTGCACCAAGGTAATCTCTCTTTAGCATTTTATCAAACATGTAGCATACGACATTTTCAATAGATTGTAACATACAAAAATATCTAGTATGTAAAAGAAATTTATTATGGAGACATAAAGGAAACACGAACCAAAATCCATCGGAGCTGAAACCACGGGCTCTCAGTCATCTTCTCCCTTGTCGTATTATGACCACCTTGAATTATACACAATACTATCCTAAGAAAAAAATAAATCGCAAAATTAGGCATGAGAATATAAAATACAGTGAATAAGAATCAATGTTTCATTTCAGATATACTTCACTAGAGTATGAATTCAACAAATATATCAACTAAATAATTTCTAAATCTAACACACAATTGAAAACCCTAAGTAACAATGAAATTTGTTACAAGTGAAGATATGTTTCATCGAAGTACTCGACAAATACATTAATTCATCTATTTAGAAAGATAATATGGAACTGGTCCTTGCCTAAGACAAAAGTAAAATTGATGCCATGACGAACTACTCCTTGCCTAAGATAGTTAAGGCTCTAAGGTTATGCTTTGGATTAGCATTTTTTTTTTAGAATTTTTTTGAGAAGATATATGTCCTTATCAGTAAGCCCTTGACCATGATGCTTAAGAAGAAGAACTTTTAATAGTCAACTGAATCTATAAAAATTTTCAACAAGCCTAAAACAGCTATGACTATTACTCATGTTCTAGAAATACTGATTTTATTCAACACTTCATGCTAGTAATTAAGGGATTAGTGTTGATCTTATGCAAGGCTCTTAGCATTACTAAGAAAGGCATTACCTCCAACGAAGGCATTATCTCTATGAAATCTACCAACAACAAATGTGATAAACACCTCCATGGCAACCACTTATTATTCTCTACAAAAAATGATACTATCAATAAAAAAAATAGTAGGTAAACTAAATTTCAACCAATATTCATGAAATCAAACAAGAAAAATTATTCAACAATGTCTGGATGTAGAGTTGGATGTGAAGTTGGATCGTGAGACTCAAGCAGATCGACCAAATCTTTAATCTCAAATTTCTTATTAGATGGAATGCATAAATTACCTATGTTGATGATCAAACCAAATTGTCGAAGCTTTTGGAGATGACCAAACCTTTGGAGGTTGGTCTGACCTAACTCCGATGGCAATTCGTGGATGGCCAGAAGAAGAGGATGATGTCAGGTCGCCTGGTAGTGGACGAAGCAGAGGATGAGTAGGCGGCAGAGGATGAGTAGACGAAGTAGACGAAGCAGAGGATGGTAGTAGACGAAGCAGCGTTGATGGAGGCGGAGGGTAGGCGGCGGGTAGTGTGGATGATGGAGGCGGCTGGTAGGCGGGTAGTGTGGATGATGGAGGCGGCGAAGCAGAGGATGGTTGTTCGTGGTCGCCTGGTTGCGTGGAGAAATAGAGAGACTTAGAGAGAAGAGAGGACATCATCCCGCCTTGAAAGTTTTGGTCCCCAATTGAAATTTTAGGATATTATTTTTTTAATGAACTGTACCCACTTTTGGCACGGTTTTACACCGTGCCAGAATTTGGCACTCATTTAAACCGTGCCAGTTTATGCTAAAATCGTGCCAAATTCTGGCACTGCTTAAAACCGTGCCAGAATCTCCTTGCCACAGCGTGCCAGATTAGCATTTTTGGTGTAGTGCTGGAGCAGGAACCTTCATGAACCTCCTGTAAGATCCGAGGTACCTCCTCAGGATGCACACATCTGAGGAGGGGCAAGAGAAACCCCTTTTTATACAAGACGTCTCCTACCAATGAGAACTTTGTAGCTCTGTATCTCAACTTTTTCCTTTCCATCTTAGACTCAGGTAGCTCCCCCACTCTTAGGTATCTGACAATCGGGTCAATCCACGAGTCTCCTAGGTTTACATTGTGACAAGGGTTACATACCTCTTCCTCCTCGATACTTGCCTTTCTTAAGACTTCGATTGGGATGGTTCTTCCCAAGTCTGTCTTCATTACTGAGGCTAGTCTTGCCAATGCATCAGCGTGATTATTGCTCAGTCTAGGCACTCTCTTCAATTTGGCCTCTTCAAAGTACTCTAGCAACCCTCTTACTTTCTTTAGGTACTTGGCCATCCTTTCATCATTGGCCTCGTATGCCCCCAGCACTTGATTGACAACCAACCTCGAGTCGCTATGGAGTAGGAGCCGCTTTACTCGAAGAACTGTTGCCAACAAGAGACCTGCTATCATGGCCTCATACTCAGACTCGTTGTTGGAGGCCTTAAAGTTGAATCTCAATGCGTACTCAATGTTGGAGCCATCTAGAGCCGAGAGTACTATCCCCGCGCCGCTTCCATGGTCACAAGAAGATCCATCAACGAAGAGGCTCCATACGTCCGCATCAGATGAGAAGACCCCTTCACTCATAGCCCCTTTAATGAAGAGGTACCGATCTTCTTCGTTCTCTTCTACTCTGCTTCGGGTTTTTCCTGGTACTACCTCTTCTCGGTCTTGGAAGACGTTTGGTGCCACCTCTTCCGAATTTCGGAAGACACCACGGTTTGTCTCTTCGCCGTCATCCAGGCCTTTCTCTACCTCGGCCTCTTCCAAACCTCTATCTTCCTCTTCTCAGGTGAATTCTGCGACAAAGTCTGCGAGGGCCTGCCCCTTGATGGCTGTCCTGGGCTGGTAGGTAAGATCATACTCTCCTAGCTCGATGGCCCAGGTCATCAATCTTCCGGACTTTTTAGGCTTGTGCAGAACCTGTCGTAGTGGTGAGTCGGTGAGGACTATCATAAAGTGAGCTTGAAAGTAAGGCTTCATCTTCCTTGAGGCATTTATCAGTGCATAAGCCAACTTCTCCATCCGGGGATAGTTTTGCTCAGAGCATTGAAGGGCCTTACTATTGAAGTACACGGGTCTCTGAACCCCATCCTCTTCTCGTATGATGTCCGCGCTAATGGCTGACTCAGAAACTGCCAGGTACACAAATAACCTCTCTCCCGCGATGGGCCGGGACAGCAGCAAGGGAGACCCCAAGTAGGACTTAAGTTGATCAAAGGCCTTTTCACACTCTTCGCCCCACTGGAAGGCCTTTCTCAGAACTTTAAAGAATGGAAGACACTTGTCTGTGGCTCTGGAAACAAACTTGTTAAGGGCCGCCACCCTTCCAGTGAGTCTCTGAACATCCTTGATACTCCTAGGAGTCTTCATGTCGAGTAACGCCTTGATTTTCTTCGGGTTTGCTTCAATCCCCCTCTGATTAACGATGAACCCCAGGAACTTCCCGGATCCTACCCCGAAGACACATTTCACCGGGTTGAGCTTCATTCTGTAGGAGTCCATGACATCAAAGGTCTTCTCAAGGTTCGCTATGTGAGTACATTCTTTCAGGCTCTTCGTTAGCATATCATCCACATACACCTCCATGGTCTTACCTATCTGCTCCTCGAACATCTTATTGACAAGACGTTGATACGTTGCCCCAGCATTTTTCAGACCAAAGGGCATCACCTTGTAACAGTACGTCCCCTTGTCGGTAATGAAGGCTGTCTTCTCAGAGTCCTCGGCATCCATGAAGATTTGGTTATAACCTGAATAAGCATCCATGAAACTCATAAGCTCGTGCCCTGCTGTTGCATCCACCATCTGGTCTATCCTAGGCAAGGGATAGCTGTCTTTCGGGAAAGACCTATTCAGGTCTGTGAAATCTACACACATCCGCCACTTTCCATTGGCTTTAGGCACGATGACTGCATTTGAGAGCCACTCTGGATAAGTAACCTCTCTTATGAACTCGGCCTCTTCCAACTTCTTCACCTCCTCTCGGATAACCTCATACTTTTCTCTGGAGTAGATCATTCGCCTCTGTTTAATAGGCCTAGCATCTCTATCCACGTTGAGCTTGTGGGTCATGATCCCAGGGTCGATGCCAGGCATGTCTGCATGACTCCACGCGAAGACGCTCTGCCTCCTCTTAAGGAAGTTTATCAGCTCTTCCCTGATCCCTTGTTCCAGGGCTTTGCCGACCTGGACGGTTTTTTCCAGCTCGTCCTCATTGAGGACGATGGATTCTACCTCTTCCGCGGCCTCGCCCTTCTTTAATTTTGTTTCATCTCTGGGATCAAGTGTGTCAATGCTGTAAGTGGCGTTTGCTCTCTTATGGGCCTCTCGCTCTTCGGTCGAGTTGAAATAACACTCCCGCGCCGTGGTCTGGTCCCCTTGCACTTCCCCTACCCCATAAGGAGTCGGGAATTTTAGCATCTGGTGGACCGTTGACGGCACGGCTTCAAACTCTTTGAGGGACACTCTTCCGATGATGAGGTTGTAGGCTGAGAAGACATTTTCTTCCATCATAAAAAATTTTATCTTCTTAGTTATCCTCTTAGGCCACTCATCACCCATTCGTACATCCATTTCATACATGCCCAATGGGTGCACCTTCTCACCACTGAAGCCTATCAATGGGTGATGGTAGGGCACCAGCCTTGCCCTGCTAAGACCCAAGCTCTTGAAACAAGGCCAGAACATCACATCTACTGAGCTTCCCCCATCTATGAGGATTCTCCCTACATCGCACCCATGCACCCTTGTTGTTATGACTATAGGGTCATCATGGGGGGCTAAGATGCCCTTGAAGTCAAGTCTGGAGAATCCTACCACTAGGGTGTCCATGTTTACCTTCTTTCTCTTCTGTACTGCATCAGAAGAGGTCAGATTCATAACCTCAGTCTTGACCACTGACTTGGCCTCCGCTACATGAGCCTTCCTATCGGCTACCTCAGAGCCACCTCCCGCGAATCCCCCACATATGGTGCTAACACCAAAGGAGATCATTCCTACCCTCTTCACGGGGGTGTTGTCATCCTTAGGTGGGAGATCCGGGTCATCACCGTCATCACCCTGTGAATTATCATGCCTTCTAGTCGGGACATCTCCACGGCACCTGTCATCTCTTCTCTTCCTAGGGTCTTCTCTTCCACCCTTCGGGGCCTTGCCATCCACATACTTTCTTAGCTTCCCGGATTTCAGCATCTTCTCAATCTCATCCTTCAGAGAAAAGAATTTATCTGTGACATGGTCTTGATCCTGATGGAACTCACACCAGAGGTTCTTATTCCTCTTATGTGGTGGGGCCTTCAATTTCTCTGGACACCTCAGAGCCCGGTCAATCTTAATCTCATTAAGGATGTGCTCACAGCTCATAGTCAGAGGAGTGTAATGAGCGAACTTGTCATCTGCTGACCTCTTCTTCCCCTCTTTCTTACCCTGGGGCCTCCCAGTGCTACCACGGTTCTCCTCCTCATATTTGGCAGCCATTGCCTCTTCCGCATTCATCACTTTCCCTGCGGTGGACAACAGTTTGGCCATAGACTTGGGGGGGTCTTCCGCCAGCTTCCACAATAACTTTCCCTTTTGGAGGCCTCCTATCAGGGCAGTCATGGCTATGCTCTCCTCGTAATCCTCTACCTCCATTTTTTCCTTGTTAAATCTTGCTATATAGTCTCTTAGGCTTTCTCCCTTAGCCTGTTTGGCATACAGGAGGTGGGTAGTCTTCTTTTGAGGTCTTACCCCAAAGCAGAAGTTGTGGATGAACTTCTCTGCTAGGCCTTTGAAGTTTTCAATCGAGTTCTTTGGAAGAGAGGTGAACCAACTATGAGCTGCCCCTGTCAAGGTTCCTGAGAAGGCCCTACACTTCATCTCATCATGGATCGAGTAAATATCTACCGCCGACTGATACATCTCAATATGGTGCACTGGGTTAGTGCTGCCATCATACTTAGGCATCACTGTAGGAGGCTTGAACTTAGCTGGGGTTGGGAATCCCACTATCCTAGCTACAAACGGGAAGCCCTCCGAGTAGCCCCTTTGCAACGGGTCCCTTCTCTTGATGAGGTCCCCTATCTTCTCTTCAAGACGTTGGATTGAGTTATTCCAGGGTCTTCTCTCTTTAGCTAGGCCGAGGTTATCCCCTGCCACCTCCTTACGATGGACGGAGGGTTCCCCAGCCACAATACGCTGACTATTGACCTCTTCCTGCTCCCTGGCTCTTCTCTCCAAGAGTCGGCCTTGATCTGGCCGAGCCGGCCTATTACCTCTTTGAGAGCCTACCACGCTCCTTGACCTCGATAGCCTTTGCCTCAGGTCATTGACTGGGCCTAGCCTCTCGAAGGTCGACCCTCTGCTCAACCTGTTAAAGGTCGATCCTCTCTGTTGGGCCTCATCTCTTCCTCGGCCAACACATCCTTGAGTCTGCCTATCAAAGGCCGACCCTCTTTGTTGGTCCTCATCTCTTCTTCGGCCGACACATCCTTGGCTCTACCTAAGGGGTCGTACGGTGTTATCTGACACCTCATACGGCTCCCAGCAGTCTTCCGGGGCCTCTTTAGCCTCTAGGTCATCATACCTGTCCTCTGGTCAAGGGTTTCCTTGCCTCCCCAGGCGTAAGCGCCTAGGGTCAGCAATGTCCCTCCTCCGCTGGGGTGCAGGTTGGTCCTTCATGGGTGCCTGGGGTGGTCCCCTGGCATCAGGATGGGGTTGAACTACCGTCGGAGTTATCATGTCCAGGGAGACCCCAGGTGGCCTCATCATCATGGTTTGGCTGAGCTGGGAAAATTGCTCCTTCATGGCTTGTTGTGTTGCAGCCAAAGATTTCAAAGCTGTCGCCACCTCCGCCATTTCGGACTGGGGAGGAACCTGACTGGAGCTAGCCCCTCCGCCTCCGGGCGGCGGAAGAGGCGGCGGTAATTCTGGTGCCATGTGTTAATAATAAAGAGCTTGAACAGCAAGTGAGCTTAATACCTTAAAGGACCTCTTTCAATGGTGAAATAACTCCACTCAAGGGGTGGCTCCTGGTTCACCACCAGAGTCTCCTGTGAGGAAAAGCAGAAAGAGAGGAAGAGATAGCCTCTCGATTCCCACAGACGGCGCCAAAATGATGATGCTGGGTTTCAGCACCACCAGGAAAGGTGTTTCCAAGCTCTATATGTATATAACAATGGCAGTACAGCTATAAAAAGAGAAGAGAAGGAGGTGAGGACATGAGGAGATCAACACCGGAATATGGGTGGTTCAGCCTGTCTGGCCTACGTCCACAGTGAGTGTGTGAGTAATATCACTGACAGATGGTACTAATGACCATGGGTACAATTACCTCAAGCTCTCTCTCTCTACTGTATATTTTGACAGGGTTTCTGCTAGGGTTGCATGAATGTGATCCTTTTGCAAGGTAGGGGATGACCCCTATATATAGTGCCTAGGGGGTGTAATGTACCCCCCATGCATGTAGTGAGCATGTGTGTGATATCCTCACCAATGGGGGACTGCCACCTGTCCTAGTCACATGTAAGCAATGATAATGAAATATTCTCCCCCATGTGGAGAATAATCTTGTTACAACTGATTTGTGTCCAGGTGTCCTTACCCAAATGTCAACAGATGCTCGGCAGTCATGTTGGTGAATGACCTCGGTTTGGGAGAGGCCGAGCTGTAAAAGCTTGATGTCCGTTCAATCTGTAATGTCATGTGGAGTCTCGCCCTGATCTCAGCCGAGACATTATGCTGAGTCGGCCCCAGCCGAGGTAGGGATATGCCGCGTGCTGATGATTATTAATACCTCTGGTAGCCTCGGCCCAAGCCGAGGTAGGATCCGTGTTGAAAATGAAGGGGCTTCTTGTCCTCTCGGCCTACTGATGGCCGAGGTTGCTATTCCCGGGTGCTTTAGGATGCTGTTGATGTCTGTGACGTGCGTAGTGTCCCTGGAGAGGTGTATGTAGTAGTGTCGGCCTGGGCCGAGGTAGGCCTGGCCGAGGTATGATATCGTGGGCCCTCACCCCTCATTGGGTCAACCCATGTCTCGGTCATTATCTCGGCCGAGGTACGTATCCCTGGGTCGAGGTTGTACTTGGGCATATCACTCCTAAACTACATGTGCTGCCAATAATTTGATCACCAAACTTGAAATGGGACTCTCTGGCTACCCAACCCTCTTGGGGAACCTCAAACTCTAAGAGGATTCTACCACCCGGTGGAGTGTGATACCCTAAAGCGATAAACTTCTCCACAAAAAATAACTTCTCAAAAGTGGGGGGCTTTTTCTTACGATAAGAGATAATTAAATCAACTAATGACTTTGGCAGCTTGGGGGCTTGTTTCACTAAAATACCCATGAACAACATAGAAGGAACTTTAGTTCAATAAAGTAAAACAAAATAGGAAAAAGAACATGAAGATTAAGGAATAAAAAAGTGCTACCTATGTTATTGGGCCTATTCCATTCTCTGGGGACCGTACATGGTCTGTCCCTTTCATAGGCCCTAAATTCCCAATCACCTTTGATAAACTAGTATGAACCATTCCAACTATGATTATTAGATTGGACCACGGTGACCATTATATATTAGGGTTTCCGTGTAGAAAAATAATAGTAACCGGGGGCTTTGGCATTGTCCTTCAAGTTATAAACATACCTAAAAAGATCCCCAGTTAAGTCAATCCCTGTCCTTATTTTCCAAAACATCATTGCCCCCAGAATGGTCCTATAAGAGTTGGGGGTAGTTGTGTTAAATTCACTCCATATCCTCTCAAAAATGAATGAATGGTAGGATCAAGAGGAAGCCTTAGACCCACTTGGAGGGCCACAGGGGAAGGAAAATCTCCTCTGAGTCACGAACAGAGTAACACCTCTCAGAAATGTGGCGTCCTAATTTGAATAGATATAGGGAAAATGCACCTATCCCATATGGCCTCGAGCTCCTCCTTAGTCACAGTACATAGATACCAATGGGCATTAGTCTCAGTAGGATCATAATTACTATAAGAACTAGCATGGTCATCTTCTTTCTCTTCGTTATCCTCAAAAACCTCTATGTGAGATCCAGATATAAAAAGGTGGAGGCCCACACTTTTTAACCTATTATCTTCAGCTCTGGCAGTTACAAGATCCTCAGATAGGGAGTCAGGATTTAGGGGATACATAAAAATAGTATTTAAAATCTCTCCCTCTCTAACAAAAGGGAAATAATGAGTTATTAGAACAAGGGAGGAAAGGTAAGGTACACTTGGATCAATGGAAGAACCACAACTAGAGGGAGAATTAGGGATATAACGATGATGACCAGGCTCCTTTTCTATTCTAATCACCTGAATAGGATAGGGAAACGTCATTTTAGTGATCCTAGGCCGCTCTGGTTCCAAACTTTTGACAAACTCGTAAACTCTTTGAATGTGGGAGGAAAATTCATAAGTTTCCTTACAAACTAAATTAGCAAAACCTATGGTCATCTAAGCGAAGCAACTAACAAGGTAAATAACAAGAATCAACCAATAAAATACCAGAATGATCAAACCCTAGCTGAAGCAGAGAAAGGTGTACTTAATAAAAATGGATGATGGTGGAATACGCTATGGAGAATGAAAAGGAAAGCACTAGAGAACATAGAACCAGGGAATGATCAAGCTTTCATAAGGATGGAAATGGCGCTCAAAGTTTTTTTCTATCTTCAACTCAACACAAATTTTCCAAGTGAAGCAAACAAATGAAGTGGCATAAATTTACACCCTTTGATGAAAAGACTGAATGAACATTGCTGACAAAATGTCACCAAATCTATAGAAAATCGAAACGGCTGTGCAAAGTGTCAGACGCATGTGACCAGTCGCCATCATTACTCAAAAGACTCTTGAGTTACTTGACATGTGCCCATGGTAAGTCATAAGAACTTCAAATGAAATCTACTCAACTTCTGGCCGACCATAACGTGTCGATTATAATGTGCCAACCAAGAGGTGTCGACCTCAACGAGTAGGTCATGATCATGGCATAACACCTTTCGCACTCATTAGATCCCATATTGAAGTATTCATACCAAAGTTCTTGGGGGATTTTTGTTATACCCATGTGATGTCAATAAGAGAATGAACCATGATAGGTCATCTCAGTAATTGGAGTGCTCGGCCCACTTGTTTACCTTAGCATTGGATATATATGCATCTCTGTGAGCATTTACATGCTAGATATACCTTCTCAACCATGTGGAATAATTACCGCCAATATTGGTTACCTCATAATTATCTAGACGTTTCCTTATCAAAAAAGTTCCTCACCTCAAAGCATGTAGATGTACATTATAATAAACGTGTGTAAAGATGTAACTACTCGAATTATAAGGGCACTCCATCTCTTTATAAAATTGGGGTCTCCACCTATAAATAGGGAGAGGAACGTGAATGGGGTAGCTTTTTTATACCTTCTCAAACCTGGAGTTGTATTAAGAAAACACTAAGGGTCCGTTTAATAGAAAATTGGGAAAATGCAAATGATTCCAGAACATTTGATTCCAGGGCAAACAATTTCAAGGCAAATGA
Organism: Sambucus nigra; assembly: GCA_949130495.1. Taxonomy (NCBI): domain Eukaryota; kingdom Viridiplantae; phylum Streptophyta; class Magnoliopsida; order Dipsacales; family Adoxaceae; genus Sambucus; species Sambucus nigra. The sequence goes on along the minus strand of OX422208.1, from coordinate 306,711,850 downwards.
ATATTTTCCCACTTGTGTCTGTTTGATACAAGTTGGAAAATCATCAATTTTCCACATTTTCTACCAAACGCAAAAGCTAGAAAATAGATATAAATGTGAAAATTTTGTTTATGGAGTATATATATATATATATAATAAATATATATTATTAAATATACAAAATATATGAATATATATTATATTATTTGCGTAATATATATATTCCGTGTATACAAAATATATGAATATATATTATATTATTTGCGGAATATATATATTCGGGAAATTAATATAATTTGTGGAATATATATATTCCGTAAATTATTATTAATTTTTGAAATATTCATATATTTTGTATATTCTTCCAGAAATTAATAATAATTTACGGAATATATATATTCCGCAAATAATATAATATATATTCATAGATTCATATATTAAATATAATAATATATTTAATATATGAATATATTCCGTAAATAATATATTATATTTTCATAGATTTTGTACATTTATTAGATTTTGTACATTTAATAATATAAAAATCTATTACATTTAATAATATAATTTTTATATTATTAAATGTACAAAATATATTAAATGTACAAAATCTATGAAAATATAATATATTATTTACGGAATATATGAATATATATTATATTATATACTGAATATACTAAATATATATTATTTACAGAATATATAGATATATATATAATATATTTACATATATACAGAATATTATATTCTGTATATATGTAAATTATAGTATATACATATATATGTATATTATATTTTGTATATATACATATATATTGTATATATACATATATATATTGTATATATACATATATATGTATATATTCATAATATATATACATATATATTCATATTATATATGTATATATTTTGTAAATAATATATATTAAATATAAGGAATATATAAAATATACAAAATTTATGAAATATAAATATATATTAAAATATATGAATTATATAAATCATATAAATGTACGAAATATATAAATATATGAAATATACGCAATATACATATATGTGCTCAAATATATAAAATATACGAAATATATATATTTATATATTTATTAACAATATATATTTATAAATTTATGAAATGTATAGAGTTATAAAAAAAATGGTTTTAAGTGATTTGTCACCCAAAGGTGGCAAACAAAAACCTGACCCCCCCCCCCCCCCCCCCAAAGAATTGAATTCCACCCTAGGGTGGCAAATTGTGCTTAAGGAGTATTGTACATAGAAAACAAATTCTAGGGCAAATTAAGGCTATCAAACAGCCTAAGAGCTGGAAAATACCAGAATTTTCTAACTTTTGGAAATTTGCCTTGGAATTTTTGTGCTATCAAACGGACCCTAAGCTGTAACCATGAAAGTAAACATAATAAGACCACCATGGATGTAGGTTTCTGATTCAAGGACTGAACCACGTAAAAACCCTTGTGCTCTCATTGTCTATCATCCCCATTCTTTATCATAAAATATTTCTTGATTAATTATTTCTCATATTATTTGTTGTCTCCAATTCTGGACGTTAACAGATGGATAGAATATTAATTGTGGTATTTAATGGTGTCCTTATCGTGTAAGAATTAATGTTTGATTTGGTTGGACATATTTCTTCCACCATTTAGTTTATAAAATTATGCCACTTTCGAGAGAAAAGATGTTGATATTGGTAGAAATAAGGATTTATACTTAATGGGCAGAGGTCGTGTCCCTACAATAAGCCACAAGATCGGTAGTAGACAATTTCATTCGAAAAAACATCATTTGCAAATATGGTATCCCTAAAATGATAATTGTCGACAATGGCATGTCGTAAAAATAATGAAGAAGTTTGAGAACTAACCAATTAGTAAAACATTGTGCATCACTTTATATATTTCCAATCCAAAAGATAATGCACAGGTAGAAGCTACGAACAAAACATTTATTAACATCCTCACTAAGGTGCAAAAATATTATCCCAGGGCATGGAATGAAAAGATTCACTTAATCTTATGGGCGTATCGAATGCCAAAAAAATCCTAATAGTTTGTCAACTTTTTCACTTGTCTATGGAGAATATGTTATATTACCCGTTATGTTGGAAATTCCATCAACAAGAATGTCCATAGGAATAAGATCCTCCCCAAGCTTCGCATCACTCAACTTAAAATGCTTAACGAACAAAGAGAGAGAGCATAGACAAACTTCCAAACCTAATCATAACAACTGGCAGAGCATGCGATTGTGAAATATAGGGAATTTAGATTATGAGGAAAATTTACGCCAAATTGGGAAGGTCCACATATCGTTCATAAAGAATTATAATCTTGGTGTTGCCCAGTTTCAAAACTAGATTCCAAGGAAATCAACATATCAATTTTAAGTGTCTTAAGAACTACTATGTCTAAATATATCCATTATACTATATGAAATCGATTAGCTGATGAAAAATCATATGTTCAAATGGGAAAAATCCAATGAAAACTTTATCCAAATTCTCTCTCTCTCTTTCTCTCTCTCTCTCTCTCTCTCTCTCTCTCTCTATATATATATATATATATATATATATATATATATATATATATATCCTGTACATACCAAACGGTACATACCAACGGTGCATACCAATTTTTAAAAATAGTAAAAAAAATATTTTTGAGCTCAGTTTTTTTATATGGTATTTAAACATTTCAATGAATCCATATAAAAAAAATCAGCTCAAAATGACTTTTTTTCTATTTTTAAAAAATCGGTCAAACTTTCACAGCTTTTTAAAGCACTTAAAAGCTGTGAAAGTTTGACTGATTTTTTAAAAATAGCAAAAAAAGTTATTTTGAGCTGATTTTTTTTATATGGGTCCTTTAAAATGTTTAAATCCCACATAAAAAAACTCAACTCAAAATCCTTTATGGAAATAGGTCCGCGCCAGCGGTATGCACCGTTGGTATGTACCATTTGGTATGTACAGGAGCCTGCCTCTATATATATATATATATATATATATATATATATATATATATATATATATATATATATATATATATATATATATATATATATATATATATATATATGTGTGTGTGTGTGTGTGTGTGTGTGTGTATGTGTGTGTGTGTATAATCCATGAAAAGAACTTGAATGAATAAGGCAAAGTCCATCAAAGTCACAGTAAAAATATCCATTATAACCCATAAGTATAATCGAAGAATACGAATGTAGGCAAATTATACGAACTCAATTATAATGCACAGGCTTAATCTACGACAAGGAATGAAAGAAATAAGGAAAATTATGTAATCTCGATTTGCAAAATATTGTGATTTTTATTCTTAAAACCATGTTTGACTATTATACCATAAATATGGGATGATTCTAGACAAATTAAAAGAGGACACATGGACACACGTGCCAATAAGAATGAGATCGATCTCAGTAAAAAACTTGGTCAGCCCAAGGTACATGTCGACTTGGCCACACTTGACAGATAAATTAACCCCTCTAGTTAATATTGTCACCTGACACTATTAGTTGACTCTGTTAAAGAAAGCATGTACATCGTGATTGGATGACATAAGTAACCTTTATTTCACATGCACATAGAGAGGATATGCAAATATTCTCCCCCATATTCGAGTGACTAACTTGTAATTCTCTCGCTAAGCATGTAAAGCGTGTACTCACCTAACTGATAAATACCCAAAAGTGTTACAATAAAATCCCAAATAGACGATTTTTGATTGCTAATTCTCGATAAAATTAGTCTTATGTGCATTTATGTCTATCTTGTATGTCAATTTTCGCTTGCAAATTTAAAAAGTCTTCATTCAATTCGAATGTGGCAAAGATGCAGTTAAAGATCTTCTCGTGGTTAACCCACGAACCTTCTCGTGGTTAACGCACGACAATCTTCCTTAAACCACACCACATGCCTAGCTGTCCTTAATTCCTAATAACCCTACAATCGATGTGTTTTCTACACACGTAAAAATAAGTACTATTTTAACTATGTTCTTAGTGCCCAAGACCTCTCTCAATTTCTGACATTCGCTCGATTTCATATGTGGGATGTCTCGCAAAGAGAAATCCAGATCGGGAACCCTCACGTTACACTACGTCCTCGCATCGTCGGTCATCGAGATATAACGGCCTAAGGCACACCATCGGGACATTCTAAAATCCTATCTCGTAATTGTACTAATGCGCTTCTACCACTATGTCCTTCCATTTTGGCGAAATGGAAAGTCTAACTAATCGAGGCGTCTATACCCCACACAAATGTTATGATCATCATACACAAACGTGTTACGTTAGAATTTTCCTCCTAGCCATGACATGGCCATAGGCCTCGAATCAATTCCCTTAACCTTGCCTCACCCGCTTACTTGATGTGTGAGAAACATTTCTAGTGCTTTTTCCACAGCATATATACTTTTTATTAGCCCCTGATCATCACATGTCTCTCAACTAATTTCACCAAAACCAACATCCGAGGATAACGTAACATCTCTCCACTCCCGATGTCGTTAAGGTTCATGCGTGGAGTGTCTCGCAAGAGAAATCCAAACAAGGAACCCCTCCTATACACTACTACTTAACTTTGTCGGTCGTGGAGGTATGTCAACTCAAAAAATGTAAAATACTAAATCTTGCATACCTTAGATCACATCTATAAGGTCCCCATGCACTAAAGTCATGCTAGTGAAAAAACTACTCACCCAAGTTCCATCTAGACACATAAAAAATATGGGCTCAACCTTTATCCAGGTGAGATATCGCAATAATAACCCGTTCCACCCTGAAACCGCGAATACAATAGTCTTGCAATCATTATCCTGCTATCTCTCCGATCATCCACAAATACATTACCCTTATAATAGTACCATACTTGTATAACAGACGCACAAAATGAGTAGTACAACCCAAATATAAATTCGAAATACTAACGCCCGCTTTCATAAAGAATGAAGGACAATAGAACCCCGCTACCGGCGAAAAATGTTGATATACCCTTTATAATGTTACTGATACTACCAGTAAACTCGAATCCCACACACGAATCTAGGGCTAATAAGATACCATGACTCAATATTTCCAAACGGAATATACCTACTTCATCCGAGGTGAAACTCATAACATCATTCTTGCCAATTACCCTGGCTGCTCCAAATGGTTCCCAGTTGTAGCACACTTGTCTTAATCGAACCAAAAATTTCTTAATCAGTGGCCCATCTAGGCACCCTACTCTTGTCCTTTAACTCATATCGAGAAAGATCAAACCGTGCGGTTCTACATTCCTCATCATAAATATTCCCTATCTCTGGTCACCCTGACCATGTTAAGGTTATCAGTATGTCAGACTCTATAGCCTCGATCCTGATAATCACCTTCATAGTTCCCTTAACTTCTTCGTCTAAAAGGAAACTCCACTACAGACCTCAACAACCTTGTTTCAATGATTTCCCTGGGTGGATGTCCACCTGTGGGGTTCCACGAACACAAATTCTCCATAAGTGTTAACAACACTTACTAGTGAGCCTATCATTCCACTGACATGCTCCTCGTTGTACCTACCTTACTTCGGTACAAAGTTCATTTCTCCATATCACTCTTTATTCACAATCGGCCTCTGATTGATCCTCATGTGAATAATAAAGAAATTGCATTCTCTTCATTTATGATAAATCAAAGGAAGTAACGGTTAAAACCATCTGTAAGATTTTTCTATGAGCAAAACATCCTGCTCCCCCAAATATGGTGACCATCATTCCCACTATTTCAACATTGCACCAACGAGTGAAAAAATTTCCTCAAATTTTCACATTTGGGCATTCCTATACCCTGCTTTAAACCAAATCCTCTGAGACTTATACTTCCACTTGATAATGTTACACTGCCTCTATATAACTTAAATTTCAACGTAGGGTCCTTACCAAAGACCTTCCGAACCTTTTCCCAACTTTCTTCACTGGGTAATTCAAGTTTAGCACCACTCTCTATACTATAGAGGTACTTAAATAAATATAATTATTATAATCTAGTAGTCGTTGCAGCGATTCATTAAAATGCCACAAAAGGGAGTGACCTCGACTGCGGCCCTCGTCCCCGACTTCAACTTACAGCTCCAACTAAGCCCCACCTCCTGCTGCCCTTGTAATGACCTTCCTTAGTCGCCTTTCACCGATCATCACCCGAATCTCAAAAGAGAGTGAAAAATATTTACTATAATCATACATAATAGCAGGAGAACAAAATCTCACAAAAGGAATAAATAATCCTAATCATAAGGCTCTATATCAAATAGAAAGCAACGCTGAAAGCGTAGTACGTCTGCATAGATTCCTAAGGACACTAGAACCTAGTGCTCTGATATCATCTGTAACACCCTGCCTAATAAAATACTGGGTGATCAATCCTATACCAAATTAAAATAAGAGTCTCATATGGTTCATTCTCAACATCACTGTCGAAAACTAAATTAATTACTAATAACTTATTAAGTTGGCATCAAAATTTTATTTACTAATCTTTTTAACCAAACCATCTAAGTAAACATCCACAGAGTTTATATATGCAAAACTGAAATGAAATAAAAATAACCGAACACTGGGTAACATAATACAACCAAATCGAATGACGCACTAAAAAGGCGGTAAAAAATAAATGAATATAGTTGGGCTATCAGCCCGAATGTTACTACAATGCTTCCTATCTAAATTACAAGGATAAAAGCATCTACAATAAATCTGCATGCATCCACAGCTACTGCAGAAAACGTCTGACTCGAAGGAATCATTATCTAGGCGTCCTTGTGTATGGACACCTAATATATACATATATAGCAAGAGAGGGGGAAATAAGAGAAACGAGTCAGAGCCCGAGTCTTAAAAATATTTTCAGCAAGTGCATAAATGCCATATTTTTAAAATATGAAATCTCTCATATTTAAATTGGTATCGCACTCTCGTGAAATACACCTCACCCCTCTTCTAAAAGTGCACACTATCACATACCTTTTAAACCATCTGCATAATTAATCTATAACACTCCTCCTCTAAGTCCTCATAACTATCACCTACCTTGCGTGATATAATATCGGCTATATGGTAAGCTATCACACGAGCTTAAATTAATATAATCCTTATATATATATATATATATATATATATATATATATATATATATATATATAATTGAGGATTATATTATATATAGGCATACCCTTCATATCCCAAAACTTTCACTAGTTTAAAATACCCTTTTTCACTTTAGTATATAAAATCTCGTATATATAATTCTCAATTTAATATACAAACCACAATTTAAATCCGGACAAAATCTCTCGGAATGAGAATAAAATTTTATTCATTTTAATCTTTACACGAGTTAAAGCTATATGGTATCTCGTCTTCATATACAATCAATATACTATGCACAACAAGTATAATTATACCTATCACAATCATAAGTATAATAACCATCCCACCGAGTTATAACTCGAGGATGGAGTCTCATAGTGCCTATCCACATTCGGGTTTACTCACTCAACCACTGTACCAAGCCAGACTCACCCGTGGTCATGGTAAAAATACACAACGGTGGAGGCGGTCATGTTCCCTCCTGAAAGTGGAATACACACATTGCACTCAAATACGAGACGATATGACCTGGAGATATACTCCCCCTTCTCCTCAAGCCAAGGGATTCACCCACACCGCGCAACTGTAATACCCCTTATTTATGAGTAATTATTTTATATTAATTTTCCATGCGAGTTAATTATATAAATTAAAGAAAGTTGAAGTAGATGTTATTTTAAGTGATTTGAGATATAATATTTATCGAGTTTCGCATATTTACTCTTAAGCGAATGTAAATAGTATAACATTATTTTTATTTGCATCGTTGTGTTTTAAGCGACAGTTATGGATTATATTCCTATTGGATTATTATTAAAAAATTAATATGACGTTGGAACATGAAATAATGAATGATATCCCGGATGCCAGTTTAGAGGGTGTGGTTAGTCCGAAAATGGTTGAGATAGTCAAAATAAGTACCAGTTATGTTTTTGGGTTCCAGGACATTTTTGACTAGTTATAACTTAAATTCTGATGTTATAAGTCATTTTAATTGTATAGTATCATTTAAATGCTAGAGTTAGTGTATTGGGCTATTCAATCTTGCAAGATCATTTATTTATCATTTATGTTTCTAAACCTAGAGAGAGTTAGAGAGAAGAGAGAGCTTGGGAGAAAGAGGAGAGAAAGTGAGAGAATTGGTGATTTGAACTTGAAATTGTTGCTATGAGAAGAGAATCCGAGGCTATAATCTTGAGGCAAGTTTCTAACTTGCATGTGTATGATTGAGTGTGAATAATTTGTATTTATAGTTGTGTTCTTGAGTTTGAATCATTTATGGATTTTGATGATTTTGGTGTTTAAACCCTTAAATATTGATTTAGATACGATTTGAGTTGGATATATTAGATAGTTGTTGTGTAGGAATGATTTGGTGAAATCATAAATGGATTATGTTGGGATTTGAAGGAAGAAAATAGGTTTTGGGTATTTAGGGTTCATATAGCCCGTAGACCTAACTGGGCAAATCGACCAGGGCGAATCGATTCCCCCTCCCTAGCGAATAGATTCGCTAAAGTGGAGGCTATAGGTCTAGGAAACCGAATCGATCCGGGTTAAGGCTGAATCGATTCAGGCTGAGACAGAATGTTGGTTTTCTCAACCGAATCGATTCACTATCAGAGGCGAATCGATTCCAAAATCCTGTTGTTTTATAGGATTTTTCTAACTTTGTTTTTAGCCCTTTTCTTCTAGGTTTGAGGCTTAGGAACCTAATCTTATGAAGTCATAAAGAGTATTACAGTCATATATTATTAGTATTAATACCCTAGATTAGTAAGGGCGTAATTGGGCTTATTTCAGGGGTCATTTAATTGAAGTTAGTGTCTTTTTCATCTAGGAAGCTAGCCTAGGACTAAGGGAAAGTTGGATGGTATTGTTTAGGACTTTTAGAAACTAGTATGAGAAAATTTTCACTTGGTAGACTATAGTGTTGTTGTGAACTCTCGGAGGCTAGTATGGGGAGAATTAAACTTTGTAGCTTATATCGTTAGGCACATATGGTTTCGGATATTATAAACATGCATTTCAAATTGGCATATCTTGTGATTTATGGAGTGCACATACATACCTATCTAAATGCTATCATAAGGGGAGTTACGCGAATGAGGTAAATCCCCTGGCTAGTGAATGCAGGGAGAATATAGTCCTAGGTCATAGGACCGGTGGTTACATTGTGTTGTTGTTTTATTCGAAGTGAGGTAATTTCGGGTATTGTTATCACTCACTGTCGAAGGTATATGGCCTCTTCCCATGCGACACGATTTAGGGTGCCCAGGTGGTCTTGGTTATAGGCCATGTAAGATGATATCATTTAAAGGCGCATCCAGTGGGGTGACTCTCAGAAGAATGGTCTTAGAATCGTTATATTTTGACTGTAACTATTCTCACGAATGTTGCATTTCATAAATGAGTAATCCATTTATAAATCAACTGTATGGCATAAGTTTCCTAAAGATAAATGGACTTATGAAGATATATTTTATGAATTTGAAATTTAAGCATGTTAAATGGAATTTAGCTATTTCGCTTAAATTGATGAATAATTTAACTCAATGAATGGTATTGTGCTAGGATGTGCACTTAGATGAGAGGTGAGGATGATTCTTATTGTGAAGAGCAATTTAAACTTGTTTATGATGTTAGTATTCATAATTGTTATGCATTTTATTCACACATATATCATATCAAACCGGGCCCTAACCCGTTTATATTTCCCTGTCTTGTGTGGTTCTTATTTATGCTCAGGTGCACCGCCACAAGGATTCCTGATTAGGCACATATTCTTCACATTTATCCCCTTAATTTCAGTATTTTTATGATCCCGTGCAGTGTAAGTAGCTTGGATTTGTCTCAAATGTATTATACTAACCCCTTTTGGCAAGTATTTCTTGTTTTGTGTATTTCTCATGTGTTTTACAAGTATTTCATGCAAGTTAGTGCTAAGGAGAACTCAAAACAGTGAAAGAAACCTAGAAATGGAGAGTTGAAGGTCATTTTCGTAATTTTCCAGCCTTATTCCGGATGTGGGGCCAACTAGAAAGTTGAAGAGCTCTAAATTACAAGAACACTGGAAAAAATGGCACCTCAATCCGAGCTACGGTGAAGAAGTTACGAGGTTTTGAAGTTGCGCGATAATGAAGAGAAATGAACCAGAAAAACAGGATGGATCCGGTGGGAAAAGGAGGGATCCGGTCAGGAAAAAAAGAACCGATCCGGGTGGAAACCGGACCGGTCCGGCTATACAGATTTCTGGCACTAATTAATGCAGATTTTTGGCGTGTGCAACTGATGAAACTTGTTCTACAAGCACTACTAGCTGTCTAATTCGTGTTAAATTCGTGCTATAAAAGCAAAAGCCCTAACTCATTCAAAGAGGGCTAGGTTAAGAGTTCTAGAGAGAGTTTTTAGGTCAAATTTCTAGGTTAAATTTCCAATTTCCTCAAGAGTTGTATGAACCCTAATTTTTATTCTGAATCTAAATTCCTTGTTGCTGAATTCAAGTAAACTCTTTCCATTCTCTTATTTATTACTTGCAAATTATTTACCATGTTTTGTAGATCCATAATTTTGTGTATGAATTTGTTCTTTAATCAAATCATGTGTAGATAAATTCCCAAGGGTTGGGGTACATGAACTCAATCCAAAGGCAAATTATTTGTATGGAAAATAGAAAATAAATGAAAATATTGATTGAATCGTGAATGAAAATCATATATACATTGTCAAATCTTTTAATCTCTCTTGCCCTAGGTACTTGAGATGTTTAAGAATGCTTTGTATGTATAATTTGTCGTTCACCGCTTTATATTTATCTTTGATTTCATATGATGCGGGCTTGAACCTCATATATGTAATGCTTAGAATTTATAAAGACTGGATGTAGTCGAGAATTTTAATTTATATTTCTAGTATTCTATAGGATAATTTGTTAATGATTGAGGGATTGTACCCTACCCGATTTTCTCCCATTTGTCAGGTCTAAATTTGTTTTCTCAATTTTCAATTTGTTTTCCTTAAGTAAATTAAAATTTCAGTAGAAATTTTCCCAATCATTAATCATCTTTTCTATTTCTTTTAAGAAATCATTTCAAGGTTTAATAAATTTTCTGATTACGATTTGGCAAACTTGATCCCTGTGGATACGATCCCGACCTACCGGGTTTATTACTTGAGCGACAGGCTTGCACTTGAGCCTAGATTGTACGCACTTTTGAGACAAAATCTTAGTCGCGTCAAGTTTTTGGCGCCGTTGCCGGGGATTGAAATTGTTAAATTTTTAAGAAAGTTATTTTTATCTACAAGTGATTTCGAAAAAAAAATAACAAAAATTGAAAAAAAAATAGGTGTCACGTTCTTGAATTGCCCAATTTGAAATGTCTTATTTTAACTCTTTTAGTGGCTTTAATTGTTATGCTAATAGTGAGGAAGATGAGGCACTCAAGACTTATGACCATTGGATCAATATCACTAAAGATGATTATATTAAATACAAGCCTAGTGCTGAGAAACTCCAAATTTATCAAAATCAATTGCTTGAAGAAGAAAGACTCGAAAAAGAATATCGTGAAAAAAATCGTTATTGGGAGCAAGAGTTAGATGCATTATTTGAACCCAATGAGGATTTTTTTCCGATAGTTTTGAAGATGAAGTAAGTTTTCAACCAAATGAGGAATTCGAGGTGCTAGAACCAAGAAAGCCTACTTTGGAAGAACTCTTACTTGATCTAAAAAATCAATCTGATGACCGTGCTGTTCTCGAGTCGAAAATTATAGCAACTTGCAAGGAGTTGAATGATTATTTGGACAACTTAGAAAAGGTCGAGACTTGCGCTTCACCTAATACTTTTGAGAATGAAATCATTGAAATTGATCCAAGTTCTTTTGAATCTCAACCTATTATAAATATTGCAAAATCTACTGACGTTGAGGATCATTTGTCTCCTTGTGTCCCCACTATTATCGAACCATTAAATCCATCACAAGAATTGGATGAATGTCTTAAGGATGTTGATCCGCTTCTTGTTTGGGAATGTTATTTTGAGATGCTTCATCTTACGGGCCACACACTTAGACGTGTCATTCCACCAGATCCAATTGAAAATTTTGAGGGAGAAAATTTTGAGGACACCAAGCAAGAGAGAGAGCTAGAGGAGTTGAGCCTAGCAGAGTTTGAGCGCGAGTTTGGACAGGTAGATGCAAGCCTTAATGATGAAGTCCAATATTTCTGGGCCTCAATTTGTCATTTGGACGAAAGCGAGTGGGACAATAGAATTGATGCATTCCTCCTTCCCAAACCTTCACCCATACCATTTGAGTCTTCGGAGGTACTTGAAGATACGACTCAAATATCGTCCGACTTAGAGACCAACACACGTGCTACGCAACAAGAGGATCATTTTCCGGTTTATGAGGACAAGCACTCTATGCTTAAATTGTTTTCTAATATGGAATGTTCCTTTTTGTGTGCCCCTCTTCCCATTATACTTGAACAATCTTTTAGAGGTGATTCTATTTTTCTTAGATCCCAATGGTACTTGTCCCCCTGTGCACTCAAATCCCTCATTATCCCCCTACAAATTTTAATTGGTGATGGTTCATTTTTTAAACTTTGCACATGCCTTCCGTTTTTCAAACGAAATTCTTACTTTTCGGGAGGCATGCATCCTAATGAGGGTACACCATTAATCCCTCAAAGTCAAATTGTATTTTGGGTGGACCCTCAAATTTTTCGACTTCTACTATATGAGTTATTAGAAGTTAAAATCGTAGGTTGTACATAATTAGTTTATTTTCTTTTTCTTTTTCGTTTTTAATAGTGTAGTGTCATTAGTTAAAGTTTTTGTTATTCTTTTTTCTATGCTTGGTTCTAACATGTTTTGTAGATTCAATGGACTCGCACTCATCGGGGATCGCTCCATTTGGGTAATATCTTTCGTTTCCTCTCTTTATGTTGTGTTCATGATTCGCATTGAGGATAATGCAACATTTAAGTTAGGGGGTGTGGGATATTCTTCCCATTTATTGTTTAGATTCATTGATTCGATCACATGTTCTTTCCAAGTGTGTTTTTAAAAAGAAAAAAAAAAGGCAAAAATATTTTTCTTCAAAATAAATAAAAATTGGAATTTAAATTTTCAAAAATATCACCTTTATTCTATTTAAAGTCTCAAATTGTTAACAATCATAATGCAGTAAGCCAAAATTGACCGAAGATGGAAATTGAAAGAAAATTGACGACTTTACGAATAAGTGTGGAGATTAGTCCAACCCGGTGAGATTTCGAGCCTATCGATCTTTTTGAGTTTTTAAATCCATCCGAGTTTATGATTAACTCAAAGTTATTTTCAGTGTTTTAATGATCTCAATCCTTTGTTTTGATCGGTTATGGGAAATGTGTGAAATGTTATCTCGAAATTCGTGATAAATATATCTCTAAACTTAATTAATCTCGAGATGCATATGGTAATGTGATTAGCAATTTGGACAATGAAGTAGGCCCTAGTTTGTTACCCAAAAATATTAGCCATAATAAAGTTGTGAAAAATTATGCCTTTGCAACCCACTTTGAGCCTAATATAATATTTCCCTTTGGTTTGATAACCCGAAAAACCCAAATAGCCCGGAATTGTGAAAATTGAGAAAATTCATCAAGTCCAAATTGTGCAATAAAAAGGGGCAAGAGAAAAATAGAAAAAAAATGTTAAAAAAAAAATAGTGAGAAAAAAAATGAAAATTGAAAAAGAAAGAGAAAAATGAGCAAATGCCCGAAAAAGCACTAATGGACGTCATAAGGAATTTTCCAATTCCGAACATTCTCAATTTTACCCTTTACACTTTTTAACCCGGAAAGTCCTTACTGAGTCCGAATGGCGAAATTAATTACTGCATGGAGAGCTAAGACATGAAAAGATAATACAAGAGATTAAAATGGTGTGATTAAGAGATGATGTTTCTCGTTTCCTAATAACTGTATTCCAATGATGAGATCTTTTCACCATATATTTCCTTCTTTTCAATTTTGTATGCGTGAATTTGTGTCCATTATATTTACTCTTTATATCATGCATACCGAGAGAAAATAGCCACAATCCGAGTGATTCGTTTGTGAGTGCAATCCGTAAGAATTTGAATCAAAACGAATTTTCGAAAAGTAACGTAATGCTCAATCGGTGGAAATTTGAGGTTTAATTGATGGCTTTGCATACACACACACTATGGTTTGAGACAGTTGAATATGAGTTGATGGTGATTATTTTTCGAAAAAGTTTAAATTGTACAATTTTTAAGTATTTTGATATTTATTTGAGTCAATAAAGAATTTTGTGGGTATATTCACTGCAAACCCTCACGAAACAAAACTCGTCCTACTAGGGTAACCTAGGGGTTTAAAGGCTTGTTGCATACGCTAAATGCAATCGCGTGCTTGGGAAAGTGGAATTTTATTTTAATAAAATAATTTTCAAGAGTAGAATTTTGGCTAATTTCATTAACATTGCTCGGGACGCGCAAAGTTCTAAGTTAGGGGTGTGATTAGGCACATATTCTTCACATTTATCCCCTTAATTTCAGTATTTTTATGATCCCGTTCAGTGTAAGTAGCTTGGATTTGTCTCAAATGTATTCTACTAACCCCTTTTGGCAAGTATTTCTTGTTTTGTGTATTTCTCATGTGTTTTACAGGTATTTCATGCAAGTTAGTGCTAAGGAGAACTCAAAACAGTGAAAGAAACCTAGAAATGGAGAGTTGAAGGGCATTTTCATAATTTTCCAGCCTTAGTCCGGAGGTGGGTCCAACTAGAAAGTTGAAGAGCTCTAAATTAAAAGAACACTGGAAAAAACGGCACCTCAATCCGAGCTACGTTGAAGAAGTTGCGAGGTTTTGAAGTTGCGCGATAATGAAGAGAAATGAACCAGAAAAACAGGATGGATCCGGTCAGGAAAAAAAGAACCGATCCGGGTGGAAACCGGACCGGTTCGGCTGTACAGATTTCTGGCACTAATTAATGCAGATTTTTGGCGTGTGCAACTGATGAAACTTGTTCCACAAGCACTACTAGCTGTCTAATTAGTGTTAAATTCGTGCTATAAAAGCAAAAGCCCTAACTCATTCAAAGAGGGCTAGGTTAAGAGTTCTAGAGAGAGTTTTTAGGTCAAATTTCTAGGTTAAATTTCCAATTTCCTCAAGAGTTGTATGAACCCTAATTTTTATTCTGAATCTAAATTCCTTGTTGCTGAATTCAAGTAAACTCTTTCCATTCTCTTATTTTATTACTTGCAAATTATTTACCATGTTTTGTAGATCCATAATTTTGTGTATGAATTTTTTCTTTAATCGAATCATGTGTAGCTAAATTCCCAAGGGTTGGGGTACATGAACTCAATCCAAAGGCAAATTATTTGTATGGAAAATAGAAAATAAATGAAAATATTGAGGGAATCGTGAATGAAAATCATATATACATTGTCAAATCTTTTAATCTCTCTTGCCCTAGGTACTTGAGATGTTTAAGAATGCTTTTGTATGTATAATTTGTCGTTCACCGCTTTATATTTATCTTTGATTTCATATGATGCGGGATTGAACCTCATATATGTAATGCTTAGAATTTATAAAGACTAGATTTAGTCGAGAATTTTAATTTATATTTCTAGTATTCTATAGGATAATTTGTTAAGGATTGAGGGATTGTACCCTACCCGATTTTCTCCCATTTGTCAGATCTAAATTTGTTTTCTCAATTTTCAATTTGTTTTCCTTAAGTAAATTAAAATTTCAGTAGAAATTTTCCCAATCATTAATCATCTTTTCTATTTCTTTTAAGAAATCATTTCAAGGTTTAATAACTTTTCTGATTACGATTTGGCAAACTTGATCCCTATGGATACGATCCCGAATTACCGGGTTTATTACTTGAGCGACAGGCTTGCACTTGAGCCTAGATTGTACGCACTTTTGAGACAAAATCTTCGGGATATTCTTCCCGTTTATTGTTTAGATTCATTGATTCAATCACATGTTCTTTCCAAGTGTGTTTTTTAGAAAATTTCAAAAAAAAAAAAAGCCAAAAATATTTTTCTTCAAAATAAATAAAAATTGGAATTTAAATTTTTCAAAAATATCACCTTTATTCTATTTAAAGTCTCAAATTGTAAAAATCAAAATGCACTAAGCCGAAATTGACCGAAGATGGAAATTGAAAGAAAATTGACGACTTAACGAATAAGTGTGGAGATTGATCAAACCCGCTGAGATTCCGAGCCTTTCAATTTTTTATGAGTTTTTAAATCAATCCGAATTTATGATTAACTCAAAGTTCTTTTCAGCATTTTAATAAGTCGTTGATGATCTCAATCCTTTGTTTTGATCGGTTATGGGAAATGTGTGAAATGTTGTCTCGAAATTCGTGCTAAATATATCTCTAAATTTAATTAATCTCGAGATGCATATGGTAATGTGATTAGCAATTTGGACAATGAAGTAGGCCCTCGTTTGTTACCCAAAAATATTAGCCATAAAAAGTTGTGAAAAATAAAATTATCCCTTTGCAACCCACTTTGAGCCTAATAAAATATTTTCTTTTCGTTTGATAACCCGAAAAACTTAAATAGCCCGGAATTGTGAAAAATGAGAAAATTCATCAATTAAGTCCAAATTGTGTAATAAAAAGGGGCAAGAGAAAAATAGAAAAAAAATATCAAGAAAAAAGAATGAAAAAAGAAAAAAAAAAGAAAGAGAAAAATGAGCAAATGCCCGAAAAATCACAAATGGACGTCATAAGGACATTTTCCAATTCCGAACATTCCGTTTATTCCCATTTTTACCCTTTACACCTTATAACCCAAAAAGTCCTAACTGAGTCCGAATTGCGAAATTAATTACCGCGTGGAGAGCTAAGACATGAAAAGATAAAATAAGAGATTAAAATGGTGTGAATTAGAGGTGATCTTTCCCATTTCCAAATAACTGTACTCTGATGATGAGATCTTTTCACCATATATTTCCTTCTTTTCAATTTTGTATGCATGAATTTGTGTCCATTATATTTACTCTTTATATCATGCATACCGTGAGAATAGCCACAATCTGAGTGATTCGTTTGTGAGTGCATCCGTAAGAATTTGAATCAAAATGAATTTTCGGAAAGTAACGTAATGCTCAATCGGTGGAAATTTGAGGTTTAATTTTTGGTTTTGCACACACACACTATGGTTTGAGACAGTTGAATATGAGTTGATGGTGATTATTTTTTAGAAAAGTTTAAATTGTACAATTTTTAAGTATTTTGATATTTATTTGAGTCAATAAAGAATTTTGTGGGTGTATTCACTACAAACCCTCACGAGAAAAAACTCGTTCTACTAGGGTAACCTAGGGGTTTAAAGGCTTGTTGCATACGCTAAATGCAATCGCTTTCCTGCGAAAGTGGAATTTTATTTTAATAAAAGAATTTTCAAGAGTATAATTTTGGCTAATTTCATTTACATTGCTCGAGAGGCGCAAAGTTCTAAGTTAGGGGGTGTGATTAGGCACATATTCTTCACATTTATCCCCTTAATTTCGGTATTTTTATGATCCTGTGTAGTGTAAATATCTTGGATTTGTCTCTTATTTATGCTACTAACCTTTTTTGGCAAGTATTTCTTGTTTTGTGTATTTCTCATGTGTTTTACAGGTATTTCATGCAAGTTAGTGCGAAGGAGAACTCAAAACAGTGAAAGAAACCAAGAAATGGAGAGTTGAAGGGCATTTTCGTAATTTTTCAGCCTTAGTCCGAAGGTGGGGCCAACTAGAAAGTTGAAGAGCTCTAAATTACAAGAATACTGGAAAAAAAACGGCACCTCAATCCGAGCTACGGTGAAGAAGTTACGATGTTTTGAAGTTGCGCGATAATGAAGAGTCTGGATGTGCGGATTTCTGTAATTAATTATGCATTTAATGCAGTGCAACTCTTGGAAAACTTGTGCCACAAGCGAAATTTGATGCCAAATTCGTGCAACTTGGTGCTATAAAAGACCAAGCCCTACCTCATTTTCAAGAGGAGTTGAATTCTAGAGAGAGGGAGTCAAATTCTAGAGGGTAGGAGTAGGATTAGAGAGAGAAAGTTAGATTGTAGTTTTCTTTGGTAGAAGTTTTCATAAAATCTAGTTGTAAGTTTGAAGAAGAATTTTTAATGGATTCAAATTCATCTCTTTCTCCTCTTACTAAATACAAGTATCAATTTCTATTCTCTATATTATTTTTCCATTCAATTCTCAATTGTTTTGCAAACTGTTAACAATGTTTGTTAGAGTTTTCTTTTGTTTTCATCATGTTTAGCTAATTTTTAAGGGTTGGGATGCATGAACCCATCCCAATGTAATTTATCTACGTAGGAAATAGAATTTAAATTTAAATTTGAAAGAATCGTGTAAGATAAGTTCACAATCATCCTAGATATTTTAATCTCTCTTGCCCTAGGTACTTGGGATATTTAAGAATATGATGTGCGTGTAATTATTTAGCACCGCTTTATATTTATCTTTGATTTCATATGATGCGGGCTTGAACCTCATATATGTAATGCTTAGGATCTATAAAGACTGGATTCACTCTCACTGTTAAGGAGCTACAGCATTTTTGCGGATGTTGTAGGATTTTTGCAATACACCCATCAATATTTTGTATAATCTAGTTAAGATCAGTTTGTATATTCGGGCGTGTCGCTACAGATGTTGTTTATGTTTACCGTAATGCTTTATGTAATCCTTTTGTACTAGCCTGTTAACTGACAGTTTATTCGGTTATATTTTTTAGAATGGTTATATAATTGTTACATGTATTTAAATTTATCCACCTTCTTTTATAAATTGGATTGTCGAAATTATTTTTACTAAACTTTCAAAATTATATGACATCCGTTTTCTAAAATATTTGGTGGTTATCTCGTACTATTATTTTTACGACAGTGATGCTAAGAATGGAACATTTATGATTCCTATTATTATTGGAGTAACAGGCTGGCCACCTCTTATTTTAATAAGCGAGGTATCACATATTGTATGAGAGCATAAGGTTCTAGAGTCCTTAGGATCTATGCGGACTTATCACATTCTACCGTAGAGTTCTTTGATATAGAGCCCTATTGTTAGGACTGTTTTGTTTATGTATGTTTGCGAACTTCTTCAAAAATAAATTTTTTCTAATTCAGTTGCTTTTCGTCTCAAATGCTACCTAGATGAGGTCACCTAGCAAAGGTAAATCGAGTTACAGAGGACGTAGATCCCCCACCACCGCAAGGAATGATGAATGCGATGGAGGTAGCTAATATTGTTGCCCAGACAGTCAACACTGGAATGACCGCTATGGCACAACAGCTCCCACAAGCCCAACAATCGGTCGCACCAGAGGTTCAAGCCAATACGGGACCCTCTGCGTGGGAACGAGTTAGAGAATCCTTCCTGAAAGGTCACCCTCCATAATTTTAGGGTGGCGCTGATGTGATTGTGGCAAATTAATGGAAGAAAGATATGCAACGTGTAATACCCCGTATTTTTATGCTATACTAATTTGGGGATTTATTAATATTAATGTGAATTAATTATTTAATAAAAATTCGGAAATTAATTATTTTATAATTATTAACGTGATGAAAGTTAGTAATTATGGGAAAATTTGTTGAATATTACTAATGAGCAAAGTAATATATAATAGTGGCCATATTAAATGTCACGAGTGAATAAAATGACAATTTTAGAAATTTGAGTCGGGACGCGCCCGTGTCGCGTCGGGACTAAATATTGATAAATAAAAGTAAATATTTTATAATTTGTTCGTATGGTCGTTTTGAGTGCGCCAACGCGTCCGTAAGGGTCGAGATAGTCAGAAAAGTATACCCGGGAGTTTGATTTGGGTCTCGGGGCGTTTTTAGGCCTAATTAGTACCCCGAGAGGGCATTTTAGTTATTTTGTATTTTTGAGTAATTAAACCCACGAAAATTAAAGGGGTTATATTAGATGTTTAGGTTATCTCCTAGGGTTAGATAACTCAAAACACTATAATGGCCATTGGAGAGGAGAGGAGAGAGCTCTCAAGGGCATTCCAAGGCTCAAAACTCACCCGTTTGCACCGCCGCCACCGCCAACGTGTAGATCGCGAGACGTGGAACGCAACCACACCAAATTCAACACCAAACCAGATTTCTAAAAATCCCAGGCAAGTGTTTATATTTCTTATTTCGTTGATGCATCATCCATATTAGCTTAGGAGTTATTAGGATGAGATTTATGGAAGAAAACCCCAATTTGAGATAGGAAATTTTCATGTAGTGATGATTTATATGATATTCTGGAAACCCTTTGTCATGTAAAGGATTAAGAGTTTGATTAAGAAAAGAGTTCTAATCAGATACAAACACTAAAAAGAAAATTTATTCCGGATGATCGGACCGTTGGAATTGGATGAAATTTTACAGAGAATTAGCTGAAGACGAGAGGAAGCTACAGAAACAAATTCAGCTCGATCGGACCGTTCAATATTTTTTAATATTTTTTTGCTAAACAGTTTTATGTTTTGAGGACTCTTAGAGATAATAAAAATTCAATTAAAACTCCATTTTAATTCCGATTTCGAAACCGTTTGAAATTCTCATCTTTGAAAATAAAATTCAAAATCCTTTAATGTAAGGCGAAATCTATATTTTTGGGATATTTTGCACAAGGGATAATGTAAGTATATATTAAATGGGAGAGACACGTAAGAGAGAGTTACGTTGGAACATAAATGGATATCTAATGAATTGTACATTTGGAAGAATAGAGTCCATGAGGGTTACGTAGTAAGTTGGAAAAACCCTTCGAATTAAAGTTAGAAATGAACCATTATACTTGATAAATAATAATGGGAAAATAAGGATAAATGTTGTGAATGTGGGTTATTGGATAAACCTAAATTGATATAATAAAAGTGGCATATTTATATGATTGTGTATGCATATATTATATACTTGTCAAAATCATGCCCGCGCTACTTGTTATCCCTGAGGTTTTCGTGCTGGGACAATCTTATCTCGTGTGCCTTATGGGGGATATTGACTCGTACCCTAGAAGATTGAAATCCTAGGTACAGGCTATCGAATCGGTAGTCACGGTCCTAAGAGACGTGAGGGTATGTACTGACCTCTTGGACTTGGAAACTATGCTTCGCCTCAAGATTGTTTGTGTATGTATTTATACAGTTCGAGAGTGATTCCGAACTTGTATTCCCTTTAGTACGATTGATACGGGGATTGGATAGCAGAGTATGCCCGCACCATAATTTCTATGTGGGGTGCTATTAGAATATATATATTATACGAGTATTTAATATATATATGAACTTCTGAAATATGGGAAACTGCCTACTGTGTTATGGTAAGTAAGACATGTATAATGACTTAAATTGGAAATACTTGTTTTGAAAAGTATAATATGATATTGAAAAACTTTATGAGTTAATAAAGTTAAAATGAGCGTTTGGGTACTAAATGAAATTATCTTTATAAACCATGATGTTGTTAAATCTTAAATATTTAGAGTCACCTAAGATAAGTTAAATCCTTGGGGAAAGATAGTGTGATATATGATGAGACAGACCATTGGTAAGGTTAGTGCGATAGGAGTGCACATTAGAAGAGAGGTGAGAATTTCTCAAGAGAGTGTCGCACTAATATGTTGTTACATTGGCCTGTATCAATTTAAATACTTGCTAAACGAATTTTTCAATCATATACACTATCGGGCTCTGACCCGTTTCTATTCCTCTTTCTCTCTTGTATATATATGTATATATATTACAGGTGCCCAGCCACAGGGGCATCTTGCTTAGGATCCCTTGGAAGGAATGTGCTGCAGCTTAGGTGGGAGTTGCAGGCCACTTGATTAGACGATTTCATTTACTTGATTCCATTTCTATCATTCTCAGTTATTGGGGCATGTGACGCCCTTTCCTCTATTTATCTGTTTTATTGGGACATTTGTATTTTAGTTATTTCTAGTACTGTTACTTTGGGATTTATTCAGCATGTATGTTTTACTTTAAGTTTTAAATGTTGGGATTTAGTTATTGAATGTTTAACTTAATTGGATTATATGTTCTAGGATTATTGTGGTGTGATTCTTTAGATATTGAATTGTTTTAGATAATTAAATATTTGTTTTCAAAAGAAAATTTGGAAAGTAATGTTTAAAAATGGTTTTGACACATAGCTTAATTAAATAGGGTGTTAAATTTGGAAAAGTTATTTTTAAGACAGTGATGCTAAGAATGAACCAACTGTTCACCTTGATTTTAATTTAATAAAGGAGTGATCACCCGGTATTTAATTAGGCGGGGTGTCACAGGTGATATCAGAGCATCAGGTTCTAGTGTCCATAGGATCTGTACGGCTTATTTTCGCTTCCAGCTTAACGTTTTTGCTATAGAGCCCTATTTTTAGGATTGTTGTATTCATGCTTTTACGTTTACGTCTCCAGCCATTTGGTATTTGATAATGATTGGAGACTAATAAACTTATTCACGTTTCAGATGCCTCCGAGACGTGCACCGAAGGATAGGTGTGCCCAGGCGGAGCAGTCAGCAGCTCCGGCACAAGGCATTATGAATGCTAATGAAGTAGTCGCCATTGTTCAGGCGGTGAATGCCGCTCTAGCGGCGGTTCAGCAGGCTCCACCCCAGATTCAGGCAGTGGCACCAATACCAGTACAGCTTCCATCTGCATGGGAGAGGGTTAGGGACTCTTTTCAGAAGGCGCATTCCCCTGAGTTCTCTGGTAGCTCAGATATCGTCACAATCAGCCAATGGAAGAAAGACATCTAGCGGCATCTTCGTATGTATGAGTGCACTGACGTGCAAAGGCAGTTATTGGCTTCCATTAAGCTGGTGGGGGCCGCTTTGTAGTGGTGGGAGTCCACTACCACCTTGGAGGAGAGGGACACGGTCCCTATTTAGTCGTTTTGGGAGCGGTTTGACCGCAAGTACTTTCCACCCGCCGTGCACACTGAGATGAGGCGGAAATTACTGAATTTGAAACAGGAGAACTCTACATTTACTGAGTATGAGGAGGAGTTCACGAGACTTCTCACCATAGTGCCAGATGAGGCACCTACTGATAGTAAGAAGATAATGTTTTTTTGTGGACGGGTTAGCTTGGAGGATCCGTCGGCATCTTATAGGGAATTTATCTCTGAGTACTTTCACTGATGTACTCAATGCTGCGTTACTACATTGCCATGATCATCGCTTCCATCTGCAGGGAAGCAGGAGAGCAGGAGAGTCCAGCCAGCAGGGCAGGACCGGGGGTAGTAGTGCTAGTGGGGCACCATCTCATGGACAGACTCGTCAACACGAGCAGAGTTCCCATCAAGGGGACCCTGCTAAGCGATTCCATTCAGGTGATTCCAGGCAGGGATTTGGGGGTTATAGGCAGGGCCAGCTTAATCAACAGGGCTAACAGGGCCAACAGCGTGCTAATCAGGGCCAACAGGGCCAGTGGTGGGGAGGTAATGGCTATCAGGGCCGTGGTCAGCAGGGTCAGAGGGGAGGTAACTTCAGAGGCCGGTGTTTTGTATGCGGCAAGCATGGTCATAAGCGCCAGGATTGTCCAGAGGGTAATAGGGCCCCACAGCAGCAGGGTTCCCGTAATGAGTCACAGAGACCATTTTTCCAGCTGCCCTCCCAGCTCCAGCCCAGGTTCCATCCCTACCAGCCATTCCAGCAGCTCCAGTACAGCAGGGGCAGTTACAGTACGGACGTGTCTATAACGTCCACTAGGCAGCAGCTCCACAGGCACCACCCACGATTGAGGGTATGTTTCCTATCCATGGTACTATGGGTCGGGTTTTGTTTGATACTGGGGCGACACATTGTTTTATAGCTACGCATTTTGCGAAGGCCTTAGGGTTGTTAGCCACAGCAGAGAGCACAGTGACGTGTGTAGACTCACCACTGGGGTGTGGGTCACTTATCTTCTTTATATGTCGGGTAGTGGGGGTAAATAATGGTAGTTTGGTATGACCTGCAGACATGTTAGTCTTAGATATGCATGAGCATGATGTTATTATCGGTATGGATTGGCTCGCAGCTTATAGAGCCATAATTGATTGCTTCGGTGGGAGCATTATTTTTGTCATTCCGGGGCAAGAGATGTTTGTAGTGGCGATGCCTCGCCCAGAGGGAGGTTCGACCGCTCATTTGTATTATATAGAGGAGGATGCCTCTAAGGAGGCTGTGATTCCTTTAGACTCGATCCCAGTCATTAGTGAGTATTCCGATGTATTTCAGGAGATACCAGGCCTACCCCCCAGTCGAGAGATAGACTTTGTCATAGATTTATTGCCAGATATGAGACCTATAGCACGCGCTCCATACCGTATGGCTCCGGCGGAGATGCGAGAGTTACGAGATTAGATAGAGCAGCTGTTAGGTCAGGGCTTCATTCGCAGGAGTTCCTCACCTTAGGGCACTCCAGTCTTGTTTGTGAAGAAGAGAGATGGTTCACTGAGGTTATGTGTGGACTACCGGGAGTTGAACAAGGTCACGATACGGAATAAGTATCCGTTGCCTTGAATCGATGATCTGTTCGACCAACTGAGGGGAGCAACTTTCTTTTCGAAGATAGATCTGAGGTCGGGGTACCATTAGCTACGTATTAGAGAGCAGGATGTTTCAAAAACTGCCTTCTTGATGAGATATGGGTCTTACGAGTTCAGAGTGATGCCATTTGGTCTCACAAATGCTCCAGCCATGTTCATGGACTTAATGAACCGAGTATTCAGAGAGTTCTTGGATCAGTTTTTCATCGTCTTCATAGATGAAATTTTGATATATTCACACTCCGAAGAGGATCATGCCGAGCACTTGAGGCAGGTTCTTCAGACTTTACGAGAGCATCAGTTGTATGCTAAGTACGAGAAGTGTGGATTCTGGTTGCGAGAGGTACAGTTCTTGGGTCATGTTGTTTCTGAATAGGTAATAGCAGTTGACCCGAGTAAAGTGTCAGCGGTGAGGGAGTGGGGATAGCCCACGACACCGACGAAAGTGTGTAGTTTCTTGGGGTTAGCCGGATACTACAGGAGATTCATTCGGGGATTCTCCAAAATAGCGGGTCCATTGACGAACCTGACTTGCAAAGGGGTACCATATGTTTGGGATGATGCTTGTCACTTGGCTTTCGACGAGCTGAAAGACAAGCTTAATTCAGCACCAGTCCTTGATTTACCGAAGCCGGGTGTGGAGTACCTGGTTTACACCGATGCCTCTTTACGGGGACTTGGGGGAGTACTTCAGCAGGAAGAGAAGGCTATAGCTTTTGCCTCCCGCAAGCTTAAGCCGCATGAGAAGAATTACCCCACCCACGACCTGGAGTTAGCAGCAGTCATTTTTGCACTGCGGATATAGAGACACTATTTATTGGGGGAGAAGTTCTGTTTGTTCACAGACCACAAGTCACTGCAGTCCTGTTCACTCAGCGAGAGCTGAATATGTGTCAGCGCAGATGGTTAGAATTTGTGAAGGACTATCAGTTCGACATAAAGTATCATCCGGGGAAAGCCAATGTAGTTGCTGATGCGTTGAGCCGTAGACCGGTAAATGAGGTAGCCGACGTCTGGAAAGCGAAGTGGAAAGAGTTGGGTCACCAGGATGCAGTAGCCCGTTCCTTCATATCTGTTATGACAGTCACACTCGAGATTGTTACGAGGGTAATACAGGCCCAAACCACAGACCCATTTTTCCAGGAACAGATTGTATGACTTTTAGCCGAGGGTGCTAAGTCCTATTCTGTTAGTTCTGATGGGGGTTTGAGGTTTAATGGGAGGTTAGTGGTTCCAGAAGGGGCAGAATTGCGTCATGCAGTGATGACCCAATCTCACGGGTCCCGATTTGCTGTACATCCTGGAGGAGATAAGATGTACCCGGATATAAGGAGGAAATACTGGTGGAGTGGGATGAAGAAGGACATTGCTGAGTTCGTGTCCAAGTGTTCTACCTGCCAGCTGGTGAAGGTGGACCATCAGAAACCGTCAGGATTGCTTCAGCCATTGGAAGTACCCGCGTGGAAGTGGGAGAGTATTTTCACGGATTTTATTACAGGGTTGCCTACATTACAGAGGGGCCACGACTCTATCTGGGTGATTGTAGATCGTTTGACCAAGGCGGCTCATTTTTTGTCGGTGCGGACAGATTATACCACAGGTCAGTATGCTCAGTTGTTCATTGCTGAGATTGTCAGATTACATGGGGTGCCCATGAATATTGTGTCAGATAGAGACAATATTTTCGTATCACGTTTTTGGGAAAGCTTTCAGGAGGCTATGGGTACTGAGTTGAGATTGAGTTCAGCTTATCACCCACAGACAGATGGACAGACAGAGTGTACTAATCATATGTTAGAGGATATGCTACGCATGTGTGTTCTTGATTTTGGAGGAGGTTGGGAGACACATCTTCCACTGGTAGAGTTTGCTTATAATAACTCTTATCAGTTTACGATTGGTATGGCTCCATTTGAGGCTTTGTATGGCCAGCCTTTTCGTTCTCCAACTTGTTGGCTCGAGGTGGGGGATAACAAGTTGCTAGGACCAGAGGTGATTCAGGAAACCTCCGCGAGGATTGAGATGACCAGGAGTCACATTCGAGTAGCCCAGGACAGGAAGAAGAGCAACACCGATGCGAAACGGTTCTTCCGGAAGTTTAATGTGGGGGACTAAGTGTTACTGCGTGTATCTCCTATGAAGAGAGTGATGAGGTTCGGGAAGAAAGGGAAATTGGCTCGGAGGTACGTGGGACCATTTCTCATTATCGAGAGGATTGGGCCGGTGGCATACAAATTGGGACTACCAGAGCATTTACATCGCATTCACGATGTATTCCACATCTCGTCGTTGAGACGGTATCTTCGGGATGATATGGCCCATACTCACATCGCGATAGATGAGATAGACTTGCAGCCTGACAACTCTTACGAGGAGAGACCGGTGGCTATCCTAGACTATAGTGAGAGAAGATTGAGGTCGAAGATAGGTCCACTTGTACGGGTCTAGTGGGAGCATCATAATGTGGAGGAATCCACTTGGGAGAGCGCGAGGCCGAAATACGCGAGAGATATCCAGATTTGTTCTTACCATGTATGCCTTATTTTCCGAATTTCGGGACGAAATTCAGTTATTAGGGGGAAGTATGTAATACCCCGTATTTTTATGCTATATTAATTTGGGGATTTATTAATATTAATGTGAATTAATTATTTAATAAAAATTCAGAAATTAATTATGTTATAATTATTAACGTGATGAGAGTTAGTAATTATGGGAAAATTTGTTGAATATTACTAATGAGCAAAGTAATATATAATAGTGGCCATATTAAATGTCACGAGTGAATAAAATGATAATTTTAGAAATTTGAGTCGGGACGCGCCCGTGTCGCGTCGGGACTAAATATTGATAAATAAAAGTAAATATTTTATAAGTTGTTCGTATGGACACTTTGAGTGCACTAACGCGTCCGAAAGGGTCGAGATAGTCAGAAAAGTATACCCCGGAGTTTGATTTGGGTCTCCGGGCGTTTTTAGGCCTAATTAGTACCCCGGGAGGGCATTTTAGTCATTTTGTATTTTTGGGTAATTAAACCCACGAAAATTAAAGGGGTTATATCAGATGTTTAGGTTATCTCCTAGGGTTAGATAACTCAAAATACTATAACGTCCATTGGAGAGGAGAGGAGAGAGCTCTCAAAGCATGCCAAGGCTCAAAACTCACCCGTTTGCACCGCCGCCACCGCCAACGCGTAGATCGCGAGACGGGGAACGCAACCACACCAAATTCAACACCAAACCAGATTTCTGAAAATCCCAGGCAAGTGTTTATCTTGCTTATTTCGTTGATGCATCATCCATAGTAGTATAGGAGTTATTAGGATGAGATTTATGGAAGAAAAACCCAATTTGAGATAGGAAATTTTCATATAGTGATGATTTATATGATATTCTGGAAACCCTTTGTCATGTAAAGGATTAAGAGTTTGATTAAGAAAAGAGTTCTAATCAGATACAAACACTAAAAAAAATTTATTCCGGACGATCGGACCGTTGGAATTGGATGAAATTTTACAGAGAATTAGTTGAAGACGAGAGGAAGCTACAGAAACAAATTCAGCTCGATCGAACTGCTCAATATTTTTTAATATTTTTTTTGCTAGACAGTTTTATGTTTTGAGGACTCTTAGAGATAATAAAAATTCAATTAAAACTCCATTTTAATTCCTATTTCGAAACCGTTTGAAATTCTCATCTTTGAAAATAAAATTCAAAATCCTTTAATGTAAGGCGAAATCTATATTTTTGGGATATTTTGCATAAGGGATAATGTAAGTATATATTAAAGGGGAGAGGCACGTAAAAGAGAGTTCCGTTGGAACATAAATGGATATCTAATGAATTGTACATTTGGAAGAATAGAGTCCATGAGGGTTACGTAGTAAGTTGGAAAAACCCTTCGAATTAAAGTTAGAAACGAACCATTATACTTGATAAATAATAATGGGAAAATAAGGATAAATGTTGTGAATGTGGGTTATTGGATAAACCTAAATTGATATAATAAAAGTGGTATATTTATATGATTGTGTATGCATATATTATATACTTGTCAAAATCATGCCCGCGCTACTTGTTATCCCTGAGGTTTCCGCGCTGGGACGATCTTAACTCGTGTGCCTTATGGGGGATATTGACTCATACACTAGAAGATAGAAATCCTAGGTAAAGGCTATCGAATCGGTAGTCACGGTCCTAAGAGACATGAGGGTATGTACTGACCTCTTGGACTTGGAAACTATGCTTCGCCTCAAGATTGTTTGTGTATGTATTTATACAGTTCGAGAGTGATTCCGAACTTGTATTCCCTTTAGTACGATTGATACGGGGATTGGATAGCAGAGTATGCCCGCACCATAATTTTTATGTGGGGTGTTGTTAGAATATATATATTATACGAGTATTTAATATATATATATATGAACTTCTGAAATATTGGAAACTGCCTACTGTGTTATGGTAAGTAAGACATGTATAATGACTCAAATTGGAAATACTTGTTTTGAAAAGTATAATGTGATATTGAAAAACTTTATGAGTTAATAAAGTTAAAATGAGCGTTTGGGTACTAAATGAAATTATGTTTATAGACCATGATTTTGTTAAATCTTAAATATTTAGAGTCACCTAAGATAAGTTAAATCCTTGGGGAAAGATAGTGTGATATATGATGAGATAGATCATTGGGAAGGTTAGTGCGATAGGAGTGCACATTAGAAGAGAGTGTCGCACTAATATGTTGTTACATTGGCCTGTATCAATTTAAATACTTGCTAAACGAATTTTTAAATCATATACACTATCGGGCTCTGACCCGCTTCTATTCCTCTTTCTCTCTTGTATATATATGTATATATATTACAGGTGCCCAGCCATAGGGGCGTCTTGCTTAGGATCCCTTGGAAGGAATGTGCTGCAGCTTAGGCGGGAGTTGCAGGCCACTTGATTAGAAGATTTCATTTACTTGATTCCACTTCTATCATTCTCAATTATTGGGGCATGTGACGCCATTTCCTCTATTTATCTGTTTTATTGGGACATTTGTATTTTAGTTATTTCTAGTACTGTTACTTTGGGATTTATTCAGCATGTATGTTTTACTTTAAGTTTTAAATGCTGGGATTTAGTTGTTGAATGTTTAAATTAATTGGATTATATGTTCCAGGATTATTGTGGTGTGATTATTTAGATATTGAATTGTTTTAGATAATTAAATCTTTGTTTTCAAAATAAAATTTGGAAAGTATTGTTTAAAAATGGTTTTGAAACTTAGATTAATTAAATAGGGTGTTAAATTTGGAAAAGTTATTTTTACGACAGTGATGCTAAGAATGAACCAACTGTTCACCTTGATTTTAATTTAATAAAGGAGTGATCGCCCGGTATTTAATTAGGTGCTAGGTTGAGAGTTCTAGGGAGAATTAGAGGTTGAATTTTAGGGTTAGATTTTGAGAGAAAATTTTCTATTCCTTCAAGAGTTTTCATGAACCCTAGTTTGTAAGAAATTCTGAATTACAATTCCGTTTTTGTTGCTGAATTCAAGTAAAATCTTTCCATTCTCTAGTTTTATTATTTGCAAATTATATACAATGTCTTGTAGATCCATAATTTTATATGTGAATTTATTCTTGAACCAAATCGTGAGTAGCTAAATTCCCAAGGGTTGGGGTACATGAACTCAATCCAAGGCAAATTATTTATGTAGAAAATAGAGGTTAAATTAAAATATTGATTGAATCGTGAAAGAAACTCATACAAACATTGTCAATCTTTTAATATATCTTGCCCTAGGTACTTGAGATGTTTAAGAACGCTTTGCGAGTATAATTTATCATTCACCGCTTTATATCTATCTTTGATTTCATATGATGCGGGCTAGATCCCTCATATATGTAATGCTTAGAATTTATAGAGACCGGATCTAGTCAATAATTTTAATTTACAATTCTAGTATTCTATACGGTAATTTGTTAAGGATTGAGAGATTGTACCCTACCCTATTTTCTCCCATTGGTCAGATCTAAATTTTTTTTGCAATTTTCAGTTTGTTTTTCTTAAGTAAATTTTTATTTCACTAGAAATTTTCCCAATCATTAATCATCTTTTTGTTTCTTTTAAGAAATTATTTCAAGATTTAATAATTTTTCTTATTACTATTTGGCAATCTCGATCCCTGTGGATACGATCCCGACTTACCGGGTTACTACTTGAGCGACAGGCTTGCACTTGAGCCTAGAGTAAAACGCACTTTTGAGACAAATTCTTAGTCGCGCCAAGTTTTTGAGCTACGGAAAGACCCAACAACGGGAAATGTATCATTTTCTCCTAGAAAGGCATATTTGACATGGGAGGGTAGTTTCTTCAACTCAAGACTAGGAAATCTATTTTCAGAGGGAATCATGGTTGTCTCCCTCGGAGGCAATTCTTCATACCTAGAAATCCAGTCAACATCTCTTAAACTCTCAAAGCTCTCTTCCAACATTTATCAAAAGCCTCATTCTCATTTTGACGAAAAGCTTGAATTTGGGCTTTAATAGAATTGATTTTGTGTTGTGGAAAATTTTTTGATAAAAACTTGGCTTGCATATCTCTCCAGGATAACACAGAATTTGGGGGTAGGGACCATAACCAAGTTTTAGCTTTATCCTTTAAGGAAAAAGGGAAGAGCTTCAACCGGATTACATCTTGTGGACAAGATTGGTCACCAAACGTCTCACATGTATCTTCGAATTCTCGAATATGGAGATATGGTTTTTCAGAATCCATCCCATGAAATGTAGGAAGGATTTGGATCATACCATTACGAAAGTGGAACTAACGGCATTATACGGGAGTAAAATGCAACCATGGGTAACAGTTCGCTCCGGAAATAACAAATCTTTCATGGGAAGATATGGTATCTCATCCTCTCCAGCACCAACACTACCTTGCACAGACATATTGCTACCGAAAGATTCTGAATTCTCACTCAGTGTTTGACTTAATGAACGACTTGTGATGGAATTATTAGGCGAAGGAGGTGGAACCCAAAAATGAGGAGACTCAGAACTTTCTTCGGCACTAGGATTTTCGTGAACTTGGGTGGGAGATGAATTCTGCATATAAGCACTTAAAAGATGAGAAAAAAAAATTTCGAAATCACTTGTAGATAAAAATAACTTTCTTGAAAATTTAACAATTTCGGTCCCCGGCAACGGTGCCATTTTGATCGAGGGGAAAAACCGAGAGTCCGTGTAATATGCTAGTTGTTGTTATCGGCTTCCAAACTCAATACAAAAAACCTAAACTTGTAACTACACTTCTTAAGGTGTATAGTGGCGAGTCTGGGTATCGAATCCACAGGGAATGGTTGATAGAATTTAATTGATTTATTACCTCTAAAGAAAAAATGAAAAAGATGATGATGGTTGAAAAGGGAAAAAAATAAGTAAATAAAGAAGTTAAATTAATTAAGATGAATGAGAAAGTAGGTTGGAATACAATCCCCCTAACCCTAGTAATTTACCGTATAGAAACCTAGAATTGTAAATTATAAATTTGAATGAATCCAGTCTTTATAGATCCTAAGCATTACATATATGAGGATCAAGCCCGCACCATATGAAATCAAAGGTAAATATAAAGCGGTGATACATAATTTTACGCACATCATATTCTTAAACATCCCAAGTACCTAGGGTAAGAGAGATTAAAATATCTACAATGGCTGTAAAATTGTCTCGCACGACTCTTTCAAATTTTTAATTTAAATTCTATTTTCTACTTAAGTAATTTACATTGGGATGGGTTCTTGCATCCCAACCCTTAAAAACTTAGCTTAACATGATGAAATCAAAATAAAACTTACAAATTATAATGTAGGAATTCATAACTAACTCTAGAAAATTGAGAACATGACTTGAATTGGGAATGGAAAACTAGAAATCAACAATTAATTAAACTAACTAGGAAAGCAGTAAAACCAATAAATTAAAATTACTTGCAATGGATGAATGATGAATCTTGAATAGAACTTTGAATCTTGAATAGTAGACAAACTTCAAAAACTAGGGTTTATGAAAATTTCTACCAAAGAAAACTAAAAAGACTCCCTAAAATCTAACTTTCTCTCTCTAAAATTATATTATACTCTCTAAAATTCGGCTCCCTTGAAATGAGGTAGGGCTTGGTCTTTTATAGAACCAAGTAGCACAAATTTGACAGCTAGAATTGCTTGTTGCGCAAGTTTTTACTAGCTATGAACCTCTTAATTTTTATAATAAATGCCAGGATTTCGCATGACCGGACCGGTCCATTTCTCTTCATTATCGCGCAACTTCAAAACATCGTAACTTCTTCACCGTAGATCGGATTGAGGTACCGTTTTTCCAGTGTTCTTGTAATTTAGATCTCTTCAACTTTCTAGTTGGCCCCATCTCCGGACTAAGGCTGAAAAATTACGAAAATGCCCTTCAACTCTCCATTTCTTGGTTTCTTTCACTGTTTTGTGTTCTCTTCCGCACTAACTTGCATGAAATACCTGTAAAACACGTGAGAAATACACAAAACAGGAAATACTAGCCAAAAAAGGTTAGTATCATAAATACGAGACAAATCCAAGCTATTTACACTGCACGGGATCATAAAAATACCAAAATTAAGGGAATAAATGTGAAGAATATGTGCCTAATCATTAGCCGGGGTATCACACAACGCTATCTTCGAATGGTGGAATGTCTCGAGGAGTGAAAACTGATTCTCGCCACTTTTAAACTCGTAGGAGCAGCCCTACAGTGGTGGGAGTCGGTGATAATTCTGGAACAAAGGGATACCATGACTATCTCGAAATTCTGGGTTCTGTTTGATCGAAAGTATTTTCCTCCAGCAATCCAGAAGGAGATGAGGAGGAAGCTTCAGGATGTTGTTAAAGGGGAACAGTCAATAGCAAAATATGAAGAGGAATTTATGCGTCTAGCAAATTTTGTGTCGAATGAAGTAATTCCAGAAGAAAGGAGGATTTTGAAATTTATCGGTGGTTTGAATTGGAGGATAAGTCAGCACCTTTTGGGGAACCCAGCTTTGCAAACTTCCCTGGATAGTACTAGAGAAAATATATAAAATAATTGTCCAACCCTACGCCCAGGGAAGCCTGTGGAACCAACCTCTAAGATACAAATATACCAATCACCCAGATATATTTATTAGTATCACATCATACATATCTATAGTAATAACTCATGTATATAATATATATATATATCACATCTCAATATGTATATGGCTAAAATTTCCAAACTCTTATAGCGATAGCCAATAACTCTGAATGTTCCCATTTATAATAGTATCTAAGTATTCTCACACTTACAATACTAAACTTATAAGTATTTTCTTACTTAATATATAACTCACGCCTTAATCACTTTTAAGGACTTATATATACTCCCGAATATACCAATTCGTAATAATTAAATAAGTATACTCTCAACTTATTTTAGTCCCATAGGTCTCGCATTACCTATAATAATAGTCGTCAATAGACGTATAGGATAACCTCTCAATTCCCGCTAGCGCATATCCTAGATTCCATCCTAATTTCACCCTAGGATGTAATCAAATGTAGTTGACCCATATACCTTCTAACCGTATAAATATATCTAAATGCACTTTTCAAATACTTCTCTCGAATGTTGCTCAACCCGAACATTCACTAGGTTCATCCCCCGAATCGTACACTAAATTAACCCAAGGTCCTCTCTTTCATTCCTAGGTTTACTCACCCTAATACCATCATATAGGAGTCCTAATATCATAGCTAGACTCCCCCATAATTTCTCCAATTGTAATTTAACTCCCCCTGAACGTAAATAAGGAAAATTGCCAATTTATACATGTGCGAATCGATTTGCCCCAAATGCGAATCGATTCGATTTCCATCTGAATCGATTCAAAAAGTGTTATGCAAGCAGGTCCTCAAAGGCGAATCGATTCGGTCTCAATCCGAATCAGTTCGGCCTGAGACAACCTTGCAGATCCCCTTATGCGAATTGATTCGGTCTAGACCCGAATCGATTCGTCCCGTTCGAGGGGCACTGTTTGGGCGATTTCTCAATCTCCAAAATACCCAAATAGCAACCCAACCTCCATTTTGTGGTTTCTAATCTCAACCAACGACTCTATAATCATCCTAACACTTAATTATAACTAACACATCAATTAATTTGCGGTGTTAAACCATTTCTTTTAGGTTTAAACCTTAAAACCAGTAAAACCCTAGTTTTATCATTTCTCCCATTTCAATTCAATTTTACACTCCATTAACATGATTTTAACACTGGAAATCATTAAGAGTTTACAATACATCAATTTGTAAACTTAAACTAAAATATCCCAAATTTGTTTTTAAGGGTTCTAACCCAAAGTTATATAGTTTACCAACTACAATATGAGATACACACACTCAATTAAATAAAGCAAGTAAAAACTTGCCTCGTGGATAAAATCCGACGACCTCGAGTCGAATCCCGCAGAATTTGGGCCGGAATCCCCTTCCTCTTACTCTTCTCTCTCTCTTCCTTCTCTTCTATTTCTTTTCTTTCTCTTTTCTCTCTCTCTTATGCCTTTATAAGAGATAATAAGGGTTTATCCCTTATAAACCCCAAAATGACTCGTTTACTCAATTGCGAGTCCCTACTAGTCCAAAAGTCTACGGAACCTAAACACTGCCCCCGGACACTGTATTCTGACTATCTGGGCCATTTTGAAACCAACCGTACACTCAAAATCTCCATCCGAGTCACTTAACTTAAAAGCACTAATTAAATCCAACACATCTCGATACTCATTTTCTACAACGTAAAATAGTTCAAGTCGCTTTACCCAGCTGTGACATGCCATAAAAATATTCTGACTCATTTACTCAGTCTCCAAAGCAAATGTAGCACGCATCGGTAATC
Organism: Sambucus nigra; assembly: GCA_949130495.1. Lineage (NCBI taxonomy): Eukaryota > Viridiplantae > Streptophyta > Magnoliopsida > Dipsacales > Adoxaceae > Sambucus > Sambucus nigra. The sequence continues at coordinate 306,676,169 of OX422208.1, read as the reverse complement.
AACCAACGCTTATTAATCTGGAATTTACTATTCACTAAAATTCCTTAAATTTCCAAATTACCACTACACCAAAACAGTCAATCAGTAACACTACTGTAGTGTTACTAAAATAATTACTAACACTAAAAAAGTGTTAGAAAAAAGGCGTGGGGAAGCAAATTACTAACACTTTTTTACTGTTACTATATTATGTGTTACTAACACTATTTTACCGTTACTAAAGTGTTACTAAATTCTGTGTTACTAACACTTTATACTGTTACTAAAGTGTTACTAATTTCGTAACACATTCTTAACACAATTTTTGTAACACATTTAGTAACATTATAGGTCTGTTACTAATATTAAAAAATTTAATATATATATATATACACACACACACACACACACACAAACACTAGGGTGTACAATATTAAAAAATTTTAACATAACGACAATAAAATAACTACCGATCTGATTTAATTTCAATATGAATAAGTTACATTTAAAAAAATGGACAAAATTGCCTTTATTTATAGTACTATCCACCTGTTTATGGTATAAAAAATAGTACAACGATACAAATAGTCCGCAACAACAACACTAATACATATCCAGACAATAACCTCAATAAAAATCAATAGCTCAAATTCCATTAATAAAAAATTCATCTCAATACATATGAAATTCCTCTCAAGACACGAGAAAATTAGGAAAATCTAAGAATTGTTCATCTCAATACATCTACGAATTATCATCATGAAGATGAATTAGAACAAGTATACAGGTAGGTTGTAGTCAATTTGTATATTTAACTTGAACTAATACCACCTTCACTCAAGTCGATGCCTTGTTCCGTGGTTTGACATAGGGTGCCTTGTTCCCTGATTCTGTTTTCCTATTTGTTTTGCTTGTCGGTCTATCACAGGCTCTAATAGCACCACACCAAAGTTGTATGCATCCATTTGTTCAGTGTCTTTCTAATTCAGGTACATTCTGCAATAACACAACCAAGTAGTGACACAATGGGTATATTACTAAAAATCTCCTGAATTATTGCACCAATTGAAAATAACTATACTATTACTTTTGTAAGACGATGAAGAAGAAAACAATCATTCTATTTCTTCCATTTATAATATCTTCCTTTTGTGTTAATAATGAAGAACAATTATAGTGGAAAAAATGGGTATCTGCAATTGTCCCTTTGCTAATCATTTTCATAATTTAAGGAATTTTGGATTATACGCATAATATACTTATGAACAATAATCAAATAATCAATGTAGCCAACCAAAGATGGTCCATGAAACTAGGACAGTCAGGATTATAAAAAGTTTTTTCTAATAGGACAAAATGAAAATTTGAACCATCAAGTTCCATATATGTCTTATTCTTCAAGAGGCAATTGACAAACATATAAGATGGAATAGGAATGATTTTTAATTTTGCACTTTACAGATTAGTTTGATAAATGATTTGGTAGAAAAAATTATAGTGATGCCTATAAAGTTCTATGAGGCCTTTATATACCTAGTGTTGTATAGCAAGAAAATGGAGATTCTGATGCTAAGGATGACAGAAATGCACTTTCTCTTATGATCTAATCAAGAGAAAAATTCGTGAGCTTTAGTATAAAATCCTCATCAAGAAGAACATTCTTGGATTTGACATTATCATGAAGTAAATGTGGAGTATAGTCCTTGTGAAAATATGAAATCCCTTGAGAAACGCCAATGGCAATCCTCAACCTAACACTCCATGGAAACTCAATATCCGTCTTACCAATGAAACCCCCAAGGCTCTCTTTCTATAAGCATTCATAAATAAAAAATATCGTTAGAATTAATAACTAAAACATGAGATACTAATAAAATCATAGTCTACATTTGATTGGTTTCATGATTGGTTTCATGGTTGGTTTCATGGTTGGTTTCATGATTAACTCAGGGGTGTCTACAAAAAATAATTATTTGTATATCTTATTTCAGCACTTCAACTGTTATCAGTTTAGGTCTGTGGTAGATATTTTATTCTTTTTTTTTAATTTTAAATTCAATACATGCTATGTCTAATTTTACGCCAACATTGAATTTAGTTTTAGCATCAAACTTTATTGATGACTTCTGTAACTTATAAAGGTTGTTGGAACTCCTACAAACTATATGTGCCCTGAGCTCCTTGTAGATATTCCCTATCACTATAAATCTGATTTATGGTCCCTTAGTAAGAAAACCATAATTACTAAACATACGTTCACATCAGTATGACACTATTATTTGGAACATACATTCTCATTTTATTTACTTTATTTTTAGGTTACTATATGTTTGAGATTGCTACCCATCAACCAGCATTTAGAGCTCCTGTAATTGATAACTTTTAGCCCCAAATGTAGAATATTTACTTTTGAATAAATTCCAAGTGTAAAGGAATAAACATTGTACCTATGTATTATGAAAAAAGAGTATCCAATCATAAGCAGCCATATACATATTCTTCCCCTCATAGACGATTCGTGTCAGATTCTCAATGAGCACAGCCCACACAAAGTACCTAGGCGCAAAATAGTCCTCTGCAACTAGTCATGGAACTGCACGCACTCAAATGCCCTGTAGGTCAATCCAAATTTAAGTTTGGCTAAAATTTAAATGCTTATACATAAAATGTTATAAAAGATGAGATATTATCAAGATCCTCATATGAATCAAGGTTGGATAAAAAAATATGGGTGTTGTAAATGATAAAAATACTTACAGGCACCCAAGATTCATCCTTTTGAAGGTTTCCACAATTCAGATGGTGAGTTATGTGGTTGATTCTCCTATAAAATTGACAAAGTTGAGATTTTAATAAACTCAATTGACGAAAAAAGAAATATAAAATAAGAGGAATTTCAAAGAACATTACCAGCCATGGTTGGGCACAAGAATTGAAGAATACAAGAAATTGACCACAATATTGTTCAGCTTGGCACTATTAGAAAAGCTTCCATTTCCACTGTTGAATTTTAATAGAAACAAACACAAGATAGGTGGAATCAAACAAATGGTTGCTTACGTGTAAATGAATTTAATGCCAAAGAAAGGAGTGTGAATTATTACCAATCTTGGACAAGAACAAACAATGCCCCAAACATTGTGCCCTGTTGAAGTAAATGTTCAATGCAATGAAAGCAAAGACCATAATGAGATCCCCCAAGACATAGCTAAGTGAGAGCCATGGATTCTTGACCCAATAATGTTTGGGGATGGCGGCACGGATATCAACCACCCTGAACGGTGGAGTAGCACTTTGGTCGATGTCACCTTCACCGACAATCTTTTCAACACCATGAAATGAGATACCACTCTATGTTCTTAAAAGAAATACATGACCATCAATAACAATCAATATTGTGTCCAAAACAAGGCAATCAACTAAATCAAGAAATATTCAACAAGGCTCAATGACATAACCAAAATTGACTAAATAATACCCTTTAATTACTTCGAGAATATTCTTAAGAAATATTCTATTATTCTAACAAAAGCACTAAAATAAATATATTATATTACAATTTAATCATCGATTTGGAAACCAATTGTATGCACCGTCCCTTCATTTCAGGTTTGTTCTCTTGTAAGTCTATTTTCTACTAATTAGTACTCGTCAATCACCTTTTTTCAATCAGAAACAGAAAAAATAATATTAAAGATAACAGAGATAAGGTAAAAATGATTAATTGCGTTGGGCTCTTTTAGGAATCCTTGTACTTTTAGACTAACGAATAGCCTGTGATGGATAAATTCCATTGAAAATTATAAGGGAATAAATTCTATCAAAAACTAGCAGTTATATTGTATTACTTTAACAGTTTAGAGTATAAATGTCTTCTAATTTTTTAGTAAGATGTCATATAAATCAACAACATGCTGGAAAAAGAAACTGAAATAAAAAGAGAAGCAAAAAATTCACATATAGGAAGTTGGTACTCTGATTCATAGATTCTGCGTCCCCCTCTAATAGCAAAGTGAGCACAGCCTGGATACTTTCCCTTTCTTGAATTCAAATCAAGGTATAATTACCCCGGGTCACCCTATATCATTTATAACATGTTAAAGAGAAAATAAAATATATGTTGTAGAATACTACTACAAAATCAAATATATTTAGAGAAATCAAATGAAATTTACTATTAACGAAATTAAGCAAAACTAGAGCTAGTATTTGCACTATCATGAAGTTACGATAATAATATATCAAGTTCAATAAGTAAAAAGTATAATGTCGGTAGAACCTACTGGAAAGGGAAACCCTAAGATTGAACAAAACTAACCCAAAAAATATAGGGGAAAAAAGGATAGGAAGCTACAGTTTTATAAACCATTCCTTAAAGATAGCATTGAAAAAAATAGTTGTGCTAAGAAGAATTACTTCTTAAGGTTTGAGAAAATACTCAAATCTGACCACTAGTAACTCATGTCCCTCATAACTTCTCAAATGACGTATGACAAACCAAATTCAAGTTGATCACAGGTACCTTTATCACCAGCGATACATCATTTCATCCATTAGTTCATAGCTTTTGTGGGTACCTGAAATTAGAATGATGGGCCTGGACGAGTAGCCCAATGTTGACGGCCCAAAGTCCAGACTCCCCATATCTTAAATTGATCATGATCCAGTCTCCTCCCACGTTCCCCTTAAGAGAGGTTCTAGGGAGAGATGGAAAACGTGGGGGAGTCCAACACCCCCACTTACTAAAATGAACATGTATATATTGAACCCTAGGTCCGGGGTAAAGGACAAGTTGTATTCTCTATAACCACTCTCCGGGGTATATAGAAATAACACTGATTGCACCACCGTGGACATAGGCACATCTTTGCTTAACCACGTACATCCTTTGTTGTGTGACTGCCATTTTACCTTCCTTATTCTTGCTTGGTGATTGCTTTTCTCTTATCTATTTGTGTTGCATAATAATTGTCACCATAATTGGCGCCGTCTGTGGGAACATTTATCTTCCCTAAGAAATCCCACACCAAAAAAGGAGTTTAAAATGTTCGGTACCAATAGCAATGCTCCCCAGGAAGGGGATATTCAAGAACGACCTGTTCCTCGCAGGATTAGATCTGAAATTCGACGTTCAGATCAGAGGGCTCGCTTAGAAATGCTAGCCTCGGAAGAAATCCAAGGACCAGCAAGGTCCACGAAGATATCCAGACTGATTGATGCGTATGAGGCAAGACTCCACGAGCAGAGAGAGTCTTCTCGTAGACACGAGGCCGAGAATGCTCTCATGAAAAGAAGATTAGGGAGACTAGAGAAAGATCTCCATCGTGATACCCGGAGACGTTCGTACCGCACTCCTAGCCCTAAGGCGAGCAAGTCTCGCAGCCAAGGAAGGAGCCCCAGGCGAGGATCCCAAAAGATTGAGGGAGACGAATCAGAGGAAGACCTATGCGATCACCTGCGAAAAGCTTGCCGTTACTAGAGCCCTACTCGCAGAAACGAGAACATACGAAGTCTAGCCCGAAGGGAGATGGACCAGTATCCTGCCCATCACGATAACAGATCGACCCGAGAACTCGCTAGGCGAGCTCTTAAAACCCAAATGAAGTCACCTTTCTCGAGGGAAATTGAAGATGAAGAACCCCCAAGAAGTTTGCCATTCCAAGGTTCAAAATTTATAATGGAAAGACTGATCCCATTGATCACGTCAGGCAGTACCGACAAGCCATGACCCTCTGGAACCACCGGGATGCACTAATGTGCCGAATTTTCCCCTCGAGCCTACATGACGTGGCGCATAAATGGTTCGAAAGGCTCCCCCACTGATCCATCAGGAGTTTTAAATCCCTGGCCGAGCTCTTTATGGCCTGATTCATTACTACTATCTCCCATCCCAAAAGGATGGATGCTTTGCTGGCAATGAAGAAAACACCTCAAGAGACCCTCCGAGACTACGCGAAGAGGTACTGGGAGTTATTCAACGAGGTCGAGGATTTCTAGGAGCAAGTGCCAGTGGCCTCTTTCAAAATTGGGTTACCCAGCTCCTCCCTTCTATACCAGTCGCTGAAAAAGAAACAGGCTATGACTATTGACGACCTAATGGCTCGCATCGAGAAGTACGATAAGGTGGAAGATGTCACCCGCCTCAGTACAGGGGAAAACTATCGAGCTAAAGACACTACCAAAGGCAGTGATAAAATTGAGAACCAGAAGAAAGGAGTAAAGAATGGGGGGAAAATGGCTCAAAAAACGGAGGCAATAATGACGCGTCGAAAGAATTTCAGGCGGTCAACACCGTCTTCAAAGAACCAATTTACAAAATTCTCACAAAAATCAAAGACAAGCCATTCATCAAGTGGCCTAGGAAGATGGGAGGAGATCCTTCGAAGAGGAATAATGCGCTGAGATGCGCCTTTCACAAAGAGGGAGGACATAAGACTGAGCATTGCAAAGCTCTTAAGTCCCACCTCGAAGAACTAGCCCAATCCGGGCATTTGAACAAATTCATGGAGAAGAAGGAAGAGAAAGAGGCTGCCAATAGAGAGGCGAGACCCGATAACATTCTCGACGATGATGCTGGACATGAGTTCACAGTAATTCATGGGGCCTATAATGCCAGACAGATCCAGGGAAATTCAGCTCGAATGGAGATGAAGAAAATTACCACGATGATGCAAGCTTTTCAGATCGATCCAGCAAAGTCACAGTCAGGAAAGCATCGACGAGCAGAGGACGTCAACTATAATAAGCATATTATTTTCACAGATGAAGATCTGGTGGGAGTGAGAACCCCACATCACGATGCTTTGATCATTACCCTCAGGATAGCTAACTTTGACATCGACAAGTTGCTCATCGACCAAGGAAGCTCATCTGAGGTAATGTATCTCGACTTATTCAGAAAATTGAAATTAAGCATCGCCGACCTAAAGGAAGCTATTGTCCCTTTAGTTGGATTCGCTGGAAAAATAACTATGCCCCTGGGAAAAATTATACTACTAGTGCGCACGGGAAACGTCTCCAAGATGATTGAGTTTTTGGTGGTTGACATCGACTCGCCATACCAAGCCATCCTCGGCAGAGGATGGCTCCATGCGATGAAAGTAGTCTCCTCGACCTACCATCAGAAACTCAAGTATGTAACCGAGTGAGGCGTAATGGAGATCCACGGCGATCAAGCGATGGTAAGAAGGTACTTCATAGAAGCCATCCGACCGAGGCCAGAGAAGAAGGCCGATCAGCCCAGCGAGAAAGTTGAAGAACAAGAAGGCCTGACACCTTCTAAATAGAAATTAAAGTATGGAAGACCTGGAGTAGAGAAGACCAGGGTCCTCCCCTCTGAAAGGGTCATCGAAGACCTGGTAGAGGTTACAACTGATGATAGCGACAGTAACAGAGTTTTCTTGATTGGAGCTTCTCTCACTGACCAGGAATAGAAGGAATTGACAACTCTACTGAGACGCAACGTAGATGTTTTCGCGTGGAAACCATACAAGCTACCTGGAATTGATTCTAGAATGGTTTGTCATCAGTTGCATGTTAATCCCGCCTTCAAACCAATCACACAGAAGGCAGAGTGAACTGCACTCGAGAAGGCAAAAGCCGTAGAAAAAGAAGTAGAAAAACTGTTGGATGCTGGATCCATACGGGAAGAACAATTCCCCGAGTGGTTATCCAACCCAGTAGTAGTTCCAAAAAGCAACGGGAAGTGGAGAATTTGCATCGACTTCACTGACCTCAACAGAGCGTGCCCTAAAGACAGTTTCCCCCTCCCAAAAATTGACCAGCTGGTAGACGCCACTGTAGCTCACGAGTGAATGAGTTTTTTGGATGCATACTCAGGGTATCATCAGCTCCCTTTATATTCCCCAAACCAAGACAAAACAGCATTCATCACCACAGTTGGGTTATACTGCTACAAGGTCATGCCCTTTGGGCTAAAAAATGCAGGGACAACCTACCAGCGGCTGGTCACCAAGATGTTCATAAACCAGATGGGAGACACCATGGAGGTCTACATAGATGACATGCTCGTTAAAAGCAAGAAGAGAGAAGACAACCTCTCAGACCTGTTAAAAACCTTTAAAATCCTCAGGAAATATCGAATGAAACTTAACGCTAGCAAGTGTTCTTTCGGTGTCCAATCAGGAAAATTTCTTGGGTATTTGGTCAGTAAGAGAGGCATAGAGGCTAAACCAAACCATATCGATGCAATTATCAGGGTACAACCTCCTCTAATGATTCGGGACGTACAGAAGCTCACTGGAATGCTCGCTGCCTTAAATCACTTTATCTCTAAATCCTTCGATAAATGCAAACCTTTCTTCCAGCTTCTAAAGGGGAAAAAAATGGTAGTGTGGAACCCAAATTGCTCGCAGGCATTGGTTGAGCTTAAATCTTACCTAAGCTCTCCACCACTGCTCATCATACCACGGTAAATAGATTCTTTGTACCTGTACCTCTCCGTTTCCAACCACACTGTCAGTTCTGCATTAATATGCAAAGTTACAGGAATCCATCACCCCGTTTACTACGCGAGAAAAACACTACTTGAAGCCGAGCAGAGGTACCTACCTCTAGAGAGGCTCACCTTTGCACTAGTAGTGGATTCGAGGAAGCTGAAGCACTATTTCGAAGCCCACACTATAATCGTCCATACATTGCACCCCCTTAAAGCAATCCTGGGGAAGGAAGATTTGTCGAGTAGACTATCTAAATGGCCAATCGAGCTCGAAAGATTCGATATCCAATTTCAACAAAGGAACGCAATCAAGGGGAAGGTCCTTGCTGATTTTATAGCCAAATTCACAGGCGAGCAGCCTTGCACCAAACTACAGCCAGCTAAACAAAAAGGGAGCCACACGACGGAGGGAATCTGGAAATTATTTGTTGATGGAGCCTCCAATTCAAAGGGGTCAGGCGTAGGCATCGTTCTTATCACTCCAGAAAATACGATCCTCGAGCACGGAATTAGGCTTGGATTTGAAGCCTCCAATAATGAAGTAGAATACGAGGCCCTGATAGCCGACCTCCAAAGAGCACACGCTTTGGGAGTAAAGCAATTACAGGTGTTTGGCGACTCACAGTTAGTCTCCAATCAGATCAGTGGGGACTACAATGCAAAAGATGAAAGGATGGCAGCCTACCTCGCCTTGAAAAAAAGGCCATTGGTTGACTTTAAGGCAGTCAATGTCCAGCAGTTCCCCAGGAGACAGAACAGCCATGCTCATGCCCTAGCAGCCCTAAGCTCAGCAATCGATTCCGACTTAAACAGAACAATCCCCATCGATTTCCTCGCTCATCCAAGCATTAACCATGACGGTGAGTTACCAAGCGGGGAGCAAGTGCTCCATATTGAGTCAACACCCAGCTGGATGGACCCACTAAGGGATTATTTGAAGGATGGCACGCTTCCAGATGATAAGAAGACTGCTCACCCGATAAGAGTCAAAGCTTCTCGCTTTCACTTATCTCCTTAGGGCAGGCTATACAAGAAATCGTTTTTGGTCCCTACCTTCAATGTGTTCACCCAAAGGATATTGAGCCAGTCCTACATGAGCTTCATGAAGGAATCTGTGGAATCCATATTGGAGGAAGATCTCTGGCTTTTCGAGCAATGAAAGAGGGTTATTGGTGGCCATATATGCAAATGGACTCTGCGATGTACGTACGCAAGTGCTTAAAATGCCAACTACACGCCCCTATGGTTCACCAACCTGCTAGCGACCTAAAATCATTATCCTCGCCCAATGAGGGATGGACATCGTAGGACCACTTCCTACCGCCACCGACAATCGCAAGTATCTGTTGGTAGCAACTGACTACTTCACCAAATGGATCAAAGAAGAACCCCTAGCAAACATCCGTGATGCAGATATGATAAGGTTTATATGGAGAAATATAATCACCCATTTTGACATCCCCAGAACCATCATCACCGACAATGGAACACAGTTCAAAAGCGGCTCTTTTCAGAGTTTCTGTAACGAACATAGAATCAGACACCATTTCAGCTCGGTGGCCTACCCTCAAAATAATGTCCAAGCCGAGGCTTCCAATAAAATAGTGATTGGAGCGAGCCAAAGGCGCATGGGTAAATGAATTACAACACATTCTATGGGCCTATAGAACCACTCCACGACGAGCAACGGGAGAAACCCCATTTTCGCTGAGTATGGGATGGAAGCAGTTCCCACTAGAAGCCGGCTTGCCAACAATGAGGTACAACCTTGTCGACCAAGGCCATAATAATGCAGCATTGCTCGTCGAGATCGACCTAGTCGACTAGCACCAAGAGCTAGCCCTGGTAAAACTAGCGAGCTATCAGCAACAGCTCGCGAGGCACTATAACAAGAGGGTCAACCCGAGGACATTTCGAGTTGGGGACTATGTCCTAAGAAAAGTCCTGGGCAGCGCAGTGAAACCATCAGACGACAAGCTAGGGCCAAACTGGGAAGGACCATTCAAGATAACAAGAGATAATCTGCAAGGCGCCTATCATTTAGAAACAATAGAAGGTAGAGAAATCCCCCGATCATGGAATGCAGCCAATCTCAAGAAATTCTATTTTTAGACTCTTCTTTCACGCTTTTACGCAACCAATCTCAATAAATTCTATTTTTAGATTCTTTTTTGTTGTGGAGTTATTAGTTCATTTTCCTTGTCATTAATGAAAACTGTTTAACGGATGCGTTCTAATGAATAACAGTCATATAAGCTTTATCACACATTATTTCCAAATGACAGGCACATTGGTCATTACACCATTGCAGGGAAATCACCCTCCTCAGGCTTTCGTTATGATACACTAAAGACCTCTTAGCATTGCCCCTAACAATATATGAAGCCCTACAGGAGATTCTTAGGCAATATGGCCAAATTAAAGTTGGTCGCCAAACCATCTTTGGTTGAATAAAATCCTGATCGGATAGAGCATCCAACACCAAGTGTGTCCTCACCAATTTCCACACTTAGGCTTAAGGTAGTGTGACGACACGACCTAAAAGGTAAAGTGGCGCATAATAGTACCTCGATAGTGTACTGGACTGGAAGGACACTAGTATGATAATACAAATTTAGAGATCATAAAGGAGCGAGAATATGGAAAATATAATACACTTGTTTAATAGGCTAAAATAGCCCAAAACATAAATTTTATATTAATCCACCATATTCACAGCAAGTACAATACATGTTTAGTCGGCGAGCTCGCCCAAAACATTGACGTAACATCACTACAACACAAAATACATCGAGTAGATACTGGAAAAATCTTAGTGGGGATGAGGCCTCTGAACGAGATAATCAGCCACTTGAGCCCTTCGACCATCATCAGGAGAAGGAACCAACTCTTCCTCGACTTCATTAGCATTTGACTCCAATAGCTGTCGAGGAATAGCATCGATGGGTATCCACTGATCATCTCTCTGGAAGGGATTGGGCATCCGAGTGGAAGGAGATATTTCGTGGTGATACCAGAGCATAGAGTTCCTTGGAATCTGCATCTCCTTAAAATAACTCAACCACCCCCTGATGAAGGCGAGCTCCTTAAATTCTATCAGCCTCGTCAGAGCATCCAGCCAACCCTGGTCATAACCATCGGCCCATACTCGCCGAGGTTCTTTTTTAAATAGATGTCGCAGCCGAGTAACGTCCCTTTGGAGCTCGAAAGCAATCACATATGCTCGCTAGACGTCACCGCGGAGCTCTTCCATTTCGCTATCTGAATGCCTGGTGCTCCTGCCAGCTCGCAGAACGAACGGGCCAGTGGAACCTCGCAACACAGGGGGAACGTCGCTCGAGCCAGCCCTAGCTTACGTTGATGAAGAGCCTCGTAACACTGCAGAAGCGGTGCTCGGCGCATGCTAACTAAGACGCGAGACCTCTTTCCTTAAAGATTCATTTTCTTACTGAAGCATCTCACCAACCTAGTTGATCTCAAAAGCATCGAGAAGCTTTGTTCTCAACGCATTCACCTCTTCTTGCACTGAAGCACCAACCTCTTCCATCTCCTGGATCCTGTCTTTCAACTTGGCCACAAGCTCAGACTGATCCTTATACTTTTGATTCCTTGACCTAAGGGATTTACAAAGCCTAACAAAGGCCTGGCGAACCTGAGGACTGGCATTGGGACCAAGAGTCCTGCCCAAATGAGATGTGGCAGGAATATACTCTTCTACATCAGTCAACTACAAGACATAAAAGGGCAATGGAAAGAAAAATCAATCAGTGCACTGGGAAAAAGAAACCTTTTCATTGATAAGGGTTAAAAGTACATCGAGCAGCAAGAAGAAAATTTACAAACAGAAAAAGCAAAAATACAAGGTAGTCCTAGAAGTAAAAACTAACTAACAACCTCGGGCTGCCCAGAAGTCGATGGCTTTTTCCCTTTATCAGCATCAGCAGGAGCACCGCCCTCAGCAGGGGTAACCTCTATCGCCACAGCAAGGGGAACATCAGCAAAGATTGTCTGGGAGACAGGGTTAGCGGCTTCGAGAGCTGGGGTAGGGACTTCATCCACAGTCGACTTCGGACCCGGGTCATGCTCATCGAACAGAGGAGAGTCTATATCAACACCAGCAGCTAAGAGGGCCTTGTTCCAGCCCTTCTTGAAGTTCAGACGACTAATATAGCCTATCTGAACCTCAGCATCCTCGTATGCTACAGCCCAACCAGATTTATATGAGTCTTCCTTGGCAGTGACCGCCTCAAACTCCTTCTTCTTTAGCTCCTCGGATAGCACTCTGTTCTCTTCCACGATAGCCACCTTGCTCGAGCAAACCAGGTCATAGGCTTGTCATAGTTCTTTCAACTCTTTAACTATCGCATCCTTCTCCCGGTTAGCAGTAACAAGAGCCAAGTCGAATGATATCCGAGCAGCATCAACGGATTTAAAACCAACCTCGAGCTCTGTACCCCTCAACCTCAAGGCTTTATTTTGTTGCTCCAGCTCATTGCGAGAACGATAGAGCACGGTAAAGTCGGTCATAAACTGCAGGAAGAAGAAGACATTAGAAGAAGTAAATGATGGAATTCATTAAAACATTGGAGAAAAGAAATAGTCTTACCAAAGCTAGCCTGTAGGGCTAGTTGATCAGACCCCAGCGCCCTTTGGCGATTAGCAGGAAGAACTGCTCTCTCGAGAAGAGCGAGAGCCAACTGAGGAGAAATTACAACAGAAGTCCTCTCGGTCGGTGTAGACACCGGGACTAAGACCTGCCCAGCCTTCATCCTCGATTCCATCCTCCTCCTCTCCTCCTCTTTCTCATTCTTTATCTTCGTCCTCTTCTTCTCCTCCATCTTCTTTCTCTCCTCTTCCTTTTTTCTCTCCATCTCTCTCACCTGCTCTTCCTCTCTCCTATTCTTCTCCTGCTCCTGAGCAGAAGAACAAGAACCAGTAGCCATGGCCAGAGCTAAACTTCTGCTTCTTCGACCTTTGAGCGAGGAGCACGTGATCATCATCATCATCGTCTCGAATTAGATTCTTCCTTGGAGAAACCATCTCCTCGCTTGAACTGCTGGATGTGCTCGAGGACTCTCAAACTTCAGGAACTTCCCCACATTCAGAGGAACTGCTACTACTGGAGATCCCTTCACCCAAATTATCTCCAGCACCACCTGCGATATCGCTTTCAGAGCAGCTCTCCTCCTCGTCCAACTGGATAGGATCCACAGCAGTCTCTTCGGAGGTATCAAACTCAGGGATACTGTCCACCAGCCTCGCTATAAAACTGGAGCCAACGTTCTTATATTCGAGCAGAAAAGCAGCGGATCAAGGATGCTCGCCGTCAGCTAAAGGCTCCCTGATATTCCAGGCCTTGACCAATTCAGAGAGACGAACCTCGCTGAGAGAAGGTTACAAATTCTTCGACCTCGCTGAAGAAAAAATAGAGAAAAATAAAAAAAATCACAAGTCAACAAAAATTAAAAGAGCAGAGCAAAGTCTAACTATGTATTCTTCCCCATAAAAGGGAACAGAGAACCTATCAGACCTCGAACCCTCAAACTGGGAAGAAAACTGCTAGTTTCTAACAAGGAAACCTTCTTTGCCAATAGTCCTTATGGGAATCAGGTAGGTTTAATACCAACACCCTGTCAGGGCTCCTAGCTTTGAGATAGAGGACACCAGAGCTAGTTCGAGAAAAAGAGTAGCAAAAGCAGACCTCGGCAAGCCCTAACTTGGTACCATATAACTGATTTATTCTATGGACGCCATTATTTATCTTCAACACATTGGGCAAACACTGTGCAGGAACAATATTGAAATAACCAAAAAAGGGCAAGAACAGATTGTTGGGAGGAAAAGTGAGTCCCCCCTGGAAAAGCAACAAAACATGGATACAATGGGCATCCTTTATCTCTCTAACGTTTCTAGGGAGAGGCACAACACTCGATCTTTACCCACTCTGGGATGTTATAAAACTTCCTAAACTCGAGGACCGACCTATTCCCAATCTTTGCCATTGGAAAACCCTAGAAAACTAAAAATTCAAAGAAAAAGTACAAAGAGAAGGCACAGGAGACGTATGAGATGGAAGTTCGACTCGAACGATGAAGAATCATGAGCCCAAATAATAAGGAAGCAATGAGAATGGAGACTGAGAGAAGAAAGTGTGAATCGCTAGAGATCACAGGAAATAGAAGAATGCTGAGAAGGTTGAAACGACTATCGAAAAGTGACTACTCTAAAAAATCTTTAAGTATTGCTAATCATGGTGCACAAACCACGAAGCGGGTGCCGCCAGAATCAGTTTCCCAACTTTTGAAGAGTTGCACAATGTATGAAAAAACCATTATGGCAAATCATTTAAATTTATTGAGCCCAAAGTATGGCCCAACAAACTTAGGGGAAATTGTGGGTACCCAAAATTAGAATGATGGGCCTAGACGAGCAGCCCAATGTTGACGGCCCAAAGTCCAGACCCCCCATCTCTTAAACTGATCATGATCCAGTCTCCTCCCACGTACCCCTTAAGAGAGGTTCTAGGGAGAGATGGAAAACATGGGGGAGTCCAACACCCCCACTTACTAAAATGAACATGTATATATTAAACCCTAGGTCCGGGGTAAAGGACAAGTTGTATTATATGTAACCACTCTCCGAGGTATATAGAAATAACACTGACTGCACCACCGTAGACGTAGGCACATCTTTGCTGAACCACATACATATTTGTTGTGTGACTGCCATTTTACCTTCCTTATTCTTGCTTGGTGATTACTTTTCTCTTATCTATTTCTGTTGCATAATAATAGTCACCAGAGCTTTCAACAGAGCCACAATGAAGTATTGTAAAATGTAACCTAGGAAAGCTTTCATGTTCCCAATTCATCAAATTACTGTAATCGCAGTTAATTCTATATATCTATATGCTAATCAACTGGCTACCAAAAATGAAAGAATTATCAATAGAAAAGCTTTTTACACATATTTCATCAGTTACCAAAAATTTATGTACATAATATAAACATTAATTCTCATAATGCAATACAAAATTCCCCTAAATTACAATTCCAGGAAAACCACAGAATCTAAATAGACATAGACAAATAATTTAGGGTAAATGAATAAGAAAATAATTTAATAGAGATGTTTATACCTTAATGTAGTGCTTGATTGCAACACCGGCTAGGGTATCAATATAAGTAGCACCACCACCAGGAGAACATGCAGAAGACTCGATGATGATTAAAAATAGAAATCCTCCATTGTTTCGCCTCTCTCTCGATAAAAACCCTAAATCAAAACCAAAATTGTTTACGTGTGAGAAACTGAGAGATCTAAGTGTAAAATATGTGAAAGGAAACACTCGTGGATCTGGTCGGAATATCGTTAAAGGATGTGGAATAGGGATTAAATGAACGACTTTCGTGGTAGAGGAAAGGGACAAAAATTGGGAAGAGGCGTTTTGGGATTTTCATTAGGAGGGAAGTCTCCGCTTCTATTTTGTGAGTTGTATTGTTAAAATTGATTTTCTATTTATTATTTGACATGATAAAGCTTATTAGTAACACATATGTTAATTTAGTAATGGTAAATTATTGTTAGTAATTGTAACATTATAATAGTGTTAGTAATTAATAAATTTATGTGTTACTAAAATAGCATTTTGGTGTAGTGTACACCCATTTATGTCATTTAAATATCCATAAAAGTGAGGGGTATTACATGACATTCTAGATCATAAGCAACATCAGGCTGCTAAGCCTATATATGCCTCTGGTAATGAAAAGGATATTCACATTCCTTTCATTGAAGAACTCCAACTCTTTGCTAGGAGCATCGATAGAAAGCTACAATCCTTGAACACTCCAATTCCTGATCCATCCTTGCATCCAACTAATACAAATGTTAAAATAAAAAGAAGCAACTCAAGATGAAAGATCCTCTGTTTAGAAAATTCACAAGGTCTTCTTCTAAAGGTATCAATCAACCCTTTACCTCTATGTCCAAATGATAAATATAATGGTTTGGAACATTTGAGGGGCACCCAAGAAATCATCATCTAGAAGAATTAAACTTCTTTGTAAGATGCATAAAATTCATCTTATTGCTCTTTTAGAACCAAAAGTAGATGCTTCAAAAATTGTATTTTATCAAAGGAAGTGGGGCTTTCAAGGATGTGCAAGTAATATTAGTGGGAAAATCTGGATTTTTTGGATGTTTGACATTCAAGTTCAATGTATTGCTGACAATATTCAGCATTTAATAGTGAAAGTTTGTCATAATGCTTTGAAGATAGACATTATTTTAACTTATGTTTATGCTAAATGTACTAGAGATGAAATAAGAGACCTTTGGGATCAGATGTGTCTCTTATCTAGTTCATTTCAGAATCTCCCTCATTTTGTCCTTGGGGAATTTAATGTTGTTTCTTCTCAAGCTGAGAAATTGGGTGGTAATGACATTCACCATCATGCTGTGGATGAATTCAACTAAGCGATTAAGGATAGTGGTTTATATGATCTAGGATATTGTGGTACTAGATATACTTGGTGTAATAGCAGAGATGAAGTTGGGTTGATTATGGCAAGGCTAGACAGATGCTTAATGAATAAAAAATGTCTGCAATTTTCCCCAAACTCTAAATTAAAACACTTAAATAGGGCATATTACGATCATGCTCCCTTACTTCTATCAATTAGTAACATGATAGAGGCCTTGATCGAGGGTGAAAAGTGGCGCATGTCAAACGCCGATCGTTGTTTTCTGTTCACCTCCTCAATACAAAAACCTAAATTACGACTAAACTTACGGGGCAAGTCTAGCGGTAAGTCGGGTATCGAAAATATCCACTGGGACGAGTTGCTAGAATTCAATTGATTTAATATTTCGAAATAAAAGTGTAAAAGGTGAATTACAAACTAAAACGGAAAAGATGCATAAAAGGGAAATATTAAGCTAGGCAAGTGTATTGAAACTAGATTAACAAAGCGGTAAAACTATAGGTGGCGTCGAATATCCCTCACCCGAGTTAATTTATATACAATGGTTACGTGGGTCGACGAGTTATTACGAATGCATCTCGTTTCGACAGTTAATTAAATCAAGGGTTGTCACGCCCCTAAATCTGTATAAAAGCCTAATAAGATTTTGGCATCAACAAATATCTCGAAAATTACACGCGAAAGATCGTAAGCACGATACATACAAGATATGCCCCGTCAAATATCCTAGGTGTAATAACTAGGACAACGCACCTGAAATAGACCCGTAAACGCTATCACCAAAGCAAAGCAATGCGTTAACCCGAGTGAGTTCCATTCAAACACAACCTAATTTAAATTATCTAGAAAGCATATTAAAAACGCGATAAATAAATACGGTAAATAAACGCGGTAAAGTTACACTAGAAAGAAAGGAAATAAAGCATGTAAACCTAAATTAGAAAGCATGTAAATTAACTAGAAAGCAAGAAATAATGAAATACAAACTATATTAAATGGAGAGGGTGAATGAATAGTCAACTTAAAACCCAAAAGGGTGTCAATCCAAGAAGAAATGAAGAAGAACTAACCAAAAACCCAAACCCTAATCTAAACTATCTTCTAAAACTATCTAAAATCGATTATATCTGTTTTTACAACAAAAATCCTTTATATAGTAAAAGGAAATAAATTAGAATAGAAAAGAGAAAATAAAAGAAAAGGCCAAAATATATGTAGAAAATAGGGAATCGATCGATCGACCCATTTGGTCGATCGATCGATGGTTGAAATCGTGGCAAAAATCTGAAGGATCGATCGATCGATCCTTTTGATCGATTAATCGATCAAGCAGGTCTCAGTCAAGGCAGCCTCCTGCATTCCTTTTACTACTCTTCTCCTCCTCTTGTGGTTTCATTATTTTTCCTTTCGCTAAAAATCCCGTAACTTCTTCATACGGACTCAGAATCGCGCACCGTTCACGGCCACGCGAAGCTTGCGAGGAGGTCTACAACTTCCATGAGATGTTGGTCTAGGTGCAGAAGCTGTGAAAAGACTAAAATGCCCTTAAATGTGCGATCTCATACGGAAATCGAGCAGAATGCGTCCGAACTTCACACTTAGCATCCAAATACCTATAAAAGCTCAATTAACCCTTGCAAAACATGTTAATGTAAAAATCCAAGGTTGTCTGGTTAACGATCATAAATATAGGGAATAAGATACCCTAGGGGGATAAAATGCATCGGTTCGGAGAATGAAATACACAATATTAGCGTATTATCACACCACCTAACTTACAGATTGCTAGTCCCTAGCAATGAAATAGGATCCAACAAGAACTACAAGCAAACCAAAAGCAGGAGATAGTACAAAAGTATGGTATAAAAGAAAAAGGCCACTTTTGCGAGCGATTCGATTGCATTTAGCGTATGCAATAAGCCGTTACACCTAGGTCACCCTAGTGGACGAGTGTCGTCTCATGAGGGTTTTCAGGGATGATACCCACAAACATCACATGGTTTCCTCAAAATATTCCCAAACCAACATGCGACAAGACCAACAATGGCGAAAAGGATTTCATACACATTATTAGCACATTGAACGAATTCAAAAAAAAAGTCCAAATCATTAACATTATAGATTGCACCTCATAGAATTGAAACCTTATAATGTGGGAGGGGATCGAGCACATGCAAAGTGTGATTTGGCGAAAAACTTATATAAACTGGATAAACATTAAAGCAAGCATATATTCAATCCTCATGGGCATTACAATCATCAAATGAAATTCACTCAAAATAGGGAGGTAACACACGGAACATGCGGGCATAAAGAGTAAATGTAAATGGAAACTAGGCCCAACACATGACACAAAAGAAGAACGCTATATATAAAGTGAAAAATTGTAATCTCAATGAAAGGATACCGCTCATTAAAGGAGGCGAAAAGTATTTTTACAAAAACTATTATGATTTTTGAATTACATCAACCTAAGATCACATAGGACTTTACTAGGGTTGTAATGTAAATTAGGCTATGGTACGAAATAAAGGATATGTATGTACGGATTCAAAGTGTTCGGAATGAAAACTCGGGATAATGGGAAAATGCGGGCAATATCAAAATTGGAAAACAATTTCTAAACAAGCATTAGATATATCATCGGGGAGAGTAATCAAAGATTATTGAACACCATACAACATTTACAACTTTCTATTTCTTTTCTTTTCTTCTTTTTCTCATTTTTTCTTTTGCTTTCTTTTGCTTTTTTGCTTTATCTTTTTCTTCACTTTTTTCACATCTCTCTTTTCTTTACTTTTCATACTCTCATATGCCTAAATTGCAACAGACATCACAACAATAACATTCAATCCCAAGAAACATTCCAAATAAAGGTGTGGAATATGTATGTATGGTCTAAAACTCCAATTCGGAGTTGGTTATGGGAATTGGGTTATGAAACGAAGGGCTTTATTTATGCTCAAATGGGTTAACGAGAGTAAACATATAAGGTTAGGTCAAGGCTAATATAGGTGATATAACAAAGAATGCCTATGATCATTTCACAAAGTTTACGCAATTCTCGAATCAAAACAATATATGAAAATCATGATCAAGTAACACATTTCAAGTATGAACTCAATTAATGAACGATCAAATGAAAGAATAGTGAGATTACCGATAACTTCAACGTTTTCAAAGAGAAAAGAATAGTGTATACACTCACAAACGACAAAAGGTACAAAGCTTACTCGGTGTAAGTATATACAATGCAACAAAAGATTACCGAGTTATAAAAATCTTAAACCAAATCAATAAGACAATAAAAGTGCATGTGCTCATGGGATTAAAGTTTAATTCATAAAGTTATTTATAACATCAATAATTGAGAATAAAGTCTAATAACTTCTAAAATCGAGAGCATGCATCATTGGGCTGTCTATTGGATCGGACAATTATTGAAATTTATCATCGAAAACAAAGGTAAAATGCCCAAAAAAGGAGAAAAATGAAAGAAAATATTTTTCAAATTTTCAATTTTTCTAAGAAAAGCATACTAAGTAACTAACATGTGAGCAACAAAATCGACTAAATAAAGAAATGGATAGAATATCCCACACCACATTTTGATCGAGGGCGAAAAGTAGCGCATGTCAAACGCTGATCGTTGTTTTCTGTTAACCTCCTCAATACAAAACGTAAATTATGACTACACTTTCAATACAAGTAGATCGGTAAGTCGAGTATCTAAAATATCCACAGGGACGAGTTTTAGAATTCAATTGATTTAATATTTCGAAATAAAAGTGTAAAAGGTGAATTAGAAACTAAAAAGGAAATGATGCATAAAAGGGAAATGTTAATCTAGGCAAGTGTATTGAAACTAGACTAACAAAGCGAGTAAAACTATAGGTTGCGTCGAATATCCCTCACCCGAGTTAATTTGTATAAAATGGTTACATGGGTCGGCGAGTTATTACAAATGCATCTCATTTCGACAGTTAATTAAATCAATGGTTGTCATGCCCCTAAATCCTCATAAAAGCCTAATAAGATTTTGGCTTCAACAAATATCTTGAAAATAACGCACGAAAGGTCGTAAGCAAGGGGCATACATGATATGCCCTGTCAAATCTCCTAGGTGTAATAACTAGGACAACACACCCGAAATAGACCCGTAAACACTATCACCAAAGCAAAGCGACGTGTTAACCGAAGTGAGTTCCATTCAAACACAACCTAATTTAAATTAGCTATAAAGCATATTAAAAACACAATAAATAAATGCGATAAAGTTACACTAAAAACCAAGGAAATAAAGAATGTAAACCTAAATTAGAAAGCATGTAAATTAACTACAAAGCAAGAAATAATGAAATACAAACTATATTAATGGAGATGGAAGATGGTAGCACAAATTACAAGCCCAAATGGGTGTCAATCCAAGAAGAAATGAAGAAATGAGCTACCAAACCTCCAAAACCCTAAGATAACCTAACTAAAACAAATTGTAAAGCTTGATATCTGATATTATAATAAAAGTTGGTATTTATACTAAGTTGGAATAAGTAAAGAAAAGAAAAGAGAAAAGAAAAGAAAATATAAGGCAAAATATCTCCTGGAAACAGGGGATCGATCGATCGACCCAAACCGTCGATCGATTAATGGTGAATAAATCAGCCCACTGTCACGAAGGATCGATTGATCGATCCTTTTGATCGATCGATTGATCGATCAAGAAGGTATGATCCCCCTATATGCTGCTTTGGGATGCTTGCATTTTTCGTCCGCTAAAAATCCCATAAGTTTTTCATTCTGAAACGGAATCGTGCACCGTTCATGGCCACACGAAGCTTGCGAGGAGAACTACAACTTCCGTGAAGATGATGGGCCAGGTGCCTAAAATGTGAATTGACTAAAATTCCCTTGAACGTGCGATCGCATACGAAAATCGAGCAAAATGCATCTGAACTTCACACTTAGCATCCAAATACCAATAAAAGCTCAATTAACCCCTGCAAAACATGTTAACATAGAAATCTGAGGTTGTGTGGTTAACGAGCATAAATATAGGGAGTAAGATACCCGAGGGGGCTAAAATGCGTAGGTTCGGAGGAGAAAATACACAATATTTGCGTATCATAACACCCCCTAACTTACACATTTTAGTCCCTAGCAATGAAATATGATGCAACCAGAACTACAAGCAAACCAAAAGCAGGATAAGTGCAAAAGTATGGTATAAAAGCATAAGGCCACTTTCACAGGCAATTCTATTGCATTTAGCGTATGCAATAACCCGTTAAACCCCTAAGTTACCCTAGTGGACGAGTGTCATCTCGTGAGAGTTTTCAAGGTTGACACCCACAAATATCACATGATTTCCTCAAAATAAGCCCAAACCAACATGCGACAAGCCCAATAATAGAGAAAAGGATTTCATACGCATTATTAGCACATTGAACGGATTCAAACAAAAGTCCAAATCATTAAAATTATATAATGTACCTCATAGGATTGAAACCTTAAAATGTGGGAGGGGATCGAGCACATGCAAAGTGTAATTTAGCGAAAAACTTATATAAATCGGATAAACATTAAAGAAAGCATATATTCAATCCTCACGGCCATTACACTCATTAAGTGAATTCACTCAAAATAGGGAGGTAACACACGAAACATGCGGGAATAAAAAGTAAATGGAAACTAGGCCGCACACATGTCACAAATGAAGAACGCTATATATAAACTGAAAAATTGTAATCTCAATGAAAAGATATTGCACACTAAAGGAGGAGAAATGCATTTTCATTGATTATCAAAACTCTTATGACTTTTGAATTACATCTACTAAAGATAACATAGGACTTTACTAGGGTTGTAATGTAGGTTAGGCTAGGGTACAAAATGAAGGAATGTGTGTACGGATTCAAAGTGTTCGAAATGAAAACTCGGGATAATGGGAATATGCGGGCAATATCAAAATAGGAAAATAAGATCCAAAAAAGCATTAGATATATCATCAGGGAGAGTAAACAAAGCTTATTGAACTTTATATAACATTTACAACTTTCTCTTTCTTTTCTTTTCTTCTTTTTCTCATTTTTTCTTTTGTTTTCTTTTGCTTTTTGCTTTCTCTTTTTCTTCACTTTTTCACCTCTCTCTTTTCTTTACTTTTCATACTCTCATATGCCGAAGTTGCAACCGAAATCACAATAACAACATCCAATCCCAAGTAACATTCCAAACAAAGGTATGGAAAGTGTATATATGGGCTAAAACTCCAATTCGAGGTTGGTTATGGGAATTGGGTTATGAAACGAAAGGCTATATTTAGGCTCAAAGGGGTTAACGAGGGTAAACATCTAAGGGTGAGGTCAAGGATAATATGGGTGATATAACAAAGAACGCCTATTATCATTTCACAAAGTTTACGCAATTATCGAGTCAAAACAATGTATTAAAATCATGATCAAGTAACACATTTCAAGTATGGACTCAATTAATGAACGATCAAATGAAAGAATAGTGAGATTACCAACGAATTCAACATTTTCAAAGAAGAAAGAATAGTGTATACACTCACAAATGACGAAAGGTACAAAGCTTACTCGGTGTAAGTATATACAATGCAACAAAAGATTACCGAGTTATAAAAATCTTAAACCAAATCAATATAACAAGAGAAGCGCATGTGCTCATGGGATTAAAGTTTAATTCATGAAGTTATTCATAATATCAATAATGGAGGACTAAATTCTAATAACTTCTAAAATCGAGAACATGCGTCATTGGGTTGTCAATTGGATTGGGCAATTATTAAAATTTATCATCAGAAACAAAGGCAAAACGCCCAAAAAAGGAGAAAAAAGCAAAAAAAATCTTTTTGAAATTTTCAATTTTTCTAAGAAAAGCATACTAAGTAACTAACATGTGAGCAAAAACATGAACTAAATAAAGAAATTGATAGAATATCCCACACCCCCTAACTTAAAACTTGACATTGTCCTCAATGTGAATTAAGAACCAAGTTAAAGAGAGGAAAAGAGCGATATTACCCAAAAATGGAGCGATCCCCATAAGAACAAGTCCAAAGAATCTACAAAATAATTTAGTACCAAGCATAGAAAAAATAAATAACAAAAAGTTAACTAATTACACTAGACTAAAATAAAAAGGAAATAAAAAATAAAAAGAAAGAATAAAAAGCTAACTATATACAACCTACTATTTAGGCTTCACACTAACTATACACTAGAAGTCTAAATAGTTAAGGGTCCACCATAAGAACGATTTGACTTTTACTTACTTTGGAACAAACCATTCTAGACTTTGGTTCAAAACATTCTTCGAATTCAAAAGTCTCGGAAGCAAAATCGTCATCGGACTCAAATAGTAAATCCAATTGATGTTCCCAACAACGATTTTCTTCCCGATAATGATTTTCAATTTTCTCATTTTCATACATACGCAAGCCCTCACCGAATGTCCTAGGTCGAGGTGCGGATCCATGAAAATGAGAACTTTGAAAATTACCATCGGACTTAAACGAAAACTCATTATTATAGGAATTTTGAAAACTATTGCAATTCGTTTCAAAATTCCTATTATAAGGAGGTAAAGGCCCAAAATTATTGTCATCATCATCAAAATTCCAATAACCCGAATTTTAACTTTCGTTATACTCGCCCAAAGTCATGTTTGAATTTGAAATTCTTTGGGACTCTAAGTATTCATCGAAAGTCATAGGATTACGGGCATTTTGAGAATTATAACGATGATTAACGAAAGAATTGGAATAAGACATGCTTACCCCAAAAATGGCTCAAGTGGTGAATTCCACAAAGATATGCGCGCGCGAGAAATTCGAGCGTTTCTAAGTGCTCAAATGTGGAAGTCCTGCAAAAATATTAGTAAATAATACAAATAGAAAGAAAATACTATGAAATACTAAATCAAACAAAGTCTAAAATAAACAAGTCCCCGGCAACTGCGCCATTTTGATCGAGGGCGAAAAGTAGCGCGTGTCAAACGCTGATCGTTATTTTCTGTTCACCTCCTCAATACAAATACCTAAATTATGACTAGTCTTGCAATACAATTATAGCGGTAATTAGGGTATCGATAATATCCACTGGGACGAGTTGCTAGAACTCAATTGATTTAATATTCCGAAATAAAAGTGTAAAAGGTGAATTACAAACTAAAAAGGAAAAGATGCATAAAAGGGAAATGTTAATCTAGGCAAGTGTATTGAAACTAGACTAACAAAGCGAGTAAAACTATAGGTTGTGTCGAATATCCCTCACCCGAGTTAATTTGTATAGAATGGTTACATGGGTCGACGAGTTATTACAAATGCGTCTCGTTTCGACAGTTAATTAAA
This sequence comes from Sambucus nigra, assembly GCA_949130495.1. Classification (NCBI taxonomy): domain Eukaryota; kingdom Viridiplantae; phylum Streptophyta; class Magnoliopsida; order Dipsacales; family Adoxaceae; genus Sambucus; species Sambucus nigra. Next base: position 306,650,878 of record OX422208.1, on the reverse strand, counting down.
TCAAGGGTTGTCATGCCCCTAAATCCGCATAAAAGCCTAATAAAATTTTGGCGTCAACAAATATCCCAAAAATTACGCACGAAAGGTCGTAAGCACCGGGCATACATGATATGCCCCGTCAAATATTCTATACGTAATAACTAGGACAACGCACCTAAAATAGACCCGTAAACACTATCACCAAAGCAAAGCAACGCGTTAACCCGAGTGAGTTCCATTCAAACACAACCTAATTTAAATTAACTAGAAAGCATATTAAAAACGCGATAAATAAATGCGGTAAAGTTACACTAGAAAGAAAGGAAATAAAGCATGTAAACCTAAATTAGAAAGCATGTAAATTAACTATAAAGAAAAAAATAATGAAATACAAACTATATTAACGGAGATGGAAGATGGTAGCACAAATTACAAGCCCAAATGGGTGTCAATCCAAGAAGAAATGAAGAAATGAGCTCCCAAACCTCCAAAACCCTAAGCTAACCTAACTAAAACGAATTATAAAGCTTGATATCTGATATTACAACAAAATTTGGTATTTATAATATGTTGTAATACGTAAAGAAAAGAAAATAGAAAAGAAAAGAGAAAAGAAAATATAAGACAAAATATCTCCTGGAAACAGGGGATCGATTGATCAACCCAAATCGTCGATCGATCGATGGTAATTAAATCAGCCCACTGTCCTGAAGGATCGATCCATCGATCAAGCAGGTATGAGCCCTCTACATGCTGTTTTGGGATGCTTGCATTTCCCGTCTGCTAAAACTCTCGTAACTTCTTCGTTCTAAATCGGAATCGCGCACCGTTCACTGCCACGCGAAGCTTACGAGGAAGGAAACAACTTCTGTAAAGATGATGGGCCTGGCCCAGATGGATTTGGAGGATCATTTTACTTACACTATTGGAATTTAATAAAGTCAAATCTTGTGAATGCTATTAATCATTTCTTTGCAGGTGGTGTGCTCTCATTTAAAGTGATTACTAAGATTTTTTTAAACGATTGTCTACAGTTTTACCTTCCATAATATCTACTAATCAAAGTTGATTTATTAAAGGTATATCTATTTAAGACAATGTTCTTCTAGCTAAAGAAATGGTCCATAATTTAGGCAAGAAATCTCATGGTGGCAATGTCATAATTAAGATAGATATTGAGAAGTCCTATGATATAGTCCATTTGAATTTCCTAATTCAAGTTATCAGGAGATTTGAATTTGGGGAGAGATGGATAGACCTCATATGAAGAAGCGTATCTAATAAATGGTTTTATATTAATATTAATGGCCAAAATAAAGGGTTCTTTAAATCAACCAGGGGCTTAAGACAAGGGTATCCATTATCCCCTAGTCCTTTTATGATAGCTGCATAATTTCTTAGCATAGGCCTTAATAGACTGAAAATTTCAGGAGAAGCCTTACCTTTTTATGATCCTAGTGGAAGCCCACTCATCTCCCATCTAGCATTTGATGGTGATGTTATGATTTTTAGCAAAGCTGATAAGAAGAGTCTTGCTAGGACTATGAATTTCATTGAATATCATTGCTCTTTATCTGGTTAGAAATGCAACTTCTCCAAGAGCAGCTTTACAATTCATGAGAAATGCTCTCCCAAAAAAAAGTCTATGCTAGCTATGGCTACAGGTCTTAATCCCAAATCTCTTCCTCTGAAATATTTCGGGTTCCCTCTCTTCAATGGAAGGAATAAAGTAAAATATTATTATAGCTTGCTTGGGTCTTTAAGGTTGAAAATCTCTAGATGGCAATCCAATCTTTTATCCAATGGAGGGAAACTCATCCTTATAAAACATGTTTTATCATCTATTCACTGTTATCTTTTAGCCTCTATTTCACCTCCCAAAACTGTTATTGCAAAAATACATAACATGATTAACAAGTTCTTTTGGGGAGGTAGTGAAGACCAGGGTTAAAAATTTCAGTGGAAAAAGTATGAAGTTCTATATAGAGATTTAAATTAAGGAGGTCTTGAAATCATAGACTTTAACACCTTATCTTAAGATGCATTCATGAAATTTTACTGGAAGCTTACAACTGAGAAGTCTCTTTGGTCTAAATGCATACTGAATAGATACAAAAACATGAGAACTCCTGCTTATGGTGCTTCTCATACCTGGAGGAATATCATGGCTGCTAAAGATTATTGTACTAATCATATGGAGCAAGTTGATGGTGATTGGTACTGGACCACTGAAATAGCAGGGTAGTTCTCTATGTCTTCTTCATATAACCTTGTTAAACCACATTATCCCGTCTCTGCAGTTTTGTCAAACATATGGGACCAACACGTCCCCAAAAAGATCTCTATAAACATGTGGAAAATTGTATCCAACTGTTCACATATTGATGAAAACATTAAAGATGTGGGAATCAGAATGTGCTTTAAGTGTAAGGCATGTCAAAGCCGAGAAGAAACCATTGATCACTTAGTTCTTCATTGTCTTATCATTCAACCATTCATAGGCATCTCTCTAGCCTAATGGGTATTGAAATTTCTAAGGTATCTATTTCAGCTATGCTTATAAGTTGGTGGTATAAATTAGGTCCTCAAGACTTTGCAAGATTTCTTGGTAAGTGTATTCCTTTTGTGGCTTGTTAGGAAATTTGGAAAAGTAGGAATTTGGCTTTTTTTGAAAACTTCGCCATGAGTTCCAAGTATATTGTTTCAAATTTCTAATTTATGCCAGGGGATTAGTTTCAAAAATAAATCTCTTACTTTGATAAAGGAATTGAACACACTTTTACCATATAGATTTCAAAGAAGACTCAAGTTACAAAGCCAATCAAAGTGGGATTTCCCAAAACCAAACTATATAAAGCTTAATGTGGAGGGGACTTAAAGGGTAATCCATGAATGAGTGGTTATGGTGGTATATTAAGAGATGAAAAAGGTAATCTTGTTTTTTGCTTTTGCAAACTCAAATGGGATCTCTTCCAATACTTGTGTTGAGATTATAGGTCTCTGTCATGGGATCAAACTATCCCTTCAATTCAATTTCAGCAATGTCTACATTGAATCTGATTCTTTGTTTGTGGTTAATTTGATTAACAACAATTGGAAGCCCCTTGGAGATTAAAAAAATATGTTGAGGAACTCAAAGCTCTATTAGATATGCTGAAAATTTCTCTATCTCACTGTTATAGAGAATCTAATATGGTGGCCGATGCCTTAGCAAATACAGGAGTGACTCTTCCATCTCTTCAAGTCTATCATGCCATCATGGACCTTCCTCAGTTGGAGGAACAGTTAAGCTTGATAAGATGGGATGCCATTACTTAATATCTTATGTCTGTTATAACAAATGTCTCCTGATTTTCTTTTATGTAATGGTGCTAGTTATATAGCCCCTATTTTATTGATTTACTGCCTTGTAATGGGAGTATTTATAAACTCCCATATTTATTACTTTGTTAAGTTAACTTATTGGGCTCAACAGTTAACTTTTACATTTACTGTTTCTCCTGTGCTTGTAAGTGCCACTAAAGAGGCATTTTCTCTATGACTTTTAATAATATTTGTGGGGGGTCTTCCATAATAAAAATGAGGATGTGATATATAAAATTGCGACAAATTATCCCCATCAGTTTCGATATAACAACAAATATATATCTATCCACTTGCATGCTTGGTAATGTATTGTATGGTATTTGTACATGGTGTGACTTTATCTCTATAATACTATAAAATGCTATAGAAGTCATTTATCTTCTCAATATTAAGGGTGTCCACGTGGATACCCATTGGCTCTCTCTCTCTCTCTCTCTCTGAATACTAATGGACAACACGCCTGTCTCTTTCTATTCCCAAAAAAACTATCCTTTTTCTCCTCCTTTAATGATTTCAGGGTTTCCCATTCTTCAATTTACTATTTTCTACCATTTATGCTCCATCTACCTATATTTGGTTTCAACGGTAGGAATCTAAATCGCATGCACCATTTTGCCCTCTCAGTCAAGAATCTACCCGCTGACAACATCACCTGTGTAGAACCCATTCTTCTATTCACACCTCCCAAGTAAGACCCTTACTTCTTCTCACAATCTCTTACCGATCCCACAAACCAGCGAAAATGCCTCTCTTCGGCTCACAACAAAAGGTCTTTTAGTTCACAAAGTGAACTCAGTCACCGTTTCTTATAAGCAAGTTTGCTTTCCTACTGATCATGGAGGCCTTGGTACTATAAATTTTATTTATCTTAACAAAGCAGTTGTCATGATAAATGCTTGGGACATTTATACAGGTAACATCTATTTAACCCGGCCTTAAACCTTAGTGTTTGTTTTCATGTTGCAAACGTAGAATTAACGACTTCTATTAAGCGTTATGAGATTTTGACTTCGTAATCGATCGGAAAAAACTATTTTCCAAAGACCGTCATTTCCGGCGGTGGTGTGAAGCAGAGTGAGAAATACGAAGTTGATTTTTTGGGGGGAATTTTATCATCAGTTCAGATTCAGTTTGGTGCATCTTTCATCGTAACCAATTTAACTTTTTTCCTGTTTTATAGATCTCATCTACACATCTATTGCAAACCAACAAGTAATTAGAGTTTTGAACTAAATTCTAGGGCTTAACCCCGTTTTTAGTTTATATATTATTTATCATTTTTAAGATAATGGCATTTCAATTCAATCTGTTCAGGTACCAAAAAAAAAAAAAAAAAGAGGCGCTCTGTACTCTCTAGAGGTAATAAGCCTATCTCCATTAAAAACATAAAAAAATCAACAAAAGTTCATTTAATTTTTTTTATACATATGTTGGTGTTTTTTTTAACGTTTTCGTTATGCTTTCGTTTTATTAGAAGGTAAAATGAGAAAAAAATATTGAGGAAGATAGAGTTACTAAGGGGTAAAAAGCAATGCTTTTTTTACCATTGGATCAGTGATGCTTTGTTAACAAAATTACAGATCAGAAGGTAAGAAATATACATAATACATTTGTGTAGTTATTTATTTTGATTTTAGCTTATGCTATATCTCATTAGCCAAGATATTCTTTCAAATTTATGAAGATACGTTTCCGTTTTTTTATATATCATAATGCAATGACTATGAGTGGACTAATCTTAGTTTTGTGGTTCCTTTTAGATTGATGTGCTTTAGAATTGTGTTTGGAGACAAGACATACAATTTCGAAAACACCGAAGATATACAAAAAGACATGTTAAAGGCGTTGTGATTCTTTTGAGATTTTGGTGATTTGGTGTTGTATTTAAGGCCAAAATATAAAAAAAAAATTCATAAACATGACACGATACGCAAACATGACACATATATACATTAAAAATGTGTTAAAAGTTGTTATGACACGAAAAAAAAATATTCAACACAAACCAAGTAAAATACGACATAACATAACATCTTTTTAAACTAACACACACACGACCTAAATAAAACGCGATACGAACACTAACTCAAATAAACCGTAACACGAGTTACCTTTTTATCACCAAACATTCTTCTGAGATTTTGGTGATTTGGTGTTGTATTTGAGGCCCAAACAGACAAAAAAAAATTCTTAAACATGACATGATACACAAACACGACATATATAGATATTAAAACATGACTTAAAAAGCGTTACGACACGAAATATTTTTTTATATAACACAATCCAAGTAAAATAAGACACAATATAACACGGGTTTTTTAAATGTTTGTAGAGATAACTTTTTCCCAAGCTATCTTCTAAATTAGTCAAACACATTTTGGAAATTCTATGTTTTTTCCCTGTCGTACAAATCACACGCTATAGTTGTCCTTAGTCAATTTTGTGTAGTTATCTCCATTACAAAATCTGTACTATGACGATTGCATTATTAGATAATTTTCTTACATAATGTCCATTTGCTTCTATTGAATTTAAACTTAAAAAGGGTAGAGATGTTAATGGATATTGGTTTCATAAGAGTTACATATTTTTTTAAACAAGTATCATTCCGTTATTATTTTTTTTTATATTTTGCCCGCGCTTAGCACCGACTTTCAACTAGTATATATATATATATATATATATATATATATATATATATATATATATATATATATATATATATATACATATAATGTATTTGGCAACGTACTTAATGTTGTGACGGTGATAAGTCCTGTTTTTCCAAAGATTGAAAGTCATAAGAACAGCATTGAGGTCGACTGCATTATAGACTTTTCTGTGTCTTCTAGATTATAAACATTATTTGGGTTTCTAGTCCAAGAAAAGTCACATGGTGTACGCGTGATGCGCACTCCAGAAACTCTCCGTACGTTTGAGAAAAACTTGTTTCTTGGGTCATAGTTCAATTAACCATCCACCTCCTCGTTCATGGCTTTAACGCTAGTTTCTTGGGGAACAACCCAACTTTACCACCATTTTGGTGACGATTGGTAGAATTTTGTGTGGCCCCTTACATCATACTAATAAAAAATGGAGAATTCTTTCTAAATAAAACGGTAAACTTATCTTTTCAATTCTATGGATTACATTACCCACCCCTACCCCGACCCCCACCCACCCCCATTTATTTATTTTTTTCTCATTTCCATTTTATTTGATATATCTAATGTTCAATAATTCTGGTATTCAAAAGTATTTATTTTGTATTAATAATTAAATGTTATTTTTGAATAATAAAAAATGACTAATATTCATATTTAGTAAATTTTTTATAAAATGAAATAAAATAATAACTAAAAAAAATTATCTATAGAAAACCAAGCATATTATAACATCAAATACGACATGTGTTTTAAATTTTAAAACAATCACAATAGGAAATCAACGAGCATAGTACTTTCTACGTATTCTTACAAATATTTACAAAGACTTTTAGGCTTTAGTCCCATTTGATAAGTTTAATAAGGCATGTCTCATATATTTTTTAATTTTTAATTAATCTCATAACCACCTTCAAACACCTCAATCATTTATAATTCACTATTGTATCTAGAAAAAGTTTTATAAAAAAATACATTTTTTTAATATTTTAAAAAATAGGTTGTATGAGGGTATGTATTTAAGAGTGTCTTACAAGAGAGTCTATGTATATATATTTGGGATCTTAAGTATTTAATTTCACTTTTAAAGATTCATTTGTACTCGATCTTATATTTTTATTCTTTTTGTTGTTGCGCCTGTTATAACAATTATGGGACAAATGTCATTTATATGACTTACTACAATTTAAAAAATTGCATTGGATGAGGGACAATTCAAAATTTTAAAATGAGACAAAAGCCTATACATATATATATATATATATATATATATATATATATATATGTATATAGATAGATAGATAGATAGATAGATAGAGAGAAAGAGAGAGAGAGAGAGAGAGAGAGGGGGGGGGGGGGCTCTCACACATACTAAGTTTATACACCGATATTTTTAAAATAGCAAAAAAATTATTTTTGCGTTAAATTTTTTTATGTGATGTTTAAAGATTTCAATTGACCCATATAAAAACAATCAACTAAAAATAAATTCTTTTGCTATTTTAAAAAAACGATCAAACTTTCACAGCTTTTAAAGTTTAAAAGTTATGAAAGTTTGACCGATTTTTTAAAAATAGCAAAAAAAAAATATTTTTAGTTGATTTTTTTTATGTGTGTCAATTGAAATGTTTAAACATCACATAAAAAAATTCAACTTAAAAATATTTTTTTAACATTTTATTAAAATAGATTTGCACCAATAAGTATATAAACTTGGTATGTATTAGTCTCTCTCTCTCTCTCTCTTTGTGTGTGTATATATATATATATATATATATATGTGTGTGTGTGTGTGTGTGTGTGTGTGGAAAATTAATGAACCAAATAAAATTAGTTTAACGACTTAAAACAGGCCCAAAATAAAAAAAATAAAAATAAAAACTTGATCCACTTGAAACAAAACTCAAAATAAAAATTAAAAACTAGATCCACTTAAAATAGACCAAAATAAAATAAAAATGATCCAATACAAATAGGCCCCTAAAAAATAGCCCACTTCAAATAATCCCCAAAGCGCCGAACTAGATAGCCTCCCCCCAGGGCCGGCCTTGGCTATAAATATTTTAATAAAGTTAAAAAGTACAGAAAACGAAAATGTAGAATATTTAGTTGATAAAGAAGAAAGTGATACAAATAATAATGCGGATGATGAAATAATAAATGATGAGAGTGATTATGAGAAGGTCAAAACAAAATGCGATAGTTTTTTTTAACGATGAAGAACAATAGATTTGTAATGACTTGATCGATACTTTTGCATCACAAAATACGATAAAAACATTTTTATCTAATTTATATTTTTTTTTTGCAAATACGTATAAGATCCCCTTCAAGGAGTTCGCCTAAGGTTATCAAATTGTCATGGGCAAGCCCAATAACCCTTTTCACTCTCACTCACTCTTCATAAATCTTGCAATAGCGCTCTCTCTCTCTCTCTCTCTCTCTCTCTCTCTCTCTCTCTCTCTCTCTCTCTCTCTCTCTCTCTCTCTCAAACATGATTTCAAGAATTTGATTACAATTTCATAAAAAATTTTGGGACTCATTCAAGATTTCAAGGTTAATTTACATATCTATGTAGTTTTTTTAATAAAATTAATTATTCAATTATTATATGACTAATGATTTTTTCACTTTGTTTTATATATTTTGTAACTAAATTAGTAAAATAATTATAGGATTAGCATTTTCGGTGCAACTCTCGACTAGTTGGATTAAAAATGACCAAAAGCTTTGTTGCAAATCAATTTTATTTTTTTTACTTATTTAACTTAATAATTTCTTGCGTGATTAATTTAGGTCTTTTACAATATGTCTACTAAAAAAACTTTTCTATGCTCATGAAAAAAAGAAAAGACCAAAACAAAATCGAGAAGAAGCAAAAAAAATAGTAATGTGAGTTAATATATATTTTAATAAAGCTAAAGAAAATGAAAATATAGAAGATTTAGTTGATAAAGAAGATAATGATACAAATAATGAGAGTGTAGAAGATTTAAATGATGAGCGTGGTAATGAAAAAGAAGAAATTGTGATGAGATTGATAATGAAGAACATCAAATTTTTAATGATTCTCAACATTTTGATTATACTCGTTACGATTGTCTCGATCTAAAGAAGCTTTTTAATTATATTATACCATGTGACAAGAAAGATAAATTGTATTATCAATTAAAAAAAATATTTATTAAAAAATTTTAATGACTTAATAAAAACTTTTGAATCACAAAATGAGAGATGAACACATTTTATCTAAACTAGAGGATTTTTAAGTCCGGCCTATACCTTAACATAATCACTCAGCTTGTAATAACACTCATTATAAGGTAGTTGTTAATGACACCACAAGAAGCACATTCCTCCACCGCACCATATTTAAAAGAGTTTGTAGATAATATTTAAGTAATAATACTTGTGGTGGTAGCTAACAATTATGGGATAGCCTTAGCATTCCATTATAATGTGTCCACACTGGTAATTTAATAGGGCATATAACAAACAGTCTATTGACACTTTTTTAATATATGTATAGTTGAAACATTTTTATTTTGCAATAAAAAATCCCTCACCATATTAAAAAGGTTTTACCATGCCGCTAGCGCGGAACATTAAAGATAAGAAAATAAGTGACTTTTTGATACAAAATAAAAGGTTTGGACTAAATGTGTATTAAAAAATGTTAGAGAAACTTTTTGGTATTTGATCATAATTTAATACCCTTTCACACAAGTAAAATATTCATTAAATAATCTTTTTTATTTATTTTCACACTTTTGCAGATAACTTTTCCATAGGTAGTAACAATTTCGTAAAGCTTGCTGCATAAGTTTCAAAGGCATGTAAGTGGGATCAGCCATAGCCAGGACATGTAAATTTAAGTGGAATCAGCTGTGTAGCGTAGGCAGAACATAGACGTCCATAAAAGTAATTGTCTTGAATAAATTACTTGACTCCAAAAAAAAATTTTGGTAGCAAATTATGAGTTTTCCGGACCATTCTTTCGCTAGTCAAGCATTATTTTGAGAGTATCGAAAATTCAAGTGTGGAGCGCTAGACTAAGAAGCTTGATTACTACGACTACAAATGTCAGAAGATCTGGGAACATACATTCCACTTAAATTTTTGAGCATTGAAAAATACGTGTATATTGACTGCGTGAGAATAGGAAGGAATGCCCCCAGATTTTAAACTCTTGCACCTTGGATTCCATTACCATGGGCGGTTAGCGTTAAATTTTCAATGAAAAATCACCTCGCCATATTCCCATCATTAAATGGAAAATTGTGGGATCCGAGTACCCTATTTTCTCGCCTTTTATATCAGTTTCCTTGTGGGAGTATTGCTTCTTCAAGCCCCCCACATGGAAAATGTTGGCGCAAACCAGGACATATGTTGCGACACTTTCTACAACGACCGAGGACTTGCTACAATTATGAGAGATCCAGAAGGAGATCACTCTATTATTAAACATTAAAGTAATAAATAATTACATTCAAATTTAATGTTTCAGCTCATATCCGCGCGATGCCCAAGTGTATTATAATTAATTACAAAATAACACAATACTGTTATGTCTACTATTTATAAATAACAATTGTACAGAATTATGAACAATGACAGAATAGAAACAGAATTATAGAAATGAAATACTTACTAGAATTTACAGAAATAATAATAATTAGAAAGAAATCCGACCATGTTGAACAGTCTCCTTAAGACAAAATTATTCCTCCAACGTGCTTGAGTTTAATGAATAATTGCCTCTCAAGATAGAACGGATTTTCGAATTTAATCAAGCAGCACAGCAATGACTAATCCCAGCGAACACAATTTATGTGTTTTGTACTCAACACAACCTAGAACATGCAATGCAGAAAATGAAGAAAAGAATTTTCTGGGCAGAGGAAATAATGCAGTAGCAATTTCGGAATTTTGGAGAGTTTATTTTTTCAATAGTTAAAAACTGAGGGGGAAACATTTTATTTATAGTAAATGTCTTGACTGTTGGGAACAATCAAAACCGAAATTAACTGTCAAAGCAGTTAATTTGGTTAACTGCTGACTCTTGGAATTAACTGATTATCAGTTAATTAAAGATTAATTAATTCCTTAATTAATTAATTAAAGCCCAGAAAGTTAATTAGATTCGGCCCAAAAATTTAAGAATTTTTATAAGCCCAAGACCGAACCGAACCGAGCCGGACGGACGCACGCACGCACGCGTGTGGACGTTTGACCGAAAGTCAACCCGAGCATAGCTTAGGTCATCTCCCCTTCAAAGAGTTGGGATACCCCCAAGGCATCCAAGCCTTAGTCCATACTTGGGGTGTTATTAACTCATCAAAATTCCACTACTCTTCCAATGTGGGACAAGAGTTAAAACACACCCAATTCATTAACTTTCATTGCTTTGCGAGTCACTTTGGGGACATAATTATCATTCATAACTTATTGAAATTGGACATATGAATATACTACGTTAATCTCCTTGCGGAGGTGAACGCGTTCGTATATGGTCCCACAATTTTCGTAGTGTGGATCTCATCTAAATTTGAGCTCAAAGTTGCTCAAAAATCTGTCCAGAAAAATCTGGACAGCTTTAAATACCCATTTAAGTTCCAATTTTCCAACAATCCCCCACATGAATGATATATCGCTATAAATAAAACAAAACAGATGCTGATGCAGATGCAGACACAGGTTGAGTAAAACTGAAGACTTATTGCATCGGGAGAAGTAGCCTAGTGGCCTTGAACTTTTCTTAGTGATATACTATCGGATTTACTTGGTTAATCAGTAGACTTCACGTCCTTGAACCGTCAACCGTTTTTGTAAACCTAGACAACAGTATTCACACAACAATTCTTCAACACAGTTGGTTCTCACGTTTGTGTTCATTTTGGCCGTGAACACCACTTGGTTCCGCAAGTATTTTAGAGAATATGCCTTTCATTATTCTCATAGAAGTGGCCCCCTTCTTACTTACGTAGGTGACTTCCATAAAGAGTATTCTGCAATACCCCACTTAGACGTACTAAGATATAGATGTCATTAAAAGCATAACTTATCCTAATTTCGCGGCAGATATGCACTGTCTCATCTTTGGAATGGATAGGATTAAATATCCTCCAGTGCTTACTGAATACAACGTAGTTCGGTTTTCCCATTGAACCTAGATCTTGGGATCTCCACTCAGCTAGGTTGGGTTGCCACTATATTGATTCTTATTTATTTATAGGCTTTAGACCCATTCTTCTCGATGATCTTTCAACTTGCTCTCGATTTAAACCTTTCGTTAGTGGATCCAATATATTATCTTTTGACTTTACATAGTCAATTGAGATAATTCCGTTTGAGAGAAGTTGTCTAACGGTATTGTGTCGACGACGAATATGTCGTGACTTTCCGTTATACATGTGATTTTGTGCCCTCCCAATCGCTGATTGGCTATCGCAATGTATACATATTGCGGGCACAGGTTTAGACCAATTTGGAACATCCTCTAAGAAATTTCGAAGCCATTCGGCTTCTTCTCCAGCTTTGTCTAGTGCAATGAATTCAGATTCCATTGTCGATCTAGCAATGCACGTTTGTTTTGAGGATTTCCAAGATACGACTGCACCTCCGAGGGTAAACACATACCCACTTGTAGACTTAGAGTCTTTTGTATCAGATATCCAATTTGCATCGCAATGTCCTTCAAGAACAGCTGGATATTTTGAGTAATGCAATCCATAGTTTTGAGTATATTTTAAATAACCCAAAACTCTCAATATTGCTTTCCAGTGATCTCTTCCTGGATTACTCGTAAATCGACTTAGCTTACTTATTGAGTATGCTATGTCCGGTCGCGTACAGTTCATGATATACATTAAAATGCCGATAATACGAGAATATTCTAGTTGAGATATGCTTTCACCATTATTTCTTGCTAGATGTAAATTTACATCTACAGGTGTCTTGGTAGGACTAATATCATACTTCTTGAATTTTTCAAGTACTTTCTCAATGTAATGAGATTGAGATAATATAAGTCCATCCGATGTTCTAGAAATTTTAATTCCTAATATAACATCGGTGATTCCCATATCTTTCATGTCAAATCTACTACTCAACATTTGTTTTGTAGTTTTGACAATTTCCAAGTTACTACCCATGATAAGCATATCATCAACATAGAGGCATACAATGACATATCCATTATGAATGTATTTAAAGTGAACACATTTATCGCATTCATTAATTTTGAAACCATTTGATAACATTGCATTATCAAATTTTTCATGCCATTGTTTAGGTGCTTGTTTTAATCCATATAGTGATTTAACAAGCTTGCATACTTTTCCTTCTTGTTCGGGAGCTTTGAAACCTTCAGGTTGCTCCATATAAATTTCCTCATCTAGTTCACCGTTTAAGAATGCAGTTTTTACATCCATTTGATGTATTTCAAGTCCATTAATAGCAGCTATTGCTATTAACATCCGAATGGACGTTATTCTTGTTACCGGTGAATATGTGTCGAAGTAATCCAACCCTTCCTTTTGCCTATAGCCTTTAGCTACAAGTCTAGCTTTATATTTATCAATTGATCCATCGGCCTTCAATTTCTTTTTGAAGATCCATTTATAACCTAACGGTTTTGAACCTGGTGGAAGATCCACTAGTTCCCATGTATGATTTTGTAATATGGATTCAATTTCACTATTAATTGCTTCTTTCCAATTAGAAGCATCGGGTAAGGATATAGCTTCTTTATACGATTGAGGTTCATTTTCTAACAAATATGTTAGAAAATCCGGACCAAAAGAAGTCGAGGTTTTTGCTCTTTTACTACGTCTTGGTTCATCCTCTATTGATTCAATAGGTTGATGAGTACCACTTGTAGTAGCTTGATTTGTCCTTTTAGGAGGACCAGATTCTCGAGTCATGTTATACGGGAATTCATTTTCAAAAAATGAAGCATCCCTCGATTCAATAACCGTATTTACATGAATGTCCGAAATCTCAGATTTACAAACTAGAAATCGATATGCACTGCTATTAGTAGCATAACCGATGAATACACAATCCACGGTTTTTGGCCCTATTCTTACCTTTTTAGGTTTAGGAACCATCACTTTAGCTAAGCACCCCCACGCTCGTAAATATTTATAGGAAGGTCTTCGACCTTTCCATAATTCATAAGGTGTCTTGTGAGTCTTTTTGTGAGGTACTTTATTGAGAATGTAATTAGTAGAAAGTAAGGCTTCCCCCCACAAATTTTGTGGAGCTCCTGAACTTAATAACATTGAGTTCATCATTTCTTTCAAAGTACGGTTTTTGCGTTCAGCAACACCATTCGATTGAGGAGAATAAGGAGCGGTTGTTTGATGAATAATCCCATTTTCAGAACGAAATTCCTCAAATGGATATTCATATTCACCTCCTCTATCACTTCTAATAGCCTTTATCGTTTTGCTTAATTGATTCTCAACTTCATTCTTATATTGTTTAAATGCATTAATAGCCTCATCTTTACTATGTAACAAATATGCATAGCAATATTTTGTGCAATCATCAATAAAAGTAATAAAATACTTTTTCCCACCTCTAGTTTGAACAAATTTTAAATCACAAATATCGGTGTGAATTAAATCTAAAGGTGCAGTTATCCTTTCAATAGAATGGAAAGGTAATCTAGCTAATTTAGATTCCACACAAATTTCACATTTATGATTTTTATCAATATTGAATTTTGGTAAAAATTCCAAGTTAATTAATCTACGCAATGTATCAAAATTAACATGTCCCAATCTAGCATGCCAAATATTAGATGACTCAATCAAATAAGAAGAACTAGCAACTTCATTCATTGAAACAGATGTTTTAGGGGTTACAGTAAGAACATTCAGTTTAAAGAGCCCCTCATTTAGGTAGCCCTTTCCTACATACATGTCATTTTTAGACAACACAAAGCGATCAGATACAAACACAAGCTTGAAACCATTCTTAGTAAGGAGAGATCCAGAAATCAGATTCTTTCGGATATCAGGCACGTGAAGAACATTGTTTAGAGTAAGTTCCTTTCCAGAAGTCATTTTCAAAGCAATCTTTCCTTGTCCCACCACCTTAGAAGTGGAAGAATTTCCCATAAAAAGGTTCTCCTCATTTTCCAAAGGCTTATAGGTGGAGAACATCCATTTGTTTGCACAAATGTGTCGTATGGCTCCAGTGTCCACCCACCATTCCTTGGTATTTCCAACCAAGTTACATTCAGAGACAACGGCAGAAAGATTCATATCCGCCAAATCATTGGTGATATTCTCACCCTCAGTCACATTTGCTTGAGAGTTATTTTTATTTTGCTTCTTAGGCTTACGACACTCACTTGAGCGGTGTCCCGGTTTACCACAATTGTAGCATTTTCCTTTGAACTTTTTCTTGTTATGTTTGGAAGTGCCTTCCCCATCATACTTTCGTTTGTTCTTCTTAGGACCTTCAACGACATGGACCTTTGTTTCCATCAGATTCTTCCCACTTTTCTTTTGAGACTCACGATTGTCTTCTTCGATTCTTAGCCGGACCACCAACTCCTCCACATTCATCTCCTTACGCTTGTGCTTGAGATAGTTTTTGAACAAAGTCCAAAAAGGTGGCAACTTTTCAACAATTGCAGCAACTTGGAAAGTTTCACTAATTGACATTCCTTCAGCATGAATGTCGTCGAGAATCACTTGGAGTTCTTGCACTTGCGAGATTACAGATTTAGAATCAACCATTTTGAAGTCCAGAAAACGCCCAACGATAAATTTCATCATCCCAGCATCTTCAGTTTTATACTTCTTTTCCAAAGAATTCCATAATTCCTTGGAAGTTTTGATAGTGCAATAGACATGGTACAAAGTCTTGTCCAAGTATGCCAAAATATAATTTCGGCAAAGGTAGTCCGAGTGCTTCCAAGCATCGACAGCAGCAACCTTTTCAGCGTCATCTCCCTCTTGAATAGAGGGGCAATCTTCATATACAAACCTGCCCAGTTGGCAGGTAGTGAGATAGAAGTACATTTGTCCTTGCCAACGTTTGAAGTCAGCCCCAATGAACTTTTCAGGTTTCTCCCCGTGTGGCATAGATACGGGTGCAGTCACACTTGTGTTGATGACAATCAGTTTCGTAGGAGTAGTGTTCGTACTTTGTGATTCCATTTCTGTTACAAAAACAGAATTTTTATCAATGATAAAATTTATATATAATGAATTAATCAAAACAGAATACAAAATTATGTGCAACAATTTCCTCCAAATATAATTCACAATAAATGAATTCCAAAAGAATTCCAAATAAAATTCAAAATTAAAGTATAATATAAACAGAATTTCGTACAAAACAGAATTAAATTATAAAATCTGTGTCACACTAATTTTTAATAATAAAAAGAATTCCGTACAAAACAGAATTATAATTTAAGATTAAAAAAAATTTAGATAAACAGATTTTAACAAGAGTACACAAATAAAATTTTATTTTCTAAAACAGAATATAAAAACAGTATAGAAATTAATTTCTATATCAAAACAGTTTTACTAATTTCTACAATAAAGCAGTAAATTAATTCATTTTATTCTGTCAAAACAGATTTATTTCCAATAAATAAATTTCTGTAATAAAAAAAAATTATGTACACTAAAAAACAGTAGAACTAAAATAATTTTGTCTTAAGATTGTTATGTCTACTATTTATAAATAACAATTGTACAGAATTATGAACAATGACAGAATAGAAACAGAATTATAGAAATGAAATACTTACTAGAATTTGCAGAAATAATAATAATTAGAAAGAAATTCGAGCCCTGTTGAACAGTCTCCTTAAGACAAAATTATTCCTCCAACGTGCTTGAGTTTAATGAATAATTGCCTCCCAAGATAGAATGAATTTTCGAATTTAATCAAGCAGCACAGCAATGACTAATCCCAGCGAACACAATTTCTGTGTTTTGTACTCAACACAACCAAGAACATGCAATGCAGAAAATGAAGAAAAGAATTTTCTGGGCAGAGGAAATAATGCAGTAGCAATTTCAGAATTTTGGAGAGTTTATTTTTTCAGTAGTTAAAAACTGAGGGGGAAACATTTTATTTATAGTAAATGTCTTGACTTTTGGAACAGTCAAAACCGAAATTAACTATCAAAGCAGTTAATTTGGTTAACTGCTGACTCTTGGAATTAACTGATTATCAGTTAATTAAAGATTAATTAATTCCGTAATTAATTAATTAAAGCCCAGAAAGTTAATTAGATTCGGCACAAAAATTTAAGAATTTTTACAAGCCCAAGCCCGAGCCGGGCCGGGCCGGACGGACGCGCGCGCGCGCGTGTGGACTTTTGACCGAAAGTCAACCCGAGCATAGCTTAGGTCATCTCCCCTTCAAAGAGTTGGGATACCCCCAAGGCATCCAAGCCTTAGTCCATACTTGGGGTGTTATTAACTCATCAAAATTCCACTACTCTTCCAATGTGGGACAAGAGTTAAAACACACCCAATTCATTAACTTTCATTGCTTTGTGAGTCACTTTGGGGACATAATTATCATTCATAACTTATTGAAATTGGACATATGAATATACTACGTTAATCTCCTTGCGGAGGTGAACGCGTTCGTATATGGTCCCACAATTTTCGTAGTGTGGGTCCCACCTAAATTTGAGCTCAAAGTTGCTCAAAAATCTGTCCAGAAAAATCTGGACAGCTTTAAATACCCATTTAAGTTCCAATTTTCCAACAAATACAACATGTAAATAAAAATATATAATAAACACTATTTACTAAGAGCATGATGACAATTTCATATATGCTTGAAACCCCAATTTCATGCCTTAAAATTGGAAAAATTTTAGTTTTAAATTATTAAAAGTGGGAATCTCGAACACTTCCTTAATTTTCTTTGGAGTGAATAGATTAAATTAAAACCCACATAATTATATGTAGATAGAAAATAAAAGTAAACATAATAAACTCGTGAGCAAAAACTCCAACCAATTATGCAGTTAATTCTCTTTTATTCGAAACGCTTCATGATCTTCAACCAATTATGTGCTTCAATATAATTAGATTACATTAAAACCCGGGCTTACTTAGGGTAACGCGTATATTAGTCCTCAAATGCATGCTTGAGACCATGCAACTACAACAAACAAAAATCTTGGATGATTATTGATGAAATTACGAGACAAAGTCGGAAGCCCATGCAACTACCAAACCCACCCACCAACAATAGTTTCTATTGAAATCAACTGTCGAACATCTGGCGATCTAACCTCTAATGCAAATCAACCGTTGACCTAAGCTCTGGCGATCTAACCTCTAATGCAAATCAACCGTCGACCTAAGCTCTTTAAGGCAACGCAGAACAAAATTCTAAACAGCTTAAACTAAGTCTACCCTCAACGTATGAATATTGGATGCAATAGCATACCACATTTTAGATAACATCAGATTGAGTCTTGCATTTTAATTTTTCTTTTCAACAACCCCACGTCAAATCATACTCTGTCTACTCAAACGGCCTCCTCTCTAATTCGCAATTTAAGAAAGGGTATAACTGCAACACTTGTATAACAAATTCGTAATAGTAGTAATTGTCAAAACATATACCATATGATTGGTTACATTGACAAAAGAAAAGATCGATATAACATGAAGCGAATCCATTAATAACTAAGAAGCAAATATGGAGATCTGGTTTTAGGGAAAATAAAAAATTACCTTGACACCCTCAGAAGTAGTAACATAGGCAGGGGTAAGAAGTGTAATCGGAGTCGAGGGTGAGGAAGAGAAAGATGACAATAGAGAAGAAAGAGAAAGCCATGATGAGTAGAAGAAGGATAAACCAAGTTCGTTGTCAAAATGGTAGGTACAAATCCGATTCAATGGAGGGGATAAGGGATTCTCTGTATACTATTCGGGTGGGACCATAAATTAGGGATTATTGAGGTTTTCTTTGAGAAAGAGACTGTGGTCGTTGTTGCCCTGACGGAGCCACAACTAGAGATATCTCAGATGGTTTTCTTGTGAATAAAAATGAGTTTTTATTTGGTTTATGTTTTTGTAGATGTTTACAAAGAGGGTTAAGGAATTGGAGGCGGTGGTATTTGAAAAATCAAGAGGCATTCTCACTTACGCATATCACTCGTGCCTACATTTTTCCTTTGGTATATGAAAAGCCTAGAGGCATTCTCACTTTTGCATGTCATTTGCTCTTTAACAATTGATAATCTTGAGGAACAGAGTTATATTGATAACTTCTATCATAAATGCTAATACTACTCAAATAGAGTTATAATATAGATTATAATTCATTTTTTAAATGGATCAACAAATTCAAATTCTATTTTATTGACACACTTTTATTCACACATAGATGTGTTTTTAATGTATACTAATAAGCAACAAAGTTTAATGTATTGGTTGTATGAGGGGTACAAATATTTGATATTAAAACACACTGATATGTATGGCAAAAGTGTATCAATAACATGTGTCCCCATATAAATATGGGTTATTTGCGATTTGCCCCATTAATTATATATTTTTAAGTCGAACTCTCATAATTTTCACTTCTTAGGGTTTGACTTTTATTTTGACGTTCCGTCCGTTGACCACTAAATTATTTTTACGCTCAAATTGTTCAATATACCTCTCATTTATTACTTACCAATAATATTTATGTAAGGACAAATTCCCAATTAAGTCAATTTATAGTATTGACTTAATTATCGACAAAACTAATTGAGTCATAGGATAGATGGTGTTGTGTATCTTTTAAGCCTATGACGTTTGTGTTGAAGATGTAGCGGCCAAGAAATTGAAAAGTACATCCTTGTCACTTTTCATGCCAAACTTATACGTCACCAACATTTGAATTTCAAAGTCTCTAAAGGTATGAATGTATTTAATATATAAAGAGAATTGGATAAATGACTTTTTATTTTCTCATAAAATTATTTTAAAACTTTTCATAAAAGATTTTGGGATTTAAAAAGCATTTTGGATTTTCTGAAAAGTTGTTCGAATGAGCTTCTAACGAGAATCAAAAGAGCTTCGAACGAACTTTTTCCACTTTTTTCTGAAATTTCGTTAGAAATCTCGTTCGAACGACCTCGTACAAACGAGATTCAAACGAGAATTGGCAATTTTTCTCTAAAATCTCGTTAGTATATCGTTCAAACGACTTGGGCGAGAACAAATTTTTTTCACCATTTTTTTTAATTTCCATTTCGCTCTACTTGTTACCGGTTTTAATAAGTGCAGGTAGACAGTTTTAAAAATAACTTCTGAGAGTTTTTCTAAGGCTTATAGAGCAAAAATTCTTCCTTCAAAAGTTGCTTTTTGTGTTCATCATTCTGAATGATTTATTTTTCAAAGAACACAAAGTTGACACCCTTGTAATTGTTTTATCCAAGTTCGCTTATATATATATATTTGTTTGAGATCACCATATTGGCACCGGGTTACTTTTCTCATCCCATAAAAGAGAAGTTTCCAACGGAGGAGTCTGTGTTTGAAGATTCGTGGTACGCATACGGTCGAAAGGCTGTCTTGTGTTTGACGGTAGCTGAGCCCCATCGGTGGATTCTAAGACTGCGGTGGATTTTAGAGTTATCTACTAGGCGGTGGTTGAAAAGAAAAGGAGCATCATGGCTTGAAGGGAGTCAAGTCGTTGTTGTAAGTTCTCTTATCGTCTCTTTATAAAAATAGCGTACTTATTGGATTTGTAGGTTGAGTCGTTCGTGGTTTTTCCCGTTGTGAATTTTTCTCGTACATCATGCCTTCGTGTGGTTGTGGTTATTTATCTTGCAAAATTTATATAGATGCATGCATATGTTTAATCATAATAAAAATTGGTTTAATCACAACTTTAGTTTAATTTGGTGCTAATTAAATTTTGGATAAGTTTAAGTTAACTTAATTTGGAAAATTTATATAAAGATTGTTTGGCCTATATATTAAAACATGAATTAATTTTTGTTGGGCTATTGTAGGATTTGAATTGAATCACCTTTGTTTAAATAGTTTTAATTTTGAAGAAAGTAAAATTTGAGTAATTTTTAAAAGAAATTTTTAAAAATTGGTATATCTTTGAACCATCCCATTTTCAAAGTGGTATCAGAGCGTTTTTACCCTTTCAGATTGGTATCAGTTGTAATACCCCGTATTTTCATGGGTTTTAAATTTAAGAATTTATTAAATTTAATTGAGATAAATTAATTTAATTTTAATCCGAAATGTTGTTTTAAATATTTACTAGCGTGACAAGAGTTAGTAATTATTGGGAATATATTATTTGTTGCATATTACTGGATGAGTATAGTAATATATGAGATTTATTTTTATAATATTGCCACGTGTGAATAAAATGACAATTGTGGAAATTTAAGTCGGGGCGCGCCTGTGTCGTGCCGGGACTAAATGTGGATTAATAAAAGTGAATATTTTATAGATTGTTCGTATGGTCGTTTTGAGTGCGTCAACGCGTCCGAAAGGGTCGAGATAGTCAGAAAAGTATACCCGGGGGTTTGATTTGGGTTTCGGAGCATTTTTAGGCCTAATTAGTACCCCGGGAGGGCATTTTAGTCATTTTTGTATTTTTGGGTAATTAAACCCCCGAAAATTAAAAGGGTTATATCAGATGTTTAGGTTATCTCCTAGGGTTAGATAACTCAAAATACTAGAACGGCCATTGGAAATGAGAGGAGAGAGCTCTCAAGGCATTCCAAGGCCCAAAACTCATCCGTTTACACCGCCGCCACCGCCAACGCGTAGATCGCGAGACGGGGAACTCAACCACACCAAATTCAACACCAAACCAGATTTTTGAAAATCACAGGCAAGTGTTTATCTTGCTTATTTCGTTTATGCATCATCCATATTAGTTTAGGAGTTATTATGATGAGACTTATGGAAGAAAAACCCAATTTGAGATGGGAAATTTTCATGTAGTTATGATTTATATGATATTCTGGAAACCCTTTGTCATGTAAAGGATTAAGAGTTTGATTAAGAAAAGAGTTCTAATCAGATACAAACACAAAAAAAAAATTATTCCGGACGATCTGACCGTTGGAATTCGATGAAATTTTACAGAGAATTAGCTGAAGACGAGAGGAAGCTACAGAAAAAAATTCAGCTCGATCGAACCGTTAAATATTTTTTAATATTTTTTTTTCTAGACAGTTTTATGTTTTGAGGACTCTTAGAGATAATAAAAATTCCATTAAAACTCCATTTTAATTACGATTTTGAAACCGTTTGAAATTCTCATCTTTGAAAATAAAAATTCAAAATCCTTTAATATAAGGAGAAATCTATATTTTTGGGATATTTTGCATAAGGGATAATGTAAGTATATATTAAAGGGGAGAGACACGTAAGAGAGAGTTACGTTGGAACATAAATAGATATCTACTGAATTGTACATTTGGAAGAATAGAGTCCATGAGGGTTACGTAGTAAGTTGGAAAAACCCTTCGAATTAAAGTTAGAAACGAACCATTATACTTGATAAATAATAATGGGAAAATAAGGATAAATGTTGTGAATGTGGGTTATTGGATAAACCCAAATTGATATAATAAAAGTGGTATATTTATATGATTGTGTATGCATATATTATATACTTGTGAAAATCATGCCCGCGCTACTTGCTATCCCTGAGGTTACCGCGCTGGGACGATCTTATCTCGTGTGCCTTATGGGGGATATTGACTCGTACCCTAGAAGATAGGAATCCTAGGTACAGGCTATCGAATCGGTAGTCACGGTCCTAAGAGACGTGAGGTTATGTACTAACCTCTTGGACTTGGAAACTATGCTTCGCCTCAATATTGTTTGTGTATGTATTTATACAGTTCGAGAGTGATTCTGAACTTGTATTCCCTTTAGTACGATTGATACGGGGATTGGATAGCAGAGTATGCCCGCACCATAGTTTTTATATGGGGTGCTGTTATGATATATATATTATACGAGTAGTTAATATATATATATGAAATTCTAAAATCTGGAACTGCCTACTGTGATTTGATATGTAGGACATGGTTGATGACTCAAATTATAAATAATTGTTTTGAGAAAGTATAATATGACACTGGAAAACTTTATTGATTAATAAAGTTAAAAGGAGAACCTTGGTTACAAATTGAAATCTTACGTTTTAAATACTTGTGTTGTTCAGTTGTAAATCCTGCGAATAACCTAAGATAAGTTAAATCATTGGGGAAAGATAGTGTGGTATATGACGAGATAGACCATTGGGAAGGTTAGTGCGATAGGTGTGCACATTAGAAGAGAGGTGAGAATTTCTCAAGAGAGTGTCGCACTAATATGTTGTTGCATTAGCCTGTAATCAATTTAAATACTTGCTAAACGAATTTTTAAATCATATACACTATCGGGCTCTGACCCGTTTCTATTTCCTTTTCTCTCTTGTATATATATGTATGTATTACAGGTTCTACTTAGGATCCTTTAGAAGGAACGTGCTGCAGCTTAGGTGGGAGTTGCAGGCCTGTTGTTTAGACAACTTCATCCATTTGATTCTACTCCTAGTTCAGTTTTATCCAGCAGGGGCATGTGTCGCCCTCCTTCTATTATTTAGTTGGTATTGTCAGAGATTGAAATTTTTACTTTCAGTACCTTTATTTCGGGATTTATTACTGTCAGGATGTTTTCCTTTAGTGTTGTAAATGTTGGGATTTATTATTGATGATTAAATTCGTGTATGTTCAATTCTATTTTTATTCATAATGTGTGACTCTTTAGATGTTAATGGTTTAAGGTTTTATAACCGGATTTAATAAAATGATAATAAGGTTTTAAATGGTTTTGACACTTAGCTTAATTATTTAGGGTGTTTAAATTGGAAAAGTATTTTTACGACAGTGATGCTAAGAATGAACCAACTGTTCACCTTGATTTTAATTTAATAAAGGAGTGATCGCCCGGTATTTAATTAGGCGGGGTGTCACATCAGATCATTTTTATCCCCCTTTCACTTGGTATCAGGAACTATTTACGCTAATTTATCGTGTGATCCTGATTTTTAAGAATTTTTATAATATGGAAATTTTAATATTTTCGATTATTCATGTTTCTTATGGTTCTCTTTTTCTTGCACATGACACATCCCATGATAGATCTCAAGGTTGATTGTGTTATCTTTATTTACATACACTCTCTTTTGTCTTACATGATATATTCTTGCTACTTTTATGTTTGTTTGTCAAATTCTATTCTATGCTCAACCTTATATCACATGCTAGAATTATGACTTGTGCATCTTTCGTATTTAATTTTTTATTTTTCGTGTCTTATTTGAAAAATACAAAAATATTTTTGTTTTGTTTTATCTTTTGGTTTATCTTTGTGTTTGGTTAAATTTTTTGAAAAGCTCAAAAAGATTTTCTATTTTAGTTTTACACATTTTATGTGGCATATACTTGTGTCTGAATCCAATATCACTCCCGCATCCATGTGGCTAGAAAATTTTGTTAAGATTTTTAATCCTTGGAATGTTCTTTATCATGCTTGCATGGAGCAGTTAACTTTGACTTGCTTAATAGATTCTCTTTTTATATGCCTCGATTCACACATGCACGGGCTCATTTGATCTTTGACTTCACATGTATATTTGATCTAGGTGAGATGTTGTTCTATCAATTTAGTCATCTACATGTTGTTATGACTATGGAGGATTTGTTCTTATAATAACCGTTGCCCGAATTAAAAAAATAGAAAAATATTTATCCGGTGTAGTTGTTTATCAATGGAATCGGACTGCGAAAAGTAAAATTACTTTGCGTGAAAAGCCACCATTGAAATATGGCCTAAAAATGTGGCATTGTTAAAATTGGCCATGGCCAAACTAGTTGAGTTTGATATGATCTTTCAATATAAAAGAAAATAATATTATGTATGAGGAAGTTTGGATGGATATATCAACGGGTCTGCACAATGACAATGCATGCTAGTTATGCTATTTTTGTCATGACTCTATTGGTCTGTTGAATCATCCAAATTCAAGGCTTGTGTGCATTGTGTATGTTGTTCATTAAATTGATTTTATATTACCACATGAGGTTATAGTTAAGTATGATAAAGTTTTGCAATCAAAGAAGAACTCTGTGAACATGTTTAAGTGATTGGGTTGATATTCCTTTAGTATTTAGTTCACACCCTTTCACTTTCGGTTACCACATGTTACTTAGACACATTTTTGGCATATGACTGTGGAAAGATTAATGTATTTTGTGTCGTGTGTAGTGTTTATACCTATGTATATGTGCGTGTGTGTTATTGATATATATATATATATATATATATATATATATATATATATATATATATATATATATATTGCATTTCATTTGCTTTTAGGTCTTTGTCTTATTATCTAGTCTATATATGCTTCTTGTTTTTATATGTATCCATCTTGTTACGACATTTTTTTTATATCACATGCTTATGTTTAGTACATTTTAGTTGGTATCATTTTTTATTATCTATCGAATCTTAGTTGCTATCCATTACTATTTTTGTGGATTAGTTGATTGCTTGTTGTCATATTGCTTCATTGTTCTTGTCACTTTATTCACCATTGCATTTTATACTTGTTCTTCAATTATTTATAACCCTTGTTTCATTTAGGGGGAGCATTTGATTTAATTGGGGAGAAATAGGTGTATATATGCATTTCTATCTTTGTCTATTCTTGAACAAAAAGGGGAAGAAGTGGTATCCAAACCTTTTAGTTTGGGAGATTTAACTCAGGGGGAGACGCGGTCTTCTTAGGTAGATCATGTTAGATAAATGGGGAGAACGTATTAAGGGAGAAAATATATTCCGCATTTAATCTTTTGATATTCCCCATGCATTTAATGATTTGTTTAAGTGTGTAGGTTATCATCTTAAGAGACAATATTTTAAAGCGGCAAAGCTTCTCAACTATGAGTAGTGTCAAGCGTTATATTTTTTATTTTGGGTGGAACTGAGTCAGTTTAGAAGAGCTTGAGGGCCCATAGGATTTTTAATGTTTGGTTTTGTCCCAGAATAGCTAAAGGGGGAGATTTTTAAGCACGAATTTCCAATTGAGTCAATTTTTAGTATTGGCTTAATTTTGAGCAAAACTAATTGAGTCATAGGATAGATGATGTTTGTATCTTTCAAGCCTATGATGTTTGTGTTGAGACGTAGTGGCCAACTAATTGAAGAGTATATCCTTGTCGATTTTCGTGCCAAGTTTATACTTCACTTGAATTTCAAAGTCTCTAAAGGTATGAATGCATTTAATATATATAGAATCTTGGATAAACGAATTTTCATTATCTCAGCAAAATCATTTTAGAACTTTTCATATAAGTTTTTGGGATTTAAAAAGAATTTAGGATTTTCTGAAAAGTCATTCGAACGAACTTCTAACGAGCTTCGAACGACTTTTGCCATTTTTTCCTGAAATGTTTTTAGAAATCTCGTTCGAACAACCTCGTTCAAACGAGAATTGGAGATTTTTCTATGAAATCGCGTTAGTATATCAATCGAACAGTGTCGTTCCAACGACCTGGGCGGGAACAGTTTTTCTTAACTTCTTATTTCCCTCTAATTGTTACCAATTTTAATAAATGCGGATAAACAGTTCTAAAAATAACTTTTGAGAATTTTTCTAAGGCTTACAAAGAAAAAATGCTTCCTTCAAAAGTTCCTTTTTGTGTTCATCATTCTTCATGATTTATTTTTCAAAGAACACAAAGTTTACACCCATGTAATTATTTGATCCAAGTTCACCTATATATATATATATATACATATATATACATACATATATATATATATATATATATATATTTTGAGATCACCATATTGGCACCGAGTTATTTTTCTCATCCTATACAAGAGAACTTTCCAATGGAGGAGTCCTTGTTTGAAGATTTGGGGTACGCATACGGTGGAAAGGCCATTGTGTGTTTGACAGTAGCTGAGCCCTATTGGTGGATTCCAGAGTTATCTACTAGGCGGAGGTTGAAGAGAGAAGAAACTTCAAGTCTTGAAGGGAGTCGAATCGTGGTTGTAAGTTCTCTTGTCGTATATTTGTAAAAGTACCATACTTAGTGAATTTATAGGTTGGACCGTCCGAGGTTTTTCCCGTTGTGGTTTTTTACTCGTACAGCGCGTCTTCGTGTGGTTGTGTTTATTTTATCTTGCAAAATTCACATAGATGCATGTATAGGTTTAATCTAGATAAAAATTGGTTTAATCACAACTGTAGTTCAATTTGGTGCTCATTCAATTTTGGGTAAGTTTAAGTTTAACTTAATTTAGAAAATTTATGTGAAGCTTGTTTGGCGTGTATTAAAACTTGAATTAATTTTTTTGGTCTATTGTAGGACTTAAGTTGAATCAACTTTGCTTAAATAATTTTAATTTTGAAGAAATTAAAATTTGACTAATTTTTAAAAGAAAATTTTAAAAATTGGTATATCTTTGAACCATCCTATCTTCAACGTGGTATCATAGCATTTTTATTCTATCAATTTCGTCGTAGAATCACTAACTAATGCGTTTTTTTCTTAAAACCCTTCTTCCGTATATACTATATTGACTTACACAAACACATACCCCATATATATATATATATATATATATATATATATACAGAGAGAGAGAGAGATAAGCTCCAGTACATACCAAGTATACATACCGATTATTTTTAAATAGTAAAAAAACTATTTTTGAGTTAATTTTTTTTGTGTTGTATTTAGATATTTCAAAGGACCCATAAAAAATCACCTCAAACTAACTTTTTTTGCTATTTTAAAAGAATGGATCAAAAGCAGTGAAAGTTTGATTGATTTTTTTAAAATAGCAAAAAAAAATATTTTGAGCTGATTTTTGCATGGGTCCCTTATAATGTTTAATACCACATAAAAAATTCAACTCAAAAATATTTTTTTAAATTAAAAAAAATAGGTTTGTGCTAGAAAGTATGTATACTTGGTATATATGTGAACCTCTCTATCTATCTCTGCGAGAGAGAGAAAAGTTCTCCTATATCATACTCTATATATTACACCATACATTACATCAGTGGCGGAGCCACATGCTGGGTGACCTGGGCACTGGCCCAGGTCAGAAATGGGGGGCTGTTTTTTTTTTTATACATATATCATTAAGGGCAATATAGGAAACTCAAAAAATTAGATTAGACCTAAAGAAACATCTCAACTATACAAGACCTCATACCTCCGCCTCTCTCAACTTTTTCTCTCTTGGATTGTTCATCTCAACAGTTTTTTTCAAGGTATATGTGCTGAATTTTTTTGGGTTGACACATATATGCTGAATTTTTTTCAAGTTATATAGGTTTACACATATGTGCTGAATTTTTTTGTAGCAAATATTCATTGCTAGTATAAATTGTTTTTATTGGTTTGTAGTAATTATTTTTTGTTAAAGGTTTGTAGTAATTATTTTGTGGGCATGAAGTTGTTGAAATTAATGTTGTTGAAATTAATGTTGTTGCAAATATTCATTGTTTGATGTAATTTACAATGATGTAATCATGAATCGTTTTCAGAAAATGAAAAATTGTAGAGGAATTTTGTAGAATGTAATGGCAACTATCTATTTTTGTATGAACTTGCATTAGTATCGTTTTATATACAAAATGTAATAAAAAATCATTGTAATTCATCTAATTATATTTTAGTTTCTATTTAGTTAAAAGATTATTATAAGTACTACTAAAAAAAATTAGGGGGCTTCCGCCCCCAAACCCCCGGAAATTCCCTTTCGTACCCAGGCCAACAATAATTCCTGGCTCCGCCACTGCATTACATCTAGTTTTGGTCCTAAGAAACCTTTTTTCAAATTTTGTATTTTCTAATGAAATTAATCTTTCAATCATTACATGTTCAAAATTTTAAGCCAACAAATATTTTCTAGTTATTTTTAAAGAATTCACAAAATTCTACAAGCGCATGCCCATATAAATAAGGTATTTTCAACAATTTTTTGTTGGATTTTTAAAAAATAGCTAGAAATTGTATTTTGACCTAATTTTTTGAACATGTATTGATTGAAAGGTTAACTTCGAGGGTAAAATAAAAAAATTGTGAGAGGGCACCAGTAATCAATGATTAACTTGTTTAATTAAATTCTAATTTTTAATCCCAAAAATCCTAACTCTTGAAAACAAACTGTGATAGACAAATTTATTCAAACCAAGCATGCATAGTCAATCACAATATGACCAAAAATCCTCCAAAGGGGCAAAACCATTTTTATTTCAATATAATTCGTAATACTTGCAATTATCGCAAAGTACAATGACGTACGAATACCCGCAAGCGTCGGTTCGTTGTCGTCGGTGTTGTCAGCAAGCGATCTCGCAAGAGCTCCAAGTCAGTAATGGAGAATAGCCTTCTTCTCCACAAGATTACTCCAGATGAGTAAAACAATTATATCTAGGGTTTATAAGACTCGCATATATATATATATATATATATATATATATATATATATATATATATATATATATATATATATATATATATATATATATATATATATATATATATATATTGGAATGATTTGTGAATAAAAAAGGGTTCAAAAATATGAAAAACGAAGTTTGGAAAAATGCAACAGTTCTGCAAAAACATGAGTGCCAAAGACTTGAAAATCGTGTAGAATGGGCACTGCTATTTATACAGAAATCGAGGCGACGCGTCTCTCGAATGAAACAAAGTTGTCTCGCTCGAAAAACGTAAGCAACTTTTTTCTTTCGCCTCTACACTTAGAAAAATTTCTTCTTCTGAAGTAAAACATTCCAGACCCTAAAAAATATTTTATAAAAGTTCCCAAATATTTATGTAAATAATAAACACTATAAATAAATTATTTTACCATAATCATGAGTGGAGTAGTGGGAACGGTTGAAGATCATGTTGCATATTGCATGATGCACATATGAAGATGGTGGGAGCGTAATAACTTTTGTTTCGGATCAAGGCCATTGAGGATGATCGTGTTGTCGTGCCGAATGTAGCAGTGTCAGGCATACTTACTGTGATCTAGGACAGATAGTAAAATCTTAGATTCTAACTTGGAAATTTATAAAATCCTGCCCTTACAAATCTCCCCCTATGTCTATGCCAGTACATACATAAAAAATATTCGAATTATGCTACCCAAACTTAAAAGAAATGACATAAAATTTAATATCCCTATTAAACCCAAGAACTAGAAATACTAAATGACATGTCTTTAAAAGACTGCAACATCTTCAATTCTTCAACTTTCCAATCTTTCTTTGTCGTCATCAGGGTGTGCAAAAATATTCCTCAATTTTGTACCTACACACATGAGACGAGAAACAATACCTGTGACGCGCAACAGTTTGAAATATAATGATAATCACAAAATAAATGTCAATTAAGCTCAAGCAAATCATTCTAAAATCAAACAAAGAATTCACAAAAAATTCTCCCCCATAGTTTGTTCTCTCCTTTTTTATAATGTCCCCAAATAGACAAATATGAAGAACATAAATCAATGCAAATGGCTAATGTCACAGGGTAAACAAACTATCTCTTTTTGAATTTTCAATTTTTTTCGCACAAAATATACAACAAAGAATCACACCTGAAAGAACACAAAATAACCAAGTCGATGATAGCGAAAATGTAGGGATGTCAACAAATTCGATAGGAAAATCAATACATACAACCATAACATATGTGCAAGATGAATTTTGGATATTCCTAACGAATGAACTCAACATCTTCATTAGGTATAAAAATGGTGGAATCATACGAAATTGACTCAATCAAATCTACAAATCAAAGCTCAAAGTGATTTCCACACCAATAACGTCCCAAACTATGTAACGATTTTTCATGACTTTCAAGGACGTGAAAACCCGTTTTATATTCCATCCAAACTCCGTCAATAAATAATGATGCTTTTTATTTTTCTTTTGATGTGATGAAACTAAAGCTTATGGGCTCACTTTTGACATATTTTTCTTTGTATTGCCTATGTATTTTTTCGGGCTCTTTTCAACCTCTTTGGACCTTGGCTTCTGTTTTTGACAAATTTTTATTTAGTTTTGATTGAAATGGTGGCTTAGTTGCAAAGGATAATGAGTACCTTTCGCATCCCTTCCCTGTTTTTCAAAATCACACAACATCACTGCAACAGTTTTTACATGCACTACTTTCTTGTCAGGTTTTATCACATTTGGTTCGTTGTATAGACAGAATTGAGATGAAAACACTTAATCCAATATGTGATAGACAAGTACAATACTCAAATAATATCGTGCACGTGTGCAATAAAGGAGATAAGGAGCCAAACATGTAGAAGATATCACTAATCACATCTCAATGACTCCAAACAATATAAAGCACGTGGATGAAATGATGTAGCATCTCAAATCACTATCAAACTGTCACGTGGAATATGGAATGAAGTGGTGACTATGGATATCTTACATCTTCATCCATAATACGTGTAAACAAAATACAAAACTCTTTTGGGGGGTTTTCAATTTTTTCAAAAAAATAGAAAATATTTTTGTATTTTTCAGGAAAAAATTAAAACTAAAACAAATAATGATATAAATGATACAATACATGAGAGAATGAATCCTACTCTAGACTTGGTAACCACCCTTTAGTTAACTGTCCAAATTCTTAAAGACTTCCTAAGTTTCTCAAATCTAAGGGCATCTGAAGGCTTCATAAAAATATCAACTAACTAGATATCAGTAGACACAAAATTCAAGTATACGACCGTTTCTTCTACTAACATTTGGATAAAGTTCTCGCGTATTTTAATGTGCTTTGTGAGTGAATATTGGACTAGATTACAGGATATGTGAATCGCGTTCATGTATCATAGAAAATAGTCATGGTGTCCTCTGATAGCCCATAATCCTCCAACATCTGCTTCATCCATAGAAGTTGCATGTAACAACTCTCGGTGGCTATGTACTTAGTCTCCGCAGTAAATAAAGAGGTGGATTTTTGCTTCTTGCTCAACCAAGAGACAAGAGCATAATCAAAAAATAAATACCCACTAGAAGTGTTCCTACATCCATCTGCATCCCAACCCAATCGGCGTCTAAATATGCAGATAAACAGTCATCAATATCAAAGGAATACCAAATGCCAAATGAGAGAGTCCCACTCACGTATTTGATAATATGTTTAAGAATAAGTAAGTGCAGCTCTTTCGGGGATGCATAATGTCGCGCACAGACTCCAACACTAAAGGCTATGTCAGGATAACTAGCAGTCAAATAGAGAAGACTACCTATCATACTCCGATACAAGGTTTGCTCTACGTCCTTGCCTGAAGTGTCCTTGTTAAGCTTTGTTGAGGTACTCATCGCGGTACGTGCGTGCTTAGAGAAGTCTAGACCAAATTTCTTGATAAGGTCTCTAGCATACTTGGATTGGGAGATGAACATCCCATCATCTAGCTGATGAACCTGGAAACCAAGGAAGGAAGGAAGCTCACCTACCATGCTCATCTCAATCTCACTCTTCATCCCCTCCTCAATATGGTGAGCATGCTGGGAGCACGTGGATCCAAAGACTATGTCGTCCACATAGACTGGGTATCCAAAATAGCACCGTCATCTCTCTTCACAAACAAAATCATATCAATCCCCCTCTCTTGAAACCACGAGCTAAGAGATAGGAAATAAGCCTCTTGTACCAAGCGCGGGGTGCTTGTTTCAAATCATACAAGGCTTTTCTCGTATAGTAGACGTGATGAGGGTGCTTAGGGTCTTCAAATCCTTTTGGTTGTTCCACATAAACCTCATCCTGTAGAATTCCATTGAGAAAGACACTCTTGATATCCATCTGATATAACTTGAAACGCGGATGACATGCGATGGTGAGTAGTAAGCGGATGGACTCAAGTCTTGCAATAGGAGAAGATGTCTCATCAAAGTCTACACCCTCTATCTATGTAGCCTTGAACGACCAACCTAGCCTTATTTCGAATAATAGTACCATCCTCATCCATCTTATTCTTGAAGATCCACTTGGTACCTATCACATTTGTCTCACTAGGTTGGGGGACCAATTTCCAGGCATCATTCTTTCTAAACTGAAGAAACTCATTTTGCATAACACATATACAGTGTTAATTTTTTAGTGCTTCCTTATGATTTTTGGGCTCGATTTTGGACGTGTAGAAAACATGACCAATAATGTTCTCTAACTGAGCACAAGTATTGACCCCTAGGGTAAGATCTCCTAGAATAGCAATAGGATCATTAATCTTGTGAATCCAAGCATTAGTGTCCCCTAAATCAGGTATAGGGTTCACCCTGGGTGTGGGAGGAACAATGGGATCATCAGTAGGAAATGCGCCATCCTTACATAAAAGGTTAGAATCAACAAACACTGGCGGTTCGTCATCTTGCATGGTGATGTTTATTGACTTCATAACCTCGGAGCTACTCAGGTTAAAAACTCGATATGTCTACTAATCGATGAATATCCTAATAATATTCCCTCGTCACTCCGGGAGTCAAACTTTCCTAATTGCTCTCTATCCCGTAGGATGTATCATTTATTCCCAATGACATGAAAATATAAAAGGTTGAGCTTCTTTCCAGTCCACAATTCGTAAGGCGTCTTAAGTGTGTGTGGATGAAGGTAAACCCTATTCACCATGTGGTATGCGATAGACCCTTACTCTTCCCAAAATCTCCTAGAAACTCTATGACCTAAAAGCATAGATATATCCATTTCCTTGATCGTCCAATTCTTCCTCTCAACAATCCTATTTTGTTGATTAGTCTTCACGGTCAAAAATTCATGTTTGATCCCAAGGCTATCACAGTAAATATCTACTTTAGCTTGCTTAAACTCAGCGTCGTTGTCACTACGTATCCTATTGATAATGACTCCGTATTAATTTTAAAGGACATGACACTTGGTTGTGAAAAATTCCACAGTATCGTATTTCTCTCTTAGAAAACCTACAATCGAAAAAACGAGAGAAAACATCTACCATCACAAGGATATGCCTCTTACCACCTAAACTCGCAGTACGAGTGGGACACATAAGATCCATGTGTATAAACACAAGCACTCTTGAACTGGTAATGGAATTCAACTTCCTCTGGGAGCTACAAACTTGATTTACCAACTGATAGGGTCCAAAAATCATGGAAACCGGATTTCCAAGTGATGGCAAGCCACCTATTAGGTCCTTTTTAGCTAATCTCTCCAAGTCTCTAAAATTCACATTACCAAGACGTTGATGCCATAGATCCATAGGAGAGATCGTAGCGCTGTTACAGACAAATGAGGACTTGGGCACAATCCCATAACAATTATCTTCTGTCCTCACCCCTTGTAATATAAGTTTACCGGCTTGATCATAAAATTGCACTCATTCCGATCAGACTTTACTGCAAAGTCAGCGTTGCACAGCTGGCTAATGCTGAGAATATTTTCTTTCAAACCTTTGACGTACAAAACATCCTTTAGCTTAGGAAATCCTAGTATCTCAACTGTACTTCGTCCTACTATGCTAGACTTTCTCCCATATCCAAAGGTGACTTTACCTTCCTTTCGATCCTTTAGGTAGGTAAAAAATAAGACATCACATGTCATGTGCCTGGAGCACCCACTATCGAAATACCAGTGAAAAGTATTAAGAGAAACACGAACAACAATGGATTTTTCTTCGAGTTTAGGCACCCAAGATGAGGTAACCTTCTATTTTCCCTTGTCATTATTAGCTTTAGTCGGGATATTAGAAGTGTTCGCTGACGATATAGAAATCCGTTGGAACTTTTCCATTAAACTCAAAGATGTGGTGACTAGAAACTCAACCTACTCTCTAAGACTCGACAAATCGATAGTGGAACATGGTGGAGTAAATGTACGTTGTATCTGACTCAAACTATAGAAAAACTCCCTAAGCTTGCCTTATCTTTTACAGTAGGTACAAAAGTACACAGTCTTTGGCCGACCTTAGTTTGCTTTTCTTGGCCAAACTCTTCTCCAGGGTTTTTAGTGATGTCCATATGGATTCGTAGTAAACTTAGGAATTGGTTCTGGTGTCACATGGGACATCAATGTACTATCAAAACCTATTCCCTGCCTTTCACAAAAACCTAAAGTAGGGGCGAGGAGCATCTTTCCCATCTTTCGAGATTTGTCCTCTATTTTTACCTTGACCTCCCTGGCTATCTCAAGGCCATGACTAAGCTGGGTTACAAGGGATTCTAGTTTCTTTCTAGTGTCCATGGAGGTCTGGAGCTCACTCGTAAGACTAGCCACTTACTTCTTCAAGTCCCCTTTATCTTTCTCTAAACATCTCTCTCTCTCACCAAACTGACTCTCCCTCTCCACACAAAGTCTCTCTCTCTCTCTCTCTCTCTCTCTCTCTCTCTCTCTCTCTCTCAAGGCAGTGCTAATGGAGGACTCTCTCTCTCGTCTCTCCCAAATATTTTTTCTAAGGCAACTATCCTAAGAGCTAATGGTTTGTTACGCTTTTTTGTTTTCAAAGAATCAATATAAAAATCAGCTTACGCGCGTCGTAAGTCACTCTCGCCCTCACTTGCAGCATCCTATACCTCACTCACATCTCTATCATTGTTGAGGTGTCCCTGTGAAGTAGCATCCTCATCATCGTGAGGTGCACTTTCAGTACTCACATGACTAGCCATGAATGCGGTGAAGTTACATTCATGCGGTGCCTCGACTTCATTGCCTTTGCCTTGACGTCTCAACCTAGTAGGACACTCAAATGCCTTATGACCTCTACTGTCACACTCATATAATCTCTCCTCATATTTCTTAGGCATGTCCTTTTTATCATTTTCATTTTTCTTTTCAAACTTATTTTTCTCAAAATTCTTTTTATATTTGAAATTGCCATTTTTCTTTAATTTGAGAAAATTCTGGAATCTTTTTGCAAACAAGGCCAAATCGTTTAAGTCAAAATCAAACTCCGAATTAGAAATCTCTTCCTCTCTTCTCCTAGACGACTCACCTCTCTTTCTTGTTAACCCATTACTCTTACTAGCTTGGTCTTTAAGTGCTACCCATTTATCTTTTGATTTTATCATGTTAGGAAACATATCAATTTTGTAAGTCTAGAGGTATCCTACCAATTCTTCTAATTTCAGACTACTCAAATTTTCTGAAGAATTTAGCACAGTGACATTAGCAATAAAACGCTTAGGCATTGACGTAAAATTATTTTTAACTACTTTAGCATCGGGAATGTGTTCACTTAAATTGAAACTAGTGTTTACAATATCAGATAAGTGTGCATAGAATTCATCAAAACACTCAGATTCAAGCATGGCAATCGTCTCAAATTGTGTAATTAAATTTTGTAATTTTTATTCTTTAACTGCATTAGTTCCTTCGTGGGTAAGTTGAAGAACATTCCTTGCTTCTTTTGACATGTTACATGTCGTGATTCGTCAAAACTCATTGAGGCTGACGTTTTCAGAAATCGCACTAAGCCCACGTGAGTTATATGTGCTCCATTTAACTTCATCCTCAGTCCATGTAGTCACAGATTTTAAAGTAGTTACATTATCTACAATGATAGTGGGAGGTGTCAACCCTCATTCACATATAACGCAAACACGTTCGTCAATGGATTTGAAGTGACATTTCATACGTGCTTTCCAATATGCGTAATTTGACCCGTAAAAAATTAACACTCGATTATACAAGTTTTCCATTGAAATTGCGCTTTTTCAAAAAATAATTTTTAGACTAAAATTGATATCCAGAAAAATTTTACGAAAAAACTTACACAGTATAATTGTGTAATAGACTCTGATACCAATTTGAGAGTGCACCAACAATCTATAATTAACTTGTTTAATTAAATTCTAATTTTTAATCTCAAAAATCCTAACTCTTGCAAACAAATTGTGACAAACAAATTAATTCAAGCCAAGCACGCATAGTCAATCACAATATGAGGAAAAAATTTCCAAAGGGGAAAAATCATTTTTATTTAACTATAATTTATAATACTTATAATTACAGCAAAATACAATGACACACGAATACTTGCAGGCGGTTCGTTATCGTCGGTGTTGTCTGCAAGAGATCCCTTGGAGCTCCAAGTCAGCAATGGACAACAACCTTATTCTCCACAAGATTACTCCATATGAGTAGAACAATTGTATCTAGGGTTTATAAGACTCACATATATATTTGGGAATGATTTATTAACCAAAAAAGGTTAAAAACTATGAAAAACGAAGTCTGAAAAAATTTAGCAGTTCTACAGAAACGTGAGTGCCAAAGACTTGAATGTAGAATGGCCTCTACTATTTATATAGAAATCGAGGTGGCTCATCACTCGAACGAAATGAAGTTGTCACTCGAACAGACTACCACGTCGCTCGAACGACTTCACAAGAGATGCCAATATCGCTCAAACGACAGGCAATTCTCGCTCTAACAATGTAAGCGACTTTTTAAAAATTCTTCTTCCGAAGTAAAACATTCCAGACCCTTAAAATATTTTATAAAAGTTCTCAAATATTTATGTAAATAATAAACACTCCAAATAAATCATTTTACCATAATCGTGAGTGGAGTAGTAGGAACGGTTGAAGATCACATTGCATGTTGCATGATGCACATATGAAGATGGTGGGAGCATGATAACTTCTGATTTGGATAAAGGTCGTCGAGGATGTTCGTGTTGACATGCCGAATGTAGTGATTTCAAACATACTTGCTGTGATCTAGGACAGATAGTAAAATATTAGATTTTAACTTGGACATTTATAAAATCATGTCCTTACAAAAAAAAAAAGTTTAGGCCTTGATCTAGGTGTGATGTAGAAAGCATGATGTATAAGAGTCTCTCTCTCTCTCTCTTTCTATATATATATATATATATATATATATATATATATATATATATATTTAAATAGAGGTTTTAAAACATAAAAATGACCTAATTGTTTTTAAAAAAAACTACGTTTCAAAAAAATAAAAATAATTTTGTTTTTTTTAAAAAAATATCTTTCACCTGGTT
This sequence comes from Sambucus nigra, assembly GCA_949130495.1. Lineage (NCBI taxonomy): Eukaryota > Viridiplantae > Streptophyta > Magnoliopsida > Dipsacales > Adoxaceae > Sambucus > Sambucus nigra. The sequence continues at coordinate 306,612,783 of OX422208.1, read as the reverse complement.
TTTATATAAAAAAATGTTTTAACTATTTTACTTGAAAAAAATACTTTAAAAATATATAAAAAGTTGTTTAATTGGTTTAAAACTGTTTTAAAATAAAAATAAAAAAAATATTTTAAAAATAATTATAAAAAGTTATTTTAACTATTTTTGATGTCTAAAAATGGAGTGGGTACAAACTTATAATCACATATAAAATAAAGAGAATCAAGCATCACAAACACGCAAAAAAGAAGTTATTAAAGTGGTTCAGCTATGAGAAAAGCCTACGTCCACTATTTTTAAAATTTTATGTGGTTTCAATGGCTCAGGATTGAACATGTTTGTGACTAATTTAATCGTTCCTTTGAGCTAAGGGAGGTCATGTATTTATATTGGTTGGGAACCCAAAAGATGGAATGCCTTTATATATTCAAACATTTACATCTGTATATAATAAATAAGACTGTTGATATTCACAGGTACGTGTACAAAAGCTGTTAGCTATTCCACTTGAGTTATTCTTGTTATTCTTGATGGTTCATATTCTTGAGTTTGGTGAGCCTGTTGGCTGACTAAATATCTTTGGAGCCTGCCAAAAAAGTAAGTATTGTCGGCATAGCCACGTAGGAGGACAAATGTCCATTTCTCAATTGTCGATATAGATGAGTAATTTTTACATACAACAAAACCCCCCAATACTCCATGCTTGGTTATTGATCGAAGGTATGGAGTATTTGTTCCAAAACCTACTCGGCATACTATCTGGGAGTTGGTCGGTAGCCAACGTCCTGGACTTGTAAATTTTTTATCATTTAGAAAGTTATGGCATTTTTGTAAATAATTGAAAAATCAAGAACCGCCAATGGATATGTTGGTCCATTCACACCTTTGGGAACCATGTGGCCGCTAACATTTCAATCGTTTGTACACTTTCATCATTTCAATTCTAATTTTGAGGTCACCAATAAAAGGACAAAGATTTCCCTCTATTTTTCTTTACCTCTAAACTTCTGAACTTAGGCTTTATCTTTCTTATCCTGCTTTCTTTCTTTACTTCTGTTGTTTACTCTTTGTCATTGTTTCTCAAACTTTGTATTCCCTTCTTTCATTTTTCTGTCTTTCAAACATTGTGTACATTGTAGACAAATATTCCTTGAAAGAGTTTAGGGAAAGAAGAAAGATTCTTAGTTGGGTAGGTTTAGAAATATCATATAGCCCTGTTGATGTGTTGTCACAGTTTAAGGGTTACTGGATCCCTACTTTGTTCATTACTGAGTGTGACATCACTTTTGCCCCAAATCCACTCTTTCTTAAATATTGCTAGTATTTTGATGTAGTCTCAGCGATAGTATCCCCTAATATTTAGAGGGTTATAAATGGTGTAAATAGGTTAAATAAAATCCTTGGAACTCGCATTGGCATTCATGTACTTGAAAACTAGGTACATGTACAAAGACTGTTGATATTCACAGGTACGTGTACAAAGGCTGATAGCTATTCCACCTGAATGACTCTTTATATTCTTGATGATTTGTATTCTTGAGCTTGGTCAGCCTGTTAGCCAACCAAATGTCCATGGAGACGACTAAGAAACTAATTACTGTGGGGATAGCCAGGTAGGAGGAAAAGTGACCATTTCTCATTGGTCCACGTAAATAAATATTTTTTAAATACAAAAAAGCCCCCAGTGTTCCATACTTGATGATTGATCGAAAGTATAGAGTACTTGTTCCAAAATCTTACTCAGCATGCTATCTGGGAGTTGGTCGACAGTCGGCCTCATGGACTTGTAAAAAAATTTACCAATTTAGTAGGCAGTGGAATTTTTATAAATAATTTGAAAAATAACGATCCGCCAAAGGGTATGTTGGTCCTTTCATGCCTTTAGTAACCGTGCGACCGCCATCAATTCAATCGTTTATACAGTTTCATCATTTAATTTCTAATTTCGAGGTAACCTATCAAAGGACAGAGATTTTCCTCCATTTTTATTTACCTTCAAACTTTTCAACTTAGACTTTCTCTTTCTTCTCAAGATTTCTTTCTCTGCTTCTCCTGTTTGCTCTTTGTTGTCATTTCTCAAACTTTGTATTCCATTCTTTGATTTATTTACTTTTCAAACATGGTGTCATTGTGGATGAAGGTTCCTTAGAGGAGTTTAGGGAAAGAAGAAAGATTCTTAGTTGGGTAGGTTTAGAAATATCACGTGGCCCTATTGATGTGTTGTCACTGTTTGAGGTTTACTGGATCCCAACTTTGTTCATTGTTGAGTGTGGCATCACCTTTCCCCCCGAATCAACTATTTCTTCAATTTTTCTAGTATTATGATGTAGCCTTAACGAGAGTATCACCGAATATATGGAGGGTTATAAACGGGGTAAATAAGTTAAATGAAATCCATTGGACTCTCATTGGCATCCAGGGGTTGATGTTTTGTTATAAATGGGCAAGCACTGGTGAATAAACCTACTACTTGAAAACTAGGTACGTGTACAAAGACTGTTGATATTCATAGGTACTTATACAAAGTCTGTTAGCTATTCCACCTGAGTGACTCTTGCTATTCTTAATGATTTGTATTCTTGACATTAGTCGGCTTGTTGGCAGACCAAATGTCCCTGGAGCTGACCAAGAAAGTAAGTATTGTGGGGATAGCCACGTAGGAGGAAAGGTGTCCATTTCTCATTGGTCCATGTAGATGAATATTTTGTACATACAACAAAAGCCCCTAATTCTCCATGCTTGATGCTTGATCGAAAGTATGGAGTATTTGCTCTAAAAACTTGCTTGACATGCTATCTACGAGTTGGTAGGTACTCAACCTCCTAGACTTGTAATTTTTTTTACCAATTTAGCAGGCGATGGAATTTTTACAAATAATTTGAAAAATAACAAACCACTAAAGGGGATGTTGGTCTTTTCATGCCTCTGGTAACCATGTGGCTGCCAACAATTCAATCGTGTGTATAGTTTCACCATTTCATTTCTAATTTTGGGGTAACCTATATAAGGACATAGATTTCCATCCATTTTATGTACCTCTAAACTTCTGAACTTAGGCTTTCTTTTTCTTATCCATCTTTGTTTATCTTCTCATGTTTTCTCTTGGTCGTTGTTTCTCAAACTCTATAAGCTTCTTGCCTTTACCTTCTTTGATTTTTCGGTCTTTCAAATATGGTGTACATTGTAGACGAAGGTTCCTTAAAGGAGTTTAGGGAAAGAAGAAATCTTCTTATTTGGGTAGGTTTAAAAATAGCAAGTGGCCCTGTTTATGTGTTGTCACTGTTTGAGGGTCACTGAATCCCAACTTTGTTAGTTACTGAGTGTGGCATCACCTTTCCCCCCCAATCCACTCTTTCTTTAATTTTGCCTGTATTTGATGTAGTTCTTCCTAGAGTATCCACCAATACATGAAGGGTTGTAAACGAGGTAAATAGGTTAAATGAAATCCATGGTACTCGTATAGACATACCTGAGTTAATGTTTTGCTATAAATGGGGAACCATGAGTGATAACACCTTGAAAACTGGGAAACACAACAGGGCACTAGTAGTTAATTTGCCTAAATCAAACTAGGATTACTGGAATTATGGTGTAGTAGTGAAGAATTAGCAATATGCCCCCTTCCTGAGGGGGTAAGATTTATTTGGCCCAGGTGTCCCCAGGAAAGGCGTGGCATAGGTTGTACAATATTTTGATTTTCCATTTTGTCTTCTTTACTAACTGTTTGATGATTTGTCGACTAACTGTCTCGCTTTGTTCTTGTGAAGAGGAAAAAAATAAGTGTTAGAAATAAGGGAACATCAATATTTAAGATCTTAAGTATTTGTGGCCCATAAACTAAAGAGAAGGAGAAGAGCATCCACAGGCAGTTTCTGTTTTGCTAGAATATAGGAGTTATATTTTCTCATTTGTTGCCCAACCAATAATTATGCCTTATTCCCCTATAAATTTGGACGAGGAATCAGTTTCTACCTCTTCTTATACTAAGTGAACTAGAGAAGAGAGAGATTTTGTAAAAGGAGGAACATCATCTTCCTTTGAATCATCTGATCTTATAACCATCCCAACTTCATCGTCTACAGAAATGGTGAAGAGAAAAATCCCAAATCTTTGGGTTGGATCTGGATCTCCCCCTCCTGTTAACAAAAGTATAGCCACTGAAAAGAGGCCTCAGGTCCTCAATGTGGAAGAAATGAGAATTGTTGAGCCTCAATTCAAGAGGTTGAAAAAAGATCTGCCCAACCAACAGGAGTTGGCCCAAAAAGCTTCTGCCGACTAAGTCCGAGCTAAGTCTGCCTCTGTGGCTGTCAATCCTGGGTTAGACAGGGGTCTAATTAAGGTAGGAACTCTTTCAGAAGACATGTTGTCTTCAAACCCGATGTCGAGCGCCCGATTGGTTAAAAGGGCTAACCATAATTTGGCAGTTGTAAGTATTTTACTTTTCCATTTGTCTTTAATAATGTCTGTTGAACTTTTCATGTACCGATGTTATGTATTTCTTCTTTGAAATTCTTGGTTTATTATAACCAAATTCTAAAAAAGGATGACCATCTAAAATCTTCCTCGACTGATGTAGAGGAAGCTTTTGAAAGCTTGCATAAGTCCTTGCAAGAATCTGGAGAGGCTTTGGAGAGAAAAAAGTCTTGGCAGCATAAAATGAAGGTGGTCGAGGATAAGGAAAATGAAGCAAAAAACATAAAGGCTACCGATGAAAAGGTAACCCTTAACGAGGAGAAGGTAAAGGAAGTTGAGAGCGGGACAAAGGCTGCTAAGGACAAAACTACCAGCCTGAATACGGAGCTCACTACTTTAATGGCCAAAAGTAAAAAAGATAAGGAGGATGCCACCAATAAAGGATGGGACGAGGCATTTTCTACTGTAGCCATCCAAATTGAGTATGCCAAGAAGCTCTCCTATAAGGATGTCTAGTCGGATGCTTTGAAGGAGGTCAGCACCCAAGTTGATTATAACTGTTTCAAAGGCATAACCCAGGAACCCCTCCCAACTTATATGAGGAGTTTTATGGTGAAGAGGGTTTTGGGGAATCTTTTATGGTGCTAGTTATTGTGACTGGCCTTCCTCCTCCTTCTGAATCAGCTACTTGAGACACCCTGCCTAATAAAATACCAGGTGATCAGTCATATACCAAATTAAAAGAGAAATCTCAGTTGGTTCATCCTTAGCATCAGTGTCGAAAACCTTTTTTTTTAAACTTACTATCCACCTAGTATTCCAAAAAGCTGGTGCCAAATTTTTATCTTTTTAATTAAACAACCAATAACATGCGAAAAGATAATATGAGTCATACACCACGACTGAATTAAATCAACTGAATAAATAATAAACTACATGCCGAATAAACCATCGGTTACCAAAGTAAATAGTCCAATACAAATATTCAACATCTAAATAAAATAAATTTGAAAACTGTACTGAAAGTCTGGGCGACATGCCCTAAATAAAACTGAAACTGATAAATGATTCCTACTGTAGGAATGAATAAACGATGCGTCTAATCCAAGCTCCTGCTAGCATCCACATATGCCGGAGCTCCATGTCCCTGAAATAGAATATCAAGTCGGACGTCCCTATGGCTGGACACCTAAAAGGTTTTGAAAATAATTTAACCCAAAACATTTTGAAAATATTTAGCAACTGAATTAACTGCAGTAATTTAAAATATATGATTGCGATCCATATTTAAGTTAATGTCGCACTCTCTTGAGGGCATACTCATCCCTCCACTAATGTTCACACCTAACGATTTCCATAACCCCCACCTAGTTGTACTACCCCGTTCAACTAGTCCTTGTAATCCTCCCTTGCCTTTCTACTCTAAGCCGAGTATTATTATCCATGGGTTATAAGTTATCTCACCAATTAACTTAATTAATTTTTTTTAAATAATATCATATAACTGTGTCACAAGTTATATAAACAAATACATCGCACACTGTATTACTACCCGCATATAATATTTACGACCATTATATACGTACCCTTACTACAACATCCACATATATATCATATGTATATCCATCCCTTCGAGTATACCCTCTCCGGATGATTCCCTCGAAAGTGCTATCTCACTAGGTGTGCTCGCATAACCTAGTTACCCAAGTTGGGATCGCTCACCAACCTGGTCCAAAATATAAACGTAGTGGAGGCGGTTATATTCCTTCCTGGAAAGTGAGATAAGCCCCTCACCCATATACCGGACGCTATGACATGGGGATATACTCACCCTACTCCTCAAACTAGGGGATTCACCCACGTCGCGCAACCTCCCTTGATAGCACTAGAGTATATAACTTAAATAAATATATAGTCCCTGATATTTAATAGCACACACAAAGTACACACATGTATATATATTATCACCACACTGTATATATATAAAATATAAATCCCGACTTTACCGTGTACTAAACCCGTAACACTAGCCTATATATTCCCGAGTCTATGGTCCGACTCATATTTAAATGATTCACTCCTTTATAATTTATTACTTTCCCGAGTCTACAGTCCGACTCTAATTTAATTAATTTACACATTAATTAATTAATAATAATCCGAGTCTACAGTCCGACTCTAATCTAATCAATTTACAGATTAATTAATTAATACCAATCCGAGTCTATGGCCCGACTCTAATTTAATTAATTTACACATTAATTAATTTAACACTTGGTTTTGCCCAACCATTATACCCGGACTCGCTCACTTGGCCCGTACCATCGTTAATACCCGATTCTATATGTTGCCCTATAACTAATTAATTACACCTAAATTCCTTTAATAATGTAGTGCCACTCAACTACAATACCCGAATATTTTTCCTCGGTCCAAAATCAATACTTACGAATTATTTCTCAAAATTTGTTCATCTCATGACATACAATTATCACCCTCAAAAACCCAATTATATCACCTTATAATTGCTAAGGAATATGTGCTACATATGAATTTATCACTACATAAGAAGTAGGGGGGAAATCTAAATTAAATTTCCCTTTTATATATAAAACTGGCCGAATTGCCAAAATTCTGGGACCATCGATCAATCGATCCCCCTGGGTCGATCGATCGATCGAACAGGTATTTGTCTTCTCCGGCTTACTGTTTCAGCCATTGTTAACCAAACAAGCTTCTACTTTCTCCCCTAGAAATATCCGATCATAATCCACCATTTTAACATATGAAAACAAGTTCTACTCAACCTAGAAGCCATAGTTCAATAACCAATTTCAACAAATTTTAACGTTTTCCAGACTCGGGTTTTACCTGGGTTTCAAACACCCAAATACTTTACATCTCTAATATCAGAATTTAAATGTGCATTCATGCTGGATTAAATCATACGATTCATATTCCTAAACTACAAAATCATGAAACCTACTAATATCATCTCAAATCTCATCAAGATATACCATCTCCCAAAAACCCGATTTCACTCGGATACCCATTTGTATCCAAAATGGATTTTGGTTTACACATCACAAAAATATGAATTGATTATCACCAATTTAAGAATCATAACAGTTAACCACTAGCCTAAAATTGTTCGTAGATTCTGATCCGTTGGTGTAGTTAAGGTGTTGATGAAGAACACTCACTTTTGTCCCTTAATTTGGCTCCAAAAATCCCAAATTGACGCTTGATTTGCTTTCCCCAAATCCCCTCTCAAGTACTAGGTTTAGAATTTGTGTTAACTATCGTTCAACACTTCCCCAATTACGTTTAAATCCCTAATCCCGTTTTTGGCCACATGGGCCTAATTAGAATGGCCCGAATCACCCCATGTGGGCCCGTCTATGCCCAAAAATGCCCCGAGATCCGATTATTACCCCTGTGTACTCTTTTCTAGCTATCTCGACCCATCCGAACTCAACCATGCACTCAGAATAATCATCTGAAATATTTTATAACATTCTCCAATTTTGACCTCAAAAAATGCGACACGCATTAATTCAGACAATTTAACTTAAAGTCGCCCAATATAAATAATTCTTCCCACTGAAATAAATTCTCCAAATTATAATTTAAGTTTCTCCAATTTAAATATTTTTATATCTCCCAAAATAATTAAATATTTAATCCTCAAAATTACGGGGTGTTACACTGCTAAGGATAAGGGGAAGGTTTAACTCCTTTAGCTAGTTTTTACCTGTTTTTTATGTATTTTTTTCTTTTTACTTTATTCCTTCTTCATTTATAATGAAACTACAAGTGTAATCTTTGACTTATTAATGAAATGAAGAATCTTTGTGAATCTCTCTGATATTCTATGCTTGTTTGTCGACTACAGTTTGTCTTCCTTAGTCGGACTTATGTTCTTATACTTGTGAATTTCCAATTTGATTCTAGGAAGAATGTGATCATTTCTATTGAATATGACATGTAGAAATGTTGCAACAGTTTTCTTGAGGCTGGTTATGTGGCTTTGACTGAAACAAAGTTGCAAAGGTTACTCGGGGAAGATGCCTCAGATTTAGTAAAATATTCATGTGTTCATTTATATAGTCTTTTTGATAGGGCAATGGAAAATAAAGATGCCAACTATAAGATGATTGAACAACTGCAAGATGACCATAATCTTTCTCGGGCCCTACTATACTCTGATTATGAAGCCAAGTACGAAGCATTAAGTGAAGGTTAGGGATTTGATAAGAAGATGCAAGAAATTATATCTACCATGAAGATGAAGGGAATTGTGATGAACAAAGAAGTGGAAGCTCATCAAGAGATTGATGCACTCCTGGAAAAATGAGAATAATGCCTTGAGGAATGAGACGGATAGTCTAACGAAGAAAACTGGAATTGGGACAAATGAAGGGGACCCTTTCCTAGAACTGGAGAATGTCAAGCTGCTAGAGGAACTGAAAAACTTAAAGAAGAGAAAAAACGAGTTTACGCAATCCTCTAAGCATGTAGTGGTTGCTTGGCCAACCATGGATGAAGAGAGAACTAAGAAAACCTTGACCCACTAAGTCTCTTTGTTGCAGGAGAAGGATAAAGACATTAAAAAGATCCAAGACAAGATAGATAAACTAACTTTTCATATTCATAAATAACCTAAGGCTTTTTGGATGAATGGATATGATTAAGCTTTAACTCACCTGGATGACCACATGGAGTAAGCTCGTCGGGAAGGATATAAATGGGGTTGGTTGAATTTTCTGGGGATATTGAAGATACACTACAAAAATGAATTGTGGTAATGGCATGATCCAAGTATGTTTGATTACCCTAATCATTCTTTTAAGATTAATGTCAACTGGATTCCGAAAAAATCCATTCCTCATAGCTCAGTGAGAAAATATATAGAGGATTATGTCCTTTAAGGAAAAGATGAATATGTATGCCCCCAACATTTGTTAGATCAGCAGAGCAATAGAAGACATAATAGGCCAAGAGATTTTAGAGCTACCATCTTACCCATCACTATAGATGAGACTCCTGCTGGGATGAGTAAATCCGAAGGAAAACACCCAGCAGAATAGACTTGTATTTCTTAATTTTTTAATTATGTATTGTAACACAAAATGTGTTGGAAATAAAATAGACATTGTTCTTCAATATATATGTTCCTTAATGCATTTTAACCTTTATTTAAGCTTGTGTTTAGTTAATCGTCTTGCCGACTAGGTAACTTGCTTACTTGATAAGTGTTTGGTCCAGTTTTGAACCCAATTTGTAATGCTTTAGATTCTACTAATTTACTTAGGTAGAACTATAAGTAGTTTTTTTGAGCTAAGCACTTACATTAGTTATCATTGGCAACCAAGTGTCTTAGGAATGTATATTTATTCATGTATTTAACATAGTTGGGTAAAACTTCTTGTGTTTAACTTTAAGTCATACATGAAGTTTTACTGACTTCTTATTCTTGACTTGTCAAAACCGAAATTATACATGAAGTCTAAAGGAAATTTCTAAACTTTTTTCAAGTTTGAAATGTTTGAATTTGAAGTTGGAAATGTTTGTTAATGGTGGATGTATATCACCATACCCCAAAAAAACATAAAAAGGAAGCATAATTGGTAAAAACTCGCAACGTCATTAAACTGAAGAAATGATTACATTAAATCAAAATTACTAATAATATTTTTGAAGGTGGTCGGCGTTCCATGGATTCTTAAATTCTTCCCCTTCAAGTGTTTCCAAGCAATAGGTGTTTGGTCGGATGACTGTAGATGTAACACCCCGACCCGAATTTATGGGTTACCCGTAGTCAAACAAATCTGAATCGAGTCGTTAGGTGTGAAGTGAAATGAACAACTTATAATGTTGCTAATCCTATTTTTATTTTAATTACGATTTCACTTATTTAGCATGCAATTCCAGTTTCAAAATGCGCTACATGAGGGACCCGTAGGGAACACCCCAGAGTCCAAGCATACAGAGCTACTAACGTAAAATAAAAGAAAGTGCTTACCTGTATAACGCTCTCAGAATATGATACCACTCCCAACCTTCTGTAACAAAGCGAGGGTGTGAGCTGATGCCCAGTGGGAATATACACAATGCAATATAGAATCGAATGGCAGAAAGAGACTCAACACATTATAACTACGTATACATGCAACTTTCTTATATATATATACTTTAATGTGTGAAACCACTTTTATTCAAAAATGTTACTCATTCAGATTAATTTACCTTAATCTCATATAAGAACTTTTTGTTAATACTTAGCATTTACTTCTTCATTTAATGCACGTGGTTAAATATTTAAAGGACTACACTTTGCTTAATTGAAAATCATGCCTTTACCAAAATCGCCCCTTTGTATACTGCTAACCCATTTAAGTATTGTCATTGAAAGCACCAATTTAACCATTATACCTTATGCTTTTTATTCACTTTAGGGACATTTTTATATTTGCATATCACTAGTCCACTCGACCCATAATCGGAACACATATTAATTCATTCAAGTTAGGTTGTACTCACACGTTTCACCACATAACCCATTTCTTGATATGTTTTACATTCCATTATCTTTTTCTCAAAGTTATTTTAATAACAACATACTTCAACAGGCTCCACACTGCCGGCTATACGCATTATATGCTCTGGACAGTGATTTAGGGATTTTCACCAAAGGTCTCTGGACCCTTCTTGCTTACATCTCAGTTTCATTCGAGTCTTTATTAAGTTTTTTAACATTTATCCATGTTCATGTTATTCCACTTCTTTACTTTTACTCGGACGAAGCCAAAATCCAGGGTTTTGCCCCGACTCGTGTTACACTTTGAACTTGTCAATTTCTTGTCCTTTATATACTTACATCGATTTTATAACAAATCATTTGTGTCTTAAGGACTTATGATCATTTCAACCATTTTAGTGTAACACCTTATATTAATATTTTTAAATCATAAAAATGTTCCACTTTACATAAATTTATCAATTTACCCCCTTTTGATTGTCAAATATGCAATTTAATCCTTTAACAAGTGGTGTTTCTCGAAATGGTTACTAAGTTTCCAACTTAACATATAAAAACACTTTTAGCCATTTTAACACTTGTTTAATATCACACTTTTACCCAACTTTCACACTTGACACTTTTACACCTTGAATATATAAAATAACACATTTTACAGTTTGAGCTCCTATTTTTTCTTTATCTTAAAGAAAACAAGTTCCACTTGTCTTATTTCATTCTCAAACCCAATAATACTTTCTTTAAACTTGTCCATATATTTATTTACAAAATACCACAAAATTATATGCATGAGGAAGTAGATTATAAAATTTTAAAATCCTATTAAACGGGTTATACATACATTTCATTCTACAAATTCATATCATTTGCAACAATATGATTTTCAAGTCATAAAGACATTTTATTAATTTCGTAAAACTCAATAAATGTCTGTTTTCCTTAAAATCTCCAATTTTGCAAGAAACTTACAAATATTTATTCTTCGTTTATTTGACAAGAATAATAATTAGTAACATTTTTATTCCATAAAAGGCCCACTATTTCTTTTTACTAGAAATAGTCTAAAATAATATTTTCTTAGATTTTTATTCCATAAAAATTTCCATTATTTTCTTTTACTAGAAATACACAAAAATAATATTTTCTTACATTTGTATTCTATAAAAATGTCCATTATTCCTCTTTACCAGGGAACCTTCATTTTGTTCATAATAATCATACATTCAATAATAACAAGACTACAATATACATCTAATAGAGTCTTAAATATAAAAAGTAGATTATCCTACCTCAATAAAGTTCTAATAATGGATGGCATGGAAGATCAAGGAAGATGACAACCCCCAACTCCTAAGCGTGGTCTTAAAAGGGGTTCTCCAGCTCCACCAAATTTGCCTCCAAGAACACCCAATAAAATCTTTCTTCAGACTCCATAAGAACTCATATTCATCTTCTTCAAAACCCCCCAATAAGCAGCTCCAATATTTTATAGCTCTAACTCGATCATAACAAAAGTGGGTATTTCTATGGGGTGAGTGTAGGTTCTACCTAAATAAATCGGATGGGTTACATACTGTAAATGAGAGAAATGGTGAGAGTGTTGGAGAGGGGAGGGGGGAGAGAGTTGATAATCAGTGTTTAGCATATTACCCCCAAACCCTTCTCTTATACCAAAGCTAGGTATACAAAGAAGATATAAATTATGCCAAGTGCTATCTCCAAAATCGTTAGGCTCCAGGGTTGACACAATAATTTGATCAACGATCCTAAGGCTGATAATAATTTGGCAGACCCATTGTAAGAATTATCACATCCCACGTTTCTCTTATTACGATATAAAACCAACATAACCCACAAGTCTCACAATACCTTAAAGATCCGATCCATACTGACATGGTTTTTTATGCCACGATTTAGATCTCGACAGTAACTAGGAGGAATGACTTTCATCAGTCGTCGTTCGAATGACATTCCTCATCGTTCAAATGATATCTCTCGTCATTCGAACAACATCCATTGTCGTTCGAAAGACCAATATTAACTTTTTCCATACTTGCCTGGGAATTCTGAGAAGAGGCCTATATTACTTTATAACCAACAGTTCTATATAAAATCCAAATATTCAAAAATTCTCTTTGTTTAATCCAATTTATTACCCCCAATATCCTATAATTATAATTTGTTCCTCCTCGTATAACATCTATATATAATTTATTCAATTTATCTGGGCGGGATATTACAAACTTCCCTCATTAGGGAATTTCGTCCCTGAAATTCTTGGCCCATTACAATCTATACTCCAGTTACATGCGACTAATTTTCAATCCTACGCATCCTCGACGCCATGGTCTAGACCCAAATATTTCACTTTAATTAATCACCATTGTTAATCCAATCGCAACGAACCCTAAGGTCTTATTTCTAGTTCTCGGGCATGCCTAGCATGTCTATCTAAACAAAACCTCGAGATGATTAATACTAGCCAAATATCTCAACCTCAATAATGAATTTAATAACATGGATCATTACTACGTTAGGATTCACAACCTATGTTTCCTCAAATAATCTTGGATCATGCCTAGCCTTGGATAATACAACCTCAACACTTCTAGTTACACATATCAATGATTTCTTAGACAATTGCCTCATCACATAGTTCTATCCGACTGATATCTCCTACGAGATCCCTATGCTGGACTAGGGCCAACCTGGGTATCCACGTACAATATTCACGAGCAATCAAATTCCCTATCCGTACAACTCTTAATGGAACGTAAAACAAATACCACATCATGTTGTATCGAATTATAATACTCTCAAGTCACAACCTCGGGATGCTCGACCACATTGTAACTAGTTATACCGGAAAACTAAAAAATATATTACCCTAAAAAATCAAGTAAATCACGCAACTGTATGCAAGAACTCAAGGCCATGTGCATACGCAAACTAGATTAGAATAAATGTGCATTCGAGGAAGAGCGCACTCATATACCGTGACACACTATCCATAACAGGTTTAACTCATATCACTATTGAGATTACGCAGTGCCATACTCGAATCAAAACTGATCAACGACTTCCCATTACCGAGATCAAAGAAGACATAAGAAATGAAACGACCTAGGCGGCTGCCACATCAAAGGGAAACAATCGAATACTAGCAATGAATCGACCCACATGAAGTGTGAACCCACAATGTACACCTTAAGTCTCTAATTTTTATCGATACCTGTTAAGCACCATGACCTTGTCGCGTACCTTGTCTTGGCCACTTATCCATGACGAGTTCTAACCACGAATCATCCATCCATGCCGGACAGTTGAAACACAGAACCAATTTCTTCGGGAAGCCAAAACTCTAGGCTTCCCTCCTTAGGTTTAAATCCACATCCCCATTATTGGTAAGTACAATAAATTAAACCAATAAAATTTCACTCCTTTAAAGCTTATTGTTAGTCACTGACCTATCATACCTAAGCCTCCATAATTTTAACATGCAATAATTAACCCTAGTTTTTTAGATTATTCTCATCAAGTGGAGCAAAACGATCACATAGTTTCAAACATTCAACTTATGATCCATTGTTACTACCCTTCGCACTGCCTACATGATCCCAAATCATAACACTTTTAATGATATCCCAGATTTTCAAACATCACTCATGCCTAAGGATTTCCCTTAACAGAACCATTACCAACCAGGCACTATAATTAAGCCTAACATTTTATCCCAAATTCTATCACTAAAGCCATCATGAACATCATCGCATTTTGAGTTTCCCAAGTGATCCACCTAGTATTGATCAACCTATTTTCGAAATTATCCTTGAAAGTCATATCATGACACATACCTATAAACAAAAGTCATAGCACTAATCCCAAGGTACTGCCACAAATCAACATGATCTAACTGTACTACAATCACCAACGATCTGCCATTATTAATGTTAACCTTACTGCAACAATGATTCCTAATACCTCATGGGCGACGGCATCAAACTCAAAATATTTCTCTAATAACTTAGGCATCTATCACAAGAAACCACTAGTCATACCCTGACCTATGCTACCTGACTTGGGATCCACCACTATGAAATTTCTTTTTAGGTTTAGTCGGTTATTATAGGAGATTCATTTTTGGTTTCTTAAAAATATCTAGCCTATGATTGAGTTAACAATCAAGGGTGCACGGTTCTTTTGGAGTGAGAGGTGTCAGAAGACGTTTGACATTCTTAAGGAGAAATTGACCTATGTTCCAGTTCTTATCTTTCCTAGGAGTGGAGTGGATTTCCTGGTCTACACCGATTATTCTCTAAAGGGATTAGGTGAGGTATTGATGCAGGAGGACAAGACGATTCGTACGCCTCTCGAAAGACAAAGATGCATGAGGTTCATTACCAACCTCACGACTTGGAGTTGATGGCCATTGTATTTGTGTTGCATGTATGGAGGAACTATCTTTGGGATGAGAAGTTTATACTCTTTAGGTATCAAAAAAGTTTATTGTATTTGTTTGCAGAAAGATCTATATATGAGGCAGCGTAGATGGTTTGAATTCATCAAGGATTACCAATTCACGATCCATTACCACCCAAGGAAGGGTAACGTAGTGGCACACTCACTGATCCGACAACCCAGTGGTAGCCTATTAGCTCTTCAGTTGGTTGCATGGGGTTTAGCTGAGATAATTGGTGAGTTGACCAGGCCCATTATGGGTATGATTATAGTGACTCCGAAGATTGTGATACAGATGATCAGATGGTAGCCATAATATACGATGTGCAAGGAGAAGTTGAAAAATCTTCTTTCTACTGGTTTACCTTTCCTTTCAATGGGATCGGATGGCAGATTATGATATAAGGGTCTATTGGTGGTACCCTCAAATGAGGAATTGAGATGAGTCGTTATGGAGGAGATGCACGGTTCATGTTTTGTGGTACATTAGTGTGGATCCTCGCCACAGTAGGTGCCAATTAACATGGAAATGTTTCTCCCACAATGGTTAGAAGTTAAAGAAGTAGAAGAGGATCCAGAGCCCGAAATGCACGAAGACAATGTCTCAAAGAAATTGGTGTTGATGAAGGAAGATTGGAATGTAGAGGAAGTGGAAGACGACCCACTGCCATTTCAAACCATACTAATAGTGTCGAATTATATCTTTACTTGGAAAATGTAGAACCGATCAATGTAGATACACTGAGATGTCAGGAGAGGTGGTTTCATAGGGAGATTGGGAAGAGTTAGCTTTTGGTTTGATGGGACTAACTGAAAAAGATAAAATAAATATTTAATGGGTAACACACCCTTCTAACTGGAAAAGGCCAACGAATATTTGGCCATAAAACTATACAAATTCATAGAGTTGGAGTTAAGAACAAAAACCAATGAAGAAAGGAACATAAATTGGGTTGATTATGTATTCGAAGAAGATAGAGAGGAAGAAAAGCCTTAAGACATTGGTGATTTAACAAGTTTGCCAGTAAAATACAAAGAACTCATAATCAACCAACTAGATCCTTTGATAGAGGTAAACTTAGGAACAAAATAAAACCAAATGGTAACATACATTAGTGTCAACCTTAACAAATATGACCAACAGTTGGTTATGAAATTTTTACATCAGTATAAGGACTTTTTGCTTGGGAATATGATGAACTTCCAAACTTAGATGAAAATTTTGGAGCATAGATTTCCAATTAAGGAACCAAGATTGTAAAGCAGCTACCTCAGCAGATGACCCCAAAGGTCACAAAAAAATAAAGCAAGAAGTCAAAAGTTTGTTAAAACCTGGGTTTATTCGAACCGCCAAGTATGTTGAATGACTCTCAAATATAATGCCAGTTATTAAAAACTGGAAAATTAAGAGTGTGCATTGACTCTAAAAATTTTAATCCATCCACTCTAAATGATGAATATCCAATGAAAATGGTAGATTTATTAGTTGATAGATCTATTGGCCACACTGTCATGTCTATGATGGATGGTCATTCAAGTTATAACCAAATATGCATAGGTGGAGAGGATATGTACAAATTGCCATTAGGTGCCCAGGAAATCTAGGAACCTTCGTATGGATAAAAATGACATTCTGTTTAATATATACATGAGCCACTTATCAAAGGGGAATGAACATTATTCTCCATGATATGGTTAATACATGTTTGGAGTATTGTATTGACGATATAATTGTCAAATCAAAAATAATAGCATATCATATAACGCACCTACAAAGTCATTCGAAAGCATGAGGCTCTATCAATTAAAAATGATTCCTTTAAAATATACCCTTGGAGGAAATTTCCTAGAATATCTGATAAAGTTATGCTAAATTTTATTCCCAGGTTCTTAAATGTAGAGGATAATGAAATGGATAAAAACACATCATGTTTTAAACATTGTTGATGTAAGAAATTAGATTATCTCTAATTACTTAATCACAGATAAAAAAAATAAGACAAGAGATTTTTAAAGTGGTTCAGCCTTAAATGAATGGCCTATGTCCACTGTTTGTGTTATTACTGACTGTTTGCAGAATTCTCGATAATGAGTTTGCCAAAAAATTTCGAGTCCCCTTACAATGAGGATGATACAATGTATTTAAAGCCCTCAGGCTGTAAATGTGAAAGGGTAATACATAGCTGTCCAATAGGCGTATACATCTGTATGATAATAATGAGCATTTAATGTGCAGTTGATTTGTTGATTATTCGGACATTAATACTCTGTACGAGATGCAGCTCGGACCGCCTAAGCTGCTCGGACCGCCCAAGTAGCTCGGTATTCATGAGTTGCTCGGTACAGTAAAGTTCCTCGGAGATCACCTATTGCTCGGAGTGTCTGAGTTGGTCGGGGAGATTGAGTTCCTCGAAGTCAAGGTGTTGTTCAGAAATATTTGTAAGTGCCATGTATATTGAGACGTGTTTCCACTTAACTGATCCACATCAGTAGACTAAATTTGGTATCAACAGAAGCCCCTAATGTTTCACAGTTCAAGGTTGAGGAGTGTGGAACATTCTTCTTGAAATATGGCGGGATTAAATAGTCATCCTGAATTTTAGGAGTTTTTTCCTTGTATTTAATTTCCCTTTCGAATTCATAGAATCAGACTTTTTGAATTTTTTCCATTGCTTTGGTCTCCGTGACTTTTTTGTCCTTTTAGCCGCCGATAGCGCAAACGTCGTTCTTTGTAATAATTATTTTTACCCCTTCCCAAGGTAAGGTATTTAAGCATTGCAGAAAATCCTATCGTCTCTTACTTTTTCAAATCTGTATCTTTGATCTCTCCATCTTGTGTGTTCATTCCTTCCATCGTTCGTTATCAACTGATCTACCCTTCTTCTGTAAGATCTTCTTCCTTCTCTTTTATTTTCTTTGTTCATCATGGTTTACCTTATTGAGTCGCTTGATAAATTTCGTTCTGATTTTTCTATTCCTTCCTGGGTCATTTTGGAAGAACTTTCTGGTCCTCCTGATTATTTCGTTTGGCTGAGGGACATTGGTTCCCCAGTCTCTTTGTTGTCGAATGTGGCTTTTCTTTTCCTCCAAATCCCCTGTGTTTGGAATTCTATCAATATTTTGACGTGGTACCTGCAAAAATAGCCCCCAATACATGGAGAATAGTTAATGGAGTCCATAGGTTAAATCAGATTCATTGAACCCGTTTAGGAATTCCAGAGATTATGTTTTGTTATAGATGGGATGTCAGTGATAGTACTTTTTATTTGAAAACTAGGTTTTTAAATAGGGCTTTAGATGTCAATATCCCAGATGCCAACAGGGATTAGTTCGAGCATGGGGTTGTTATAAAAAATTGGCAACATGCTCCATTAACTGAAAATGACGTATATCAGGGTCCCAGATGCCCTCCCTATGGCAATGGGATAGGTTGTTTTTATTTTGTTTTACTTTTGAAATCATGTTTTCTTTATATTCGATAAAATGCGTCATTGATATTTTGATTTTTATTTATTTGCAGTTGACAACAAAAGAAGGTCTCCAAAAGAGACAGAGGTTAATTTAAAGCATCTGAAACTTATCTGGGGTTTGCA
Organism: Sambucus nigra; assembly: GCA_949130495.1. Lineage (NCBI taxonomy): Eukaryota > Viridiplantae > Streptophyta > Magnoliopsida > Dipsacales > Adoxaceae > Sambucus > Sambucus nigra. The sequence goes on along the minus strand of OX422208.1, from coordinate 306,593,796 downwards.
TCAAACTGTCATTGACGAACATATCAGATCAACCTCGTACTTATTGTAGTACAAGAGTTACACCTCGTCTTTCACTGATCGTCCAGTGATAAGTAACATAGAACCAGCACCAGTTTCTGAAGGTTCTTCTCCTGAATCGCATATTCCTCTTAGTGACCGAATGAAGAGAAGAAGAGCTCATGCCCTCTTCGATAAGTCTGCCTCTATTACTGGAGAGGCAAAGAAAAGTAAGCAGGATGTCCCAGAAAAAGGGACAAGACAAATTGATGCACCTCCTCCAGCTGCTACTAAGAAGGTTGTCGATAAGCCCCATGTGGCTCCAAGCAAAATTGTAGCTATTTCCCCTCCTAGCGAGGTTATAGTTATATCACCGACTAAGACGACATCCTTGGTCGAGAATGTTCCTGCTCCCATGAGGAAGTTGAAGAAAAACTCCTCGGATAAAGTGGCTGAATCCATTTCTCAGCATATAACTGCTGGAAGTGGTGTTCCCACTTTTGTTGCTTCGATCTCTGCCATGAGCTCTGTGAAGTCTTGGATTATCCCTGAAATCCAAGGTCTTGAAGCCATTCTTTCCCGGGATAGGGTTACCACCTTGGCAGCTCAACATATTGCCTCAGTAAGTATTACTAATCTAAACTTTCACTTTTCAATATTATGTACTTGCACTGACTTACAATTGTTTTCTTTTTCCAGTTGGTAACTTGTTTCAATACCATTTTGAAAAAGGATGAAGCTATTAAAGCTTCGAGCTCCTCGTCAGGTGTGGAGAAAGCTCTTGCAGGTCTAACACAGTAATTAAAGGATTCTCGTCAGAGGTATGACGAAGATAAAACTGCTTGGGAAAAGCAATTAAAAGCCATTGAGCAAGAGAAAGGGAAAGTTGTAGAGACCTCTCAGGAATTGGAGAGGAAAATGAAAGAATGTGAGAAGAAGAATACTGAGCTTGAGAAAAATCTCAAAATGCTGGAGAGCTTGAGACCAAGCTTAAAACTACTGAAGAGGAGTAAGGCAAAACTCCGTGAAGCGGATCGCCGGAGGGAAGATGCATAAAGGAAATTAAGAGCTGCCGAGGAACTCATGACTGAGAGGGTTTCCTCAGAGAAGGCGAAGAGGAAACTTGTTGTTAAGAAGTCCTTCAGTACTGGCTGGGACAAGGGTTACAATAAGGGTTTGGCTGCCATGATCTCACAAATGGAGTATGGCAGTCTTAAATATTTCACGAATGGTTGGGTGGCTACTCTGAGAGAGATGAATGTCGATGAGAATTCAGACCTATTTCAGCGACACATTCCTGGCCCCCCTCTGTAATACCCCGTAATTTTATTGATATTTATTTAAGGGATTAATTAAATTAAATGTGAATTAATTGAGAATTAATCTGGATATAAATACTAACGAGATGTGAGTTGGTATTTGATTATGATATGTATATATGGAAATATATGAATATTGAAAATATTAAAATTATCGCGAGACTAAAATACGACAATTTGGGAAATTTAGTTGGAACGCGCGTGTCAGTCGCGTCAGGAATGTAATTATTTGAATTAAAAAGTAAATTTTATTTTATCAATCGAATGGTTATTTTGAGTGCGCCAACGAGTTCGGAAGGGTCGAAATAGTCAGAAAACACTAGCCATGGGTTTAGTTTGGGTCCCGAGGCATTTTTGGGCCATACCGGCAACTTAAAAGGGTATTTTGGTAATTTTAAAAATATGGGAATTAAAACCCACGAAAATTAGAGTTAATATTTATTATTCTAAAGGGGCCACTAAGTCCATTACCAGCAAAAGTTTAGAAAGTGGGCTACGGGAGTTTTGAGAGAAGTTGGAGAGAAGTTACAAGAATCAAAACCAAGCCATCTTCAACCTTGGGAGAAAACCTGAAGAGAAAGGAGAGAATCAACTTTAATTCACCAACATCAATTCTGAAGAACAATCTAAGGCAAGTGATTTAATATTTTTAGTGCATTGAATATGTCTTCCATGCTTAGTGTAGGAATTATCTTATATTGAACTTTTTGAAGAAAACCCATGAAATTGTTGGAGGAACTTTGAATTTGGGTTAGGATTTGCATGTAGAATGATGATGGAATGATTTAATATTCGAAGAGATGTATATGATGATTTAAAAACCGATTTATGATGAGTAATTGGGCATAAGAAAATTATGAGTTCATGTCCATAGGGTTTGGGGAAATATTTGGAGATTTATATTAATTCCATGATGATTTGTAAGATTTGACCTCTTAAAATTGTTAAGGAATGATCTAGGGTGATTAGAAATGATTTATATACGTTAAAACATAATTTGGATGGTCTTAGGGTGGATTTAGAGGAGAGAAGAATTGAGAAAAATGGATTTGGGAATTTTTGGGCTGAAACTGCCATCTCGTTAGAAGACCTGCCCAGGTCGTTCGAACGACCTCGTTCGAACGAACTTCTAACGAGATAATAGTATGACTTCTAACGAGTTGGTATTTCGTTCGAAGCCCTTCGTTCTAACGAACTCGTTCGAACGAGACTTCTAACGAGATGGCAGAATGGCCTTTTTGGCCTGAATTTATTTCTAGTGTCCCGTAGACTTATTTTAATGGTGAGATAACCTTCCCTTATTTAACTAATAGGTATAGTTGGGAGATTGGGGTACATTGAAGAGTAAAACCTAGAATCTTATAGTAAATCGGATAACACTTGTGGATTAGGACGCGAGTGACTAATCACGAAGTGAGGATAATTGATAACTTAAATACATATAAACCGGGGACTTGTGATTTGTATAACACTAAGTGTTGGTATAAGAACGAGAAGTATACCACTAATAAAATATTATAATATCTAAGATGTGAGACTGCTTAGTATATGTAATTATATGTGTATGACATACCTACCGTACTTGCTATCATGGGAGGTTGGCGTTCGTTTAGGGCCATCTACTCTTTGTGTGCCTATGGGGGGATTTAGATTGGTACCTCGAGGACATAGGTCAGAGAAGGGCTTATTGAGAAGTTAATAAGTCTGCTGATCATGGGAACGTAGGTATGTGCGTGACCCATGTGATGTGAACTATGTTCGCCTCCATTGTTTGTGATTGTTGTTAATGAAACGATTCCTGAGAGATTCGGAATACGTGGTCCTCATGTACGTGATGTACCGGGATTTAATAGCAGAGTATGTGTGCACCGCAGCTTAGTCTCGGGGTGCTAGTATTGTATATTTATGGTGAGAATAATATACTGTTGATTGAAATGAATTTTCATGAATAATTATGAGCATAAATAGTAGCAACGGTTTGTAAAGTGAAAATGTAAGATTTCTAATAAATTGTGGTGCTAAAGTGGGGAAACTGTGTAATAAGGTACAATACTCTATTAAATAGAAGATGTTGGGATTGAATTGGATATCATATAGAAATGTTAGATTTATCTTTGGACTAGATAGATATGGGAGTAACCAGAATGGGTACGGGTACGATAGGAGTGCACAATTAGTTGAGAGGTGAGGAACTCATGTGAGTTCACACACTATCATGTACTTTATATTCACTGTTTAATGATATTAAACACTTGCATATTTTTAAATTATTTTCACATTCGGGCTCTGACCCGTTTTCTTTCAAATCTATTTTTGTAAAAACCTTTTAGGTGCCCAGCCACAAGGACACCATGCATAGGAGTTCTATTCAGGTGACGTGCTGTAGCTGCTGTGGAAGTTACAGGACCTTGACAGTAGACGCCTCCATTTCTGATCTTGAGTCCATTATCAGTTTTTATCAATTGTTGGGCATGTCGCCCATTCCTTTTAGAGACATCTTACTTATTCAGTTATTTCAGACTTTGGGTTGTAATTAATTTTAGTGATGCAGACTTTGTATTTATTTATTTTGGAATTCGGTTTGTTGTGAGGAGTTTTCCTCCAGACTCATTATTATTGGATGGTTATTATATTGTGACTATATTGTGTTGGTTATGTTAACTTTTCATAATTCATTTATTGCATGTTAATCGAATTTAATTAAAATGGGATACTCACTTTTTAAATACTAGGTGGTTAGTAAATATTAAAATATTTTCGACAATGATGCTATGAACTGAACCAACTTGGCATTTTGTATTAATTTAATAAAGGAGTAGCTACCCGGTATTTAATTAGTCGGGGTGTCACACCCTCCTTCTCCCGGGGAAGAAGAAGAAGAAGACGAAGATGCTTCCGAGGAATCCTCTATGGTGGTCGGAGATCAGATTTCTCATCCCCCGATTGTCCAGACCTCCTGCGAGCAACTTCAACCACCCAGCATTTCAACTGAGCAATTTCCAACACCCTCCGAGAAACCATCTATGCCATCCAAGCAACCTACTTCTTCGTCCCAGCCTCCCGAGAAAGTTTTAGGAGACAAGGAGAAGGTGTAGAGTTGTTCGGACTTTTTCTCTTTGCTTTTTTGTTAAATTTAACTCTGGGTTATGTACTTCTTTTATGATGTAATAAAATTTGAAGTTTTTGGTTGTGCGACTTAACTCCCTTTTTCTTTCTCTGCTTTTATTCTTCTTGCTCTATCTACATTTTATTGATTCTTTCTATCTCTTTTCTTTACTAGTTTATGGCTAGAATGGAGCTCTTGTCATCTCATGATACAGAACTAATGAAAAAATGTAACGACTACTTCAAGGCTGGCCATGCTGACTTGAATGAATCTCAAATCGTCGATATCCTTGGTACAGATGCTTCAGAGCGAGCAGTTGAAGCCTACCAGTATTTGAAATGCTTGCTCGACCGTGCAGTTGCTAATAATGTGGCATACTATGAGATGATTGAAGATCTCCAGGGTACCCTCGAGGAACTTTAACAACAGTACAAGGAGTCTACTATCCTTCTGCATCAGGGATATGAGAAGAAATATCAGCAACTAAGTGTTGATAAGGGATATGATAAGTTGTTTGCTGCTTATGATATAAAGGAAAGGACTTTGAAGACCGAGGTTGAAGAGCATAGGCAGATCACCAAATTGTTAGAGAAGGAGAACAATAATTTGCGAGGAGAGATATCTCAGCTGAAATCTGCAGCCTCTACCTCGGGAGCCTCGGTTCCTGTCAACGATGAAGGTTTTTATTTCTTGGAGGTCGAAAATGACAATCTGAGGGACGAATTGGAAACCTTGAAGAGAACTGGTCCTTCTACCTCTGCTCGCGGACGAGCAAGAGCTTCTCGGGGACGAGCAAGGGCTTCTCGGGTTACTATTAAAGAAGCTAGAATGCAGGCAGCCTTGGAGAATCAAGCATTCCAGTTGGTGGCGAAGAATCAAGCATTAGCTGAGATGTCCAAGAAGATTCTGAATCTGGATGAGCAGCTCTCTACACAACAGTCTGCCTTGGAGAGTAAAGAACTTTTAACGAAGAACCTCCATGATCAACTGGAGAGGTTAACCTATCAATTCCACAAGCATCCCAGAGAGTTCTGTATGGCTGGTTATAATGAAGCCCTCTACCATCTAGATGATCGGATCCAAAATGCAAATAATGAGGGTTACAAGTAAGGATGGCAGAACGCCTTGGGTGTGCTGTAGTTGGAGCAGGGTCACTATTTTTGGGATTACTATGACCATGGATTGCTCGAGTTGCCAGTGCCACCTTTCAAACTTGATATGAGCTAGATTCCTGCTCGGGCCATTCCTTAAGGTCTGATTTCAAAGTATCTCGGTGACTACAGCCTTCATTCCAATTTCGAGATATCTCGCCCTGAACACCTACTTGATCGGCCCTCAGTAATGAATGTCAGGATGCTCAAAGATCTAAATATCATCAATTCCCCTTATGCCTTAGACGATCCTCCCGCTGGTGAAGAACTTGTTTCAAAGGCAGAGGGGAAGAAGCCAATAGAATAGGATTCTCGATGTAATAATTTCTCATATAATATGTATTTTGTTTCTCAATGTATTTTATTCTGGATTTAATGAAAAACTTCTAGTTTTCTTTGCAATCTTAATTGTCATTATCTTTGGAAATATTTTGTAAGACATTTCTAATGAATGTGCATGTATATCTGTTGAAAAGATAAAGATATTTTGTGCTATTTTAAATTGTCGACCAACTAGAGTTGGTGAAGATTTATTGTTGACTATCTGAATTGATGATAATTATCTGACGACCAAGCAGAGTTGGTGATATTTTATTTCTCGACCAACTATGGTGGTAGTTTAAAATGTCATAAGTATCAAGAAATTTATCACTTTTTAATTTTAAGCCCTGAAATGACTTTCATTTATTTAACCAACTGTTTTCGACCAACCGAAGTTGGTGGATTTTCTCATTCCCGACCAGCCTTAGCTGGTGGATTTTCTTCCTAACCAATCGTAGTTGGTGTTTCTGGGAAATTTTTATTCCCGACCAACTATAGTTGGTGGATTTTCTTCCCAACCAACCGACCAACTATAGTTGGTGGATTTTCTTATTCTCGAACAGCCTTAGCTGGTGGATTTTCTTCCCAACCAACCGTAGTTGGTGTTTCTGGGAAATTTTTATTCCCGACCAACTATAGTTGGTGGATTTTCTTATTCCCGACCAGCCTTAGCTGGTGGATTTTCTTCCCAACCAACCGTAGTTGGTGTTTCTGGGAAATTCTTATTCCCGACCAACCTTAGCTGGTGGATTTTCTTCCCAACCAACCGTAGTTGGTGTTTCTGGGAAATTTTTATTCCCGACCAGCCTTAGCTGGTGGATTTTCTTCCCAACCAACCGTAGTTGGTGTTTCTTGAAAATTTTTATTCCCGACCAACTATAGTTGGTGGATTTTCTTATTCCCAACCAGCCTTAGCTGGTGGATGTTCTTCCCAACCAACCGTAGTTGGTGTTTCTGGGAAATTTTTATTCCCGACCAACTATAGTTGGTGGATTTTCTTATTCCCGACCAGCCTTAGCTGGTGGATTTTCTTCCCAACCAACCATAGTTGGTGTTTCTGGGCTTGATGCGTAGTGTGTAGCACTAGTACTCCGAAAAAATTCAACAAAAGGAGAGAATTGGGCGAAATATCCAAAACTTTATTCATATCGAAGAGAACTGCATTACATAGAGATTAAATTACTGATAATATTTGCGCAGATGCTCTGCGTTCCATGCATTCTTAAACTCCTCTCCTTCTAAGGTTTCGTAACTATACGTCCCTGGTCGAACAACCTCTGTTACTCTGTAGGTCCCACGCCAGTTAGCTTCCAGTTTTTTGTGCTTTTGAATTACTTTCTTTAGCACATAGTCTCCTTCTTTCAGGTCGCATTTCTTTACTCTCTTGTTATAGAACAGAGTTGTCCGTTATTGGTATGCAGCATTTCTGATTGCTGCTTCTTCTCTAACTTCCTTGAGTATATCCAAATCTAACCTTCTCATCAAGTCACTGATAGGAGAGTTGAAATTCAGAACTCTGTGTGTGGGGAGACCCAACTCGGCAGGTATAACAGCTTCACTTCCAAATGCCAGCATATATGGAGATTCTCCTGTGGCTGCTCGTGGAGTAGTACGATAAGCACATAGTACAGAATACAGTTCGTTGATCCAATTTGACTTTGCATCATTTAATCTTTTCTTTAAGCCATTCAGCAGCGTTCTGTTTGTCACTTCGGTTTGTCCATTGCTTTGAGGGTGGCCTGGTGCAGAGTGGGTTTTCAATATGTTTGACTGATGACAATACGCAGCAAACTCCTCGTTGTCGAATTGTGTTCCATGGTCTGTGATGAATGCATGAGGACGACCATATCTACAAATGATGTTCTTCCATATAAATTGATACACTTTGTCATATGTCATATCGATAAGGGGCTCGGCTTCCACCCACTTAGTAAAGTAATCCACTGTGACGACGAGATATTTAAACCTTCCTCTGGTCATTGGAAGTGGCCCGACCAAGTCAATTCTCCACATGGCAAATGGCCAAGGGGAATTAATGGGTGTCAACAATTCTTGGGGAGTTCTTCGGATAGTGGAGAAGCGTTGACATTGGCCACATTTTTTGGCATAGGCTATGCAATCAGCCCTCATCGTTGGTCAGTAGTATCCTTGCGTCATCATTCTTTGCAAAAGTGTTCGACCTGCTACATGGGCTCCACACGACCCTTCATGAACCTCTTCAATTAAATCTTTTACCTCGGAGGGATGCACACATCTTTGCAATCCTGCTATAATTCCTCGTCTGTATAGAATATCGTTAGTCAATACATAATGAGCAGCTTTAAACTTCAGTTTCTTAGCTGCAAGTTTACCAGTTGGTAACTTCCCTCCCTCAATATATGCCCTGATGGGATCCATCCAAGATGGCTCTAAATCAAGGGTAATAAAATTCATCATCAGATCTTCATCTATGCTCCGACTATCCAAGACTTCTATTGGGATTGTTCTTCGTAGCTCGGTGCGTGTGGCTGAAGCTAACCGAGCTAAGGCATCTTCTCTTGCATTTTCCAATCTTGGTATTCTAATTATCTGTACTGCAATCAGGCTTGCTAAAACCTCCATCGCTTTTGCATGATACCTGATCATTAATTCTCCTTTGGTTGCATATACTCCCAGCATTTGATTTACGATCAATTGCGAGTCACTGAATACAATAACCTGCTCTGCCCCCATGGTTTTTTCCAAACTAAGACCTGCAATCATAGCTTCATATTCAGCCTCATTATTAGAAGCCTTGAATTGGAAGCGCAGAGCATACTCCACATCAACTTCATCCGGGTTGTTCAAAACAATCCCTGCCCCACATCCTGTAGTGCAAGATAAGCCATCCACATATAGATTCCATATAGGTACCTTATCTTCAAATTTTTCATCGGACAGAGTTCCTCGGTGGAATATTTGCTGCTTCCTTTTATCCTTCTCTAGCACTTCTTACTGCTCGTCGACCATCTTCTCTTGCTCGCCAATCGCCTTAAGTTGATCGGGGGTTAAATTTGATGATCCGGTAACATCCAAAGGTTGGTCGGTGTGCAGCTTTTTCTCCTCGGAGGTATCAGGATAGGTGAACTCTGCTATAATATCTGCTACTGCTTGCCCTTTTAGTGACGATCTAGGCTCATAAACTATGTCATATTCACCAAGTTCTACTGCCCTGTACATCAATGTCCCTGATTTTTCTAGTTTATGAAGAACTTGCCTCAATGGCATATCAGTATACACAACTATGGTATGATCTTAGAAGTACGGCCTCATTCTCCTACCCACCTCGATCAATGCTAGTGCCAATTTTTCCAGTCTTGGATATCTGATCTCTGCTCCTAGAAAGGCTTTGCTAGTGTAATAGATTGGTTTTTTCACTCCATCCTCCATTCTTATCAATGCCGAGCTAACGGCATTCTTCGACACTGCCAAATACAAGTACAATCTTTCCCCCATCATTGGCCTGGATAACAGTGGAGGTGCTCCCAGATACTTCTTCAATTCTTGAAAAGCCTTCTCGCATTCGTCATTCCATTTAAACGTTTTTCGGAGTGTTTTAAAGAATGGGAGGCATCTATCTGTTGTTCGTGATACAAATCTATTAAGTGCTGTAACTCGCCCAATGAGACTTTGTACTTCCTTCTTCGTCGTTGGAGATCGTAGTCCCAATAGAGCCTTGATCTTCTCCGAGTTTGCTTTGATTCCTCGTTGGTTGACAATATACCCGAGGAACATGCCTTCTCGTACTCCGAATATGAACTTGGTGGGATTCAGCTTCATTTGATATTTATCTAGTTGATCAAAGGTCTGGCCTAAGTCTATTAGATGGTCAACAGCTCTCTTGCTTTTTGTCAGCATATCATCAACATAAACTTCCATATTGCAACTGATTTGTTCTGAAAATACCTTGTTCATCAGCCGTTGATATGTTGCACCTGCATTTTTCAAACCAAAAGGCATAACATTATAACAATAAGTTCCCCTAGGGGTAATGAAAGAGGTACTCTCCCTGTCTTTAGATTTCATTTTAATCTGGTTTTAACCAGAATAAGCATCCATAAATCTCAATAACTCGTGTCCCGAGGTAGCATCCACTAATTGATCAATTCAGGGCAAAGGAAAATGATCCTTTGGGCATGCCTTGTTAAGGTCGGTAAAGTCTACACACATCCTCCACTTGTTGTTTTTCTTCTTCACCATTACTACATTTGCTAACCAGTCTGGTTACTTGACATCGTCAATAAAGCAAGCTTTCTGGAGCTTCTCGACCTCCTCTTGTATGGCTTGGTTCTTCTCGGGGCTGAACACTTTTCTTCTCTGCTTCACTGGCTTGATCTCCTTATTCACATTGAGTTCGTGACATAAGAAATTTGGGTCTATTCCTGGCATATACTCATGACTCCAAGCAAAAGTTTGTTTTCTGCTTCTTAGGATAACTATTAATTCCTGTTTTAGTGAGGCATCTAACGACGAACCTATTTGAGTTGTTCGTTCTGAGTGATCGTCGTCCAAAATGATATTTTCAGTAGCTTCCACTACCTGACCTTTCACGAGCTGCGACTCGTCTCTAGGATCCAATGTTTCAATCTTTGCACCTTCATCCACTTGGTAGGTAGTAGTCTTTTTCCTAGATTCCTCAAGTTCTTCTTGCTCGGCAGATGAGTAGTAACATTCCCGAGCTACTTTTTGGTCACCCTTCACAACTCCCACTCCAAAATTGGTTGGAAATTTCAGGCATTGATGTACAGTAGATGGTACTGCTTCGAACTTCTTCAAACCTACCCTTCCCATGATGATATTGTAAGCTGACTGGACATTCTTATCCATCACAAAGAAACGTACTCTTTATGTTCGACAAGCAGGCCATGTACCGATGAACATATCCAACTTGATAGTCCCAAGTGGAAAGACTTTCTCGCCAGCAAACCCGAGGAGGGGCCTGTGATAAGGTTCCAACTGAGACAACTTTAGATTTAAACTATCGAAGCATGAGTAGAACATGATATCCGCTGAGCTACCATTATCCACCAGTACTCTTGAGATTATTACTTCCTTCATCCTCATTTTGATCACCAGTGGATCATCGTGAGGATATAGTACACCTGCGAGGTCATTCTTGGAGAAACCGATGACCAGTTTTTCTTTGTTCACCTTTCTCGGGTGATCATCCTCAGCTAGATTTATTCGCTGAATGTATGAACAAGCTTGAGCCTCATTGAGGTAAGCTTTCATTTCCGCAGTAAGGTCCCCACCTCCTGCATCTCCACCTGTAATAACATTACAATCAAATGATCCAAAACGAATTGAAAATACCTCACACTTTGGCTATCTTGGTCTCTTGGGGAGATCGGGGTCGTCTTCTGGATCATCTTCATGATATCTTTTCTTGTTTTCTTCTGCTCGACGAGGAGATCTAGACCTCTGTCTTGCTCGGTCGTTGCTTTTTCTTTCATTACTTCTATCAACATACTTAGCCAGCTTTCCTCGTCTGATGAGTGCTTCGATTTCATTCTGGAGAGCTATGCAATTTTTGGTCGTGTGACCATGGTCTCTATGGAACTCGCAATATTTGGCCTTATTCCTCTTGTCAGGATCTGCCTTCATTTTCTCAGGCCAGTTTAGTTCCTCGTTGTTCTTGATCACTTCCAGAACATGGTTTATGTCTACTTTCAAAGGAGTATAATTTTCAAATTTCTTCAATATTTCCCATGATGGCTTTTCTTTTGACTGCTTGTCACCACCATTGTTCTTATGTTCTTTCTTTTTAGCCTTATTAACATCCACCTTGGTTTCTTTGGTGTCCATGTTCTTCTTCGCAGCCATGGCCTCCCCGGCATTCATAATCTTGGCCGCTTTTGCCATTAGTTCTGACATGGTTCTGGGTGAATATTTGGCCAAAGTATAGTACAATTTATTGGGCAACAATCCACTCATCAAAGCAGTAATTGTTGTCTTTTCCTCGTAATCAATAACTTCGAGTTTCTCATTATTGAAACGAGTTATGTAATCCCTGGTGCTCTCACCTGTTTTTTGTCTAACACTTAACAAATGTTCCACTCATTTAACTGGTTTTGCTCCAAAATAGAAATTTCCAATGAAGAGCTCGACCAGTTGAAATCTTCCCCCGAGGAAGATTATTGTACCATATTTGTGCAGATCCGGTAAGAGTTCCCAAAAATGCCCTGCATCTCATCTCGTCTGGCACGGCATAGATGTCGGCAGCAGCTTGGCATTGTTTTATATGAAGGACAGGGTCAGTTTTTCCATCATATTTAGGGGTCACAACAGGTGCTTTGAACTTCGATGGTGTGGGAAAATCCATAATTTCCTGTATGAAAGGCGTCCCTTGGACAAAAGTTCTTTATAGAGGATTCTTGGCCTTAGCCATTTCCCCTAGTCTATCCTCCAACCTTTGAATAGAGACTTTCCATGCATCCCTTCCCTCCTCGGGTCTATTGGTTCGAGCAATTGATCGTGTTAAAGTCGCTTCCTGGGATCTATCATGTCGAGCAACTGGTTATGATTGGGCAGAACCTTCTCTTAGATCAGATGGTCGTCGAAAGTTTCTCGACACAGCCTTAGGAGGACTTTTATTCTTCCTAGGGCTCAATCGATCAAAAGGAGAGACCCTACTTAATCTCTCCAATGAACTAGTCCTTTCTGGAGAAAGAGTGATGTGTTGTTCAGTATCTGTAGCTCGTACTGACGAAGATCGACCCGGTTGATAAGAAAAATCATCAGATCTCTCAGTGCGATATGAATCGCTCTGCCTAATACGTGAAGAAAGTAAACGGGTATTTCTTTAAACACTTCGTTGTCCCGAATAGGTCGGCTCTCCACCCTGGATAGTTTGCATGAGTTGTCTCATAGTCTCTTGCATGGCCGTTTGGCCTTGAGCCAAATTGGCCATAATTCCAGCCAGATCTTGGACATTTGGAGGAGCGGATGGATTCGGGGAGTTTCTAACGTTTCGATTACTGGATTCAGGATTATCAGCCATTAATGATAAATTATTTTGGTGAAAAAATGATAATTACAGTCGTTTTCCACAGACGGCGCCAATCTGTTGATGTAAAAAATTAGATTATCTCTAATTACTTAATCACAGATAAAAAATAAATAAGACAAGAGATTTTTAAAGTCGCTCAGCCTTGAATGAATGGCCTACGTCCACTGTTTGTGTTATTACTGACTGTTTGCAGAATTCTCGATAATGAGTGTACCAAGAAATTTCGGGTCGCCTTACAATGAGGATGATACAATGTATTTATAGCCCTCAGGCTGTAAATATGAAAGGGTAATACATAGCTGTCCAATAGGCGTATACATCTCTATGATAATAATGAGCATTTAATGCGCAGTTGATTTATTGATTATCCGGACATTAATGCTCTGTACGAGATGCAGCTCAGACCGCCTAAGCTGCTCGGACCGCCTAAGTAGCTCGGTATTCATGAGTTGCTCGGTACAGTAAAGTTCCTCGGAGAGCACCTGTTGCTCGGAGTGTCTGAGTTGGTCGGGGAGGTTGAGTTCCTCGAAGTCAAGGTGTTGATCAGAAATGTTTGTAAGTGCCATGTAGATTGACACGTGTTTCCACTTAACTGATCCACGTCAGCAAACTAAATTTGGTATCAACAAACATCATGATAGCTTTGAAGATAAATTAAAATTAAACCCATTACTGGATTCCTTCCATTACTCCATAATACATGGTTATGGTCTTTGTTGAAATTAGGAACATGTGTTCATAAGGATTGGAGAAAACCAATAATCGAATATATAACTAGCCCAAACATCAAAACTGATAGGGTTTTCATGTTAAGAGAAACCAATTATGTCATATATGCTAGGAAATTATTCAAAAGAGGTGCTGATGAAATGATCTGAGAGTGACTAAGTAGAGAGGAAGGCTTAATAAGTATTTATCAAATTCATAAAGGCATATGTGGGCTCACCAATCTGGACCCAAAATGAGATGGTTGTTAAGGAGACATGGTTTTTATATGCCTTCCATCCTAAAATACTGCATGAACCTTACCAAGAGGTGTCAAAGTTCCAATAACATCCCCCTCTAAAACATGTTCCTGCTATTGATCTATAATATGTAATAAACCTTGGCTATTTAGATAATTGGCAATGGATGACATTAGTAAAATCTACCCCCATCTTCAAAGTTTCACAGCTTCATATTAGTAGCTACGTATTATTTTACAAAATGGGTAGAAGTTAAGGCTCTAAAATTAGTTACCCAAAATGAAATGGTAGACTTATTAAAATACACTATCTGTAGGATTGGAATTAGATAAACTATAACCTAAAATAATGCAAACATTTTTTTTATCATAAATGGTGTTAGAATTCACTTTATAACCCTAATGCAGTTAGTGGCTTATCGTGATCAATAAAATGGGCAAGAAGAGGTTAAAGATAAAGTGATTAAAGACACCCTAAGTAAGGTGATTTAAAGGAATCCAAGTGATTGGTACAGTTTTTTCCATAAGTATAGTGGGTTTATAGGAGTTCCATGATATTAAGCACTGGAGTGACACCATATGCTTTATGTGATGGACATGATGATGTCCTGCAAGTAATAATTACACTAAGGTAATTATACCTAACGAATTTTGTATACTATCCCTCGTTATCCTTATCCATTCTAGCACTTTTATCTTCTTTATTTCCTAGTTTTATGCTCATATTAATTAACCTTGATATTCGAGATATATATTGTGCAAGGTCTATCTGAACGATTTTAGGTATTTGAATGCTAAATGGAGAAATCGGTTGCATTTTGGGGAAGTTTATCATTTAATGCAACTTCAAGGCATTTTAGTAATTACATACTTATTGTCTCGACTAGAGGATCTTCATGGAAACATAGTTCGTTGAGTTAGCTTCTTGTTGCCGTAAATCGCACCTCATTATGAGTTCGGATGACGAACTTAGAGCCATATACTTATATTGAAAATTCTCCTTATTGAGGAACAAAGTGCCTAGAAAAATAGTTGTAGGCCCCTCTTTCAAAGTGTGCTTTAGGTGAATTTCTTTCAAATAACGTTTTTCCAAATCTTAATTAGACACAAAGTTTGCGAACCAATTTTACTTAAGCCCAATTTTATCTTGTTTAATCCTAAACATGCATCTTGGTGATTAAGAAGGTAAAATAAAGTAAAGTCCAAAACACCGGATGAACGAGGAAAACACCGGATGAACGAGGAAAACCTCGGACTGCCCAAGATAGACAATCACTCTGATACGGTAATTACAAAGGAAGACAGATAGACTTAAACAACGACTCGATCCCCACAATCCTTGACGCTCTTCTTCTTTTTAAGAGCTCCTCCACAGTGTCCACACATAAATCCTTCTACGATACTCATCTACAGCACACGCATCCACGAGTGCCTCGGTGTCCACCGATGTATCTTTGGCAACCGTCTACGATTCGAAACACGGACTTCGCCATTTCTTCACCAGAAAACTCTAACAAAATAACTTGTTCAATATGGATGAACAAACCAATGGTACAAACAAAATCTCTATGGCATATGTATGAAAGCTCGGATCTTTTATAAATAATAAGGATGGTTTTAGCTTTGAAATACTTAGAAAACAAGTGCAGAAAAACGTAACAGTTCTATTCTGTATTTTGGTTCTACACATTTCAAATTTTCGAGAGAAAAATGCATTAAATAAAAAATTAAGTCGGCAGGTCGTTCGAGCAATATCTTCATGTCATTCGAACGATATAGACATGTTGATTGAAAGACTTGTTCATGTCGTTCTAATGAAGGTGAGATGTCATTTGAATGACTGTTCATATCATTTGAAGTCTCTAAACACAAGGAGAGAATTCATGGGACTCTAAACATTTCTTATCTAAGAATAAATTATGTTAAAACAGTTTAAAAACATTTTTAACATATTAAAATCATTTATCAACAAAATACCATCCTTAAAACATTTTTCGAGTCCCATAAACATTATGCGTTCATACCTGAGAGTATCTCGAAATGCAATGTGATATGAAGATGTGAAACGTGCACCAATAAACACGGTATGATATATCTTTGAAGTTTAGACGCTATGTCTTCAAACAACACATCATAGACTATGTGGGTATCGTGACAAGATAAAAATCTATCTATGATTCAAACAAGTTTTGTTCTGGAAATAAGTCAATTGGAATTTTTTTCCTTACAAATCTACCCCTTTGACTATTTCGGGACAACAATAAAACAGTGAATGCTAAGTCGGACCGTTAAGACGTATGACACCTAAATCCCGTCCCATAAAACCCAAAATCAAAAGATACATGATGAGGACTAGTATATATAGGTCCGGAAAGCATGAGTTGTCTGAATATGATGTAGTCTCGAAATATCTAATCACTGAAGAATACCTACACACATGAAATGGAAAAATACCCAGTGAAGTATGGAGGAATAAATGATATATAAAAAAATACCAATATGTAAAACAAACCATTTGTTAAATATGTGAGCAAATTATGATACCAATTTATGCAAGACAACATGATACCAATATATAAACATACATATGATCAAAAACATGATACTAATTTGCAATGCAAAAAGAACATATGTGCTCATCAAACAAAAGCACCCCTCCTACATCACATGCCATCTCTCTCCCTTTTTGTCTCTAATAGACAATATGTGAAAAAGATAAATAAACATCATCATAACTAAAATGAAATAATCTAATGAAGTATATCTAGATAAGTATGGAAAGCCAGCTAATAATACTCAAAATATACCAAATCGTATCCAGCAAATAGTCACAAAGAATGAATCATCAATCTAATCAAAGATGTAACTAAATAAATCAATGTAGTATAAGAATCAAAGGATTAATAAGCACTAGCGAATGCATGTAAACTATACAAATGAACCCATAAGTACCAAAACAAAATGAAGTCATCACATATACGAAGCAGGTACTGAAACAGAACAAGGCTCAAAAATCTAAACAGGGTCGTTCGATCGACTATGCCATGTCGTTTGAACGACATAGGCATGCCGTTTGAACGAGTTCAAAAATGACCTAAAACAGTAAGGTGTTATTTGAATTAACTATCTAACGACCCTAAAAATGAACCTTCTAACTACCATACCTAACATAATTACCGCCTCAAAACTCGTGTCAGGAAAACCAGTCCTCGTACGACTTGGACAAATCATTTGAACGACGTCCAAAAGTCATTTGAACGATTTCAAAAATCTTTTTATTCGAGCTCTTAAAATTGCAAAGTTTTTCCCAGTAAAAAAATTTCAAGAAAATAGGTGCTGAAAATATGAAATAGTAATGAAACAGACTCAAAAAAGAAAAGTAAAAAAAGTATGAGTTTCATGCTAACATAGTATCAATGTGCTCAAACATGGATGTGGAATGAATGGGCGTGAATTACAACAAATGACTCACAACTTGAACACATCGAAATGATAAGTAAGCTCTAATTGATAGTTGAATGTCATCAAACTAAGTTTTAGCCATATGTGAAAATTAATATATTAAGCTTAATGAACTAAATGAACAATATGCACCCAAATTCGGAATTTTGACGATTTAACAAACAATAACGTCATGACACGAGTTTTCAAAATTAGGATTCGTGGTGCAAATCCGTTGTTATTTTTCATCCAAAAACCCTTATATATTCATATTTTCTTTCTCTAGTTCTTTTAAGGTTTCTATTTTTCTCACCTTAGAGAAATTCAATTGGCCCCATTTTGGCATATGCTTATATTTATTACCTCAATTTTTTCTTGGGCTCTTTTAAATGGTGGCTTTAGATGAGATTATTATTCTCCCGCATCCCTTTTTCCGTAAACACTCATCATTTTTTTAATTTAAGCAATATAATCCTCACAACAAACGATTTTTACATGCACACCTCCTCCTAAGTCTTATTACGCATAGATGACAATATAATAGGTATTCACACAACCAAATTACTTATACTAGTACGTAATAGTATTCTCTTTAATATTCACCATACTTTACCATTTATTTACGAGCTCACTTCACTCTCGTACTCCCCTCATAGGCCTATTATAGAATAATATATCTCCCAATATTATTTTCATAAGTGCATAAGTATTCCCCCACCACGTCCCTTTATGAATACAAGAGAAAAAGAAAGATTTTAGAAATTTGAGATCACCGGACCGATCCGCTTTCCTGGACCGGACAGGTTCATTTTTTTTGTTATGGCCAGATCGGTTCGTTTTATGTTAAGGCCGGATGGGTTCGTTTTCTGCAACTCAGTTCTCTGTTCCGCAGTAGTGTTTTTACACCTTTTTGACACCCAGATCTCATAAATTCTTTTCCAAATTCACAATCGATCGTTACTAACTATTTCTAACAGAGTTAGGATGATTTCTAACATTTCAAAGACATTAAAACTTCATCGAAAATAATCAATAATGAATCAACCTCCCCCAAAACTCTTTTATAAACTAGTTTTGTGTTCATCTATTAAATTCCATTCAAACCTAGATTTAAATCCGTAGTAACAATCAAAACACTTCTGATTTACAATTCTCTATAGATATAAACCCTAACTACATGCAATTTTACCCAACATGAAATCAATTGGTACTCTTCATTAAGGTTTTGAAATAAAAATCAATCTATTCATGAAATTCCTACACATGGGTATTATAACTTCAATTCAATTTGCAAAAAACACTTGCCTTAGATTAATTGATCTAATTTCAAGATTTTTTAGTTGATGATTGATTACTTCTTCTCCAATCTTCTTTTCCAGTTGACTTGAGGTGCAAGAAACCATTCACCACCTTCTCAATTCTCTCCTTAGGCTTTGGGAAAATGGTTCTCTCTTTTCTCTAATGGCCTCTCTAATCTTTTGTATTATGAGCCCTAAACCAAATCTCTAAATATCAGATATATGGATCTAATTTTCATAGGTCCCTTAACCTCTTTCAGAGAAATGACCGTAACACCCTTAATAGGTACCAGTTTGGTCCAAAATTGACCCGGGGCCCAAACTATACCCCCGGGTATACTATTTTGACTATTTCAACACATCCGAAATCATTCGTGACCTCTAAATTTCCATCCGAGTCACTAAAAATATATTTCTCATTCCTCACCTCAAAATAGTCTACAAGTGACTCCGAGTCAGATAAACTAGAAAACACACATATCACTTGTTATGCCGTATAATGATCATCATTTATTATTTACTATTCACACTTATTAAATTTCATCAAAATATTATTAAGTATCTATCTCTCGATTAATATTTTATAATTATATTTATTAACTAAATCACATTAAATTACTTCACTCGCGTAATTTAAATAAAACGTATTTTCCTAATTAATTAATTTAAAAAATACGCAGAACTACGGGATGTTACATACCTCCCCCTGTGACACACCGCCTACTAAAATACTGGGTGGCTAGGCCGTGATCAATATAAAATGTAGGTCTCATATAGCTCATTCTTAGCATCACTGTCGAAAAAAAATTTAAGTTACTAACCACCTAGTAATTTAATT
Organism: Sambucus nigra; assembly: GCA_949130495.1. Lineage (NCBI taxonomy): Eukaryota > Viridiplantae > Streptophyta > Magnoliopsida > Dipsacales > Adoxaceae > Sambucus > Sambucus nigra. The sequence continues at coordinate 306,574,334 of OX422208.1, read as the reverse complement.
AGACTGTTGCTAAATTTTATCTTTCATTAATTCACAAGATGCGGAAAATAAATAATAATAAAACCATCAACACAACTAATAACTTAATCCCACACAGATGAATAACATAAATTAAGATAACCGAATCAACTATCGGTTCAACAATAAAATACAATAGTAACTGAAACAATAACCTGGATACACGAAGTCCTATAAGTAAACTAAATACAAAATCTGAGGGCGACATGCCCAAATGAGTACTGAAAAGTTCCTACACTAGGAGTAAATGAACGAAGCGTCTATAACAAAATCTTGCAACTTCTACATGAGCTGCAGTTGCGCATTCTTGGATAGAATACTCAAACTGGGCATCCCTGTGGCTGGACACCTAAAATGTTTTGGAAAAAATTTTGACACGGGTCAAAAACCAAGTAAAATATTTTGAAAATATTTAGCAAGCAGTAAAATTACAATAATTAAATATGCACGCACACTTTTCATATTTAAGCTAGTGTCGCACTCTCTTGAGACATAGCTCACCCCTCATCTAATGTGCACACTTAACACTTTCCTTTTACCTTTCCTAGTTAAGCTACCCCACCTAACTAGCCATAACAAGTCTCCTTCCACATACTAACTCATTGTACCCACCAGTATTACTCATACAATATGTTACTGAATTTCCATGTCTTTTATCCTATTATAAATTTCTCAGTATATGCTTATTTCTCAGCATAATATAGTTATTTTTAATGTCATTATCTTTCTCTTCTACTAAACCCACACAGTAGAATAAAATCACACGTATACATATATCACTTTGTGTTATAAATACTAACACTGCACCCCTAAGCTGAGTTGCGGTGCGAGTATACTATGATATAATGTCCTGGTACATCATTTACCAAATACACGTAGTAGAATAAATCACAAGTGTATATATTAACACACTAATTATATATATTCAATACAGCACCCCTACGATGGGACCTGCGGTGCATGCATACTCTGCTATCAATTTTTGGTTCATTACGCACTATATAAAGGACTACGGATTCTGAATCACTATGGAACAGTATGAATACAAATCACACATATTGGAGGTGAACATAGTTCACATACCTATGGGTCACGCACATACCTACGCTCCCATAGTCAGCTGACTTATCAACTCACAAATAAGTCTTCATGGTCCTATGTTCTTAAGGTACCAAATCTAAATCCACCCAAAGGCACACAAGACAAGATTGTCCTCTTCCTACAACCTCCCGTGATAGCAAGTATGGTAGGTATGTCATACACATAATAAATCATAAAAATCAGTATAGGTATACACACAACCTATGTCATATATTCCATACATAGCATATATATCTCCCAAATATCCTACGTATTATTTAATTCTAAATACACTTCTTATTATATATTACCGAGTATCCCTCACTACTCGAAGTGTGGCAATTATCCTTTAAAATATTACAGTAGGTAATTCACTCAAATCCTACTGATCTAAGTCATAGGTTCGCTCATCCCCCGAATTCGTTACATTTCAAATTACACCGATTAATCTAATCAATTTCACATTAATTAATTTATTAAATTAGTTTCACTCAACTACAATACTCATATTCACTCATATGGTGCGTATCTTCACCCTTTAGAACTTTTTACACAAAAATCCACAATTAAGGTTAACACCTCTCGTTAAATTCACTATTCGATAATTTATTATGTATCTCTATAATAAATTAAACCGGCTAATCTGTGCCTAACTACTATAGCACTAACCTGAGAAATATGAGAGTCAAAACCCCGAACCTTAATTTAATTACTATCACCTCAATTAATTTGTATTTGTTAATAAGGGTGTTAAACTTATTAACTGAATTTTGTGAAATGAATTTTAAAAGGTTAAAATACGGACCAATAAAGGGAGTCCGGGCATTTTAGTTGAGTGATACGACTCAGATAAAAATTAATTGAGGTGATAGTAATTAAATTAAGGTTCCGAATTTTGACTCTCATATTTCTCAGACTAGTGATATGAGAGTTAGGCACAGATTAGCCAATTTTATTTATTATAGCGATGTATAATAAATTATCGAATAGTGAATTTAATGAGAGGTGTTAACCTTAATAGTGGATTTTTGTGTAACAAATTATAAAGGGTGAAGATACGGACCATATGAGTGAGTCGGAGTATTGTAGTTGAGTGACACTAATTTAATAAATTAATTAATGTGCAATTGATTAGATTAATCGGTGTAATTTAAAATTTAATGAATTCGGGGAATAAGCGAACCTATGACTTAGATCGGTAGAATATGAGTGAATTACCTATAGTAATATTTTAAAGGATAACTGGCACACTTTGAGTAGTGAGGGATACTTAGTAATATACGATAAGAAGTGTATTTGGAATTAAATAATACGTAGGATATTCGGGAGATATATATGCTATGTATGGAATATATGATATAGGTTGTGTATATACCTATAGTGATTTGTATGATTTATTATATGTATGACATACCTACCATACTTTCTATCACGGGAGGTTGTAGGAAGAGTACAATCTTGTCTTATGTGCCTTCGGGGTGATTTAGATTTGGTACCTCAAGAACATAGGACTATGTACACTTATTTGTGAGTTGATTAGTCAGCTAACTATGGGGGCGTAGGTATGTGCGTGACCCATAGGTATGTGAACTATGTTCGTTTCCAATATGTGTGATTTCTATTGATACGGTTCTATAGTGATTCGATATTCGTAGTCCTTTATACAGTGCGTGATGTACCGGGAATTGATAGCAGAGTATGCATGCACCGTAGGTCCCAGCCTAGGGGTGCTGTATTGAATATATATAATTAGTGTGTTAAACATATATACTTGTGATTTATTCTACTACGTGTGTTTGGTAGATGATGTACCAGGAAATTATAGCATAGTATACTCACACCGCAGCTCAGCTTAGGGGTGCAGCGTTAGTATGTATATATAACAAAGTGATATATGTATACGTGTGATTTTATTCTACTGTGTGGTTTAGTAGAAGAGAAAGATAGTGACATTAAAAATAACAATATTCTGCGTAGAAATAAGCATATACTGAGAAATTTATAATGGGATAAAAGATTTGGAAATTTGGTAACATATTGTATGGGTAATACGGGTGGGTACAATGAGTTAGTATGTGGAAGGAGACTTGTTATGGATAGTTAGGTGGGGTAGCTTAACTAGGAAAGGTATAAGGCAAGCGATAAGTGTGCACATTAGATGAGGGGTGAGCTATGTCTCAAGTGAGTGCGACACTAGCTTAAATATGAAAAGTGTGCATGCATATTTAATTATTGCAATTTAACTTCTTGCTAAATATTTTCAAAATGTTTTACTTGGTCTCTAACCCGTGTCAAAATCTTTTCCAAAACATTTTAGGTGTCCAGCCACAGGAACGCCTAGTTTGAGGATTCTATCCACGAATGCGCAGTTGCAGCTCATATGGAAGTTGCAGGACTTTGTTATAGACGCTTCGTTCATTTACTCCTAGTGTAAGAACATTTTAGTACTCATTTGGGCATGTCGCCCTCAGAATTTGTATTTAGTTTACTTATCAGACTTTGTGTATCCGGGTTATTATTTTAGTTACTATTGTATTTTATTATTGAACTGATAGTTGATTCAGTTATCTTAATTTATGTTATTCATCTATGTGGGATTCAGTTATTAGCTGTATTGATGGTTTTATTATTATTTATTTTTCGCCTGTTGTTAATTAATGAAAGATAAAATTTGGCAACGGTCTAATTAAATTACTAGGTGATTAGTAACTTTAAAAAAAATCGACAGTGATGCTAAGAATGAGCCACATGACACCTACATTTTATTTTGATCACGAGCTGGCGACCTAGTATTTTAGTAGGCGGGGTGTCACGCCCCCTTAAAAATGAATTTCTTCCTCGAAATTAGGACATACCTGGTGTAAATAACTATGAATACTTCTCTCGCATGTCATCCTCCCGCTCCCAAGTCAACTCCTCGACATTGTGGTGACCCCACTGAACTCACACCAAGGGCACCACCTTGGACCGTAATTTACACTCACCACGATCTAGAATATCCACGGGCCTCTCCTCAAGTGGAATGTGCTAATAAGTCATCTCGCTCCTCTTGTATTTCTTTAGTGATGATACATGGAACACATCGTGTATCTACTGAAGATGCTCTAGAAGTCCCAGTCTGTATGCTATTTGTCCTACCCTCTCTATAATAGGAAACGGTCCCACATACCTTGATGCTAACTTCTTTTTCTTGCCAAATATCATAATCCCCTTCATAGGAGATACTCGAACCAACACCTGGTCACCAACCTCTAACTCCACATGTCTCCTATCGGCGTCAGCGTAACTCTTCTTCCTATCTTGAGCTATCCGAAAGTGTCCTCTAATTAACTCAATCTTGGCAGTAGTCTCCTGAATCATATCGGGTCCTAACAACTTGTTGTCCCCCACCTCAAACCAGCATGCGGGCAAATGACAAGGGTTCCCATACAGTGTCTCAAATGGTGCCATCCTGATAGTAAATTGGTACCAGTTGTTATACGCAAACTCTACCAATGGAAGGTATCACTCCCAACCTCCCCCGAAGTCTAGAATACACATCCTCAGTATATCCTCTAGCATATGATTCACCCTCTTTGTCTGTCCGTCCGTCTAGGGTGATATGTCGTACTAAATCTCAAGTCAGTACCCATATCCTCCTGAAAGCTGCCAAAAATGTGACACAAATACTTTGTCTCTATCAGACACAATATTAATCGGGAGTCTGTGCAGCTTAACAATCTCTAAAATAAATAAATGCGCGTACTGCATCGTGTCGTAGTCTGTGAGAACTGGCAAGAAGTGAGAAACCTTGGTCAACCGATTCACTATCACCTATATCGAATCGTGACCCCGTTGTGAAGTAGGTAACCAGTAATAAAATCCATCGAGATGCTCTCCCATTTCCACAGAGGAATCTCAAGTAAATGTAGCATCCACAAAGGTCTCTGATGGTCAACCTATACCAACTAACAAGTAACACACTTTGAGACAAACTCTGTTATGTCTCTCTTCATGTCGGCCCATCAGTACTGTCTTCTGATATCCTGGTACATCTTGTCCCCACTGGGATGTACCGCAAATCTGGAACCGTGAGACTCATTCATAACTGCATGTCTCAAATCCTTATCCTTGCGTACTACTAACCTCCCATTAAAGCGCAGGCCTCCCTCGGAGCTAACTAAGTCGGCCTCTGCACCCTTAGCTAATAACTATCATACTCTGTCCTGACAGAACTGATCCTCTTCCTGTGCCTTCACTACCTGCATAAGAATATTGGAAGAGATAGCCATAACTACTATGTATTCTCTGACAACCTCATCCTCCTACTTGAGCTCACTCCACTTTGATCTCCACGCCTCTACTAAATCTCTAGTAGGTCATCGGCTTAACACGTCTACCACCACATTAGCCTTTCCAAGGTGATACCATATATCAAACTGGTAGTCCTTCATGAATTTTAACCATCGCCTCTGCCTCATGTTCAGATCCTTATGTGTAAAGAGATACTGGAGTGACTTATGATCCGTGAACAATGTGAATTGCTCCCCCAACAGGTAATGTCTCCATATCCTCAATACAAAAATGATGGCTACCAACTCTAGGTCGTGGGTGGGGTAATTGTTCTCGTGGGGCTTTAGCTTTCGAGATGCATAAGCTATCGTCCTCTCTTCCTACTGCAACACACCCCCAAGTCCCTATAAGGATGCGTCCATATAGACCCGATACTTTACCCCACTCCTAGGCAATGCAAGTATGGGTGCTGAAATCAATCTATCCTTCAGCTCATCGAAGGCCAATTGACATTGATCACTCCACACAAATGGTACTCCCTTACGAGTCAAGTTCGTCAAAGGCCTAGCAGTCTTTGAGAACCCTTTGATGAAGCGACGATAATATTCGACCAACCCTAAGAAACTATGAATCTCAGTCGATGTAGTGGGCTTCCCCCACTCCCTCACCGCTAATACTTTACTTGGTTCAATAGCTATGCCCTTTTCGGACACAATGTGGCCGAGAAACTATACCTCCCGAAGCCAAAATCCACATTTACTGATTTCAGCGTACAAGTGATGGTCCCTTAACATTTGCATAACCATCCATAAATGCTCGGCATGCTCCTCCTCTGTCCATGAGTAAACCAGGATGTCATCGATGAATACAATCACAAAATGATTCAGAAACTCCCGAAATACTCTGTTCATGATATCCACGAACACTGCAGGCACATTAGTGAGACCAAATGTCATCACCCTGAACTCATAGGACCCGTACCGCAATAGGAAAGCAGTCTTAGGAATATCCTCCTCCCGAATACACAACTAGTGATAGACTGACCTCAAATCGATCTTGGATAAGTACGCGGCTCCTCTTAACTTATCAAATAAGTTATCAATCCTAGGTAATGGATACTTGTTCCGTATCATCACATTGTTCAACTCCCTGTAATCCACACAAAGGCGACGTAAACCATCCCTTTTCTTCATAAACAACACCGAAGCACCCCAATGTGATTTACTCCGTCGTATGAAACCCTTACCCTAGAGTTGTTGAATTTTCTCTCTTAGCTCCCGCATCTCTGAGGGGGCCAGGCGATACGATGCTTTGGCAATCGATCTCGTCCCCGGTGCTATGTCGATGACAAACTATATTTCACGACTCGGTGGTAGCCCTAGTATCTCTTGGAACACATCCTCAAAATCCCTCACTAAAGGAATCGAATCAAAGAGAATGACCACCTCCTACGAGGTCTCATCCTCGATGTAATATAAATGAGTGTGCGATCCTCCCTCGGGAAGAGGCATCGTCACTAGGAACATCTCCTGTCTGGGAAACGAAAACACAATCGTCCTCTCATATCAATCTACCGTCGCTCTGTAGCCTACAAACTAGTCTATACCTAGAATCACGACATACCCCTCCATATCTAACACTAAGAGATCTGCCGCTAAGCTCCGTCTCCCAATCGTCATATCGATTCCTCTACATATTACATAAATCAATGAACCACTACCCATCGGTGACTCTACACACAGAAGTAGACTGTTGGATATCTCTAATAAACCGGCGGCTCGTGAAAATCTAGTCTTAATAAATAAGTGAGATTATTTAGTATCAAATAGTACTCTACCCTCAAATCCATGAATAGAAAATGTACCCGCCAAAGATACTAGAGGTATAGGCACATCCCGGACGTTGAATACATGCTCGTAGTACATCTGGCCCTGGTTCTGGGGTGGGGATGGCACCGGTGCTGGAGCTGGAGCCTGCTGGGCACCCTGACGGTGCACCCCAATATGCTATGGACAAACCCTAATCTTGTGACCCTGCTGGCCACATGTGAAACAATTCCCGTGAAACTACCTTTGACCTTGGCCCTGTTGGCCCTAAAGTAGTCCCTGGAAGCCCTGTCCCTGTTGGCCACCCTTTGGTTCGCATGGCCCTGACGACCCTAAGGAACCTACTGCTGCTGCAGGGGACCCTATTGGCTCTGTCTATCCGATTGGTGACCACCAAATCTAAATCTCTTGGCAGAGTTCCCTTGCTGGGAGTTTTGCCCCTGTGTGCCCCATGTCTGCTGCTGCTGAGGTGGTATCCCACTAACACTACTCCCCCTAGTATTTCCCTGCTGATCCCCTCTTACTTCCCTTCCCATGGAAACGAAAGTCCTGACAGTGCAAAAGTATTGCGTTAACAACATCAGTATACTTCATCAACGCGGGATTACCAATCAAGTGTTGCCTGATCCTCCAAGCCAAGCCATCCATAAACTTTGCCTTCTTCCTCTCTTTGTTGCTCACCTCGTCTGGCACAAAATTTTCCAGGCAAGTGAACTCCTCCTCATAATCAGTAACTAAGCGGTCATCCTTACATACCTCAACAAACTTCTTCCTCATCTCTACCTCCACTGCCGATGAAAAGCACTTGCGGTCAAACCGCACCCAGAACTCCGAAATAGTCATCGAGTCTCTATCCTCAGTTGTGATCACTGACTCCCACCACTGAAAGGCTGCCCCTGTTAGCCTGAAAGTGGCCAATATCTGTCACTGAACCTCACTGCAATCTAGCATGTGCAGATGTCGCTGAATGTTTTTATTCCAAAGACATGCCTCCACTACATCCGTGCCACCCTGAAACTCGAGCAGATGGCCCTTCTGGAAGGTCTCTCTGATGCTTTTCCAAGCGGGTGTCCATTGCTGGGCCGAAATAGCTGGTGCTGCGGGCTGTTGAGCCTGAGGCTAAGGGAAGTGGGCTACCATGGACCTCATAGCTATCTCTACTGCCTGAGCCACTATCACTGCCACTTGAGTAGTAGAAAGCATCTCTAGTGGTGGCGGTACTTGCTTCTCTTGAGAATCCTCCCCCACCTCATCTTTGACTGCAGCCCTCTCAGCTCGTTCTCTCCTCGACGGCATCTGAAAATAGATCGAATTCTATAAGCACACAGTTTATACAAAATTTAATAGAAAAAGCACGATATCTAAACGCACGTAAAGATATAAGTAATAGTCCTAATAATAGGGCTCTATGTCAAACAAACGATATGCTGAAAATGTAGTAAGCCATACAGATCCTATGGACACTAGAACTCGAGGCTTTGATACCATCTGAGACACCCCGTCTAATTAAACATCGGGTGATAATGCCTTTATCAAATTAAAACATGTTTCTCATATGGTTTATTCTTAGCATCACTATCGAGAAACAAGTTAATTACTAACCACCTAAGTTAATTAAACTGGTGCCAAATTTTATCTTTCAAATAAAATAGCATAATAGAATAGTTTGAAAACTAAAGCAGAATACACAAGTACTAGAATCCAAACCAACACTAATATGTAAAAGCAACTAAGTCAAGCCGAATAAACCGTCGGCTAAAACCACAACCAAGCAAAAATCCACAATCCAACTACAAAGTAAAACTGATACAAATCTGGAACTATAATGATGTCAACTGACAACATGTCTACATATGAAACATAAGAGTGAGATCCTATGCTAGATCTGAATGAAAGAGTCGTCTACTCGATGATCCTAACAGCATCCACCGTGCTACAGATCTGAATCCCTAGAATGAACTCAAGTAAGGCACCCTTGTAGCTGGACACCTAAAAGGTTTTGAAAATATTTTTATAGCAAGTGTTAGTAATCAAAACAGTTTGAAAACATTTAACAAGTAATTTATCGCAATTAAAATCGGCTGTTGATTACACATGTTAGGCTCACGCATACTCCCTTAAGTATCCTCACCTATCTTCTAATGTGCACACATAACTTCCTATACTTAGCCCACCTAGACATTATACCCAATCTAGCTCGACTAAAGTATATAACCGATCTTATCAATAGTCTACTCTCACGTATCGCCCATACAGCACGCTTTATTATTAACATCCTCGCGTATTTCAGTTTTCATATAACATTCATATGTGTTATATTTAATCATCATAATCAAGTCTCACTACTTAATTCATAAAGCATTTAAGACTTATCATTCGACTTCCATAGTTAAGTTTCACTACTTAATTTACTATAGATATTTCCAATCTGTTTTTAATCTTAAAATTAAGTTTCTCTCTACTTAATTTACTATTTAGATGTATATCTATCTATATATATCATCTACAAGTCTACTTTCTCACATAAGTAGAACATCATGAAGTATATATATTTCATACAATATATACCATAAGGATTATTAATCCAGCTAATCATCGACCCTAGTCATCCTATAATTTACATTGTTCCGGATATCCCTACCCCCAAAGTAAATGTTAAGAATATGTATATTGGTTCGGATACTCATCGACCCCAATATCTTTTAACTTTGATTTGGTCCGGACCATCATCGACCTCAAATCAAACTTTCATGTATTGGTCCGGATAATCATCCGAATTAAGCATATATTAGGTATTCACACAACTTAAGTATCAATATAATAGGTATTCACACAACTTAAGTATCAATATAATAGGTATTCACATAACCAAATTATTTATACTAGTATGTAATATTATTCTCTCTAATATTCACCATACTTTACCATTTATTTATGAGTTTACTTCACTCTCGTACTCCACTCGTAGGCCTACTATAGAATAATATATCTTCCAATATTATTGTCACAACTGCATAAGAATTCCCCCACCACGTCCATTTAGGAATATAAGAGAAAAAGAAGGATTTTAAAGTTTTTCATAACACCGGACCGATTCAATTCCCAGGACCAAACCGGTTCGTTTTCTGTTAAGGCCAGACAGGTTCGTTTTCTGCAACTCATTTCTCTTTTTCGCAGCAGCGTTTTTACACCTTTTTTATATACAGATCTCATAAATTCTTTTCCAAATTCACAATCGATCGTTCCTAACTATTTCTACCAGAGTTAGGTTGATTTCTAACGTTTCAAACACATTAAAACTTCACCGAAAACAATCAAGAATGAATCACCCCACCCCCCACCCCCCCCCCCCCCCCCCCCCAACAAAAAAAAAACTCTTTCATGAACTAGTTTTGTGTTTATCTATTAAATTCCATTCAAAACCCATATTTAAATCCGTAGTAACAATCAAAACTCTTCTGATTTACAGTCCTCCACATATATAGGCCCTAACTACATGGAATTTTACCCAACATGTACTCTTCATAAAGGTTTTGAAATAAAAATCAATCTATTCATGAAATCCCTCCACATGGGCATTATAACTTCAATTCAATTTGCAATAAACACTTGCCTTAGATTAATTTATCTGATTTAGTGATTTTTTAGTTGATGATTGATTGCTTCTTCTCCAATCCTCTTTTCCGATTGACTTGAGGTGCAAGAAATCCTTCACCACCTTCTCAATTCTCTTCTTAGGCTTTGGGAAAATGGTTCTCTCTTTTCTCTAATGGCCTCTCAAATATTTTGTGTTATGATCCCTAAACCCAATCTCTAAACATCATATATATGGCTCTAATTTTCGTAGGTCCCTTGAACTCTTTTAGAAAAATGATCGTAAGGCCCTTAGTAAGTGTTGGTTTGGTCCAAAATTGACCCGGGGACCAAACTATACCCCCGGGTATACTATTTCGACTATTTCGACCCATCCAAAACCATTCGTGACCTCTAAATTCCCATCCGAGTCATTTAAAATATATTTCTCATTCCTCACCTCAAAATAGTCTACACGTGACTCCTGGTGAGATAAACTAGAATACACACATATCACTCGTTATGCCGTATAATGATTATCATTTACTATTTACTATTTACACTTAGTAAATTTCATCAAAATATTAATGAGTATCTATCTCTCGATTAATATTTAGTAATCACATTTATTAATTAAATCACATTAAATTACTTCACTCGCGTAATTTAAATAAAACGTATTTTTCTAATTAATTTTTGAATTAATTAATTTAAAAAATATGCAAAACTACGGGGTGTTACATATACAAAGTCGAATCCATATGAAAATCAACTTTGAAATAACCCCACTAATCAATGGCTAAGATCATTCTAAGCATCTATAATTATAGCCAAATGTCCTAGCAACATGGATAATGAAATGATGGGGGTCCAAGCATACCAATATGTCATGTCAAACATGAAAACTCATGACATAAAAATAAATCGAAAATCTTTTTGTATTTTTCAAAAAATATTTTTGACTCAAAAATGAAATCTCTTCGTATTTTCTCAAAAATATATAAAAGCAAAAATCTTTTTATATTTTTCAAATAAGACTCAAATAAATGAAAAATATAATACAAAGAGATACACATGTCATAACACTAGGAAAATATATATCATGAAGCAAAGACTAGCGTATGATAAACATGGCAACACAATCATCCATTAGATTTATCAAGAGAAGTATCATGTGCAACCAAATAAGAACCATGAAGTTTAATTCCTAAAGGCTCTAAGTCTAATTTTCTAACCTAATTAGGGGTGTAACGACGCATGGGGACTTTGGGAAGAGAATCGACTTTATTCTTAAACTTCCAAGGAGCATTTTTAATGTCATAACAATAACGCCTAAGGTGGCCCTTCCTACCTCAATGAGTGCAAGTGTAAACACGGCGAGGAATGTGACCTAAATGTGGACCTCTCCTAACATTCCTATACGGTTCTCTCACACGATTGGTATTGACTTTGAGAATGTGTGAAATACGATCATCGAAGCCTATACCACACTTATCATCCTTAATTTGGATGTTACCTAAAATTCAATTTTACTTTTCTGACCTTGCCTCCAAATCAAACTTCACTTTACTTGAGTTCTCAATCTCTCCCCAAGCTCACTAATCCTAGACTCAAGCAAATGCCTAGACTCCTCAAACTCTATAATCTCTTTCTTCAAAACCTCCATCAAACCATGAAGGCTATCTCTCTCACCCTCAATATATTCTAGTTTCTCCCGAAGAGTCTTCTCCCGTGCCCAAAGATCCCCAATCAATGCATCATTATTTTCTAAGGCACGCTCATTCAACTTAGCTTGAAACTTCAAGTTTTCCTTTTTCACCTTTACTGCTTCCCTATAAAAATCATTAAAGGCAACTTGCAACTCTCCCACATCTATTTCCTCTTCCTCAGTAGTTTCACCCTCACTTTCTTAGGATTCACACAAAATGGCCTCGAAAGTGTCATTCACATGAGTATATTCATGAGAAGATTTATCGTCGTCGCTCATATGACATGCCATAAACTCTACAAAGTTTTTCTCAATGGGGAAACTCTATCCCTATTCCGGTTCACTATCACGTAAGGTGGTATTATATGCTATCGGTTTCTTGCCCTCCTTCTTAAGTCTAGTGGGACACTCCGCTACCTAATGGTCATAACCCTCACAACCAAAACACCTATCCAAATCATCCCTTAAAACATTCTCACTTTTATTCTTAGGGACGTGATCCGCCTTGTTGTTCTTGAATTTCTCAAGTCTTTTGGAAACTTTCGATTGCTTTTGGAACTTAAAAAACTTTTTGAACTTCTTTGCCAACAAAGTTAAATCCTCGATATCGGTGTCGGAATCATCATCCGAAACTTTAGTCTCCTTCTTTTGGGCTTTCAAAGTAATGCCATTTTCTTTCTTTGGCACTTACTTTGAGGTAAACATGTCAAGTTCTTTGTAAGTCACGTACAATCTCGTCTAGTTTCATTAAATCAAGCATATCCAAGGAGTTTAAAATGATCACTTTTTGATTCAATCTACTAGGCAATGACCTTAAGGTTTTCTTTATGACTCGGTTGTCGGGTATTTTCTCTCCCAAGTTAAACGACAAGTTCGAAATATGTGACAATATAGTTTACCTCATCAAACGTCTCACTCTCCAACATTTTAATTGTCTCAAATTGTGTAGTGAGGTTTTGAAGTTTAGACGCCCTAACCAATTTAGTTCCCTCTTGAGTGAGTGCAAGAATATCCCAAGCCTCTTTCAACGTCTCACACATCATAATATGATTATATTCATCTGGGGTGACAGACGAGGAGATAACTTTTAAACCTTTAGAGTTATAAAGTGCAAGTTTATATTCGGCTTTGGTCCATGACTCAACAGGTTTTAAACTAGTGGTCTTTCCCTCTCTCGTGACCGGTGGTGACCACCCTTTTTCTACCGCTAACCAAACATGCTCATCAATAGCTTTAAGTGTACTTTTCATTCACATTTTCCAGTAAGCATAATTAGTGCCATCAAACCAGGAGTTCGAAAAGCATCAAAATTTCTTAAATTCATACTTACAAGCACAAGGGATCAACAAAATAAAAAAAATATTTCTAGCTCTGATACCAATTTGTAGGCCCCCTTTTCAAAGTGTGCTATAGGTCAAAATCATTTTTCTTTTAAAAAACCTTTTTTCAAATTTTAATTACGCACCAAGTTTACGAACCAATTTTATCTTGTTTAATCTTAAACATGCATATAGGCGATTAAAGCAAGTAAAATAAAGTAAAGTCCACAACACCGGATTACGAGGAAACAACTAAGGCAAAAAACTTCGGACGATCCAAGCCATATAATAACTATAATACGGTAATTACAAAGGAAAATAGACAAACTTACACAACGACTCGATCCCCACAAGCCTTGACGCTCTTCTTCTCTTTAACCGCTCATCCATAGTGCCCATACATAAATCCTTCCACGATACTCGTCCACAGCATACGCGTCCACGAGTGCCTCGGTGTCCACCAATGTAGCTTTGGCAACTGTTTACGATTCATAACACATCCTTCACCGTCTCTTCACCACAAAACTCCAACAAAATAACTTGTTCAATATGGATGAACAAACCAATGGTGTAAACAAGATCTCTATAGCATATGTATAAAAGCTCGAATCTTTTATAAACAATAAGGATGGTTTTAACTTTGAAATGCTTAGATAACAAGTGCAGAAAAATGTTACTATTCTATTATGTATTTTGGTTCTACACACTTCGAATTTCTGAGAGAAAAATGACTTAAATAAAAAACTTAATTTGGCAGGTCGTTCGAATGATATTTTCATGTCGTTTGAACAACTTGTCCATGTCGTTCTAACGATAGTGAGATGTCATTTGAATGACTGTTCATGTCGTTTGAAGTCTCTAAACACAAGGAGAGAATTCATACAACTCTAAACATTGTTTATCTCATAATAAACAAAGTTTAAACATTTAAAAAATATTTTTAACATATTAGAATCATTTATGAACAAAATATCATCCTTAAGACATTTTTCGAGTCTCATAAATATTATGCTTCATACCTGAGAGTATCTCTGAATGTAATGTGATATGAAGACATAAAACGTGCACCAATAAACACGGCATGATATATCTTTGAAGTTTGGTCGTTTCGTCTTCAAACAACACGTTATAGACTATGTGGGTATTATGACAAGATAATAATGTATTTATGACTCAAACAAGTTTTGTTGTGAAAATAAATAAATTACATACAAATTAAATCAATTGGAAATTTTGTCCTTACAATAGTCTCTCGGTCGACCGGTCCCTCTCCACCAGCTGATCGGTCAATTAGGTTTTGCCTATGAAGGAAGAGAGTGGGCATTATTTAAGACCACCGATCGAACAGTCAAAGGAAAGATTGATCGGTCACAACAGATATTTGGAATTTTTGCCCTTTGTTTTCTTTTTTCTTTTCCTTTTAATCCCTTACTATATATATGTAAGTGGATTTATTTGGGAGGGAGATCTTTTTCATTTTTAGTTTAGTTAGGGTTGGTTTGGGAGCTCTTCCTTTTCTCCCTCTTTAGGTTTCCATCCATTTGTGTTGTAAGTACTATTCATTATCTTCCTCCATTTAATTCAAGATTCCATTATTGTATTTAAGCTTATTAATTAGTTATCTTTCATAATTTCTTTCCTTTATACTTTTTCTTTCTTTTATACTTTTTTTCTTCCAATACATGCTTTAAATGTATGCTTTAATATGATTTTTATCTAATTTAGTTTAAGTCGAGATTAATTAAACTCGCGTTGGATTAATTTGTTTTCTTTGATTTGGTGATGGATTAGGTTAGTTTAAATGGGTTAGATTGTTCTTGATTTTACGCCTAAAGGATCTAATGGTGTATATCATGCATGCTCCATATTTACGACCTTACGTGTGTAGTTTTCTGAATATTTGTTGACTCAAAAATCATAGTAGGCTTTTAAGATAATTTAGGGAGTGACCACTCTAGATTTGATTAATTGATGAAATGAGATTTAATCTTGATATTATTTATAGTAATTAACCCTAGGTGAGGATATTATTCTCGATCTGTAGTTTTTACTCATTTTGATTAATCCTAGTTTAAATACATGCCTAGATTAATCTTCTGTTAACCATATCATCTTTTACACTTTTATCTGAGAAATAATAAATCAATTAAAGTCTAGAACTCATTATGTGTGGATTCGATACCCAGACTAGTTGTTATACTCCCGTAAAGAGTGTAGTCATAGTTTAGGTTGTTTTCATAGCGTGGGAGCCAAAAACAATGACAACGACAAAATATTTACACAACACTTGATTTTTCCCTGTCTATTAAATGGCGTCTTTGTCGAGGGTGGTTTTGCTTTAGATTGTAATTGATTTAGTATTTTTAATATTTTCTTTGTATATGTATTCTTTGTTCGAATTTGCTTTGCTGACTTATATATTTGAGTGCCAAGAAACGCTTAAATTGAAGATCTCACACCTCTCTTCGTGGATTTTCCATCTACAAACTTTTCGGTAATCATGCCTTATTCTAGTATTCTTGGTAATGGTAATGGTTTACAATTTTGAAGTAAAAATAATTTTCAAAGTCCCTCTAAGCCTATAACTTTTGGTGAATACTTGCATGTTGAGAAGAATGAAAAACGCAAGATTACATTTGGCAAGTATTTACAAAATCAAATAAATAATGTGGGGAGTTTCGAAACTTATTCTTATGACAAAACGCTGCAAAATTATTACAATGACAACGTTGAAGACTCCTGTGATAGTAGTTCTGATAACTATTATGACAATAGCCCTCAAACTTGTTATGCCAATAATTTGCGTAGTAGTTACGATAATACTTCTCAAAATGTTCTTGTTGGTGAACTTTCCCTACAACCAAATCCATTTGGTTCGTTATTGCAAAGTCAGAAAAATAAAACTTTCGACAACTATTATCGGGAGGAGAACCATTGTTGGGAGTATGATTTAAATGCACTTTTTGAAATCCCGATGACTTTTCTCTTAAAACTCTGGAAGAGGAGGGATGTTTTGAACCAAATTAGGAATCGATGCTTACTTTGGAACAACCCATTTTACTTTTCTACCGAGGCATAAAGAAGAGTGAAAATGGTGAACATTTGGTAATTGAAGCAATTTTCAATGAGATGATTTCTTCCTTGGAAAACAAAGATGAGTTGAACACTTTTATTTCACCTCAAATTATTTTTGGAGAACATTTCATTGAAAGTGAGTCTTTTCTCTTGGGAATTCAATCTTCAAGCGATAATGAGTCATCTATCGAGATTAAATTCATTTCTTCCCCATTTTCATTCATCGTTATTGAACCATTACAAGTAACACAAGAATCAGATGAAAGTCTTGAGGACTTTGACCCGGTTCTTATCAAGGATTGCTTTTTAGAAATACATTCCATGATTGGATTTGCCCTTATGTGTTCCCCACCTCCCGTTCCATTTGAAAAATCATTGGGAGGAAATTTATATTTTCTTGGATCCCAATTGTACTTGTCACCCGTTCAATCCAAACCCCCCATCATCCGCCAAAAATTTTTAATTGGTGATGGTCAATTTCTTCCGCCTTATACATTCCTTCCATTGTGCAAACGAAATTTCTATTTTCTGAAAGGTATGCACTAAGATTAGGGTACGCCATTAATCCCTCAAAGTCAAATCATTTTTTAGGTGTACCCTCAAAAATTTCAACTTCTAGTATATAGTTCGTTAGAAGTTAAAAGTGTAAGTTGTACATATTAGTTTGCGTTTTTCTTTTACTAGTGCATTTAGTTAATATTTTGTTATTCTTCTTTGTTATGCTTGATGCTAATATGTTTTTTTTAGAATCATTGGACTTGTACTTTTCAAAAATCGCTCCATTTTGGGTAATATTGCTATTTTCCTCACTTTAACTTGGTTCTTAATTCACATTGATGACAACGCAAGGTTTAAGTTAGGGGGTGTGAGATATTATTCCCATTGATTTTTGGGTTCCATGATTTGATCATTTGTTCTTTCCAAGCATGCTTTGTGGTAAAAATTTAAAAAATTCAAAAATATTTTTCTTTCTTTTTTTCTCCTTTATTGGGCATTTTGTTTTTGTTTGTGATGATAAACTTCAATAGATGCCCGATCCAATAAATAATTCAATGATGCATATTCTTGATTTTAGAAGTTATTAGACTTTAGTCCTAGAATCATTGATATTATGAAAAAAAAACCAGCATGCAACCCATGCTATGCACGAGCGTATAATTAAATTGGTCAAATAAAGAATGAGTTATATAAATTTCTATAGGGACTAATGTCGAACTGATATTTTTTACAATAGATTTGTACCAAATAAGTCTAATTTTAAAAGACTTCCAAAATAGATGCACAATATTTGGTACAACATATTTGTACCAAATAAATCAATTTCCAAAAGACTTCCAAAATAGATACACGATATTTAATCAATTTGGAATATCTTACACATTATCATTCAATTGACTCAAAGCAAAGACCCTTGAATCATATTTTTCAATTCGATCCTATTTTGTATATAAATTTGAAAAATTCCTTTTTGATATTTTTTCTCCAAAAAATGTTGGATAATAGGATCATTTAGACATTTTCTATTTCTCAAGCTCTAAATTGATGAATGTTAAAAAACAATACAACTATATCAATGGATTAAAAAATCTTATGAAATCAAAAGGAAAAAACTCACAAATGTACTATCATTAAGAACTCCGAATGACTAATGAACCAAACATATTATTAAAAATATATATACGAATTAACCTTTACATATGCAAAATAATCAGGACTATACTTCGCCGGTTATAAACGGAAGTTATGAATATGGGTTTTAGGACAAAAGGTACCCATTTCATCATAAACACGTGAAAAGACCTGAACTTAAATCAAAGTCACCTACAAGAGAGTATGCTTCAGAAATATTGCAAACCTATTCCTAACATCCCTATTACCTGTGGGAACAAATGGAAACTGCATATCATTTGAAGTATAATAATTTCATCAGACACGCCACATAATAATCACTAAATTTTAAAATGTCAAATAACTCCTTGTAATCAATCATGATAAGGTAAGAAAATTTACAATCCATTAATAAATTAGATAATTAATTTAGATATCCATTTTTTCAAAGCTATAAATCACATTAGTACTGTAGCTGATAAATATAATCACAGTCGTAATGAGACATTTTTCCAAGCACCTTCTAAGGATTTTCAAACCTATGTACAAAATAAAAAAATATATTTTGTTGCATCATCTTCATCTTGATCAAAGAGAAAAAATTTCAATCAAATGAAAACTTAACCAATAAAAATTATAGAGTAGACCTCATAAGAATGAACCTTAATTTTGTAATTTTTTTGGTATAAAAAATGTAAGACTTAGGGTACATGGACTAAATAACCAATACATAAAGCTTTTTCTTCCCTAATCTATCTTCATAAATTATCCATATTTGTGTATCACTTACTGATATGTAACATGGATGCTAATAATTTACCTCAGTGAAACTGGCTCTTTTACTTAAATTAACAGACACCTAATGTACACAAAATCACATATACCTGACGTGCACCAAACCATATATCTCTTTTCAATCATTGAGATATAACAAATTTCCTTTTAGTAGCCCCACAACAGAAGTAAACAAAATAGATCTAACAGAGTATACCCTTTATCGAGTGTTTAATGTGTTGGAACAAACAACTGACTCCCACCACCTCCACCTAATATGATGACAGTCACATTTTTTTTTGTTTCCACCTTCTCCTCTAAACTCTTGTTGTTTGTATGGTCTAAAAATCATCACATAAAACAATTTCCAGTAGTAACAACATAACTAACCCAAATCAGCATAGATAACTCACCGGTGTCTCCTTGCCATTATTTGCTGCAATAATAGAAAAACTAACCCGAGGTTTAATATTTCTTACTCTTTTCTCAACTCTCAAACACTTCCATAATTAATAATATTCCTTTGATCCTCTCACCCCAAAACCTTTAATCTCTATTTAGTTTTGCCAAATGGGTACTGTTTTTTAGTTTTTCACAGTAAGGATGCATTAGAGAAAATAATTATTAAGGTGATGAATGGATCACAAATGAGGGATTAAAAAGGAAGCGTAAATGAGTGGATAAATATTGAAAAGGGTCGTATTTCACGGAGGTAATGGAAAGGGCGAGATGAAGAACAGAAGACGAAAGAAAGTGAAGAGAAAGGGATGCACAAAACAGTCTCGGGTGAGGATACACAATTATCTTAGTTCTACGTGGACATATTATACATCGAGGAGACTTAATTTGAGTATTTCGTTTTATAGATTATAAAAAAAATTAACTGTGAATATACTAAATGCTATTTATACCCCTAATACTATTGTATTAGAGGTATAATATAGACTTCATGAATGAAACTATGAGCACATGCTCTTTTCTTGTTTAAATGATTTGATTAAAGACATTTAGAACTCGGTAATCTTTTGTTGCATTGTATATACTTACACCAAGTGAGCGTTACATTTCTCTTCATTTGTGAGTGTTATACATTACTCTTTCCTTCTTGAAAACATTAAAATCGTTGATAATCTCACTATTGTTTCATTTGATTGTTCATTAATTGAGTTCAATTTGAAATGTGTTACTTGAGCATGATATTCAATGTTTTAATTTGAGAATCATGTAAACTTTAGGAAAGGATCATGGACCCTTTTTTTACTACACACATGTTGACCTTGACCTTGACCTCACCTTATATGTTTTCCCCAGTCAACCCCCTTAAGCATAAATATTAACCTTTCGTTTCATAACCCAAAATCCCATAACAAATTCCAAATTGACGTTTTAAATCATATGTATCACCTTCCATACCTTTGTTTAGAATGATGCTTGGGATTGAATGATGTTCCTGTCATGCTGTTGCAATTAAGCATGTGAGAGTGAAAGAAGAGAAAAAGTGAAGAAAAACAAAAAAAAAGAGAGAAAAAAAAGAAAAGAACAGAAAAAGATGAAAAGAAAAGACAGAGAAAGTATTTCTTTGATGTAAATAGTCTTCAATAATCTTTGTTGCTTTCCATTGTTATATCCAATGCTTGTTACGAAAATCATTTTTTAATTTTGAAATTGCCCACAATTTTTCATTATCCTAAGTGTTTCATCCCCAAATACCTTCAAATCGATAAATATCCTCTTCCTTTCATAACCTTAACCCCAAACCTACATTACAATCCTATAAATTCCTATGTGATCCTAGGGTGAATGCGATTCAATTCATAATAATTGCGATAATCTATGAAAATGCATTTCACCTTTTTCATGATGATATACTTTCATTGAGATTGCATGTTTTGCTTTTTATATATAGTGTTTTTTTATTGATGACATGTGCGCGGCCTAGTTTTCATTTACAAATACTCTTTACGCCTGCATGTCCTGTTTGTGTTGCACCCCATTTTATAATGATTCATTTTGTTGAGTGTAAACACCGGTGAGGATTGATATCATGCTACGTTTTAATGGTTATCTGGTTTATAAAAGTTTTGCCAAATCATAGTTTGCATGTCCTCGCTTTTCCTCCCATACTTAAGGTTTCAATTCTATGAAGTTCATTCTATAATGTAAATGATAAGTAACTTTTTGAAATCTTTTTCGTTATTATTGAGCTTATTGTAGTGATAAATTGGGCATATATTTTTAGGAAACTTGATGTTTGTGGGTTTCATCCCTAGAAACCCTCACGAGAAAACACTCGTCCACTAGAGTAACCTAGGGATTTAATGGCTTATTGCATACACTAAATACAATCGCTCGCCCGCGAAAGTGGTATTTCTATCTTTTATTCTTTTATACTTTTTGTTATCGCTCTCTATTGGACTGATTTTTTTCATCACTAAGGACTAATAATGTCTAAGTTTGGGGGTGTGATACATCACGAATATTATATATTAGCACCCATTATCCTTATGAATTCTAGCACTTTTGTCTCCATTATTTCCTACTTTTATGCTCATATATTGGTTAACCTTATAATTCGAGATATATATGATGTGCAAGGTTTATCTGAGCTTTTGTAGGTATTGGAAAGCTAAACGGAGCAATTGGTTGCATTTTGGGGAAGTTAGTCATTTGATGCAACTCTAGGGCATTTTAGTCATTTCATACTTCTTGTCCTAGCCAGCGGATATATATGGAAGCATAGTTCGTCGAGTTAGCTTCGTGTGGTTACAAATTGCGCCTCATTCCAAGTCCAGACGATGAAGTTAAAGTCATTTTCGTATAGTGCAAATTTAGAGTCATTTCCATATTGTGCAAATTCTCACTTTTGAAGAACAAAGTGCCTAGAAAAATAAAGTCCCGATCGACCAAATGGGATTTTGGTATAAAATGGCAAATGATGAAGATAAGGGTTAACGGTATTTAATCGAGTTTAAAAATAATGTTTTAGAAATAAAACATGGTAAAGGAATATATTGCATATTAGTTGCATATAGATTTATATTGGATACAGTATTGCAATTGTTTTTTTCTGTCGTTCATTTTTGTATTGCATTTTGTTGGGAATCCCATTGGGCATTGGCTCACCCCATTCTTTTTATTACTCCAAGTTAATCGACAGTCCATCTTTGAGAGCGTTTTACATATAAGTAATTTCTTATTCTTACACTAACAAGATTGATTACTTGAACCTAGGACATTGTCTAATGAGTACTACACTTGTTATTATTATGTTTATATATTCTCTGAAACGAAATTGCATGCTTACCTGATAATCTAAATTAATAAAAATGTACTATAAACATTATTTAGATTAATTCACATCACTTCACACTTAACCCAATCAGACAGGATCGGGTTGACCCACGGGTAACCCCTAGTTCCGAGTCAAGGCGTTACATTTATGCACAATGCAAACGTCATTGCAACCTTCATTGTGCTAAGAAAATGCACATTCAACAATGACTTACCTAGCGTGGACTGCAGGACCTATCAATCCCTTACCAAACCGTCAGGTTTGGGTTTTATTAATCAAATAGGATTGATTCCTAGTTTTATGTCCAAACCAACCCAAGCCGAATTATGGAACCGATATAAAATTGAACCTAAACTTAACCTATATAAACTAATATAATCCGAAACCAAATCTATATTTGCTTACATAAAAATTACAGTTACATGGATATTGATGTAAATGGTTGAACTTGGGATGGTGCAACGAGCTCTCAGATTTATATTTGTATTTTCGTTATTAATATAAATGCTCTTTTTGCTTTTAGAACAATTTTTTTTTTAAATGTTTTCATGTAGATAATGGGTAATTTCTTATTTAGTGATGATGACTTGTAAATGTGTTCTCTTTCATTGTGGTGGTTATACGTAATATTTGTATCAAAAAAAAGTATGCTCTTGGTCTTTATAGTTGTATTGTGTTGTATTTGCGTATATCACCATCACACAATCAATATGATGATTGATTTTGTTAGGGCTCACAAGGAGCTCCAACAATGGACGAACAAATGCTCCTATTGCGCTACAAATTCCATGGGTTTTATTAGGATCGAATATTTCAAACATAGAATTGTAAGAAAATCATTGAGGAATGCAAGAAGGTCAGGGATTGAAGGTGGATTACTATAATCTTTATAAGTACCAAGATTACTTGGCTTCAATTGCGCACCTAACGACCCTCACAACCACTTTTGCAATCCTGATTGATGTTATTTTACTATGCGTGATCTACTCTCATCAGGCCTCCATCATCGATCTCGAGATTTCAAAAGCAATTGGGTCTTCACCCAAATCTGTGTGAAATCCCAAACTCCCCCATCGATTGAGTAATTTTGGACAAGAACCCTCGAGGTGAAATAAGCAACGACCGACATCGTTTAAGTCCCCATGGCTTCGCCAACTTCTAACAAGTCCATCCGTCAGTGCTTCACCCCAACCCATGCCCCCCATAATGTTTATAGTGTATATACGACTTCTAATCCCAACGCCACAAGCATCGTCATTAAAGCGCGAACCTAAAACTCGTATCAACGATCTAGCCACGACACCCCAGACAATCCATCGGTAACTTCATTGAGGTTGCAGTGAATATCGCAGAGGCAGGCGTTGTTACAATGGGGGCTAGGAGTTGTTACAATGGGGCTCGTGTTCGCTATATGAGGAAGGATGCAACTATCTAATCATTATGATGCTTTTAGTGTCAGCAGAATAACATATTATCATAATATTCTCCAAGTAGCTAAGGGGGGTATTTTGGTACTTGGTTCATTTTGATTATATTGGGCACCGAGTATTTGGACCTTATATATTGTTGTGTTCTCTCATTTGAATCGATGGATTAATGATCTAAGTTAGGATTAATGATGATTGTTCAAATCCTCTCCTGACTATTCAAGCCCCTTCCCCAGTAGTGGTTATATATCAGATATGCTCCCACATGAGAAGAAGGCCATTCATCTCCCTTTTCTCAAAATGGAAGCTGAAGATAGTGTTCCGAAGATAGAAATTCACACAATGAAGCAAAACGTGGAGACGGGCATCCTCTCTAAACCCTGCTGTCATGGGGCAAACCCTCTATGGGATTAAAGAGACAAATCATATAGAGTCCAGTAAAATTGAGCCAAGTCGAGCCGAGCATTAACTTGTTTACGATTCGCTTGAAAAGTTTTAACAAGCTCAAAAACCTAGTCGTACAAACGAAGGAAATAAAACATGAAGCCATTGAAAAGCTTCTCTTGAAAAATTAATGTTATGGCTTTTACGAGTCCTTAAATAAGCTTGTTAAAGAGAGTGAAAAGAGTTCGCTAGAATAGCTTGACTAATTTGACAGCTCCACACCCTTACCACAAGACCTTTCCCGTCAACATAAATCTATCTTAAGCCTATTTTGACATGAGAGAAGAAAAATTAAAAACCACTCCCGACTATGTCCCTCATTCTTAATATACTATGTACATCTTAAAATAATACTAAATTACAACCAGTATTATGCATTAAATGACCATTCATACGTAGTTTCGCCATCTCTTCAAAAAAACATAGTTAAAACATGAATAGCAATGCTTAAATTACTAACAAAAGATAACCCGTGGTGGTATCAGCTGAGAAAATAATTCCAATGCTTATAAATATAAAAACCAAGGATAGAAACCACAAACACCATTAGACACCACACTGAAAGAAATTGATCATTAAAGCATGAACCCTTTTATACACTGATATTGTTTATGTTTTTGTAAACTATATGCAAGTTTATGCTATACATAACATCACCTTAACATCCTTATAATGTCGACACAAAATAAGGAAAATATCAACACAATGTAGAACACAGATGGCGAAACTGTAACAGAAACAATTTAATACCCCCAACTTTTAAAGATTACAGTAAAACCTGGCCCCCGAAAGTGTTCTCTCCGCTATAAGTAACATATAGGAAACCATCTTCATCCTTTTTCTCATCATATATGGCAAACATGATGGCCCCTGCAAATACCAGAAATGGGTAGCAGCAAAAGAGCTGGTTATGAATGACAAGGCTCAGCAGCTTAAAATGACAAAATATGAAACGGACCAACCTAGAGCCGCAATTGGCATAATAAAACATCGATGAGAGTGCACAAATTACCTGTTGGGGGCAGTACGTTGTCCACAAATATAAAAATTGCCTTTTCTGCACTCAGTTTGATCCTTTTGCGGATCACATATACAAATTGTCCTACTGTCAAGTCAGCTGGGACAAGGTATCTGCAATTTTGTTTTGTAGGTCATTGCGAAAAATATATCAATACTAACATAAAAGTCTCGATCGACATACTAAATAATTTAGTGAACAAGCTCGTTTGGAGAAGAAAGAAAAAAGAAAACTTATACACTGCATAATTTATGAGAATTACATGGCAATCTATTACTCATGTATCCACCCCATATACAATAAATAAATTATTCAAACAACCAACAAATAACCCTGATAAGGGGGAAGTAAAGGAGGGTCACAAGCAGGCGTCCTAAGAAGTCTACATTTTTTTTTTTTTGGGGGGGGGGGGGGGGGGGGGAGGGGGGTTGTATATATAATATCCTGAAATTAATCGGCTATCATCATCTGAAATGTGTTTAATATTTTTGTTATTGATTTGAGTATTTGGCCCTAACTGTTGACGTATTGTATTTAGGGCCTGAGATTAATTGGGTATTCATCTAAAATATACTTCATAATTTTTTAATTGATTAAAATATTGGGCCTAATTATTGATAAGGTACATTACTTAGTGCTTGAAATTGATTGGTTATTTATCTGAAATATGCTCAATACTTTTCAAATCGATGGACTAATTGGAGCTGAAATTGAGTACTCGCTTATTTCTTGAAATTGAATGGAAATTTTACTTATACTAACCTTAGTACTTGGGGCTAAAAATTTAAGTTATTGAGTTGCATCAATTAATTAACGAGAAATATTTATGAAAAAGTAAAAAAAAAATAATCGGCTGGAGGGCTCCTGCCCCATTATTCGCTGCAAGTTCCGTCCACACTGAGTAAAAATCTTGCATACGCCATCGGTCATGAGCAATGAGAGAGAGTGGGAGATACCATGATCTCATCTAATTAGGAGGTAAGAGAACATCTCGGGTTTTTGGTTTGAGAATAGATAAAGGTTTCACTCATGTTATACGATATATAAATAGGTATCTGAATTTGTGGACCCTCATTTAATGATGGTTACACGCGATTCATAAAAAATATTGATGAGTAATTAGTGGGTCTCTCAATTTTTAATGTTTAAACCAATAGCAAGAGTAAACAAATTTATAATGTATGGGGGTATCTATGAAGCACGGACTCGACACGTAATACGGGATACGACTCGATTCGGGATACGGGATACGTGATTTTTCCAAAATGTAGGTTACGGATATGCTAGGATACGTTAAATATTTATTATTTATTTTATATATATTAATGATAAACTTGATAAAATGAAACTAAAGCATTAAACACCATTACATTAAAGTGCTCAAATATGTTGATTGTTGTCACCAAACAAACACCATTACAATAAAATATCATTAACATAAAAGGTTGTTCCAACAAAAACATAAAGCAAAAATAAAGATAATATCCTTAGCATAAAATAAGATAGAGAGAAGCCTCCCGAGAGCATCCCGGCTTCGTAGTATCTCAATCACTAAGTAGACCCAATATCAACGGCATCATCATCTCCGTCAACCACATCATCAATTACCATAAAAAAGGATTCAAACAGTCAGATGTAAAGGTTAAAAATAACACAGCTAAGAATGAAAACAGTTCAAGAAAACAATACAACAATACAGTTAAAAACAAAAGAGATAAAAAAAAGAATGAAAACATAAAAAAAGTTACGAAAAAAATCAGAAAACAGTACAACACAAGCAAAGAATGAAAAACAAACAACACAGTTAAAAAAAAACATAGTAAAGGAAGAAAAATAATTAAAGAATGAAAAAAACACAGTTAAAAAAAATAAAAATAAAACAGTTAAAAGAATAAAATAAAAAACGTATCCAAAACGTATCCTAACGTATCCCCAGCGTATCCCAGTGTATCCTAACGTATCCTGACCATTTAACAAATAAATAAATATTATGATACTCTAGGATTCGCGTATCCTAGCGTATCCTAACGTATCCTAACGTATCCCGTATCCTATACGTGTCCAACAAAAATTCGCGACCTCCCGAGAGTATCCGTGCTTCATAGGGGGGTATGAGGAAGTTTATCTAAAGTGTAAAGGTAAACATGTAATAGTTATTGATGTTCATATCAGTAAGCCACAAATGATTCCTGCTGAATCGAATATCTATCAGACGTCACACAAAGGGTAAAAAGACCATATACAATCGTTGTAATGTTTGAGGCCATTTGTACCGCCTTACTTTTTCAAATATTTCGATTTAAACCCTATATCCTCGCAAAATATGGCTTACACTAGGACCACGATATCACCTATTATATCATCCTTAGCTTGCCACCAAGTATTGGCGGCTTATAAATACCTTGCATCTCATTTAGTACACAATTATTATAAATATGTGAGAATGACCGAAAAATATCTTTGATTATTTCTTGTGTGAATATTTCGCTACATTTACATAAAATTGGTATTAGAACGATGTCATCTCTACGTGTGTATCAGAGCAACCAATTGACCAAGAGAGCTGCTTGGTCAATAAATGTTTCAAAGGTAGCCACGTTTGTGATTGAAACCCCATAAATAAATTAAATTTCCAATAAGAAATTGCTATAAGCGGGCTCGAATTCGTTGCAACGTCAACCACCACTCCCACCCTCCTGCTGCGTTTCACCTCATCCACAGTCATTCAATGATGAAGACAATTGATAAGAAGGTTCGGTTGAAGAAGACGGTGAATTGCATCACTACAGCCCCTTTGATAACTTCTTGACCTAGGTAACCCCTGATTCAAGCGCCACGTGGCGGCTGATTTAAACCTCGGTCTCCAATGTGTTACACCCTGACACCTTTTTCCCTAGAAGGTGTTTTATACCCTCTAAATCTTCCTCGCCGATGTCGAAATAGAAGGATGGTGCCAGCCTAGGTCGCCGTCAAACAACAGAGCTGTGACATTGAAGTCGAGGAGGTGGAATTTGACAGGGGAGATAAGTGAGTTTGTCAGCGTCGGAAATGCACAGGACGGGAAGGTCTCACCATTGTCTGCAATCTAAACCAGAAAGACATCGGTAGGAAAGAAGTCAGCGGTGAAATTCGCGAAGTAGGAAGAGTTTTGAGGTAGGAAAGAGACGTTGACCTGGGATCTTACGAAAATAATTGTCACCACCAGCGAGGTTGCTTCGTCGGCAACACCCACCCTTGACCAAGGAGTCATGATATTGGACAAGCAGAAAGGATAGCAGCGGTTAAGGTTTGCCTTCCCCTAAGGCATTGTTTGGCCACACGGTCGGGTATGAGCTTTGAGGAGTGTCTAGTGAATTTGGGTTGTGATGATAGAGCTATCAATTTGAAGTGTTATTAGAGTATCCCAACTACGCTTTGTAGGATTTGGGCCTAACTGGGACGTAACATAAGTTTGAGCCTTTGTTTTGTAATAAAATAGACTGGGACTGTTACCGACCTACGTTTAAGAGAAGTTGGTTGAGTTTTTTGGGCCTAAAATCTGACAAAATCGATTTTACTGAGCTTGAAAGGATGTGGACACCACCAACTTTTAACGACTTGAAAAAAAATTGTATTTGAGACCAATAAATTTGAAGAAAATTATTATTGGTCCTAGTAGACAAACAAAAAAAACATTTTCCAAGTATTTGTTTATTTGGCACGGGCGGCAACAATTCCCCCTTAAAGCTCAGCAAGAATGACGTGTACGTTGTGTGGCACGTGCATGGAACCAAGCCAACAAAAACAGATATTATAAACTGTAATTATTGTCCTTTTATTATTATTATTATTATTATTATTATTATTATTATTATTATTATTATTATTATTATTATAAATGAATATCCCTTCCAAGACAAGATAGGGATAGGGGATAGGGATAGCATGTCTTAGGTCACTAGGCTCAGCAAATCACCTATTGGGGGCTTGTCCACCAGTATTGGGGGCTTATAAATAAATACCCATGTGTCCTCATATCTTGTAATACACAATTATTATGAATATATGAGAATGAATCTGAGATATTTTGGGATTTTTTTCTCGTATGTGTGTAAATATTCCAACGAGCTTGCATTAATCTCATAGACTTTTTGTTCCATAGTGAAAGATGGTACAATAAACAACCATGCTAACTGGACACTGCGTTTTTAGAGCATTTATAAAGTAGAATTATCCATGTATTAATTAATTGAGATTCAAGCATGTCTTTTCATGAATAAAATTTAAAACAAACAATGCTATATCATAGGAATGAGAGGTTAAAAAAAAAAAAATTAGAGAATCCTGAGCTAATTTATTAGTACGGAGAACCACTTACTTTTTCTTATCAATGTTGGGAATATCACTTCTCTCCGCTTTCTCCACGATTACCTTGATATCGTTGATGAAAATTTATATGCAAGTTAGATAATAACTGAGAAGAATGATAAGGAAACTACTAGAAATAGCAAAAAAAACTAGGGGTGTCAAAATTCGCAAGAGTACAATTTGAAGAATGGAAAAGAAAAATATTATCTTTAGGTAGTCCATTTCTCTAAAATCTACAGTGGATCTCCAACAAAAGCTCGAGGAGTCAGGAGAACTTGAGGTTGAGGTCGAGGTCCAGAGCGCAAGATAAACCTCTGTGTGTGTGTGTGTGTGTGTGTGTGAAAGAGAAAGAGAGACTGACCGTGTCCAAGCTTCATGGAGTTTTTGGGGTTTACCTGGGCCCGGCAAAATAGATAAATGATGCAAAAACTGTTCATTATCCGCCCATAAAACAGAGGATGGTTCACCCTTTGAACTCAGCAGGTCAAAATCGTTTTAATGTCCCACTTTTGGCGGTTCACTTGCGGGTCGGCAGCGGGTCAGTCACATGTCACAAGAAGGAGATCTGATTATAACATTCTAAGCCCACATGCTTTTATTCTGCAGGTCTCTCTCTCTCTAATAAACCTAAAATCTTTGTGAGATCCAGTTGCAACATTCTAAGCCCAAATGTTTGTCATTCTCCAGCGCTCTCTCTCTCTCTCTCCAATTAAACCTCAAATCTGGGTGGATTGATTCTTCTTATTCACACAACCTCATTACTTGCATAATTTACAGCTCAGGAGAGGTGATACGAAGAGAAAATAAAACACAGGAAAAACGGTTGGACTTGGCCTAACCCGGGGCTGACCCATATCCAACCCAACCTGACCTTTAACCCCAAGCTTTTTCTGACCCGCCCAGATCAAACCAAATCCATATCAAGCCTGCCCATAACCGCCCATTTTCCAGGTCTAGGTTTACCCGAAAAATAAACTAGCATAGGTACATTATCTCCATTTCTAGACAGGAGTGTCTAGAGTCATATGGCGATGACCATCGGACAAACCCCTATAAGAACTAGTGAAAAGTTTACCACCGTAGAGAAGGGGTATCTGTATCCCCACTTAAGACATTAGGCTGTACTCTCGCCCAGCCCCTATGCCCTAGGAGGTACTCTGCCTCCTCTCCTAGACCCAAATACATATATGGGTCTCTTCTACTTTACGCCCTAATCATAATACGACACTTGACTTCAGGTTTCAACAGTAATTAGATTTAATCCCCTTAAAACTGGACGCCATCCCACTTACATCTACTCTTTTATCATTAATAATAATAAAAAAAAAACGCCCTCAACTACCTTTCTATCTTAATAACAAAAACAAAATCTCCAAACCCTAAACTTGCATACATAACATATACCACCAACCCTTCCCATCGCAAATCACCACCCGCCAATGGGACACTCAAATTTGGTACACAAACACGCACGCATATAAGGCCAACAAATCATGGGACCACCTCTGCGGATCAATTTTTTAAATAATAATAAAAATAAAAAAAAAATAAACAAACTTGGTGGTGAATTGTGGAGATCACCTACAAAATATTCGTCGAAAGATTCAATCCAGAAATGACAATATACACACACACACACATACATATATATATATATATATATATATATATAATTCCTTCATCAATTTTGTAGGTAATTTCGTATATATGTGACAATATTCTTAACAATGAGTTCAACGGAGAACAAGAGACCCTGTTCAAGAACTGGCTCTAATCTCTTGTATGGAGAAGAAATTGAATGCTAGTAAGATAAAAATAGAAATAAAAAATTTGTGAAAATTGCATGCAGATTAAAGAACATTACATATCCGTTTGGAGTGGATTTTCATGTTGAAACCATCGCCGCCTTGTCAAATTGATGTTGGAATTGGGGTCTACAAAATTGGTCCGTTGTGAGAACTGGGAAGTGAGAAGGAGAGTAAGCGGGAGGAGGTTTGAGATTGAGAGTGAACTTGAGTTGGTTCATGGAAGAAAGATCAGAAGGATGCACGTTGGAGTTTAAGGGTGGGAAGGTTTTAGGAATGATATGCCCATAATTATTAATAGTAAAGTGATTAAAATGGGAAAGCTGCGACCCAGGAGGTTCTTGAGTTTGTTGAGGAGCTTCAGTCGACTTGGTAGTATGGTTTTCTGGTTTTCAGGATGTTATGCTTTGTTAGTTTGATATTAATTTCTGTTTTTGTATACTTCCTGTATACGGGTTCGCTCCCTTAGCGTTGGTTATATAATATCATTTACTTATCAAAAAAAAAAAAAAAAATGGGAAAGCTTTATTAGTTCACAAGTCTTGCGAATATAGACCATATGAAGTTTTACGTTTGCTATTAAGAGAAGAATAAGAGTCGCTCAAAGATACAAGGAAGAAAAAATATAGAAGGAAGTCATATAGTTCTCTGAAAGGAAGTCTTGCAGTTTTTACTCAGAGAGGGAGAGAGGAAAATAAGAGCGCCACAGAAAGAGGCGAGAGTCGGTGCAAAAATATATGGACACGTGACAATATAGTAAAGAAAATGAAATGAATGCTTAAGAGTGTTTTATAAATTTTATACAGATTTAGGGAATGAAAGAGATGACAAAATCTTGATCATATATAAATATGAACATGAAAATTGACACCGTCGCTGAATAGAGGTTTAATTCTAATTATTTTTGAAACATGAGAATAAGTCATATAACGTATTATGAATAGGGGGTACGACAAAAAGGCATATTCTTGGCGGCCGTTTTGTTGTGCGTACTATTATTGCTTCATTTATTTGTCTACTTTGACTTTCTGTTGCTAGTGATTAATTTTTATAGTATTTTACTTGAACTTAAAACAATAAATTGCCTATGCACTAGGCGGCCTCAAGCCCCCTGCCTAGCGCCTTTCAGAACATTGGTTATTATACAAAATTTCCAATGCTCAATATTTCGGGGAAATTTCTCACGGTGCCAGGTAGCAAATTCTGACATGAAGTTTGCACGAGTTTAGAAAATGTGGCTGTCAGATATTATGCCTATGCTGCATTAGCAATGAAAGGATCACGGTTCAAAATTTGCTTTCCCACCAGTTAGTGCCACTATGGATGTGACTGAAGTTCAAACCCAAGGTAAACCTTTTAAGCCATTATATGATCCACATGGTGCTTTTCATTTTAATCTTCAACATTTGAAGAATATAAGGACACCCCACCATTAAGGACAATATGTGGTACTCCTTAAAGTATGTACAAATAAGTACAATGCGTATATTCAAACTATTATTTTTTAAACCTTTGCCAGGATAACTTTACACTGAAGCTAGTAATTTTTAACCTCTCTTTTTAAATGTACATTAATAATTATCCTCTGTTTCCCAATATGTTTTCAAATTCCCCTTTGGACTCTATAAATATATCAACAGCTCTTACAATTTACATAATTTCCAATATCATCCTTAACCTTGTCAATAACATTACTGCCACACTCCAAGTTACCCATAAAAACCAATCCCCAAACCAAATTTTTAATCTGAACTCGCCAATTACACAGGAGAATGATGGGCCAAAGTTGTGGTATAGGTTTATTACTCAACCCTCACTTTTCTATTGGAATTAGAAGACTTTTGTGATGTGATGGCTTACCCAAATGGGAGCCTAATAATTGTATTTATACTAAAAATATTACAATTCTAGAAGGTTCTAGAGACTACAAAACTAAGGCTACACAAACTAAGGCCCAAAACATGTTGGAATCAATACAAAGCTAAACCTCAAGTTTGAGAGCGAAGATATTAAGAGGTCGCCGTTGTTCACCCTTAGTTATGACTTTTCGATGACTGTTAACAAAAACACACATCTTTTCATGAATTAACACATTGTTGCCTATAAATACAATACTTGTCTTCATTTTATTTTAAGAGAAATGTTTTTTAATACTTTTCATTCCTAATCGAGTCGGAGAGAGTATCAAACATAATTGGTTTGTGGGACACGCATATTGAAGTGGTTCTTGCGCCTGTTGAGATCATTTTATCCTGGGAGGTAAACGCAGATTGATTTCATCTGTAAGCACGGTTAGTGGAGTGAATTATGTCTTAAGGAGAGAGTGTTCAACATCCGACTTATCTTTTTCATCTTCTTCTTTTGTAAGCTTTCTACAAGCCCAACTTAACTGACAATGGAAGATCGAAGAAGAGAGGGTCCAACTGATTTGGTAAAAAAATTTGTCGTCTGATGCAAAAGATCCAAAGAATGGGACAAAATCTGAATGAATTATGACAAACCTCACCTTTTCTCAGATAAAATGAATATCAATCTCCAAATGCTTCGTCCTCTCATGAAGCATGGAATCAAATGCAAGCATAATAGCCAACTTATTATTGCAAAATAACTCCAATAATTTTTTTTCAATAAAACCCAACTCCCCCAAGATTGATCGAAGCCTTAAAAGCTCATATGTCCCTGAGCCATCGCACGATACTCCATATGTCTTAGACCCTCAGTAGTAAATAAGAGACATGTCTCACTCCTCATGGCATAAAACACTCCAAGTCCTCAACATGACTTGAGATATCTCAGAATACGGTAGACAGCATCCAAGTGCGCAATAGCATGCATAAACTGGCTAACCATACTCATAGCAAATGTCAAATTCGTCCTCGTGTTGGTCATGTAAATAGGCAACCAACCAATCTCTAATAAATTAAAGGATCATGAATCAAAATTCCCGTCTCGGCCAAGAGCTTTAGGTTAGGGTTCATATGGGTAAAAGTCGGACGACAACATAGCATCCTAGTATCCAAAGTGTAATTACGCTGAAATATCCCACGTCGAGACCGAATCACCTTAATCCCAAGAAAATAATGGAAATAACCTAAATCCTTCACATCAAACACCTTCCCTATATCCATTTTCACTCGTGCAATCACATCAACATCTTCACCCATAATAATAATATCATCAACATAAACCAACAAAATAATGCATCTAGTATCAGGCTGACAACGAATAAGATACGTACGATCGGAATGGCACAAAAAAATATCTATGGATAACTTCACCGAATCGGCTTAATCATACCTGTAGTGATTACTTAAAGCAATAAAAAGACTTCCGAAGACAACACACTTTCCCAGTACACTCCCCCTCAGCCCAAAGCCTAGAGGAGGGTCCATATTGATCGTCTCGAAGAGATCCCCATGTAGAAAGGCATTTTTAACATCCAACTGATGTAAAGGCCAAGAGTGCGAAACCGCAAGAGAGATCAATAATCGTACGGAAGTAAGCTTGATCACCGAGGCAAATGTAGCACCAAAATCCCTCCCAGGAACTGATGTAAATCTCTCAGCCATCAACCGTGCCTTATAACAATCAATAGTCATCGATTATATACTTCACACTAAAAACCCATTTACATCCAACAGTCTTCTCTCCGGGAGGTAAAAAACAAGCTCTCATGTACCATTTAGGATTTCGGGTAGCCTCAGAGAATGGAGATGAAGTTTAACTGGCCAAAAAAGCTCGATATAAACCTAAAAGACTATCATAGAAAAGATGCTGAGAAATCGGATGATTAGAACTACCAAAAAAATCATAACGGGACGGGGGGCACCAAATATGAGAAGGATAATGAGAATGAAAATCAGCCTTAGAGGTGGTAAAGTGAAGGGAATACCCAAGTCTGGAGAAGGAGGTGGGAGAGACCGACGGAAGTATACCTGTAAGGAGGGCTCAGAAGGCGATAGAAGGGGAACTTCATCAAATAGAGACATAGGTCGGGAAGTGATGATGAAACCACACCCTCGAAAGAATTTGAGTCAATAATGTCTTCGAGAGATGGAGAGGCATGAGCTTGCAATGTATTCACCACCCCATTGAAAGAGACATTCTCATGAAAAGTAACATCAAGAGAGTGATACATGTGTTTTGATATCCGATCATAACACCGATACAACCTTAGACATCGAGAAGTACCCACAAAAGTGCACCGAATAGCTTCTCAACAAATTTGGTCCGAGAGGGACTACGATCATGAACAAAATAAGGACACCAAAACATACGAGGAAGAATCTGGAATAAAGAGTTATCGGGTTTAAGGTAACCGACTTGGGGTATGATTTATGACAAGGGTGGCAGTAAGAACAACAAGGAGCCAATAGGATTTGGGGACCTTCATACAGTGTTTTTAAAAGCGCGCTATTGCGAACGCAATAGCGCGCTATTGCGTTTTGCGGTGGAAAAAAGCAAGGCAAACAAGGCTGCTATTTGCGATGCTCAAAAAGCGTGCGCTATTTGGCGCTATTTTGCGCTATTGTGCGCTATTTTGCGCAACAGGAACGCTATTCATGTTTTTTTAGAAATCACAGTTTAGTTAAGGAGGGGGAAAAGTGTTACCTTATTTCACGTACGGACTTTGTTTGGGTGAGGTATTCTTTGTTCCAAACCCTCAATTTACTTATTTACGAAGGTCTCAATGATGTTATTTGCTTTTTTAAAAAAGTTTAGCTTAAAAGTTAACTTTTATTTAATATTTTCTATTCCAAACTCTCGGTTTACTTAAACGTTTACTTATTTTACATTTTTCAGTAAATAATGTTTTTTATTTTATAATTTCCAGTTTTAAATGTTACTAATTTTTCAAATCTCAGTTCAAAATGTTTTTTTTTAATAATTGTCAGTTTAAAATGCTACATGTGTCATAAATATCTGTTTAAATTGTTATTTATTTTATTATTTTCAGCTTTAAATGTTACTTATTTTTCAGATTTCTGTTTAAAATGTTGTTGTTGTTGTTGTTATTATTATTATTATTATTATTATTATTATTATTATTATTATTATTATTATTATTATTATTATTATATTTGTCAATTTAAAATACTACTTGTTTTATAAATTTATGCTTAAAATGTTATTATACTATAATTTTAAGTTTAAACTTGACTTATTTTACAAATTTCATATTAAAATTTTATTTATTTTATTATTTTTAGCTTTGAATGTTACTTATTTTCAGAATTCTGTTTAAAATGTTATTATTATTATTTTTTTAATTGGCAATTTAAAAAGTAACTTTAGAAAAAAAAATTATTTATTTTATTATTTTTAGCTTTGAATGTTACTTATTTTCAGAATTCTGTTTAAAATGTTATTATTATTATTTTTTTAATTGCCAATTTAAAAAGTAAATTTAGAAAAAAATAAAAAAAATCAATTTCAATTATAACTTTTTTTACCAATTTCAGTTTAAAATGTTACTTTCTTACAAATTTCATTTTAAAATGTTATTTTTTTATTTATATTTTTTTTTATAAGTTTTTTAATTAAAAAGCGGGAATGCATGAATTGCTTGCGCGATGCGCGACGCGATTAGCGCGACGCTACTTAGGAGTCAGAACGCGACACCCTGCGCGACCGCGATTTAAAACATTGCCTTCATACCACTCAACAAGCATCGAACTACCCCCCTTAGATGGCAATTTTTCTGTTCAGCCACACCATTTTGTACGGGGGTATATACTTCATGAGGACTTGTAGCCAATTAACTCATGGTACATTTTGCCAATTAAAACACATGTTCCCGAATCAACCATAAGTGCCTAAAAATTGACTAAACAACAAAATGAAATTCTTGAATGGCAGATTTGTACTAAAAAAGCAACAACTCAACAACCATTATCGGAGTATCACCAAGAATCTACTGGGGGTATGCATGTTATTAAACTACCGCTCAAATGACCGAAAAACACGGCATAGTCTCCAAATGAACGTTGTTGAACAACCCGGCAGCCCTAACTCCCCCCCAAAAAACCCTTACTTCATAAAGAACACCAATAAACCCTAAATGGGTGAAGAATTAAGGTTTGAACTTGAAACAAGGCGGAATAGAAGCTACAAAAAAATTTGGCCTTGAAAACACCTAATTAGAACCTTAATCGCGACGAACTATAATCACTAATGATCAATAACGGTGGACAGTAACGATGAACAGTAATAGAGGAATAATAATTAGGGTTAGAGTTGAGGAGAAGGGATATGTAATGAGATTTTATTTCGTCTCTGATACCAAGAAGATTTCTGTGATGTGATGGACTTACCCAAATGGAAGCCCAAAAATTGTAATTATACTAAAATATTAAAATTCTAAAAAGTTCTAAAGACAACGAAACTAAGACTACACAATTAAGGCCCAATACGAAGCGAAAGAATACTAAATAACATGAATGCCAACATAATTCAATTTTGTGGGATAGGCAACAATACGCTAATTAAGGGCCAAAAAGACCTGAAGTATATAATTTTTTTATTTAAAAAAGGGACAACAATATGGATCATTTGTGAGAGAGAGAACCGAGGTTGAGGGAGAGAGGTTGAAACTCCATACCCCATATATAACATTGCACATCTCAGATATGATACTCCTTAGAGAGATCGAAAAGAGAAACAGCCTATGGCATCAGATAGATTTGTTTCACATAATCTGTCCTTCAAATATTATTGTTTGTTTCAAATTAACCCCAAAAAATTTCAGTCTACATAAATCGGCTAACTCGGCCGATTCGGCAATTTGTACGAGTTACCTGATATTTTGCCCATACTAGTCGATTTATGCCTTTTCCCTTACACAACTCAACTCACCAAATCTGTTCACCTACTACCAAACTGAGTTAACTCAGCTGCAAACGAATTAGCCCGGACGATGCCTTCAACTATTACGACAACTGAATAATTTCCATCAAAATTCTGCAGACTGCAACCATTGCCACTAAACAATATCTAGCTATCCCTTACCCGTGTCATACAAAACCCACGTGCCATACAACGCACAAATTTCAGGAAACCGGCACATGGAAGATCCATAACTTTTCAATTATTGTGTTCATAGAATTTGCAAGAGAAACTATGTTGGTATACATAACGCAACTCAATCTTTACATTATGAAACGCTTGCATTGCTTTGGGAAGGAAAAAAAATAACCATATTAACTCAACATCATCAACACTTTGACTTCCTGTATAATTACATGAACTATAACAACTTAGTAACAAAATAAGTTGGGGAAGAGAACTAGAAACATAGCAACAAAATAAAAAAGATGAAGAAACAGAACTTCAAACCATCACAACTTCAGTCAACAGACAAGAACTTCAGCTTTGTTTGAGACAAAATAGATGGCATGAAAATTCATGATTAGAGAATGTTATGAATGTATGAAGCAAAGTTTTCTAATTTACACAATGATTAAACACTTCAAGGCCTTTAATAACCCAACTTTTTGCACTCCACTACCCATGCATTTTCCAATATCCACGTACACATAATTACCAATACAGAAAGTTATAATATGAGTGTCATCAGCAATTCCCAAGAAAACAAGCATGTAAGAAACATCTTAACTGATCAGTTTGCAGAATTTTTTTTTATCAATATATGATTGAGCTGTGAGAGTAAGACAATGTTTAACTCTCACCGGAATCCGATCTGGGTACTTATCTCTAATCCTAGATGCCTCAGCACGCCTCTTATCTGACATAAATTCAAAAAGTAGACCATATCAATTTCTTGCTACACATATAACAATAGACCACAACAGAGGCAAGCACAAACCAAGATCATGTTCTTGCTTGAATAAACCCTTTGCCATTTAAAAACCTGAAATTACAACTCAAAGAAGTAAACTGATGCTATCAATTAACATATAAAAAAAAGTGTGCAGGAGACCTTTTCTTGTGATAATAAAAAAAGATTGCTTGGTGTAAGCCTAAAACTAAGCGATCAAAATTCCCATAATTGACTTTTTTTTCCACACAACAATCGCAACAAAGAACATACAAAAGAAATCGTAATGAATAACATAAACATAAACAGAGAACAATAGAGACAAAATAATGAATCAGCTATGAAATTAATCTGAAAACAGATACTAGAAAGACTAACCTTTTGGAAGAAAGAAAAGGGGAAAACAGGCTTTGTTTACAAACTAAGAAAGTCTATCTATCTCTATCTGTCTATGTATCTATCTGTATATGTATAATGTCTCACTTTGAGAACTTAATTTGAAAACTATTTTTGTAAGAATATAAAAAAAATATTTTTGACTGATTTTTTTTTATAATTTTTAAATATTTCAGTAAGATCATACAAAAAAATCCGCTCAAAATGCATTTTTTTGCTATTTTAAAAAAATCGATCAAATTTTGGCAGTTTTAAGTTGTTTTTTAAAAACTGACAAAGTTTGACCGATTTTTTAAAATAGAAAGAAAATTCATTTTGAGCTGATTTTTTTTAATGATCTTACGGAAATATTTAAAAATCATAAAAAAAAATCAGGTCAAAAATATTTTTTAACTCCTCAAAGTGAGGACCTCTCTCTCTCTCTCTCTCTCTCTCTCTATATATATATATATATATATATATACAAAAAGGATCTTATGCATACATAGTCTGCATATCCTCTATGCGGACCATTTTTTTAAAATAGTTATAAAAAAATTGCTGATTTTTTTTCTATGATTTTTAAACATTTCAGTAGGACCATGAAAAATAATCAACTCAAAATGA
This sequence comes from Sambucus nigra, assembly GCA_949130495.1. Taxonomy (NCBI): domain Eukaryota; kingdom Viridiplantae; phylum Streptophyta; class Magnoliopsida; order Dipsacales; family Adoxaceae; genus Sambucus; species Sambucus nigra. Next base: position 306,533,969 of record OX422208.1, on the reverse strand, counting down.
ATTGCTTTGCTATTTTAAAAAAATCGGTCAAACTTTGTAAGTTTTTAAGTTGTTTTTAAGTTGTTAAAAACTTACAAAGTTTGACCGATTTTTTTAAAATAGCAAAAAAAATCATTTTGAGTTGAATTTTTTTTTATGGTCCTACTGAATATTTAAAAATTATTAAAAAAATAACACAAAAATATTTTTTTTACTATTTTATCAAAAATGTTCCGCTCCAGCGGTATGCAAACTGGGTCGTGGTGGTGAACCCAGAAAAGAGAGAGAGTGTGCAATTTCTACACGCACCGTTAGGTGACACATGTCCGGTCCGCATTCTTAGAATGCAAACTTGTCCGCACAAGAGCATATATATATTTATATATATATATATATAGAGAGAGAGAGAGAGAGAGGTGCAAGCTCCTGTGCACACTAAGTTTGCACATGTGCTGGTGCACAATAATTTTTTTAAAATATTTAAAAAAATATTTTTGACTTGATTTTTTTATGTGATATTTAAACTTTTCAACGGACCCGTATAAAAAATCAATTCAAAAAAACTTTTTTTGCTATTTTTAAAAAATCGGTCAAACTTCCGCACCTTTTAAAGTGCTTAAAAACATCAAAAGTTTGATCAATTTTTTAAAAATATCAAAAAAAAATGAACAGATTTTTTTTATATCGATCCTTTGAAATGTTTCAAATATCACATAAAATCAGCTCAAAAATATTTGTTTTACTATTTTAAAAAAATGATGTCAAAACTTAATGTGCACAGGAGCCTCTCTGTATATATATATGTATATATATATATATATATATATATATATATATATATATATATATATATATATATATATATATATATATACAGTCCTGCTCTTGTGTGGATTAATCCGCATTTTAAGAATACGGACCGGACATGTGTCACCTGGCGGTGCGCCTAGAAAAGGGAGAGAGTGTGCCTATAATTTAGGCAATAATTTCTAGGCGCACCATTAGGTGACACATGTCCGGTCCGCATTCTTAAAATACGGACTAGTCCGCACAGGAGCATTATTATATATATATATATATATATATATATATATATATAATAAAGGAGCATGGTTTTTAAAAATTTTGTCAAAATATCTTCACTTTGTTTATGCATGACATTTTTCTCTTTCATGCCCATACATGAAATGTCATGCTAAAAGTTATTTTTTTTTTTTTTGTGTTATATATATACTATTATAAATACTATTATACTATTATAAATACATGTATTTTTTTAAATACGTGTAAATTTATATTTTTTTATTAAATATTTTTCCCATTTTTTAAAACTATTTTTTATTAATTTTTTAAATATTTTTTTCATTTTTTAATTTATATTTTTAATTTATTTTTTATTTTTTATTTTTTCTCAAATTTTTTTTATTTTTTCTCAAATTTTTTTTAACTATTTTTTTTTTATCACGGGGGCAAATTTATCGCCGTGCCCTCGGGCACGGGCATCCACTAGTGTGTGTATATATATATATATATATATATATATAGATAGATAGATAGATAGATAGAGAGAGAGAGAGAGGGAGAGAGAGAGAGAGAGGGAGGTTCTCATAAATACCAAGGTGTTGTTTGTTTTTACCTGTTAAGTTTGAATCTGAACCATTCAAACTTAAGAGGTACCAAAAAATATTTATTTTTTTAAATGATTAAGAGGTTAACCGCTATACTTGGCTCTTAATGATTAAAAGGTACAATTGCATATGAAGTCTGAATGAGTCGAAATACATTCATTCGAAGGTATATTCAGACATAAAAACAATCATATTTTTCAGATTCAGATTTCAGACTTCAGATTCAGTCTTCAGACTTAAGATCCCCAAGTATACATATTTATTAATGCAAATTAATTTTTTTTAAATATTAAAATAATTATTTTTAAGTTGAGTTTTTTATGTGATATTTAAACATTTCAATAGACCCACATAATAAAAATCAAAATCTTTTCTGTTATTTTAAAAAAATCAGTCAAACTTTCGCAACTTTTAAATGTACTTTAAAAGTTGTGGAAGTTTGATCGATTTTTTTAAAATAGGAAAAAAAATTATTTTGAGCTGATTTTTTTTATGTGGGTCCATTGAAATGTTAACGTCGTATAAAGAATTCAGCTAAAAAATATTTTTTTTACTATTTTGTATATTTGGTATGTAAACTTGGTATGTACAGGACTCTCTCTCTCTCTCTCTCTGTGTGTGTGTGTGTGTGTGTGTGTGTGTGTATATATATATATAATAAAAATATTTTATATATCCTAATCTGAAATAACTATTATTCAATATCCATCAGCCGACGTAATCTCGAGTGGGGGAAGTTTCTATCTGGTCACTCGTATGAGTTTCATTAAGTTGCAGGGTTTGAAAATGAATCAAATTATTCGAGTTCGATTCGTGTTCATTTAAAAAAAATTATTCGAGATAGGTTTGTAAAATAAATTAGCAAAGTTTGAATATATTATAAGTTTGTTACATAATCAATCACAGCTCTATTTTGACTCGATCACCAATAATCATATTAAACTAGTATGAATTAACCAAGCTACTCGGCTCGTATTTTACTCGTAAGATAAATTAACCAAACTACATATTTTTAACCTCCTTTATATATTTAAACCACACTTGAGCAACATTAATCTCGACTCATTTAGACCCGTACTAAATGTGTCTAATGGGATTTACTAAGAAAATAGGGTTATTTGGGGTTTAGTCCCTAATAATTCATTGATAATAACTTTGGCACCCAACTTTTTTACTTCTTGAGGTTAGACAACACAAATAACTTTTAGCGACGTGAAATACATTTGGTAAAACTTTTTCGATACTTCTTTCATCACTAAAAGTCATTTGGGAGACAAACTACAAAATATGAAAATTACTGAGGTGAAGCTTAATTACAAAGTATGAATGGGTGTCAAACTCAAATAACCCATGAAAATAAGATGACCTTCAACCACTTTATTAGCAGTAGGGGTGTGAAATGAACCAAGTTACTCGAGCTCAACTCGTGTTTTGGCATCCCCACTGAGTTTTGAGAGGGGCCACCGCACCCATTAATGTTGTGGTATTTTTCATTGTTCATATGGTATTTTTCTAAAATTATATAGGCATAAGTATTATTTTTTAAAGTAAAAGGCAAATATAAAGGACTTTTGAATACTTTAAGGAGGAACTTTGTATTTTTTTTGGTTACCTATTACATGCATAGGCGTTCCACTTTAGGCTGATTATAACATATGATTTCTTCTCTATAAACCTAACAGGAATATGGCCAAACTGGTTCCATGTGACCGAACACATGGCACATCACGTGAGATGCACATGGTAGGATAATAGGCTAAGAGAGAGCACGGACCTTAAAGGGATATAATCAAATCTTGAGGATCATATTAACAAATAGGAAGATCATCACCAATGAAACTCTATAACTCAGTCAGGATAAACACAACAGGCCTAAGGCTGTAGGATGCCTAAGTCTATAAATAAGTACGATCTAACTCATATTAAACTAATTGTAACTTGCACATAACAACTTGGACCCTCAGCTAGCATCCCTAGTACTCCAACTGTTACCATTCCTTTGAAAGTTAATAAACTGATCTCTCTCCCTTTTCCCCGTGGACGTAGACCGATCTCAAGGCCTATCCAAGTATACCATATCTACTAGCTAGATTGGTCAATAACCCTACAATTTGGCATTGTTTGTGGGAAATCGAAGTTCACACCACTGTTAAAACCAGTAAAGCTCGAAGTTCATAATGAGTGCAAACTAGTCTCGCCCTACTCATGCAAGGAGTCACGTTCAGTCTGAAATGCACGTCATAAGCAGGGACCACATTCTTATTCAACTATCATCCCTCCATTAACATTCAAGGTCTAGAGGACGTTCACCTAGAAGATCTGCACCTAGTCGAGAATATCGCACATCGTCGATTGATCGAATAGATGGAAAATTTATTTTTCGTCTCGCCAACATTAATGAGGAAAGGCTTGATGATCGAGATAAGGAGATTTCCCATCTGAGGAGGTAGTTAACTCAGTAGTCGAAGGATCGCATATCAAACTCTCATACCTAACACCATCGCAGGAGGCGACCTCACTCTTCGAGAAATTATGGATCGTATCGACCTGGTAGGGTTTTCCGTTCAATGAGCCCTCATACAGTGCATTACCACCAAGGACGTGATCACTTTCCTGGGAGGAATTCTATCAACCATAGTCACCACCAATCCCAGTCTATGGAGTCATCTTAAAGCAGTAAGCCAGTTCGCCCAAAAGTGTGGCCAAACAAGATAAGAAATGACCATCTAAAAGGGCTCATCCAAAAGGAGTTAGAAGGAAAGATGAACCCAAACCTTGCCAGGACTCCCAAAGACCTAGCCAAGAAGGCTCTGAAGCATGGTTTAGCATCACCATTTATCGAACAGATAGACTCTTTTGAGCCCCCAAAGAATTTTTCCATGCCGAATGTGACGATATACGATGAAAAGACAGGCCATGCTCACCACATAAGGCATTATCAGTGGACCATGTCTCGGTAGATCCACCATGATGCCCTGATGTGTTGAGTTTTCCCCTATATTTTGAGGGAAATAGTCCTCAAGTGGTTCAAAAATCTAACCCCCAGATCAATATTCTCATTTAGGTACCTGGTTGAGTAGTTAATGGCTCGGTTCATTATGAGCAACAAGGCTACCAAAGAGGTTTATTCCCTCATCTCTCTTGAAAAGAAGAAGGTGGAGTCTCTCAAAAAGTACGCTGAGAGGTACTGGGAGCTTTAAAATGAGATTGATAGTTGTAATGGCAATCTCATGATCTCTTCATTTAAGTTCAGTTTGGAGCGATTAAATGACATTTACTAATTATTAACGAAGAAGTCGGCCTCCACCATGGATGATCTCATGTCCCGTATAGAGAAAATATGCTAAGGTGGAAGATGAACTCACAAATGTGAAAGCCCCATCGATAAGAGGAATAATGAATCTAAGAGGGCCGCGAAGAAAGGAGATAACCCTCTTTGTCCAAGAAAGGACCCAGGAATAAAGGCTCGAAGGGTCGCTCTAGAGCTCTTCAAGGATTCCATCTACAAGCTCAGTCCACATATTAAGGATAAGCCTTTTTTCAAGAGGCCTTCTAAGATGACTAGTGATCCAAATGAAAGGGACACCAATATCAGGTACATCTACCATCAAGACCATAGACACCTCACAGAGAATTATAAGATGTCCAAGAAGCACCTGAAGGAGCTCGTCTAAGAGGAGAACCTCAAGAAGAATATCAGTACGACGAAGCTAAAAGTGATGACCAAGGTCAACACGATTCAGAAGGTTGAGGAGGATATACCACTAACAGGATTGGCTATACCGACTCGGCTTAGCACACTGGTAAGAAGCTCGAGGAGAAAGTGAGAATCGCAGCCAGTATCCAACAGGAACCCCAATTAGACTTATCCAAGCCAGTCCTATTTAAGGGGGAAAGGAAAGACCTGGATACTAATCGTGCCATTGTCTTCATCGATGACGAATTGTTTAGCATCAATTTTACTTACAAGGATGCTTTGGCACCTTACAAATTATGAACTTTGACGTAAGAAGAGCGTCGGTAGACCAAGGAATCTCTTCAGATATCATTTACCTGCCAGTGCTTTACAAGATCAATTTTCGCATCAAGGATTCGAACACCAATGTCAACCCATTGATCAACTTCAATGGGGATGTAGAGACCCCTTTGGGAAATATTAAGTTGCTGATTAAGATCAGTCTAACCAACGAGGAAATAGAGTTCCATGTCCAATCAGAGTCGCTTTATAAGTCCATTATTGGCGAATGATAGTTGTATGATATCATGGTTGTCCCCTCTTCCCTCCACCAAAAGCTGAAATTTGTGACCGACTAGGGAGTGATAGAAATAAAAGGAGACCAAGTAGTGGCACGAAGATATTTTATTTCAATCATCAAAGCAAAGTAGACCCAGTCCAAGAATAATCAGAACGAGGGCAATTCGGAAGATAATTAACCTAAGTAGCAACCAAAGGGAGTTTGCCAAGGAGTTAAAGAAACACAGTTGGCTCTTGCTAAGCGTGTGTTAAAGGTCCTCATTTTTATTCCTCTAGATGCCTTACAGTTAGAGAAAACTTTCCTCATCAGATCAGAGTTGTCGAAAGATGAAGAAGAGCAACTTTCTCACTTCCTCAGAACAAACGCAGATGTCTTCACTTAACAGCCCTATGATTTCCTAGAAGTAAACCCATAGTGTAAGGCCCTAAAACACGATTAGTAAGGTTAATTATACGATTAAGTATAAGTTATGAGTTATAAGTTGTTGATGTAAAAAACTAGATCGCTCTAATTATTTAATCACAGATAAATAAATAAGACAAAGATTTTTAAAGTGGTTCGGCTAGGAATAAAGCCTACGTCCACTGTTATGTTATTGCTGAGTGTTTATGGAATTCTTGATTACAAGTTCTCTCAAGAAATTCCGGTCCCCTTGAATGAGGATGATACAAGGTATTTATAGCCCTTAGGCTGTACATGAAAGGTCCGATACATTGAATGAAATACATATGAAAGGGTAATACATTTAATGCAGCGTGTGCGTCAAGAATATAAACATTCAATGAACAGTTGAACAGTTGCCCGTTTAATGATACGGCCGAGATGCAGCTCGGACCGCCTTAGTTGCTCGTCGTTCAGGAGTTCATCGGAGCGCTGGAGTTCCTCGGAGTGTTGTAGTTCCTCGGGGTATCCTTGTTGCTCGGAGCGAACATGACTTGGTCGGGGGAAATAAACTTCCTCGTTGTTATTGTGCCATGTAGATTGACACGTGTCTTCTTATTATTGGTCCACGTCAGTAGATTAAATTTGGTATCAACAGAAGCCCCCAATGCTTCATGCTTGATGGGTTACTTGAAAGGATGGAGTATTTATTCTGCAGTGTTGCTCGGTGCTCGTGAAATTCTTGATCTACCTTCTTGATTTGTTCAACATAAAGTTCATTATCTCCTGGACGAAGTATGATGCAGGCTGATCGATGGTTGCTAATCTTTCTTTTGAGTAACTCCGTGTGCTATGTATCACCCCTGGGAATTTGGATGTAGCCATGCCATAGTATGCAGCTTGTAGCTTGTCATAATCTTCAAGTATGTTGATTGGTTTGCCATCCGACCAACTGCTTCCTGTGTCGAGCAACTGAGTGCTAACTTCACGTGCTTGATTTTTTTTATTTATGCTTATCTGAATACTTTGTCGAGTAACATATAGCTTTTGAACCCAACTCTTCAATCTGATTAGTACCAAGCTAGTGGTAGACTTCAAAACATTTTCACACAACTTTTTCTTCATTATTCGTCGAGACAGTAGTAGCAAAGATCTCAGTGCTGTAGATGCTGATTTTGACTTCTACCTCCGCTCGGGGACGAGCAAGAGTTTCTCGGGGACGAACAAGTGATTCTCAGGGACGAGCAAGTGCTTCTCGGGAATGAGCTAATGCTTCTCAGATAGATCACCTGTGATGAATATCAGAATGTTGAAAGATCTTAACTTCATAAACTCCCCTTATATTTTAGATGATCCTCCTGCTGGCGAGGAACCTGTTTCAAAAGTAGAAGGAAAAGAAACCAATAGAATAGGAATCTCAATGTAATAGTTAGTATACATTTTCATTCTCAATGTATTTTGTTTTTTGGATGAAAGACTTTCATTTTTATTCGCAATCTTAATTGCTATTGTCTTGTAAAATACTTTACATCTGCGCTTATGTATAAGTTAAAAAGATAACAATATTGTGTTGTTCATCAGCTTAAAAAGTTTACAAAGTATTAGTAACGTTGCTCGATCACTTAATAATAAAGTAATGAGTATAAAAATGTTTAAAAATTTTCCAACCAACCAAGGTTGATAAATAATGTTTGTCGACCAACTACAGTTGATGGAAATTTATCTCCGACCAGCCATACTTGGTTTAATTTCAAATATTTTCATAAAATGTGCCCGACCAACTAAGGTCAATAATTTGTCCTCGTCGACCAACTACAGTTAGCGGGTTTTTATCCCCGACCAACCATACTTGGTTCAGTTTGAAATATTTTGTTCTTCGAGGAACTTTTTGTAATAATCTTACCTCCCGACCAACATAAGTTGTAATATGAGAGTATATTTTTATCTTACCAACCGTAATTGATCATGCTGGTGTACACCTCTTAACCAAAGGAGTAGTAGTTTTTTGGCTCCTTAGAGCGCCTCCTAACCAAAGGAGTATTTTTTGGCTCCTTAGAGCTTTTGGCTCCTTAGAGCACTTTTTGGCTCCTTAGAGCACTTTTTGGATCCTTAGAGCTTTTGGCTCCTTAGAGCACTTTTTTGGCTCCTTAGAGCACTTTTTTGGCTCCTTAGAGCACTTTTTGGCTCCTTAGAGCTTTTGGTCCATTAGCTCTGAGGATATCCTGGCGCTGAATGAACCTTTAAAATGTTTGACTGATGATAATAGGCAGCAAACTCCTCGTTTTTAAATTATGTTCCATGGTCTGTGATGAAGGCATGAGGGAGACCATATCGGCAGATGATGTTCTTCCAAATAAATTGGTACACCTTCCTTCTCGTATGTCATGTCAATAAGTGGCTCAGCTTCTATCCACTAAGTAAAATAATCTACTGCGATGACGAGGTATTTGAATCTTCCTCGAGTCGTCGGCAATGGTCCAACCAAATCAATCCCCACATGGAAAATGGCCAAGGATAAATGATGGGTGTCAACAATGTTTGTGAAGTTCTTCGGATGGAGGAAAAGCATTGGTACTTGTCACATTTCTTGGCATAAGCTATACAATCAGCTCTCATCGTCGGCCAGTAGTATCCCTGCGTCATCACCTTTTGCAAAAGTGTTCGACCTGCTACATGGGCTCCACAGGACCCTTCATAGATCTCTTTAATCAATTCACCTCGGAGGGATGTACACATCTTTACAAACCTGCCATAATTCCTCGTCGAGCAGCTTTAAACTTCCATTTCTTGGCAGCGAGCTTATCTTCCAAATACCATTATACCGAGCAGCTTTAAACTTCCATTTCTTGGCAGCGAGCTTATCTTCCGAATACCATTATACCGAGCAGCTTTAAACTTCCATTTCTTGGCAGCGAACTTATCCTCCGAATACCATTAATTAGTACATACCGAGCAGCTTTAAACTTCCATTTCTTGGCAGCGAGCTTATCCTCCGGTAATTGTTCCTCCTTAATATATGCTCTGATAGGATCCATCCAAGATGTTCCTAAATCAAGGGTAATAATATTCATCGTCAGGTCTTCATCTATGCTCCGACTTTATAATGCTTCAATTGGTATCGTTCTTCGTAGCTCGGTACGAGTAGCTGATGCTAATCGGGCCAAGGCGTATGCTCTCACATTCTCCGTTCTTGATATTCTTACCAGTTGGACAGCAACAAACTCTGATACCAACTCCATCACCTTTGCTTAATACTTGATCATCAATTCTCCTTTGGCTGCATATATTCCCAACATTTGATTTACGATCAATTGAGAATCACTGAAGACAATAACCTGCTGTGCCTCCATAGTATTTGACAAATTAAGACCTGCTATCATGTCCTCATACTCAATCTCATTATTAGAAGCTTTGAATTATAAACGTAGGGCGTATTCCTTGTCGACCTCATCTGGGCTGTTCAAAACGATCCCTGCCCCACAGCATGTAGTGAAAGATGATCCATCTACATATAGCCTCCATATAGGCAACTTGTCTTCTAATTTCTGGTCTGACAGAGTTCCTCGGTGGAATACTTTTCGCTTTCTTTCATTATGTCCTGATACTTCTGAATACACCTCTTGAATTTCAATATACCTCCTGAACTTCAATATTCCTCCTGAACTTCAATATACCTCCTGAACTTCAATATTCCTCCTGAACTTCAATATTCCTCCTGAACTTCAATATTCCTCCTGAACTTCAATATTCCTCCTGAGAAAGTGATTAGTCGGGGTTGAATTTGATGCTCGACTGCATGATGATATAAGAATGTGCCACCAAATGAACAAATATATCTATAATAGAAGCCCCCAACTGTGGAATGTGAACTTTGAATGAGATTTATCGACCAATACCAACCGGAGTTGGATTTTATCTACCAACCGGAGTTGGATTTTGTCTACCAACCGGAGTTGGATTTTATCTACCAATCGGAGTTGGTGGTAATTGATAATGAATGATGAAGACTTCCTCGGAGCTGACCAACAGATTGTTGGGAATAAGATAATATAAATGCTGGAGACCTCCTCGGCGCTGACCAACAGATTTGTTGGGAATAAGATATAATATAAATGCAGGATACCTCCTCGGCGATGACCAACAGATTGTTGGGAATAAGATATAATATAAATGCAGGATACCTCCTCGGCGATGACCAACAGATTGTTGGGAATAAGATAATAGAAATGCAGGATACCTCCTCGGCGATGACCAACAGATTGTTGGGAATAAGATATAATATAAATGCAGGATACCTCCTCGGCGATGACCAACAGATTGTTGGGAATAAGATAATATAAATGCAGGATACCTCCTCGGCGATGACCAACAGATTGTTGGGAATAAAATATAATATAAATGCAGGATACCTCCTCGGCGATGACCAACAGATTGCTGGGAATAAGATATAATAAATTCCGAAGATATCCTTGGAGCTGAATAAGATATAATAAATGCTAGAGACATCCTTGCTGAAATGAGAATAGAATATGCATCCAAATAGATATAAAGAATAATTAAAAATAATAAAGTGCCTCGCCGATCCGTCGAGGTAGAATCATATAATGCCGAACAAGAATAAGATCTTTCAGAACATAAGAATATGACCGAGAACGTTGTCAGGCCTGAATATAAATAAGAATTATCCGAACGAATGTTGTAATTCTCCTTAAAGCTGAATAAGTATCTTGTCGAGGCATAATTGCAGAATGCCGAATAAGAATAATATTTTCCAGAACATAAGAATATGGCCGAGAACTTTGTTGGGCCTGCATATAAATAAGAATTACCCCGACCAACTATCCGTTGGGGGTGAAATATAATAAATGTTATAGTTTTCCTCAAAGCTGAATATGATAATAAGTATCTCGCCGAGCTCCATGTTGAGATGAATATAGAATATGAATCCCAATGGATATATAGAATCATTTGTGCTGGAGCAGATATCTGGGCCTGAATATAAATAAGAATTACCCCGACCAACTATCCGTTGGGGGTGAAATATAATAACTGTTGTAGATTTTCCTCGGAGCCGAATATATATAGAGAGAAGAAATTTTTTCGAGCTCCATGCTGAGATAAATATAAAATATGAATCCGAACGGATATAGAATAATTTGTGCTTCAGCATTCGTCGGCATTGAATCTTGTGCCTGTAAAAATTAATAATTTGCTCTACCATATGTGTAGGCTGAATTGATTAGTCATGAGAATAATTTACTCATCCAATCAATATATGATATGTATCAGCATAAAAATTTCAAAATATGAAATAATATGTTTTATGCCAAATGTGTGTGAGATGGACAAATTATTATCAAATATGCATCATAAATAAGACGTAAAGTTTTTTGTAAATTTATTTAATCTCCAACAACCAATCAGGTATTAGTTGCTGTTTAAAAATATTTTTGGGGTGATCATAAGTTAAAAAGACTTAAGCCCCCTGCTTGTCCCCAAGCCGAACTCGTGTTTAAAGAAATATCAGGGGTGCTTCGCATTTTTTAATACCCCAAGATTCTACTGCTGCCGACAAACGACATGGATGTTGCCGACCAACATTTAAGGATATCTCAAATTATAGAATATATGGTTGGATGACCAGAATATATCGAATCTTTAGATCAAAAATAACATTCAATGTAAAATTTAAGCCTTAAGAATGTTAATTAAACGAATAAATATATAATCCACTAGATCGTGTGATTTCGACAAAGAAACCTTGTGATGTGATGAACGAGGGGCCAAAATATCAAATTTGTTCCCAGAGTCTTGATATGGTCATGATTATTTTACTGATCCTCTTTTACAAGAGGTGGGTAATGATTTTTCAGGTGAGAGAAAATTATTTTTCATATTGATCCCTTCCTATTCCCAATTTGGACCAAAAATAAAAAATCAATCAATTTGACTTTATTGACATAGATGGAAGATGAACGAAATTAAGTATATAATTCATAAAAGCGAATGCAAAGAGACTCAAACTTGAAGAGAGAGAGAATATATATGGGTCATGATTTCCATGAGAAGACTTTTCATTGTCTTTAACCTTTTCCCATTCTTTTATTAAAAATATGATGGGAATATGAATAGACATCAAATATCTTACAAAATTTATTTCAAAATCAACAATGAAAATGATCAAATCTTATCATCGTCGTATATATTGGTATATGTAATCATTTAAAATATTTATTCCATGATATAAAATTAAAACTTGAGAATCAAGCAAAGAGTTATGATTTATGAAATCTACTATTTTTCATATTTCTAAATAAGGATGAATCTAACAGTTATGATTTAAAAATCATGATATGCAACATTTTGCAGATAAAAATTGGACAATTAATTTATATATATAAACATAAAAATCACGATTCAATCAAAAGATGTATGTATAATTGATTATACGTAGAGAAAATAAAAACTTAGCTTTTGGTGGAGAACAACGCTTGTAACACGTTCCCACAGACGGCGCCAATCTGTTGATGTAAAAAACTAGATCGCTCTAATTATTTAATCACAGATAAATAAATAAGACAAAGATTTTTAAAGTGGTTCGGCTAGGAATAAAGCCTACGTCCACTGTTATGTTATTGCTGAGTGTTTATGAAATTCTTGATTACAAGTTCTCTCAAGAAATTCCGGTCCCCTTGAATGAGGATGATACAAGGTATTTATAGCCCTTAGGCTGTACATGAAAGGTCCGATACATTAAATGAAATACATATGAAAGGGTAATACATTAATGCAGCGTGTGCGTCAAGAATATAAACATTCAATGAACAGTTGAACAGTTGTCCGTTTAATGATACGACCGAGATGCAGCTCGGACCGCCTTAGTTGCTCGTCGTTCAGGAGTTCATCGGAGCGCTGGAGTTCCTCGGAGTGTTGTAGTTCCTCGGGGTATCCTTGTTGCTCGGAGCGAACATGACTTGGTCGGGGGAAATAAACTTCCTCGTTGTTATTGTGCCATGTAGATTGACACGTGTCTTCTTATTATTGGTCCACGTCAGTAGATTAAATTTGGTATCAACATAAGTTATAAATTGGTTATGTGGTTAAATGCGTCATGAAAATATGTTTTTAAATGCATCATTATGTTTATAAAAAGTAAGCTAGAGTGTTGGTGCGAAAGTGGCGATGTTTGGTCGCCAAATGTGAAAGTTATGAAATTTTGAGTAAATAATTACTCTTCTGTTCGAGCCCAAATTAGGTGTACTAGTTTTATGATTTTGGGAAAACACAAAACATGAAAGTTTTATATGTTTAAGTTATATACTCATAGACACAACGTGAGAGTAAATCGGGGCCCGAAATAGTGAGTTATGGTGATTTTACGAGGCAAGACAAATCTGTCATTAACGGAATTGTCCTATTGGACCCCTTGCCCAACGAATCGCGTAATACCACCTTAAAGTGGTCACATAGCCACGTTTTTAAGCTTATAAGGCAGAACTTATCATCTTTTTCATTTCCTATTAAAAGCTTGAGAAAAATATGCTTATGGAGAGAGAAAAACAAAGTTAAGGAAGAATTTCTTTGAAAATTCACCATAAATCGAGGAATTCTCGTGAGGTAATTACATCTTTATTAATGTTTGTCACATGGATGAGTTATATACTCGGCATGTTTTTATTTCTGATTTGGATATATATTTTAATGATACCCATATTGCTGAATTGTGTTGGAACAAGGATGGGTTAAGAACATAAGTTAGAACCAAAGCTAGGATCATGAACGCATACTTTAAAGTCCTAAATTTACATCATCTTTTCGTAAAGCATTTTGATTTAGAAAATTCATTATTATGATGTATATTTCTGCTCAAACATGTTTATTATATGTTTCCATGAATTATACTCAAGGTCAAGGTTATGTATGCTTAAAAATGTTAAGTTATGCCTTAATGTTGTATTTTGACCTAGTTATGCTAAAAATGGCATAAATCATGGAATACTTATTGGAATTGAGTGATTCAAGTTGGAGAGTAAAATGCACTCATACATGTATAACATGTCCGAAAATTGTGTTAAAATACCAAGTAATGAACCCTTGGTGATAGTTTGAAGTCTTGGTTTAAAATCTGCCCTAAATGAGCAAGAATGCATACCAAGTGTTTAACGTTTTGCTCGACATAGAAAATGAGCCCTAAAAATTATGAAACATTAAATTTGTATTATTCAATGTGTTTACTAATATTGGGTGGAATATCATGAAAAGTTATGTTGTACAAAAATTATGAGAATTCCAGGATGTTGAAGTTGTGTTGTTGTTTTTCTTGAGAAACGAATTGGAAAAGGCTGTAATAAAATGGGCATAACTTTGTCTAGCAAATTCGTAATTTAATTCTGTAAATTGTGTTAGAACCCTAATTAATTGGGTGTTATATAAATGTGAAGTGTCATATGTAATTCCTCCTTAGTTATTTCTGATTGACCAAATGATGTGATGTGTTACTGGGTTTGCTGTTAATCGATGTATTCAAATACTAACGACATTGACTTGTTAGGTGGGGAAACAACTAATACTACCATACCAAGGAAGTAGTTGGTATTAATCTTAGCACTAAATCCAAGGTGAGTGACCTTCCTTATGAAATATAAATGCTTATAATTTCATATGGAAATGTGTAGTTAAACACATGTGTGAAAATGTTTATGGGAGTGATGTTGTATTTATGAAACATATGCATATGATTAAAAATGTTAAGCGATGTTATATAATGATATGGACTGGTGAGTCCTTTATCTAATGTTAAGGACTGTGGTGGGTCCTACGGGATGTGGTGGTCCTGTTAATCCAACTTAAAGGTTTGTGTACTCGGGCCTAATAAAGGGATATGGTGGTCCCTAAGAACTGTGATGGGTTAATTGGACTGTGGCGGGTCCAGGCTTGCGAGAGTTTCACAATTCCTGTTGGGTTATAGCATTAAAACAAAATAAAAATGGTTATTTAAATTGGTTATATGTGTGGTATGTGGTCATTCACTAAGCCTTTATAGCTTACACTCCTATAATGTTTTGTTTCAGGTATGCTTATAATTTGGAGTTCACTGCCAAGTTAGGACCTTAAAACGGGGGAGTGACGGATATTTAGTATGGTTTGAATATCAGGATTTCTTTTGTGTAATTATTAAACTAAGGATCTTGGTTATGTAAAGTTATGTAGTACTTATTAGTTATAAGTAAAGGCAGTTATGTTTTCATCTACACATACCTTTGGGAAAAAAAATCTTATGCTATTTTCCTTAGAGATTTAAATTAAAGCATTGTTTAAGCCAATTTATCTCTAATTAAAAGGATGAGTTTAACAAAATTAAATCGGGGCGCGACACATAGATTACTTTCCATCGATTGCATGTGGATATAAGTGTCAAGCCGATCAAGTAAAAGCCCAGGAAGTTGGCCCCAAAGAAGGTGAAGCTTGTAAAAGCTGAAGTTGTTAATTTTCTCCAGGTCATCTCAATCATAGAGTTAAAATTCCTAAATAAGATCTCGAACATTGTTGTCTTAAAAAAAAAGAGCGGCAAGTGGAGAGTTTGTGTGGACTGCACATATCTCAATAGGCACTACCCCAAGGATAGTTTCCCATTACCTCGGATAGATCAACTTGTGGATTCCACAACGGGGCATAAACACATAAACGTTATAGACACATATTCCGGCTACCACCCGATACCTATGTTCGCCCTAAACTAGAAGAAGGCCTCCTTCATCACAACCTTAGGACTTTACTGTTACAAAGTAATGCACCTTGGTTTAAATAATACGGGGTAAATTATCAGAGGCTGGTCATTAAGATGTTTAAGAATATTATCGATTTCACCATTGAGGTATATATTGACGATATCCTCATCAAAAGTAAGCATTCGTTTGATCACATCAGGGACCTTGAAAAGACCTCTGACATTTTTAGAGAAAACCTTTAACATTTTTAGAGAAAACTGGTTTTGGCATTGGTGACTGAGAGAGGCATAGAGGTCTTGCAAGAAAACTGTATTCGGTGTGATCTTTAGCAAGTTTATAGGTTATTTGGTGACTAAGAGTGTCATAGAGGTGAATCTAGATCAGATCAAAGCTCTACAAGATGTTTTAAGACCGACCATTATCAAAGATATCCAGGTCGTTATTGAAATGTTAACGACCCTAAATCGCTTCATTTCAAGATCCTCGGACAAGTGTCGAGCATTCTTCTAAGCCTTGAAGAAAGCAATCCCCACTGTCTGGATAGAAGAATGTGATCAACCTTTGGAAGGGATTCGACAGTACTTGGAATCCCCTCCCTTACGATCAACTCCTGAAGATAGAGAAGATTTGTACCTTTAATTAGTTGTCCGAGGGCACAAGATTTACACAACATTAATCTGTTTACATGATGGAGAGTAGAGACCGATTTACTACATGAACCCACCTTTCTTGAAGTAGAAACTAGGTATATACCCACAGAAAATATGGTTTTGGCATTGGTGATCATCGCAATGAAGTTAAGGCACTACTTTAATGCTCATACAGTAATCATCCTAATAATGTACCCCCTGAGCGATGCTCTCAAAGAGGTCGGCCTCTCCAATAGAATGACCAAATGGTTCCTTGATCTAGCCCAGTTCAACATTAAGTACGAACCGAAAACGATGATTATGGGTTAGGTTATGGCTAATTTTGTGGCAAAGTTTTCAACATTCCTAGAGGAAAGGGTGAATAACAACAGCCATCTCTTGAGTCACTGGTTCACCGAAGACAAATAGGTTTGGAAGCTCTCTGTGGATGGGGCATCAAATGAAAAAGACACTAGCATGGAAATAGTGTTGATGACACCACAAGGCGATCTCATTAGAAAGGCTATCAAACTGGGGTTCAAAGGCATAAATAACGAAGCAGAATATGAGGCCATGGTATACAACCTCAGTAAAGAGATCAACTTGGGCTCTTAACACATTTTTATGAATTGTGACTCTGGGTTGATAGCCAACCAGCTCAATGGTAAATATGAAGAGAGGGATCCTGAAATAATAACTTTCAGAGATAAGGTGAAAGTCCTCCTCTAACAGTTAAAGTCGACCTTAGTTGAGCATCTCCCAAGGAATGACAACATCTATGTAGATGCTCTTGCCACTTTAGCTTTAGTTATGGATATCGATCTGAAAATAGCAATTAAAGTGGAGTATATAGACCGACTAAGCATTAAAGATGTAGAGAAGGATTTGGGCATCTTCTAGGTGGAATTGAATCCATCCTACATCGACCCCATCATCTCCTACTTAAAGATTAGTGTGCTACCCCCAGATGATAAGGAAGCACACAAGTTGGAAATCAGATCGGCTAGGTTCTGACTCAACTTTGTTGGGAAGTTGTACTAACAATCATTCACAAACCCACTATTGAAATGTGTTCATCCAGATCAAGTGGAAGGAATTTTAAACGAGATGCACGAAGGCAGCTACGGAGCACATACACGTGGAAGATGACTTTTCTATAAGGTGATCTCTTAGGGATACTGGTGGTCGTTAATGCAAAAGGACTCTATAAGTTTCACCAGAAACTACCCCCAATGTCAGATATTCTCACCAATGATTAAGCAGCCTATGGGAGATTTGAACCCCCTTACAAGTCTGTGGCCTTTCACTCAATGACGCATGGACATAGTGGGGTTGTTACCTGCTGCACCAGAGAATCGAATGTACATGATAACGATGACCAGCTACTTCATAAAATGGGTTGAATCTTAACCACTCACCCTCATTAGAGAGTCGGATGCCAGAAGGTCCATTTAGAGGAACCTTATCCCTAGGTTTGGCATCCCAAGAGCACTAGTCATAGATAACGAAACTCAGTTTAACAATAATTCTATCCATAATTTCTGCACCTACTACGGAATTAGGATTCATTATGCATTCGTAGTCTTCTCCCAATGCAGTAGGCAAGTAGAGATAACCAACAAGACCCTCCTATCAGGCATCAAGCGTCGATTAGATAATGATAATGGATGATGGGTTGATGAGCTCCCATATGTTCTATGGGCATATAGATAGACCCCAAGGAAGCCAACAAGGAAACTCCATACTCCTTAGCCTATAGATCAGGATTCCAACACTAGCACCCACTCAACTTCCCATAAATAAGCCCAAAACGGCAAGGAGGTTCCACACGAGTGGGTCCAAGGCCAAAAGAATTGACATCAGCCAAACATTGGCGAGGGGGCTATCACACGAGCAGGCCCAAGAATAAAGGAATTAATATTAGCCAAATAGTTCAAATGAGGCAAGGGTTTGCCACACTAATGGGCCTAAGAAAAAATGAACAATAGTTAGCCAAACAGTTCGAAAATGGAGATAGGGTGCCACACGAGTGGGCCGAAGAACAAATGAACAATAGTAAGCCAAATAGTTTAAACATGGTGAGTGGGTGACACTCAGTGGACCCTCAAATAAATGAGCAACAGTCAGCTAAAAAGTTCAAACATTGCACGAAGGTGCCACACGAGTGGACTCAAGACCAAAGAGGGGATACCTGACCAAGTAATCCCCAAAACTGACGAGGGTATGCCTAACTTATAGCCCCAAGACATGAAAGAAATAAAGTGCATGAACAGGCCCAAGATAATGAGGGAATGTTGTATGGGTAGTTAAATGATCATATATGTTTGTACATTAGAATATTTACCAACACTGCTACTTTCTTTACACATGTAGCATTGGTCGAGCAAGCAGGGCTTGAGCATGCCGGTTGGGATCTCTTGGGAGTTTTGGTTTGGAGGCTGAGAGACAAGTCTTGTTGGGCAAGCAAAGGCCCAACCACTTCAGTACCTTAGAAAATAGAGAATACTAACACAAGGGGCCTAAGAGGCCACTCACACACTAACACAGTTCACACTTAGCCAAACAGGTTAACAACTAACGTATTGCCCATAAAGTATTTTCAAACTCACCATTGGTGAGTGGCTCTCAAGGCCACTTACAAGTTTTCAAAATATTATTCACCAAGTTATCGTTTGAGAAAATATTTACCAAATAATAATTTTTGGCACTATGCCCGATATATTTTCTTTTTGACTTTGGGTTGTGTCAGATGTCGTCTGTCAGAGTGGACAGACTACAGATAGTGAAAAGGGAGAAAAAGTACACTTCAGATATTGTCTCAAAGGAATATCCTTTTAGCGCGCACATGCCACATCAACCCTAGTATTTTCTAATAAATAGGGCCCTTGGACAAGGTTAAAACACAACAGAGGAACACAAGTTAGCACTGTTACTCTGCCAAAGTATCACTAGAAAGTATTCTCTCCCATACTCTCTTTTTGGTATGTGAAGTGATTGTCTCTTCACTCCTAAGGACCATCACGTCCAAGTGATCCCTTTTCTCTGTTGATTTTGTTGAAAATTTTATAGTTAATCATAGTCTTCTTCATATAACAATCACATAACCCTTATTTTTACCATAAAAGGTAGATTTTATCTTCTTGCTGCTCTTGAAGCCTTGAATACCTTGAAGGTAACTTCCATTGGAGTGGGCCAAGCTTTACCAATATAGATATTCATAGACCATAGTACAACCACCCTCTTACACCCACAAGTTGGATCCGGATGAGGATTTAAGGGATCAAGCCCTGATACATTTGGTCGCTTATCAACAGGAACTGGTGAGATAAAATGATAAAAAGATCAAGGTCAGAGAATTCCAGATCAACGATTTGGTCCTCAGAAAATTGCTACCCACTACAAGGAATCCATCCGATGGGAAGTTGGTGCCTAACTAGTAGGGACATTACTACATAAGCTTTGAAAGGAGGTGAGGTATACCCCGTACTTTTATAGATATTTAAATTACATAAGTGGGTATAATTTGTAAATTTAAGGAATTATTCTGAATAGTAATTTTGGAATTTATGAGTGTAATTTAATTAGTGAATTTTAGTTAAGTGACTCATATGGATATTTCTAGTGCGCGATTGGTTTCGAAATGGCCGAGATAGTTAAAATAGAGTATCCGGGGGTAGTGTTTAGGTTTCGATGATTTTTGGACTAGTAGGGACTCGCAATTGAGTAAACGAGTCATTTTTGGGTTTATAAGGGATAAACCCTTATTTCACTCTATATAAGACACGAAAGAGTGGGAGAAAGAAAGAAAAGAGAGAAAGAAGAGAAAGAGAAGAGATAAAGGAAGAGAGGGAGAAAAAAAGGGGATTTTCGGCCAAACTCCGCGGGATTCGACTCGAGGTCGTCGAATTTTATCCACAAGGCAATGTTTACTTACTTTATTTCTTTTAAGAATAAATCTCATATTATAGTTTGTAGTGATAAACTATAAAGATTTTTGGGTTGGGTTTTCGTGAATCAAACAGGAGTTTCGAAAGATTAAACGGATAAAACTACAATAATATTCAATTTGAGAAATTTAGGAATTAATTGAAATTAGTTGTTGGTTATGGGTTCTAAGTATAGTTAGTTGTGATTAAATGAGGTTGGGAGAAGAAATAAAAAACTTGGAGGTGTATTAATGGAGGTTTGGGATTTTTGGAGAAGAAGGTGAATAGTATTACGGAGTCCTTTCTGAATCAATGCGGTCAGGGATAATCGATTCGTCTCTTGGTCAAAAAAAGAAATTTGTAGATTTCGATACGGTCACGTGAGCGCCAACCGCGTATTTTTCTGATTATTTTTTAATTTATAATGATTTTTCTACAAAAGGTTGTCCGAGATTTAAATCGTTAGTCGAAAAAAAATCCAACCTGACATTGGGAGAAAATTAATTGATTAACATAGATTAGATGTTTATAGAGTTGTTGGTTGAGATTAGAAATAAAAAAAATGGAGGTTGGGTGGATATTTAGATTTTTGGGGAAGATGTAAACCTTTAGCAGATTTCGGATTCGAACCAGCCGAATCGATTCGGTATGAGACAGTAAGAAAGTTGAAAATTTTTGAATCGATTCGGACAAGCCGAATCAATTCGGTGGCAAGCGAATCGATTCGGTCCTGGCAGCATTTTGAGATTTTCATCCTTAAGGTTAAGGGAAGTGAAATTATAAATTTGGAGATTCATTTTAGGGGATTCTAGATTTGATATCAAGACTCCTATACAATGGTATTGAGGGTGAGTAAACCTTGGGTAAATTTTAGTGTACAATTCGGGGCATGGATTTAATGAAGGTTTAAGATGAGTAACGTTCGCGGGAAATCTTCGGCAAGCGAGCATAGATATATTTATCTAGTTAGAAAATATATGGGCCGATTGTATTTGAGTAAATCCTAGGATGTGAGTAGGATGGAATTATTACGAATTAGTATATTCGGGATTTTATAAATAAATCCTTATAAAATGATTAAGGTGCGAGTTATATACTAAGTAAGAGAGTGCTTATATGTCTAGTATTTTAAGTGGGTAAATACTTAGATACTATTACGAATGGGAACATTCGGGGTTATTGGCTATCGCTATGAGAGTTTGGCAATTATAACCATATGTATTTAGAAGTGATATAGATTATATATACAATGGGATTACAATATATATATTATGATACGGGAATACATATATATCTTTATGTGATTGGTATGTTTGTATCTTAGAGGCTGGTTCCACGGGCTTTCCTTTGGCGTAGGGTTGGAACAACCAGATTATATATTTTCTCTAGTGCGATCTGGGGAGGTGGCGCGATGTGGGTGAATCCCCTGACTTGAGAAGCAGGGAGAGTATATCCCCAGGTCATCTCGTCCCGAGTACGAGTGCGATGTGTGTACACCACTTGCAGAGGGAATATGACCGCCTCCACCGTTATGTATTTTTACCATGACCATGAGGGAGTCTGGCTTGATACCGTGGTTGAGTGAGTAAACCCGAATTCGGATAGGCACCATGAGACTGCATCCTCGAGTTATAGCTCGGTGGGATGGCTATTATATTTGTTGTGTATAGTATACTGCCTGTATATGAGGACAAGATATCATATATCTTTAACTAGCGTAAAAAGTAAAATGAATAAGGATTTATTCTCATTCCGGGAGATTTTATCCGGACTTAAATTGTGATTTGTATATTAAAGTGAGAATCATATGTGTGTGTGTGTGTGTGTGTATATATATATATATATAAGAGTTTATATATACGTTATGGGCTGAGGGCCAAATGGATCTCGACAATCAGCATTGCCAGGTAGTAGTGTATCGGGGGGGGGGGGGTTCCTTGTTTGGATTTCACTTCGCGAGACACCCCACACACGAATGTAGCGCACTGTTGTGAATGGGGAGAAGTTTAGCCCTAAGTACTCGGGTTTATAGGGATTTTCAGAGAGTGGGTGAAACGGATTAGTTAGGTAGGGTAGCTTAACTAGGTTATTTAATAGGTATGCGATAGGAGTGAACTTTTAGAAGAGGGGTGAGGGGTATCTCATGGGAGTGCGATGCCAATTTAAATATAGGATAAATCATATTTTAAAAACATAGCATCTATGAACTTTTAAAAATATTTTCACAACTCGGGCTCTGACTCGTTTCTCTATTTTTCCCCTCTCTTGCTACATATTATATATATATATACACATAGGTGTCCAGACACAGGGACGCCTGGATGATGATTCTTTCGAGTTAGACGTTGTTGCAGCAGCTGTGGATGCATGCAGGTTTATCTTTAGATGCTTCTATTTCTATGATCTAGATAGGAAGCATTGTAGTAACATTCAGGCCGAAAGCCCAATTGTATTTGTTTATTCTTTTACCGCCTTTTAGTGCTGCTTTCGATTTGGTTGTATTATGTTAAACCGAGGGTTCGATTATTTTATTACATTCTAGTTTTTACTTATAACCTACATGAATGTTTTATTTGGATGGTTTATTTAAAAAGATTAGTTAAATAAAATTTTGACGCCAGCTTAATAGGTTATTAGTAATTAAATTAGTTTTTCAACAGTGATGCTGAGAATGAACCATATGAGACTCCTGTTTTAATTTGGTATAGGATTGATCACCCGGTATTTTATTAGGTGGGGTGTCACAGGGTCATATCATTTGGTAGTGTTAAATATGAAGGTAGTTCCAAGGTCATGGAATTCCATGTACATTAGAAAGTTTTATCATTGGGTAGTAAGTCGTAGTTTTTTCCTTTTTTCCTTATTGTATGCCCAAAAAACGATATGCGAGTGATTGTTCAAAATTATTCCAATACATGTTTAAACTTATCAGTCATTAAAAAACCCACTTCAATAGTGGTACGATCTAAGGCAGATCGGTAAATCCCCACTCACATAATGGTATGATCTAAACCAGATTGGCCTAAAAGAGAAAAAAACCACGTAAAAATTACATGGTCCAACTCAAACATAAGATTGGTCACCAATTTATGTCATTAAAACCCACTTAAAAAGTGGTACGATCTAAGGCAGATCGATTAAAACTCACTCACAAAGTGGTATGATCTAAAGGAAATCGACCTAGAAGAGGCAGAAAACCCGCATGAGAATTACATAGTTCAACTCAAACATGAGATTGGTCACCAAATTATGGCATTAAATCCCACTTGAATAGTGTTATGATATGAGGTAGATCAGTTAAAACTCATAAGGAGTGGTATGAGCTAAAGTAGATCGGCCTAAAAAAGGCAGAAAATCCATGTAAGAATTACGTGGTCCGATTCAAACATATATAAGACTAGTCGTCTACTTATGGTGTTAAAAATCCACTTTAATAGTAGTATGATCTGAGGCAAATCGATTAAAACCCACAAAGTGGTATGATATAAAGCAGATCGACCTAGAAGAGGTAAAAAAACCCACATAAGAACTATGTGGTCTACCTCAAACATGAGATTGATCACCTACTTATAGCGTTAAAACCCACTTGAATAGTTGTTCTATCTGAGGCAGATTGGTTAAACCCACTCAAGGAGTGGTATTAACCAAGAAAGACGGGTTAAAAACCCATGTGAAAAACTGCATGGTATAACTAAGGTAATAGTTGTTGCTTGTGTTGGGCACCAAAGATTTGCTTAAAAAATAAAATGACCTGAAACAGATCGTTTCGATCAATGGCAGGATACAATTTAGAAATAATTTAATCTAAGGAAAATCGATGCTCTTTGGTAGAAGTAATCTGGTCGGCCTATATGTTTGTAGCCAATTATTTCTTTAGTTTATCCCTGGCTACTATCAGGTCAATTGGTCTCCTTTAACGACCAGTTATTTCCTTTAGATTAGTGGGGACTGGCGGGAACGAGAAGTCTTGAAAGAAGTCTTCTTCAGCCTCTACCTCCTCCCAAAGATGATCAGACACACTTATATTAGAAGGGAAGAAAGGATCAAGATCGTCCAAGAACGAGTCAAGATCTCCTCCCTCTTCTTCTTCTTCTTCTTCTTCTTCTTCTTCTTAGGAGTGTGTAAGGACATGATTTTATAAATGTCTAACTTAGAATATAGGAATTTTTTGTTTTCCCTAGATCATAGTTAGTATGTCTGATACCACTACATTCGGAACGTTAACACGATCATCCATGACGGCTTTGATCCGAATCCACACATCTATTATCTTCATACGTGCATCATGCAACATGGAACGTACTCTTCAATCGTTCCCACTACTCCACTCACGATTATGGTAAAATAATTTATTTTGAGTGTTTATTATTTACATAAATATTTGGAAAAAATTTATAAAATATTTTTAAGGGTCTGGAACGTTTTTACTTTGCAATAAGAAATTTTTCTAAGTATAGAGGCGAAGGGAAAAAATCTCGTTGAAGTCGTTTGAGTTATATTGACTGGTCATTTGTGCGACATATCCATCTCGTGCGAAGTCGTTCGAGTGACGAGGCCTTACGTTCAAGCAACACTTGTACTTCGTTCGAGCGACGCGCAACCTCGATTTATGTATTTAAACTCGTGCCCATTCTACACATTTTTCAAGTCTTTTGGCACCGACCTTTCTGCATTTATTCTGCCCTAGAACAGACTTCATTTTTTCAAGGTTTAATGCCTTTTTGATTCACAAATCATTCCCAAACATTTGTGTGAATCTTTAAACCCTAAATACAATTATTTTACTCATCTAGGAGTAATCTTGTGGAGAAGAATGGTCTTTATCCACCGCTGAAATTGGAGTTCTTTTGGGACCTCTTGCTAACATATGCCGACGATGATGAACCTACGCATGCGGGTATTCATGCGTAAAAATTGTATTTTATTGTGATTGTAAGTTGTTTACATATTATAAAATAAATGGTTTTGCCCCTTTGGGGGAGTTTTCCACATATTGTGATTGACTTTGCATTCTTGGTTTGATTTATTTAGTCTGTCACAATTTGATTGCAAGAGTTAGTTTTTTTTAATTAAAAAATTGGAATTTAATTAAACAAGTTAATCATTGATTACTGGTGGACTCTTAAATTGATATCAGAGCCATTTACACAATTATACCGTTTAATATTTTTCACAAAAATTTTCTAGATGTCAATTTGGGTTTAAAAATTGATTTTTGAAAAAGCGCAATTTCAATAGAAAACTTGTATAATCGAGTGCTAATTTTTTACGGGTCAAATTACGCATATTGGAAAGCCTGTATGAGATCCCACTTAAAAGACATAGATGAACATGTTTGGGTTGTGTGTGAAAGAGGGTGGACGACTCCCACTGTCACTATAGATAACGTAACTACTTTAAAATTTGTGACTGCTTGGACTGAGGATGAATTTAAATGGAGCACATATAACTCACGTGGGCTTAGTGTAATTTCTGAAAACGTCACCCCCGACGAGTTTCGACGCATCATGACGTGTACCACGTCTAAAGAAGCATAGGATGCTCTTCAACTTACCCATGAAGGCACTAATAATATTAAAGAATCAAAATTGTAAAATTTAACTACACAATTTGAGACAATCACCATGCTTGTATCTGAGTCTTTTGATGAATTCTATGCACGCTTATCTGATATTGTTAACACTAGTTTCAATTTGAGTGAACACATTCCTGATGTTAGAGTAATTAAAAAGATTTTGAGATCATTGCTTAAACATTTTATCCTTAAAGTCACTGTGCTGAATTCTTTAGGAAATTTGAGTACTTTGAAATTAGAAAAATTGGTAGGAGACCTCCAGACTTATAAAATTGACATGTTTCCTAATACGATAAAATCAAAAGATAAAGGGCTAGCACTTAAAGCCCAGGCTAGGAAGAGTGAGGGGTCAGCAATAAAGAGAGGTGAGTTGTCAAGCAAAAAAGAGGAAGAGTTGTCTGATTTTGAGTTTGATTTTGACTTAGATAATTTGGCCTTGTTTGCAAAAAAATTCAAGAAATTTCTCAAATTAAAGAAAAATGGAAATTTAAAAAATAAAAAGAATTTTGAGAAAAATAAGTTTGTGAAGAAAAATGAAAAGGATAAAAATGACGCGCCTAAGAAAGACGAGGAGAGATGTTATAAGTGTGACGATAGAGGTCATAAGGCATTTGAGTGTCCTACTAGGTTGCGACGTCAAGGCAAAGGCAAAGATGCTCTAAATGCCTCCCCTAGTGACGATAGTGAGATCGAGTCGGTGGATTCTGGAGATGAGTCACCGCATGAGTGTAACTTCACCGCATTTATGGATAGTCATGTGAGTGCTGACAATGTGCCTCACGATAATGAGGATGCTACTTCACGAGGACACCTCAACAGTGGAAGTGATGTGAGTGAGGGGGATGATGCTGAAAGTGAGGGCAAGAGTGATTTACGACGCTCGTATGTTGATTTATATGTTTATTCTCTTAAAACTAAAAAGCATAACAAAGTGTTAGCTCTAATCATTTTGCCTTAGAAAAATATTTAGGAGAGACGAGAGAGAGAGAGAGTCCTCCATTACCACTACCTTGAGAGAGAGAGAGAGAGAGAGAGAGACTGTTTGTGTTGAGAGAGAGAGAGAGAGAGAGAGAGAGAGAGAGAGAGAGAGCTTGTATGGAGAGAGAGACAGTCAGTTTGGTGAGAGAGAGATATGTTTAGAAAAAGAGAGACCAAACAAGTGGCTAATCTTACAAGTGAGCTCCAGACCTCCATGGACATTCGCAAGAAACTTGAAGCTCTTGTAACCCAGCTTACTTATGACTTTGAGATAGCCAAGGAGGTCAAGGTAAAGATAGAGGACAAATCTGAAAAGATGGAAAAGATGCTCCTTGCCCCTGCTTTAGGTTTTGGTAAAGGCAGGGAATTGGCTTTGATGATGCCTCCATATTCCATGTGACACCGGAATCGGTTCCTGAGTTTACTACGAATCCATATGGCCATCACCAAAAACTCCAAAGAAGAGTTCGGCCAAGAAAAGCAGAATAAGGTGGGATAAAGACTCTGTATTTTTGTACCTATTATAAAAGAAAGGGCCACCTTAGCGAGTTTTGTTATGGTTTGGGTCGGACACGACGTATATTTGCTCCACCATATGCCACTAGCGATTTTTCAAGTCTCAGAGAGCAGGTTGAGTCTCTAGTCGCCACTTCTCAGAGTCTACTGGAAGAGTTCCAATGGATTTTTATGTCGTCAGCGAACACTTCTAATATCCCGGCTAGAGCCAACAATGACAAGGTCAAACAGAAGGTTACCTCATCTTCGGTGCCTAAACTCAACGCAAAAGCCCTTGTTGTTCATGTTGCTCTTAATGCACATAACACTTCTCAGTGGTATTTCAATAGTGGGTGCTCCAGGCACATGACAAGTGATGTCTCATTTTTTTACCTACCTAGAGGATCGCAAGGAAGGTAAAGTCATCTTTGGAGAAGGGATAAAATCTAGCATAGTAGGACGAGGTACTGTAGAGATACCAGGATTTCCTAAGCTAGAGTATGTTTTGTACGTCAAAGGTTTGAAAGCAAACCTTTTCAGCATTATCCAGTTGTATGACGCTGACTTAGCAGTAAAGTTTAACCGGAATGAGTGCAATATTTATGATCAAGACAGTAAACTTCTATTACAGGGGGTGAGGACTTAAGATAATTATTATGAGATTGTTTCCAAGTCCTTATTTGTCTACAACAGCGCCACGATCACTCCTATGGATCTATGGCATTAATGAATAGGTCATGTGAATTTTAGAGATTTGGAGAAATTAGCTAAAAAAAAGACTTAGTACGTGGCTTGCATCACTTGGAAAGCCGACTTTCGTGATTTGTGGACCATGTCAGTTGAGAAAGCAAGTCTGTAGCCCCCACAGGAAGCTAAATTCCATTATCACTTCACGAGTGGTTGAGTTGATACACATGGATCTTATAAGTACTACTTGTAATGAGATTTTGGGTGGTAAGAGGTATATCCCCGTGATGGTATAAGACTTCTCTCGTTACTCGATTGTAGGCTTTTTGAGAGAGAAATTTGATGCTGTGGAATTTCTTACGACCAAGTGTCGTGTCCTGCAAAATCAACATGGAGTCACTATCAATAGAATACATAGTGAAAATGGTACTGAGTTTAAGGAAGCTAAAGTAGATCTTTATTGTGATAGCATTGAGATCAAACATGAATTTTTGGTCGTGAAGAATACTCAACAAAATGGAATTGTTGAGAGGAAGAATCGAACGATTCAGAAGATGGCTAGATCTATGCTTCTAGGTCGTGGAGTTTCTAGGACATTTTGGGCCGAGGCGGTGTCTACCGCATGCCACACGATGAATAGGGTTTACCTTCATCCACATACACTTAAGATAACCTGTGAATTATCGACTATAAAGAAGCCTAACCTTTTATATTTCTGGGTCTTTAGGTGTAAATGCTACATCCTACGGGATAGCGATCAATTAGGAAAGTTCGATTCTTGGAGCAACGAGGGAATGTCATTAGGATATTCATCGACTAGTAGAGCATATTGGGTTTTTAACCTGAGTAGCTCTAAGGTTATGGAGTCAATAAACTTCATCGTGCAAGATGACGAACCATCGGTGTTTGTCGATTCTAACCTTTTATGTGGGGATGACTCACTTTCTACTGGTGATCCCATTGTGCCTCCCATACCCAGAGTGGACCCTATTCCTGATTTAGGGGACACTTCTGCTTGGGTTCACAAGAGTCAGGATCCTACTACTATTCTAGGAGATCCCACCTTGGGGTCAAGACTCGTGCTCAGCTAGAGAATAATGTTGTTAGCCATGTTTGCTACACGTCCAAAGTCAAGCCCAATAATTATAAGGAAGCACTTAAAGATGAACAGTGGATATGTGCTATGCAGGACGAGTTGCTTCAGTTTAAAAAGAATTATGTATGGGAATTAGTCCCCTGAATTAGTGAGACAAATGTGATAGGTACCAAGTGGATCTTTAAGAATAAGATGGATGAGTTTGGTACTATTATCCAAAATAAGGCTTGGTTGGTCAATCAAGGCTACACACAGATAGAGGGTGTAAACTTTAATGAGACATTTGCTCCTGTTGCGAGTCTTGAGTCCGTCCGCTTACTACTCGCCATCGCATGTCATATGCGCTTCAAGTTATATCATATGGATGTCAAGAGTGCCTTTCTAAATAGCATTCTACAGGAGGAAGTTTACATGGGACAACCAAAAGGGTTTGAAAACCCTAAGCACCCTGATCATGTCTACTATTTGAGAAAATCCTTGTATGGTTTGAAGCAAGCACCCCGTGCTTGGTATGAGAGGCTTACTTCCTATCTCTTAGCTCGTGGCTTCAATAGAGGGGGAGTTTATATGATGTTGTTCATTAGGAGAGATGACAGTGCTATTTTGGTTGCCCAGGTCTATGTGGACGACATAGTTCTCACCATTTTGAGGAGGAGATGAAGAGTGAGTTTTAGATGATCATGATAGGTGAGACCACTTTCTTCCTTGGTCTCCAGGTTTGTCAGCTATAGGATGGGATGTTCATATCCCAATCCATGTATGCTAGAGACCTTGTGAAGAAGTTTGGTTTAGACTTCGCTAAGCACACATTTACATCGATGATTACCTTAACAAATATTAATAAGGATACTTCAGGCAAAGACTTAGATCAAACCTTATATCGGAGTATGATAGGCAGTCTTCTCTACTTGACTGCCAGTCATCCCGCTATCGCCTTTAGTGTTGGAGTCTGTGCGCAATATTAGGCATTCCCGAAAGAGTTACACTTACTCGCTCTTAAACCTATTATCAAATACGTGAGTGGTACTTTATCACTTGGCATTTGGTATTCCTTTGATACCCATGATCGTTTATTCGCCTATTCGAATGCTGATTGGACCGGGGATGCAGATGGATGTAGGAGCACTTCTGGTGGGTGTTCTTTTGGATTTGCTCTTGTCTCTTGGTTGAGAAAGAAGCAAAACTCCATCTCTTTGCCCACTACGGAGGCTGAGTACATATCAGCCGGGAGTTGTTGCACACAACTTCTATGAATGAAGCAGATGCTGGAGG
The DNA here is from genome assembly GCA_949130495.1 of Sambucus nigra. Classification (NCBI taxonomy): domain Eukaryota; kingdom Viridiplantae; phylum Streptophyta; class Magnoliopsida; order Dipsacales; family Adoxaceae; genus Sambucus; species Sambucus nigra. The sequence goes on along the minus strand of OX422208.1, from coordinate 306,503,339 downwards.
ATTATGGGATATTATTGGACACCATGACTATTTCTTGTGATAATACGAGCACGAAATACATATCCCGTAATGCAGTCAAGCATTCGCACACAAAGCATATTAGGATACGCAAGCACTTTATCCGTGATCTTGTAGAAGAAAAGGTCATATCCTTGGGTTTTGTATCTATTGACCTCCAGTTAGCCGATATTTTTACGAAGCCTTTAGATGCCCTTAGATTCGAGAGTCTTAGGAAATCTTTAGGAATTTTCACCATTGACTGAGGGGTGGTCACCATGTCTAACGTAGGATGCATTTATCATACTCATATAATTTTATTCCTATCTTTAGAATGTATCATTTGTATCATTATTTGTTTGTTCTATTTTTTTTTGAAAAATTGAAAAATCCGAAAAGATTTTACTTTTGATTTTTTTTAGAAAAAGTCAAAAAGATTTTCTTTTTATAAAATTTTTAAAAAACACAAAAAGAGTTTTGTATTTTGTTTACACCATTTATGGATGAACATTTAAGATTGTAGAGGGGGCTTGAAGGTAATTTTGAAGATTAGAGGTAATTCCACATTAGCAACAGTGTTCTGGGAATTAAAGCACCGTGGCAGCTCAGCGTGGCAACTTGTATTTTAGCTTGTTGTATTAGTCATATTGTATCTTTGTTTATATTAACTGTAAGTTATAACGATTGTAATGATGTAATGAGAATAATATTGAGTTTGTGTGAGGTCAAACGTTACTCGCGAGAGACCAGGGTTGGGAGGGCCTGGGAGAGCTTTCATTCTCTATTGAATGACCTCATCGTAGGAACTTTAGAGGGACTTCGTTTGGAGGATTGAGAAGTGAGGCACCGTTACGGCTTGTCCTGACCATCTTAGATACACCTAGTAAAACACCAAAGGACCCTGACCGTGGAACCTCTAGCGTAACAGCTTGGAGTTCCATCGGACGTTGAGTTATGAACCAAACAACCCTCTACTTAATGTCACATCTATTATAGGTGATGTCACTAGCCAGCTAAACAATGTGAGACTTACACTCGAGTAAACCACCATGGTATTTGGGGTTGTCAGGCAGTTGGTGAGCCAACTCTGCGACAACACCCCCATGACACACAGTGGTTAGGCAAAAGGGATGTCTTAGCATTTAATGTTTATGACGTGGATACAACTAGTGCATCAGGTAATGTTGTGATATAAAGTATGAGGGATGTCTTTCATAGTCTTTAATGACTGAGTTGCCTCAGGGGTGGTGTGGGGGGGCTATTTAAGGACCCCAACCACATTTTAGGAGAGAATGATCTTTTGAGAGTTTAAGAAGTTATTACTAGAGAAAATACACATTAGAGAGAGAGTTATTACAAACCAGAGGTCTTATTCACTCACCATTGTCATTTATTACGAAGCTTTTAATACTTGACAGAGATTCTTGAGAGTGGTTGGTGTGTTTGGCTACCTGCCAAGGTGTATCTAGGGTGCTTACTTCTCTCTCCCTCTAGCTACATTACTTCTAAGTTCATTACTATCTTTTGAGTTATACACGAGAGATTTGTGAGATCAAACTAAGTCTTATCTTCATTGAGTTTGTGTTTGCGTGTTCTATCACTAATCCAAGGGTTTATCTAATTAACTTATCATTACTATACTTCAAAAGGGTTACGCCTCCATCTTATCTAAAGTAACCTCCTACATTTGGCGACTCTGCTGGGGAGGCATTCTTCTAAGTAAGGAGTATGGCGTAAGATAATGCTAATCGAAGGCTCAACTTTGATGACATCCAACACAATGAAGAACAAGCTGCGAGAGAACTAGAGGCCCTAAGGGATGGGGCTCCTAGAATAGAGGTACCTTCGGTTCAGACGACGACGGACATTCCAGGAGTGACATAAGCTTTCGCGAGCGTGAGGTTGGGACCCACTCCGGTAGCGCTCATCATGAGTAAGTTTTATGAGTTTTTGCAAACTCCGAGAGCTTCAACGATGCTAGGAAAATTGGAAGCCAATGCCTTCGTAACACCAGGGTGGCCCCGACGGCCCCACCCGGTGCAGGTGTGGTGGGAACGATCCCAGCAAGCGTACCCTCTGTTGTAAATCCGACAGTGGGAACCTCAGGAGTTTCAAGGGCCCCTGCTGTGATGTTTGTGCCAGCTGCAACAGGCACTCAGCTATAGGTGCCATTGGCTGTTGCCTCGGTAGAATCACCCATGGAGGAAATGATAAAGGAAATGCAGAAGGAGATGCTAAAGTTTATGCAAGCTTCCTCGCAATCTTCTGGTGAGGTAGCTTCTGTTTATGATGACTTTAGAACGCCTTATCCCCAGGAGTATAATGATGAGCCCTACCCAAAGGACTATATTCCTCCTATTTTCGAAAAATACACAGGAAAGGGTGGGAACCCAAAGGAGCATATTAAGTGCTTTGTCGAACATTTGGGGGCGCATTGTAATAATAAAAGGCTCAGGTTGAGGGTTGAGGGAGTTTTCTAAGTCCTTTACTGAAAAAGCATATACCTGGTATTCCCATTTGGCTCCCAACAGCGTTTCTACATGGGAAGAGATGCACGTATTGTTTGTCTAGAAGTTCTTTATGGCAGAAGATGAGTTTACTTTGACCCAACTAGGTAGGGAGAAGAAACGACATGGGGAAGAAGTGGTGTCCTATGTTCGAAGGTTCAGAGAAATATCCCTCGACATAAGGGAGGAGGCTAAAGAGTCCAAATTATTGCAGATCTGCGCTAAAGGACTGCTCCCTGAGTACAACTGCCATCTTATCAATGAGACACGCAAGGGGAATTTTTTAGCGTTCCTGAAAGCTGCAAGAAATATCTCCTTGGTGGTACGATCCAATCCGGTGGCGGTGCCCATGATGTTTAGGCAAATGATATAACCCGCGGGGGGGGGGGGGGGGGGGAGGTCTCAGCCCCCACGGATAAGGTACACCGAGGGGGGAGATAGGGGAAAGGCACCGAAGAAGGACAATAAGAGAAAGTTCAGAAGAGACAGGGAGGACCCACCACCATTGCCTTGTACAGTGGAAGAAGCTGTCAGCTGTTCCTACGCAATGGTCCAAGGATGAACGGTCTACGAGCCAAAGGACATTCCCGTTGGGGAACCCGATGCGGCAACAAAGGCGGATCCAAAGTATTGCCAGGTTCATCGGAGGATCCATCATCCAACTAAGAGCTGTTTCACATTGAGGAGAATCATCAACAAGCACGTGAAGGTAGGGACATTGCAAATCCCTCCACAGAACGTCAATAATAACCCGCTGCCTGCACATGGGGCCAATCTCGTGGTGGCCTATGATAAAGAGGTGGAGAGAGGATAAAGAGAGTTAATGATGAAGCAAGAAGAGTACGAAGAGGCTCTGGAAGATTGTACGAGGGGAATGGATAATATAGTGTTAGCTTACGACGAAGCAAGCGCCAAGGATGTGGAGGAAGTATAGGGCGTTGAAGGTGAGGAAGTAGACCCAGTTCTAGAATACTGTACAGTTTCGAAATCACCAAAGTTCACCTGGTTCTTCGACCAGGTGGGGGTACCAAAGGAGAGTAGGTTAGAGATAACCCAGGAAATACTCGATATTGCGAGGAAGAACGCAGTCCCTTTGCTGAGATGGAAGGGACCCATGGCCAGGTTGGTGAGAAAGTTTCTATCCGAGGTAACCTTCAGCGATGCAGATAGGGCTGTAAGGCTCCCTCACAATAGGCCATTGTATGTGACTGCCAGTGTCAAAGGGGTTAGCTTTGCAAGGAATCTTATGGATGGGGGAGCTTCCATCAATATCATGCCAATAAACTCTTTCCACGCAGCCAATATTCCAGAAGAAAGGTTGGTCCCCATACCTTTGGTAATTTCGAGGTATGATAATCAATCTTCCAAATCCATTGGGTACGTTAATGTTGGGATTGTAATGGAAAATCTGAGTTCCCATATCAAGTTTCACGTAATAGAGAGTGAAACTTCCTATTATTTGCTAATAGAAAGGGTGTGGATGCACAACCAAGGGCTAATTCCTTCTACGTACCACCAATGTGCCAAAGCGAATGTCAAGGTAACAGAGGTGACCATTAGGGCTACAAAGAGGCCCTTCGCTATTGAGGAGGCTCACTTGGTGGAGGCAGCATATTACACAGAGTTAGAGGAAGATGTCCGGTTCATAACTAGACGAATGGAGGGAGCATGGGTTCCCTCGATCAGAGAAAGGATGGGGCCCTTAAACGAGCAGAAGAAGGAGGTTATGAGTAGCACAAGGGAAATAACCGAAGAAGCTCACCAGGTGGTCCCTCGACCCCAAGGCATCTTGAAGAAACTCAAAGACAGAATGAGGCCCAGAGTGGACCCCATGGAACATGAGGTCTAACGTCAAAGCATGCTGAGCCGGTTATCAGGGGAAATAGTGGTCGAGGCTTCCAGAGAGAAGAAGAGGAAGGCAGTTACCACTACAAGCAGATAATGCAAGAAGGTCATCACCAAGGAAGGAAATGTGGTGTATCAATTGTAACGGTGTGAGCGGGCGACTAAGGAAGCTGATGATGAGGTTGACCCGGTATATGAATGCTTTCTGGTGGACCAACGAGGACAGTGTATGGTGATAGACAATTCCAGCATACAGGAATTTGTTGAGGAAGTCGCTGAGGAACCAGATTACATTGTGAATCAACCGAAGCCCCATGCATAAAAGTTGGAGCAATTAAACCTGGCGAAAGAAGGAGAGGATCCGAGGCCCATCTTCATCTCGAAGGATCTTAGTAAAGAGAAGCGAGAGGCCTTGGTTGAGTTGATTTGGGAGTTTATAGACATATTTACGTGGAAATACACAGAGATAGATGGGCTGGATGAGGAGATAAGTTGCCACAAGTTGAATGTAACACCTTCAGCCATTTCACTGAAATAAGCGACGAGAACGTACAAACCTGAGCTAGATTTGAAGATCAAGGAAGAGGTCCAACGCTTACTAACGATAAGGTTCATCACACCGATACAACACACACTTTGGCTATCCAGTATTATCTCGGTGGGGAAGAAAGACAAAAACCAAATAAGG